>JARHKZ010000006.1:1350000-2700000 GCA_029204075.1 Mycena capillaripes | reverse complement strand
GAATGAAGAGAACGGACCAGATTGGGTTATCGTCATCGACCAGGGTTTTCAAGCATTGCCCTGAATCGGCATCCCATATTCGTCTACATTGTCCAAATCAGCAACGCGACAAAGAACTGAATGGATTATAACATTAGGCCATCCATGGCGCACGAAGCGATGAGCGTGCCGTCGTGGTTAAAACAAACCGAAGTGACGGGGTCGGAATGGGCGGGTAGCACTTTCAGAGATTTCGCTGCCATTCCAATGAGACGAACCACATGACAAGAAGAAAGGACGCACCTCTCGCAACATCCCATACACGTACAGTTTCGTCGAATCCGCCCGAAACAAGCAGATTGGAGGTGGGATTGTAGTTGACACAAAAGACGAAATTGGTGTGACCCAGGAGCGTTTTTATTTCTGTTCCCTACACGAATATGATTGTGGATAGAGAAACCAGCAAAAGAGCCACAGCTTACGACTTTCATGTCCCATATTCGAATCGTCTTGTCATCGGAGGCGGACGCCAGATATTCACCGTCATTTGACCAAGCAATATCGGATATGCCCTCTGTGTGGCCCACGAGTGTACGCTGAACATCGCCGGTATACGTGTCCCACAGTTTTATGATTCTGTCCGCGCCTACCTTTCACCGAGGAACAATTATGAACTCGGAAAGACGCGTCGAGCACAACAAACCTGATGAAGCAAGCTTGGACCCATCTGGGCTGAATTTGAGAGACGAGATGGACATCGTATGCCCACTGAGGCTGTAGCGTATTTTGTACTGCGGGCCTGGCGTTTGTGGCGGTAGTTCAGTCTTAATTGGTTCGGGAGGCGAAGCGTGTGGAGGCGGCTCTGGCATTGAAATATCCGTTTCGGGAGTATGATCTTCTTCTGTGAGAGCAGGACCTGCGTCGGATTGACCACTTTGAGGCACTGCGTCGCCAGAATCGACGTCCATTTCGCGACTCGGTTCGAGAGACATTATTGGTCGACGCGAAAAGTAAGTGGCTGTGCTCTCGACAATTTTCTCGTCCTCATTCATCGAATTCTTTGGATTTAACTGAATCCATGGCCACTTCCTGGGTCTCGCCTCCAACGCGCACAGAGCTCATCGAGGACCTCGTGTCGGGTGTCGGTTGGGATAACCCTCGTCTCACTTGCAAATGTGCTAACTTTGGGCCAAGACAGATACAATCCGTCCAACGTTGGAATTCTCGAGGATTATCTCTACCACCAAATCCGGAGCCAGGAATATGACTGCCTGGCCAACCTGGCCATCCTAAAACTGTACCAATTCAACCCCGACCTCTACAACCCCGACGTTGTCATAAACATCCTCATCAAAGCCCTCACCGCGTCACCTCTCCCCGATTTCAACCTCTGCATCTCCCTGCTCGACGAGCGGCCCATAAACGCCAACCTCGACGAACCCGACCCACTCCCATCCTTGCTGCCCACGCTAAAACTCCTGAACGACCTGTTGAACAGATGCCGCTTCCCCGCATTCTGGGAAATATACCAGTCGGACGAGCTGGAAGGCCTTCGCGACAACTATACCGTCGAGTGTGTCGGCTTCGAAGATGCCGTCAGGGAGGTTGCGATCCGGGCGGTCAAGGCAACCTTCACGCGAATCTCAGCCGACCGACTGGCTTCATATTTGGATCTGAATGGTGCGTGCTACGCTCCGAGCATCCTTCTGCTGCTTATTTGAACATTTTTAGGGTCCGATTTAGCGGCGTTCGTTGAAAAGAAGGGGTGGAAAATGGAGGCAAACGTGGTCGGAATCCCTCCAAACCCCGACAACCAGATTGAAGCGACGGTCGTCCAAGAAAATATCAAGCTCGCTCGTGCGTTGCTATTTCTTTTTTACCCTCAATATTTTGCTGAACATGTCTATAGAGCTCACAAAAGTCATAGCACACGGCGCCAGCATGTAGTTGAATATTTATGAGAGCTTTTGTTTCGGGGTTCATCTAGCCCCTCAAAAAAACGATTAAACCTACAACTACCGCGTGCTCCAAAAACTTATTCTACAAGCTACAGGAATAGAGCGACTGTTCCCCAGACCGCCATTAGCAAAGCCAATACTATGATCGATCCATCAAATACGGTGCATCTGCCAGAAAGCGACGCGTTCGCTGCCAAAGGTCCAATAACACACAACATGAACACGGAAGAAACCCCCAGGAAGGCTAGAATTTCGCTAAAACCAGGCACAAGGACAGACATCATGACTGAGAGCAGGGTAATACATATTCGCTGGACGACGCGCAGTGTCTGTTTGACGTTTTCACGAGAAGTCTGCGGGCCGGACATCTTCATCTCTGACGATTCTCGTAGGGGATCGATGCGAAGTAAGATTTCCAGTGTGAATGTCAATGGCTGCGTCGTGAGCGCGAATTTTGATCTATGATAGTTGCGATTCAGTGGTGTCCGCACGAGATCGAGTGTATGTTGATTTACAGTGGGCTCAACACAAGCATCCCGAGTGCGAAATAATTTAAAGGCTTGTTGTAGTCGCCTATCTTCAGGAGGTCCATGCTAATCTGACGAATTGTTGACATATAAATGAGACGAGCTCGTTAATTAGCACACTCACCTCTTCACTGACCGAATTTCCAAACATTAAATAGCCGACCCCTGCCATGAGGCTGTATATAAATGTTGCAATACCCTACGTTTTCGGTTAGGTTGTTGAAAAATCGCCCTATAACTGGCACTTACGAACGCGATGTTTACCATCCGTTCAAACTTGTGAGGCTCAATCATATCCTGAGCCAGGGATGGTATCAGCGGATGGCATCCAAACTAGACGAAGTCAGTCCAAATAAGAAATCAGAGGTTAAAATGCTCACTCCCGCTATAAACAGTCCGAAAGCGATCCCCAAGTTACTCCAACTACTAACGTTGAAGGACGTTTCAGCCGGACTCCAGAGACTGCCTGGAGCGGTGTATTTTGAAAGACCATCCACGAGAATTACGATTATGATTAAGACAGTGGACATGATGCCAAGGATCGAAGAATAGGACAAGAGCGAGAGGGGCAGAAAAACTGTGGGCAATATTCTGAAATAATCAGCTGGCCGATAAAGATGAGATTGATAGACACACATTATAAGACTCCACAGTTTGTACGTGTCCGCAGAGAACTGCGGTAGGAGGGAATGCAGTGAGTCCGCATACAAAGTCACTAGCAACACGCTGAGAAGGGTACACCAGTTAAAATGAGAATAATTTCAATGCCATGAGAAACAACCAACCTAACAGCGAATAGTTCGAGACAAAACATGAGGCTGACCAAAGGTGTAGACCATGGTCCGAATGCCTTTCGCGCGATATCAGAGTAGCACCGCAGACTAGTGTCGGACAAGATCATGCGCCCAAGAAATTTCGCGCTAAAACACGGTTGGGAAGGACGACGGAACTTATTCAAAAGCCTACGTGTAGCAACTGATAAAGCCATAAGAAATTATGATGGCCGTTCCAGCTAACCAGCCCGTATACGCGAAGGCGAGCGGCACAGATAAAAGACCAATACCGACGAGCATCGCGACGCAATTAAAGAGCTAGGAAATACATTAACATATGGCGACATCCTTGAATGCCAAGAAAAAATAAGAATCACAGTTTGTCCAAAAGTGCTGCGGCCATGCTTGTTGACAGCAATGATCTTTGAGGCAGAAGAAGACGCAGTCGATGGTGGACATATGAGAGGGCTGCGCTCGTCTACTTGATTTGACCCTCGGGTATTATCAAAGTGGGTACTGCGAAGCCATTGGGAAGGAGTGACAGTTGTCGTCGCCATTGAGCCTTTATTTTGACCATAGTAAATTGTTCCTGCTGCCGCTTCTTCATCGTTTACGAGTCCAGCCGAGTCAACTCGTGGATACCCGCCTGGCCAATTTAGTAAAAAGGCCCCCCCAAAAAGTAACAAACTCACGAAAACTGGTCGATTCTGAGGACATTTATGCGCCGATGAGATGGGATGCCCACAGCTTTAATCCAGGTCGCCTCGGTGCCAAAGAGACGGCGATCGTTCAGTACTTATAACTTATATAAATGGCAAAGAGGAACAAAAAATCTTACGACCAGTAGCCGCGATCTTTCTCTGAAAAGACGCGCTGAGACGCGTCCAACACGGTGCAAATCGGCTTCCTTTCCATGATCTCAAGGCACTTCTTCATCCAGCGAGGGTTCGATCAAATTACCGCTCGTCGAAGACTCAGAAAAATTCCTTCCGATTTGAATTGGGTTCGACGAGGGGATGGAATCTTAAAGTCTATGGTCCGAGTGCGGTTTTACCGGACTTGTGGGGAGTGAGCCAAAATGAAGAATGCAGCTTTCAAGCGTTGAGGCATTTCTTCCCACGTTTGATTCATTCACCGTTTCGTTCATTTCAAAAATTTCGACGGAAAGAATGCGGATGGAACGGCGAATTCGTGCATAATGGAGATTACCTGTACACCGACCCTGCTTGCGGGACCTCGGCATTAATGACCGATAAATTAGGATTGCTCTACGTAGGTACTATCCCATCCTGCTTAGCATAAGGTACAACGAACGTGGGGGTACAATATTGTAATGCTGGTTTCTAAACAAAGCCAAGAGAATAATAAATGCAATATGTATACGTGACCACTGGATCCCATTAGACGGCCGTGGTCGCCTTGCGATTTGTCCACGTCATGTAAGGTTCTCTCGAGATATCGTTAACTGCGGCAGCCTTAGTGCGGGTACTGCGTCTCGCCTCGGGAAGGCGTGCATTGACGTTGACATCCTTAAATTATAAAAGACAATGTTAATAAAACCCTGTTGAGTTTTAAGAGAGGGAGACGAACAGCGACACGACGGCGCAGGCCGGAAGTAATGTGTGGCCACCACTTGGTCAGAACGCTCTTGAGTGCGACTTCACGGTGCCCCTTGGGATTGAGCCAAGCGATAAATTCATCAAGCTAGAAAAAAAATTGAGTACATGTAAGGATGGGAGTTTACTGAACTCACCTCTTCTTGGTCCGAGTACACCGCCCAGTCTCCAGGTCCGAGCATCCCTTCGATTCCTTCTTCTTCTTTGCGGCGCTCTTCGATGCCTTCGTCCTTCCTGGTGATAAGAAGGTCGGTGTCGAATTCGCTAGGTCCTTGGATAAACAGTCTCCCGGCGCCATACTGAGTAACACCACCGCTGCCCACCAGCGACCCCGACCCCATGCCATCAAACCACCAAATCCTGTTATGGAACCGGTCTTTTCCCAGCGGCTTGACGCGAATGGTGCACAAAAGTTTTCTAAACTCTCGCTCGATGCCTTCCAGTCGGCGTTCTAGTTTATTGACTTCCTCATCAAGTCTACGATGCTCAGCAGTAGCCTGCTTGATCGACGCTTGTTTCGCTCGGGCGGCTTCTCGCTGCTTTCCAGGGCCCGCACTCAGGCTCTTGTTACGTGCGTCTTTCTTGCCCTTCTTGGGGGCCGCGTCCGCGCCTGAAACATCGGACAAGTCGCTGGCGTCCAGCATAACCACGTCTTGATCAGCGCCATTGGTTGGAGGAGGAAGCGGGTCTTCCTTCATTTCAACACGAAGTGCGTTCATCTCCTCCGAGCTGCGCGGTGGGGTCAAAAAAGGGGACAAAAAGTAGGATCTTCAGAACTTACTACTGCTTTTTGAGTCGATTAACTTCAATCTTCTCCTTCCGGAGGATAGTCAACTGTTCCTCGCAGTACTCCATGTGGCCGTGGATAGCTTTGCTTGAAATAGCCAAATTGGACATGAATGACAGGATCGCAATTCGATCAGCAGGAGGGAGCGCATAGTAGCGTTCAGTGGGATTGGACATAACCGTCAAGATGGGGGATGGATTGGGGGTCGAAACACGAGAGGAGCTGGAAGTCGAGGAACAGGGATCCACGTGTGGGTCAGGAGCGAATAAAAGCCTTGTAAGAACCTCTCGAAGGGTGGGGAAGTTGGTCAATGTAGCATGCTGGAAGCAACTTTAGCCAAAGCTCCACAAATGTGTATAAAAAAGGACATACATCTTTTAAGCAGCCAAAAAGGGCGTCCTCCCAACCCTCCCGCCCGTCAGAGTGTCGGAGAGCAACACGCTCCCAGTTGTTACCGACTTCAGTCATTGCCGCGGTGAGTTCGTCGATGGTGACTCCGAACACCTTGACGTCTTCGCCACCTTCATTCAACAAACGGTCCCTCTCATACAGAAGAGATAGGACGGCGCTATGCCGCTGGAACTGTACCGTACGCAGATTGTAGATGAGTGCGGAATGAACTTCAGCGAGCATCGCGCACGGGGTTTCTGCAACAGAATGCTGAACCCCATGCTCAAACTCGTCCAGAGTAAGTGGAGAGATATGGAGGGCTTGTCTACCGACGACAGAGTTAAGTGACATCTGGATAAGTTATAACTTGATCACTGACCCAAAGACCACTAGGAAATTCCATGTCATCAAAAAGCCTTCAAAGGTACCGGGTGTATCGTTGAAAGGCAGAGCTACGCGACTGGGAACCGGTCGCTTTACTTTGATGCCGGCCTTTTTCTCCTTCTCTCCTAACTGAACGTCAAGGTCTTCGGTAGGATAACGAACGGGCTTTTTCTTTTTCTTTTCTGCCGCAAGACGGTCCGCTGCTTCCTTGAGAAGCTTTTGTTTCTCAGCCTTTTCGGTCGCCTCACGCTCCCGTTTCTCAGCTGCAGGGTAACACAACTAAGCGGACGCAGAGAACAGGATGAATCGAAATACCTTTCTCCTCTTGAGCAGCTGTCATTTTCTTTTGCCTCTTCGTTGGAGGCATCTCCTTATCCTCCCAAACCTTCTTTCGTTTATCGATTTCGCCCTTCTTGAGAGTCTCGACACCTTTCCGCGTCTCCTCAGGCATGTCCGAGTCGACGCCATAGCGCTTTGCGATAGCCGGCTTGACGGTCCAAGGGGAAGCCACTGCGGCATCGCGGTCGACGCAGTCTCGGATAAAACGGCGTAATATGGATTTTGAGAAGGAGAGACGATCGCGGCTGTGAGGATCGCGTCAGTTTCATTCATTTGGAGACGCCCTTGACGCGCAGTATACCTCATCATGTCGCATTGGACCTCACGAAGACTGTCGATCATCTTGCCATCTTTTTCGGCGTTCTTGGCGGCACTAGCCTTTTGTTTGTCGTGGCTCTTCTCCTTCTCAAGCTCGAGGATGTGCACCCAGTAGTAATACATCTTGGGATCGTCGCGTGCATTCGCGTCTTTTACCGGTTCCTTGAGGTCTCCGCCGAGAGCGTGTGGAGGATCCTCGTCTTCGATGGGCGAGACAGACGACGACGCAGCGGCATTGGGTTTATGTGCGTCACGCGCCGACGTGTCGTTACTGTATTTCGGAGGGAACACCTTGTCTACCCGAGCGTAGTACCTGGGCGCGAATTAGTCTCGAGTGCGCGATGCTACGATGAAGCACCCACTTGATTCCGCCGAGATCAACCAAGACTCCTGAGGTGGGTGATTAGTTGACGCGCCGGAACGTGGAACAACACGCACTCTCGTCCTTGAAGTAGCGGTCTTTGAAACGTTCGTAAACGGCCTCGACTAGGTGGTCGAGGCGGCCCATGACCTCTGGAAACACGGGATGAGCACGCGTCGTGCTCGAAAGAAAGATACATACGCCACTGGACGGACTTGAGGACGGCCGACTTTAAAGGCTCGGAGAAGCGGACGTGCAATGTGCGCGCTTCCTGCCTCTCACTGTGGACTGCCTGGAAGTAGTCGAGGCCACTCTTGCCGGTAACCTCACACTGGAATTGTTTCTGGCGGTAAAAAGACATGCGGGCGGCGTAGGCCCTGCAAGATCCGATGAGAACGCGTGGCTTGGGTGTGTGGCGACTACCTACTCATAACTATCGAATATTTCGCCCGTCTGGTGGAGGTAGAAGACATCTTTGTCGGGATTGGTCTTTGCGGCCTCGAGGAGGGCGTCGGAGGGCTCCGTGAGGACGACACGCTTGCGGCGGCATGTAGGCATTGCTGAGACACAGGGGGGATGCTAGCGTGCCCAAGCGCGGGATGGGGTGGGGGAGAGGCCCCGGGGAGAGGGGATACGGGGGGACGGGGACTGAGATGAGGGGAGGAGGCAAGCTGGGGAGGGGTTAGAAAAGGACGGGTGCGAATGATGCGGGGGGTTTTCGGAGGACTCCGAGCAGAGAGTAGACTCACTCACCTACGACAACATTCCAAAACCCTCGTCCACCGTTTAATCCTCTGGCCCCGTATTATTTAATATTCTCTCCACCGGCCGTCCTGCCCCTCTACCACGTACCCCCGCTGATTTGCAAGGGCCCAGATCCCCGCATCCATGCTGTATGCCGGCCTGTTCCTCCAGTTTGGCTTTCGTCAAGGCTGTCACAACTCATGACCTGCTATTTCTTTTTTTTTTTTCTCTGAAAAACTTGTCTGCATTTTCCACACGGCCTAGCGTCTCTCTAGCTTTGCCCCTCACGCAACCGAGCAAGCATCACCGCTTTTTAGAACTGCCCGTCAGTTGTGGCTGTCTGGTTTCTGCTCACGTGCTGTAAGCCAAAGCTGGGAGACTCACCAAAAGAAAATACGAAATGGTGCAAAAGAAAATACGGAACGGTGTTTCTACTACGGATTCGCTCGATATCGACCGTATTCTGGTCCTAATTTCATCCTGATCAGACCCAACTCGTGGCACAGAGGGCAAACTGCTGATCCAAGAAATCAATGCCGCTCGGCGGCCAATAATGGCTTCATTGGGTCCAGAGCCCCGCTACATCGTGGTCAAATCCCTGAACAACTTTGTCTCGTGTACTCATATAAGTGTCCCGCTGCTCCGCCTCATTCTCAAAATTCACCATGCAAAATTAGGACGCTCTTGAATCGATAAATCTGCCCTACGTCCTTTCTGAACAAGTCTTGGTTGCAAGAAATATTGTATCATTGAGGGACACCGGGTCTTATTCGCCCCACTCGCTGAATTGTCAGTGCGGCTCGGACGACCAGGATTTGTCCATTCACCCAAGTTTCGCCTAAACAGCGCACCTCGGCACCGGGACTGTCTAAGTATACGACTTGACCTTTATCCAATAACTTGGCAACTCCTCGTTCACATCCTTCCCCCATATGAGGGTCCACTCTTCCAGAAGCAGGTCCCTATTATTGTCCAGTTAATCAATTTTGCCATGTCTGAAGTCGACTCCCGTTCTGAGTCCACCTACATCGCAAGCCAGCTGTTCTTGGCAAACTCTACCCACTGGCTTTTAATAGGCCTGCGGATCTGGGCACGGAAAAGAACGACACCGTCTGAGGTATTCCACGTGATCGCGCGACGCGTTCTCGACTTCGCGTGTCGACTCCACCAACTCATATATACAACACCCTGGTGTATTCGTCAAGATTCGTAAAAGTCATCAAATAACTAGATGGTCCATATGAATACAGTACCTATGTTCCGAAGGAATGTAATGTACAGCGAGTACAAGACGCAAAACGTGCATTTTAGATAGAGCAGAAGAAGAAAGCATGATTAAAAATCCTCCGTCGATAAGTCTAGATGTCCGTGGAGGGAAAAAGAGCGGGGCGCCTGGCTGCTACCTAGTTGATACTTCGTCGTTTGTCCTCGTTCCGCGCTGCTTCGGGCGTGCCTATCAGGCGAAGCTTGTCCCGAAGCCGAGACGTCGTCCGGGGTTTCTCCTTTTCCGCCTTGGGACTCGCCTTCTGTTCGCTGGCGTTGTGGACCATCTCAATCGCGCGCTTCGTATCGTCGACGCTGACCTGCTCCGTCACAGAGGGCTTGGACGCCTGCGGCGACGGGGACATCACGTTCTGAACACTCGGGCTGGGAGAAGGGGGGTTCGAGTGCTTTCTGCCCAGCGAAAACAACTTCCTAATGCCCGAGGGGGAATCGCTCGATGCCGACTTGTTCTTGGCCTCGATCGCGTCGACGACGGCGATGGCCTTGGCGGTGGGCGGTATGGGTGTGTGAACAGGTGTCCCGCTTCCTCCGGACTTGGTCGACGATTTTGTGGGCATCATGGGCGATGTAGGTGTCAAGGGCTCAGGCGACGCAACCACTGGAGGAGAGTTCCCCTGTTTTGGAGCGTCGGCGCTCCCCTCCACATCGACTACGACCCAACCTTTGCCCTCGCTAGCCTCCGGACTCTTGCTAATCTCCGGGTTCGAAGTGACCTCCGGATTCTCGGTGGCGGCGATCAGGCCAACCAACCCAGCCTCACTCTTCCTCAGAGCCAAATCGGCAGCCTGCAAATCAGGAGAAGCAACGCGCTGAGCCACTTCTTGAACATCGGGTGTGGGCCCGTCATACTGCTCTTGAATGGGCTCCGGCTCGTCGAACGCATATTCCTCCGGTTTTTCGTCGATCGGCGTGGGTTGCCAGCCTCCAGGAAAGATGGGCCCAGATTCCCGCTCGACACCTGTCCACTTTATAGGAATGGGGACGTCGTCGGTGGAAGTTGATGCGGATGAAAAGGCCGAGTCGCGGAACGCAGAGGGGCTCAGAAGGTGGGGTGGAGTGCCAGGTGTGGAGGGATCCGAATGCACCATCATTTCCCCACTCGGACTTCGGTCAAGCGGAGGGGTAGGGGGCCGCTGGGGAGATGAAGAGGGAAGGTCCTCAAGCAAAGGAGGGGATGCGCGGATGCTGCCGCGGATGGATGGGCTGTGCGATCGGGGAGCGTCATCGGCGGGCAGAATTAGGGGGAAAGGGGCCTCCGTCGATTGGTTGTGACCGAAAGGCGAAGTGGAATAAAAGACATCTGGAGTACGTCCGGATGCACCCACCCCAGTCAGATTTTCTACATTTTCTGGTACAACACTAGGTAGATCGGCGCGGTACATCTCACCCTCGTGGGCAGGAGCATCCGAGTCATAGACAGAAACAGGAATTTGGGCTCGTGGTGCCGCTTTACGCAGAACAGAAATGCGGCGGGAACTGCCACTGGGACTGTCTGTCGCTGCGCGCGCATGAGATGGGGAAACGGGAGTGCTGGAAGTAGGTTCCGAGGCGAGTCTCCGATGGAGGGATTGCTGACTGTTGAGCGATGTTGGGCTAAGAACGGGGATTCCGTGGCCTGGAACAACACGTCTCAGCTCGGCGGCGGATCCGTTAAGTATTGAAGGGGCGGGGGACTCGGGTAGAGAATCTGTCGACGATGCAGCAGGGCCGGTAAAGATCCAGAGGTCTTTGACGCGAGAACGGTTTGTGAGGGTGACTGATGTCAGAAGGGAGAAAGAGTGAGCGTCGAGTGACGAGAGAAGAGAGAGGATGTGGCGGAGAGAATCTGTTGCAAAGGTATCTTCGTGGAACCCTGAACACGCCATTAAAATTATTCGTATTGACACAAAAGACGAACACCCACATTTATATCCCTTTAGCTTGAATTCAAAACAGTTGTCGCCGACTTTCTTTTCTGACACAACCCCACGTGGCCACGAGCCGCGTACTGCCTGCAGGATGGCAGGAGTGGAATGCAGTGGCGGCGCGATAACACGCAGCATCGTCGCGGAGGTGAAGGACAGCGCGAACGGGATGCGCTTCGCCTGCTTATTTAATGACAAAGACATAGGAAGCGGGGAGTCGCCAGGAGACAAGGGGGAAAGGGAGCGGACGGCGGGTCTTGAGAAAGCCATGGCCAGGCGATCATCACTTTCACGACCATAATCTATTGTAGAAAGATAGGCATAGCCGTGCTGGTATATGACGGCCAGTATTTCCAGCAGAAGTTTTTCTGTGGGAAGACTTTTGGCGCTTGTCCATGGTTTGCCGCCGAGGACAATCTCGCACATCTGCTGCTCGATGTCTTCGCGGAGCGCTGGAAGCGGCATGAATTCAGGAAGTAGCAAATGGGAGTGCGGGACCCACCAGTAACGAGATTCTTCTGGTCGAGAAGTCTGCGAAGAGCAGTCATTAGTGGAAGAGGGAAGGAGTACATTCTGATGCAGTTTGCGCCTGCGATGGCCAGCAGGGAAAAAGAATTGGGGGTGACCGGCTGGTCACGCACAAATTCGCGTCGTGGCGTAAAGCCAGACTCGGCGGGGGAAGTTATGGACATGGACATGGAGAGAGGAGCGGAGTCGGACTCGTGCAGTGCTGTGGGGAAGGAAGGGATATCAAGCAACAGCTATTGTGGCCTAGGTGGCAAAGGAAAAGCTGGATGCTGCTGTGGACGCGCTCAGGACGGACAGATGGTGGACGTGGAGACTGGAAGAAAACTAGAGATCAGCGCGAAGCTTAGCTTTTTGGAGCCTCGTGTGACATCATACCACGTGTAGACGTCATGGCCTGTTTTTTTTTTGGAATGGTATTTATTCCAAGTATGCGCGCGCACGACGAGGAGGAAATCGAGCACCGAATCTCGAAGAGCATCTACTGATCCTCATTTTTCAGGTTCAAGAAGAAATTCAAACCCAATTCAAACTAGCGGCCCGAACTAAGGAACCCGCGCAACCCCATTTGTAGTTGGTGGCTGTCCACCGAAGTAAGTACGTCATCGGTCCCGAAGGATGGCCAAAACAAGCTTTCCACAAAATTGAGCTTTGACCGGTTGCGTGACACTCAGGGACCAGTCATAAAATCTATGCAAGACAGTCGTCTAGAACCCTCCGGGCAGTCGCGCCTGGCAACCCCCCACAACGTCAACATGCTTCTGTGAAGACGCCACAAATGCCGGGGAAATCGAATACATTTTAGGGCGCTGTTGGGTCGATTTAAAGACAATGGAGATGACGCCCAATCTGAGACTGATGCGGGACCCCGGAAGCACACGCGATCACGTGCTTGAACGATCGATGCGAATAGGGGCGAATTGATTGAGCGGATTGTTTTTGGCTAGCGGCGGGCCGGCGGACCGCGCATGTCGGACCGGGTAGCCGAAAACGAAGAGCCTTTAAGAGCGTCTCAACGACGACCGCTCGTTCGCTCTTAACCTCCATCACCATGGCCGATCTCTCCAAACTCAACGTCTTGATGTGTGAGGCACCCATATCTGTTAAATTTCCCCGCTAATTCCACATAGGTGGTACCGTACGGCTGCGTCCCGTTTCACACTACCTCCTCTCATTCAAAACAACAGGGCGAGTACACCACAGGGTGGGTGGGCACTGGCGCCTCCAAATCGGACAAGAAAGTATGTGATTGCAATTCTTCCCTCGACTGTGTGCCTGACGGTTCTAGATCGGCGTGAGTTCCGTGTCTTGTCAGTTAGACTTTGCCTGTCTCAATGCTGCGGGACTTAGGTCGTCGGTCTTACGCTCTTCGATCTTCGTCGCCTAGGAAAAGTAAGCGATATACTATACGCCAAAGCCGTACTTTGACAACAAATCAGGTCGATAAACTCGGCATGGTCGGGGTCAACGGAGGAAAGTTCCCGGCCATACGCCAACATCTGGCAGAGAATATCGGCGGGGTCTACAAGGACATGGACCTCTCGTGAGTGTCCGCGAACTTTCTCCATAAGCCCGAAATTTACCCGAGCAGTTTCGACGAATTTCCTGAGCAGGGCAAAGTCGACCCGGAAGCTTGTTAGTCGAGTTTCGTTCGCATTTATACCAACCTGACCTTTTCTAACAGACAAGGCTGCCATCGACAAGCTGTCTCCGGGAGATGCTGCCATTATTTTCACCCCCGATTGCAAGTATCTTTTTCGCCTAGAGAAATGGTCTGTTAATTTTCTTTCAAGCCACGCATTACCCGATCGCAATCTACGCGATTGAGCGCGGCATCCACGTCCTCGTCACCAAGCCCGCTACCCAGCTCTTGTCGCACCACAACGAGTTGATCCAAGCGGCTAGAAAACACAACGTCGTTTGTAAGTTCTTCTGCGTCGAAATGGCCGGATTCTTCTCACTTTCAAACCCAGGCTTTGTCGAACACCACAAACGGTAATCGCTTCAAGCAAATCAATTTTTTGGATACTGACAGGGTTTAGCTTCGACCCAGCATACAGCGACGCCAAGGCCCGTGCAGTAGCACTCGGGGAGTTCAACTTCTTCAGCGCATGGATGAGTCAACCAAAGAGCCAATTGGAAACGTTCCGTGCTTGGGCTGGAAAGGACTCGGATATTAGGTCTGTGCTCTTCAAGTCCTTTAACCAGCCGAGCTGAATACGTTCGCAGCTATTACCTGTCCTCGCATCACATCGACATCTGCTGCTGGATTCTTCAAGATCTCGCGATCCCAACCCGTGTCGTCGCGAGCGCCGCGACCGGAATCGCGACAAGCGAGCCGTACAACTGCGTTCCTCAGACGGAGGACACCATCACGCTCTTGGTGGATTGGCAGTCGATCAAGAGCCCCAAGCACAAGGGCACCGGTGTATACACGGCGAGCTGGACTGCACCCCTCAAGGCGGGAGTGCACTCTGCGCAACACTGGTATTACATGGGCGAGAAGGCGAGTCCAGGAACAGCTGCTGGACGCGCTCGAAATTAATTCCCAACGCAGGGTGACATAACCGTTGACCAAGCGCATCGCGGATACGACGTCACGGTCGACGAGACGGGCAAGCAGTGGTATAACCCATTCTAGTATGTTTCTCGCGTCCTCGGGCGCGAAAAGACTCGCTCACGACGCGTCGCTTTTTTCAGCATGAAGTATTCGCCATCCGAGAGCGGGCACTTTGACGGGCAGCGCGGGTACGGTTACATTTCGATCGAAAAGTTTGTCGACGCGGCGCGCAGCGTCAACGCGGGCCTGGCGAAGCCGGACGAGTTCGACAAGCATGGTCTTCCGACCATCGCCAACACCGTTCTTACCACGGCCATCCTCAACGCAGGACGGATCAGTCTCGACGAGAAGCGGCCTGTTGGCGTTAAGAAGGACGGTGATCGATGGATCCTAGAGTAGAAAGTTGAAAGGAAAGAAGTGTAGCAACGGATTCGCGATGGACACACACATGTACTGTAATTGGGTGAACCCACAGTTGCTTGATTCTTATCCCGACGGGCCCCGCCAATCTGCGATGCTATTATCCTGTTTGCGGGTGGAATTGAGGGCGATATCATGTGTCAATTGCGGAGCGGTGAATCTAGTGAAGGGGTCGAGGGAGGAATGGACGTACATTAGGATCAAGATCAAGTACGAAATCCATATGCATCGGCCACAATCCGACTATTGCCTCCACATACCTCCCATGATATCCCTCGGCAGTAGGATCCGTGATATGGAATGCTCGGCTTACCCGTCGGTTGAAGTCTTGTGTGGGTAAAATTTACCTGTATCACGCTAGAATGCCAACTTGTATGAATGCAATGGAAGGCGTGAATGTTGGGATGTCGGGCGGAAGCAAGGTACCAAAGTTGGATGATTGACGACAGTGCATTTGGATTGCGGAGGCTGTATATACAGGGAGTATGTAATATAAAGGAGAAAATAATGTGCAGTGAAGAGGGGAAAATGCGAGGGAAGATGCCGAGGAGACTTTTGTACCGAAGTACGGCGACGACGCCTAGTAGGACCAAAAAAAATATGGAGCTGGTACGCGAAGATACCAGATTGGTCGGCGAGAAGGTGAGACGGAGGAAAGTATAAAATGAAGAATAAAGTATACTTTAAAACGATCACCAGTAAAGAAAGAATAGCGAGGTTGGTACAGGCTGTCGTCTTTGTGCAGGGGGTTGAAAAGGTGGGGGGAATGATGGTGGATGATGATGGATGCATAGAGTACGAGACGATGGTTGACGATGACAAGGACGGGGAACGAGTGTAAAGCCGTGATTTATGTAGACGACCCAGGGAAAAATATATGAGCGGAATCGCGCGCGGGTGGCTGGGCCCGTATGACACTGGCAGAAAAAGGTAGGAGTTCGTCCCCGTAAACGGACTATCGGTCGGTTGTTATTACACCTTCGCGTGCTTCACTGATAGAATGTGCGCCTGCCAGTATAGGAATGTGTGGACGATGAAATGAGAAAGTGCGAGTGACAGTGATGATGCATGCTTGATTGAGGTTGCAGGAGAGAGAAATTGCGAGTGTCGGATGGCGACGTGTATGCTGATATTACATTTTGCTGGTAAACTTTTGAAGCGGGAAATACAGAGTTTTCGGATGCTATGCCACCATTGCCCGTGGAGAGACGTTGTTGATATTATGGAGGGCGGGTCGACCAAATGCCAATGCCACGAATTCGTGCGGGAGAAACTGCTCGGGCGGTGTCTCGATCCGGTGTTTATTAAGCACGGGCTCGAAAGATGTCGACATGTTTTCCTTGTCACTGGACGCATGGGAAGGACCACCGAATGGATCGCCGGGAAAGGCGGGCGTCGTGGGAGTGACAGGGAAGTCGTCCGACATGTCAGAGACGGACGTCGTCGAGCTCATCGGGGTGCTGATAGCAGACGAGGGCGAGCGTATTGGTGTAACAGGGAATGGGGACAATGTGGGACGAACATATCGCCCGCCCTGCAGATAATACTGGACGACGAACGTGGCCGCTTTCGAGTAGAAGGCGTAAGAATACTTCTTCACCAGCACCTCGGAAAGGTCGTTGACGTGCTTTGCTAACCGCGTATCGAGATAATCGACGATATCGAAGCACTCCTCGGTTTCTTCCCACATCCGACGCGCTTTCCCGCATAGGAAGCGCGCGAGCGTGAGGGCGGCCAGGGCGATGGACGATGGAGAGTACTTGATGAATTCGCGATAAAACAAGGTGATTTCCATCAGGAACCGCGCGACATGTTGGACCTTGGTGTCCTCTATGCACGGGCCGACACACATGAGGCGGAGCCAAGCCTCTGCCGTGGGATGCCCCAGCGTCCACTGGATGGTGGACAGGACGTGACCCTCCATCTGGATGAACGCCGACTCGTCGTAGGTATCGCGACATATCTGCGCGAGATCCTGGACGGTGGGGACGCGTTCCTTTGCGTCCTCGAATTTGGCGGCAATCCAGAGAGCGGCACAACCAACGAGTTGGTAGTGCTTGATATACACGATGCGACGCGAGACGTAGCGGTCGACGATGTTGAGAGTGAGGTACAGGGTTTCAGGGCGTAGACGGAAAGTGAAATGGATTTCGACAAGAAAGTCGACGAGACACGGTCGCATGTGCCACCGAATCTCGGGCTGCTGGTCCATGGACTGCATGGAGGACATGGTGTAGCGCTGCGGAAGAAATATGAGCATGGCGAGCGAGTCACGCGAGGAGGGCTCTGACCTCCATGTCGTGCATGTAGTGGCGTATCTCATCGCGGTACTCCTCCTCCAAGAGAATCCCCTCTCTGCGCAGAGCCTGGATCTGGGCCTCGCGCTGACGCTGCTGAATGAGGGCGGACTTTGCTGAGCGAGGCGTCTTTCGGGCCGGGCCGCGTGGGGGAAGGAGGAGAGGTGTCTTGTGCGACTTTGAGATGCCATGGGGGGACGGACGTTTCTTGGGGTAGATGAGGGAGTTGCGGGAGTGCTTATGCAGAGCGGAAACGTCTTTCATGGTCGCGGACGGGTGATGGGAGCTAGCGGACGCGGGGTCAGCGCAGAACTGAGACATGACGGATCGAGAAAGAACAATAAAAATTAAACACGGCGAACGCGCTGCGGAACAATGCCACCCAGAATAAAATAGAAACACGATCCCCAGCAAAAAAGAAATAAAAATCAAGTATCTGCCACCCACCCACGACGATCTACAAAGCTTGCGACGGCGCTTGCGGCGCTCGGGCAAGGGACTGGGTGTCGTGGTCAACGTGGGGGTCGTTACTGCAGAGCAGAGAGGTCGTCGTCGGGAACGGCGTCGAGAAAAACTCAACGGGCTCGTCGACAATGGTCAAGGAGAGAGAGAGGAACAGAATGATGTATATAAAGCAAGGACGCAGCCGGGGCTGCCGGGGGTCCGGGCAAAATGCACATCATCACACCCCGATCTGGATGTGAAGAGTTGTGTGAAAAATACAACCATCACAACTCGTGTTCCAGTCCACAAGGAGCCCAGCCGCTGCCAACACGTTTTCCGATGACCAGAACCATTTCTCACCTGTAGCTGCATAATTCATCAGTTTTTGTAGCCGCAGAAAGAACAATGGAAATGGACCCACAAATTGGTGGAACAAGGGCGATCGGGATACAGAAAGGAATGACTGGGGTGAGGCAGAAATTATGCACGCGAAGTGAATCGAGCGCAGGGAGTAGGCTGCGGTGCGCTAGGTGGCACCGAAGCAGGAGAGGCGAGAGAAAATGGGTCGGATAGTGGACGAGGGCCTTTTGAAGTCCGAGCTGGGATGCGTGTGCAAGGCGTGTCCGCTAGCCGCTCTATAACAAGGCTGTCCCGGTGGATGCCTTGGTTTTGATACACGAGACCACGTTTTCTGCCTGCAGGCAAAAGAACTTTCACGTCCTTAGTCACCGATAGATGCATCTCACCACCCCAGCACGTAAACCCGTAGGAATCCTCAAAGAATATTCGATATCAGGTCTCTTCTCGATCCCGGTGGGTCCATATTTTTACCCCTCGTAATTCCTGCAGCTAATGTCCCACCGGCAGCAGATCCCATCTCCCCACTTGGCGGGCTCTCCTCCCATCAGTCACTCTTATCGCCATCGCCATCGTGCAGCGTACATAAACCCTTTCTGCCCATGCACACGCCCAGGTCTCGTAAATTCATTGTAAATTCATTTAAAAATTTCACCAGACGCGTCTGAAGTAGTGCGGAACTCAAGCGGAACTAGCCCCAGCTCTATGACGCCGTGAAACAGGCTCATACCTCCACTATTAAAATGCCGCGCGTCTCGTCCGAATAGTGTACACTTAACCGTTCCCTTCACGCCACGGCCCATGTTTCTCGGACGCGTCGTTCCCTGTCACCCACGACTTTTGTGCATCATTCAGCAACCTCTCAGGTACTGACCAGCCGTGACCAGTATTAATTACCAGGCGATTCGCGCGCGGGTCCATATACATATCATTGATTGAAGTCTTGAAGACATGTCTACAGAATTTTGAGATTTCCTTCCGACGCTCCGGATGTCCTAACCCCAGATTCAGGTTCGGTGACGTATGCGGCCGAATTAGGCCGAATTAACCACATAAAACGCGAAGCGGCGCGCGCGTTTGAGCTTCACTGCAACCGGACCGACTGCTAAATAACATGTTCCGCTGGGGGCGGTGCCCCGGCTTTCGGGGATGGGATGTTCGGGACCCATATGCGTGTTTGCTACACAAAGAAAGATACTCGGCCGACGCAACAAAGCAGACGACGGGTCGCGTCAGTTTGTGGACTCGATATCTTGTAGGCGCGTCATGGTGCGCCCTGGTGCGCCCTTATATTCTTCCGGAGATAGGCCCAGCAAATTGCCGACACGCCCCGAGCACCCGACCGCGTAACAGACCCTGGACATGAGGCGGTGATGGGTTCCTGGGCGTTGAGTCTGACGCGCATGATCAATCCGTTCTCTTACCGCTGTTAATATCACAGGTACTGCAGGAATGGAGGAGCCGGCCGACATATTTTCCGACATTGCAAGAAAGATGGAATAAAATTGTGACAAGCGATAGGTAATGAAACGAAAATGACGAGACCAAAAAAAGATGCAGGAAGATGGGGAAAACGGTAAGTAAAAAATATGTGGACCTACAAGCTGGTATCAACGTAAGTCAAGACAGGGTGAGTGAGTGCGTGGTGATACAATCAGTCTCGATGATGCGCTGTTCCGCCCAAGAGGAGCGCCATCAAGTCGCTGTTGTTATTGGGCTGCCCAATGCCTTGCTGTTGGTGAGGGTGGGCGACCTGGATGTGGTGGTGGGGCATCATATGAGGGGGTAGCTGCTGCTGATGGAGTTGCTGTTGCCGCTGTTGTTCCTGTTGTCGCAGCGCATGAAGAGGTTGCTGCATTTGTGCCGGAGGCCCTTGCTGAGGTGTGAATCCGCCCATCCCAACTCCGCGTATTCCACCACCGCCGAGACCAAGCAGCTGCGCCTGGTTGGCACTCCGAAGGTCAATGTTCGGGTGACCGAGGCTGGCCAGTTGATGGTGTTGGAGATTACCCTGCAGCTGCGAAGGCGGGGCACGCATCTGGGGCTGCAGACCCGAGCCGTAATTTAGGTTTCCGTTCACGGCAAAGTTATTAAACTGTTGTTGTTGAGGAGGGCCGTTGGGGTGCAGGCCGCTGTGCAAACCAGCAGACGGGAGGCCAGGCATTCCCATAAACTGCGTGCCGTCGAGAGGAGGGCGGCCGCCGAGGTTAGCCAAGCCCGGAGGTAGCCTTTGCTGGGGGTTGGAAATAGGCGACGGAGCGCCACGGTACTGAGGTTGGATGGGGATGCCAGTATTTCTAGCACCGGGTTGCGGAAAGACAGAAGGGATCGGGTTATACATGGGATCAAGGCCCCGGTGATGTTGTTGAGGATGGCGCTGGGGATTAAAGTGGAGAGAATCCTCGAGTGAATCAGAATAAATCCCGCTATCCCGGTTGCGCGGAGGCGGAGCAGAACGGAGACCCGGAACCATGCCGTCTGGCACAAAGTTGCGATCGTCTAAGCGACTTTCGTACAGAGAATCTAGCCGGTTGTTTAAATGTAGGTGCTGTGGCTGATTGTGCTGCTGCTGCTGCTGAAGGAGGTGCAAGTTATTCTGAGCCTGCTGGCCGAAGGAAACACCGCCAATGGAAGGTGGTGTCATGTTGTTCGGTCTTTGAATCTGGAATTGGATGCATCGTCAGCAAGGGAAGGAAGAGGAATGCGGTGAAAGCAAATATACCTGCGCAGAACTGTTCAACTTGCTGAGCAGACCGTCCATCGGATTGAAATTGCCCTCGTGCCGCTGGGCGGAGTTTGGGGATGCGGACGTGAACCCAACCGGAGTTTGGATTTGGTTGGCTTGGGCCTCTCTGCCTTTACTGTCGAAGAATTTCGCCAAGCGGCTGCCCTTGCCTGTGGAATAACCATTTGAAGAGGGGTCAAAGACGGATGGATCCGCGTAGGAGCCGGGCTCCGCTGGTAAACTGAATGGTGCCCGGTCGCCTCGCCGCAGCGGCTCTGCGAAAGCGCCCTGGTCTCTTGGTTCTTCAAATCCAAAGGACATGCGCGACTGATCTTCGAAGGGCGAAAACCCAGTTCGGAGAGTTTCCGATTTGGGTGGACCGTTGAGAGGCAGATCAGACGGCAACGCGTCCCCATTCGGAGGGATGGATTGCTGAGAAGGAGAATTTTGCTGGTTCAATCCGTTAGGGGGCTGAGGCAGGCCCGGCGATTTGCCAGCTGGCCGAGCGCCGAAGGCCAACAGACGGGATCCCGGTGGCGGATTGAATTGGGCAGATGGCGGAGGTGGGGGTTCAGAAATGGTTACTTTCTCGGGATTCGAAGTGCTATTCTGCTGGTGGATAGGTTTGGGGAAGAACCTGGAACCTGCCGGGGGTAGGACTTTGTCAACGTCGGCGGCTGGAGGCACATTCGTCAGAGGAGGGCGGGTGACAGGTTCGGCTTTGCCCAAGATGGACAACAAAGAATTAGCCTCCTGGGTGAGGGTTGATGACGAAGCTGATACGGGGGGAACGTTTGGAAGGGGAGGTACGTTGTTGGTCGAGTCTGGAACGACAACCTGCGTGCTCTCGGTGGTTTGAGAAATTTGTGGGCCTGCAAAGATGTGAGACGTGAAACAGGATTTTAGAGGTGTACGAAGAGAGACCTTTGGAAGTTTTAGTACGAATCCCAGGAGGAGCGTCCTGTGAGGCGACGCCGGTCTCCGGAGGTGGTGGGTCGCCCTGTTTTTTCTCTTCCTCACGCTTCATCAGCATGCGGAAAATCTGAATCTCGTCCAGAGGTTTTTCAGGAATCGATTCGGATGCCGTTCGTTCCTCCTCTTTCTTCGGAGCAGGAGCAGGGGCGGCTTTTTCCTTCTGGTCCTTGAGACCCTTCTTCCACGCCTGTATACCGTCGAGTTCACCCTCCCCGCCCTTACCTCCCAAAATGCCAGGTGATTCGGGAATATAAGTGTCCATCCACGCCGGCTCTTTCTCTCTCTCGCGATCGCGTCGATCTTCTCTATCCTTGCCGTCTTCACCCGTGGCTCCAGCTCTGCGGTCGCGATGGTTGCGTTTCGTCCGGCCGTCACGATCTTCAACTACGGTCCAACGTCGATCACCAGACGCATCTCCATTCTCTTGAGATGCCTTTTCGCGCTCGCGCCTCGCGGCGATTCTCTCGTCCCTCTTTCCATCGTCCCTCCACCGTCTAGGATCTTCGACCTCATCCTTATCTGCATCCCGATCCGCGTCACGTTCGCGACGCTCATCCCGCTCCCTACGATGGTCTTCCCTTGTCCGTCGATCCTCTCGAGTTGGTTTTCGATGATCATCTCGACGATCCCCAGCAGGCTCCTTGTCATCAGTATCCCGGTCCCGCCGAGAGGTCGATACTTCTCTCCGAGGGCGAGAAGAGTCGCGTCCTCGAGATCGGGGACGTTCGCGATCCTCTCGATTCGCTCGAGAGCTCTCGTATCCTACCAACAATCTCGTCGTTGGTACCGCATCAAGCTATTAAAACAACGGGAAACTCACGTTCTTGACGGGTAACATGACTGCCTGGTGGTATGTTAGGATGTGGGAAACAACATTTTTTATCCAATCACCTCGTCTCCAGTCCTCGTTGACTTCACCAACCTTCTTCTTGACACCGTCGCGTCCTTCGGCCCTCCGAGCAGCTGCCGAGAGAGAAGTAGACCCGACAGCAAGATGGGGTGCAATGTCTCTTTCTTTATTCCGGAGGCCTGGAGCAGCAAGTCGATCGCGGTCGTATTTATCAGAAAGCTGGATATTGGCATGAACTATCCATAGTAAAAGCAAGATTATTGACACTTACATCCCGTAATCTGTCTTGGCCCTCTTTGTCTCTGATGTTCCGCTCCCTGTCCTTGTCCCCGTCCCGGTCACGGTCGCGGTCGCGCAAGGATTGATGCTTGAAGTTTCCCATCTGTGAAGGCTGCGAGAGTGTGGAACGGAAGGTGGGCCGTGTGGTTGCTTCTGGAGAAGAAAATATTGATATTGCTGATGTATTAACCAGAACACCACGCACCTCCGTCATCTGCATCCCGCCGGAACCTGTAATGCAAGATGGTCAGAAGAAATACGTAGTTAATTAGTCGCTGTAAAATACCGTCTCTCCCTCGCGCTGTTCGGCGTCGTAGGCTCAGCATCTTTCTTATTGAGAGTTGGTTCGTGTTCACTGCCGAAAATTTTGGTCCAAAGACGCATATACGCATACGCAACAACATACCCGAACCAATGCTTTAATTCTGGCATGTCTGGCGGGGATTTGACCAGAGGAGAGCTTTGAAGGTGCAGGATTTGGGGACGAGTGTATATCATGAGTGGTCTAGACTGGGCGGGTTTTGTGACGACTCCATCTTGCTCTGAAGGGTCGTCTTTCGACGCCGCGTCCGGAGCGGTGAGAGCAAGAATATCCGCAGGCGGTGGTATAGGCGGGAGGTTGAGTTGGAGAGGATTGCCGTCGGCGTCATTAGGCATTATTGAGAGAGATCCCTTGGTCGCGTTTCCTCAGAGGCAGTATTGACGCTGTGACGTGACCGCATCACATCAGACTAATTTGGCAGTCTGACCTCCAAAGAATTCTCCATCCCTCGTGTTCCCTCGCCACAATTTCTGCAGGCGGTTCGAAGGCGTCAGGGCATTTACCGCTCTTTATGGTCCTAACCTTGCGCCATTTTATTCTCAAACAACAGGTCCTGAATCTGTACCGATACGCCATTCGCAGCGTTCGTTATTGCAGCACTAGACTTATCTATAAAATCTGACGTCGCTCTCACAGTCGCGAGGTTTTTTGGTTGTTGCTACACTACGTATTTATACCTAACTATAGTTTCTAACAGCCATCCATGATCCGTTAACAAGGAAGGAGACCATTATGTGGATTCGCGCCGAGTTTGAGCGAAACCGACACTTGACGGACTTGGTGGAGTTGGTTCCCCGCCTTGCGTCGCCGGATATTTACGCTCCTTTCAGGCCGTCATTGAAGACAAATTGAAGATGGGTCGCCGAGAAATTAGGCAAGTTTTGCCCACTGCCAGTGCGGCGTCACATTCGCACTCGCATTCATGATGATATTCCGCTGCTGCCTACTGCCCTGTAACCCTGTCGCTGGTCTATTGCGGATGCTCGTCATGAAGAAGTCGTAGGGGTCCTTGAAGCGTCGGGTCGCTTGCATTCATAGGGAGGATGTCCTCGTAACAATCGTACCATGATTTTACTTGGGACTCTCAATCCAACCAAGTTCAAACCATTCAAGTTTTACCGATGTCATCTTGTTCCGCCTAAGTTCAATCCATTTACCAGTCTCAAGTACTTAGGTGGAATTCTGTCAAAATTGGGTTCGTGGGAAAGCGAGCCTGCCTTCAGCACAGCCCCTGATCCTATTTTAAACTTAGAAGCTCGGTCCGGTGCCTGATGCTAATTAGTCCCTCCAAGTCCATTGCGTACACGAAGCTGTTCTTGAGCGTCTAAACGAACACACTTGCACACAGCAGTGAGAACCTGTAGTCGTTTGGACCTTTCCTCCTCTTCAGGTTCTGACTCATTCAGCAATGGCGGACGGACCTGCGATGACCGTGCATATGCAAGGGATAAGCTACTCGGTGTCCAAACACCAGGTTCGATCCATTTCTTAAGTTTCCTTCATTTAATCCCGATCCCCGACCGTAGCTCGACGCAAAGTTGGCCGAAATCCTGCACAGACCGCCATACGCCGAATTCTCGACGGTTCTTGGACCCGTCAACTTTCACGTCTATTTATTCAAAGACAAACGCGGAAATCAGGTCCACGGCGGTAGTGGATTACTAACGCTCCTAAAAAATGTAGCGCTTCAATTTCTGCAAGAGTACGGAGAACAACCCGATAAACGGCCTCCTCCCAAGATCTTGAAGATCGGTGGAAGGACTGTCAAGTTCCTTCCGGGGCGAGCGAAACCGCGGCCAGATGTTATTGACCGTATTATGCGGTTTCCATATGCTGATCCTATGGTTGCTGAGAAGAAGGAACAGCGTGCAAATGTCTTGCAGTCCGAGAATATACAGTGAGCATCACAGAGATTGTCACAATTTTCTTCAGCTGAAACCTAACCAAGACTCCGTACTCTGCAATTTGGATGGCAATGCCGCGACTACGTTTTCTCCGTAGAGTGGGAAGCAAATATCGTGGGCTCCCTTAGAGTCAGTGATGAAAGGAGAGAATTCAGAATCGCGATTGACCAGCCCAACGGAAGAACTCTTTTTGTTGCAATACACTTTTCTCGGATCCTGAACGTCATGATCCATTCCGAACTTTCGACTACGGCATCCATCATCTTTTTCAATCTTTCCGAACCCCCCAATTTTGAGTCGGCGACCGATTCAGACCTACGGCAAAGATTGTCATATCTCCCTATTTCGGACCACAAAAGAGTAGCCCCTTTCACCTCCTTGGCAATACGTCTGGTTTGCAGCACTCGCGGAGATTTGACACGATTCCAGCGACTCGCGAGAACGGCCGGAATTAGAAATGTGTATGAAACCGATCTGCACATCGAACGCAGGGGGTTATTCTCTCAAGAAGTCTTGGACCAAGTACAAACTCAGATCAGGGCACTGAGGTGGAGTGTAGCATTTCAAGTGGAGGCATTGCTGCAAAATCTGGACCTTGATCCTACAGAAATCCTCTCGATTATTCCGTCTATCCGGGACCTGATCAAATCTCGAAAAAGAACTTATGCGACATCATTTCTCCGCCACTTCGCCACGAGGGCCAGATATTGGGGTGCATATGATGAGACTTCGCAGACTATTCAACAGCTCTTCGCAGCGGTGCATGCAGAATATTCGAGATCTCACGCCAAGGTGCCTTCTCTTCTGGACCCCACCGACAACAGCATATTCCAGTCTTTGCATGTCATAATCTCCCCGACTAAAATTTATCTTGAAGGACCATTTGTGAGTTGCTTTTTCGTCAGTGTACTGAAATGACATTCTCAAGTTTTGTCCATTGTCATGCGAATTTCTAGCCAGGCAAGTCGTTTGCTTTTTCAGTTGGTTTCATTTTCCTTAATGCTACCTTAGAGCGGTCAAATCGTGTCATGCGTTCATTTGATTCCTCACATCACGAATCGTTTCTACGCGTCAGGTAAGTCGATAGTCACATTGGTTCTGTTAGGATGTGAATGTTATTCTCCCAGTTTTGAAGACGAAGGGAGCTTAAAGTATCGATTCGACAAGGAATTAGATTGTGTTGCATTCACTCGAAGCCGAGTTGGCGAATTCCTCATCGACAACGGCCTTAGCATCGCAGGAAGACATTTCGAGTTTCTGGCATACTCCCAATCAGCTCTGAAAGAGCACGCAGTTTGGTGTGTGTTTTTATACTTATTGTCAAGCCACCAGTGCCCACTAAGGTTACGCTCAGGTTCGTGAGGCCCTTCAGGGTTGGTGAAACCCTGGTTACCGCAAGCAGCATCATTAAAACCATCGGCTCATTCGACGACCTCGAATTTGACCCAAAGCTCATGTATTGTCCTGCTAGATATGCCGCCAGAATTTCTCAAGCTTTCACCGCCACCGACTCAACTTCCATCGAAGTGGAGGAGGTCACTGAAATCGCAGAAATCTCAGATTCTTCACAAAAATACCACTTTACGGACGGAGTGGGTACCATGAGCCTTGAGTTGGCGAATGCCATATGGGATGAGTTGAAGTCGTCAGGTCGCCGAAAACGGCGCGTCAAAAACCATCCGAGGGCTTATCAAATACGCTTCGACGGCTGCAAAGGTACCTCTAAAACTATCTCAAGACCGTTATATACTGACTATCCGAAGGAATGTTGTCTGTGAATTACCAACTCAAAGGGCACGTAATGTGTCTGCGGCCCTCAATGATCAAGTTCAACACTCAAGTTCGATCACGAACAATTGATATTGCAAAGAGTTTCGACAAACCCGGCCCATATTATCTCAACAGACCCTTGATTATGCTCATGGAGGGTCTAGGAGTTCCTTATGAGGTTTTCAAGGTTTGGTCTTGTCTCACGATGATAGTGTCATATTTACCTGGAATTCAGAGGTACCAGGACCAAGCGGTTCGAGAAGTTCAAGAATCCACGAAATCTCTGGAAGCGTTTGCAAGAATGCTAGAAATTCATGGTTTAGGCACAGCTTACCGGCTCCCATCCGTCCTGATGGGGCTGAGCCAGCTGGACATTGACACCCTTCCGGGCAATAAATTTTATCGGAAAATGCTCGATTTTGCCGTCCACCACGTGCTGAGACTCCTCAAAACCAAGGCCAGAATACCTATCAAAGACGCGGTGACCGTCGTGGGTGTAGCGGACGTTCATCGGTATCTCAAGGAAGGAGAAATATTTGTCTGCACTCGAGAGCCTGACAGCAATCGTCTGACATACATCGAGGGTACTGTTTTGATCTCACGTTCTCCCACTATCCATCCAGGTACGGTCCATGCTCGTTCCTTTTGGGACTTGCACAGTAATATTCCCCATCCAGGTGATGTGCAACTAGCCACAGCGATTGGGAAGCCACCACCTGGATCTTGTTTCGACCACGAGCCTCTGTCTAATACAGTTGTCTTCTCTGTTTTGGGTACAGACTTTTTAACCTGCTCGGCACTTTTTAAACCTGTTGCTAGGTAAACGACCTCTACCATCGTATCTCGGGGGTGGCGATCTTGACGGGGACACTTACAACATTATTCCTCTCAATAAATGTCCAGGGTTTAGACCTCAAAAAACGTACCCACCGGCCGACTACACTCCCGCGGAAAGAAAACTTCTTACTCGCCCTAGCACACGCACGGATATTGCGGAATTCGTAATTGAATATATCAACAGTGACGTTGGTCTTTTCTCATTCCATTTGAGCTTTGTCCCAAAAGATTTCAACATAGGCCCTCGGAGTGGTCGCGATCAACTGGCTTCTCATCGCAGACTCAGAGAAATTGGGAATTTTAGATCCGGATTGCATCAAACTTGCAGCTCTGCATTCGGACGCGGTGGACTACCCCAAAACTGGACAAGTTAAGCGCCATGTACCATAGTAATTGCGAAATTTTAAAGATACACCAGCCTGTCGCCATCAACACGATTCCGAAACCCAAATTGAAATCTAAGCCAGATTGGCTTGCGCCCGAAGTCAGCGCAAACTTGGGTACGATTTAGACTTTCTGCATTTATCCCGATTTACCACAGGCTCTAGCTGATTTCTACCCAAGCGAACGAGCTATTGGGAAGCTATTTAGGGCGATTGAGTTGCCTGAAATTCAGTCAGGGACACTTTCACGCTTCGAACGAAGAATGATCAAGAAAGGTCGTTTGACCGCACCCCCCGTCGACGATCTGGCGGACACGCTGGATGACTTGGATCTTGACGACGATCCTATGGTGCTTGCTGTTCAAACATGTGTGGCCGCCTTTATATCAATCAACGAACGACCTCCGGACACCGTGGAATATATCGCCCAGATATTCAACCGCTATGCGTCCGAGCTACAGGGAATCTGCGTCGCCCATACACTTTCTCATGGGAAAACAGCACTTTTATCAGAGGAAGAGGCAGTCGTCGGTACTATTATTGCCAAAACCTCTCAACCACGAAAGAGGACGGATTTAATCGCCAGCTTGAGAGAAAAAAGTGATATCCTCGTGCGTAGTGTCAAGGAGGAGTTGTTGGGCGATGACGACGTAGGTTGGGAAGAGTGCCTTGAACGGGCATGGCTCTCGTTCGAGCTCGCTATCGAGCTTGCGAATGGAGGGCAAAAAACCTTTGGGGCTCAAAGCTTTATTTGGATCGCTCTCGGAGCAATATTGGAGGCGGTAAAAGAACTTCAGGACGAGGCGAAGGCATCGCGGGGTAGCAGCAGGAGGTATTGATTGTTCGATCCAGGTCGCGAATGTACAAAAATGTTTAAATTTTACGAACCATATGATCTAGCCTCCACGGCCGAACTAGGTCCAGCGACACTTATACAAGATGGAAACGGGAAGAAAACAGTGCAGTATACCCGGTTATGCTTGATTGCGCAGAACTATATGTACCAGTCAGTATTGTATCAATATTTGGTCGCAGGTACTCACTCAGTATAACCGAATCCCCCCTGTGCAAGACGGAATTGCATTAGACATGATGTAGAGTGACGGTGGAAGGACTTACCGGAGGAACATTTTACTGATAAACCGGTCTTTGTTCACGGGCTTTTTGTTCTTGCCCTTCGGAACTTCTGTCCACATCTGTCGAATGGTGAGAACTGGCACCTAGCGGTATGCGTGAACACACACCTCTTTTACATTCTCAAGAACCTGAATACGATCGAGTTAGTTGAGAGAACGCAGGCGAGATTCCAATGATGCACACCATATTACTGTGTCTGTCAAAAGCTTTCACCCGAGCGAGCAACTTCTTGTCATTTCGCAGGGAAATAAGAACTTGAGCATGATTTCGGACGGCTTGTTGAAGTACGGACAGAGGGCCCTGCGAGATCTCGTGCTCCTCCAACTGGCGAAGTTGGGCCTCGTCTAACTCCGATTTTGGAACATGAACGTATTGGCTGGGATATTCAAAGTCAGCATCGGGGAGACGTAAGGATAGAGAGCACTCGCCTCATTTTGTGAAGGACTCGAGGAGAGAGCGATAATGTTGGGTTCCGAGGCTCTTGACAAACAAGCCGCTTTTGGAAATTTATTTTATCCCATTCACTTCGTCCATGGGTCGTCTACGGCAAAAAGGCAAGGCTGGCGCTGCAAAAGCCTACGTTACACGAACGTCTGCGATCAAGAAGCTGCAATGCTCCTTGGCAGATTTCCGTCGTTTGTGCATTCTGAAAGGTAGCGAAAACTTGCGCTTTTGAGCTTTCAGCTAACTTTTGGTAGGGATATTCCCTCGTGAACCACGCAGTCGGAAGCGGGCCAACAAAGGCTCCTCTGCTCCAACGTCCTTCTACTATGCCAAGGATATTGCATATCTTGCGCACGAACCGGTGCTCAAGAAATTGCGGGAACACAAAGCATTTGCGAAAAAGCTTTCTCGAGCTCTTGGGCGCGGTGAATGGAGTGACGCTAAAAACTTGGAGGATAATAAGCCTGTCTATCGTCTTGACCATATAATTAAAGAGCGGTATGTCGATCGTAGCCCTCGCTTTGAACGAAAATTTACATTTTGCAGATATCCGACCTTCATTGATGCGGTGCGAGATATCGACGACGCTCTGTGCATGGTCTTCCTGTTTGCCTCATTACCTTCAAATGCCCGACTCCCCCCTTCACTCATCGAAAACTGCTCTCGGTTAGCAGCCGAATGGCAGCTTTATGTGATGCATACCCGGTCCTTGCGCAAGACCTTCCTGTCAATAAAAGGCATTTATTACCAGGCGGAAGTCATGGACCAAACGGTGACATGGCTTGTACCCTACCAGTTCACTCAGAATGTTCGTCACTTTTTTTTTTTCACTTCCACGATGCTTATTTTGTTCCTCTGTAGATCCCCGCCGACGTCGACGTCCGCGTTATGCTGACATTTCTGGAACTATATCAGACTCTGCTTGGATTCGTGTTTTTCAAACTCTACACCGATTCAGGTCTCGTTTACCCTCCGCCGTTGGATGCCAAGAAGGACGAAGGGGGTGCTGGTGTAGGAGCCTTTAGTCTCCAGAGCGCTTCCCAAACGGCCCCTTCAGTAACCCCGAAGGCCAAGACTGTGGAAGTCGATGGTCGCAAAATCTCTGGGAAAGATGTCCGGCAGGTGATCAAAACCATGACCAGCGCAGATTCTGAAACCAACGGCGGCGATATTGATATGCAAACCGCAGAATCAAATCGTATGGAAGTTGACGAGGAGTTTGTGCCTCAACAGTCGACGTCGGACCCTCAGTCTGCAGCATCCTTGACAACCCTGAAAGCCCTCGCGGCTTTACCGCAATCTTTAACGACCTCGCTATTCTCGCCATATACATTCTATCTATCCCGGGAGTCATCGCGGCCTATTTTCGAGTTCATCGTGAGATCATTCGGTGGCCGAATAGGCTGGCCAGCATCCTCTGGAAGCGGCTCACCATTCGAGGAATCCGACGACTCGATCACGCATGTAATCATCGATCGACCACTTGTCGAACGAACGGACGAAACGACGGAGGAGCGGGAACGTCGTTCACGGAGAAAATACGTGCAGCCCCAATGGGTGGTGGACTGCATCAATGCCGGCAAAATCCTCCTCGAGGAACCATACGCCCAAGGCAAGACACTCCCCCCGCATTTAAGCCCTTTCGGCGAGTACGAAGGAGCATACGATCCTACAGCAGGCCTCGCAAACCAAGCAGCCGAGGAGTCGGAGAGCGAGGAAGAAGACGTTATTCTTCCGGAAGAGGAGGAGGATGACGAAGAGCAGGTTGCAGAGAAGTCCGCACTCCGTGCAGCAGCGGCTGCAAACGACGCAGCGGCGCTGCGTGCTGCCGAACTGGCTGCAGAGGTTGCCGGTGTGGACTATGGGACATTCGAGAAGGAGGTCCGGAAATCGCGCAAAAAATCCAAAGCGACCGCGAGCGGAACCGTGGAGGATGGAGAACAGGACATGAACAAAATGATGATGAGCAACAAGCAGAAGAAGCTGTATGAGAGGATGAAGTACAGCGAGAAGAAGAAAGCTTCCGAGGTAAGATTGACTGTGGTGTCGGTCTGTCGTATGCTAAAATATTTTCTACTAGCGTGCGGCGCTGGAGGGCAAGAGGCAGGAGATTCAGAAGCAGAAAAAGCGCGAGGCCAAGACCGGGTAGCGGGACTGGATGTAGACTTAGACTTTAGTAGTTGGGAATGACATTTGGTTGGTCACGCGGTATTGATCCCAGGGACGGACTGGAAGGAGTAAATTCCGACTCTCCATCCTCATCTTGTACGCTTTATGGTCGGCCGTTTCTCTCGAAACTCGCAGGACCCGCCCCCGCCGTACAAGGATCCCACCGCTCCCTTACTCGTCGCAGAAACGACTACGACCACGCAAGTGTTGACTACGACTACGACCCACACCACTTTCTTCTCGCTGCCGTTGTGGAAGAAACGCCCAGCAACCCCGGCAGCGGTAGCACCCGTAGTGCGCCATTCCGCGTTCGGGGTTGATGTATCAGAGGATGGCAGAATCCATCGGCGGGATAGGTTCATGGTAGAAAAGGACTTGCCTCCAACTCCGCCGGACGAGCCTGTTTTCCCTGTGAAGCTCGCCGGGACCAACGGCCCAGCGAGGCATACACTCGAGGGGAACGCTATGACGTCCGCCTTGCCCGCTCCGGCCTCCCGAAAGTCGTTCGCCGCGTCGCAATCAACTACTGCCCTAGCCCATGCATCCTTGGGCCTTGGTCTTCCCCATGCCATGCGCAACCCTTCAGCCTCTTCCTCCTCTTCCGAGGTCAACACAGTTGCATTTGCAACAAGTGCAATGGCCGCATCAGAGCCTCGTCCACAAGTTCATAATCTGCGCCGTGCCAAGAGCTCCCACAAGTTTCGTACGACTTCGGCTTTCGATCCCCCTGTGGCTATCGAAGTTTCCAACTCGGAAGGTAGCAAACAACGTTCACGGGGTGTATCGTTAGGAACCACTGCTGCGTTCTTGAACTTGGGAGGGCCGGATGTGAAGGGCAAAGGCAGGGAGATCGAGGAACAACCCGTACGTTCGCCTCCAAAGGCATCCTTGGCCCGCAGGGCTTCATTTTGGACTCGCAAAAAGGTGGCCAATATCGACTTGGCAGATCCAACGCCGGAACGGGAGAGCATTCCTTTACCATCCTTGCCGTCCGTTTTACCTATGACCCCGTTCACGATCGATGACATCCCTATATCATCGGCATCCTCTCATTCACGGCACACTCGAAGGCTTTCCCGGAGCTACTCGGAGAGGGCCGGTGTTCCTCAAACACCTCCGCCAGGCGCGACCGAGACCTCCGGACATCCCCGAGCACGGCGCACACCGCGACGGCCAGCGACGGCTGATTCAACAACTCGCAGCCCTTCCTTTCTCGACTCCCCTCCGCCTCCTCTTCCACCCCCACCTCTTCCTCCTTCCCCGCTACCAGCAGCCCCTGCTGCTGCGGAACCCGATATAAACGTTAATCCCAATCCTCTGCCAGATTCCCCTGCACCTCCTCGCCGACCTCGTGCACATACAAACCCGCCACTTCTATATCGGTTATCGCTCAATCTATTTTCGTCTTCGTCCTCGTCGTCGACTTCTCACTCGTTACCCCCACCGCCTGCTTTACTTCACGACTCGCCCCAAAATTCTCCCATCATCAGCACTTCCAACTCTCCTCGAGTGTCTTTCAACAGGCCTTCCTCTGTGATACCCAAACCTGAGGCAGACCATGAATCGCCCGAAATTTACCTCAATCGACTTTTACTTGCTGTGAGCAAGGCTGAAGTGGCGGGAATTTTGGCGTCAAGGTATGACCAGATCATTCATGTCCCGCAGGACTTTTTGATTAATGTCGCCTCTAGTGCTGACCCCTTTCATATCCGTGCATTGCGAGCATATATCAGCAATTTCGACTTCCTCGATGATCCCCTAGACGTCGCTCTTCGGAAGTTGCTGATGCATGTCGGCCTCCCTAGAGAAACCCAGCAAATTGACCGAGTCATGGAGGCGTTTGCTGGTCGATATCTAGAATGCAACCCCAACCTTTTCATATCTGACGGTATGTCCGACTTTGCGTTGCCTAGAGTCGCTGACTGACTTGAGTTCCACCAGACCATCCGTATATCCTCGCTTTTAGTTTGATCATGCTGCACACAGACGCTTTCAACAAATCCAACAAGCGAAAAATGACCAAAGCAGACTACATCAAAAATACGAGGCTTCCCGGCGTTCCTCCTGAAGTCTTGGACGTAAGATCATCTCCTCCGATCGCAGGCCAAGTCTAACTTTTCATAGTGCTTCTACGATAATATTGTTGTTACCCCATTCATTTTTGTCGAGGATCCGTTAGATGTAAACGGCCAGCGCGGTCTCGTGTCAGATAGTGGCCTCAACCGATCCCTCTCCATGAGCAATCCTTTATCGTCCTCTGGAAGTGGCTCGGGAACAACGCTTTTGGGCAAAGCACCTAAAGTAGACCCTTATTATCTTATCGCGAATGTGAGCCTTTTCGTGGCGTGCCTTTCGAGACCTCATATATGTGACATAGAATATGCTCGCCCCATTACGTGTCGATGTGGAGGCTTACGTCCCTCGGGAAAACCCGTATTCATTCCAGGGTACGGCTGGACCATGGGATGAACAAGACCTGCAGCTGGCATTCGCGAAAGCCAATGTAATTGAAGTCGGTGCAGTAACGAGCATGCGAGTTACTACCTTGCTCAGTCTGGGTCCCGGTGGCTCCGCCGCTCCGCTGAGTCCAATGTCGGGATTCCCAGAGATTGCATTGCCCTCGGGCGAGGTCTCGACGCTCAGAATCACCAAGGTGGGGATACTCAACAGGAAAGATGACGTCCTCGAGGGGGGAAAGAAGTCGTCGAATCGAAAGTGGAGGCCGTGGAGTGTAATTCTCACTGGATCGCAACTTCTCCTCTTCCGGGATCCTGCATGGGCCGCAGGGCTGATTTCTCAATCGGAATCGCCAGATGCACAGTCTGCATTCCCGCAGACGGTATTCAAGCCGGATGAACTGTTGTCCCTGAAAGACGCCATTGCTGTCTTCGATCGGTCCTATACGAAGGTATTTTCTTTCCACTTGTGGCCAGTCATGATTTCTGATGAAATCAGTACGAGAACGCTTTCCGCTTTGTGATGCAGGATGGCCGCCAGTTTCTGTTGCAATCATCCAATGAGCAAGAGCTCAATGAATGGATATCTCGCATTAACTACGCAAGCACTTTCAAGACTGCAGGCGTTCGTATGCGACCCTTGGGAATGTCTGGCAAGGACGTCCAGCTCACAGGTGTCGCTGCTGCAACATCTCATCTGCACGATTTGCAACACGCTCAGACGTCCGCTCACCGCGCCCGAAAATGGGACAACGATGCACCGCGCGAATTGATGGGAATGCTCTCTGGCGAAACGGAATCCCCTGCTCAACACCCAGCTAAGCGTCGACTGACGATGATCAGCTTCAGAAACGACATGGACCTCGATGTTCCCACCGCTCCGGAGATTGACGGTGCTGACCAATTCAAAGCGACTTTCGATCAGGTCAAGGCAGAGCTGGCCGCTGGACATTGGGGCGCTGTAGAGACCGAGTCCCCCATGGTCGAGGACTTTCCGAGTTCTGCCACTTCCACCACCCCAAGTCACACCTCTCGACTCCCCTCTCGTTCCCACATCATTCAATCCAAAGTGCGAGATTTGGACGCTAGGATATCGGCGGCCCAGTCTCAACTCGATTCCGATCTGCGCTTCGTGCGCAATATCGGCACTCTCACACCCTTTCAGAGAGCTACCCGAGAACGCCTCGTCAGTGCTGTTCAAGCCATCGCCAAGCGTATCATGCAGGTTAGACTTGATATTACGAAACTATCATGCCATCGTGAAGTCTTGTCCAATGACCTGATTGCGGAGGGACGAGATTGGAGCCAGGCAAAAAAGCTTGCTCTCCAAGCAGCTACGGAGACACTTCAAATTCGTGGCGACGACCATGTACCCCGCATGATCGTTTCATTCCCTGAGAAAACGGAGCCCGATTCCACTGCACGGAAGCATCGTTCCTCATCCTCTCACCGACCGGACTCAACCTGCGAGTCCTTCCATTCGGCCCTTGATTTTTCCGAGGATACCATATCCTCCGGCTTCTTGAGTGCATCTCCCCGAGTGGACACATCTTCACCACGAAGCAGCTCCTCTTCGATTCAATCCTTCCCCTTCCCCGACATATCTTCACCAGACAACGAACGAGCTTCCCTTGGCGCACAGCCGGCCGACGGTCCAGATAATGCCGGTGGTCATACGTCTCACGAGAAATTCTACACTGCCCTTGAAAGCCCGGAGCCTGCAGAAGAATGGGATCAGACCCGCTGTGCTCAGCGCGTGTCACTTGTGCGAGTCCCTTCCGACATTCGTATATCCTCACGATTCCAAAACACACGGAGGACACTATCGTTAAAAACGGACACCATTAATGTATAACTTATCCTTACCATAATCTTCTTTATCTTGAAACTATCTTTATTGCATGTATTGTTGTACTACTTAGATGTATAGATCGTGGGGAACGTTGCCAACGGAGTCCTGGACCGAGATGGATCGAGGGAATGCTACAAATGCGATATTTGAAGCCCATTCCGGGGCGGACACTGTACCTTGAAGGAGCTATGGTCGGCACGTGCTAGGGCTGTCTTGACGACTGGTTGATGTTTCAAGGAGACTCGCTAAATCTCGCTAAATTCAATTATACTTTGATTATACTCTGTAAACGCCGTGAAATAGCCGTTAAGCATTCAACAGCATCCACCGCTTGATGCACCTAAACACTATGCGCATTGAGAAAGGGACCTTTACCTGCTGTAACTATGAAGCCTAAGCTCACGTTTGCTTTGGGCACATTTTTTCCCTTGGTAGGGCGGTGTTTTTTGCAAATTGATTCCCGGCCCTTCCCCGAACTCGCTGTGTTTTTCAGTCGCCATCACCAGCCTCGCCATGATTTTACCCATGTCATTTTTAGCCATGTCATCGAGTGGCGCAAATCGTATTGGGCACAGTATCTTTCTTGCTCCTTCCACTCTTCACGTAATTTATCCCAACTGGCTCTCTTTACGAACCACCTCCATCTCCTTGATTGTTGGTTACCCCCCTCTCGAGGCCCTTACAGGCCTCAATGCTGGCTACTGTACCAGCATCCAACGAATTCCAAGGGAAAAAGAGGTTGTTGAAGAAGGCAAACAGACTGAGCAGCCCTTTCAAAGAGGATTTCGTTGTCGTCATGGAGGGAGACGCGCGACCGCCTGAGGTTCCGAAGACTCCCTCATCTCAACCCGAAACAATAACCACAGAGAAATTGGCCGGCTGGAGCTCGCCACAGGTTCATGAATCGCTGGACGCGCGACGCAGCTCATCGATATCTGGGCAAAGCCTTTTCACGATCGAGGATCCGTCGACCACGACGTCTTCCGAAGCAGGCAGTCAATATGCTCTCACTTCGACAGAGCATTTGCGCAGAGGAAAGTCGTCACGGCTGAACCGACAGCTGGAGGAAAACATCCCACCCGCACAAACAAAACGCCGGCAGTCATTCGACATTTCCGCTCGTACTCCGTCTCCCGGAGATCTCAAACGCAGCCAGTCTTTGTGGGGGAGTCAGAAGCGGCGGGAGGTGTCGGACGATGCTGCAGGCGAATTTCAGGATCGCTATCTTCGGAATTTCGGAACTGGAACCATGTCCGAACGCCAGCGAGCCTTGAATGTAAAGCGGGCAAGGAAGATGACCCAGGTGGGTTGTTACTTACCCAAACTTGATTCGTCTAATCTCTTTTTCCAGCTTTTCGGCCAGGAACCGCCTTCCGAACTGATTCAAATCCACGATGAACGGGAGGAGATCGACCATTTTCGGGATTCGACGGCAACTTTGTCGACCTTTTTGGCCGTCACGCCTCCTCTCAGGGATCGGGCCAACTCGACGTCGTCGACTGGAACGGTGGCGAACGAAGTTGAGGTCGACGTTGAAGTCCCATCGACACCGCCACCATTTTCCACCGTACATGCGGTGGACGACACTCCAGAGCCGAGCACCAGCCCTGCTTTAACTAACTTCCAAGAGCGACGCCGCCGTGCAGCGAAGTTATCTCGCTTCTTTGGAGTTGGATTCCAGGATATTTTGCTGTCGCCGGCGCCGGAAGCAGCACCCATTCCAGAGACAAGGGTAGAAGTGGATGTGAAAGTTGGCGGACGACGGTTCTGGAGCTTCAGTGATCGCCCTAAAGACGGCGGCGACATGCAGGAAGCGATCCAGAAGCTGCGGGGACTCAAGGCGGGTTGATCGGTTGGCAGAGAAAGTCAAGCCAGCCCTGTATAAATATAATTCAGTATGCCTCCTATATTTCTTACACAGTTACGATAGCACATGTATATTGAAGGGACAGCGTCCCTATTTTCGCATCAGCACATATATAGGTTCACCTAGAACTACGCTCGTTAAATGTCGGAAAGAGCCCGTCAGAGACAAGAGAAGCCCTCCAAAGGATGCGTATGCGGTTCTGGATGAGTCTTGAGTATAAATTTGACGTGAAGGCATATCGAACGTACACAATCTCATTCGTCCCTTGGTCGAATTTATACACCTACGAGACATGGGACCTTGCCGAAAAGAGAACGAAAGAAAACGCACCTTGCCATACATGACATATTCATAATCTTCTTCCAGGCCCCGGCGTCCTTTGCCATCTGGCCGCCACACATCTCTGTCCTTGTCGTCCGAATCTTCAGTCGTTCCGTCGGCCCCTGAAGCGCCGCCTGCTTGCGTGCCGCCCCGAGCGAGAGAAGAAGCGAGAGCAAGCGCAAAACTCTGGTCTTGTAGGAGGGGAAAGAGCTCGATGTTGTAATCTAGCGTGAGGTCCATGTCATAATTTTTGGAATGAGCGTAGAGGCGGGACACTGAGGGATTCCCAGTCAGCTGTAGCTGGTTCAAGTTGGCGAACGGTTCGAGATCGAACCTCGGTCGAATTTCTTGCCCTCTTTATCGATCGCGTTTATTGTGAAGATATCATCGAATACGATGCTCGAAGTAGCGGATGCCATGGTAGGAAAGAAGAACAAGTTTCTGGCAACTTGCTTGAAAGCGGCGCGCGATCACGTGTCGCTTTGATGGCTTTCTTCAAAGCGTTCCACCGCTCCGGAGGCATTGCTCGCCGATGGTCCTCCTCCTTTGTGCGAACTCCCTCCTCCTCTGCCCCACGAGAGGCTCCAACTCCTTTGCTTTTTGTCTCGGCAAAAGAGTGGGATATGGACTCACATAGAGGGTGCTCGAAGTTGACGGTATCAGACTGCTCACTGCCTTGCTCATAACATTATCCTTAGGGTTGACGCCCTTGCGACAACGCTTTCTATGAAGGGATTCACCTGTATACATTGCGACATTACCCTTCCTGTTATCGACTCGTCTGCGCCTCCGCTCGACTCGAATAAAATCATGCACCACCTCGTGTCGGGTGCGCTTCATTCTTGAATTACTTCCTGACGCTGAAACTGATTCCGTAGACTTGAAATCTCACCTACGACTATCCTGGCACGCTGCCTCATTTCCACCCGTCATATTCGCTCGTTCCGCGGCATCTCTGATCGCTCAGGCCTACATCTCCTCCAATCCCGTCTCGGCGATGATGCTCCTTGGCAAGGTTCCCTCCACTAACGCCGATGTCCCAGAGAGCTTTCTCCCCACCCGTCTAGAAGAGTTCAACTTTGAACCCAAATTTCCCATTGCTCTTCTAACCATCCCGCGCGTAATGGAGCGGCTGCGCAAGACGAACAGACTTGCACAGGACCCACAAGTGGATTTACTTACGACGGAGGATCTGGAGAGCCAGGACGCTTTCTTGAAGATTGAAAGCTGGCTTGATGACCTGGGTATCTAAATTGTACTCCGGCTTCATGTGAATCGAGGTCGTGACGATTAATTAGATTATTTAGTACAGTTGTGGTATGTGAGCGTCAGGCCCTAGCGGCCGTCTAGATATACAACGCCAAGGAAGAGCGTGTGTGTTACATGACGGGTTCCTCCTTTAGCTCCTTCAGCACATGGCGTACTTCTTCAACGGTGGTCAAGCCAGGCAGGACGACACGCCAGGGTTCTCGGGAAGCGAGAATGCGTCGGACCTGATGCTGGATAAGTTCGTGAAGTTTTGGAACGTTGGCCAGCTTGGCGCGACTGCCCATAAGTGAGGTCGTGGTGAGATCGAGTGTAAAATCAGGAGGGATGGTAAGAGTGACCACAGGTGTGGGAGATGAGGGCGAGGGTGGTGTTATAATTATCTGACCAGATAATATCAGGCACGGTTCTCCGTAAAGAAAAGAGAGTGATTTCACCGAAGATTTGAAAAGGGAAAGCGAGATCGTTAACGATACAGGTAGGCGCGCAAAGGAAGGCATGGGATAATTGAACAGATATGAAGTGGAAAGCGCGATCGATATTGTGTCAGTGTAACTGACTTCGACCTCGACCTCCTGCGCAGTTATTTAGCGACACCAAAGCCGGAAGTCATTCTCTTACAGAAAGCGGCTCAGAACATTTTTGGCGCTTTATTCGGGCGTTGTACAGACGTGGTGCCGATACGCCTAGATCCACGGAGTGAATATTTATATGATCCTGGGCAGTTTCAGCCAAGACGTTGGAGAGCAGCGAACGCGACTGACCAGAAATCCCGGAGGTCGTATTTTATTGGCGTAATCCTCTATCCGCTTGCGGGCAACCTCGTCACCCTCCGCGCCAGGAAGTCCGTCCCGTAGCTTGGAGCGATATATTTCAACGACCTAGACACGAATTACAATGCGTTTTATGGCCAAGGTGGTCGACCTGCCTGGTGCAAGAGCATGTTGAACCATTCCGCTGACTCTGCCTTGTCGTCTGTGCCTTCGGCCGTAGAATGGGATGAAAGGTTTTGCTTCCGGAGCAGTCGATCGCTGTCGACGCGGGGATGATAGGAAGACGTTTCGAAAGGATACTCGGTCGAATCAAGGAACAGATACTTGAGAATGAGGACCAAGAGAACGAGGATGGACAGCTGGCCAAGAATGAGGCCCTGGGTGAAGGTGGGCTGCAGAGAAAAGACATAGTTGTTGCCCATGGCGGTCGGTAGGCAAGCCAAGGCGAGCAAGCCAAATTTGATCGCGAGCCTGTGATTTTTTGATTTTGACTTCTTCGGCGATCATTCGTCCGATCGCTTCCGCGTCCACGCGCGTATCACGGTTAAACGTTACGGTTCAAACTTCACTGCTCAATGCTAGGTTAGGGTTGTCTCAGGACGTGTTTCAACAATCGACATGTTCGACGCCGTCGTTTCCTGGCCCACCGCACCTGTTACAAAATCCCTGGTCCTCAACGCACTCCACAATTTAAATCCGCCACCCGCAATCGCCGCATCGCCCCGGGAGGACTTCAATCTGCTATGGTCGACTTACGACGACATCGACCATGAGCTGGTGCATTCGCACCGGGAGACAGTGCTATCTTCCAGTTACACCTTCAGAAAAGTCCAATGTTTCCAACCGGGCAGCTCAACAGATCTGACGCGCCCTCCAGGCCCTAATTCGCAAGCACTTTCTATCGCGATGTCTGCATTCATATGTAACCAAGCATCCCGACTCTAAACTCAAGAATGCTTCACCGAGGACTTTTGAAATCGAGATATCCTTCGTGGATGAGCTCGATGAACTTTTACTCGATGAGCTCTGGGAATTGGGAAAAGAGCTCGAAGATGGCGAGAAATGGTGGATCTTAAAGCCGTGTGTGGGATTTCAATCTTGACCTTCGCCATCTTGAGATGTGATTCTCAAGTGGAATGGCCGACCGCGGAAACGGCATCCGCATGTTCAACAGCAAAGCAGCCCTCGAGAAGATATTTGAAGAATTCGAGGATGGGGATTCCGATGACGATGCGGAGCATGAATCTGACGGAGAGGAAGATAAAACGGCAGTCGTCACTTCGCAGCTACGCCACTTTGTCATCCAGGTACCAATAAAATCGAATGAATGTTCCTGTTGCCTAATATTATCCAGGAATATCTCAGCAATCCGTTATTAATTGACCCTGCTCAAGTCTCGATTGACGGTTCCTCCAAGCCAGATGAACCGCAAGGTTTCAAAGTCTGTTTCAACCCACGATATGTAAGGTGTATCCAATTGAAACAGTCCTCAGTTCCATTTGAGAGCCTACTGTGTGGCTTCAGGCGCACTTGACGTCTATCTCTTTGACAAGATACTGGCCCTCTTTTCGGCTGTGCCGTATGTTCAGCCTATTGTGGAGGAGGATGCCGATGGAGATCCGCTTCCCGTTGATCTGGGACCACATCTCACCAACACCTCACTTCAAACTGACCGCGGAGAGGAAGGTGTCAGACTGTTTAGCGAGCTCGTTTCGTGTGATATATTATCCAGTCCAAACGATGCAAGAACGCAATTCAGCGCCGAGGACATGAAAACGATAATAGATCAAATGGTTGTTATCCTAGGGGAAACATTCAGGGTATAATACTTAGTGTCTACTTTCCCAGTTTTAATGAGACATCCAGGCTGCACTGGAAAACCCCGTTCACTTTCAGGTACGGTATTGCAACAGTCCATCATTCCTTTGATTTTCTAACAACTCGATAGCCTCTTCCGAACGCCTTTGAACTCTTCGGCATCGACTTCCTCGTCACCGACTCCCCCGAGTCACAGCCTCGATTTCAGGTTTCCCTCCTCGAAATAAATGCTGAACCTGCCATTGAACTCACGGGTCCCCGCCTGTCTTGGATTTTACAAGATCTATTTACCGCGATTGGCAAAGTTTGTGTGGAACCCTTTTTTAATCCCAAGCCAGATGTTCTTGACTGGGCGGTTGGAGATACTCGTCATGGGTTGATAAAGTGTCTGGAAGAAGAGGTCCGGGGAGCTTCATAAGAATGGTGTGCTATGTCCAGAAATCACTTTCTTAAAACGGATGCGAGCGGTTGTTGTGATCTATTGATTTCGGGAGTTATCACCTTCATGTCGGATTCAACACCATCCAGGAAACGCTCAAAGTGGGACGAGGATGAGGACGAGCCAGCAGCCCCGTCTGCCCCACCGCCAAAACGTCGAACAAAACAGAAACCAGTGCAGGAATCCGTCGACGCAACCCCTCCTCCGCCACAGTCCGTCTTGCGACAGTCAACCCACAGCCGTTATGTCCCACCGCGCACACATCACCCACCGATACTGCCCTCCCGCTCTGTATACTGTTACGAGCGGCTAAATCAAATCGAGGAGGGCTCTTACGGGGTTGTTTTCCGCGCGCGCGACAAACAGACAGGCGATATAGTGGCGTTAAAGAAGCTGAAACTAGACGAAGAGAAGAATGGCTTCCCCATCACGGCGCTGCGTGAAGTAAATGCGCTCATGTCGTGTAGACACGAGAATGTCGTCGGTATCCGGGAGGTCGTAGTTGGCGATACTTTGACGCAGTACTTTCGTTTATTCCCTTTTATCTTTTTCCACTGACCGGTTTTTTAAGAGTCTTTGTCGTTATGGATTTCATTGAGCACGATCTCAAGTCTCTTCTCACCCTAATGCCGTCTCCTTTCCTACAATCTGAAATAAAGACTTTGATGCTGCAACTTCTGTCTGCCGTTGGACACTGTCACGACAATTGGATTCTTCACCGCGACTTGAAAACGAGCAATTTATTGATGAACAATCGTGGGACTATCAAGGTCGCGGATTTTGGGTTGGCGCGAAGATACGGTGATCCTGTCGGAGTGGGAGGCATGACCCAGTTGGTGGTTACACTCTGGTACCGGTGCGTTTTCCCCAGCTTTCACAAGTTGTTTTACAAGTAAGCGGCCCGAAGAGCTCCAGAAATTCTGCTTGGCGCAACTACCTATTCCACTGCCGTGGATATGTGGTCTGTCGGGTGCATTTTTGCGGAACTGATTTTGAAGGAGCCACTCTTCCAAGCCAAGGGAGAAATTGAACTGCTCGCCATGATTTTTAAGCTCCTCGGTGCTCCGACGTCCAATTCCTGGCCAGAGTACTCAACCTTACCACTTGCGAAAACGATATCCTTACCGTCTCCTCAACCGCACCAATTCCGTCAGAAATTTCAGTATTTAACGGCGGCAGGTATCGATCTGCTCATGTCATTATTGACATACGATCCGGATCGTAGGATTACCGCAGAGGAGGCCCTGCAGCACCCATATTTTACGTGCGTTATAATTATCTTGGTGCTCGACTGTATGTGACCGTTCAATCACTCATCCAGCGAGTCTCCTTTGCCCAAACATCCCGATTTATTCGGTTCCTTCCCGTCTGCAGCTGCCGGAGAAAAGTATACTTTCACAGCCATGTGCTTCTATTCTAATGCATTCTCAGGAAACGTAAACCCTACAGTCCTTCGGCGCCAGCGAGAGCAGCAGACTACAAGCTCTTGCTTGAACCCGATATGCCGTCAGTAATTACCTTGGTCTTCGTCCACTGTTGTTTGTTGAAGTTTATTTCCAAGGGATATGTGAGCTCTTTCTATTCAGTCATCCGGCCGCGACAACACGGGAACTGTGGATTGTCGTTGTATCTATCTTTACGCGTTCCATCCAGCCGATGAACTAAATAATTACTATTGAGATTCTATTGTGTCTAGATGCATTTTTACGCATCTGTAAACATGGGTCAGCCGAAGTTGTGGGACATATAGAATAAAAAACGGACAGTAGGAGGAACCGGTCAGAAGGGTAGATAAAGCTGCTAGTTGATCGTCATTAAATCGAGCGGAATCCTCGTGCCATGTGTCTCGATGAGTGCGACTAAAGTTACGAGCGCACTTGCGGACAGTGGTGGATATAGGAGCCTGCAGGAGATGGTTTAGATGCGCCGATAATTTTTGGTCAAGGAGCGCACGGGGTCGTAGGTATGTTCTGCCAAAATATCGGTGAGAAGGCCTGGTGTCCATTTCTCAACAGTGTAGGGGACGCTGTCGACCAGTGCGCAGACGCCTAAAATGGCTGCATGACGCTGTCGAACGCTTCTGGCGTATCCGGGGTCCTGTCGAGGCGGGATATGACTCTTCCTGATTAGCTGCACGAATCGGTCCTGAAGGGTCGTTCAATAAAGGATAAATCAAAGAACGGAATCGAGACGGACCCTCAGAGTGAGAATATGGCGCCGTGGAGATAATCGTAAGATCCCGGACAATGTTCTACAGCAATGAATTAACCAACAGTCAGCTTTTTCAAGCCGGGAATTAACACACGTTGCAGCCATCTCCCGAACGTCGACGACTTCATCATCAAGGCATTTGCACAGAACCTGTATAGCATGTCAACCCCACATTTAAAGAGGTATACAATGTTACCCACCTCAAGTATTTCGATCACTTTCCCCTCAGAAATCAAGGGCAATTGACGGAAGTAAAAGACTGGGGTCCGCGTTATGAACATGAATCACTTGATGAAGGATTTACTCACCCTGAACCAGCGGCAGAGCCTTGAGACGCACTCGCCACGACTATACTCATTGAATTTGATGTTTTCGACCCAATGAGAGAACCGACTAACCGGAGCGTTTTGTATGGCTTCAAAAATGCCGTCGATTATCGGATTTATGAGAGACCGTGGTGGATTGACGCCGCACATTTGGACAAGGACGTCGTTCCCGCGTGTCGCTAGGTCTTCGTTATCGTTCACTGTGGAAAAAAAAAGTCAATATGAAGGACTAGAGCCGAAATGGCCCACCAACCTTCGGTAAAACGAAAGAGCTCCGGCTATAACTATATTAGCTATCTTAATGCCAGAGCCAAGAGACTTGTCGCACCATGAGAGGGAGTATATAATCAAAGACTGAGATTGCCGATGAATCAACCAATAGTTGGAACAAAAACTTGCAGACAGTAATGCCGACCCTGCAGTAGCTTAGTGATCCACAGGTGTAAAGTAAACCAAACGGACCTATCATATGCGGACTGGAATGCGCGGACACCAGGTATGCGCTCTTCTCGCCACAGATGGAATTTTTGGACGAGTTCCGCAACTCTTTCTTTGTGGTAGTCCCCCCGCATGCCCATGATGTCATAGTCAACCGGTAGGATACGGCATTCTTTGAGGAAGACTTCGGTGGTAGGATGTGACGGCCGTGGTTGAGCCTGCGATTCATTGGCGACAACCACGGTGACATTAGAAGAATAAGTACCTTGATTTTACTGGAGAAAGCCAATACTTCAGCAATGAAGGATCGGACCTAAGACAGGTGAGTGTTACACAAGGACTGCGACTGGTGGATACATGCATCTTCATGTTCGTTGGTATCCAGTTGATTCCAGCATCGTTCAACTACTCGATCTGTCCACGCTGTAGAGGGTTGAGATCAATACTTGAACTCTACTAATAAATAAATAAAATACCTGTGAATTTCCAATTGAGCTCTTCGTACAAGGATTTGAAGACCGAGAAGATTTTCGTCGCATCGAATGCCAGCTCAGGTTGGTAATCCATGGTTGTCCAGAGGTTCATAAGATGGTCCACGAGGGGCTGAAGCCGACGGGGATCTTTGCTATGGAAAAGGTACTGAAATCGAACGTCATTCAAGAAGATCGTCGGAAAATGCGCAGCGCCCACCTCCAAAAATGACGCCCAGATCGTGACGGTATCAGTCTTTAACTTCTGGCTGAAGATGTTGACCATAATAGGTTGAAACCATTGCCAAAGAGCATTCTGTTTAGACAATGGCCAGTGCTTCGAACCTATCGCCCGGGATTTAACAGAAAGTAATCCAGCGAACAGAATCGCTCACCTCCAATCAGTCCGGCAATGAATTCAGCCAATGCCCGTTGCTTATCCGGCTCTTTGTCGGCTATTAGCGTATCCAGAGTCGGCCGAAGCGCCGCGAAGGGTTCATCTTCCAGGATTTGGACTAAAAAAGGCATTGTGAGTGAAGGTGCATCAGGCGGATGCGAAGATCCATACAGATGGACTTGACATAGGAGACATTGTCTATTATTATCGTCACCTCATGGTTCTCTTCCGAGAAGTACGTAGCCAATTGTTTCCAAAATGTCGGAGCGAGCGCAATCTCGCGTACAGTAGCGATGGCCGCATCGCTCGCCTTTTCCCAAGGCTGGAAGGTCGAAGCCGTTGCATCCGGCACCCGATACAAGGAGACCGATTTCCCCAGGTAATCCAGCCTGGAGGATCTTTGTCGAGGAACACGCTGTGATTGATGTTAGCCAGAATATGTGTATCGAAGGACTGTTGAACTAACGGGCGCTGCTCCACATGACTGAGATCCAGGGGAACGATATAAGCGTCCAAGAATTTTCGGGTCAACTCGTGTGATGGCTCTACGTCGAGCTTTTCCTTGAGCGGATTGTGGTTTCGGGCGAGTATCAAGTCAGTCGGTTCTCGGCGGAAAGTCCTTAACTTGACATTTCGGAGGCTCTTCATCACAGCCCGTTGCGCATACTTGATGTTGATCAGCCCACGAATAAGCAAGGCGAATAATTGAGCTCACATATCTCATACTGGGATTGCTGTAATATGTTTTCTCCATGAAATAACGTATCTGCTCGGGACTCAGAGGTGCATCCCGCCGAACTATCGCACGCAGACATCTTATAGCCGCTATCTCATACTTCCAGTGAGTTTTAGAAGAGTTGCCGATGGCCAAAACGATGGATTTCTGTAATTTGTTGGTACATGCAATGAGGAAAATAAGTGCAGATCCACTTACAAGCTCATCAGCGGACTCGTTCATCCGGCGGATACGTGTTATCCTGTTATCCGTGCATTTTTGGATCAACCGTTGGTCGTCCTCTCCGAAGTTTAATGCTGCGAAGATCCCATCAAGTTCAGGCGTCGCTACATCGTAAACCAGGAAACATGGCTCAGGCAAGCTGTTCAAACCTAGCACGACGTCACGACGTCAACAAAGGCGCATTTCTTTGAAAAAAATATTACAATTCTCCGACACGGTCGAAATAGCGTCTTGAATAGAGGGTTTTTCGTTGTGTTGGCAGGAGAAAAGTTTTTGGACGAGTGTTGGGGCTAATGTAAGCTCGGAGGCGGCATATTTTCCAAATGACATTAGATTCAAGGTCCATAGTGCACCTGAACTGAAGTTATAACCGGCGCGATTCAGCAGACCAGCAACACAACTTGCCTTTCATGCGGTCGTCGTCTACACCGGGTTCCAGCGCTTTATACAAAGTCGGCAGTGCGCGGCGTCGTACACCGTCATATACTACACAAAGAGATTCCAAAATAGATTGGCTATATCTGCTATATCGTCAGTGTTATAGAACGGGCTCATATAACTGTTTACGCACGAACGGATCGTAGCGTAGTTCCAAAGGGACCACTCGACAAGATCATCAATCAAAAGATCTTCGAGAGGTCCCCGCAATCTTTCGATCGAGTTCCAGCGCAGGCGCGCAGAATGGTAGTATCTGGGGACAGCGTCAGTGGAGTCATCGCCTGATGTGAAGTGAAACTAAACCTTGCCCGCCGCACCCAGACAGATCTTGGCCAGACCTTCTGTTTCGCGAAGTGTCTGGCAACATTTTTCTCTTCGCTTATTCAATGTTTTGCAGTGGCTCAGAATACAGCCCACTCACCTGAAGTATACTTCTTTTCATTCGTATAATAGCCATCCTTGCTGTCTCCATATTCCAGCAAGTGAGTTCGAATACCTTCGAGCTGGGAACAACTGCATTAGAATACGACTGATGGCAGTGCGATTGACCAACAAGCATCTCAACAGCATCAACTGTATTTTCTTCGCCTTGTTGCAGCAAAGACTTCGACGCTTCATGAAGAAATTCCCCGAAGCGACGCCGCAAGGAAGAAATATAAATGTACCGTGGATCCGCAGGATCTGTGAGTGCGAATCCTGAATTCAAAGGCTCGATAATGCCACTGAAAATGTGTTTAATGATATATCAACGTGATATGCATCCACGCACATCATCTCTTCGATTTCATGCCTGCCAGCGATAAGAGAGATGATTTGTGATCCAGAGAACATTCCTGCTTACAGAATGTCACTGGTTTGCATAGCCGCTCGCAGAGCATCCGGATCGAAGGCAGCCTTGATCAACGTTGGTATACCTGCGAATGCATTGCTGACGAAAGAAAGATGCCTGTAAAGGTTGTTACAGTAAGCCGTCAGGAAATTGGGCTGCCATGGAGCGCTGACCGGCAAAACTCGTTCGACCACACAGCATTCCGTGTCACCCCTGGTAACGTCTCAACAAATGAAGGAAGGCCCGCAATGTTGCACACGTACCGGGTTTTATTAGTTGGAGAAGCAACTCCAAGGTTGGCTCAACCAATTCCTTGAAGATTCGGATCGTGAAATCTATTCCCTCGGCTGATGGAACGTGCCATGAAATCTAAGAGGAGCGAATGCTCGTTTTATGTTCGACATTCATAGTTGAAGGCGCACCTTGACTTCTTCCGCCTTGTAAAGCTTCCCCCAGTAGAGATGATGATTACGACGGAATTCTTTCGAGAAAAATCAAAATTTAGTCACGGAATTGTCAAACATCTTTCGGAGAAACGAACCATCGCTTTTCCATTCGTCCGGATTAACAAACTTGTTCTCCAATGGATAAGTGTGCGTGAGCGTGAGCAAAGTATTGCTCAACAACTTTCCACTCCATGCGAAGCCTCGATTGGAGAATGTTTTGTCGTGAAGGAGCTTCAGCAAAGAAATGAGTTCATCCTTGTACGCAAGCACCTAAGGAAATTCAAATTTGAGAACGGTCACGTTACAAAAAAAAAAAAAAAAAAAAAAAAACGCGGTCACGTGCCAGCCAAAGCCAAACAAAATATACTAACCGCGTTACCGTCGCTGAGTACGGGACAAGTATGAGCACGGAAAGAGGAGATGCACACGGAAGACTCACTTGTAAACACATCCCCGTAGAATCGCGAGATCTAATACAGAAGTCAGGACTCTTTCAAACGCAGAAAAGACCAACTAACGCCAATGCAAAGTAGCATCTGATGGCATAGGTGATGATACCGATGTTGTCCGAAGTGAACTAGCGCCCGTTGATAATTCGATCCTGATATTCCGCTCGCACAGCGGAAAGAACTTGGCGAGACATTTGATCGGATCAGCATTTGCTAAAGCCCTGTCGTGCCCGTTAGCACAATGTCTTAAACTTGTTGGGAATTGCCGTGCTCGATTAACAGGTGGATCCCTCGGACGGCATTCGAGCGAACATGGGTACTCGCATATTCGTAGACCATGTTCAGAACAAGATCATACAGGGGCTCCGAAAGGTGAGCACAGATGCTTTGACAAGCACGGCCAACAGCATCGACCACTTGAACTGGAAGACACGAGTTAGCACAAGCATGGGAACATTGAGAGCCATGCGAAATACCTTCGGACGCGCCACCACCTTCCTCGGGAAGGCTTTCCTGCAGCTGATAAACACGCCGAATGAACTGTGTAACCCAGTCAGCGAAACTCCCCGTCGTGTCCTGAGATATTTGAGTAAAATGTCATAAACACAGCTGCGGCCGCACCTGCAGCAACATGTTCTCCTCTTCATCGGAAAGCCGGGGAAATTCCGTGTCCGACTGCAGCTCATCCATAGAGAATGAGGGGATGAGAGTGAGTGGAGTTCTAGGGCGGGAGATCGAGTCGGGGCGAAGAGCAGACATCGTGCCAGCAGACGTCGGGCCGGCAGACGTCGTGTCAGCGAACAGCACACTATGAGATATCTCGACGATGAACTCGGACGTGTGTAACTGCACCCATATTAATCCTTGCGTTGCCTGATTAGGAAATTTACACCATACCGTTTTGGTTGGGTCGTTCTGTTTCTCGATTCAGTTATTGGTGATACAGATGTGGAGGATCAACATACCAAATCGATCCCCGGAATCAAAAGCTGCAAGATGGGGACGAGATGCTTGGCACCCGGATAATACACCTTACGGGAAACAATGGCGGGGGCAACTGCACCGAGAGCCTTGATGACAGCGATGGTTCGTTGAGTCTACCCGAGGTCTAGTTAACGATACCTAGTAGTATGGCTGTGACAAACCTCGATAAGAGTTTCCAGTGCCGGTACTGCTCTCTCGAGAATGGGATGTAAGATAAGATCCGGTTCCATCACACTCATCGACTTGAGGCAGCTTTGGATGTTGCTCACGGTCGTAGAATCCTCGGAGAACATCGCCAAGAATGCAACGGTGCGCAGCGTCTTGACGAGTTCGCGCCTCATGAGTTTAGTGAGCCGACGATTCTACGAGACCACCATTAGTTTGAGGACGCACTCTCACACACAAAATACAGATACCTTGGGCGTCTTGCAATCGGGCTGCTGTTCCTCAAGCCAGCCTACGAAATTTATGAGAGATGGTACGAGATGAAAGTAAATAATGTACGTCGATTGAAGTCGTACGCTATATATTTGATGAAGGCAGCCAACTAAGGTCTTGGTTAGTACTTGAAGATATATCGGCCTTAAAAAGTCCAAAAAACTGTTGCCGATACATACATCGGCTGTGAAGGGTCCGGAGTTGGAAGGGTGGAAGAAGCTTTCAGTCGAGGCTATTATCTGAGACAAAGACTCTAGTGCCCTGGATCCCGCAAGATATGTTTTATGTTTCAATGGCAGAGGGCCAGCCCTGGCGAGAGGGGCAGAGAGATAATCCCGTAAAGAGTTGGTCGGAATTCGGGGTGTAGCCATTCCTGAAGAAACAGGAGTGAACATCGGACTGGGTGCATTTGAGGCTGGGGAGGGTATTCCATCAGGCATCATAGAGTAAACTATAATGCGAGCCAATGATTCTGTTTTGGTCTATGTCAGAAAGGTCGTGCGTTTCACAAAGAAAATACAAACGTATTCGCCAGTCCGGTTTTGGCAACCGCCCAATCTCAGCCGCGACATAGCGGTCAGCAGATGGGCCGGTGGTGAGGGAACCTCCGTCGGCGAGCGGAATTTCCATCGAATTAATGCATTTGCACATCAACAAGCTCCACTCATGCTCAGTAAACACACCAACGTCCTTGTATATCCCTGGCCAGGTGCCGGTCGCATTGAGGTCGTCCTCGGACCACTGAGGTCTTCCTTCACCCTCTGATTTTGCATCGTCCGGCAGCTCGGAAGCCTTACGAGGATCACTGACATCAGACGCGACATGAATTTCTACGAGGCTTGCGAGGAAATCGAGCATTCTCTCATCAAACATATAGCTGTTAATCGACTCCCATACTCTGAATAGCATGGGCAAATACGTTTGCGGATGCGTCAGAGGGAGGAAATTGAGCATATAAAATTGGGCGGCGAGAACATACTGCGAGATCATCAGGACCAGCGGCGGCTTAAATCATGAACAAAGGTACTTACATCCAAGTCCGTCGCATTGAGGAGGGGAACGAAGACGGAAAGCATTTCATTTGTCGCAGCAGGATGGAAGAATCGCCGTGAATTTGCGGCAATATACCCCATGACCCAAGGCAGTTGTCTGCGAGATACTGAGCATTTTTCTTTCGCGAAATAGGGAGGATAACGCACGTGTATTCAAACTGTCTTCGGGTCAAAAACAAATCCTGCGAAAGAATGTCGTAAATCGGCCTCCATGGGAGCCGTATATCCTATGGTGGGATGAGCGAGGAACGAGCAGTAACTGTCTAAAGAGACTACCTTTATGGATATCTTCTTGACCGATTCAGTAAGTGACTTGAAGCCATCAGCGGCAGTGGCCATGACTTGAGACGGCATGCCGGGTGTGGTACTGCGAAAAAAAGGTCACCTGGACGAATCAGCACTTGAAAACATCTTTCGCACCTCAAGTACCAGTACAGCTTCGCCAGCTTGATGCGGGTCTCCTGCAGTCAACGTTAACAAAGCAGAAAATCTCTCCAGCAAAGTTTCGGTCACCTTCGGTATGGGATATTTCAACATATTCCAGTAGGTCAGCATCGAGTCCCATTGGAGGAACCCCACCTTGCAGCACGCGAGTTAGCATGATGGTGCAAAGGAAAGACAGGCCAACCTCGTAGTCGCGAGCCGCACAACATTGTGTGAGCCGCAAGACTATAAAGTCGAGCATTTCGACCATTTTGCTCTCCGGCTCGATGCCACTGGCATAGGGGATCGACCGCACGTATTCGCGATACTTGAGAAGATAGCGGTCCTCATCGGAAGGTGGACCTGGATCATGGATGTTGAGCAGCGAAATGTCTGGCAGAGCCATAACGAGGAGGCCGCGTGTAAAGGAGAAATTTATTTATGGGCGGCAAAATTTGCGTTTGTCAGCGTGGCAAAGGAGAAAGACGGCCAGCAAAGCAAAAAACGGGGTGCAAAATGGCTGGCGCTCTGTGGAGTGATACGAGTATATGATGTGGGTGGCGTTCCATTACTACATATTGCTACATAACTGCTACCTCCTTGAGCTCGTCGACTGCTTTTTCTCGAACAAAAGCCCATATCCCGTTCCGTTGTGCTCTGACGTCCCCCAGTCCCTCTCTGATTTCTTCCAGTCGCTCGGTATACTCCCGGCCATCGTCTTGCAACTCTCGGAGTGTAGAGAGCGACTTCTCGAGTCCCTCGAGCTGCGTTTCGGGCGACGCGAAATGTGAATGCTCGTGGACCGGCGGTCCACCATTAGCAAATGACCACAAAAATAGCTTGTGCGCGGAAACGGTGAGGTCGGGTGCTCGTGCGAGTCGCTTTGCTACCTCGTCCACTTCGTCTGCGTCCTCGTCCTCGTCTTCTTGCTTCGGTACCACCGCAGGAACACTGGACGCGTCAGTTTCCTCGCTGATTACCTGCCATAGTCTGCCGAGTGCCTTCCGCATCGTTCCTTCCCCTTCAATAAGCCCGTTCGTAGCATGTTCTAGCTCGTCCAATAGATTCGACCGGAAAGTGTGAGTGACCGCCTTGTCCATAACAAAGGACGAATAGCTGAGGTGTTGGGAGGGCGGAGGCGGATAAGGAGACTGTATGGGAGGCGAGACAGAACGGGACAAATGGGGAAGGGAGGGAGGCGATGGAGAGCGGCGCTCTTGCGGAAGCAGCAACTTCATCCGTTTTCTGGCGCGGTCTTCCTCCTGTAGTTTACATTGAGCATGTTGAGTAAGTAAATGAAACACAGCTACAACGCACCTCCCATTCCCCAACACCAGGCCCCCAAGAGGTGATTTTGCCTCGGCGAGCCCACCGAGCGCGTCTCTTGGTTTTTGTACCCCAGTTCCCACCACCAAAGGCTCCTGCGGTATCCTCGTCGTCGCCTTCCTCATCGTCGTCGTCGTAATCGTGCCCTTGGGACGGGTAATACCAGTAGTTTTGGTCGCTCAATGGCAGCACCGGGAATCTATCGACGAAGATGTCAGGGGAGGCAGCAAAAGACTCCTGGAGGCATACTGTGGCTCTTCTGCGCGTCGTTTGCCATTTGGGAGGGGTCGAACATCGCTGGAGGACATGGCGTTGGGACAGGTAGGCTACTTAAGTAAACAGCCGAAAACAAACGATCGCTAGCGATTCGCCGCGGCCAAGTCCCAATTAGGTCGTTCGGAATTCCCGTTTTTTTTTTCTTACTCTCTCGCGGCTGCGTGTACAATTTGTACATCCGCCAATTTCCAACGTGCTTGAAGCCTAGTACCATTCACGACGTCGAGTCCTCAGTCAATCTAAGTACTCTACCGTAGCGGAAGTACCGGCATAGCATACAAAATACATTATCTATTTCATCTAAGGTGTCGCCGCTTCACTCGAGGTTTGGTTCAAGCCTTCCTTTCGAGCAACGCTGACTTGCTCGAAGCTCTGCATCCCCGCTAGACCCCAGCGACCCATCATGGCCTTGTCCTGCAAATCAAGCAATTAATGGATCAGACACCGTGAAATTAGCTATCGCGCATACCTCGTCCCATGGTGAACCTAGTTGGAATTAGTGGATGTTTAAGATATCAAAAAAAAAAAAAAAAAAACGAACAAGGAGTAGTGAGCATCTGCTCTCCGGTAAAAACAGCGTTGGCTCCGGCCATGAAACACATCGCCTGCTCAGACTCCGCTAAAGTGTTTCTACCGGCGGCAAGTCGTATAATCGTCGAGGGCAGGACGATACGAGCAGTCGCTATTGTGCGGAGGAGGATGTGGTATTTCACCGCCTAAAATGTTCAGACATTTGAAATGAGATGAGCTACAAATCGCACCTCGTTTCCTTCTAAAGGTGTTCCAGGGATAGGAACCAAGGCATTGACGGGGAAGGACTCGGGATGTTCGGACATGCTGCGGCGACGTCAGACCAGAAGTAAAATAAATAATATTTGGACGTACTTTGAAACTTCCCAGATCAGACCAACCCGATCTTTGTCGGATTCCCCGAGCCCTAGTATACCGCCAGAGCACACGCTGATACCAGCATCTCGGACAGCAGTTATCGTGTCCAAACGTTCGTCATACGAGCGTGTTGTGATCACCTATAGAGTTCAGAGTGATTGAAGGAAAACTAGAAGGGCACACACCTGCGGATAAAACTCTCGCGACGTATCCAAATTGTGATTGTACGCCGTTAGTCCACTTTAACCACGTCAGAAAGTCGGGCAAAAAATAAGCTCAGTTTCCCTCACGCCTCTTTCAATTGCCGAGCCTGGTCTGGCGACAGCATTCCCAGAGTCGTGCACACCTCCATTCCCATTCCGCGGACCTCCCGGACCATCTCCAAGATTCTCTCAAAGCCCCGCTTACGTCCTGCGAGATCCCTCCAGGCCGCGCCCATGCAGAATCGCGTGCTTCCATTTTCCTTGGCTTTCCGCGCGGCTTCCAGCACAGGTTCTAGCTCGACTAGCCGCGATGCCTTGGTCGGTGTGGAATACCGAGAGGATTGAGAGCAATATGAGCCTGTTGAATCATCAGAACCCTAGTATAATCCAATATAAGCGACTTGCAGTCTTCCGTGCATCCACCAGCTTGCAGAAAGAGAGGTGGGTCAACAATCAAGTGGTTAGAAGACGCGTACTCTTAATATTCATAAGTGTACAGAGCTGTATTTTGCTCGGGTCATGATGTTTGCGATGAACGGAGGCCGCGCGGAAGACAAGGTCAAGGAGGGGAGTGTCATAGAGATTTTGAATTTCCTGCCTGGCCCAAGTGCGCCGGGATGTTTCCGTTGAAATGGGAGGGGACGCATGTGTGGCGAGAGTCCTGCCAAATCGCTTCGGCACGCAGGCAACGGAACGAAACATGGCCACGAGAATTTCAAGAACCCGCGCGTCCTTGAAGAGCGTGGAGAGAGTCAAGAAACTGAAGCGAAAAGTTTGGGGGACAAGCTAGCGATGGCACGTGCAATTGATGCAACTCAATCGCCTTTACCTCCGCACATATCACCGCTCAGCGGAGCGCCGCTCTCAGCGCTGAGGACCAGGTTCGAGGATGAGTGGCTTGTCAAGAAACAGACTTTGTGTTAATTCTTTCGGACTCTTGGCTGGATCATGAATCTCCCGGCATCGGCAGTTAAACAGACTTTAGTTGCCGCGGTTCGGACTTGGTTTTCTCGAATATCTCAGTCAAACTGCCGCGGTGAATATACCGGCCTACTTATGTGTAACCAACGGTGGATTTCTGAAGCCCCGGCGAACATCCATGCCCCACCAACTTTGCGATGACATCATGTGGTGGCTGCGAGCCTCTTCTCCAACGCGCCCAAACGCGTCACTTAGTACGCGCCAAATGCTCTGGCTGAACTCTACGATTGTGGTGACGGCGGCTGGTATCCATAAATACAAAGGCGGTTCGAAACGATGCGCAAGATGATGTTGTTACAAAAAATGCAAACGAAAAAAAATATAAAAGAAACAGGTACACGGCTCGTGGAGACGGCCGTCTATGCTACAAGGTGTATTTAATGATCGATTTGCAGTTGCAGTTACATTCCGGGGGAGTGGGTCATTATGAACCCTGTCGCGCGCGAGTCAGTTGGCTTGAACATTGCTCGCTAACGCAAGGTCGCGTGCGGGGCCCTGCACTCACAAATAATATGTCGCCCACATGCGACTCAGAGATCGTTCTTACCGACGTCTCCACGCGTTGCTGACGCGTTTGCCGAGTCCAAGCCCTGTAAAGGTGCTGTGTAAATCAGGTTACAGCGAGGGCGACTCCAGTCTGCAACTCACCTTTACCCTCGGGCTTCGGAGTCCGTAGATCGTCCTCCTCAGACTCGGTTTCCCCACCGGACTTGGGTGGGGAGGACCGCTGCCCACTCTGCGCCACTTTAGACGCTGCAGTCCTGTTGCGGACGGCGTTGCATTGGTTTTGGGTGTATGCGTACAATTGTCGTGAGTATTGTATCTTCTTCTGCTCGATGGTCAAGGCGGTCATGATGGGTATGTTTAAACGGACGTTGGGTGGACTTTCCAAAATGAATATATCTGCGGTCTTTTATACTTCGTCATTGCAGTGTGGCATCGCTTGGAGAGAGAGGAGCGGTTACATGACGTCGATCCAGTGTTCATGGCGCAGATTACTCCGCAGACCGAAATTTACCACTTATAGTAAGCGCTGAATGTAATATCTCTCTACCTTCGCGTCTGAAAATTCATCGAAACCCGAAAGCACCGCGATTTTTGTTCTTGCGAAATAATAAAAGTCGACTCGAAGTCAACAGGAGTATCATACTTATGACGACATGGACTGAATAGTGGTGGGGCCGGTATACGCGCGGCCAGAGAGCAGCTACAGTGGAGGCAAGCCTCAGCGATGAGTGCAGGCAAGGGCCCCGGCCGCCGAAACAGAACAGTGGAGCCGACTTTGATTTAGATAGCGCCGACACGACCTTGCACCGTTTTCCTCGGGGTCGCACCCGTCATACATTCGGCCAGAGGCTTGGGCGACAGAACAAGTCATAGTCTCCATAAAAACGATACATGACGTGGGTCCCACCAAGTTGTGCAAGTCGATTCCTGGTGCGCACAAATTGCCCAATTGAGGTTGCTTCCGGGATCTCGTACGACGTGGACGGAAACAGTTTTTTGTCTTCCAGCGCAGACAACTTTACGAAGTGTATGAAAATTTGTGAAGCATTCCTGGGGCAAAAAACCGCCGAAACCGGGGCCAAATTTGAACTAGCCCAGACAAGAAGTCGAGACGATTTTCTGCTGCGCCGAGGGGTCACCTTACGACGTATTCCACAATCGACGACGAGCTCTCGATCCCAAGGTTACTGCAAACCGAGCAGCGCAAGTTACATCTTTTTATGGCGCTGAGCATCGGGAACCAAGTGCTCCCGCAACTCGGGCGTGTTACAGATTAATGCGTCGCATGCAGATTGCGCCGGCAGACGCATTACGGTTAACCAAAGTCACCCCGAGTTCAAGTTCGCGTTAACACTCCCTAGCCAGCGACTCAATCAGACTGCCAGCCCCCGCGGCAAGTTTCGAATCGACCCCGGCATCCCAGGAGTCACTCGGACCACGACGTGCAGATATAAACATGGAGGATAGCTTGAAGTTTGGCTGGAAAAAAAGACGACCGCGCGCCGAGCCAAGAGAGACCATGCTAGAACCACAGGGAAGCTGGAGGACGAGGACTCATCTATCTTGCGTCGGCTGAAAACTTAAACCTTTGATTCAAGCAAGTCAAGTAGCAGCCGGACGCCAGTTTATTTTTGCAAAATTCGGGCACACTTACACCCAAGGCGTAGAATTCCTGTCGAGGGTCGAATCAAAGCTAATCAAGGGTTACATTCAAGAATTGCCAAATTTGGATTTTACGATACGCCAAAGTTGACGCAGTACTTGGGTGTTCCGAGCAGCCAATCAACGAGGAGCGGATCGGGGGGTCGTTGCTGGGAATGCGGAGATCGAGTTATGGTCCGTTGCGGCGTGCGATATCCAGCGTCGGCATGTTTTTACGAGACGATCGTCGGACTTGACAACAAATGAAAACAGGATTGAAACTTTTTGGCGACTCGGATCCGAGGCCTGTGCAGTGGTCAAATACCTATGGTGGCCAGCTACAGTTGTCCTGGTGGTTGATTCAGTTTCCCGTAACGTCGACGGCGGAGAACGGGGTGAGCGCTCGAATGCCTCCTGGAAACAAAATTCCTCGGTGCCCAGAATCTAGAAATTAAATAGCCGAATACAGCAGATTCAAATTGGGCGAGGTAGGCCGAGGTCGAGTTAATCAACGGGCTCTCCAAGGTAAATCGTCGTCGTTGGGTTACCCGAGGCTAGATGCATGCGCGGAACCAAAATCTAAATCAAGACTCAGAGCACTCAAAAATTTACAAGCTCACTCGCACAGAAAAGAATCCAAGACAGTTTTTTGTTTATGTTATACACCAGGCCGGCGCGCGGCAAATTATACGATAGAGGTACAAGCCAACGTAGTAAAACCAAACAAAAATATTAACATGGCGCGCACTGCGCCAGCAAGGCAGATAATTAAAGCGAAGGTAAGCTAGCCCCCAGCGAGTCCGGTAACTCGGGGGTGTACAGGCGCGGTGGTGGTGGTGGTGCTACACATCGGAATGAACTAGGAAAAACAAGTGAGTGTGATGAGAGCACAAATTACAGCATGCGGGCGAATGTCAAAAAAAAAGAAGGAAAGTCTGTAGAGTAGGAACGCAAAGTCCGGAATGAGTGTCGTTTGGTGTTATGTTATGCGTGATGGGACGTGGGAGGGTCTGAATATTATCGTAATGGGCATGCGAAGATGTGATAAAGGCGAGCCATGCGTCTAGATGCGCAGGGTCGAGCGCCAGCCGTGGGCCTCGTGCCGGGGAGCCGCCTTCTTGGGGCCGCCGCCGAGCATAACGCCGCCGGTGAGGACGGTCGTCTTACCGCCGTCGTAAGGGGTGACGTCGTTCTTGGAGGTGTCAATGAAAACGCGTGCCTGCCGGGCGCGCTCGCGACGGGACTGTCTCGGGTGCGTGTTCTCGTCGCCAGACTTGGCCGAGGTGGACGAATAACCCGACCTCGAGGCCGAGGAGCGCGAGGACTCGACGGACGAGAAGGAGAAGCCCGAGCTCGAGTTAGACGAGCGCGAGCTGGAGCGCGAGTGGGAGGAGACGGCGGAGAGGGGGGAGAGCGACCGCGGCTTGGGAAACTCGGCGAGAACGGGCGTGATCCACGTCGGGGCGCAGATCTCGTCGGCAATCATGGTGAAGATCTGCTCGTCGGACTCGGAGTCATCCTCCAACAGCTGCTGTGCGACAGTTTTGGTACTGCGCTGCTGCTTCTCGGCCGCGTACGCGCGGGCACGGGTCTCGACCTGCAGGGTGATAGACGCCTGGATCCGAGACTCGCCAAAGACGGCGGTTGGGCGTTTCACGACGGTCGGGGAGGGGATCTCATCGGCCCAGATGGTGACAAGGCTTCCGCCCTTGCGGTCGAGGCGCATGGACACGCAACCGGGGTCGACGAAAAAGTCGAACTCGCGGCCTCCGAGGAGGGCGATCCAATCGAAATATTGGACTCCTGCTGCGATGCAGGCGGCGTAGACGGGGCGAGGGGGCAAGCAGTCGGGGGAGAGGGTGAGACACCGGCGGCCGGAGCCACGGAGGGGCTCGGAAACGTCCCAGGACTGGGCATAATGCGCAGTGAGGTTGGCCTCAAGGGCAAGCTGGAGCTTGACGATGGTGGCGGGGGCGTAGGATTTAAGGAGGGGGCGGGTCAAAAAGGAGACGGCGTGGGCGACTGCGGCGGACAGGCTGGAGGAAGCAGACATGGTAGAAGACAAGCGAAGATGATCGTCCGGCGATGGAGATGTGCGGTATAAATGCGCGCGGAAGACGAGAGATGACTCGGAGAGATGAGAGACGAGAGAGAGATGCAAGAAAGATGCAAGATACGTGAGAGAGCGAGAGAGAGAGCGATAAGAAGCCAATAAGCTTATAAGTGAGTGGAAATTACGGGACGAGTCGTGGGTGAGTGGGTCTGAAGAGGAAATATTGGATTAGCGATGTATAAATAAACCCCTGAGTGGAATCTGACCTAGATGAGACGCGGACGTAGACGAGAGGGGAGAACAAGCCGGAACCTAAGGACAACAGAATATGCTAGGACCTTTATACACCGCCGCTGGTGGGAATGGAAGCGTCCAGACAGAGTACAAAGCCAGCCAGAACAATAGCAAGGACTCTTCAATGGGCCACTGATGGAATTACGTTTGCCCTTTATTGTCCGCAAAAGGCAATTACTCCGCTTGCATTCCGCCCTTGTATTCTCTTCGTTCTTTGCATAATAACACAATAATGGGCCTTATCGCTTGGCATGTCACATCTGTTGCGCAAGAAGTCGCGTTTGGCAGAAACAACAAGGAAACAACGAAAATCTCTAACGTGTGGGATACATAGGGGAGAGGAAGTACGCTGTGTGACTGCAGGAGCAACGGCCGCCATCGTTGCTTGTAGATAGGTCGACATACGGGACTTGGCAGGCCCAAGCTTGCTTCGCGGGTGTAAAATGAAATTCGCGTCAGGAGGAGTGCCGTCCTCACAACCCTCCATTCATACCTCCATGCTTTTAGGTAGTCACAACGTCGTCCGTCGAGCGACAATCACCGCTACTCTGTTTTTTTTTTTTTCGCCTAGTGCGTTGAGTGTTGAAGTTCAGAACGTTTGAGCCTAGAGATCATTAAGCATGGTTCAGAAATTGCCTCAAAAAACGCAGTAAAAAATAGAGACACAGCACAGAGACGGCCCCGACTGTCAAGCATCCGACTCGAATAAATTGCATTTCGACTCGAACAGCAGGCTCGGCACCGATGCCGAACAGCTATTAAATCAAACTCAGCTACTATATGGAATTCCCACGTTCGCTCTCTCTTCGCGCCCGCCCAAAACTTATCCACCATGGTATGGCCTTCCGCCGCCGTCTGGCCCCAATGCCCGCTAACCTTGCCATCATAGACTCTCGCCGTCGATCTCCTCAACCCCTCCCCCGAGTTTGAAAAACGTCAGCACAAGCTCAAGCGTCTCGTACAGTCCCCCAACTCTTACTTCATGGATGTCAAGTGCCCCGGTACGCCTCCCCTCGATTCTAGTGTGGATAGGGCATTTCTGACGGTGTATCGACCCCAGGCTGCTTCACCATCACCACCGTCTTCTCCCACGCACACACCGTTGTCCTCTGCGGCTCGTGCGCCAGCGTCCTGTGCCAGCCCACCGGTGGTAAAGCACGGCTGACCGAGGGTGCGTGCCTTTTCATCCTACTTTCCTCTTCTCTGTACCCCGAATTCCCGCTAATCTTCACTTTTAGGATGCTCATTCCGCCGGAAAAACTAGATCTCTTGCGTCTCCTGTTCACTACATACTCGCATTGGCTCTAGCACTATTTGCATATTCTTCTCCCCACATGCCTGTCCATGTATCGAGATATACACTCAAAAGTATGCTTGGAATACCTTTCGGCGCCGGCTCTCGGTCCCGTACTATGACTGTATCCAGAAATAGCATCCGGTCCTTCGACTCTGCAATCGCAACTATGCTGAGATTTGTCCCAAATCGTTCAACAGAGCCCGCCGCTGTCCAAAAAAAAAAAACTTGCAACCCCATTCCCGACAAAAATCCCATCCCAGGTATTAAATCGATTAGTACAGAGATTAGTGTACTCTAAAGCTTCGCCTCCGCCTCCGGTCCTCGTCTATCCGCACGCACCACTCCCTCCTGCGTCGTCGTCGCGACGAGCTTCCCCGCACGCGTATAGAGCTACGGAATTTAAGTTGCAGCCCAGGAACAAATGAACGCGACGTACCTGCCCATACACCATCCCGCGGCCAGAGCCAGCGGCGGGCGAGGCCATCTGAGAAAGTACATATGTGAATTATTCGATACGGCTACGGTGGTATGCATACCACATATAAAAGCCAGTCGCCACAGTCGAATGTGTCGCTGTAAGTCAAGGCTTAGCATGATTTAAACAAGAACTCGGAACGCCAAGAACATACTCGTAGAAACATATCGAATGGTCGATGGTGGACTAACAGGAAAACGTAAGTCGCGCCGCAGAGTTATAAAGCGCGGCGTACCGTCATGCTCGTTGCGTTAGGTCCCTTGCCGAAGCGCTGCAGGCCCAGCGCTTGCGACGCAGCGGTCAGTCTGAAATACTCGGGCCGGTTAGTCCCCTGTCCGCGCACAAGAGACACCAGAACCCACAGATTTAAATCCGAGATGTATCCCAGGATGCACTAACGCGCGTTGAATTCATGTTATTATTCGATGCTCAGAACTATCGCCCACCTTTTGGAATGGCGCCGCATACTCGGGAATGTCGCGCGCCTGCATCCAGTACATGATGCGCGTCATGCCGGAAATCGACATGTCTTTCTCGACCGCGAGCTTAATCGCAATCGGGCTCCGCTGCCGCTCCTGCGCACAAGAAATCAAAAACGTCAGGTCACAGTTGGTATAAGCCCCGCCCACGCGCACACCAATAAACTCGCGGTATATCTGCTGTATCTTGGGGTGCACGCCGTCCTGGCGCGAGAGCGCGGCGTAGCGCTCCTCCTCGAGGCGGCACTCATCGGGCGAGGGCACGATGGGCATGCGCCACGCGCGCTCGGGCTGCCACGGCTCGGGCTTCTGGAATGAGCAGAGCATCATAAAGATGGCGCGCCCATTCTGTAGTGCCTTGACCGAGCGCGTCAGGTACGAGCGCCCGTCGCGCAGGCGCTCCACAAAGTAGATGATCGGCGTCGACGCCGACGCGCTTGAGAGGAAGTAGCACTGGTTGTTGCGTGTTCACTAAATAAATGAAGACGGGGGCAGTTAAAAAAACCTACATGCAAGGACTGTAGCAGAGGCCATTGTCAGTGCGGTGAACTGCGGCGAGCGTGTAATATAACTACATGTAGCCCGTATTGGGGGTCTACCGAGTTGGTAGCAGATACAAGAGCCTGGCTAATGACCTGGCTGTCAAGACCGACGCAGTCAGACACTGAGTTTTGGCCTGTGCTGGCCGACCTACCCTCCAAAAACACCCCGAGCGCGGGTTGGGAGCCAGAGGGTTTTAGAACGAAACAGATCGACGTCCAGGCGTTCGAGTTCGAGAGCAGTAGCGATCTGCTCGTGCCATACTACAGGTTCCTTGGATGCCATTGGGAGTAGAGAGGAGATGTAAAAAAAGTCAGGGCACTACATTTGGATTTGCGGAGGCTTTATGAAAGCAAAGTCGGCAATGTGATTTCCGGGCTCGATCAGTCCGGTTCTTTGTAAAATGCAACTTGTCAAGGAACCAATGTAACATCGCTCATAGCTCCTCAAATTCGATAGTAAACCCGCATTCGTGGCAGACCTGCTCCCCAGCCTGCCCTCGTCGAGCCTGCACCGGCCCAAAGACGTGCTTGTGTTCCTCGTCTTTCTTTCGCTGCCACACCGACTCCTTCGTCCGTCGCCGCAGATCCCGCAAGCCCTCCTCGAACTTCCGATTCTTCTTCTTGCTCTTCTCCGCCGTCCGTCGCTCGTACTCCGCATCCAGCGCCTCCGGTGAGCCCCACTTTTTCCACGCAAACTCCTCCACTTGGTACCGCACGTACAGCATCATGTTCGAATACGTCGATTTGTGCGGGTTCGCTTTGAGCATGTGCGGCAGTAGCTCCTCGTCGCGGAGCTCAGCTGAAAGGAAACATGAGACGGTCAGACAAGGGGTGCAGGGGTAAGGACGCACGGTCCGTCAGGAGATAGTCCTGCTTGCATTCCGTCTTCGTTAGCAAACTGTATTTCTCCGGATGCTCGTTCTGGCACGTCTTGCACACCAGACAGCCAAACGTCTTTCGGTAGTTGTGATCAAGAGACATGGACCCGCATTCCCTGCACTTGGGATTCAATTCAGGGTCCAGGAACACCGCTGCAGCACGCCGCGTTATAATGAGACATCCCAGCATGTTGCGCGTACGCACCCGGCTCCATGTTCTTCTGTACGCGCTCCCGCTCGCGCTGCTTCTCCTTCCTCAGTAGCTCCTCGTCGACCTCCTTGCCATCCTCGATCAGGAACCCACCCTTCGAATTCACCATTTTCGATAGATCATAGTCAAAGTACTTCCCCAGCCGCGAGTCGCGGTTCAGCGGCTTCGATTTCGAGGGCCCCGGGGCGGTGGGCGAGTTGGACGTTGCAGGGACGACGCTGAGGGGCCGTTTATTGTTCGCATTCGGGACGCTGCTTGCCGAAGCCTCCTCTTCGCGCAGCCTCTGGTTGGCCTTGGCTTTCAAACGATTGATCTCGACCTGTTTGACTTGCTCCGGGGTCAACTGGAGGGCCGACGAGGTGCTCTGGCGAGGCGGCGGGGTCACAGGACGGTCCATGGTGAACGTTTAAGAAATAGTTAATGAGGGTTAATGACAAACGCGTCTCGCGACAGTTAGGTAATCGATTTGTAAGCGCCAATTCCTGGTTTCAACCTTTTCGATGACTCGAGACATGAGAAAGCCGATATGATTTTCTTAGCCGAAGTTGTGCAGAAAATGAGCTATCGTTTCTCACTTGGCTGTCAGCGCCAGCTGTGCCTCGATACTTGTTGGGACTATGCTATCAAAAGCTCTTGTCTCAAAGAACAACTCGTTAATCTGCAAACCACGGAACCCATTCAATTCGTGCTAGATCTTGTTCTCTCTCCCAGCACCAAATGCTTGTTCTTGACTCCCTTTGTTTCTATTTTCTGGCAGTCCAGTTACCTTGTACAGCTTCATCAAGGACCTACATTGTGGCCACAGCTGTGTCCATACATATTTAATGGAAGAGACTGTTATGGCGGGAACTCACTTGATTTTCTCTACACACTCATAAATGATGGTGAATGCTTCTCCGGGCACGTCGAACCATCCACTCCTTGGCAGACTGCACCAACCGCGTCCTGGGATCCCTTTCCTTCTAAGAGAACTTCATGCAGACCACTCCATAAACCCGCAAGATGCCGCGCCTCAAGGCCCATACCTGTCCATACGCCCATGTCGAAGGGATACCGGACGACGAATGTACTTTTCATCCGACGAACCGGGGCCCCGACGTGTCGTTTTCTCTTCCTCCTCCCTTAATGACCGATGTCACGGCGCCGCCCACAGGTGTGCCATTCCCCGCGCAGTACACCTCTACGCCCGCCACGCATCCCCGGCCGAGACCAGAGACCTCGTCGGGATTGTCAGACTCGACTGAAGACCCATCTGCGACAACCAGTTCACCACCGCCGTCACCCGGAACCCCCGTCCGCTCTAACCATGCTACAGACTATGCGGTCTACTTGACGCGCGAATGCCTCAGAGTCGCGCAGGCCATGTTCCTCGTAAGTTCCCCGCATCCTTGGTTTCATACACTCTGAGTTTTTTTACAGACCCTGCATACCATACCTGGAACACGTCGATCGCGCCGCCGCAAGCTGCAATACCCTGATAACCGTGTTTAACACGCTGATGCATTCGCTCTTGCAACCTGCCAATAGCCGCCATCCATGCGCGCCGCCAGGACGCTGTGTGGCCGAGGACTGGCATGTCCGACACGCCAGAAAGATGAAAGCCCTCACGCAGTACGTCCTTGTCTCGCTGCCAGACCGCGGCTGGCGCTGACTATCATCGAATTAGACGCCTGGGGCGGTTCATCGACGAGTTCGAGCGGAATCGGCAGCCCACGAGTGCGCGCGCGTTCGCAAGCAGGCTCAGGCATCACCTTGCGGATTTTCAGGCCCTGGAGGGCGGCATTGCGGTACTTTTTTTCTTCTTCTGGCCTCCTCAAAATTGCGTTGCATGCTGATTCTGAGCTAGCGCTCGTGGATCCGGTTGGCGTATGCTGTGACACAAACAGCCCTGCGCAGCTCCCTCGCTGCTATTCGCACAGCGGAGGCGGAGCTCGCTCATATGCAGAATGATCGTGAGAGGATGAAGAGGCAGCGGGGGGCACTAAAACGTAGTCACCGGGAGATTCGATGGCGGTCTTAGTATACCTGCAGGCTGCAGCCCTAGCAAACTTTTATTATGACTTTTAGTTCTGAGATGCCGGCGATGCCGTGTACCAGGATCACCGAATTCGGCTTAAAGCGAAACACCCTTGAAGCTTTACTGCATTCAGCTCAACTCTCCAGTTTTGCTGGTCCATGACCGACTCGTTTCATGGATTACTCTTACTATTAAAATACAGTCCTTCAGTCCAAGTCGTCCAACTCTCCAGTTTCATGGACCACTGCTCCGCCCACGACCGTCAAGATGGACCTCAGATCCTTCAATTGTTCGTCAGGCACTGTGAAGTAGTCCTCATTGAGCACCACCACATCGCCTAACTTACCCAGCTCCAACCCGCCAAGCACCTCCTCGTCCGGCTTTCCCAAAAACCACTCGTTGCGCGTGTACAAATGCAGCATCTCCTGCCGACTAATCTGCTGGCCTGCGTTGATCACGTCCCCGAGCGCATTTTTTCCTGTCGTCGCATAGTACGCCTGCACCCACGGATTCAGCATCGCGATCTGCATTCCGTCGCCGCCGATACCCGCGTGGATGCCGCTGTCCACAATGCTCCGATACGGTGGGCCGCCCAACCCCGTGGATTGAAGGTAGAGAAAGCTAGACAAGTTCACACCACAGCCCAGCTTCTTCAGGCGCCCGATGAACTCGTCCGTGATAAAAGGGACGTGGGCAATCACCCAGCGCAGCTTCTCGATGCTTGTCTCGTTGTTCAGCTTCTCGAACGCCTCCACCTGTGTCTTGTAGTCGCTGTCTGTGATCGAATGAACCTCCAACCGCCAACCTGCCTCCACGACCTCCCTACTCGCTGTCAGATTTAACGCAATACGATAGAGGCTGAACGATACCGGATTGCTACATCGAACACGGGCCCACCTGCATAGTCTAGGGTTACAAATTCACCCATACTTCCCGTGCGCACCTCGAAAGGAGGTTACGAGTGGTAAGTCTGTCGAGAGAGACTAGTGCGCACCATATCATTTCCGAAGAATTTGAAGGCGTTCTTCAACCGCGCCGTGAGCGTAGGCGTGTCCGCGGTCGCGTCCATGGTCAAGAAGTTGATGCGCAAGCGGATCGTGGCGTCGCCGTCGTCGTAGACGGCGAGGAAGGGAAGGTGCATGGCATTATTGTCTTCTTGCGCAGATCCGTCGGCCGGGGTGTTGGTCGCGGGAAATGCACCTTGGTCCAGATGCGTTGTGACGCCCAGCTCCACGGCGTACCGCATTGCATCGCGGACGCCGCGCTTGCGGTCGTCGAAGGTAAGCTGTTGCCGCAGCGCGAGGAGCGCCTTGCCATTTTCCTCCCCTTCGGCGATGGAGCCGTTGGCGCTAATGGTTACCTCTTCGAAGAACGCTTTGCCGAGAGTGTTGGTGACCGCTGGACCGAAAAAGCCAATGGAGACCATGGTAGGGTGTTTAGGCAGGGCCTCATCCAGCTCACTGAGCGTGGGCAGCCGTTTCTCGCTGAACTGGTTGGGACTGAACCCGCCGATGGTTGTGATGAATGCGCCGTCAGGCACGTCGCGCGCGCGCTTCTTGAATGTCTCTTGCACATCGGCAATGGAATAGGCGTTCTCGAGCGGCGTGTGGTAGCCGGGTCGGTTCCCGAGCAAGACGATGTGGTTGTGGCAGTCAATCAGGCCTGGGATGGCAATGTGGGTCTGGAGGTCGATCGTGCGCGGAGCACTGAGAAAGCTTTGGCGAGCCTGCTCCTCGTCGTCCCCCACGTACACGAGCTTGCCCTCTCTGACTGCTACCACAGAGACGACTCGGTTGTCCGCGTCCATGGTGTGGATGCGGCCATTGCGAAGGATAATGTCTCCACGTAGCGAGCCATCCTTGTACTGGTCGCGTATACTAGAGATGGTTTCCTGTTCCTCAGAGTTCTCCATACTCGTTTGCTTGCGGAAACGCTCTCTTATTATATACTTAGCCCCGAGGGAAAGCGGGTAAATGCATATGCTAGCCCACTGGATATATTCTTACTTATCGAAGACACAATGACATGTTGATTTAACAAGAGCCCGGTTCTGGCACTTCGCCTGACGGACCACCTACGTAAAGACATACAGCTGGAAACGACTTGATGTAGGTGGCAAACAAGTCAATCGTCTTGGAGCGTTTTTGCTCGGTTGCCAAGGGCTTGGGCTTCAAGTCCTCATCGTGGTGCTTGTTGGGGCCGAAATTTGCATCAGTGGCCGCTCTTTCAAAAATATTCCGCTCAAAGTGGCGGGGACACGGCACAAACACGGCACTGCGGAACTCCGTGCCCGGTCGATTGAAGGGCTGAGAGCGTTTGACAAGCAATCTATTATAATGCCATTCTCTCAGAATCAAGAAAATACACCCATGTCGAACGTCAAGATGTACCAGCGACCTTGTCAGATTCATGGTCCAAGGAAAAACTCGAGCTTGTCAACCACTCGAACTAGAACAAACCTGTCAGAATGAATCAGGTCAACAGAAAGAAATACGGACCCCATCCTTGTCCGCCTCGATGTGGTTATCACTCTCAGCTCTAATGACCACAAACCGGCGGTAGTGTTTCATGATGTCAGGCTGCCTCTGCATCGAGTCGAGGTCTTGTGATATCTCAGCCTCGATCGCAGAAGCGCACTCTGCTGGCGGAATATTGGAGTACTTGAGGGTGAAGACGTCTATGCAGTACTTCAGGAGGTTGCGTGAACCGAGAGGTCTATTTATCCAATGGTCTCGCAGCCAATGCGTAGCCTCGTCAGAGGTGGGAGTCGGGTTTCGGTCTAGAGGCGGAGCTCGCAGAAGGGATATTTCGCCGTTCTCAATTGCTTTCAGAAGAAGGATGAATACATACACTCCTCTGTTTCTCTGCGTCAGGAATGGAAAGGAGGGGGGTTAAGGACTAACCTGTCGAAAGCAGCCAGAGGGTCTTCATCTGGACTGCATAGCTTGGTTGCCAGGCCCAAAACAGACGGGAGAATATAACATGTCCATAACGGATGCTTGTTGATAACCTTCATGCGGTTGATGACGCCCCATGGGTCCTCATAAAGTGCACTTGGTGTGAAAGTTACGACACCACCTAAAAATACATAAACGATGACCCAAATTTAACGGAAGAACAGTCGCACCTAAAGGGTATATCTCCCGCAATCCCCAATATTCAGGGTGTACACTTTCATGCGTCCCATACGTGTAGAAATAAATACTGCACGTCTGACGACGTCGCTGGACAAGGAACGGCATTTTGCTGATGCTTTTCAGCGCACCCACATGTACAAAGATCGCCCGAGGGTCACTCTTGAATCCGACCTTTTTGGCACCGCACTCCTTCAATATCGACGTCAGATATCCGGTTTCCCGGTCTCGGTTTCCTCGTCGATCTTCTGATGGAGGCCAGATGCAATACGGCCGGCCTGATTTAGACATCCATTCATGCAAGGACGCCGGGAATTTCAGAATGCGAAGGGCAAGTTGGTATTTACTTTTCGCCATGTTTTTCTTCCAGTCTTCAGACGAAGGTATCGGAGCTTTCGGGCCGGAAGGAAGGAAAGATCGCCGAGACTCGTTAGGATCTAGCTTCCAGGGCAAGAGGGCCGCAATTAGGCCGTTGCTATTAACCAGGTCGTCCGGCGCTTGAAATATACGGACAAGGATAGACTTGACTGGCGGAAACAGCAAGAGATGTCCAAGGTTGCCCTCCAAAAATATGGGCACAAGACTAACCTGTCAACAAAACAAAAAAAGGTCGAACAAAAGATCATCTAGGAAAGCTTTGAGACGCACGAAGTTTTTCTTCGTCATGTATCGTGCAAGGATCTTCAGACGTTCCAGATCTTTATCGGTGCTGGGAGCTACACGAGCGAGCTGGTGCAATGGTTCTGGGGAATTCATGACAGCACCCGAGGTTTTCAGAAATTCACCCATATCCACGTGGTCATGGAAGTTGAGGAGATGAAGAGACTCGACAGACACCATCGCCACATCGATCTGCGGACCGTTTACACTCGCTGGATAAAGATCGGTTAAAACGACGTCGCAAAAGTGATCCGTTCGAGGACCCCCGTCCGTTTTATCGGTTACATCCATGAGAAGTTTGCCCGTCCACTTCCATTTTTTTGGAATCCTGCACAGAGATGTTGAGAGAGAAAGTCGAAAGACCGTGGAGGAAACTGACCGTGGAGGGTATATCTTTGGTTTGACACCCAGCGATCCCATAGGCCGTGGAGGATTCGGAACAGCATCCTCTTTATCTACCGTGGCCCTATGAACGTGTGTTAATCGTGGCAAAGGCAAAACCGAAGGAAATTTACATCAAAGGCGCGGCAGGCCTGGAGGGGCACAATAATGTTATTCACAAAGAGACAAGCATGATACGGATACACACTTTTGAGGAATTATGTTGCTCAAAAAGTCATCTGCCTGTGCGTTGAGGTTTGGTTGCGAGCGCCTCCGTGACAGTCTGGATGAAAAGATGAGTGAACTGAAACATCGAAGCTGGCCCCACTGACGCAGGGGGGAGGATAGTTTGCTCCTCCGCCTCATGGTGCGGACTGACAGGAGAGTCGACCATGTTGAACGGTTCATCATCAGGGTCGTCAAACAATGGATCTATTGTTGGGCGGGACGGCTTCGGAGGAGGCGGCGGCACGTTTCTGGCTCGACTTGGACTTCCACTCGCTGGAGCAGACCCTGCCAAAGAGCTTTTCTTGAAGCTGAGACCAGCGAGATTGCTCTTTCTCGTCGTTTCCTTAGTATTGGTGGGTGCCAAGTCCAACGCTCCTTGGGCCAGACGTTGTTTGGTCGACAGGCCACTTCCAGAGCTGGTAGGTGGGGGAACGGGTAACGGAGCTCGCGACGAAGCAGATCCTCTGCGCTGCAGGTGGGCTGGGAGCGCGGAAGGGAAGGTGGGCGTAGAGGATGGCTTGCTGACGAATGGGAGTGTGGGTGTGGCAGGCTTGGCAGAAGAGATCGTCGGAGTAGCAGGTTTAGCGGATGCAATTTTGAGTGTGGAAGGGTTGCCCGCGGGAAGGAGTGTGGACGTCGCCGGCGGGATCGTAGGTGTTGCAGTCTTTCCAAACGGGCGGGACGGAAACGTAGACGACGACGCTGAACCGGGATTGCTACTGGCACTGACCGTGCGTCTTGGAAGAGGGGCAGGACCGGCCGATGTCTGAGGTTTAGGCAGTGGAGGCGGAGGCGGCTTGAAGGTGGCGGATGGTAGGGTAGGGGAAGCAGCGGGCATTTCAGTATCGATTGAGATGTTTGGTCGGCCTTTAGATGGGTTTGACGAAGTGGAGGCCACTTTTGCTGGAAGCTTGGGCGTGGGCGTGGGCTTAGGCTTGGGCGTGGGCTTGGGATTAAGCTCGCTCAAGCTTATTTCGGGCGAAGTGGCCGGCGAGGGCGAGGGCGAAAATAGTGATTCTACTGCCTGTGTCATGATGTGATCAGGGTCTGTTGAACGAGTTTTGGATGTATATACTTTATTTGATTTCGGAGGACTAGGAGCCCGCGAAGGAGGGGCGGACTTCTTTCCCTGTATGCGGAATGTCATTCAGACCCCCTGTGAGAATTGCGACGAATATACCGTTGATTCAAGGTCCTTCGACTTGGACGCTGGAGGACTTGGAGCTTGGGAAGGCGGGTCAGACTTCTTCTCCTGGACATACATATGGTTAGAGCTGGTTGAGAGATGGTGCGAGTATGTACTTTATTACTTGAGTCAAAGTTCTTAAACTTGGCTGAAGAAGTGCTGGCCGATGTAATTTTCTTATGCTGGCCGTGAATAAGAAAGTGCACAACTCTTTTTCACACTTAGTTACCTTGCCCTTGAGGTCGGTCTTCTTGACCTTGGTTTTTTTATCTTCCTAGATTGTACGTATTAGGATACGCGGAGCAATGCCCACGACAAGACATACTCCAGCTTTTGAAGGCGATTTCTTGCTAACGGCAATAGCCAGAGGCATATCGTCATCAGAATCAGTATCGAAAAGTTTTGTCTTCTTCTTGGGAGGGGCAGAGGCCGACGTGGAGGCCGAGGGGGAGGCGGGGGCGCAGGGTAAGAGGAAAGAGATGAAAGAGAAGTATGAGGGACAGAAGATGCCGATGCACTACGCGATGGCACCGACGACTTTTTCTTGTCAAGACTCTGTTTCTTCTTCTTGGCCTGCCGAGTTGCATTCAATAAAACAATGGCAAGGAAGAAGGTGAACGCCAACCGCTTTCTTGGCCGCGAACTCTTCTTCCTTCTTTCGCTCCGCTCTCTCTTTCTGCTTCTTGGCTTCGTCCTTCTTTCCGGCGTATTCTGTCCTATACCGCTTGCGTTCCCTCTCTGAATCAAGTCAGAATTGGCCATTCGCAAGAAAAGAAGGGACCGACTGATGAATTTCTCGGAAGCCGTCAAAACGGTCCCCACCGGGTAGTCTCCGTCGTCGGTGCCTACATCTCGCCAGAACTCCTCAAGTAACCGCCCACAAGCTGCTACGTTTGCAGCCGGCTCCCACCTATACGGGCAGGTTTAGTTGGATTTAAACCTAGGGCATCGGTGGCCTACGAATCATCCTCGGAACCGTAGCCGCCCCACTGGAGAAATGACATTAAGTCAAGAGGTGGCAGCGCGAAATGGGTCGTACTTTGACATAATACTCCTGTCGGGATTGTTAGAACTGGGAATGGCGCACAGAAACTGGAGCTTGTCTACCCAGGCGTCATCACCGACGGCATCGGTGTCGGCGACACGAGCGTGCGTTATCACCTCTGCTCTCGAGAGGCTAATGAGAAAGACGCGGGCAAAGTTCCAAAGCGAAAACACGGACCGACCGTGAAGCCCTCCTCTTCTTCTTCCTCCACCTCCTCCTCCTCCTCGATTTCCTCTCGTTTTCTTTTGCCGCTCTTTGCCATTACTATTAGACTTGGGCGTGAAAGGCCAAAAGATAAATTGAGTGACCGCGTAACGCCGTAACACATCACTGATCGCCGCATTAGACCACCATGTCCAAGTCAAAGTCGAAGCAGGAAGAGGCTCTCGCTTTCCTCGACGACCTCGATTCTTTCACCCCCACAGATGCCCCTGCAGCCACCGACGCCGCGGCCCCAGCTCAGGGCGGCGGCGGCGGTGGGGAAGGCGAAGCAGAGGTGCTCGCGTTCATCGACGAGATCACGCAGAAGAGCGCAGAGCCCACCCCCCGTTCTTCCCATCTCGAACGGCCCGCCTCGCGTTCTGGGACACCCACAGTTCGCAAGAGCACCGAGCGGGTTCGTCTCGGCGGGGGACCTCGTTGCGTAACACGCCCTCCTCCTCGTCCTTGAAGAAGGACAGCACGACCCAAGCTGCGGCCGCAACAACAGCGTCCGAGAGCGGCTTGAGCGGCGGCTGGGGATGGGGCAATGTCTGGAGCAGTGCGTCCGCTGCGATTCAGCAAGCAAAGTCTGCGGTCGACGAGCAGGTCAAGTACCTCCCCAAGAACGAACAGGCCCGGAAATGGGGCGAGGGCATGATTGAGTATGCGAAGACTGCGCAGCTCGACAAACTCGGTTTGTGCGCAATGCTTGAATATGGTTTGGTACTGAGATTTTCCCAGGCCAGGACTTCAAACGTGTTGGGTTGTCGACGTTGACGGACATTCTCAACGTTGTCGCTCCCCCGATTTCTGAACATGAAGTGATTCAAGTGTGGCTCAGTCACGACATGAAAGGCTACGAAGGCATCGAGTCGCTCGTTTATCGTGCGCTCGCCCGGGTGCGTTGATTAACCATCTCAAGGGTTCCGTCACCTCAACTCAACATTCATTCCAGATAATGGAGCAAGTTGAAGGCGGTGACCTGATCGTCAACCGAGGCCTCGAGTCGAGACCCAAAGAATCGGCGGATACCCCGAGAGATCTCGGCGCTGTTGAAGGCTTCGAGGCGGCTTCTAAGCTTGCACAGGTAAACCACTTTTCACCTGGCCATTTTGCCTTTCTAACATTCGTTGTTCAGGCCAACTTGGACGAATTGATGAAGACCAACAACGGAGCGACGGCAGAAAAGCCAGAATCCAGTGTCCAAACGCCCACCACATACTCGCATATTTATCTCCGGATACAGCCTTTCCTCACTTCATTCGTTTTCCCCACTTCGTCTTCTGCTTCCGAGACCGCCCCCGCGGCACAGCAGCAGCTCCAGTTTCTCGTCTATCTCTGTGATCCGTCCCACAAACTCACCCAAAGCACCATCACCCAGTGCGTACCGGGCGACTGGCTCGCGGAGGGAATGTGGGAGAAGTACGAGTGGGTGGAGGACCTGATGGCAGAGGCGCTCCGAGTGGGCGTCGAAGTCATCGGACAGGAATACGTCGTCAAGCGAATGGGGTGGGGCGCGGACACCAAGCCTGGCGAGGAGTCGGCCGCGGAAAGCAAGACTGACACGGTCGGCGAGCCGGGCGAACTGGTTGAGAAGCCGAAGCTCGGAGAGGAAACATGACTACTTGTATGAAGGGAAAGCGCTTCTCCGAACTTTTCACTCTGTATCATATAATTTCCAAGGACGAAATGCACTATTCTTATGGACAGTCTACTTCTTGACCTCCTCGGCAGGCGGTGGCGGAGGGAGGGGCTTGAGTTCAGCTGGCCTCGGCGCGGTCGTTCCATCGCCGACTTGCTCCCAGGGAGACAAGGATTCGAAGTTGCTGTAGATACAGGTGAGCGGACGTTGAATTAATTTGCGCTTAAGCGGACGCACCGGAACGCCTGGGTGAGTTGGAGGGGCTCGTAGACGACCCGTTTTCGCTCTTCATCATAGCGAAGCTCGGTGTATCCCTATTCTTAAACTCAGCGTCCCGGATCAGATATAAATGGACAAGAGTTACGGTGAGAGGGAAATCTTTCCGCAGAGGATGTCCCTCGAAGCCTGTGGTGGATTAGAGAGAGCCACAAATTTGGTGAGAGGGCCAGATACCGTAGTCGGTGAGAATCCGGCGCCTGACGCGTGGTCAGTCGACTTACTTGCAAGAGGAAAAGAACAACATACAGATCCGGGTGGCCGCTGAAGAACACGCCGTACATGTCCCAGACCTCTCGCTCGTACCTGTGCTGGGTGAGCAACACACCGACCGCGCTTGCATCAACTCACCAGTCCGCGCTTCGGAAGAGACCAGTAACACTGGGGACGTGGTCGCCCTCGCCCGCATACGTCTTGACGCGGATGCGGCCCTGAGAGCGGGTGCTCAGGAGATGGTACACGACCTCGAAGCGCTTCTCGCGCTCGGGAAAGTCGACGGCGGTGACCTGCATGAGGTACTTGAACTGGCACTGCGAGTGGTCACGCAAGAAGGTCATGAGAGGAACGATGGTCGCGGGCGCGGCGTAGAGGGTGAGCTCGTCTTTTATGACTGAAAATTGCTGGATGAACTTTGGGAGACTCTGGGTGAGGTAGGAGCCGTAAGTATGGAGTGCGCTTGTGGTTTCTGCATATTTTTCTACGGTCGGATTCGGGGATGTGGGCTCGACAAAAGGTGAGGGGGCTGCTGCTGCGGGGTGAGAAGAGTGGATCCCGCGGCGCAGGGGACGGGCGACGGCGGCCCTTGCCAGCAATTGCCCGGCGACGCGAAGAGACATGGACGCTTGTTTGGCTCCCACCGCGCTGGTAAACAAACCCCGTTCCTTTCCCCATCCATGGCTGAGACTGTGGAACTGCTCGAGTCTCTTCCCTACTACGACAATGACCTCGAGCAGTTCCCCTGGCTCAAGGAAAAGGTCGACCGTGAATTTGCCCGCCAGCCAAAACCCCCCGCGACGCTGCATCCGCGCGTCCCACCCGCATACCAGCTCTTTGCGGTTTGTATATTCGCATCTCCCGGTCGCTTCTGAGCTGACCCTGCGACAGAAAAATCCGCTGCTGCAAGCGGAACTCGAGCGCGTAGAGACTCATAAGGAGGCCCCACATCTCGACACACTGCGGTACCAACTGCCCGCACCATCCTTGCCCGGAACAGATGAGGAGTGGCAGGCGGCACTCAAGAACGCCCATGCTCAGCTGGAGCACCAGCGCATGCGGTGCGTTTACATGCATAACATTGCTTCATTGACTTACAGCTGTCCAGACAAACGAACCTGACGCTGTTACAAACGTACGGGGCAAATGCGTGGCGGATACACAACTATCTCCTGGAATCGACGGTGAAGCAGACGGAACAGGCGTTGGAGGAGCTGAAGCAGCTGACGGTCGACGTGAACCGGGAGCGGAAGAACACGCAGACGCGGTTGGGGAACCAGTTGAACAGCCTGGAGACGCGGTGGACGGAGCTTATATCGAACGTGCTGCAGATTGAGCTGGCGAACGTCGCGCTGGATGCGGAAGTGAATGGGCTGAATGCTCGGGAAGCGGAGCTAGCAGAATTAAATAGATAGTGTGCGAGGTTGAATGCAAGCAGTTCAAGTTGGATCGACAGACTATCTGTGTCAGCGTCTAAAAACCAGCAATTAACTCGACAGAGTTGACGAATGTAAGGGTCTGAACGCAAGCAGAATTTAAAAAAAGGGTGATTGACCGTGGTGGTGGTCAGGAAGAAGGCCTTTTTGGGTAACGTGCCTCAGTGTCACAATCGTTCGCGGCTTCCTTGTGGTTGCTGCTCTGTACAATTTCTTTCAAGTCCCTGGCTCGTCTGCGCCGTCCAGGTACTTGCATATTCTTTCTCTACCACTACCACCACCGCTGAGCGCGCCCGGGATCCAGGTCTTGCTTCCTTTCCTCGGAAAAAACAAACACAAGTCCATCCTCGTCTGGTCTATGGCCAATGCAGACACAGGTGCTAGCAGTTTACCAGAACTGACTCCCGCGAGCGTCGCAGAAGAAGCCCTCGTCGCCGAGGACGCCGCTCTCGAGCCCCACCATGTTCCCGCTCCCCCTTCTCCTCGTCCTTCTCTCGTGGATCCAGTGCCTTTGGTCGAGCCAAATCCCATTGCAACTGTCCGCTCCTCGCTCGTCCCGTTGGGCTCGCAGGCCCCGGCGCCAGCCCAGCCACAGCCAAAAAGATTCAGCGCTGTCAACATCAACAAGAAATTTCTCGAAAAGAATTCCTCTTCCTCGGCCACCTCCGCGCCGTCCTCAGCAAATTCGGCGGCCTCCAAGACCGGCGGTCCTGTTTGTGCGTCAAAATTCCATTCCATACGCTAACCGTGCCAATTTCTAAAAAATTGCATCTTTCAGCGCGACCACAAACACAAACCGCCACCTCCCATTCGCGTCTCGTCACGACAAAGCTCACTGCCGCCCCGCAAACTCTCTCAGCCCCCGGTTCCGGATGGTCCCGGCCTCCCTCTGCTACTCCGCCCGCAGCGACCGTCACCGCCAATGGTGCACCCACAACGCCTGGCTCCGGCGATCCGTCACCCTCGGGAAGCGGCCCGCAGCATCCACACGCGTCCTCCGGAATTCAACCGCAATCCCGCCCGACGCTCGCTCGAGGTCCGGCATCGAGGGAAAACGCACATTCAGGCGGCGGAGGCGGCGTGGGTAAACCAGTGTGGGGGAACCCAAGGTCACATCAGCAGCGACCCGATATGACCTCGCAGAGTGACTTTCCAACAGCAGCTGAAGGTGCGTTTGCTATATCCATCGCGTCGCGTTTTTTCGCTCACCTAGTCTTTTAGTGGCAGCTGCACCGCGAAAGTCAAAGCCGACTCTTGCTGATCGGAATCTTGCGTCCAAAGAAGCTACAGCTCTTGAGTTAGCGTCGGCGGCGGCAAACAAGCAGGCGAGGATGGAGGAGGCAGACACGTTTCGTGGAGTGCATTTGGATCCGAATGCACATCATTGGGACGAGGTGCGTGTCGAATTTACTAGGTCTGAAGCTCGGGTTAATTTTCTTTTGGTTGCAGATGGAGGAAGATGACGACAACTTCCTTGACGGGGTGATTGAGTTTGGGGACGGGCGGCAGTACAAAATTGAGTCGGCCGAGCTCCCCGCAGATCTCTCCAGCGCAACATTTGCAACCGCCGAGAGCGCAGGTTCCCCGCCGCGCACCGTGTCCCGCTCGGGGTCGAGAATGGACGAAGTACAAACGTCCAATGTTCCCGTGAGCAAGGAAGAGCGCTTCGCGGATGACTTTGACCGCAGTTGGCCGCGTTCTCGTGCCTCGCCCTCTCTCTCTACCCGAGATCTCCCCGGAGGCCCTGCTTTGAGCACTCACTCCTCGTCATCGGCGGCAGCCGCGAGTCCTGTCTCACCGGCAATTTCCATGGCCTCCGCGCAGGACAGTTCGGCCTCCCGGGCCTTGTTGTTCAATGAACGTTCAAATAAGCTCGAACCGTACAATAGGGTCGCTGGGACTGCGGGATCGGGTCAGAAGAGAGGTGGTGACGGGTTTGCGTCCCCTACTGACACTCGGGGACGCGAATTCACGTCTGGTCCGCAAGGGAACAACAACAATGTCCAGCTTTTACAAAATCGAGGAAGAGGTTTCAGCGGAGCGAGTGGAGGAGCGTTCAATGAACGGCAGCAGTCGCGAAGAGATGGGATGCCAGCCCCGCAGGGACCGTCGCATCCACAACAAAGCCCGCGCGTGCCCGTTAATCCCTGGATGCAACGGAGGGATTCGGACGGTCCGGAAACTCGAGGCAGACGTCTGACGGACATGGGTCCTCCGCCAGTACCCCCGCAGGCCAGCGTCGATGGACCGGGGGGCCGGCAGCGCCCTCCCCACTTGCCGTTGGCCACCAGTGAGTCCGACGGTTTACCTGCTCGACCGCAACGGCGGCCGTCGACATCGCGGGAGTCGCGGGTCCCTCCGCCTACCGCTCCTGCCGCAGAAAAACCTCCTCCCTCGACGCGCCGGCCTTCCCAATCTCCTGCTCTTTCCCATACCTCTGCTGTCGCACAATCTCCTGTTGCTCCTGTAGCGCAATTATCTGGTCAAGACCTTGACGAGGTCAGAAAGGATCTTATGCAGAGTGCCGCGGCTCGTGCCAAAGCACGGCGGCAGCAAGAGGAAGAGGAACGCGAAAAGGAGAAGGAGAGAGCGAGACGGAAGGCTGCTGAACTCGAGGAGATGATCAAGGCTGCGGAGGCTGAAAAGGTGAAAGCTAAACAAGCTGCAGAAGAGGCATCTCGTGCTCAGGTTATTATTCCCCTCTTCATTTCCGTCTTTTTATTTATCAAAGCTTCCTTCAGGATGTCCTAGATATCATAGAGACAGCCGTTAAAAGCTTAGAAACCAAGCCTGAAGCAGCCCCCCCGAAGCCCGCGGCCACTGTGGCTCCTGCCCATGACCCCAAACCACCGCTGAGGCGACCTTCCGTTATGGGACAACCTTCGCAAGCTCCTGTTGAGTCTCGGCCCGTCGCTCCGAGGCGAATTTCGAGCTCCGGGCCTGCCGGTGCGCCTGCACTTCCACCGGTCCAGACTGGAGCGTCGTCGTGGAGGAGCAAAGCAAGTCCTATATCTGCAACTATACCTACTCCCGGGCGGCAAGTGCAGTCTCGGCCGTCCATCCCGCCCTTCGTTGCCCCTCCGTCCGCGTTAGAGCAGGTCGAATCGCTGGCAGAGAACTCCGAGGAGGAGCTTGAGGTCGTCGACTTCTCTGATTTGGGCAAGTTTATCGGCGTAACCGAAGAAGAAACGCCTACACCTGAGCCGGAACCACCGATCGCAGCTGCACCTGTGCGGCCTGCCCGGCCCGTTGCCAGCGATTTCTTCGATGACCGGCCGTCTCGTTCGCCGGAGGTTGTTCCCGCCCCTCTCGTTCACGAGAAGACCAATGTCGTTACGTGGAGGCGCCAGGGCGTAGCGGACTCTGAACACGCTCAACCTGTGGAGGGCAAGGATCGTTCACGGAGTGATGTTTCTCCCGAAGTTTCATTTGCGTCGGATGCACCGCCGACAGCGTCCGCGAAGGATACATCTTTAGCCGTGTCCTCGAGCCCGGCGGTCAGTGCTCCTCACCGGACTCCGCGGACCCAGCCCTTCTACAAGGAAGCTACAATGTCCACCTTGGATGATGTCATGTCTCGTATCAAGGGCGCAATCGACGGCATGCAGTCTAGCGAGAGGGAACACCGCTCTCCCGAAGTCTCTGCAGCTCCGGTAGCGCGGTCGTCGCCATTCCACTCCTCCCCTTCGGCGAACTTGAGCGCACCAAAAGATCGATGGGTTCCTCCTGCCTTCCGTGGTGCACGACAATTCGATGCCGAGCCCCAAGAGGTCACCATAACTGGCTGCGAGCCACCCCGGTCGCCGAAACCTGCATGGAACGCGTTCCTTGTCCGTTTACCAAAGATCTCCCAGCCGCTGGAACCTGTGAATCGAAAGCAGTTGCTCCTGTGTAATCGGCCGATCCAGCCTCGCTGGGATGTGCTTTCTTTTGATCCACCAGTAGAGGGCATGAGCCGACGGGAATTTACGGTGAACGAGATCTTGTTCCGTAGGACTGCGTTCAAGGGAAAGAGCAAGTATAAAGTCTTGTTGCCTAGTACCAAAACGACGGGTCCCCGAGTCAATATTCCGATGTCGCCCAGGGTCAACGGAGTCGGTGCATTTGGCCGGCCTCCCGCTGACACTCTTTCCACCTGGCGGAAACCGCTCGCGTCGGCGTCGGCGAACTTTGACTTGGTTGAATCCGAGACAGGCCTTAGCACGATGAGCCGGTCGCCTCCCCCTGAACTCCCCTCCGATCCCAGTGTCGCATCTATTCCCAGGACTGACGTATTAACATCATCCAAATCTGAGGATGTCTTTGGCTCCTCCCGATCAAGGTCGCAACCCAAAATGCCCGCTGGATCTGCGGTCGCATTTTACCGCGATTCGAGGGTTGATGCAGTTGAGCCGGATACAAAACCGCTGGTCAATTTCATCGTCAACAGCGAATTGGAAGACTCGCGACAAAGTTCAGAGAACAATATTCCGAGCAAATCAAAACCGAGTATTATGGTGTCCTCGCCTGCATCCAACTCTCTGGTGCCGGGCGAGCCTCTGTCTAGTGCAAGCAAACCTTTTACGCCGAGAGCTAACGGATTGAAGCCATCTCCAACTTCTTCGCCTGAAATTGGCATGCCGTCTTTGATGTCTAACAGTAAAACGGAAAGCAAGAGCTCTGATGATTCAGTAAGCCATAGCTCGACTTTCCAAGTTTCATGATTTTTAAACACCATTTAGACTGACCGTACCCCAATTACGCCTCCATCTCACCATACGGCTTCCTGGGCAAGATCCTCCTTGAACATCTCCGTGAAAGACTCTCCAATACGCGGCCCTGACCCCGAGCATTTGAAGGCCGTGTGGTCTCAGACCTCCAACAAGGCCGGATTGCATGCCGTCAATTCTCTTGAGGGAATCGCGGATGATTTGACCGCAATACCGTTTACTTTGCAGGAGGTAAAGTCGGAGGATGGAGGAACGCCGCCACCTACTACCTCGATAGCGTCTTCCCGTATGTCTCTGCACGATGTGACCCGCGCCTTCCAGCAAGTTCCCTCTTCGTCGAGCTCGTCCCTCCGCCCCCCCATTTCCCCTCCATCGACGTCCGCACCAGTCGCTCGCCCTCCGCCGACTTACTCCTATTCATTACCACCTCCCCCGAGCCAGATGATGCGACCCAATTACGGGCCTTACTCACCAATGATGAACTCGCCGACGCCGACCATGATGTACCCTATGGCTCCAAGCCCTGTCCCGGCTCGGATGGCGGTAAACGGGATGGTCAACGGGCATGCACCGCTGTACACTCAGCCGGTATGGATGACGCCTCAGATGGCGCCTCAAAACCATGCGGGCATGATGCGACCCATGGCATCGCCGTACCCTCAACTGATGCCCTACCCATCGCCTGCAGGATCCCCGATGTATGCTCCGCAGCAACCGCAGCCCATGCAGAACGCGCCCCAGCAACCAAACGGCCCCCGCGGACGGAGCGTGCCGTCGGTGATGAGCCCAGTTATGCCTCATCAGAACGTTATGTACCCGGGAAGCCCCATTTTGATGCATGCGCCCCCCATGCCGGTGGGTTATATGAATATGCCGCCTGGTCGGGGCCAGAATGGAAACCACAACGGTCACCCGCCAATGCAACCCCAGCAGCAACAGCAGCAGCAGCAGCAGCAGCAGCAGCTTCCCCAGCATCAGCCTAACGGACATCCAATGCATACGACTGGTTACAACCCTGTTCCCTCGTCTTCTTTTGTGCGATCGACGTGGTAGCCTGCTCTGTTTATTCATTTCGCATTTGCTTCTGTTTTGTACATATAGCGCATAGTTTTTTCCGACAATTTATTTTCTTCTGTTCTTCCCTCAAACTTGTCATGTTGGAGAAATTAAGTTTATCCATTGCATTACATAGGTTACTTAAATAAGCGTCTAAGCTTCATCTAAGCCGCAAGTTGGACGGCACGCTCGGCGGCCTCGTCTAAGCTGTCGAAAGCAATGATCTTGAGGCCTGACTCCTTGATCATCCTGTGAAATTCGAGTGAGCTTTCACGTTGCGACACCAAAAGAGGCGCTCACTCTTTGGCCTCCTTCTCCATCGTTCCCTTGAGCCGAACGACCAGGGGAATGTTTAACGCCAACTCTTTCGTGGCTTTGATAACACCCTCAGCGATGTAATCGCAACGCATGATACCTGTCGAAAAGAAATTAGCGGGAATTAACTGTAGGATGATGGATTCATACCGCCGAAGATGTTGATGAAAATGCTCTTGACCTTGGGATCAGCAAGCAAAATCTCGAAAGCCTTTTTCACGGTTTCGGGAGTAGCACCTCTGAAAAAAATGAAAAGGATGTTCTGAACACAGAGAATATAAAACTTACCCTCCCACATCAAGGAAGTTGGCGGGGTTGCCGCCGTGCAGAGCGAGCACGTCCATTGTTGCCATGGCTAGGCCAGCACCGTTGACGAGGCAGCCAACGCTCCCGTCGAGCTTGATGAAGTTGAGGTTCGCTTTCTGCGCCTCTACTTCGGAAGGCTCTTCCTGGGAAATATCCCGCAACGCAAAGATGTCCTGTTGGCGGAACTCGGCGTTGTCATCGAAGCCAAACTTGGCGTCCATGCTGACGGGATTAAAGATAAATATCTAGATATACAATGAAGGAGAATATTTTACCAGAGCACATGGCCGTCGTCTGTCTCCGCCATAGGGTTAATCTCGATTTGGGTGGCGTCCTTGTCTTTGAAGATCTTGATGAGGTTAATAAAGATGTCTGCAGCTTGCCCCTGCGCCGCATCTTTGAAACCCAACTTGGAGGCAACTTCCATGGCCTCTGGCTTGGTGAGACCGGTGTGGAAATTGATAGGGGTGGTGATGATGGCGTCGGGGTCTTTGGCGGCCACCTCCTCGATGTTCATGCCTCCCTGGGCGGAGGCGACGAGGACGACGCCCTGGGAAACACGGTCATTGAGGACAGCAACATAGTATTCGTGTTTTGGGTTGCGACGCTCAGCCAGCATAACCTAAAGTGGTGTTAGTTCGGCCGCCAGCGATACTCCGACCCGACGTACAGCGTTGCAGATTCGACCGGCAGCTCCAGTCTGTTTTGTGATGAGCTTGGCACCAATCATCTTGGACGCGTATTCTTGTGCTTGCTCGGGGCTTGGGGATGCTCAGGAGAGAATAAATATTGGGACGCGTCGTAGCGCACCTGCTAACCATGTGGACACCGCCTTGGAAGCCGCTGTCGAACTTTCCCTTGCCCCGTCCACCAGCCAGGACTTGCGCCTTGATGACAAGCTGGTCCTGGCCTTGTCTGGAGATGAGCTGGACGCACAACGTCACGCATCAAAAGTACAGACCAAAATTCTTTGCAACATCGAAGGCCTCCTCGGGAGTCTTTGCCGCAATGCTCTTCGGGGTGGGTATCCCGTACTATTGCACAGCAGCTTAGCGCAATGCGTCAAAGACCGACAGCAAATACATACGGAGTTCAGCAGGGTCATTGATTGGTATTCATGAATCGAAAGGAAGCGCCTCTGACCTGCAGACGCAGCCTGGGCATACCAATAAGTGCAATTCACAGAAACAAGGTAGACATACCCGGGCAAGAGTGCCTGCTTTCCGCAGCGATGAAAGCATTGAAATCTACGGTCTAGGTTGACTGGAAGGAATTAAAAACTGCACTGCCACTCGGGTCGTCGCATAAAGGACCCACACGTGCATCGAAAAAAGTTGACCAGAGCGTCGACGACGGGCGGAAGAGCATTTCGCCGTTTTCTCCCTGTCTCGCCCTCGCACGACGAGACTCTCTGGCAGACGGACTCACACCTTGAGTTCGGTCGGCTCTTTTTCCTGTGGGTTGCTCGAAATTAGGTGGCAGAAACATACTCTCTCTCCTCTTGTACCGTACATTCTGAGAAATCCATTTGATCGCCGATATGCGCTCAGGGTCGACATCGAGGCAAGACGGACGCCTCATTTTTGTCGCGTTCCACTTACTTTATATCCCGTGAACCCGCAAAACACCTTCAGACTTCCCACCATGGAGACGACCCAGAATTTCACCGTTCCCGAGGACTCGCTGGTGGAGGCTGAAGAGACGACTCTCGGCCAGCTGCTCAAAGTATCTAGAATTGTCCTTCGACAAGGTCAGCATGTCGAGGACGTTGTGAATATGCAAGTAACGCTTCCTTCAGGCATTGATTTGTTGGACAACCATATCACATCTAATGACCAGCTCACCGTCCATTCGCAATATTTGCCTGGCTCAACAATCGGTACTTTCATCTGCGATACAGTGAGATGTCTGCGTTTAACTCGTTCTAGGCAAACACCTCCGCCATTCGAGAGACCACTTTGAACTCCTATTGGAGTGTATCAAGTCGCCTCCACCGCATATTCTTTCGTACGATGTGAGAATTCGCAACACTCCGATGGAACAGGATCGAGATGCGGCTCGCTCTGCCCTGTTTGAAACCATAAAGCACCTCGAAGAGGTCGTCCCAGGGGCTGACCCCAGTACCCCATTAACTCTCCAAGCCGTTACTCCTTTCCTCCAGGAATTCGACACGAGCTTTGGTCGCGAGGTCAGTCAAATATTTGCGGCAACTGAGGGAAATTCACGGCGTGTACAGCTATGGTTCGCGGGCCTCCATTGTGTACACCATTGGTCAATGGTGCGCTGCGCTTTCCTTCTATATTCTGCGCCCTCGCTAACACGCCTACCAGGTCCGTGTCATTGCTGGAGAACTTGTCAGTCTTGCCCACGTTTTCTCCGGTTATCCCTTTGATTGTTTTCTGGCTAGAACATCAAACTGGCGGAAGACTTTGGCTTCGCACCATCTACATTGGTGTACCAAGGTAAATTTGCTGGCTTCCCCCACCACAACCCAGTTCACACTGTTTCCTAGGACGGGAAGCCCCGTTGGGAAAGGCCAAGATATAGACACTTATCCATACACGTTAATTCATCGTACTTTAATATCGCTCTCGTGTGACCGTCCTACTTCAACCATTGCCCTAAGACCTAACCGTGTAAAAAAAAAAAAGGGACACTCGTTCTTGGACGTCTGGACCCTAAGGATAGAGCTGAGCGTGTACGTTCCCCGTCCGTGCAGTAAACATTTTTGTCGAGCATACATCGCGCTACGGCATTGGGTCTTATCCCCATGTGGCCAGATGTTGCCTCCAACCTTTGAAATCGCTTCACAACAAGGATCAACACCTCTCATCCGCTTCTAAATTATGAAAGTTTGAGGTGCGCGAAAACAAACCAGCCAAAGATGTCGCACATGGTTCCTCTCGAAGGGGAGACTAGCAAGAAACGCGTTGTATGTTATTTATTTTTTCGCCACCGTTTCTCAAGGCGCTTCTGCTTACGGACCCCCTCAAGTGCTATTTTTTCGATTCCGACATTGGGGGATTCCACTATGGCCCAGGGCATCCGTAAGGCTTCCCATCTGTAGCTCTCTATATCCGACACTCATTTTAAATGTACATGTAGAATGAAACCGACGCGCATACGCATGTGCCACTCCTTGGTGATGAACTACGGTCTGTATAAAAAGATGGAGATATTCGTAAGTCGCCTCACTCGCTCATCATCGCCGAAAGCCGTCGATTCAGTGCTGGGACAACTTTAGCGGGCGAAACCTGCGACCAAGCGCGAGATGACGCAGTTTCACTCGGATGAATACGTCGAGTTCTTAAATCGCATAACCCCAAGCAATATGAACTCGTACGTCAAGGAGCAGCACAAATGTGAGCAGCGTCGATTTTTCCCTGGGTGTCCTCATAAATGCATATTTTTAGATAACGTCGGCGACGATTGCCCCGTATTTGATGGTCTGTTCGACTACTGCTCGATATCGGCTGGAGGATCAATGGGTTTGCGATTTATTTCATCTCGCTATGATTTGCTCATTTTTTTCCGACATTTAATAGAGGGAGCGGCCAGATTGAGCCGAGACAAGTGCGATATCGCAGTTAATTGGGCGGGAGGGCTGCATCACGCCAAGAAGAGCGAAGCCAGTGGCTTCTGCTATGTAAATGGTACTTGATCCCCTTATTTCACGTTGGTTGGATATTTACCCTTACCTCAGATATCGTTCTCGGCATACTCGAGCTTCTCCGGTATTGATATCTGCAGTGGCAGTGAAGCCTGTAATTGACTCTCTTCCATAGCTATCACACCCGAGTGCTGTACATCGACATTGATGTGCACCATGGAGACGGCGTTGAGGAAGCGTTTTACACCACAGACCGAGTAATGACGGTCAGCTTTCACAAGTACGGGGAATACTTCCCTGGAACAGGCGAACTACGGGTAGGATATTTCTTTCGATTCTTCTGTCATTTTCTCGTTTCTTAGATTTCCCGCAGGATGTCGGCGTCATGAAAGGGAAGTATTATTCTCTGAACTTCCCCTTGCGCGACGGAATATCGGACGAAAATTACAAATCTGTGTTTGAGCCGGTCAGTTCTTTCTCCTGTCTGCGATGTGTATGGCATTTATCGGACGTGAGCAGGTTATCCAGCAAGTCATGGATTCGTACGATCCCTCTGCCATCGTGTTGCAATGCGGCACGGATTCACTGTCAGGCGACAAACTAGGTTGTCTGAACCTCTCTATGCGTGGTACGTTATTGCTTTCATTGACCCTCCAAACGTTCCTTGCGAACCGTGACCGCTAGGACATGCAAATTGCGTCAAGTTTGTAAAGTCGTTCCACCGCCCATTACTGCTACTCGGTGGCGGCGGGTACACGATGCGCAATGTAAGCCGTGCATGGGCGTACGAGACTGGTCTTGCCGCTGGGGTAGAACTGGGACCTGGTGAGCGGTCTATCTTATCTTCCGGTCCCCTAACTGATGATTCTTCAGAGATCCCCGTGAATGAGTACTACGAGTACTTTGGACCGGATTACGAGCTCGACGTCAAATCTTCCAACACCGACGACATGAACACACCCGCTTACTTGGACCGCGTCAAGCGCATTGTAATGGAGAACCTCCGGCACACTGGTGGTCCACCCAGTGTGCAGATGTCTGGCAAGCACTCTCAATAAAGGCATTGATATTTGAAGGCTTACAAGCTGTCTGGGTAGATATTCCAACTCTTCCCATCGACGCGGCTCTGGATGATCCCAATGAGGATGAAGACTTGATTCCTCCGGACACTCGGCGGCACCGTCGGCTCCTCGATTCGCGACGACAGGCTGATGGAGAACTGTCGGACTCGGACGACGAAGGCGAGGGTGGGAGGACGAACCACGCTCAGCACCGGGATCCAGACAGCACAAGCAGGTCCAGCGGAAATGAGGCCGCCGGAGGGCGCAAGTTCGGCATCATGGCCTCTGCGTCAACGGCGTCCGGAGCGGGGCCCAGCGGCCACAGTACGGCTGCCCGGATATTATCCAGTGGGTCGGCGACGATGGACGTGGACGACGCCGCAGACACGCCGCCGTCTACGAATGGCGAGAATGGAAGTACGAGTGAGAAGACGAACGGGGTTCATCACTCGCCCAAGGCTGATGAAATGGCTGTAGACGAGCCCACAGATTCTAACCCTTGATAAATTTCGTGTAACTGTAATTGTGGTACCTGTTATCGATGTGCTTTGGTCTCTGTCTGAAGACCAAGATATTTGAGCATGGCCTTCGCATGTGATATCTCGCATCCACCGGCCCGGGCCGATCTTCCCTCTTGCCAAAAACAACCATGTCGACACTCGAGGCCATTATCTCGAATCCTGCCTACCAGCCTTACCTGGCAATCCTCAAGGTATGTTTTGACCTGCACGGGAACCGCAGCTTCAAATTTCGTCCCAAAGGGTGCTCGCAATGGATTCGTCTATGGCGTCAAGGTCCGGTTCCCTCATGCCCTAGTAATGTCGATTTTGTTTGGTCGTGGCGAGTGAGTGTCCATTGGCGAGCATCTTTAATACTTGCCTGTTCATTTCGTCAAAGTTGGCAGACCCGGGCGCGTGTCATCTATCGTGCCACTAAACAACACGCGTTCAACCTCGCCAAGTTTGTGACCCTGTACAAGACGTTCATGTTGATCCAACAAAAAGCGAATGGGGGCAAACCGCGCAGCTCCGACACGTTCCTGGCCGGTCTTTTGGGTGGGTATATCGTCTTTGGCGAGCGAACCGCGGTCAATGAACAAGTACGTTGAATACGTCATGGCGTGAAATCCATTTGACCTTTCTGTGTCTCAGATCGTTCTCTACGTTGTTTCCCGCGTCGTCGCGTCTTTCATACCGCGCGCCGGATCTCCGTACTCTTCTTCTGCCCCTCCTGTCGCGGGTGCATCGGCGGTCAAACCCATGCCCCCGGACTCTCGCTACTTTACGCTGTTCGCCGCCTTGTCCTGGGGTGCAGTGATGTGGTTATTCGAGCACCGCGGGGAGACTATACAGCCCGGAATGTTCAACTCCATGGTCTATCTCTATCGAGATTCTGAGAGGTGGAAGAACCTCAAGACGTTATTGTGGCATAACCAATAAATCGGGATCCAAGCAGGCTTATTATACCAGGACGCGGTACACACACATACGGCCAGTAGATATTAATTCCATACTCTAATACCACTGTGCTTCTAAATGGTCCCAGTTCATCACCCGATACCGACCATGCTGAGCCACCGATCCTGAGATTCCAGTCCTTATGGACGCTTTGCTTCTCTGTCGAAGCGAGCGACCCATGTCAGCCCGTGGCATGTCGTTTCGCGACCCTGCATCCCGCAGCGCGGAGAGACAGATATTTTGAACCCGAAGGTTTTAAATATCATCAGGCAATTGGTCTAGCCGTCTTGGCACCCACCTACACTTGTAGGCGAGCATGTCCACCGCCGCGTTGAATGCTTTGTAGCATGTACCGCAGCTCTGGAAGATGTATACCAGGCTCTCCATCTCGCCTGCAACGTCGGTATCTAGACGGCAACCCTTCAGAAACGAAAAGAGATGCATGCGTGGTACTTACTCGCTTCTATTTTCCTGACGAGTATAATGCGTGCCCGGTCCCAGGCAGCCTCGGCGCCGCTGTTATGCGTAGCGCACATTCCATAGTCTGAACGAGCATTAGATGAAGACAGGAAGAGTAAGAGCTCAAGATTCACCGTGGGGGAAGAGGTCCGAGTCTTTATGCAGCAAGATATCCTGCAATGCTTTTACACGCAAGGTCTGTAGGCGGAGTACGTTGTGGTAGTCGGTGACGGTGGGAACGACCTTGACCTCGTCCGAAGAGTACCGGGCCAGCGGCAGGATGTATTGACTCGATTCCGACACAACGTACGGCATGTCACCGAGAGTAAGGCTCAGTCCATAGACCGTTAACGCTGGAAAAAGCACAGGTTCAATGAATTTGCGAAAGAAACGTGCAACTCCAATAAAAAAAACTCACCGTCAGAAGGGGCATGTGCGAGGAGATGTGCGCTAAGAGAGTCCAGAACAGTCAAGTCTGATAGCGCGTATTTATCCGCCAGATGTAAAAGCAGTCGAAGTAAGGGCAGAGGGATGGCTGTCGCCAAGTCATATCTAATCGGCAGTTGGGTATTGACTTTCTTGCCTATGGGTTCGCGTTGAAATTGAACTGGAGGGGCCGGAGGGGAATGTAGGAGACGTAGAAGAGCAGAAAGGGTGCCCTCAGGTTCATGAAGATCCAAAACCTGCGGATGCGTGTCATCCGCGCCGCGGCTTGCATCGCAGCATGCAAACATATCGCCTGGAGCACCAGTATCATTCAGTACCACGCGAGGCTTCCAAGGAATTCGAAAAGCCGTACGGAAAACATGGGAGCCACTTTCCAACTTGACCCGATTCACTGCGAAAGTGGAACCGTCGAGCCAAGAGCGAACCAGGAAATCGGCATCTTCGAATTTCTGGACAGAACTGGAAGCCATTGATACCAAGAAGAATTGGCTGTAGATGCTAGCGCTGAGAATATAAAGCTGTCCAATGCGCAGCCGTGATGAAAGTCGACGTGGATGGTCGACACACTGAAGCTACGTCGACGTGTTCCGCAGGACAGATAGGGACGGAGCCGAAGCCAGTGGTACTTATATCATTGAGGAGCATGGATGAGTGAGAACAACGTTTCCGTATCGTATCCAGAAACATGATGAAATGGAACATGGGGAATGCAGAGCAGTATGTAGACGTAAGTCAAAACGAAAGGGACTGGTATCATCAAAGGAGGTAAAGGAAGGGAATCTAAGCAGGCATACAATCCCAGAAAAAAGTCCCCTACAAGATAATACACTTCTTCTTCTCCTTCTCTCTCGGTCTCCCGGGATTGGGGGCAGCGCCTGGTTCTAGGTTTCTCGTTTGTCGTAATGCGCGAACGAGGCTCGTGAAGACCCGTTCCACGTTTTGGGCTGTTTTCGCCGACGTTTCGATGAATTCGCAGCCGAACTGTCGTGCTAGCGCCGCTCCCTCCTCTTTTGACACCTCGCGTTCGTAGGCCTTGTCGCATTTGTTTCCGACCAGCATGAGAATTGGGTCTCCCCGTTTTGCTCGTCTCACCGACTGGCGGAAGACCTCGAGCCGGTCGAAAGTTGACCGCGATGCGATCGAGTATACCAGTATAAATCCTTGGCCCTCTCTGTGCGAGATATTGGTGAGCGGAACTCGCGGACAAAGACAAAGACACGCACCGGACCCATTGATCCCGGAGTGTCGCGTACTCCTCTGGCATGCACGGCATTGAATAACTGAATGCCGAAGAAAGGATGCACGACATACCCTGACCGGCAGTATCAATCACCTCCACGAAACACATGCGGTTGTCCACTACAAACTGTTTGCGGTAGGCATCTTCTATCGTTGGATCGTAAGTCTGCACGACGTCTGTTCAGTGGCTGATATATTGCGATAATGGTTGATCGGACGACAGTACCTCTGCAAGGGACGACGGGTTCAATAGGCAGTTAGCGGATCCAGCGCAGATGGCGGCTCACCGACGAAACAATTGAGTGTAAACTGAGGGGCGTCAGTAGTGGGCACTGGGGGATGCGGGCTGTGCTCACCTGAACGGCTAACGCGGTTTTGCCTACCCCACCATCACCAAGGACGGCGACTGTCCATTGATCCATTTTTTCGAGTCGTGAATGAGCCGAGGTACACCGAGGTACCTTTGAAAGGGAAAGATGCGGAAATGAAAGTCAGAGAAAGATCAAGGTGACGCCTTAGACTCGTCAGATAGGAGAGCGAGCTGAGGAAGCAAAGACGAGACAGAGGAACAATAAAGGGTCGTCGTGCAAATTCGTGGAGAGGTCGTAAAGTGAGACGCAGATGGGCCTCGGATGACTTGCGGTGTAGAGGGAGGCTGAGCAATTTCAGATGGAAACAAGTCCAAACACCTTCTTCTGATATCACCCGGAATGGCATGTTCATCATCTGTCCTCCAATCCAAGCTGCCCACCCCTAGCTAAAAGGTTTCTCTGCACATGGCCGTCGGATAAACCGGCGGCCACGAAGCCATGATCGGACTCTTCAGCTGCGGCTGCGTCTCAGGCTACGTCTACGGAGAATCGTCCAGAAACGCGCAGTTCTAGTCCTGTTCTATCTTGGAAGTCCACAAAGGCGCCCACAGGCCAGCCTGTCGGGTGCCTGATCATGGGTCCGCAAGGTACACCCGGCTGCTGAGATGCTGCCCCAGCACATCTTGCGTGCACAGTCTTTGCCGTTCCTGGTCGCTTGCGAAATGCAAATTCACGTTGCATCCAAAAAGATTCCTTATTGTTCAGCAAGCACTGATTGAGGCTGGGCCATTCTACGTACATCTCACAATTGTCCTTGCCCTGTCAAATGCAGCGAGCTCGAAGCCGTCTTTCACAATTAACAGCTGTTTGGTATCAGTGTCTGATGCAAACTCGTCGGATCAACTCGGATCAATCTGATTCACAACCCGCCGCGGACGAGACGAACAATTGGGGTTCATATCCGGCGAGTCAAAATGCATTCAACGTGTCTATCGAACTGTCTACGTGGTAGTAATGTCGTCTATGGGTGAGGACTGTGCAAGAATAGAGTTCAACGTTTTGCCCAAAATAAACGCACTTCGACGGCACCCTCCCTTCCCAACGCGCGGAGCGCCTGTCGATTCAAGTCGACAAAGGTTCCAATGGGGTCCTTCATGTTTTTTTGTGTCCTTCTCGCCCAACGGATTCGCGTGCGGCCCCACCTCACAGTGCTATACGTGTTCACTGTCTGCTGAACTCTGCTTGGGTGAGATTCAGGACGAACGACTCGCGCTGGTTCGCGGGTGGCTGGATCATCTTCACGGGTTTTTTCCCCGGCGCGGTGGCGGTCGAGAGGGATGGGAAGGGTCGCAGGGCGCGTGACGTGGGGAAGGAGAATGTTCGCTGGGGCGTCATGCGAGCAGCAGCGGGGCCGGATGTGTGGGTTTGGTCTGCCAGCGGCGAGGAAACAGGGGGACGCGACGCGGTCATGGTGGCTGCAGTGCAAAACAAATGGTCAGACGGTGAAGAAGCGAGGACATTAGCCTGCGTACCCATCATTGTGAATGGGATGGGACAAGTACAACAGTTACAACAGGGTATGGGTATGGTTGAAGCTGGAGAGCATGCCGAAACTTGGGGCAGCGTTTATATAATTGCGGGGACGAAATTTTGGGGAACCCCAAACAAGATTGTTTGTTCGCGATTTTGACCGAAGCCGACGGGAAGTACGCGCATCACCATCAAGTTGAAGCCTCCGGAGTTGCCCGAAACGTTCACTGGCTAGTAGCGGCGATAATGCGCCTCCCGTGGCCAATACCCTGCTGGAATCCATGGTTATATTTACCCCGATTTGACCCCCTAGGAGGTCATTTGTTTCGCCCCTTGTTGCTTCAGGTGTTCTAGTTTTGGAATCTCACCGTCTAAAGTGTTCATCGCCTTTGGTATTACAGCAACGATTTTTGGAGTGCATGATGGTTCAAGACAAGAGAGATCTCACGAGTCGAATTGCTTAAATAACCCAGGAACCACAAGATCCACCGTCAAGTCCTACTCCGCGGCCGCCGGAAAGAGTCATTAATTGTATTCAAAGCAAGGCCAACAGGTGATACAATCGGTAAGTATCGGGAGATATTAGTGAGGTGAGACGGAATCGCCGGACAAAGAGGGATTGTAGGAAACGGTAGGTGCACTGCGTGGAGAAATACATAGCCCAAACGATGGCCTGTGGGGGTTAGCAACGACGACTGCCATGGATCGACAGCTCTTGTCCGTCCACAGACCTACTGCCTGCCTGCCTGCACGAGTCAACGAGGCACCGGAGGGAGTGACTGGAATGCGTCCGGAAACGGGATTTCGCGCCGGCTGGGGTCTAATACGGTTAAACGGCCTGCCGGGGTGGGTTCACGGGGTGGGTTATGTGCAATGGTGGGGTCATCCACCGGCCACCGAGTTTACTGGACGTCCACGAGCAGGTTGCGCTCGAGGATATATTTCCCTTCCTTGTATTTCTGGGAAGCCTCGAAGGCTTTCTCCTGGAACAGATGTTTAAATTAAGACGACAGAACTGGGACATAACATACATATTTCCAGCCGAGAGTGACGCCGCACTTGCAGCAGTATATGTCTCGGACAGTGTGTTGGCCCGTAGTCATAGGTCGATCATTAGGCTCGCCCTCGAGGACATTAACGCTGAAGAGGGATAATAAAATAAACAATTCTGCAAGGCTTGAAAGAGCATAAGGAAGGCTTACACTCCGTCAAACAAGTACGCCCGACCGTGTTGTCCGTTAAAGGCCTGGCAGAGAATCAGCGGTATTCATAGCTCGTGCGGCCAACCTACTCTGGAAACCATAGAATGGATCGTAGCAAGATGGGTCTTGCAGTTAGAACACCCATAGATGCGTTCGCCGGCAAGATAGCGTCGATAACTCATGCCCATGGTTGGATTTGTGGGGCTCTTTGGGAGAGGATGGTAAGTAAGTTTTGCGGGAAGAATGCTGGGGTTCGAGTCTTGTTTCGAAGCCCAATGCAAGAGCAAAGGGCAAAGAGACGGATAAAGGAGATGAGTGCAGGTCGCTGAATGCGGTAACAAGGTCGACTCGGCAGCGGCGATTGCCTTGCTGTTTCACGCTGGCCTCGATCACCGCATAATTCAGCAAAAAAGATATATACAGTTGGTACTTGTACAAAATGATAGTCCTTCGTGTGCATGGATTGTCAACGAGTGCTAACGGACGCGACCTGCTGCTAATTGCAAAGCTATGACGCAATCGGCTCTCAAAAGTTTGCAGCGAATAGAAATAATGCAGGCTGGGGACTTTAATTGTGGGTATTGTACAGACCAATGAAATCAAACACGGATGCTAGGTATCGAGCTTTGCGGTGAGAGTGTGGCCGTCCTCGGGGTTAGGGCTGACGGCGTTCCTTGACCGTCCTCCAAATCCGCGTCCGGGTTCGCCAGCCCAGGTTCCGACGTCTCGATGCCGTCCGCAGTCCCAGAGGCGGCACCGGCCTGCGGCACCATGTCTATGGGCGCCCGGGCTCGGTTCTCATACCCAGACTTGATGCGGTTGTTCGTCACCGACTCTCTGTTGGAAGATACCGTACAGCGAGCGGGAAGCTAAATATATCGCGGACGTACCTTATTTCCGCAATCAAGTCGTCAATTGGATACCATGCCAGAGGTCCATACGCGATCCCTCTGAACCAGCCCATCAAATCTCCAGGGCCAATATACGCATGGGCATGGAGGTGATCAGTGACAGGTATTTTTCTATCGAAAAACGGCGGGGTGATGAAGCCAATACGAAATTGAGCGTTCGGGAGATACAAGGGAGATGACGTCGACGCTGTGGTCGAAACGGGAGAAGAGGGTGGTAGCATGGAATTTAAGAGCCGGGTTGCCAAGTTCCTGATATTGACGAGGAGAGGGAGGTCGGTGGAGGACTGCAAAGACATGGTTAATGCCAGGTAACGAGGATTTGCACGGAGATGAAACGGACGAGAGTGTAAATGGAGGGGACATGGAGGCTAATGAATATATGAGTGGGATGCGCGCAAGAAAGAAGGAGCACATACTTGAAGGTCACAATTATGTGGCCCTTGCTGGACACTGGGTTGGCCTTTTCTCGGTACGCCGTAAAGTTGTCGTCGCGCCATAGCAACTCTGGTTCGGTGGATCCCGCAGGAAAGGAGGGCGAGCGAGGAGAGCTGGTGGGGAGATGCATAGATTTGGATACAATGCCGCACATGGGGCAGCCAGGTTTCGCGGCGAAGGAGGACATGGTGAGCAGTGGCTAAGAGGTAAGAGCAAAGCCGCTGGCACACACCTGTAAACAGTCAATCACGAAAACTTGGCGTCTCATCGCCAACGTTTCAACGCGCCGCGCGTCAACCCGGTCCAGCGATGCCCAAAGAATCGGTTCTCGAGCAGTTCACAAACTTCAGAGAGGATATCGATCAAGGGAACGATAGAAGAGAACGACTCATAAAGGTGACAGCTGCTGCCAAGTAGAATTCAGAAACGCGGAGAATTCATTTCTGAAAAGGCCAGTCGGGATGTCACCAACATATCCAAAAAAGCCATCTTTCTCCTCCATCGCATCGTCCTCGAGGACTCTGCCGACGACCACGCCCTCGCGCTTCGCGCTGCCTCCAGTGGCCGTCAAAAGCTATCCGAAGCTAATGCCATCTTCGCTCTGATGCGCCCTGAACTCGTCGGCGATCGTTTCTGGCGATATCAACGCCAGGTATCGCCTGGACTTCAGGTAGGTTGCGGTACGCTGCCCCCGGCGGTCGCATTGAGGAACATAGCGTGGTCTAGGAATATATCGAGGCTCTGAGCTTCGCGCACTACGTCGAACACAACTCGTTAATCAGCTATCAACAAGTTCAAGACGCGCTTTGTGACAACGAAGGGCCTGTGCGTGGCCCATATTTATTCTGTGTACGCCCGTGAAGGAACTCGGACTCGTCAGTTTTTCACCCTCACCATATCCGACTATCTCCTTGGCCTCTCTGATCTCACCGGAGAGTTGATGCGCTTCGCGATATCCAACATCGCTCGGCGCGGGGGACGACCCAAGGCAAATCAAGTCTGTGCTTTTGTAAGGGGCTGCAAAGCAGGCGAGGGCCCTTCATGTGTGCCTAGTTCCTAGATGCTCATACCTGTGTATAGACTTTGAGAGGTTTACACCACATGTCCGAGATTTGTCCAAAAAACAGTCGGTTACGGCCAACTCCCTCGAGAAGATAGAAGTTGGTATGCCGCTCGTTTCTGAAGAGGCAACACTATTCTAACCGTTCTGTAGCTGCTTACGCAGTTGCAGTGAGAGGGTCAGAATATGACCTTCCGCCTGAAATGCTCGACGATCTTGTTGCGCAAGTGACGGCAAAGTTCAATCTCACAGACTCTCGACGCGAACGAGAAGAAGGGGATTGATAGCCATGTATGAGATATACAAATGTAATACAGAGTTCCAGAGTTGCGACAAATGTTGTACGTGTATCATCTCTCATCCTACTTGGCCGTGTATCAGCCGATTTTCAAGCTGCCACCCGCTGCGCTGGAGAAATCAACGACGAGTATTCCCTCGTCGAGTGTCTGCACGTTGACATCGATCTTTCGTCCGTTGAGCTGGATTGGAACGTTGAACGGATAGGTTGGATATGCTGTTTGGAACAAGATGGTGGTTTCCCCACCCCCTATGTCAACGGAGAGGCCTGCGACACGTATTTGCTTGCTGGAAGATGCCTGCTGAGCATTATCATCTGTCGAAACTTCGACAGGTAGCTGAGCATAGCTCGTTTCCTCCTGAAGCAACGGGGTCCGCTCATCGACCGTCGTCCTCTTTGGCTGCACTTCGAGGCCCGGGCGCCGAAAGATGCCAGTGAGCCATGTAATTAGGACCATAAAAATATGTCCTATTACCGCTAGCACACCATTACGGCGCTTGGAGTTAACAACGAGTTGTGACGAGCTTCTCGAGAGCGGTGGAGCTTCGGACGAGATCGCCGCGGGTAAACTGAGGAAGGAGGGATCTGGTGATTGAGCGGGGACGCGGTGAGTGAGAGGGCGGAGACGGGGAGAAGGAGGTGGAGTTGGTAACCCTTCTGCAGACCCCGAAACCGACGGCGTTGAAGACGAAGACATGATCCCAACTCGCCATTGCTCCCCGTCATAGTTGATCGTGTGAGCAGGGGCGACGACGAACTGGCCACCTGATTGACTAGCTGTGAAGGAGATCCTCTCATCCAATGCTCCGTCGATTTCAAAAAATCGCGCGTTCCGGTGATTAAATGAGAAAACGAAAAACGGCGATTTTCCCGAGATCAAAGAAGCCAGACTCCGGAGTGTCAGACTGCTTTGAATTATGGGATTTGAAGTAGCCATTGGAATGATGGCCACCTCAACTGGATATTTATTTGGAGCAGATGCCAGGACGAGAACGCCGGGAGCAACATTCACAACTTGACATTGAGGAGAAGTGTGGTGGTGGATGACTCGCGAGACGACGACTTCAGCGTCCTCTGGAGATTCGCATATAGCGAACGATAACGAAGGAGTTCCCGACGCCGTGATAGTACCGCGCGGGATGAAGGATATCGACCCAGATGGCGTCGCCCCAAACACCAATGTAAGGGGTACGATTACTGGGTCAGAAGAAAGGCGAGGCACAAGGACAATGACTGAAGAATCCTTGGGATGTAGAAAACTGCCACAAAATCAACGCATGTCCGATGCTTCTGAACATGATGGAACTTACCTATTTTCGGGTACAGGATAGGCAATATAGTCCGAGGGGCGAGAGAGATTGGCCACTTCTAAATCTTGAACTGGCCGTCCATTCGAGTTCCAGTGATATGAATCATTTTCGTTTGCCCAATCTTCACCTAAGATAACGGGGTCGTGTGCACGGTCAAGCACCAGAGTCCCGTTTTGTCCGTAGTGCCCAAGCCACTTGATTTGGCCGTCGGGGTAAAGGATCCTATAAGTGAAAGAGAAAGAGAAGGGGTGTCCGGATAGCGGAACCGACAAGTCAGCACCAAGTCTGGTCCTTGTGCCCTCCGGTTGATTGACGACTAGCGAAAATCCGTGCTCATTAAGAGGGAGAGGAGTGAAGAGCGGTTTAAATTCAGTTTCTCCCCATTCGCCTGAGTTTCGGCCAATATCCGACCAAACCTGCAGTTTGACATGGCCTGAAGCAACTTGCTCGTAGTCGGCCGAAGTTAATGTAGCAGTGAAGTGCAGCTGGGTGGTGTGTTTTCGTGTGCTTCCTGCAGAGACATGAACCGTCTCGCCCAGCGCCGGACGGAACACGATGCGCATAGTGCTGGGGTGAGTTTGTCTTGTAGTTGCGACACAACGCGGTAACGGCACATCGAAGCAAGGATGGATGACGTCATGCGATAGCTTAACAGGGGCTCATATCTCTTCGTACTGACATTGTTTGTAGCCTCAAAAGATCGCTGAATATTCGTTCAAAGTCTTTCCGGTCTTGCGGCGAGGCGAAAGCCAGCATGGACCATCCCAGTCGGTCAGAAGCTGCGAGAAGAGATCTGAAAAAAAAAAAAAGTTAGCTTTGTTCGAGTCGCCGACAGAATACGCACACACACAGCACTTGTCGCGAATCTTCTCCAAGAACAAGACCAGGTTCAACGATTTAGTCGTCGTCCTCGTAGTAGTCGCCGTCTTCGTCTTCTTCCTCCTCGTCCAGTACCATCCAGATAGTTGGTTTGACCACATTCGAAGGGATTCTATTTCGTTCAGCCGCACCATCCTTCCAATTCCTTGTGTTCTTGTCAATTCTGCCGCCGAAGATAAATCTAGGGCCTCACTTTTGGCGTCTTTGGAACTCTACCAATTTCTGGCCACCTATTTTCCAGTCTGTATCACCGTGATAGCTCCGGGACAATAACATCTGGTCCACCATCTTGTCCATAGAGACGTTTGGTATCATGGGTGTGCTGGTTAACCGTGTTCTGCAAACTGGACACGCGGTCTTTTGCTATACACGGAGTTAAACGAGCAGCGCGAAAGGAATGGAGGATTACAAACGTTTTTGACCGCCCACTGCCAGCCACAGTCACCGCAAAAACTGTGCCCACAGGGATTAAGCAGGTGGGTGGCAACACTATTGGACGCAATGAATGTCAGGATAGCGGCCGAATAACCCGACTCACAAGATATCACAGCATCTGGCGAGAAGGGTGAATTTGAGATTGCTAATGGACAAATCTGAACGTACATGGGGCACATCAAATCTTCCTCAAAACCGGCCAAAATGGTATCTACGCCCTTTCTCCTCTTTCTCTGGGAGCCACTTTGAGGCGGCGAATAGCTGCTACTCTTACGCGAAGGTGTCAGAATGCCCTCTTCAGAGGCCGTCCTTGGTCGCTTCGTACGCATGCCTAGGCATGATAAAATCAGAGCCGATGTCGGGAAATGAGATGAGTAGTTTACGTGGAGGATTGGGGACTGCTGTCGAGGCAGAGAGAGGAAGCAGATCTGCATTTAGCCACCGCAGAATAAATACAAATGTGCATGCAGAGATCTGAGGGACTTGCCTGGTACGGTTAATTGTGGCACTGTGTTATTGTGAGGTGCGGTGGCCGTCACAGGGTTTGTACCGTCTAGCATGTCCAGTTGAGCGAGAAAAGCATCATCCAGCGGATCATTTGGGAAATATTCAGGAGACGATGGTTGTGGGATAGACTGGTTGGGGGCGGAAAGGAGGTTAGTCCAATCGACATCGTCATCCTCAAAGGGATCTGGAATGTCGTCAAACTCGTCTTGCGTGTTGGTAGAAACGGAAGCCATGATAAGTAGAGGGGCCGATGCCAAACATTCCCCAATCAACCGCAAATCACGTTACCGCGCTTATGTCCGTGCGACACGGACCTCGGAAGCGCATCGTGTGCTTCCTTCCGCCTTTTACACGCGATCACTTTAAAAATAATCTCCAGATGGCTATTCTTGGCTTGTAGCGACGCAACTCCCGAATAAAAGAGCGCTGTGTGCACTCAAAGCTGGGGCCGTTTTGAGTGCCCCATTCACTGGAAGAGTTGGCCAACAAACCCTGCGGAACATTTATACGCATCGCAATACATATCATGGATAGTATATCTCTTTAACAGACGTTTATCACCTGTGGCGGCCCCGAACTGAAGGGTGAGGGTATATATATTCAAACGTCCCACAAGGCCAGAAAACCACACTGGGGAAAAAAGCTGCAGGAACCTCGGTCCGTTTATATGACCGCGGGGAAAACACACACACCAATCTTCCGGGTCGATACCAAGCGTCCTTGGACAGTGTCTTGGATGTGCCAAGTCTTTACTTCCAAAATTATATACTGTCCATTTGACCGACGTGTAACAGATTGATGAATATACAACAACTCAGGGCACATAACCCCGAGCTATGATTGACTCCCTTGTCGTGGCGGCTCATCCCCACTACCCTCTCGGTTCGGTCCTGAAGAAAGCAATGAACCAATGGTCATCGAACCCCTGGAGCGGGGGGAATGACCGGCGGAATCACTACCTGAGGATGAGTAGGGAGATGGTGGTAACTCGGAGTGAGGATCGTGTACCGCCTCCCGTCGACGAGAAGAGTGGGGTGGCGGTGGTGGTGGTGAACGCGAAGAACGCGCGCGTTTGCGGCGATGCTCAAGCTTCGGACTTGGGGCACGCATTGATGGGAGAGCTGCGCGGGTGGGTGGAGGAGAGCGGCTGCGCGAAGAGACGTTGTGATAAACAGGTCGCGGAGGCCTCGCCTCTCGGAGTGGAGGTGATTGTGTAAATTTGGGTGTTGGGTAATGATGATGGGTGCCATTCAGATGTAGTGGCGATTGATAAACTTCGAGCATGGTCCGATGGAGCGCCGCAATAGATGCAAGTCGCTTTACATAGAGGTGAGTAATTTGTGGTGCGGGCAATATAGCGCAAACCTTGTCCTCGGCCGTCTTTGCGTTCAGCATGGCAAGTAGCATATCCCGGTCCCCGTCCCCGTTGGCCTTGTAGGCCCCGAGAATGTCACGCAAACTCGGTGGGGGTGGCTGGAATAATCTCAAGGTCAACCAGAGGTCAATTTCAGGACAACACAACTAACACGTACCTGATCAAGTACAGAAGTTGCAGAAGAGACCAAGTGGCCAAGCGATGGATCTGCACCGTACGACCTGGGGTGATAACGGGAAGAAGAGGGTTCGTTGTAATGCTGAGAGTTGAGATGGTGCATGACTGCTGGACGGGAATTTTGGGTCCGACGGCAGAGGGGGTTTAAATAGAGACTCTGGGAGATGCCAAGACATTGTTGACCTATTTTTATTTTTTCTACAAATCACGATGTCAGAAGGTGACGAGAAATCTCCAAAATAAACAGACAGAATTAGTTCCAAGAGATAAAGAAAGAGCCGATACAACGGTGGAACACACACGTTGAAACAGAGAGGGCGAGCCATCCGCCAATGGCGGGAAAACGCCGGATACCCGGACATACGGCGCAGGGCTATGCAAACCGCGGAAAAAGCACCCCGAGGTCGAGATACACACAGAGTAAGCCGGGAGAGGGTGTTGGCAGGGGAGCGCGGTAGGCCCGTGGCAGGCGACGGGGAGCGCGTCAGGGGGAGAGGAGAGTCGGAGCTTGTAGAAATAATGGGCCCAGGTCACACAGCGCCATCTGGAGGGTGTGCGTGTAGTAGCCAAGAGAGACCAAGCCTTCCAAGTCGCAACCGTGGCCAGCCGTGGCCAAGAGTGTCTCCCGACCCCTTGGGTCGCCATGATAATCATTTTCGTGGCTTGCATCAACTGATTAGATCATAACTCCTTTTTGGGGAAGAAACATCCCAAAAAGGAAGTGGCCGTCCAAGCTTGAATGATCGCCAGCGGCCAATATAGAGGTCGTTGGCCTTGGACCTTCGGGTCCTGAAAATTGCGGCTCAGACAGAGAGTAAGGTTGGTCCAAATAAGCGGAATCAACGACGGTCGTGGTTTGTATGGAAGATTTGAGGAAATAATCTAGAGATATAGTGCTAAAGAATCCAGTGAGGAAAGGTCGAAAAGATGGAGCGGATGGCCGGAGCGTCAGGGAAATCTCACAGTAGGTAAGTAGAACTTGCTTTCCAGCGATATCCCAGAAGCGGTCAATTGACGGTGCGAATTGAGAACGTATCGAAAGGCCAGTTCCCAACCGAGTTGAAAAATAAGGGAACCCGGGCCCAAAAGGCGAGTTCGCAGTGTACAACTGCTTCAGAATCTGCAAGATCGTCATTCCAAGAGCGATTGCGGCTCCCAGGATAAGTGATGGATTTGGCTAACTTCAATGCTTCTGGACGCTATTCCGAGAGTAACGAAATTAAAGAAACGGAAAAAATACCAAGAACGTCCAGTATGATGAGAAATTGTCTCTTCAATTCGTATCATCCTCATCTTCTTGGATTAGTACCCCGAGGTTCAGCGGTCCTCTGTTTTTTCAAAAGACGAGTATGTAGTGATAGCAGAGGCAATGTCCTCAGGATGTTCGAAGAGGCAGATGGTAAGTCGCGAGCTTGGTCACCATGTTTGCCCGATGTCAGTGTGACACAGACTCTGAGCGAAGATAATCGCGAAGAAAATGTGCCGCATCGCGATTGGAGGACAAGTATACGCGAAGAAGGGTGTCCGCATTGGCGTGGGGGGGAACGAATTCGGGCGTCTCGGCGAGTGACGATGAGATGGAAAGAAATCGTTGGTTGGCAGGATAAAATTGCCCAAATTTCGGAGACATGAAAGCGGATGAGGGCGGCTCTGGACGGTACAAACGGGTTGCTCTGCTCCAGGAGTCGAGCCGACTCGTCGGGGAAACAAAGATGGGAAGGGAAATGTGTGCGGTACAAGATAGTGAGAGCCTGTCGAGTAAATTACCGCGGTAAAAATACAGGCGTGCAGGCTCGAAGGGGAAATGGGTGTGGCCCTAAAGAGCGGCGCACTCGCCTAAAGTGGCAGACATTAGTTCTGAGCATAAGCCCCGCTGCGCGACAAGGCGTCCTGGTTCGGAGCGTAACATTATGAGAAGTGCGCGAGGAGTGTGAGCTCTGTGTGGGGTACCAGGAAGGACACGAGATGTGCAGAAACCAGGCTGAGGACGACGAGCTAATGGGACGATGGATTCAAAATGGTATCAAGACAAGCTTAGCACTGGTTTAACGCGTACGATTTGCATGGCGTGAGTAGCTTCGAACGAGTACTGTGGTCACAAGAAATACGGGTGAAGCTGAAGGAAGTTTGGGGCAAAGGTGCCTTTGAAGGAAGCGAACAAGGAGGCTAAATGGATTAACCGGTCCATAAATGGAAGTGGCCGTGCAGATCTCTTGATCGCTCAACCTCGACTCGCTCAGTCTCAGTCCTCAAAAGGGACTAGATCTTTACAGTCATTTATAGAGGTCATTGGGAACGACTCACCTTTCATCCACTGGCACAAAGTCCACCTACCAGGGTCCGACGCTATTTTAGCGCCAATCTTGAAATGCAGTCCCTTTCAAATCCTGAGACCGAGGCTTCAAGTTCCTCTACCCCCGCGGTTGTCTTACGTCCTCCCCCCGCCCCCACGACGCGATATTCTTGGCAGAATGGACCAACCCCACCGAAGCAGTTGTATATAACTGATGCCAATCAGGCGGACGCGGAGCTGCTCAAGTTTCAAGGACCATGCGGAATCGATATTGAATGGAAACCCACATTTCTCAAAGGGCAGCCCGAGAATCCTGTGCGTCGTGCTCTGTCCCATATTTATCGAGGTAAATCATTCTTGCAGGTCGCTCTTCTCCAGCTCGCAAATAACACCGCCATCTTATTGTTACACTTGTGCCACATGAGACGTATAGCTTGTTCAATATTAGAATATCCTGGGCATCTGCTCATGTTTTTTTCAGAATTTCCCAAACAACTGCAGACACTGCTTGAAGATCCAGATATTGTCAAAACCGGCGTTGGAATTCAAGGTCAGTTGGTGCAGTCATTTTCCAGTACAGTATAGATGCTGCCTCAACAGGAGATGCGAAGAAGCTGTACAAAGATTGTTCCGTGAATATCCGTAATTGTGTCGACCTTTCTTTGCTTGCCAAGTCAGTGGACAATGCTCGGTGGAAAGGAAAATACAGGTAACTTTATTCTCGATCATCGCGTTTCTCTGGCTTACGCGAAACAGCGAACCTATCGGTCTTGCCCGTTTAATAGCGGCGTATGAAGACCGTCTTCTAGCCAAAGGAAGAGTAACACGCAGCAACTGGGAAAATCATTTGGATTTAGAGCAACGAGAATGTGCGGCAAACTGTCACGACTTATTTCTGGTCTAACCGTTATACAGATGCCAGCAACGGTGTGTCGGCTCATCATTCGGATTCATCATCCGTCCTTACTCGATCACAAGACGCACATGCAGGCTATACCCTGTACACGAGACTTTCGCCAGTGATTCACACTATGCAGAAATCGCCGGAACCTAGTTGCTACACTTTTGATGCCATACGTGGCCGTCTGTGCGAGCCCTCCGGAATGACTTGGTCTCCTTTCAATCCCGACTACGATCCAGGGCCTCCACCTCCTCCTAAACCTGCTCGAGCTCTTCCCACGGACACGCCAGCCTCTACCAGTGCCGTGGCTTTATCGTCTGGATCACTTGGCAGCTCTCGGCTCAAACGACCTATCGTACCCAACTCTGGCTCATCTTTTCGACCCTCGTCGACATTTGCTCGCAATCAGGATGGCGATGAGTCGACACCGACTGTGAAACGGAAACGATATCGCACCAGGCCCCGGAAAAAGACTTGATGGTACAGTCGTTATCATTTCGCACAATACATACATATCTCCTTCAAACCCCAAGGAACTTGTAAATCCATAAACCACTAACGGAAAACCCGAGAGATTACGCGCGGCTTCGAGATGTCGGCTGCTACCTTCGCTGCAGCACATGCACCGTTGTCAACCCATACACCGGCAGTACCTGCTCTTCTCAGTTTATGCAAAAGAAAGAAGGGGTTTGTACTAACCTCCCGGAGTATCACCCTGTGTCCACCTGGATACACGCAGTTGTGAGCAGGTGTCTACAAATTTGTACCGCAACGTACCATTGAGCAGTCCAGAGATGAGAGCTATTTTCTTTGCTCAGTTTGATTGTCATTGGAACCTAGGACTAACGCACTTAAAGACAGCTTGCTGGCCCCCAACATAAATGGCCGTGCTAACCCAAGCTGCTACACTCCCACAGGATCCACCTGTGGGACTCGACGGCGGACTGGTAGAAGTGGTACTGGGACCAGCGCATGCACTGACTAGGTTATATGAGCCACATATTTGAAAAGAAAACAATGTTTTGATACTCACTCGCACTCCAATCACCGTTTGGATTCATAGCTGGTGCCCCCGATGCAAACCATTTGGCCTGCGACCCCAGTTTCAATTTTCGAGATCGGACATCTCATCTTTTAACTACGCACCTGCCATATGTACCTGCTGGAATGTCTATATGGTCTCGGAAGAATGCGAATTATAGACGCACCCCTGATACGAGACCGTTGAACCTCCGACGTAAGTTCCAGTTATGGAATAAGCCGGTGCCGAACAGGCGGGGAAAGTAAACCCAGTGCCCCCAGCCGCTACAAGAGCGTTCTTGATTGCGAGGTCGAAACGATTATTTGCTGTTTTGAAAACGTAAGAGTCGTGGATTTGAATGGCAAGGGAAGTAAGTACCAAATGCCTGAGACTGGACCACAAAGATAGTTGAGCAACCGACCACATTAGAAAAAATTCAAGCACTCACTGCATCCCAAAGCATAACTCCTCCAAAACTTGAGAAACTGAAACGAGGGATGTTTAGAACGGGTCCTTGATCCCGAAATCATTGTTAGCCGAGCATAACCACTAGTGTCTTGGTGTGGCTATGCGCCAATGCCAAGCCGACATAAGCGGGCCTCCCAATTTCGCCATGTCGGTCCCGGTTCAACGCAGTGAACGACGTACCTCTTGCGCATTTGCACCGCAATTTTGCTGAGGGTGTTGATGTCCACGTACCTTGAGGTGCGAGTTCAATCCGACTTTTTCACAAAAGCGGCAGGCACTTACCCGGATCCAGCTGCAGATGATGAAGCCGGGGCACCGATATAGACCTTCACGTTTGGATTCGGACTGAGAGTACGTGCCCACTGATCCCTGTAAGACACATTAAAAACATACCACAATCCAATTGATTGGCCGACCATATGCCAAAGTTCCAGGTCTTAAGATACCATTAGAATGAACCAGACTTGGAAGTTTGCAGTTCTTACCGAAGCGCCTGGGAAGTTTGGCAGACTGAAACGATGCATCAGAATAACGGTATCGCTCGGTACCTTCCATCGACTACGCACGAGCAAGGATTATTATAGAACTGGACTGTGAAATCCAACAAGAGTAAGAACCAATATGGAGCGCAAGGAGGCGGAAATCAGACCATAGATGGCATCGAAGTTCGCAGTGTTTAGAACGCTGCCAAGAGCAGCATCGGGGTACACGCATTGGGGCGCGGCCGTGATGTAGTATCTATGCTCTTGTGAGGAAACAGGAGGCCGCGAGTGAATGTCAAGTAGTACCGTTTGCTAGCGCCGTTGGCCAAGGAGCGTATCGTATTCACGAAGGCCGCGTAACCAACACCGCCTCCTCCCTCGATACTGAACCACCACAAGATGTGAGCACAATAACTTCGTCAATAGATAACTCGGGCTAACTCAAGATCAACACTGATAAAAATAGTTAGAACAGTGAAGTTGACAAAAGATCTGGGAAGGCGCTGACCCATCTAAAACTGCTGTTCCAAAGGGACGAGTAGATGAAGTACCACCTAGAATGTGTAGCGTTTCAGTTCCGAATACATGAAGTGGTACACTGCGACCCACCCAAGAACAAGTTCCAAATCGTCTGGGCAAAAGCCGTGCCTTGAGCGTCCGAAGCAAAACCGACAGACCCTGTTGCTCCTCCTAGGGAGATGGTCACTAGTTTCCCCTTGCTCTGGCAAGTCGTGATGTCGGAGGCCAACTTCGAACAATTCGGAAGGGCAGTTCCAGGAAACGTAGCGTTGTCCGTAGGATTGCAAGTCTTGATTTATTTTTTAGCACACGACTTGGCTCTACTTCCCAAGTTACTTACGTTTGCAAGATTGATGGACGGAGCACCCCCCGTGCCGAAGAAGACATTGACGAAAGCCACTGGGAAGACGTCGACGGCGTTGTCCTGCATCCTGTGGTTTGAATATAATCACGGTAATCTGGCATCTGGCTGACATTGCAGTAGAACGACAACGTCTTCTGGTAGTTGGCTGGGTTGGTCCCTGCGATAGCACCGATAGAGTTCTGGCCCCAGTATCTGCACAGCGAAGATGTCAAATGTATATAATATTATTTGCGAGAGCTTACACCGCAACCTGATGAGAGGCAAAAAATCAGTAGAATATAATGAGATAGAGCAAATGTTTTACATTGTCGAACCGAGTGTTGTCAAAGGCCCAAGCTGGAAGGAAAAATCCAACCAGAAAGAGTAGTCCCAATGCCATCTTACAGAGGGGGGTGGGGGGTCAACCGACCGCAAAATACGCGGTTTAAAAAGGTTTTCCAATCGTAGGCCTGCCGAGCATCGGAATATTCTGGCCATGTGTTTTATTGACGATAACTCACCGCCGGACGAACAATTGCAGTCTTCTCGGCCATGCTAGCACTGAGAGATAGTGACGTAGGGCAAAAATGTACCAACATGTGGACAACGATAAGCATGCACTGTTCTAAAAGGGACCAAAAACATCAGAGAAGCCGTGATCACACTACCGATACTGAACCCTCACAGGACAAACCACAACGCGCAGATAGTCATCAGATACACTCCTTCAACATGTGAAAAAAAAGGATTTCTATGAATATGTACATGGAACGTACAGACATCTGGAAAGCAAGGAGCAAATATACAGAAGAAAGGAGACCGCAGAGATCATCCGGATGAGTCGCTTTCTCCATCAGCCCTAGCAACGCTCCGAACGGGATCTAGATTGAAGATCGGAGATGATCAGATAAGGAAACAAAGCATTCAATAGTCAGTCACATACCGAAGTAGGGTTGCCCTTGGGCCTCTTTTGCGGTGAGGCGCTCTTGGTGGTCGTACCGTAATAGTTTGTCTAACAAGTCGATTGCTTCATTAGATATGTACCGTTGATTCTCTGATGTTATGAAGCGTGTCCATGGCTTCCTAGGATATCTATGCGACGGTTGAAGCTGTCAATGTGGCGAAAATAAAGAATATGCTTTACCTCCCGAGGAGTTCATCATACTGAGGGTCGAGGCGGATGCTGTACTTGTCGATGTACAAATACAGTTCGTCAGTGCCCAAAACCTTGGTTATTTTAACCAATTGGTCGTAATTATCATGTCCGTGGAAGAAGGGTTCTTTCCTGAAGATCTAGTAGAGAGTCAATTGGACAACGAACGGTTCGCACATGAGGATTTCATACCATGGACGCGAACATGCATCCGTAACTCCACATATCCAAACTGTAGTCGTATTCCTGGAAATCGACGAGCAGTTCTGGTCCCTTGAAGTATCGTGAAGCCACGCGGACGTTGTATTCGGTTTTGGGATGGTAAAATTCGGCTAGTCCCCAATCGATTAATCGCAACTAAGAACGGAGAAATGTAAGTTGAACGTTCATATGTGCATAAGTTCCGCGTACTTTGCGATGCTCGTGGTCTATCATGACATTATGGGGCTTCACATCTCTATGCATGATACCCTTGGAGTGGCAATAGTCCAGGGCCTAGAAAAGAGTGAGGGAGAGTAGGAATACCAAGAAGACCCGACTTACCTTGAGAAGTTCAAACATGTAGTACCGGACATCCAGGTCCGTGAAACGAGGATAAAGCACTTTAAACTCCACGTTATGGACATATTCCGTTATCAAACTCGGAATCTTGGACGCAGGATCGCGAACGACATCCAACAACGCAACGACGTTCGGGCCACCGGCGAGATTTTGAAGTATTTTGATTTCACGCTTTATCTTTTTCTTCTTCACGGGCTTCAGCACCTTGATGATACATTTCTCCTCGGTGACGATGTTGACGCCCTCGAAAACCTATTGCGCAAGGTTACGACGACAACACACAGTAACCAATTGTTTACCTCGCTATACTTTCCCCTTCCCACTTTCCGAACGATTTCGTAGTGATCCTGAGAACCCCACTGGACCTGAAGATTGTCTATCAAAGTAATGAGAGCCAGGACGGCGAAACGCAGATATTACTGACCGTACTCATGCCATGAGGGGCCGAGCTTTGCGTTGACATCGGCGTAGACGCGAGAAACAGACGGTGTTGTTCTGCCCATACCAGCAGAGTACAGGCGTCTCAACACGGTTGAGCGCAGCACAGAGACGGGACTCGAGGGCAACAGGCTTGCGGCTGAATTGAAGCTGTACAAGTTGCACGACGTAAGTAAATACGCGCACACACACCCCAGATGCGGCATGCCCTGGCATGCCCCCGACCAACTGGCCATCCGATGTTCGATATATCTCCAGCTGCTCATATGATTCAGGCTCAGTATCCCAATCAACGCGTACTTTCCTCACTCAGGGTGATACTACGAAAACAGCATCTCGGAGCACTAACGGCGGTCCAACTCTGATCGCAATTCGGCGAATATCCGACCCAACCCATCCGGCCTATGGCCAATTTGGCTTATTTGCAGCAAGGTATGCGAGGTGCCATAGCCCATTTCTGGACGAGTAGAGACCGGCCGACAGGAAAATACCGGCTAAAACGCACATAGTTGACTATATCGGCAAGTATAGTCTCAAAGCAAGGACTTGGACTTATGTTCAGTACTATGTATCAGGCGAAATTCATTGCGATGAGCGGCAGGAGTCGGATTATGACCTTTCGTTATTTCGCAGTGGTGATTTAAGCGTTGGTATTGATGCGAGTCGAATGGGCAACGAGGTAATTTCGTTGCGAGCCTCGGTTAGCAAAAATGGGCCTCACCTGTATTACAGGGTAGGTTTGTGAACGACTACCGTGGCATCCCAGGCCAGGACAAGCCAAACGCGATTTTCGTGGATATTAGGCGTCTATCTGGCGAATTGGGGATGAGAATAGAGAGTTCTAGGATGATAAAAAAAGGCGAAGAAATTCTGGTGTCATATGGCAAGGCCTGGTGGCAAGCAAGGAAGAGAGCGGATGTTGAATTGGAGAAATAAGAATGATACTTCTACAGTTTGATCGCGTCAGTATCCCGATCACCCGTGCGAGGACCCCTGATACTACCATGGGAGGCCAGGTCCCAAAAATCTCGAATCGGCCAATTTTTGTCCGGACAGGTTCGCGACGACTTGGGGCATTTTTGTCCGGACGGGACCTAGCCGGGGTCACCAAACAAGGTAATTTTGCGTTCCCACGACCTAGAAATGCCCCCAAAATTTTCTACTGCTCCGTTTTCCGTGCTGATATGCGTTGATTTAACATTTTCAAGCTCGTTTTGCACGAAAGACGCCGTTCTGGCCAAAATTTTGCCCAAGCCCGCCTTAAAAATGGCTGAGATGTCGGAAATTTTGTCCGGACAGGACCTGGCTTTTCCGCCGCCAACCCCCAATTTTTGTCCGGCCAGGACCTGGGTTTCAAAATCTCAAATTTTTGTCCGGCCGCGGCCCAGGCCTCCCAGGGTACTATCAGGGGTCCTCCCGTGCGATGCCGATATCAGCTTTTGTAGAAGATACGACCAAACATCGCGTGAATCTCGTCGCGTAGGCGGTTCGGAACTTCCTGCATCTTACTCTGCATCACTAGAATGAATAAGACTCTGGAGGGCGGTAGCGACCCCCCCCTCCAAACCTTGGACGACATTGATTGATCGCCACTTCCGGCACTTCGGGACAGTCTCAACTCTCAACATTTTCCCGACGCATTGAAAGTCCTCCAGCCCACCACGACCCATCCGAAAAAAGCTTTAGCAAAACAATTGCAACAAGCTGAAACTGGCCACGGCATGCTTCGTCTCAACTGGCCACGGCGCGCACGACTCTTACGCACACGTGAGCGGCACATCGGCGGCCTCTTTGTAATTCAAGCCCCGATGTTTTGACGTAATCCATCTCTCTTTTTTCCAAACACCGCCAACTTCAAAATTTAGGCGAAGCGTCTTTCCAGCGTTCATGCATCCGCGTCTGTCTTCAAAGGGTTTCTCGTCGTTCCTTGCATTCTACTCTTGTTCTCGTCAGGGGGTTCGGAGTTCGCGGTCCTTTTCCCTCCATCGTCCTCAATGCCTTCATAACAAGATATCCCGGATCCCGACGAACAGCCTCGGCCAAAAGGTATGCACTTCCTATGATAATTATCGCATTATGCTAACATATTCAAGCGTGCAATACATGCGTCCGCTCCGCTCCGAGCTCAGAAGGACCCGTACCAAGTTCTCGGCGTTGAACGAGACGCAACGCCGGCGCAGATAAAAAAAGTCTATTTCCAGGTCAGATTTACATGGCGTTGCCCGCGATTTGGCATTTATACAGGTTCAGCTTGCCCGTAAATACCATCCAGACACCAGCACGGACAAGAGCGCGCAAGATAAATTTGTCGAGATTCAAGCTGCATACGATGTTAGCCGTGTTTTCCTGCCCTGCGTTCAAACCAAGACCAAATTTCTGCCAGATTTTAAAAGACGACAAAAAACGTCAAATGTACGACCAATACGGAGCCACCTCGCAAGAACCAGGTTTCGACCCCAACGCATTTTCCGGCTTTGGTGGCGGCAACTTTTCTGGTTTCCAGGGCTTCGGCGACTCACCGTTCGGAAAAGACTCTGATCTATTCAGTCAACTCTTTCAAGGGATGACTGGTGGTCGCTCCGGGTTTTCTCAGTCGTCGCGAGGAGGCGACCTCGAAGTGTCTATCCGAATTTCTTTTCTTGAAGCTTGTAAAGGCACTTCACGAAAAGTCAATGTCACTCCCATCGTCGATTGTACCCCTTGCTCTGGCAGCGGTTTGAAACCTGGGGCTAAACGGTCGACTTGCCCTACATGCAAGGGCACTGGGACACGGACGTTTGTGATAGATAGCGGGTTCCAAATGGCTAGTACATGTAGTTCTTGCTCTGGTACCGGAAGCACAGTGCCTCGCAGCGGCGAATGCTCCCACTGTGGAGGTGTGGGCAAAGTACGTACCAAGACCACAATCCAGGTAGACATCATCCCAGGCGAGTTTATCCTATTCTGTCTCCGTGTCTCACGCTGAGTCTGTACGGTAGGCGTGGAAGACGGGATGACGCTACGAATGCCCAAACGTGGAGATGCTCCGATATCTGGCAAAGGCAACCCCGGTGATCTGTTGGTGAGAATAAATGTCACCCCCTCCAAGGACTTCTCGCGGCAAGGGAATAATTTGTACCACAAAACGCGAATCCCTATGCACGTTGCGCTTCTTGGCGGCAAAGTACGAGTTCCAACACTCGACGGCGACGTCGACGTGCGCGTACCCAGTGGAACTCAGCAGGACGAGGAGATGGTCCTCAAGGGCCGCGGGGTGCCGTCCGCGCATGGAGGAGACGGTGGGGATCTATTTGTCGCATTTTCCGTTCAACTTCCAAGGTCGGATTGAGTGGTTTCTCTTTGGGCCATGCTAACGCCGGAAAGACAGATCTCTGACGAATCGACAACGAGAGCTTCTACAAATGTATGCAGATGATATCGAAGGACGAAGTACTGCTACTTCGAACGAAGCATCCGTAGATGATGATAAGGGTACGCTCTCTTTCACTCGCTCTTCATCCGCCTCGGAGGGGGGCTGGATGAATCGTGCATGGCAACATTTCCGAAGGTTCACTGGGATTTGATTTATTTTCCCCCCTCTGGCATGTCCATTGACCTGGAAACGTTCAATCGTGACTTATTTTATTTTTTTGCTTCCAGTCGCCGACACCGAGACGTTGAAGACGCCCGAGGAGAACAGCGCCGCCAGTGATCTAAAGAAGGGAAATGAGAAGAAACGGAGAGCAACGGCTTAGAATTAATTAATCTAGAGACTCGTGTGATATTTCAAACGCGCCCAGCTCAGCTGCCTGATCTATCTGCACATATACTGGTTCCAGTACAAACCGACAAGAGAAAAAGAGACGAACTAAACAATGCAACTGCCGTTTGGGGCTATTTAAACTTCCGTGCGCAACAGTGGCCGACCCTGTTGAGCGGACAGATGCCGGCTGTCCTGGCCACCATTTGACCCACAGCGGGATAAGAGGCCGCCCTCATTATGAATGGATCGGCGTCCCTGGCCGACATTTGGCGTAGTTAGATTTTGCGTATAGCCGGTGGATCGAAATTCAAGGGATCTGCAGGGACAGATCTGCCGATTTCTAGTCACGCAACGAGGCTTTGTTTACATGTAAACTTGTTTTGCCGAACACCCCATTAACAATCGCCTAACTTTAGTTCTAACTTCTGGGTTCTTTTCACCATATCTGCTCTCGGTTGGCGTCAAAGGTCTACCCATTTGGTCAAGAAGAAATAAAGGATCTCGCCAATCTCTCCATGAATTGAACTCCGACTCTATGAGATCTTTCTTTCAGATTTCGGCCTTCATTTTTATCGCCCAGAGTTTACGATGAAAGGACTCTTTCCCTTTACAGAACTATAAAATGGTGTCTTTGAATCTGTCACTGCAGGCTCTCGCGACCTCTCCGAATAGATTCCGGGACCATCCATAGGCTCTGTTAATCCTCTGGAGCCGACTGCACGTTTCAATTTGAGCAGTTACTATTTCCCTCCCCTCTGTCTACATCCCGCACAAATCTCCGACGTTTGACTCGGTTATAATGCCTAAACGCGACTCCGAATCATCGAACTCTTCATTCACGACCTTGGACGAATCAAGGGATGTCAAAGAACTTCCTCTAAACGCGTCACCTACCCTGCTATCCTCGACCAGTCCCTCTTCCATATTGACTATAGAGACTTGCTCGTCCGCTACTCTCGACGAGTTTTCTCAGTCGCATATTCAGCTATCGACGGTTCGCCTTCTTGCAGCTCATATTGGGTTTGTGACTTTCTATATGTGCACTATATATTAACTTGTTCTGTGCAGTGCGGCATTGGCATTGTTTCTGGCGACGACGGATGCGGTGAGTCCAGTCTAGCTGTATATAACACCTATAGAGCTCATTTTTTCTTTTGTAGACCATAGTATCGACGAGTCTTCCGACCATCGCACGGGAGCTAGATATAAGCAACGCCGAATACAGTTGGGTCGGGATTGCGTACATGTTGACGCAGACGGCGTTCCAGCCTTTGTATGGACGTATCTCCGACCTAGTGGGCAGAAAGGTAAGCCATTTAATCTCATTCGACATTCACCGTTGATGATGTTGGTCTGCAGTTGGTGCTGTACTGCAGCATGTTTATTTTTGCATTGGGATCATTACTTTGCGGTTTAGCCAAGGTAAGTGTCTTGTTTGTTTTCCTTCTTCCCTCAGACTTCTCAACCTTTCCAGGATATTAACATGTAAGTTTCTTTTGTTTCAATAATGCCCTACTTACCCTCTCAGGCTCCTTGCCGCTCGTGCCATCGCGGGAATAGGCGCTGGGGGTATTGTAGGCTCTGTATGGGTCATCACTGCCGAGATTGTGGAAGTACGAAATCGTTCAAAGTGGTCGCAAGCCTTGAGCATCACATGGAGTTGTTCAGCGATTGCGGGGCCGCTTCTCGGTGGACTATTCAGCGGTGAGTGATACTTTTTCCGCAGCATTCGCATTGTATTGAAAAATCTCCAGGCAGTCAAATCTCGAGCAAGCTCAATTGGAGATACGGATGTATGCCGCGAGGTCTAATCTCCCAGATTTTTTTTTTTGCTAAATCTCTCACAGTCTATATGAATCTACCCATCTGTGCGGTTGCATTCGCTGTTCTTTTTATATCCCTTCGTCGCGTGCAACTCGGGAATGCATTAAATGCGTCCTGGCGCTCGTTCATGCAGACCTTCGATTTTCTGGGACTGTGAGAGGTTCCCAATTTATATGGTTCATATCTTTACGCCAATTGCAGATTGCTGTTCATGGCCGGAAGCAGCTTTATTGTTGTAGGATTCAGTCTTGCGTCTCAGAACGGGTGTAAGAATTGCTGTACAATGCTCTGCTGATGCTCTAATTGCATGCAACAGGGACTTCTCCGTCAACTCTATTGCTCATATGCCTTGGAGTCGTGGTTCTAGTCTGCGGTGGCGTATACGAAACACGAACGAAAAGAGAGTGTTTATTTCCTGCGGCTACCTTCCGTGATGGCAGAACCAGTTAGTTCTTTTTCCTGTTATAGGACCAAGTTCCCGACATCTTCGTCTCCAGTTGTTGTGCTCGTCATTACCTTTTTCCATAATGTGGCGTTCAATGCCGGAACCTTCTACCTTGCCTTATTTTACCAGGTACGTGTCTAGCAAATTCCAGGAACTCGGATTTCCCTAATTTTTCCTTTCTTAGGCCGCTAATGGCTCAACGCCTTTACAAGCCGGCTTTAAATTATTACCATATTCGCTAGGATCCTCGCTCGCGTCCATGCCAGCCGCCTGGTTCATGAGCTATTGGCAACAGCGGACCAACAGCGTCCGCGGAACCAATTATGTGGTATCAATCGGTCTCCTGATCTCGACTTTGGGTTTCGGTGCGAATTCTCCGTCTTGGCCGATCACGCTGCTTAAATCTCTTCTATCTTATCCTGACAGGCTTACTGAACCTGCTAGATGAGAGATCCTCGATCACAGCAGAACTGTTTCCGTTCGTTTCGGGACTAGGCTTGGGAATGCTATTCCATGCCCCATATCAGGTATTTACGGGTTCGTTGAAACAACGGGATTTGGCAGCTGGCACAAGCGCTTTTTTCCTTGTCCGATTCACCGGCGCCACGGTGGGATTGGTTTGTTTGTTCGCTTGCGGGTTCTCGTGTCCATCTGATCTCCGCAATAGGCCGTTGCAGGCGCCGTCTTCGACGCTCGGGCGTACACTCGAATTCCTCCGCATCTTTTAATTAACGGCGGATCTTCCATTGACTTTACTCGACTCGGGAGGCTTCAACCGCTTGCACTCAAGATGGAAGTGCTACATATTCTAGCTACTTCGATCCAGGTGAGGAGAATTTCCTCTCGGTAGCGCGTGTACTAAATGAGAGCGAAGACGGTTTGGCTGGTTTGCGCCCCGTGCCTTGGCCTCTCCTTCTTGCTATCACTCGTACTCTTACGCCCGCCGGTCAACGTCAAAGACGCATCACCAGACGAGAAAACGGCCAAATCCGAACTGGCATGAGTTCAAAGCTGATAACTTGAACGATCGGATATAATTTACGAACATCCACGGACTGCGGCGATACCGCTTGCAAAGGACCACTTGACGTTGACATACCTTAGTGTACATGATACAAACCTATATAATCCATACCCCGCCTGACATAGACGGTTCAACAATGAGGTCGTTGGATCAGACCGCTTGAAAAACGCGACATGAATGCCGTTATAATGCGTTCACCTCGATTTCTAAATCCCGTCAATTTCGGGTCTAGTTCCGTCATGCCGCACCAAGGTCTTCAATAGGAATGGTTTGGAAATGAGCCCGAATGAGAACGTGGTCAGGGCACTTTTAAGACGGAAACAATATAACGACGGTGGCGCAACCGCGTATTTGATTCAAAGAGAACCTGACAAGGAACCGTCAAAGCCTTCGCCTATGCGGTTTCTTGGATTTCCAGTTGGACAAGATTATTGGACGACGCAGAGTCACTCGGGGAGCCAGAATGATGCTATTGCGGCTTGCGGACTTTGCGGAGGTAACGGGCCACTTCAATGACCACACAAAAAGGAAGAACAAGTCTTGCCAAGTGTGAAACCCTTGGGCGCAGATTGCGTGCTACGCGACAGTTTAGGGCAAAACCAAAAGGGGAGAACCCTGCGCGGTTCTTTGCTCTGTCCGAGTCTCCATAAATATAAAGTCGACCCGGAGCGCCTAATAAAAGATAAGCATGGCGGGTTGCTGGCAGAGTCTGAGAGGGGGATTGGTCCAACTTTGGCCAATGGCGGCTGACGGTGACCTACGATGGACGTCGATCAGTGCACGGACCCAGTGGGGCAAAACTCACGTATGTAGCACACGACCTTGGCGTGATCACTCTTATCCTCTACCCTCATCCAATGAATTCGCCTGTTATCTCCATTTCTCAGCGGCCCCCACAGAACGTAACTGACATCCTTGTCGCTGCTTCTGCCAACTCTTCTTCGTCCATTCTCTTCGCAGAGGGGGAGGTCGAGGTCGTAACTGAGCAGGGCCTGCGTCATGCAGAGCTCAAATTAGAGGCTAGGTGAGGCTTTTCCCCTCTCACCATGCACTGTATAGTTAAGCTGGGTCCCCCGGCGAAGCTGACAGCCAAAGCAGCAGACTGAATTTGACCATGGTCTGGTTTGGTCGCTGGTCGAAAATTTCGTTTGTGCTGAACCACGTTGCTTTTGCTCCAGGCACTATAAGCATGCCTCGTTTGCGGAGAAATTACTGCAGTGTCTGCGATCTCTCAAGGTACCAACTTGGCTCGGCCCCGAGATAACACCACACGACATACGAATCTACAAGGTGTCTGGATCTTTGACCAACGCCGTGTTCTTCGTGTCCTCGTCCCGACAAGATCCGCGTACCGTCCTTCTTAGAATCTACGGCCCGTCATCCGGATCCCTCATCTCGCGACCTCGAGAACTGCACACACTGCACGTCCTGTCTTCCCAATATCATATCGGACCCCGGGTCTTCGGGACCTTCGAAAATGGGCGTGTTGAGGAATATTTTGACTCCACAACGCTGACTGCTTCGGACCTACGAGATCCCAAGATCAGTCGCTGGATCGGGGCGCGAATGGCGGAGCTCCATTCCGTAGACATTGAAGCTGTCGAGGATACGTCACCAGACAATCGCGGCGAAGGCCGAGGGTGGGAAATCGGGGTGAAGAAGAATGTGAGGTCTTGGATTCACCCCGCACGAGAGGTGCTCGCTCTTCCAACCGTATCGGAAAATCTGCGGAGAGAATTCGATCTCGATGGCTTCAAAAAAGACTGGGACGTGTACATGCACTGGCTGGCTTCCGTCGACGACGTTCAACGAGGAAGCCGCCGGGTTTACGCTCACAACGATACCCAATACGGCAATTTACTGCTTTTGAACACGAGGAATGAGAACCTTCCGGAGCATCGTCAGGTATACGCCGTCGCTCGACTCGCTCTATACAGACGCTGACCGACGCCTTCCCAAGCTGATCGTTGTCGACTTCGAGTACGCCTCACCGAACCCTGCATCCTTTGATATTGCGAACCACTTCCACGAGTGGACAGCCAACTATCATTCCGACACCCCGCATATTCTCGATCATTCGCGGTATCCGACAAAGGAGGAACGCTCAAACTTCTATCTCGCGTACCTTGAGCACTCGACCGTCACCTCCGACTCGCGTCCGCTGACCAAGTTCGAGCTCATGGGACTGATCCCGGACCTTGAAAAACAGGTGAGGGCATGGAGCCCATCGTCGCACGCAATGTGGGCGATCTGGGGTCTCGTCCAGGCGCGGGAGGATGTAGAAGGCGGCGTTGAAGACCCCGAATTCGACTACATTGCGTACGCGCAGTGTCGAATGGCTGCGTTCCGCAGGGAACTCAGAAACCTCGGGGTCATTTGAATAGGATAGGATACACATTGCGCATGTTCATTTTGTATTATGCGACTCGATTCTGATGTAGCCCTAGTTTAGAGAGACATTTTTACTTGAGGGATATAATACGGATGACAAGACGACATTGATTGAGAAATAAAAACATGTGCTGTTGACGACGATAATTGCATGCAAACAGGGGAGAGATAAAGTAGGCCCTACGGATTGATCAAGAGTGAGAGAGATAAATGTGAATGTGGAGCAGAGGGGGAGCTTTAACGGTACGGGAAAGCACGCAGACATGGCGAAGAGCGAGAAGATCCTGGCGATAGAGGACGAAAGAAAAAGTTGTAAACAACGGTGGGAGTGACAGACAATGTCCGACCGAGGCGGCAGTCGTATTCAAGAAGACCGTTCAAAACGAAAAGAAAAATAAGAGAGAAAAAAAAATGCGCAAGTCTTCCTGCCGCCCGTTTGTTTTGTGCTCAAGCCCACGCTTTCTCGTGCAACCTCGACGAGCCCACCGCGAGCTCGGTCGTCGACCACGGCGAGTTGGCCGCGGCCTCGGTGGACGGGCTGGATTGTCCATACCCACCACTCGTCAGATGGCTGCTGCGGGAGAAGCTACCCCAGTTCCCAGCACTTCCTGCTCTGACATGTCCATTTGTACGACCGGCGCTGGATGTGCTGTCTCCAGAAGGCAGGGCAAACGGAGAGTGCCCAGAAGCAGGAGGCGATGAGCTAAAGTTAACGTCCCCATCCGATCCATTGAACGAATGCCGCACACTCGAGTTTGATGGTGTGGGCGCCTTCGTGTTTCGCTAAGGAAGAAGTAAATGAAATAATTAGGAACGAGGGTTCGGCCGAAAGATATTTCCGAGAATCTCACCTGGTTGTAACCCACAATCTCCAGACGCGAATTATTGTGGCGCCCAAGATCAGGTCCTGCCGTAACCGGAGCGGGCGACTTGGCTGCTATACGGTCAGGCGCGTGGATGAGCACACCATTGCTGGCAAACGTAGGATACGCCGATTTGTTTTGCTTCAACGAGGCACCTTCGACGGACGTGTCCACCCGCAGGGACCCCGTGGGCGGACGCGTGAACTGGAAGCCGCTGCTTGGGCTCGTCACCTCTGTCGGGGTCGGGGCGTTGTTGGTCGGCTCCCGTTTCGCGAGACGCGCAAGCAGAGAAACTGATCCTTCATTCGGATCGCTATTCGTGCTCAGCGAGCGTGCCCGTCCGTCTCCCGCGTTCGAACGCGGCGGCGGAGGAATACCTTCACCCGCTGCGCCGTTCGGCGGAAGCTCGGTGTGTATGAAACAACACCTTTTGCCGTATGGGCACGAGCCTGACACCCAGAAAGTCTGAGAAATAAAATACATAAGGAAAAAAGCACACGGAGGAATTATGAAACCCTCACCCTGCAAATCTCCGTCTTGTACTGAGGTCATCATAAAAATAGTCAGTTGAAGCGATCTGGTGCGGCGATAGACACTGACTTTGGGATGGCGCGAGACGTTACGAAGCTCCTCCTCACCATGGGCAAACTGACACTTGCCCGCGTACCGACACGTTCCCTTCTCCTCCCAGCTCCGGCACAGTTCCGTCTTGTACAGACCTAATTTTCGGTTGTTCGCGCTCGGCCCTTGCCCGTTATTGGTACTGCCTGGGCTCAGGCTCCCATCCGTCATCCCCATCTGCGGGGGAAGCACACCCGCGTACGGGCCCGTATATTGGGCCTGAAGCCGTGCCGCCATCGCCTGTGCGGTCGCGACATCAGGCCGCCCATACGCCTCTTGCGCAGCATAGAATTGGTTGGGGTACATCGGCATCGCGGTCGGCGGGGGCGCCATCCCTTGTGGGAACATGTTGTTAGCGAACGCCTGCATGTTGCTGTTCAACAGTGCCAGCGTCGCCGCATCTCTCAGCGCAGAAGGATCCGACGCCGAGTGATGGTGCGCACCCCGGAAAACGTTGACGTTGTGCTGCTGCTGGACGCGGGAGACGGCGGGGTGGTGGTTTTCGTGGCCAGGCAGCATCATCTCGTACAACTGCTGGGAGCTGCCGAGAGAAAGGTGGGGAGCATGCGCCGCGGGGTACCCCAGCGCAGTGGGACTCGGCACAAGTCCCTGCTGAGGGAACCCGCGAGGAGGAGGAGGCTGACGGTAAGGCATTCCTGGCACAGCATTATTCGGCCGCCCCGGTATGAAGGCTGGCGGTGCAGCCACATTTGATCCCTGCGGCAGAGGATTGAAATTTCTTTGCTGGATATTGTAGTCTATCTGAAGGTCATCACGATTGGGGGCGTTCTGTGGCGCCCCCGTTCGGTAATCGTAGAGTTGAGGATGGGGTCCCTGTTGCGGACGATGGACCGCGGCCCCGTGGGCGGCAAGCGAAGGGTACGCTGGCTGTTCGGGTGCGAACTGCTGCTTGTCGCCGTCGCGGAACTGGATCGATGCCCATTGCTGCTGGAAAGGAGCTTCCTGGGCCTCACCGCTGCCGGATTGGTTGTCCACTTGCTGCAGACGCCTCAAGTCTGCGGTCGAGAGACCACCGCTGAAGGAGTGCGGGCGCTCCTTGACATCGTCGACCTTGACGGGGGCCTGCGCCACCATCGTGTTGCTCGCAACAGAGTCTTGCGAGCTTGACACGGTACTGTCGGTAGACGACCCGCGCGAATGAGAAGCACCGATATGGTCGGAGGCAAGCGGAGAAGAGTTGACGCTCGGAATAGACACGGTGTCGAGGGGACTCGTTTCGGTGAGCTGCGCCGAGGCGAGCTTTGACTTTGGTGGGGTCCGAATTGGAATATCCTCTGCAGCATCGGGCGCAACGTCACCAATCTTTAGACGAACAATTTCATCTGCGAGGTCCCACTCGGCAGACTCCGCCTCGGAGTCGACGAGCTGGCCGTTGTTGTTGAAGCGCCAGCGGGGAGCGCCACCAGCAACATCGGGGTTTGAGGAGGGGGCGTCGGCAAGGGCGGACATTGTGGGCTGGAAGGACAATTTTTGGAGGGGGGCTGACGGGGGACGGCGTACGGACTGGAAATTTGCGGGGGTTTCGTTTAGATGCCAATTCTGGTGGAGTACAAATGAATAAGCGAGGGGGCGGGAAACACGAGGCTGGGGGATACGGACCTCTAGGGAATCTGCAGCGTCGTGGTCGTGGGTCTGGGGCCAAGCGCGCGTGTCTGAATGGCCGTTCGTGAGGGGGACTGAGTTTGTCGCCGCTGATGATGTCGTTAATGCTTCATGCATTTAAAACTGAACTGACAGCGCCAATGGTGAGGACCGCTGTCGACGACGAGGAGAGAAGCGAAGAGGGACTTGCCTGATAATTAAAAAGGATGTCCCTTCCAATGCCGAGGAATAAAGACGATGAGATGAGTGAATAATCAAGTAGATGCGGTTGAGTATAGATAGCTGCGGAGGACTTTTTTGCTGCGTCGGTATTATAAGGCGTGAGGAGTCGTGAGGACCCGAGGCTCTGAGGGGAAGAGGCTGGGGGAGAATGGGGCGTGGAGGGTGAGGTTAAGAAGTAAGAATGGAAGCAGGCGTTGAACCGCAAGTCACAAGAAAACGTGCCCGCTAAACTAATCAGATCCAGCTCAAGTCTCCGCGCCAGGCTCCAGCACACAATTCTATCGACAATCTATATGAGTTGTGCTACAGTTTATTATGGAACTGGGTTCTTTTGCACGGGTGCATCCATGAGATGCGCCATTCTCAACTTTCTGGCCGACCCTGACTGCAGCCGTTCAACCGATCCTTGCCTCACGTGCCCTTAACGCCCTCGGGCACAGCCATCCCGCCTCTTGTCTGCTGCGCTCATCTTCATCCTTGTCCTCGACTTCGGCTCAACTTGCTCTGCCTATCGTTTAGCGGTCCTTTCATTTACCTCCGCTCCGGATCAACCCATATCATGCCTCGTGTTCTCCCAGTCATCATTACATCGCTTTCGCTAAGTATCGCCTCTTGACATGCAGCGCCGCCCCCATGCCCCTCCTCGTCCCGGTCATCCGCCCCAGCTGCCCTCAGCGAGCCTCAGTCTCTCCTCCACCCCGCCCTCCATTTTTCCCACCGTCAAAATAACTCGTTTCCAAATTAAGATGCCTCCGACTCGGAGAACGAACGAAGCCGCTTCCAGCCCGAACATATTCAAAGCCTGGGCTCGCGATATACCATCTCCAACTCAAATCCCCCACCTACCTTTCCGCGAATTCGAATCCCCTGCTAGCGCCTATCCTTAACCTTTCAGCCGAACTCGTGCTCCCATCCAAGCGCACGCCAAATCCAATCTGGGTCGATCCTACTAAGATCCAGCTGTATATCGGCACCTTTCCAATCAGTGACATCTGTCCTTTTGCACCGTTCACATTCACACCACCGGCAAACGTGAAATAAACCGCGGTTATCGGCGTTAATCCACCGACCGTGGCCCGTACCCCACATGCCATCGATACCGCAGACCTCGACCAACTCTCCAAGGTTGTTGAGATACGTAAAGAAAATTTAATATGTATCTATGGTACAGCGCGAAATTAAATTCCAAGCAACTTTCTCCACTTGCCAAGTCGTCATGCATCTGTTGGGACGATCATTGTCAAGATACCTTTTTCAGGAACAAGGGAATGTGCTCACAATAAGATGTTCCAACGAGCATTGTCGAGAGACTCTGCAGCTGGTCTTCGTCGAATAGCAGCTGGTCCTTGTGCCAAGTATCCTATCAAAATCACGGTCAGTCAATCGGCTGCGCGACCATCAACAGAGGGAATGGAACGCTACGTACTTGATGAGTCTGCAGAAAGAAGGCGCGAGTCAGTCAGGGGCCCCCCCGCGTTCTAAACGCACCTTTTTGAACTCGGAAGCACAGTTCCGGATCGTGGTGGAGATAGGGGGCGGATCGGTCGCGTGCGCCGCCAGCACTGCAGAGACGCCGTCAGCGGCGCTTTCAGTGGATTAAAAAATAAAAACAGCCCACCTTCAGTGAGCGCAGGCATCCACGGCTCGACAGAGTACGGGAAGCTCTCGATGAGCGCACACAGGCCCAGGATCCCAGAGTGCAGCGACCGCAGCGACTCGGCGTATGTGGGGTCCCGCCGCGCAGGCAGCGTAATCTTGCGCGCCAAGGCGAGGAACCGGTTCTGCGAATGAAATGGAATGGAATCGCACGCGTTAATGAAATCCCGAGACTAAACGGCGTATGTATATACCTTCAAGGGGACGATGCTCTGCCGTTGCGAGCACCGAACAACGCCAGAGAGCACCTTCGAAGCCATTTGCCGTACTTCGACGTTTTCATCTGCGAGGCAGTCCAGCAGGACATCCATCACCTTGGTGACGCCCTCTGCCGATATCGACAGCAGATTGCGGTAGAAAAACACCACCAGCGCGGGTAGCGCATGCAGCCGTATGCGCCAAGACTATAAAAGCCGATTTCGAGCTGAGGACCGGAAGTATCCTAAAAGGGAAATTCCGCTCACAGTTGACGATTTGATGGCGCTGACAAAGTTCTCCAAAATGTCCTGCACGTACACGTCGGGGACCGCCACTGCCGATAGCACGTACAACACGGCTGAACTATACACCTGCAAGTCCGAGCTGTCGTTTAGCTCCGACATCCGCAGGATTTCAGGCCTATGAATTCAAGTTAGAATTAATCCGGACCCTGAAAACAAAAGGCACGAACATCATGGGAACAGCATAAGGGAAAATCAGAGACGCGTGTGAGCTATACGCAGAGATCCAAATCCATTGAAGCACTGGCAGAATGATTATAAATTGAGCTCTCGAAGAAACTGAACACGTACGAGTCAGCCCAATTTTGTCGTACTCTGATTGGCTCACGCGCGGAGGCGGAAGTCGCTCCTCTTTCAGCTTCGGAAGCTGGCTCAGGATTTCGTTCACCCGTCCGTTGTATTTTGCAACTCTGTGCATCAAGATCAATGAAAAACACGGTGTCAAACAACAAGGCACAAACCGTAAGCTCAGTGGATCGGCCGAGTTCTGACACGCGGATAGCAGCGCCTCCAGCGACGGGTACGTCGGAGCCCATTGGTCCCTGATGATTATATGAAGGTACGCAGACACATGTGCCCTGATCTGGATGACTGTAAGCGGCCAGAATTCAGGCCTCCTCGACGTGTACGTACTTCATTGTACCCGTTATTGGCATTATCGAACAGCAAACTGATCGATTTGTCCGCTCTTGGTCGGAAACGAACTCCAAGACCATCCGCCAGAAGTCCAAACATGTACAGCGATTTGCTCACTGCAAATGGCGTCAGAAAACGATCGCCGAGTAGTGTTATGCTTACTAGCAAATGCGGAATCCCCAGTGAAATCTAATGGGAGTGCTAGGATCCAGTCTATCAATGGCTGATTGCGCCGGGGATCTCGGTCTTGGATTTGAGTCTGAAAAACGGTGTGAATCAAGCGAAATAAAAATAAAAGGTTCACTGTCAGGCTTACAGAAACGGCACTCTGCCAGAACGGGAAGGTATCAGGCTTGATTTGGGGGAACACCGAATCTAAACGGGATATGCTCCATGTCCAGAGCTTGTCACGCAACGGCTCGGGCCAGTGTTTGGATCCTATGATTAGATTTACCTTGCGCTCCTGGATGTATCATGCTACTTACCTCGCCAAAGTCCGGCCAAAAATTCCGCTGCAGGCTCGAGTGAGAAACAGAAACCAAGAAGCAAACCAGAGACACACCTCCAGCACGTTGCTTGAATTTATCAGGATCCGATAACAAAGGATCGATGGTCTGCAAGATATCATCGAGCACTTCATGTTCAAACATCTTGGCTATCACAACTGTCATCAGTGAGCCTTGCGGACGAAAACGGTAAACAAACCGAGAGTTTTGATAAAGGCGACATTATCTCCTCTCAAATCGACATTACCACCACTCTTCCCCGACTCCTGACTCCAGAGTGCGGCGAGTTTCTGGAAATACTCATCCTCCAACATCCGCTCACGGAGGGCTTGCAGACTCGGCTGCGAGGGTTCTTCCCACACCACCGGGGAAGTATCGCCCATGACAGGGGCATAACCCTTGAGGGATGGAGACCACAGAAGGAACCCCGTGTTAATTTTATCAACATAGGCAGCCCTATCCCCAACGTTCAGAAGCATAAAATTTATTGAGGTTCGGCAACTCACTCCTCTGTAGCATCCACAGGATTCTCGAAGCTTTGCAAGAAGGCCGAGGGGTCAGTCACGTGAACAACCTTCTCCAGAGGATTGCTATATTCATCCAACCACAGCTCCTCGGGGGATTTGGCATATGTTCTCATTTTGATGTGTGAAGTCAACTTGATGATCGCGCTAACGGAAGAAATATTCGAGCTATTCCAAAGAAGAAGCCATTGCCACATACAGTTGTGCAGAAACCCGGATCGTGGGTTGCGGGCTGATCACATGTTCAAGGAAAAACTGAGCGACCCCAGAAGGCACAGCAACATCGCGGCGAAGGAGAGAAGATAGAAAACGGGTTGCGATTTGTACATATCTCCACTTGAAAGGGTGAACATCAGAAAGATTCGTCGGAACACGGCCACGAGACCTACATGCGTCTTTGGCCGCATTGCGACTTCGAGGATCGACGCCACCTAAGAGCACAAAGTTAGCAAGCACCAAACCGAGAAAGGACGATGCTCGGACCATTGTGGTATACATCTCACTGCGCCGAGATGTACGAACGAGAGACTTGGCCGCAGCTTCATTCAAAAGCTTCGGGTCGGGTCCTGAAGACGAAAACTCTGTTTCTAAAGATACCAGAGCATCCTCCAGGCGTCCAGCCTCAAGCGAGTAGGCTTCGGTGTGTCCCGATTCTTCCCGAAGGTGCCCAGCACAGTCTGAAGCCACTGAGCCAGCTAGTTTTTGGACGGAAGGCTGAACAACAATAAAGATGAAATAAAATAAAAATCGGGGGCTCTCTCACCTTCTCTTCATGCTGGCATTCTAACAATGACAGGTATAATTGTTCTTGGTACACTAAATCTGTAAAACAAATTCCACAAAAGGTTCTCCCGGGTCGATGATCCGAGAGCACGTACCAGCAAGTGCATACGCCACTAGAAATAAATTAGTCTCGGGCAGGAAATGAAAGCAAAGGTGTCATACTGATTCCTTTGTTCCCCAGAACATACAACGCGCCTTTCATGCGATCCGGATCGTTACCCTTGCTCAATGCACCAAGCAAGGTTGGTAGGACATATCGAGTAGATCTCAGGTAGTACTTGTAATTGACAGTTTAGCGACAGATCGGATGAAGACCCACAAACGACCTACACCCGACACGTTGTGCAAAATCCCTTGAGCCTGCCTGCAGGTGATGACGTAAGCTCCTCAGTTCATGCACGGACTGCATGAGGCTCACTTTCGAATTCTGGTGTATGGTGAAAGTGACAATTCAACTAGCTCGTTGAGGAGTTTGTCGTCGAGGGCAGAGCGTCGGCGGTAGAGTCCATGCATGTACAGACGGTTGCAGTGGAAGACTTGCGCGCGCTTGATGAACACAAGCCTCGAGTTATCCTTCTGCTGGGACCATATGCGGTTTGTACTAGGAAGAAAGGGTTCAGAAAGGAGTAACGGCGGATAAAATGGACAGCTGACTCCCGGGCCTGCGTGTAGTTCTTGTGCAGCGCATCTATGGCGCCGCGTGTCATGGCATAACTCAGCAGGTACACGTCTATAGACCGGGCAACACCCATCACCGCGTCAATGTGGTCCTCACCACCAGTGTTCTGTCGCAGTGCAAACGCCGCGCGCTGTAAAACGTCGCCAAAGCGTAGGCGATGTGCGACCACTTTTTGGTACCGCGGATCTGCAGGGTCTGTCAAGGTGAATCCTGCCCTGACGTCGAGATGCGACACAATGAGTTCTGCAATCTCGACGTCCTCCCGGACCAACGGCTCGGGGACGATCTTCGGTTGCTCTTGGTAAATGGTGGGCAGACCCGACCAAATTGATCGGCATGCGTGCAAGTAACGACAAAAGTCGTTGCGGTCGGCGCCATCCCATTTAGTTGTCGTCTCCAAGAGCCCCTCAACTTTGTCTAGCGCTGGCTTCCCGATTCGATCTAGGATGTCCATAACGAAAGCGATCTCGTCCACAGACGGGACTAAAGACGGAACGAATTAGGAATGCGAAGTCTAAACCAGGGAGAAACGTACCATGCCATTCGATGACGACATCCTTCGCTTCATAAAAGCGGCCCCATTGCGCATTATGGTCTTTCTCGAACGCTGGTGGAAGTAATTAAATGATAAAGAATAAATTATCAGAATAAATGATTTCGAGCGCACCCGGGTCCTGCCACTCGCTTGTGTTGACGAATCGGCTATTGATTGGGTACACACCTGCAAGGTTATGCAGCAGCCGTGAAAGCAAACGCTGGAAAAACGGCGGCAATAATGAATGCGATCAGAAACGATCAAAAACTAAACAAGCCTCAACATACCCCTGTTCCACTATAACCACGTTCGCCCTTGGTCTTTTCGACAAGTATTGACAAAAGTCCAAGGACCTGATCCTTGTGCTTGAGAACCGCTGCCCCCCCGTAACCCAAGCATCCGCGTAGGATAGCCATATCTGCATTAAGAATAACAGTCAACATTAGAGGATGAACGAATCGCGGTGTACTCACTCCAATGTAATGTTGTGTCTGAAGGCACCGCTGCATTCTGGGACGTCGTCCGGACACTAGATGCCCCATGCCTGAGCTCCTCCTCCACTTGCGCAATGCAGTAAGGCAGGAACTTGGCGAGCGTTTCCTCTGGCCGCACACGAGCCAGACACCCTACCAGCTGTCCAAACGCCTTGACTGCATTCGACTTGGCGTTCGTGGTGCCGTAGTCGTACACCAGCCGGAGAACAAGGTCGAAGAGATGGTCCGAGAGGTGCAGGCAGACGATATCCACCATGGCCTTGATAGCGGTAAGCGTATTCTCCTCCTGCTTACCGCCCGTCTTGTTGTTGCGCCCGCCCTCCTCTGGTAGATTCTCGTATAGCGCGAGCACACGCCGGAATAGGGAAGTGACCCAGTCTGTAGACCGGTCAGTAACACAAAAAGGCATTGCAAGAAGGAAAAACAGACCCGCAAAGCTCGCGGTGCTATCGCGAACAAGCGTGCGCTCCTCGTCCTTGCTAAGCATCGGCGTGTCGCCAAACTCAGTGCCGGTCGGGAACGGAGCTGCATCCGCATCCGTCGTATCCACATCCATCATTTCCTCGTCAAACGCAGGTAGCCCCGATGCGTGTAGCGAGAGGTCTCCAATCCGCACATGCTGGATTGCCGCTACGATAAATGTGGTCGCGCAGCTCGTCTTGACGGGGTCGTTTAGGTCGATCCCGGGAATGGACAGCTCCAGCAGCGGCACGAGGTGCTTCTGACCGCCAAACCACAGCTTCTCCGACACGAGCGTGCGTGAGATCGCGTTTAGCATTGTCAGCACGGCGGTCGTGCGGTGCGTCTCGTTTACGACCTCGAGCCCGCTGTACGCGCGCTCAAGCAGCTCGGGCATTATGAGGCTCGGTTCGAGCATCGCCAACGCGCGGAGCGTGGATTGGGCACAGCCCATCGAAAGGGGGTCCTTTGAGAACATCGCGAGGAGCGCGGGCGTGCGCAATATGGTGACGAACGCGCGCCGAATGGCGGGCGTCAGACGTTGAGCCTGCAGAGTGGATCAGTACAGGGCGGTTGGAGAGAATTGTGCATACAATTGGGGTACGACATGACGCTTGTTCCTCCTCGCGCATGCGCTGGCAGAAGAATGCAGCGAGATATTGCAGGAAAGAGGTCAGCTGGATCGCGGTCAGTGCTGGAAAAAACCATATTTCTAAAAGCCTACCGAAATAGTGTATGGGCCCGAGTTCGACGGATGGAAGAATGACTCGGTGCTCGTGACCAGGCGGTCGAGCGTGTCTAGGGCTTTCGAGCCTGCGACAAACCCAGTCGGTTGCGCGAGTTTATCGTCTGCAGTGCGCGGTGTGGCCGTTGAACTAGAGCGCGCGGGCCCATCAACTGCCATTGAATACACCAGCATCTTTGCAAGGGATTCTAGCGAAAAAGGCTATTAAACGAAATAAAGAGGAACGGAAGTGACCAACGTTGCCGACTAATGGTCTTCTTGATCCTCAGAGCCCATTTTTGCTGGTTGTCGGCATGCGCGGAGGTAGTGGACGCATTCTAAACAGGGTTAGAAACATGACGGAAAGAAAATGATATGCACACTCTATTCGTTCCCACTGGGACATCTGCGAACACAATGAGAAAGATGCATTCGCTTGCAAGATAAGCTCACGAACCCATAGATGTCAAGCCCTTGCCAACCAAGAAATTCCAGTCAGCCTCGGACCAGATCCCAATGTCCTTCCACTTTGCGCCACCCTCTTCGCCCGCAGGACCGGCCGCACCGGAGACGTGCTCTTCAGAAAGCTCACCTGCGAGCTCAAGGATGCGCTCATCAATGATAGTGGAATTAAATGCTTTAGAAAAGGCGAGCAGGGTGGGAAGGTACAGGTGGATGTGCGTCGGGGGGAAGAACGAGACAAAGACCGGAAACATCCCAACCATCGTCTGCAGATAGTCGGTACAAATAGTAATGAAATCGAGATAAACGGACCGTTCGTGTGACATGAGGCAAGAACGCGGCGAGCATCTCAGGAATCTCGCTGGCAGGGAAATACGGTTTGGCGCGCTCCGCCGTAAACAGCAGCAGATTAATCATATTCCGGCCGCTGCGGGGGAGTCAAACAGTGAATATATCGCAGAGGCGAGGCAGCTTACCCGAGATCACTGCGTTTCCGACCCGAGGGCCACAGCTCCTTCTTGACGATACGCCAGAGGGGCTGCCACGGGAGCTGGAGGTCTGCGGGATCGAGTTTGCGGCGCGCTCCAGGCTTATTGCCGAGCACGCGGTTGAACATATGGATCCAGTTGCGGACGGTGCGGGCCTCGATGCCTGGAAGCAGGATAAGCTCGTAGTAAAGACGAACGAGCTTTGCCCGTATTGGTTTGGAGATGGGGTAGCGCATGAGCAGCCAGCTGCGCGGGTGTCGGAAACCAAGTAAAATTCACGATGGAGAGCGGGACGAACCATTCGAGAACACCATCCCATGTGGACATAACGAGCCAGTTCTTGGCCCTGATGCAGACGTGCATTTTGGAGATGATCTGCTCAAGCTTTGCAAGCATCTCCTGCGGGGACTCGCAAGGGTAGGGTGCGGCATCGAGATAGGTCTGAAAGGCAGCATAATCATTGTCGCCTTCAACTGAATCATCGACATCCATGCTGGGTGTATCCGCAAGCGAGGTTGTTAAAGACATGATTGGTCTTCCGCGCAGCCTCTGGGGCTACTTGAGGGATTGAAAAGCACTTACGCGTCCGGGTCGACGCGTCAGCTAGCAGAGACGATTACAACACGTGCTGTGCGCTCGGTTCCAGCCGCCGGCTGATCCGCCACAGCCATCTTTGTTTCTTACCTCTTCGTTCTCCACTCGGAGTCCATGCTCGGAGTCCAGCGACCAGCGGTTCAAAATGCACAAAGAAATACAAGGACCCAAGAGAAAGCGTAAGTAGGTGGTTGGATGAAAGAAGTAGGCAACAACTCGGCCGGGTCGGTCTTCGTGGGCTTCGCCTTGCGATTTAAATCCACCTGGTCGCCTTTGCACAAGATTTACAGGTTTAAAGCCTGGCGAGGTTCTCATTGCCGACCACGAAAAACCCCGTGAAGATGGAAATGCATCCGCAGAATACACGGCGATGATGTCGGCTCAATCGTGGAGAACCCCTCATCACCCGCGTTGCGGATTCTGAAAATAGTCTCCAGTGCGAGGGCTTCTAAATAATAGACTCAGTCTACGCACAGAACTCGTGGTCAACTTTTGCGAACAACAGAATTGCAAGGCCAAAACAATGTTGATTTATATTGTTGGAAGTTTATGTCGCCTCGAACACAACTCCACTGTGGCAATCCGTAGGCGCAGTACGAATAAGTTTATGTTCTATTCTCTTTCGAGTCGCCGCTTGCTGGTGCTGTGTCAAGTGAAGCAGCACTGATACACGACTGACTGCTCAAGCTCAAACTTGATCGAATCTGACATTGATTTTTCATTGAATAGAGTTCGTGCCTCGTCGACTCTTTATCCATGCGAATTTGTTGTGCCTATGATAATGGTGCATCGAGACGCTGCTGCTAAAATGCGCATTCGCCACACGTGATCGCGTCTCAAGGTAGAGCAAATTTACTGACTTAGGTGACTATGTGAACGTTCAAAGAGCACCGAGGCGCCAAAAATTGAATCGAGAGCTCATATGAATTTTGTCGATTTGGACTCTTTGAGAGAGGGAGAGCTATGAGTCTAAAGAAAATTCGTTCCTTTACCATCACTCATGACCTCCCTTGCACTCATACGGTCACGACGTCTGGCGCTGGCGGGGCTAGGCCTCTACGCGCTGCTGCCGCGGATCCACCTCGACTCAGACACTGTGGTGGTGGACGCCGACACGGGGATCGCGTTCCCGCGAACGATACGAGTGCCCGGCCAGTTCAAGACAGGGATGGAACTGGTCGGCATAGGCGTACGCACCGTTTCGTTCCTAGGCATTCAGGTCTACTCCATCGGCTTCTACGCCGACCTTGCGTCGCCCGCCCTCAAAATCACGCCCGCCATGTCCCCCGACGACAAAATCGAGCACATCGTCCGGAATTCGGCGTGTCTGTTGCGCATCGTCCCCACCAGGTATGTGAACACTTCTCTTCACAAAGAGTACATGAAGTCGAGCGACCAGAACTACGTCGTACACGCATCTCCGAGACGCATTCATGCGCGCGCTTCAAGGCCGTGTTGTTGAAGGCCAGAAGCGCGGTACCCTCACAGAAGACGAAGCCCAGGCCGTGGCCGCCCCTATGCGCGCCCTCAAGACGCTCTTCCCTAACAGCCCTCTTGCAAAGCACGCCTCGCTCGACCTCTACGTCCCCGCACCAGTCCCCGGCCAGCCCCGGTCCATCATCTTCCGCGACCTTGGAACCGTCCAGAACAACTGGGTCGCCACAGAACTCTTGCTATACTATTTTACGGGCAAGGGTCCCAGCCCGGCGGTGAGTCCCATTTCTTGTTTCTAATTTCCACTAATCGCTTGCTTCAGCTCAAAAAATCCACTGTGGCCCGTCTCAAGACCTTCGAGAGTGCATAAACCTAATTATTGTATTACTATTTTGCATAGAAGCGCGTTCGTCTACCGTACTACTGCGCTCGATTTTGAGGATACTGGCTTGCCCACTGCACAGTTTCGTGAGAGCAAGTGATAAACGGAGATTCGGGTGTTTTCTGTTTGCCAAAGGCTTGAGAAAGTTGCTCTTTTTGGGAAGGTCCAATGGCTTCCCTCGCCCTCCTCATTCATCGGCCATGTTCTGCTCACCTGTGGACCAGAACCTTCTCTCATGTTCGGAAGTACGCGACCCACCGGAGCGTTAATTCGGGGCCGTCTCTCCTTTCTCAGTCGCTTGACCAGAACTCGAAGCAGGACAAGGGTCCTTTTCAACTCGGACTCGGCCTCGGGCAGCCCGCAGTCCAATCGGGAGAGAGGATCCCCAAGTGGTCTGAGCTGAGCACGGCAGGCAAAGGTAAACACGCCTTGTGCCATCTAGTTATCCGCTCAAACTCGACGCAGTAAAACGGACAACTGCCCGCACAACCAATTTAACCGTCATCTTGGTTGGGGCAGGCTTGTCGGCCGTTTTGATTTATTGCTTGACCTCAGAGCTGTTTTCAAAAAATTCGCCTTCTGTTTTGTACGACGATGCATGCGAACGCATAAAAGCATCCTCAAAAGTTCGTGATCCGTCTCCTCGTATCTTCTTGTTAACACGCTCTGTAGCTGGCTAAATATCTCGACGGTCCCCCGCGTTTTTATCTCGAACCACCGGCAGCCGTCAGACCAAGACACCGCAATCGCCATGTATCCTCTTCTATTCGCATCGACGCGGCCGGCCGAGAACATATGTTTTTAAATTTTTATATTCAGAGCCAGCCCAAAAAGCCTTCTTTCGCCGAGTCCCTGTCGAGCTGGACACAAGATACGCTGTCTCTGACGATGGATGACGTTATAAGCTGGACACAGGATTCTGCTTCAACGGCATGGGAGCGGTCAAAAGAAGCCTTCAAGTTCCTGAGTGGTGCACCGTCGCCACCACCGCCGGTGGATACGTGGTCAACAGAGACGAAGAATGCGGAACGGAAGGAAGAATCCCGAGGCGGATTTATGGGCATGTTTGCCTCTCTACGGGGGCCACGAACCGTGGAATCTCGTCCAGAGGTAGAAGGGCGAACCTTCAGTGAAGGTGAAGTTCACGTCAACTTCGTCAAAGTACGTTTATGCGTTGCTTCAGTCAATCGAGCTCATTGCGGTGTAGAATAACCAAGGAAACTTTGTCTTGCGATACATCATCGTCGAGCTGCCCTCTTCGCGAGCACGGAACTCTGTTCGGGTGTTCGTCGAACGGGCAGCTGGCGTCCGCGACAATGAGCCAGTCATGCGCTGGAATTCGTGACCCCTCCCCTCCGCCCTCGAATGTATAGTAAACTTGCGATTCCTTTGGGGGTCGTGGAATGTATTATTAGTACAGTATGTCCATGCAAACGAAACCGCGTCTAATCAGATAAACTACTCTCCAAAGAGCTTCTGCACACGCTTGAGCACCGAATCCTTGGATGGGTCTTTTTGCAAAGGTTAGGGATGTCGAAAGGGGTTCGAAGGACGTTACCGTATGGATGGTCTTTCGATGGGATCTCAAGCAGAGCCGGGAAGGCCTGTTGATACCGGTCCACCGTCGGTCTAATCTTCTCTGCAATCTGAGGCTCTTTGAGACAAGCCGACGCGACGATTCCAAAGAATCACCCACATGCTGGTTAATCAACAGGATGGCAATATCCTTCCGCTCCGTAAAATCTTGAAATGCCGCCTCTATCGTAGACACCTGAGTCTCTTCGGTGGAGTTGAGGACAGGTTGGAATGTACAGGGAGGCACCCACTGGCATCCACGACTAGAAAGTTCTTCTTCTGGTTCTCATTAATGTGTCCGATGCCTGCAAGGAGTAGCCCGGTGATCGAGTCCTGCGGAGGTCAGCTAGAATAGCGAGTCCACGGTGCTCATCGGTACCTCATCGCCAATGACCGCGAGCAAATTGCGGTTCTTGAAGGACGTGCTGGTGGACATGGTCCAAGAAAGGAAAGTGCTGCGATGTTATTCGTGTTTGGCTGCACCACCCAACGCGTTGGATCCGAATGGACATTTTGAACAGAACGCCTGCGATTTCGGAGGATACTCTCCAATACTCCCTTTACCCGCCTCCCGCACTATCCGACAAAGCGTCCGTCACTTCGTTCGCAGCATGCATCTCTGCCTGGGTCGACCTGTTACTTCCTGACTTTCTTTGGCATCGCGATGCATTCGAGCTCAAAGTTGCTTTGCGTCCCGACTCGCAAGAATATTTCTTGGAGGGTAGAATGCGCGTCGGAGACTGCGTCGATGATGAGTGGTGTACGGTCTGGCTGTTGAAGCAGGTCAGCTCAAAATGGGCCATGGCAATCTGGTACGCGCCCTGATATTCAAGCACTTGAACCAACTAATCGAAACTAGTGTGTTTGACTCAGACGGAGAATTTCTGCTCATTGAAGCAGCGGACGCATTGCCCACCTGGGTGACCCCCACTAATTCCGAGAACAGGGTGCGCCCTCTCCTTGCTTGAAAGCCGTCCTACAATTTATTCGACTGCCAGGTCTGGATCTACGGCTCCCAGCTCCATATTATACCTCTCACACACATCTCCCCGCCGTCTAGAAAGCGACAGCGTCGCAAACTACCTGGGAAAAGCGACAGCGACGATGAGGACGACGATCAAGAAGAGTTCATAGCCATCGAGGATTCACTGAAGATTCTACGCGATGAATCAATTGATACGCTTGCCTCAACTGAGGTCCAAAACGCCGTCTGGGCGCGGACGAATGGGTACGGTTTCTTGTGTGAATTTTTTATTTCTCGCGTTAATACTGTACCCAGGTACCCAGCTGCAGCGAAAAACCATATTCATGCCACGAAGGTATACATCCCCGTAGATATTGCTCGGGCGCTGGCTTCCGACCCATCTCTGATTCAAAAACCGGTCGAGACATTTTATACTAGGGATGCCATCCAGCTTCGTGTAAGCGTTGTAAGTCATCTAATGTTCCGCAAACTAATATATTCTCAGGCCGCACACCGCATGTCACGTTTTCCGCCGGAACCCAGCGTTCTTAGCACCGTCAAAATGACAAGGACGGCGTATGCGCAGTTGCTTGGTCAGAAGTTCTTCCCCCCGAAAGTATTTGGGCAGTGGAAAGCCAATGAAGGCTCAGATGAATGGAGATGGCGGGATGTCGGTATGAAAATTGTGGGTCCTTTTTCTTCTGATATCGACTTCTACTTATGGTTGTCAGGCTGTCGGCTTCGAAATGTTGTTTCAAGAAAGCAAAGGTAAAATAGATCCTTCTAACAATAGTTCAGATGCACTCCATTCATCCGTAAGTCCTTGTTCCGAAGTCTGAAACCTGTGACCGAAGTCTAATGTCTTCTAGGTCCAAGCCAAAAAGGACGCGCTTCGGAGAAACCCCCAATACATAAAATACATCCAAAATCTTATGTCTGTCGACTATTTCCGAGGCGAGGTAGAAGGGTCTCAGCTTTGGAACAAGCTCGAGGACAAGGCGGCGACAACATTTTTAGTTACTCAACGAGAAGAGTGAGTGACCTCGTTAAGTGTTTCGGATTCATCTGAACGCAATTTGAAGCGACGCTACTCGTCCATCTTTTGCTTCTCTTGTCACTGCGGCGATTTCGCAAGCTCCGGACCTTCCCTCCGCAGATTTCTACGAAGACAGCGATCAGTGGCTGAACATCGATGCCGCAGACTTCGAAAACATGCTGGAGACGACTATGGGGAGCTCTAAACAGCATGAAACTGCCATGGAAGCTGACCCGGATGGGGAGGAATCTGTCGAAGATCGTCTAACTTCGGACCAGGCCTCGAGATTAAAAAATCTCGCTACCAAGGTAGAAGCATTTGTTGAAGGCAAGGGAGACTTGGAAGGCGCGACTTTCGAGGAGTAAGTGCTTTACTTTTGCTTGTAACAGTTGTGCTTATGGACCGTTTTAGTGAAGAAATGTCGGAGGATGAAGACTTCAGCGATGAACCTCTGACCGAGTCCGATTCCGAGGAAGAAAATCCTGCAGCTCGGCAAGCTGCATTGGACAAATTGGTTCCTGGCATAGAACCATCTGAATATGGCCAAATGCCAGCGTCCTTCCATACCAATTCGCAGAAGGTTGCACCCACGACTATCGAGACGGACGTTGTGGAAGAGGTTGAAGACATCAAACCCACCGCAACCACTGAACCTCACACCAGACCGATCAGACAGCCTATTATACCTCGAGATAGATATGATGGAGTTGACTCCGATGATGAAAGTGACGAGGAAGAAGAGGTAGATGAGGAAGAGGATGAGCGCCCCCAGATAGTTGGGGACATTGAAATTGATATGGGGGAGGAAGAGGACGAGTTCCTTGAATTTTCTCGTCAAGCTCTTGGTATTACTGACGATCAATGGGGCGAAATCTTGCGAGACAGGAAGAGCCGGGGAGGTGAGTCTTGTCCCTTGAATAGAGTAACCAACCTCAGATGTTTGTCTTTCCAGCATTCGTTCCAGCCGGTCTCACCGTTCCGACGGAACCCTCTCCCAAACGAGCAAATCCAGGACAAGAGTCCGTGCCGGTATCAACAACGAACCACGGAAGGACTCCGGAACCTGGGCCGCGACCGAATGTGAACCCTAATCTGGATTCCTTCGAGGCGGTCATGCTCGCAATGGACGAAGAGCTTGCTCGCTCCCGTTCAACCAAAGCTAAACCTGCGTCTGCGAGGGCTCCGGGACCTCAGAAACCGGACAAAGGCAAAGGGAAAGCTCCTTCCATTCCCGAGGAAGAAGAAGATATCGATTCGGCCCTGGATAACGAACTTAGGGCCGCACTGAAACGCGGTGACGACGAGGATGAAGGTGAAGGTGAAGAGCCGATGGACTACAACTTGATTAAAAACTTTTTGGAGAGCTTCAAAAGTCAAGGGGGCTTGTCTGGGCCTGTTAGCACACTGGCTGGCAGGTTGCAGCCTGGTTGGCAGCTCCCAAGGGATTCCTCCTCCTGATATCTTTGTTGTACGGTGTAGCTCGTAAAACTTTGTCTTGGTCCATGCCATGTTCAGGCAGTTCAGCTGCCAATTGTGCATTTGCGACGAACGAAACGACTCGGATGTTTTCGAAAATACCGGATGGGATGGAATTAAACCTGTCTCGGAGGTTCGCAGATGGTAGAAGACTATCTTCTGGACGTTTATTAGTCGCTTTTCGGTAATCATGTTGGGATCATCACTGCCACCACAAACGTCATTTCTGAGTTTCTGAATTCGGCTTTCGTTCCTCCCCTCAACCTACATGTATACTACTTAGCGCTTTTGAACCGTCATGATCCACGCTGTGCTCATCTGTAACGTGCCCGCTATTCTTCCTGGGCGGAAATATTGAAGCCCTCTCAGTTAACACCTCTGGTGTTGCTCGACTGACCAAGTTCTACACACCACTTCATCAATCGTCGCAGACGCTTATTCCGAAGATATTCTCTCTCATATGCTCTCGGCCAGCCAGCCTATGCAACTTCCTGGATGCCCCGGAACTTGAAGCCTTCCTCGGCCCGAAGGGAGAAGAAGATGAACGGTGGCGAGTGGTGTACCGCAGCTATGCGACCCTCTATTTCGTGTTCGTGGTGGATGGCGCAGAAAGCGAGCTGGGTATCCTGGACCTAATCCAGGTTCGTCATGTTCACCGACGTTGGCCTGAGTTCATTTCTGACCCTTGGCACGCAGGTGTTTGTCGAGTCGCTGGACCGCGCTTTCGAGAATGTTTGTGAATTGGATCTTGTGTTTCAGTTCGACGAGGTACTTGATATTGCCCAGCAATCTGAACGAAGGCTCATATTATCCCAGGTCCATCATATTCTCGCGGAAATTATTCAAGGGGGATTAGTGCTCGAAACTAACGTCGAAGAAATTGACACATCAGGTATGTTATATTTTCTGCGACCCAATCGACCACTTATCCCGACGGAATACAAGTACAATTATCAGCCAAGTTACGAAAAGAATCATTCGCGTCGGCAAACCCGCTTTCACTCGGCGTTATCGGTGTGGGGGGAGCTGGCGCCCGAGGCGGAACTATCAAGTCACCATTGGGCTGGTTGACGGGGAAGATAACTGGAGGGAGGGCAATGTGATTTTCGGGCAACGATATAATATACATTTGGCAAGCGCGTTGAATACATTACGCCGTCGGCGCAACAAGGGTTCCTGTGGAGTATGTTCAGTCTGTTTCCACGAGGGGACGCGGGCATAAGTTACGTTTCCGTTTCTTCTTGCCTGCGCCGGGCAATGCCCGGGAAGCCGGTTCTTGAGACACTTGCGCTGTAGGACTTTTGGCTGCAGGAGCAGGGGCAGGAGTGGCAGAATTCCGAACACCCTGAGCTGACGGAGTTTCCGGCACACTCTCAACATTGGTTTCCGGAGCACTTGCAGAGAGTACTGTCTTAGATTGCAAATGCATCGCAGTTGCATGCATAGCGTTCGTCAAAAGCACATTGTTCTGATGTCTGCCATACGGGTTCAGTTTTAATTCGGAAGGACCAAAAACAATTCTACCGTTGAGGAACCTTTGGTTTGCTTTCGGGAACTTCGGATGCACTTCGACTTTCAGTGCCCGTGGCCGTACCTTCGTCTCCTCCCACTGTTGCTTTCTTCTTGAGGTCATCCGCAGAGTCGACAATTGGCCAAACAAATCCCGTTCGAGGAATATAGTCCGGCCGCCGACTTCGCAGAATATCCAGCGACGACTGGAGCGAGCATATCGACGTTAGCTGGTCAAGTAATCAACTTCAGCGCCTTTTGCGGTAAAGGAAGGCACACCAGCCGGTTGGAAAGGACGGTATAAACGTCAGGAGACTGATATATCCTGTTGTTCATGATAAAATATGCAGCGAGGGGGCGGACTTGCTGTTATTTCAGAAACCAGTTGAAACAATCGTGCGTGGTGACCTAGAAATACCTTCGTCGGGAGACAGCCGTTCGCGTTTGTGAATGATAAACATGGACGGCGGTTCAGCATGCACGACGGCAAATTCAACTCCAGTGAATCGTCTGCTCTGATCTTTAGCTTCCTGAGAATTGGGGTGGCCACAAGGCATGCCTCAATTCCTCGGCTTCGTTCGCAATCGCTGTTCCTGTATGCATCGTCTGCATGCGCAATACCTGATTGTTACTTTGCTTGTCGTAGAACATGGACGTCGTAAAGTACTCGAACACATTTTCAGTCGTCAGCGGCCCGTTCGCCTGAGACATGGTTCAGTTACGCTCCATTACGGTTTTAAGACAAAGTCTCACCTGGATCCATTCGTGCCATATGAAGAACCGATGACTGTAGTCATCCGGAGGATGTAGGTCGTTAACGTCCATTCTTCAACGGCTTGACGCGTCGGCGGCTCTGGAACGCGTGCTGGGTGAGGTTCAGGCGGATGCGCTGTGACCTGTGACATCCACATCCAGTAACACCATTGAGCTGATTCCGAGTCGGACGAATCCACTACATCTTGCTACGTGGAGAAGAGCGGCCCGCTGAAACAAGAGAGAGAATTATGAATTTGGTTTGGTTGAAAAGATTATGGTACATTGTATTTAATGTTTCCAGCATACATAAATAAAGTCGCAGAGAGAGAGAGAGAGAGAGAGAGATAATAAAGGAAAGTAAACAGCAATATGAAGCCGTGAAAGACAATAAAACAGCATTAAAGTAATAGTTGTCAAGCGAAACCGCTCGAACAAATATAGAAAATAGAAAATTCATATCGAGATCACGTTCGTCGCGGGGCCAAGCACAAGAGACAGGGCGGTACGATACGAGACACATCGAATGACGCAGGAAGGGACACAGATTCTGGGTCGAGCCGCGACCTGAAACTGCGGAGCCGCCTGAAGAGTGACGTAAGCCTGCGTAGAACAGTCAGTGAACTGCGGGACGCGTAATTTGTTAGGATATCTCACACGAAAAAGTAGCGCGAGAGAGAAATAGTTGATCTAGGTGCAGTCACAGTCGATTGCGTGGCCGACGAGACCCTTTCCGCAGCGGTCACACCATCTGCGCGTTCCTTGTTCCACTCCGATGGACTTTTTGGATCCCACCGAGTGGTGGGAGGAGCAGACGGACTCTTCGCGTTGGGACTCATCGCGATGGATGCTGATGAGGTGACGCCCAAGGTCGTGCTTTCGGCTGAACGAGCGACCGCAGGAGCGGTGGGGGCAGACGTGGGGCTTGAGCCTGTTTGGGTCGTGCGTGGCCATGTGCGTCTTAAGATTGTACGCTCTGGCGAATGCTATGGTAAACAGACAGTGAGCAGCGGAACATTGAATACAGTGACCGCAGCAGTTTACCTCGCGGACAAGCGGAGCACTTGTATTTCTTGCGCGCATCGCCTTTGTAATCCTCTTCTTCGGGTACGTGTGCCATCTGTCCGGCTGGAATGGTGGGTAGCTGCGCAGATATGTGGGATGGGGAGACGGTTGGACCGGCGAGAGGTTGGGTGTTAAAGTTGAGTTGACTGTACAAGTCAACCGGGATCGAAGGGCGAGTAGAGGGACCGTAGTCTGAAAAAGTGGTACGGGAATTGTACGCTTTTGTATACGGCTTGGTGCTGCGGGAGGAGTCAGGCGCCGCGCTGGTGCCAAAAGACATGCGATCTGCTGCGGCATCAGAGCTTGCCTGAGCTGCGGCGTATTCTGATGCAGCATCAACGCGAATCCGCTGAAAGTCCATCTCCAGGTCGAGGGGGAAAGAGTAGTTGGAGGGAGGCTGGGGTGAATGAGGGTAGTTATAGAAAGACTCGGAGTAGGATGAAAGAGAGTCATAAGCAGACTCGGACGAGGCGGTTATGTTGGATGGGGGGCCCCGGGTGGGCGTGTCTGACCTAAAAAACGAGTATGCGTCGTGGGAGTCGACCGTCAAGAGCTGGAGCTGGTTATCATCGAATCCGGCAAGACTCGAGTCAAGTTCTAGCTCGAAGAGATCGGGATGGGGTGCGAGAATGTCAGAGGGGCTCTGAAACGACGCAAAGTCGAGGGTCTTGTTGTAATCTGCGGTAAAGTCATCGAAGACTGTGTTGGATGTATACTGCGTGCCCTGGGGACCGGACATGGTGCTGGATTAATATGAGGGAGCGAGTCAAACACTGAGGGTGAAGGAGAGAGGAAAGGAAACGATGCACTTGCGATGCACTGCCTTGCTGCGCATCAAAGATCGGCATCTCTTCACGGCCATTCCACGCCGCGACGGTATATAATAACCAGTGCTCCAGTGCCCAGTAGTGCCAGTCTCCAGTCTCCAGTCTCCAGCATCCAGCATCCAGGGTATCCTTTTTATTTTTTCTTGCTAGGTACCAAAACATCTCCAAGTCTCACAAATATGCCAAGGCAATGTCTCCACCGGTACCGCGATCGTAAAACATACAAACAAACGTGGCTCCATCGTTCCAGGACGTGTACATACTTGCCTGCAGCAGCCAGCAATGCTCTGAATTTAGCGCCCTTGGGTTCCACGACACCCGTTTTCTGTTTCGGGGTGCAGATGATTCTTGTCAGTGCAAGTGTCAGTGGGCTCATTTCCGAGCCCCTGTCTTTGTTGCAGGGATCTTGGACTCTTCAAAATTTCCCGGCGATTCCCTTTTTCTCGGGAGTATCTCGTTTCTCGCGTAACTCTCGGGTGTCAACTTTTGGATGCCAACTTTTGGACTTGTTCTGCTCAAACCTCTGACGCGGGCCTTCCGTCATTTCTAGTTAGACGATTCAAGATAAGCGCTCGCATTATTTTGCTGCGGTTTGCCTTGTAATCGTTCGACTTTACTCTGAGAGGCCAATCCGCAGCCATCCGCAGCTCGTATACCTCCATGGGAAACATCGACCTTCGACTTACAATTTCCGCAGTAACCCATTCAATGTCATTGTCGAGAATATCTCGTAGTATCTCTTGCGCAGTTGTACCAGTTGTTCCTTTTTGAGACTTGTTCCGATGATATTTCGCACTCCCCACAAAGCTCTCGTATTATTCATTCTATTGTCGACAGAAAGAAGGATGCCCCAGGGAATCTCCGCAGCTGGTGCTAGCTACTATCGATGCGAAGAAGGACATTGCTTCTTCCCACCGGTATGGCGATCAATTGGCACCTTTGATAAAACACGTATATTTTGGAGGTTTTGCGTGACTCGAGCCTCGGCACAAAGTTGAACGTTGAACATCAGGTTTGTTGTTTCAGTGAACACTGAAGACTGGTGAGCAAATTACCCAAGTTGATCCCATGAATCCATGGGAAGGATCTCGATTCTGAATTTTCTCTCCACGAAAAGAATAGAGTTGAGCACAAAGAAAACCTTTGCCAAGCTCCGAACGCGTTTTGACGCACTGAAAGTCATGATAGAAAAAGGGCAGGCACTTTTGGATGAAAACAGGAAGGAGGGACGGAAAATAGCGCACCAACTAAACCTCGAGTTCTGTGCGTAGCCGCCGACTGGCGATGGCCAGCTCCCCTGGTCCTATTGCATACCTGCAGCACGTGGCGCACAGTCGGACTAGCGGAATCGACGCTCTACATCTTCCATCTTCGCTTCAATGAATATTCCCAAAGATAAAATTCATCGACGGACTCTCGCACAGATAGAGAACTTTGTTACGAGCTGGATTCGCCGTGGCCGCGGCAGGCCTATCACCTTGACCATCCACGGAGATATAGTGGGTTGTTTAGGCGACGCCCGGTGAGCAGTAGTTCTTCACAAACGCTGCAATGTGTAACTCTATAAATCTGTAAAAGGTAGAATTAATAAAATTAATAACGATCCAAACATATTAGCGTTCGTTTATTACCTAACTTGCCCCCAGGTAAAAGAGTTGTTCCTTGAGTTGACGGGGAGCTTGAACTGGATGTATCCAAGGCGCAGGTTCTTGCCGTCAAATTTAATCCACAGGCCCATCCTGATATCATTTCCGCCGACAAGTGTCAAGACATCAACCATGCCTTCTCTCTTGCACCGAAGCTAAAGGTGATCATCGACCACCTGAGTGTTTGTCGCCTTCCGTTGGAGCGGTATCCTGGGAGCATGTAACAAGCTACCATGGGAAGCTGATGTCTGTCCTGGAGCAGGCCGAACAATGGACCTGCAGTACTCCGGTCATTCGTTCTTTGGATCAAATTGGCAAATGACGAGCCCATTGGGGATTTCGAGGAGCTGCTGTCCCCGGTGAAGGCCTTGACAGCAGCTGGGGTCAATATCCGTGTCACAATTGGGGGTGACAAGTGGTGATGGCGAGTGGAGAGAATAAGGTTCGAACCATTCATTTGGTTTGGATAGAATTGAAAGCTGATAGTACACCGCCAAAGTGCCGACAGATTTCCACCAGCTGGAAGACTCGCATTATACCCACATTTTCAGACACTTGGCCCCAGCTTCCAGCCAGGAAATACCACCTGAGATTTTCATCCAGAGTTTCAGCTGTCCTTCAGCCGCATTCCACATGGTTTGAACGTATATTGCCAGCTTGCCTCCAGGAGTCACATTTGCGGAATATCAATATTCCTGGGCATATTTTCTGGGGGCTACCCAACGGCATATTTACGCACCATCTGTACCGTCCGTTTAAAATTCACAGTGAACAAACACAGCTGCTCCCGCGTCAGCGCGTCTGGCAGTGTCCCGTCGAGGCTCTGAACTCCCAGCTCCAGATGTCTTGGAGAAAAACTCTGTGGACAGAAAGAATAATACATTGCTAAGCCACAAGTGCAGTCCCTTTTCTGCGCTCCCACTGTACAGCCGGTTTGGAAAGTTTATACGGGTTTCGTAAAAAATTGATATTCGATTTGTGTTTACACTTGCTTGACGCTGAATCTTAGTCAGCTCCACTGAGCTCTACCATGTCCGAATTCATTTCTCTTCCTCTACGCTCCCAGCCATGGCGCGAGGCAACAAGAAGTGCATTTTGTCGAAACTCAACGATGGCATGTCATCCACATGTTCCATAATCGCAAGTCCAAGCAGGCGGAAATTGCGCGCGACCTCCGAATCTGCCTTAGCTCAATTGAGAAAAATTTGGCCCGCTACCGAAAGGAATCCCAAGGGCTCCATGTACCCACACTCCGTGTTTTCAGCTCCATAGTACAGACGATGACCGTTGATACAGACGATGATGAGTGGGAATCGCGGGTGGCGGCGACGCAGTGACAAACAAGCGTAAGCACAAATCGAGTATCAATTTTTTACGAAACCCGTATAAACTTTCCAAACCGGCTGTAAGATGTTCGTGGGGAAACGGAAGTCCGTGAGTTTGTTTGGCAGTGTGTTCCTCGTCACGTGCATGTTGGTCGCGACTTTGTGCAGCTTTGTGCGGACGTTTTCTTTTCTCCCACTTCCATCTCTCCTTCTTGATGCTTTCACCAATCTCACTTGAAGCCTCAAGCCTGGTTTTTCTTCATGCATGCTCTGCAAATGGCAAAGGCAGAGGGGTGGCCAGTGGCAAAAATGTGTACGTTCCCCTCCAACTCCGGTCCTCTTTCGACACACCGCCGAGCCGCTGGCTGCGAGAAGCTCAAGGGAAAATTCCACACTATGTCAGCATGGCTTCCCGACGGTTTTGTCGCCGTGCTCGCCAGGTTGCTAGCGTCAACGTAGCGCGAAGCTCAGGTGTTTCTGTACGACGGCCCTCCAAGATACTTGGAAGAGTCGGCACCGTGTCTGTCTTTGGGACCGGCCAAATGTTCAGCTTGATTCCAATCTCCTATGAATCACATTCTCAAACTATCACCATCTACCTCCAATCTCGGTCGTCAAGTATCTCCGTTCAAACTGCTGTGCTTGGAAGCTGCGACGCTTCAAGGTCCAGGCTTTTCGTCGTCGTTCTGCAAGCCTTTTTTTGCCTTCAAGTCGCCTCCAAACCCAAGTCCTTTCCCTTCAAACTTGGCTTCAATATTGTTCTGCTCGAGCTCCTCCAGCATGCTCAAGTCAACCACTCCATGCAATCCCTCAAGTTCGTGTCGCATAATCATTCGTCACGTCTCCCCCGTTGCCCTCAAGTGTTTAATTCAATCTGTCAAGACTTGTGTGTTATTTATTCTTAATTACGCTCCAGCACTCAATTCAATTTCATCCCTCGAGATTTGTGACTCCTTCCTTCGCCCTCTTGTGCCCGCCCTGTAATCACATGGGATCATTCATCGTCCTTATTTACTTGATGTACGATTTGTGCCTCGCAAAGAATCCAATGCATTTTTCACAGTAACACCCGCGGCGATACCGGAAATAAATAAATCAGCAACAGTTCCTCACTCTGCTTCTGCAGACCTCCTCTAGGTACGCCCGGCAGCTGGTGGCCAGACTGACCTGGCTCCATGGTGGACCCATACGTCATCTAAGCTCAGTTCAGCTCGTTTTCCGTTGGCTGACAGCTTCTCATGCCATGTCACACACATATCAACTGCACCTGCCCGCCAGGTGTTGGACAATTGGCGGTGTAGGAAGGAGATGAGTCGGAATGGCGAACACTCTGGGCATCTGTGTCGATGCTCTGAGAGTTGTCCCGGATTTTGCGGCTACACTCTGAAGGAAAACGGCTCCAGAGTCTTGTCGAAATCTTGGCAGTCGAATTTCATGCTTGTTGTAATTCAACCTTTGACTCTTTTACACTTGTTTTGATGAGCGGACAAGATCGTGCCTCAAATCCAATGCGACCATGGGTAGACTGATCTTTTCCAGCGGTTACCGTCGATGAAACATGTGGCGACTAAAAGAAACTCCAATGGATGTTGAATTTGTATCTCGCCATCCAAAAAAAAACTTCTTTATCAAAACCACGGAAAGGGAAATTAACCGAAAAGAAAAACAGATATTCACGCCCGCCTAGCTCAATCGGATAGAGCGTCAGACTCTTAATTTAGGCGGGTATCTGAAGGCTGCGAGTTCGACCCTCGCGGTGGGCTAGTCACTTTTTGATTTTTTTTTGCTTCCCGATCATAGCACAAGATGAAAATCGCCTGCGACACATTTTTTCTTTGACAACTTCCCCTTAACTTTTTGCTGTGATTCAAGAACCAAGAGCATTCAGAACAGGCTGACACTGTTTTCAGTTTACTACGGGCCCGGCTCACTTTACCCTCCACTCTGGCCAAAGCTACAGTTCTACGATGACTAGAGTGGTATTCCGAGCTCCTCTGCAATAAGCACAGCGGCCTTCTCTCCAATCACTAGGGCTGTGCTATTTGTGTTGGCCGCGACGTTCGCCGGCGCGATTGAAATCTGGAAAGAAAAGAAAAGAAATCAGAAACGCGCAGAATGGAGAATTAATGGGCTTGCATCTAGTCAGAAAAATAATGTTAGTTCGGTTCGCCACCGCTACTGATATTCAGATAATCTCACCGGCGACTTTTAGACCCTGCACTCCGTAGACGTTCAACCTTTCATCGACAACGCCCATTTCACCTTTCTTCATCGCGCAAGTACCAAGCTAACGACGGATCGGAATAGGCATAATTCAAATAAGGTACAACTCACCGAATGCCAGGTCGTCTGAACTGTTCAAGTAATGATGTCAGCTGTAGAGAATAAGCGGTATATCGTCGCCTACCGAATTTTCTGTTATAATCTTCAATTGCGGCGTCGTCCTCTTTCGTGTAGGTGATATCCTGCGTTGATATATCGACTGATGTAGCATCGTCGTGACAGCGGGCAGCACTCCCTGCGGCAAAATTCGGATGTCCCGGCAGATGCTCTCCTCGATATACTTCCATCCTCCTTGCCAGCTCGCGTGATTTCTTATATCCCCACTTGAGCGTCGCTAAATCTGCGGGACTGCCAAAATGTCAGATGTTTCTCGTAGGCAAAACACGAAAACTTACTCGCTCAGGAAGCCAGAGTCAAAATCAGGCGGTGCATTTGCATCTTCACCAGATGAGATATGAACTTGCCCTCTGGAGACGGGATATTCCTGAGCGGAAAAAGTCGCGGTGAACATTCAGTGACGTCTCGGTGGAAAACTCGCATACCGTATAATACACCAAGCTATAATATTTCCGTGGCGAGCCAGTCGACGGATCGCCCACATATCTGTGAATAACTTGATTGATCCAACAGGAATTAGTAGTGAAATTTAGACAAACGCAGCCAGAGGGCCAACCCAAATCACAGGCTTATCGGGGGCGTTCTCGAAGTAGCTCTTCCATCTGGCTTCAAATTCTGGTCCCAGTTCTTCCAACTCCGCCGCGGTGGGTCGAAGTTTGCCACCCGCATCCAGGCCACTTAAGATGGTGAGCGTGAGACAACAGAGATGGGTTGCATTACTTGTGAGCAAGCAGCCCCTTTCCGCCAGACTTCCATTGCACAACAAGACCTTGTGGGGTCACAATATTGGATGAGTTCTGATCAAATGCTTGCCCATTAACTCACGCTCTTCTTCGTCCTTCTCCCCGCGAAAGAAAGCATCCAAAGTCTCTGCTTCTTCACTCGCCAGGTAGGGAGTAAAGACTCCATTGTGGTCTTGGTAGTGCCGTCCGACCCCCGGCAGGTCGACCAATGGTGGTACCCCATGTACTCTCAAGATATCGAAGCCGCCGATGCCCGAGCTGGGGTGTAGATATATCATCAGCTGCATTCTTCTGTAAGAAAGAGATGCAAACCGTTCAAGTATTGTGGGAGACCCAAATGCCCCAGCAGAAACAACAACAAGTCGCAATGCCCGTGCCGTGTGAACTGTCTGGTCGGCGTCGGGATTCAAAACCGTGTCATGGACATATTCGACTCCAACAGCGCGCATGTTCCTGTTGGTCAGCACGATAAACACGAAAACATCAGCTCGCTCACTCAAAGATGACCCGCTTAACGCGGCAGCCCGTCAGGATTTTGAGATTCTCGTTGTGAGACTGGTTATAGATAAAGTGATGGGGCACATCAGACCGGGTCCCAGTCTCGGCGTCAATCCACCTATTTTCATTTTCTAGTGCTGAAAATGGTATGCTTCAAGACTCACTTTTGCCATCGCTAGTACTGAATCAGTACAATTTGCGTAAGCTTTGCAGAACACATACGCCGTATTGATTACAAGAAAATAGACCATTCGGGTCGTCGGTCGTGCCGCGCGCCAGGTCATAGCGGGTCGCAACATCGAGGAAGTCTTGGCCTAAATTCGTGAACGCACCACCATACGAGACCTTGAGGGGGCCCGAATATCCGTGGGTTGGTTCCCCTGGTTTTACTTGGTACGTCTCTGTCTGTGGACGATTTGTTAGAAGGAAATGAGGATGAATACTGATCCAATTCGGGCCTTTTGCAGCAAAGGAATGAGATCCGACGATCCCCAGCCCGAATTTCCATACACCATCTCCCAGTCGTCATAATCGGAAGCTGCGGCACGCGTATACATCCCAACTATTTCAAGGCGGGTTTATTGAGCAGAAAATTGAAAGAAAAAAAAATGACCAACAATTGACACTGCTGCCTCCGCCGAGACATCTTCCTGACGGGGTAACAAGAGACCTTCCACCAAGATTCTGGCTCAGTTTGGAGACATTAAATGTGACTGTGGTGCTAGTTGGGGCGAGATGGTTGAAATATCTTGCCGGCTGAATGTAAGCGTCGAGTCCGCGAGTATGCTCGCCTGCTTCCAAAATCTGCCTGAGCGTTCGAGACCCATATATCACAGAATGGATGGTCGCGCACAAGAATACGCAGTGACGGGTCAGCGGATGCGAGGCGGCCAGCGATAAGGCAGCCACTAGTGCCGCCTGGTAATATGAGAATGAATGAAGAAACAAGGAAGGATGCGACGTACCTCCAGCAAAAATGATATCGAAGGCAGGTGTAGACATGGGGGATGTTTCGCGATACAGGCTTAAATATGCTGCAGACCGTGAATTCGCACGGCTCCCCATCCCAGGAGCTTCACCGTCGTTCACCGAGGTGGCTTACATCGCAGAATATCGAGTCTTAAGTAGCAGTATCCGACTCCAACGGGCTTTTTGATAAGAAAAACTGTCCGTGAATCGCCGTGCGGCATATTGCATGCCTATTGCGCAAACAGAATGCGGCCGGCGGTGTCGTTGAAAGCTGCTCAAGGTCACCTCCAAATTTCTCAACAGAAAGGAGATGCCGCAAGAAATATATTATATAGAGTTGCCAGAGCCGAAGCCGTCCAGGACCACGTTCACAAACTTGTTCGGGACCAGCATTGAACCAACGTTCAGAGAGAGGGCGCACGGACCAGTCTCAATTCGGCATCAGCCGTTGTGTCACGCTTTGTTTGTCTCTCCCACAAGTACCACAAACCATCGCCCAAAAAAATGGCGGCCTCTCCCAGCGCTGCTGACGAGGTCCAGGACAACTGGGGACCCTCTGACGATACTGCAATGGGGTCCCGGCGCAGCCCCGAACCCTCCAACGACCCTCTTCCTGTCGACGATCGCGGGCAGGATTCAATCGACCCCGTAGACTATCCTCGCGGCTCTAGCGTAGGCACTGTCTCTGTGCACAAGGGCGACAATTACCGGGAAAAGCAAGTCAAGGTGCTTATTCGGTCTTTCCTTGCTATTGCTTGCTCGTGTAGAGAGAGAAAAAAGTCACTAGTAGCCTTGGCATATGGCAACGTCTCTGCTCGCGCTGTCTGTGACGCCCAATGCCTTACTTGCTTACTGTTGCGAGGCTTTACTTTTGGCTCGGGCCCTTGACCACGCCTTCTTGTCTTTCCAATGTGTCGCAACTCGGTGTTTACTTTCTGCTGTCCAGCCGAACAAGGTCTATATTGGCGGTCTCCCCGAACATACACGTCCTGAGGACTTGCAAGGCTGCTTTGGCCAGATAGGCAACATCACCAACATCGAACTAAAGTATGTGCTCTCGTCCACGGTTCAGATATGCCGCCTGAAAGAATCTTCCAGAATCGGATACGGCTTCGTGGTACGTCGGTGCTCCCCACTCTCTGCGCCATTTCTCAATCTAGTGGAAGGAATTCGACAGCCGCCAGGCTGCAGAAGAAAGTGTTGCCAAGTATCACGAGGGCCATTTCATGGGCAACAAAATTCGTGTCGAGCTTTCCCACGGGGGTGGGAGGACTGCAAAATACACTGGGGACCCAGGAGCCTGCTTCAAGTGCGGTAATATGGGCCATTGGGCAAGGTACGTTTATCCACATATAATTTCCCACCGCTTATTCCAGGAATAGAGAATGCCCAAATGCGGCACAGTATGCGACCACTTTGATTATTCATCCCTTGGCTAACCTTTTTCCACAGGAGCCCCCAGCGCCGCGATGCGCCCTCGATTGACCGTGGTCGTGACTACACCCCGCTCCCTGCTCGTGATGTACTTCCTCCGCGTGACTCTCGCTACGACTATCCTCCTACTCGGGATTACCGAAGAGCTCCTTCGCCCCCACGTGATTATCGGGACTATCCTCCTGTCCCTCCTGTGAGCAGGGGACGCGACTATGACGACTTCAGACGTGGCCCTCCCGTTGCTGAGCGCGATCGTTACGTTCCTCCGGTGCCTCCTCAGGACTACAGAGGAGGGCGCTATCCTCCCCCGCCGGACCCTGCGTACCGTGGATATGGTGGACCTCCTGCGCCTCCTCCGCCTCAGTATGATCGCTATGACAGAAGACCTCACGAGCGATACCCTCCTTACCCTCCTGCTGCTGGTGGTAGAGCCCGAACTCCTCCCAGGGTTCGCGATGACTACGACAGAGCACCGCCGCCTCGGTATATCTGACCTTTTCAAAACGATCCAAATCTGAATACGGAATAGGGATTATGCGGATTACCGTGGTCGGCCACCTTCACCCCCTCCTTCGCGGTACACGAACGATTACCCTCGAGGTGGCCCTCCGGACATGTCGGCCCCCAGATACAGGTAATATTGTTTTTCTTCATGGGAACCACTCGTTAACGTAGGTCTAGGCGCCGCTCTGAAAGCCCCCCTCCCCGGCCTTCAGGTGGTGGTACGTATGAGCCAGGCTATCCCGCTGGCAACGGGGGAGGCTTTTCTGGCAACGGCTACTCTGGTCCTCCTAGGTCTCGGGACTATCCTCCTCCTGCGCGCAATGGGCGAGATGGTCCTCCCGATGCTGGTGGCTACAGACGACCTTGATTCTCCGTGTCAAGTACTCAGTGCTTAAAATATGCTACTTTACTATGGACGATTGAATGTCCGACCTCTCGTTTTTTTTTCATCCGATGTCGTCGACCTTGGTTATCATTGAATGCAAAAGTCTAAGTTCATATTATACGTATAAAGTAGTTACTATGCCCGGCCATTTATGCCCCGGCCATTTTATATAAGGCGTGCTTGTCGCCAGACTCATCTACGAGCGCCCGAAGCTTTCCATGTTTATTTTTAAGGAGTGCTTTAGGAGTGTCGAACTCGACCTGGCATGACATGAGTATTATGAAAGCACAGACAGCAAGAACAAGTCTCACAATGCGGCCAGCATCAAGGACCATCTACAGTGCGTAAGTACAAATGCAGGAACAAGCAACCATTGCTTACGATTTTATCCGCATCCATAATGGTCTTTGCAAAATAAATATCTTGTCAACATTTGGTTCAACTTGGACTTACCTGCAACCGATGAGCGACAGTCAGGAGCGTCGTGTCTTTGGGCAGTTCCTAGAGTGCATCTATAAGTACAACATCAGATCCCCTGAACCGGAAAGCTTACCGTCCGGAGGGACGACTGAATGATGGAGTCAGTCTTGAAATCGATGGCTGACGTTGCCTCGTCGAGGATCAACAATTTACTGCCCCGAACGATTGCACGAGCTATACACAATAAGCACAGATTAAAGTTCTTAATAGGGGGCGACACACCTAGTGCAAGCAGTTGTCTTTGACCTATACAAATTGTTCGTTTCATATAGCGAGATAGATGAAGGGAAAATCACGCACCTATCGACAAATTGTTCCCGCCTGCCGCAATCTCGCTGTCTAGGGTGATTTTGCCTTCGTCCATCTCGCTCTGGAGGGCGAAAAGGCCCGCAGCCCGCAACGCATTATTGAGCGTGGCGTCGTCGTATTCCTCGAATAGATCAAGATTTTTCCTCAGCGAACCCGTCAATAGTTCGGGCTACAATAGCAACATTAATACGAGCAAGCGATCAACTGCTTCATTGCTCACAATCTGGGGAATGATCGTAATCGAGCTTCGCAAGGCATCCAAGTTGATGCTCGACGTAGGGATACCGTCGAAAAGGACCGTTCCTTCCGTAAATATGGTTCTCAGGAGAGCAAGCGTCAGGGAGCTCTGTGCATGTCGGTTAGCGAAGAAGAGAGAAGGAATGAGAAGAAGGCACTTTTCCGGATCCTGTTCGTCCCACTTGACAGCAAATGAGTGAAGTTACGATGGAAACAGCAGGATCAGAACTCACCAACTCCAACTCGTTCTCCCGACTGGATGTTGAAGGAGATATCATGCAGAACCTTAGGTCCATCCGCCGAATACTTGGCGGACAGCTTTTCAACACTCAAACTCCCACTTGCTGGCCAATAAGCAGGCGGAACTCCGGCGGCGGTGGGCTTGGACTCCTGCTCGATGGTGACGTAGCCTCGGATTCGCTCAAGCGAGTTGCCTTGGATCTCGAAGTCGTTCAATACCCGGACCCACCACAGTATCATGCCGGAGAATCCAATAGCCTGGAAATTTATCAAATCGGAACAACCAAGGAAGTGAGCTATTAACCATGTTCAAACTGAAACCAATGTTCGATGGGGAATGTGACTGGAAGTAGATAAGGTAGTATGCCAAGGAAGCGGCCTGGAACAAAGTTAAAAATGGAGAAAGGCAACCAGGGAGCAGACCAACAAAAAGGCCACCAAGAACATCTACATTCCAATCAATACAAGATCTCGGACTGCTCGACATGAACTTACCAATTCGGATGCACACCCAACGATTGAGATTGTAGAACGTCCTCGCTGTGCGGGTGTACTTGTCGATGCGATCGAGGGAGATCTTAATGATAGAGTTCTGAGCGCCATAAGCACGAATAGATGCTACGAAACGATAAGTGAAGGACAACGTTGGGTGAGAATAATCTTACTGAGTCCGGCTATTGCTGCGCCAAAGCTGAATAATGATGTCAACAGCTGATGACAAAGATGAGAATGGGGTATGGACATACTGGCCAAGAACAGGGGCCTTCAGGAATGAGTTAGAAGCTATGACTGCTTGTTGGGACAGAAATTTACCTTGGCGTTGCTCATTTCGCGTTTGACGCTGAGTTGCGCGGCTATATAGATTTGCTAGATGTATGTGAGCCGATGAAAAAAAAAGAGCACAAGTAAAGTGAGCTTACTCCACACCAGCCGCCCAAAACGCCCACCAAAACGCCGGGAATGAAGAACAAGGGAGTAAACAGTATGACTGCCGCAAACTTGACGAGCATCGACATGGACATCTCCAAAAGGCCCCATAAACCCTGTTGAATTGGACCATCAACGGTCCGGATATCGACAGTACATCTCGCGATCACTCGGGACGTAGGAGTGATGTCGAGCCATCTGCAACGAATACATGAAAAACTGCGCCGTGAAAATAGCGAAGAGAACCGGCCTTAAAGTCGTTCCAAGTACTGATTCAACGAGTTGCTTGTGGATGGATTTCGAGGCCCGGAACACTCCATGAGTGTAAAGGATGAATGACAAAGCATAAATGGTGATTGCAATTAGTAGCAGGAGAGCTGCGATGATTTGTGAGAAGGTCATCGAGAAGCGAGTTCATTGGCGTACAGAAGACTCCGAGGTAACTGCGGGCAAAAGTAAGTGCTTTAATCAGCGACAATAAATGCAGACAGCTCACTAGAAGACATCCACTTGTGAGGGATCACTGGCATGTTCTTGGTACTGGCTAGAAACAGAGAATTTAGTTGTGTCCGATGCAAGGCATGGTAGAATAGCTTCAAATACCTAGCCCACCATCCAAGCCACCAAGTTTGTATACTATTGCTGATCTCCGTGAGTCCCAGTCCAGCGAGGAAAAAGGTAAAAAAGAGCAGCGTGTGGTTGCCGCCCAGCCCCTTGAAGTAGAGTTTGAGAGCATCCCAGCTCACATGACCTTCTTCAACTTCTTCAGCCACAATCAATTTCCCGTCCGCTTTCTTTTCCGCAGCAGCAGGAGGAGCATCAATTTCGTCCACTTTCTTGTCGAGAACGTCCTGGTCTTTGCTGAGCTCCTCGGCGAGAACCTCATCGGTGGCGAGGGCTTCTGTAATCGAGCCATGGCTGTGAATGTTCCCGTCGACACCCATCGAAATAACGTAGTTCGCGATCGGTTTAGCCATAGCGACGTTGTGGGTGACCAGAATGACGGTTCTGCCCTTGATCAGATCTCCGCGAAGACATTTGCTGAATCGTATATCAGAACAATCCAGTGGCAGCGACACGTAAAACGTACTCGACGATCCACTTGGCAGTATGAACACTGGGTTTTATGCGTTAAAATTAGTCGACAAAGAGACCACGGAGACACATTACTCTAAAGCGGCGAGCACATCGTCCAGCCTGAGAATTTGACGTCAAAAACGTGCAATAAATACAGCGGACGAACGCACAAAATGATCTCAGTCTGAGAGTAGATAGCTCGAGCAAGGGTAATGCGGGCCTGTGTCGTTTTAGCGGATGCAACTATGGTATGATGCGGAGAGCACACCTTCTGGCCACCACTCAGTGTCAGTCCCTGTCGGGAATGTTAGACCTTAATACTATATATGTGAACGTGTTTAGTACCTTTTCACCGACCTCACTGTGGCCAAGTCAGAACTCAGTGCCGCATATTTGACAGAGTGCTTACGTTGCATCGCCAGCCTCGAAGAGCTCCAGATCACGCTCCAGAGCACATTGGTGAAGGACCTTCTTATACCGCTCCTCGTCGAACTCTGCACCAAAAAGAATATTTTCCTGGAAAACAAATAATGTTAGATGTTGGCATCGGGGGTTCGCGCCAAACAAGCCTTGATCGTCTCCTGAACATAACAAATGCAAAGAGCCATCAGTGGTTTGTATCCAAAGAGCGTGGCAAAACAAACTGACATTCTGGACCCAACTTTCTTGAGCAGCGTAAGATACGCCTTTTGCGCGCGGGAGGTTGTACCACGAAGTCGGGCCCGATGGAACAAAGTGCATCTCGCCTAAAAAACAGTTGAAGGGATTCAAATCTCCGAAGACAGAATTCATACCGAGAAGCGCCATCAAAAGCGAGGTTTTGCCCTGCAAGCAGATGAGCATCTCGGCGGACGGAAAACAGTAGGATATTCATACCGATCCAGTGGGTCCAACAACGAGATTGATGCAGCCGGGCTTGAACAGCATTTCACCCTTGATCTTGAGGGTGAACTTGCGCCTGGAAGGAGTGATGGTACCGTCCGTTTTTTCACTGGACCACGCAAAAGTTGCATCTCGGAACCCAATCTTCTCGTTGGCTGTCGCATCAGCGGGAACAAAGAGATCCGACGTGTTGGGGTCCGGTTCTGCGAAGGAATCGAGGAGTTCGGTTTTGTGAAGGAACTCGTTCACACGGTTCAACTGGCAATAAATCAGTAAAGCGAAGCACTATTGCGATGGAATGCACACCGAGACTTGGCCTGTGATGGCCTGACTCAACGACCAGAAAATGAAGCCCAACTGGTTCCGAAGCATGTCAAAGACGGACATGGACGAAAAGACAGTCGAAGCGGTGAGATTCTGTTTCATGATAACCGTCTGTTAAGGGGGTGAGTGAGCGGGTCGAAAGATTTTGCCAAGTGATACGAACACTGTAGACACGTTAGCAGTGAATATGACCGGAGAAATAAACAACTAACTAGGTGGCGTATGTTGCTATCATAGTAACAACTGGGATGAAGAAGCTGGCGAGAATGTAGTCAGAATAGGAAAGCAGACACGATTGCACATACTTGAGTGTACCATTCAACAGGTCAAGTATCTGTCTTTTCCAGAGCCAGTTGAGCTCTTCTTCCCGCTTCTCGGCAACCCTCTTATTCATCTGGCGTTCCCATCCGAATAATCTATGGATTTGGTTAGATGACGGTAGCAGAACAGTGCACATTCCCACTTTATCATCCGGAGAACGTTCATTGCTGCGAAGCCATCTGTAAGCACCTTACAACACCAAAAAGGCAGGACTCACTTTCGGTGACGGCTTGAACCCGAGCATCCGTCTTTTTGAGCCGCTGCTGTTGAACCGCTGGAGTTTACAATCAATACCACACTCAAAATATCAAGAAAACTTGAACGCACTTTGGACCATCTTGGCGACGTAGCCAGGCAAAGGGAACAAAAGAACCATCACGCCCATGCCGACGAACGCACTGCGTCAAATCAGGCAAGTCGCAAATGAGTATGCCGAGAAGAACTCACCTCCAGCCAAGAACCTTGTACAGGAAGATGACGCAGAGGATAATTTCCAACGGGATGAGCAGGAAAAGAAACAAGAAGTCTCGCGAGTCGGTGATGTTCCCTACGCCAGGTTAGATAAAATCAGCAAGGTAAAACAGCGAACAGACCTAAATCGGTGGTAACCTATCGAGGACTGAGATCAGAACGGTGAAAGTGCAAGCAAATAAATGGGTAATAACCAAGTTAGTGATTTTTCCAACCAAGTTGCTTGCGTCGGGCGACTCTACCGGCTCTTCCTTGACCTCTTTGCCCTTGCCCTTCTTGCTCGAAGTGGTGGATTTGATGCTGGAAGAGCTGGCCTGAAGGGTCTCATCTCGCGAGACGGTGTCGGCGTCGGCCGAGATCACAGTCTCATCCCCGCTTCCGTTCGACCCCTCTTGTTCAATTGGGGATGGCGCTTCGCTGTCTGCGGGTGTTGAAGTACCGCTGCTTGAGGCCTTTTCGGCGGTCTCCGCTTTGACACGGATGCGCAACGCATGCTCAAACACTAGCTGAGTGATTAGCGCCTCACAACGGACGAGTGTGCGCGTCTTGATTAAATTATCAGCAGTATGAAAGGAGCCTGACAAAGACATGCTCACGGCCATGAAGATGTACCACTGAAAGGCGATTGAACCGAGCATCGGGCCAATAAACAACCAGATTATCCAGAACCAGGGCTTCACCAGCGGTTCCTGGTCGGGGTGCTCAAGATAACTGTGGTTTTGCATAAACATCAATCCGAATAGAAAGAAAACCGACGCACTCGAGAAGTCGGTTGATTCCAATGGGGGACGCAAAGTTTGCGGAAGCCATTATGATTATCGTGGCCGCCTAACGAGGGGCTCGATATCATTTGGAAGATTTACTGACCAGAAACTCACCATGCTCAAGTATTCGAGACGGAACACCCAGATGAGGCCAAAGAACAGGTGACGCTTGTTGGAAACAGAGACCTCAAGGTGCTACATAACCAAGTAAGATATTGATTTGATGGGACCGAGAAGGCGATTCTTACCTTGAAATTCTTAGATTTGAGATTGGCGGCGTAGTCGTAGTCACTCAGCGGGGGCAATTGATCTGAAAATACCTCAAATTACTGCATTGACATAGACCGGAGCACCAACCATGTGTCATGTGAGGTACTCTGTACCCCAAGAACACCACAGGGTCCAAGAATGAATAAACTATGGTTGAGATTATAGACGCAGTTTGTTCTGGGTTCGGTTCAGGCATGGGGTTCTGTGCTAGTGATTAGAAGTGCAGGTACAGCATAATTTTAATTACCTTTGGGTCGACGGGGATATATTGGCGGGGTATAAACAGCGGGACGATCGCACCACCTACGAACAAGCTAATAACCTTGGCCCACAAGATCCAACCCTCCGAGATGTCCAAGGGAACACGATGGTAAGTGATGAGCGGGAAGAGATCGCGGTAGACGTAAATGAGTAGGGTGCCCACGAGGACCGTGTTGAGGTGCTTGAGCGCGACCCGACTCCATCTCCGCTTGGCAGACACCGTGGTGATGGCCAAGATGGAACTATAAAAGAAGGTCATGCAGATCGCGACTTGCAGCCATTCCGTAACGGAGAGTGCTGGACTCGCGCGATGTTTCTTGGGATGCTTCTTGCCCCTATGAACAGGTTGTAGCGTTACACACAGACGAAATAACGCACTCACCATTTCCCAAAAATGGTGGCCTGGCCAGTGCTCGACTTGTTGGCCTCGGTGATCGCCAAAGACGCAATGGACAGACCAAGCAGGGCAATGCATGAGACCAGGCGTACGAGCTTGAAAGTAAAGATGACGGCGCCTCCATGCTCAGTGACGTGCTCCTTGACTTCGGCGACCAAGCCAGCGGGGTGGACAGCAGGGGTTGGGTCCTCAACCTCGGGCTCGGAGGTCCGGAACACAAAGGCGCGCAGCTTGCGGCCCCAAACCGACGCCAGAAACAGATGGAGGAGTAGAAGAACTGCCGAGGCGGATGCTAGGATTGCAGGCACGACAAGCGTGTCAGCCCAGCTAAAAAAAATGTTTAACACTAATGAGGTGCATTTGTACAGTCTCCCGTACACTGTGTGGGTTTTGCCGGCGAATAGGGACACGAGGGGGCCCACGGAGGCATGGTCGACTGCGAGCGGGGTCTGCGCCGTCGTCCAAAAGTACATGGCAATTGAGAAGACGCCTGTTGAAATTTGGATGAATTTCTTGCGCGCAGCAACGATTTTAAGGGTTTCAGTCAAGCTTCGGTGCCTCTGGAGGAGTCAGAGCAGACTAAGCGGTTTCAGGATCTGATGCCTATCCGTGCTGGATGTAGTGATACTGAAGTTGTATTGATGAAATGTCAGCTTAAAGACGCGTTTCGTCACATGCTTCAGTTCCCTCTTGCATGGAGCCTCAGCCAGTCTCCGCGCGTCCGTCCTCCGAGCACTCCCCGGGCTCACTCGCATCTGCGCAGGGACCGGTCCCATTGTTCGATCTCCACCTCCGCACCATTACTGAGTCCTATATCGCCTTTTTCCAAGAACGGTGCGCCTCTACTCGTACTCGTGCCGTACACTCCGATTTACTCGTCTTCTTCAAATAGAAAGCGCATCGAAGAGTCCTAGTGTGTTCCCTCGTGTCCAGTTTTAGCGTCGTGCTCACAGAAAGCAGCGTTGATTCTCTCGTCAAGCTCCACAAGAAAATAAAGTCAATTGACGCGTTTCTCGATGATCGGTCCGACCTCAGCACCACGCGCAGTGCATGGAACGAGGTCCGCGACAACGTTGACCGAGGTCCGTCCTCTGTCCCCCGTCCGTTCATGCTCCGACACCCGCCCCAGAGTCGCAAGCTCGACAAGCTTTCCTATCGGCCCTTACTGTGGACGTGATCAATCCTCTGACATCATTGCGCGAAACACAGGATCGGACAAGAAAGCGCATCAAAGATGATCTGAAAGAGTCTGGCAACGCGTACAACGACTTTGCGGAGAATGGATTGCCGAAGCTCAAGGCGAAGTATGCAAAGAAATTTGCCGACGTCGAGGTCTGCCAGTTCTGTTTCCTTCTTTGCAACTCAAGTCGACGTCTGTTCAGGAGAGCAAGCGTGCGGCGGCCGCAGCACCTCCCCTTTCGCCCAATGCGGTGACGGCATCCGCGTCGGACCACCACAAGTCGGCAGTCCCAAATGCGCCATTACGCGTTACTTCCCCGCAGCCTCTGCGCGCGCTTGAACGACGGCCCTCTGGAAGTGCGCCGAGCGGTCGCAACCGTTCGCCCTCATCTTCGACCGCCTTTTCTGATCTTGCCCAGCACGGGAAAAAGCAACTCAATCAACTTCGCGGCTTCCTCGAAAAAAGCGGAACTGTCAAGGAGTCTTTAGGCGGGGGGAGGGAAACCCACGCATTGAAGGCTGTCCGTGCAAAGAGAGAGGCAGACGAGGCTGGTAAGGTCATTCAAAACCCTGTGGTGTGGAAGCTAACCCCCGCAAATAGACAAGGAGTACCGCAATGGTGTTCATTGGCTCGAGACCCTTCGACTGCGACGTATCAAAATCCTGGAGAGCGGTTACAGGGTGGGTTTAACATTGAATGACCAACTGCCGCCACCTGACTTTTCATGTAGAGCCTAGAGATGTTTGTCCAGGAATCCTCTGCTACCGTGAAGCAGGTGCTCGAGAAGTATACGGATAACATGATGTACGATGTTCCTTGCCCCCTCATCGCCTTCTATTCGAATTTACCATAATTATAGTGCAACGAGCACGACCCAAACTCAATTATCCACTCACGCCCGCTCCGTTGTTGATAAGATCTCGCCAGAGATCGACATCTCCAAGCTTGCGGCGTCCATCCCGCGCTCGCTTGCATCCGCTATACCCGACCGCATATTATACCAGAATGGCCACGTCGGAGAATGTAACGATTTAATATTCGGTTTCAGTCTCGTGGACTACGCTGTGGCACACAATCTACCAGAAGACGAGGCACCCAAGATTGTCCAGATTTGTATCAAGGAGATTGATCAAAAGGCACTGGAGTGCGAGGGAATATACCGAGTTGGTCACCTTTTCTCCCAGCTTTCCTATTAGTTTCTCACAAGCTCACAGGTGTCGGGTCGGCATGCCGTTGTCCAGTCTGTTCGTTGTCTCCTTTCCTAGTCATCAAATCATGTCGACGAGCTTTCATTATCCTTGACAGTTGCAGCACGAGATTGAACGCGACGAATCGAAATTCGCGTTCAAGCCGAAGGACGACGTTTATGCCGTTGCCTCGTTGCTCAAGGTCGGAACGTGCACCTGTTTTGAAAATGTCAAAAGTTGACCGACTATCTCGATAGTTGTATTTACGAGAGCTGCCGGAACCAGTATTCAAATATTCCTTACCAGATCGGATCCAGCACACAGAAGACCGAGGTTAGTGTTGCCGGACCTGTTCAGGAATATATCGCGAACACTCATCCCTTGCGCAGCTGACCACCAATCCAACAATTTTATGCTGCTGAGATCCAAGATACGAAGACTGCCTCCCGTTCACCAGGCCACGCTCAAGGCGCTGGTCGAGCACCTTGCCCGCATCGTTGCGTTTAGTGATAAAAACAAGATGGACGCGAAGAATCTCGCCATTGTGTTTGGTGGTGTTATTTTCGGAGAAGATGACATCGCCAAAGGTTCAGACTTGTTAACCATGCAGACGGCAAAGGACTCATTAATGGAGGATCTAATCATGCATGCACATATTTTGTACGACGATAACGCGATGCATCACGAGCCGCCGTTGCCAGCGACGCCTGCGGGAGAGCCGTTGCCGGAGGTGTACTATGGGTCCAAGAGGACTCACGTGGCGACTGTACCGCCGTCTTCGCCTCCCAATCGAGCAGCTACTGCGTCTCCACAAGACTTTACACCCCGCCTTCCGACGCGGCCGGCGAACAGCATCCATCCATCTGCCCGAGCGAACCCGCCAGCGTCTCCGACCAAGGAACGGGTGAGCGTCCCGCCCTTACCTCGCCGCCCCAGCGACGAGACGCCTTCGTCGCCCGCGCAGTCTACAGCGACCCTCGAGACCGAGACGTCTTTCCGCACGTCCGTTGATCTCGAGAGCATGAGCGAGGCGTCTCAGCCGCCGTCCGCAAGGCAGTCTGTGCAGCTGCTGCCTCCCCTCTCGCCGCATACGCCACTCGCTACGCTGCCGGAGCGGTAGACAGGCTGGACATTTTTGTATTATCTTTGACGACCGCACGAAACAGACTTGTTCTATGAACTGATGTATTTTTTGCATCCATGACTCCCTTTTGCTTCTCATCTGCATGTGGAATAGGTTCATTAATACCGCATTCTATATCCCTAGGTACATTAGCTAGCTGTCTTTGATGTGTTTTCGAGTATGTTTGTAATCAGTATATTGTAATTTCTTGACCCTATTCCGGATTGAAGTGGCAGATGACGAGCTCCTCCTCGTCCGATTCCATAGCATCGTCGTCTGAAACCGCGATAATCTCGGCCTCGACTTTACCTGGTGCAGTTTCCTCTTCGTCCACGGTTATGGCCGGTTCTGATGTCATCCAGGTCTTTTGCCAGGCGAGAACTCGCGGGTGCGCTTGGACTCTGCAGGGGCTGGGTATTATTGCAGAAAGAATCGGTCAAAACTTGGGTTTACTTGGACGGCTGGAAGTTCTCGATCTCGAGGTGATCCATCGTGGTTGCGCGGGAGAGGGCAACATAAGCTTGCCCCTTCTCAAATGCCTTGTCCAGGTCAACTTTCACGCGCGCAAGGGTTTGACCTTGGGATTTATGGATCGACAGGGCCCACGCCAATATCAACGGAACCTGAAGCCTGTGTGCTTCGCAGTTTCCTTTAAACCCCTCGACGGAAAATCCGAGCGGGGCGCAGAGCAAGTATAAGCCGTTCGTAAATCGAACAAGCGGCCAAGCCTGGTCCTTTGCGAACACGGCTTCGTCCAGTGGGCAGAGATGTTGCGGTAGTTCTTGCTGAGGCTGCGCAACGGTATACCCGCGGGCCACGGCCTCGCGCGTTGTCAGGAAATCCTCGAGGACGCCGACACTACCGTTTACAAGGGCGCCTTGCACGACGTTCTGTGGCAAGGTATTTCAGTCGCTGAAGCACATCATGGAGAAATAGGCGCGCCCAGCTTACTTGGATCAACATCACTTGAGCCCCGACCTGTCTAGAATTATCAGCGAAAATAATTATAATAGCGCCTTCATTACTTTCAGAGAAATTTTGGGTACTGCAACCAGGCGATCCAACAACCGTTCTGCACTTTCCCTGCCATAAATGAGCCATTATACGGCGTTTCAAAGACAGAGCCCTCAACTTGTTGAGCGGTTCATTATGAACATCGTACCCGGCACTGTCAACCGCATGATACCTGAAGACATCCTTTTTGAGCTAGTCAAGGACTGAGTGTGAACGACCAAATACGTTATTACTGTCCCCGAAAGATCCTTAAGTCTCCCGCTGTCTGTACCCGAATCAATGCGCAAGCAGGAAGAAATCGGATTAGTGGGCCTACTGCAAGCTTCAACCTCGGCTCTCAGGGGGAACCTGCAATGAGAATCGCATCAACGAACGAACAGGGGTTCCAGGGCTCACAGTCGACTAGGTTCAATTCCGTCCTCATAGACCAAAGGGCGGGAGAGTTTCGTTAATTGTTGAATGTGTGTCCGACTCAGGACACCAGCTCGCATGGATGACAGAATTTCAACGAAAACTGGTGGGAACGATAGTACGAAGCAAGTATTTTAAAGAGCCTTTGGCAAGTTACCATTATCCTTTTGGCGGAAAACGCGCGACAAGACGATCGGTCGTCCGATGCATCGCGACCATGTTGTAGCATCGAAGGCAAAAGTAGCGGGCATCCTGTGTTCATGAGTCTGATCTGGAACCGGAGGCAGCTGGAAAAAATCGCCAGAAACAACGAGCTTTCAGGAATAACATCAAGAGATTGAAAGAGCATCAGGAGAAGAGATAATACCTGGATGCCGCCGAAAGGAAACAAGGATTCGCGTACTTCGCGGGCAATATATTCCTAAACTTGATATTATAAAAGGAATTCCCCCCAAAAATGGACCCACAATTTTGTCAAACAGAATACCATCTATCATAGAAACTGTGGAGGACAGATACGTTCAGAGTCGGACGGAATAGTCGAGCCATTCGAATAACTCACTTTCATCTATGATGAGAGTCCTCGTATCTTCCCAGCGCGTACGAAGTCTGAACGAATTCTTGATTCTGCGCGCAAGACGTTCTTTAGATTCTTTCCCTAATCCAATCCCTGCAAATGAATGCAGGGTAGAGCCACCAATGTTCAGGCCAGCGATTCCTGTGGACGCCGTGACAGCCAGGGAGCTCGGCTTTCGTACAGGATCTTCTTTCAAAGTCCTTATTATCTCACGCAAAAGAATGGACTTTCCCGTCCCCTATATTTAACACTTAGCCGGCTGAAATTAAACAATACAGTCCACTCACCGCAGGTCCGGTGAAAAACACAGATTTTCCAGCAACAACCATGTCCAAAACCCTCTGTTGTTCCCCGGACAGCCTGATGGTTTTCGCAGGCTGCAATGGAGTTGCTGGGATGACGACTGGGTCCATGGTGGCAAGTTCGAAGAGTCAGCTGCGGTCTAAACGCGTTATGGTGCCCTAGTACGCGTAGACAAGAGTAAGTGTGTCACTAGTGTGTGCTTCTCCTATCTGTCACGCATTGTGACTGACGCGCTCCTCGCCGTCACGTGCGCGTATGCGAGCTTTAACAAAACAATTCAATTCCATGAAATATTACGCCGTTGCCAAAGGAAGGGAGGGCCCAAAGGTCTACAAGAGCTGGGATGAAGTGCGTCAACCTAGATGCCCTGCTTATCGGCTGCTCCATAACTTTATTTCATAGTGCAAGGAAAATGCAAGGATCTCGTCAATCGTTTCCCAAGAACGCGATTAATGATTCACTTAGGTCACTCGGTATCCTGGAGCCATCCACAAAAGCTTTACCTCCTTTGAACAGGCTGAAACATGGCTAGCTTGTTCGACTGTTTTTTGTCCCCCAGAATTTCACCCTGATTCTCGCCAGCTTCTCTTTCCCTTCAAACAACGGCTGCGCCCCAATCGGCGCCTCCCTCTACGGACTATTCGCGCTCCCAGAAGCCGTACAGTCGGACTGTACGATCGAAATCCAGCGCCACCATCCCTGAAGATGTTTCAAGCTCAAGGAATGCTGAAGCCAGTACCTCGAAGGTGTCCCTTTCAGAAGAGCAAAAAGATGTCCTTCAACGAGTACGTCGAGGGAAAAGCACATTTTTTTCGGGATCGGCAGGAACTGGGAAATCAGTGCTTCTGCGAGAAATTATCAACGAACTAGGAGGCCACAAGTGCCCCACACTCGGTATCACTGCATCCACTGGCATTGCGGCAATCAACATCGGTGGATGCACGTTACATTCCTGGGCCGGGATTGGGATTGGGAACGAGGCGGCAAAGAAAGTCGCCGGTATGTTTCTTGGTCAAACAAAGTTTGAACCAGTTTTGGATCGCTGGAGAACGGTAAAAACTCTCGTCATCGATGAAAGTGCGTTTTTTATCTTTGTTGTTTTTATCTGCGATGCTCAGCTCTATACACATAGTTTCCATGGTCGATGGCGCATTGTTCGACAAGCTGGTTCGGTCTTGATTGGCTTTATATTCGCGATCTAACTCAAGAGTAGGAGGAGATCGCACGCATTGTCCGTGGGAACGACGCACCTTTTGGTGGCATACAGGTATTCTATTTCGTTTGTTAAGCCATTTCGCCAATTCCATTTGTAGCTCGTTTTGTCCGGCGATTTTTTCCAGTTGCCTCCAGTTCCAAATAAGCATGGTGATAAAGTCATTCCTCCCATCTTTGCGTTCGACGCGAAAGCATGGGAGGCTTGTATTGACCAGCCGGTGACCCTCACGCGAGTTTTTCGCCAGAAGGACCAAGGTCTGCGTCATTCAGTGTTCTCGCTCCTATTGAATGCCCCCCATCACAGCTTTTGTGAACCTGTTAAACGCGATGCGTTTTGGCAAAATAGAAGATGTGGCGGCCTTCACCGCTCTTGCGCGCGAAGTCAAGTATACCGACGGTATAAGGCCAACGGAGCTGTCAGTTCACCCACGACGACGCGCGACACTTCTGACCCTTTTTACCCTCAGGCTGTCGCGTAGGGAGGAGGTTGATCGCGCCAACAACTCACGCTTAAATGAGCTTCCCGGTGACTGTGAGACTTATGTGGCAAAGGAATACCGCGGCCGCGATTTCAAAGGGGAACGAATAAGCCCAGAGAAAATGGACAAGCTTTTGGACCGTCTGGTCGTGCCAAAGATGATCCGACTCAAAGTGAACTTTGCTCGTTGTCTACCATCCCTCATCTAATCAATGTCAACACAGGTCGGGGCACAAGTGATGCTGGTGAAGGTTAGGATTTTATACCGTAACCTCATGGTTAGACCTGAAACTTGATTGATCTGCTGCTGTAGAACCTCGTCCAGGGTCGTTTGGTAAACGGTTCAGTTGGAAAAGTTGTTCGTTTCACTACCTCTTTTGAGGCGACCAATGAGCACCTCCAAATCGCCAAGGCGGAGGGAAAAGAGCAAACGCAAACAAGACCACAGCCGGAGACGAGCGACCAGCGGTGGCCAGTCGTCCGATTCACCGACGGAGAAGAACTGGTCATGATCCCTCAAGAGTTCACAGTCAACAACGCGGATGGCGAGATGGAGGCCCAACGTGACCAGGTATTGTGCACCGCTAACCTCAAGTCTACAAATGGCTGACCTGGGCAGGTTCCTCTTATCCTTGCGTGGGCCTTGAGCGTCCACAAGTCGCAGGGACAGACCCTGGAGCGTGTTCGTGTCGACCTCAAACGGACGTTCGAGAGGGGCCAAGGTGCTGGTTTGCGGACTAGTTATTCATTGTCATTCACGTTTGTTCTAGCTTACGTCGCCGTTTCGCGTGCAACGAAGATGGAGCAGCTCCAGATTCTCAACTTTCACCCTTCAAAGTACGTGCCAACCGAATTTCGCCCCCGAGTCAGTCTGAACTAACAAATGAGCCAAGGGTGGTTGCTCATCCTCGAGTTCTGCAATGGCACGCTGCTTCCCAGGACATGGACAGCTATCGCAGGGTGGAGGATGAAATGGACTCGGAGGCGGCGATGGAGGCATATTATAACTAATATTCTATTGATAACTGCACGAATAATACAACAGACGGATGATACATTTATTTGCTACAGTGAGGATCATACAACTTCAATGAAGTTTGCCGGAAAGATGCCCTTGCGGCCGTCTAAGGTGCCGGTCCACCTAGTATAAATGAGAAAAGAGAAGAATGCATGTATATCACAACATACCAATCATCCGTGCTATCGGACCGTTTAGTTATAACGATTATATCGCCCTTGGAAAACGAGAGGTCTCCAGGCTGACAGGGAGTTTGTGAGGTGTAACATCTGCCCTACTTTTAAGACTCACCTGGGCGGCTTGGAAGTCGTATAATGCGATGGCACGGCCCACGCCTTCGTGAGGCATGAGGGGCGTGGTAAGTCCAGGCTTGGGTTTGATAAACGGCGAGGACATGCTGAACTGCCGTTCACTGGTGGGCGACGAGTCGGTTGGAGTATATGCCTTGGATTCATACACGGGGGACGAAGGAGTCAAGTAGGAAGAGTACGCAGAAGTACTCATGGAACGTGAATGGCTTTGCGTAGGCTTGTTTTCCCCAAACGGTGAGGTAGGCGCAGGGGACGGATCGAATAAATCATACACAGTGGGTACATGGGATATTGATGTGGCCGCCCGCGAATGACGATAACCATTGTTGTCTTGCTGCTCCGGCACAAAGTCCGATTTAAACTTGGTCGGAAACTGAGAAGTGGTGCCGGAACCTTGCGCTTCCCAGTTCTCTTCAAACTCCGGTTTACCGCGGAGAGATGCGTTTGCGACCTCATTGCTGAAATATGATCCAGAGTCGCGACTTTCGCCCCAGGATGCAGGGGGAAACTCGAGTTTATCACCCTTGCGCTTCTTCCGAAGCTGAGAAGGCGGAGTTTCGCTGGTGGGAGTCGCAAAGGCATAGCCCTGTTCTGGCTCGCTTTCTGAAATCCATTGACGGTTTCCTGGGAGGCCCGTGCAGGCATCCAAGGTTTTAATTAAAGCTGCGGCCCATGGTGGGGGAGCCACGGCACCACTAAGCAGCAGTTTGCTTGTAACCTGAGAACTATAAGCCTGGACATTAGCGTCCTGGCGTTCGACGATAACAGATCCCTAGTGGCCTATGAAACGTGATTCAGACTATCAACAAAGGGCACACCTCCACAGAGAGACCTCCAAATAATCCCCGAGTCTTGGAATAGCTGTACCTGTTCGAAACAGTTAGCAAGGGGTAGCATCAACCAGTTCCAAATATTCACATTGCAGCTACTTTGCCGCTTGTATTTAGTGAGCCAATGGCCTCGCCGTTGCGGCCAAGTGGGCCGATGGCGAGACTCATGTTGCCGCTAATTAAATTCTGTGAGATACATCGCATTGTTTGAGTAGTTCTTACTTACCCCAACGTCAAGGATCCACTTGCCATGAAAGATTTCTGAGCCAACGGCGGTTAGCGTGATGACAGAATTGGCCAACTGTTAAACTCACTACGGCCTTATGGGAGTTCAAAACTATCAAAAAGTCTGTGACCTCGGCCCCAAGTTGGGTGCCCACTCCAAGGCCGGCAGTCCCTATGGCACTTGGGCTGGACCAAGTACCATCCGCGAGTTTTGCGATGACAATACCGGTTCCCGCGCGGGCGCTAAAGAGGAATCCTGCCTTGAAGATGGTAAAGATGGCAAAGCCTGACGTGAGGACGAGTTAGATCGAGGGTCTGCCAGGCGGGATAAGGTGGGACCCTTTGCGTTCTCGAGGACTGCTCGAGGTATAACTCCGTCGAGACCATTGTTGGAGCTATCGACGAACGACTTGACTGTTGAGATGTCAAGACAGTGGTTCCAAGTTTAAGCAGGTCAAGAAACTGTACATATTTTCGCCGCCTTTAAGCATTCTTTGGGGAGGGTTTGAGGGAGGGGAGAGTTGAGTTTCATTCAGATAATATTTGAAGTAGGAAGGTGGCGGAGAGCCAGAGGGCGCGGAGACGGCAAGGCACGGAAGAGGATCTGGACCGGTCAGCGAGATGACGTTGAGACTCTTCGGATCGGAGCCCGGACCGAAGGCTCGACTAGTTTTTGGACTTGCACCGAAATTTTAATTTTCACTTTCTCCCTACCCGCTCTTGTCTCTCAACGACGTCGATGCACACCGTGTCGGTCAAGATAAAAAATGAATTTACATCGCGTGAATAGCCACCAGGGCAAATATTAACTAGTCACCCTGACACCCGGTATAACGTATCGAACTCGTGTCTCCTGCCGGTTCCTTTCATGTCGCGTCGACATCCGTGGTGGGGAGTCGCTCTTTTCTGGCTTAGTTCGGCCGCGCAGGCGACAAATAGTCTGGGCTACCTCGAGCAGGTGGGCGCGTCCAATTCAAAGCTTGGAACCGTTTATCGAATCTCCCAGACCTTTTATTTCAACTACAACATTGCATCCCAAGCGGTTCCTGTCCCTATAACGAGTAAGAAGCTTTTTTTCCCCGTTTCCTATTTCCGAATTTCAACAGCGCAATGCGAAACAATTCACCTCTCGTGGTCTCGAGGAGAGGGTACTGGGTTCGTTGCATGTGTTCTAACCAACCAGAGATACTGAACAGGCTGCATATTCCAGCCCAGACCCAGTCGCTCCATATTTTCTCCAAATTTATACCTCGTCAGTCGCCTGGACCAAACTTTCTGGAGAACGTCTCATAACCTATCTATCATGTAGCGCATTTGTGTTTCCGTTCATTGTGTCAGCTGGCAGTGGTTTGAGTTTCGTGCGTAATCCCTTCTTTCTTGCATATATTCCTCAGACTTTGAACAAGTCGAACAGGATTGGGAGGTGCCCTTCGGCCCTGGAACTCTTTATCAAATATGCATGGTAGGTGTTTCGCCCGTTCCTCCCGCAATCGCCTCATGTTCCGCCCAGTTCGATAAAAACGGAAATACAGGCATGTTCCCACAGCGCCGCCTCCACTCAATTTTGATCAAACTCTGGCATGCAGGTGGCTGCGAAGCAATATACACGATGGTCGCAAACACGACTGCCACACCGTCCTGCAACAACGTAACTTTCCCACTCGGACCCCTGGACGTCGACGCCGCTGTCAACGACGGTGCACTGTCGCAATATGGATGGGTTAACCAGGTACCTGCAGCGTTGACGCGCTATTCCATTCCTCATACATTTCGGCAGTGCACGGATATCCAGATCACACCGAAAAATGGCACACCCGTACGTCGCTTGCTTCCTGTTAGACTGCATTTCACAATTTAGAAAATGTACAGCCCTATATTTTCACGGTGAGCTACTTAGAGATAGAGATGGCGCCGTCTTACCCACAGTTGTTCTAGATTGCTCCGACCCTTCATCCGCCACACAACAAGACCGGACCAGATCAAACCCCTATGAACTGGACGGTCAACCTGTCTTGGGGATCCCCTTTTTTTATCAGCGTCGTCGATGCAGACATGAATTTCTGGGCCTACGGCCCTCTGCATAGCGGGCAAGGGACCTCTATTGCCTGTCTTTCTGGGTCCGAAAAATCCGAGTAGTTTGCTCCTTTTCTGCAATGTTATGATACTAACTGCTTGACCAGTTCGGACTCGAAAATGCCTCCTGTAATAGCCGTTGCGTCCGGAATCGGGGGGCTGCTCGTAGGCCTAATCGCAGGAGTAGCCTCTGTGTTTATCTTCTTCCGTCGACATAAACGACCGAGAGGCCCTCCATTGCTGGATCCAACGGGATCCAGCCGTTACGTGGACCCATATCTTTTCCACTCCACCCCCACAACCCATTATGAAGCGCTGCCCTCAGGGCACCCCCAAGACCCATCGTCATCGACCCTCTCTCCGTCCCCAAGTTACATGGCCCTGCAGCAAATGCAAAGGGAAGGTAGCAACTATCAAATCGAGCCATTCACTCCCCCGGGCGCAACACGACATTCCTTATATGGCAGTGAGTTTGAGCCCAATCACGCTGCCAGTGCGACAACACCCGAAGGCGGCGGCGGGCACATCTATGTTGTGCATCACGACGCCGGAAGAGCGCCCGTGACGGTGTATCATCAAGACGGCACCGAAGTGGTTGAGCTGCCTCCGCGATATGCACACAATTCTTCTCTCTCACGCAGCGTATCTGGTATCGCTGCCGACGGACAGACCGATATAAATTTTGCCAGTGACATTTTTTCGCCACCCCGTAGCCCGAACAGGCCGAGGAAGCCATGAGCCCGGGACAAGACTTTCATTACTTACGATACTTGGACTAAATGCATACTTCATGACGATATTTTACATTAATGGATGGACATCTTGCTGGTAGATCTAACTATCCGACATATACTCCGATGGGGCACGGTTTCCAGTTGGAAGTGGAATCAAACAGACGCCAGCCGGGGCCGAATGTAGTGTCCAACATTTCGACGGAGACTGCATCCAGCTGGGACGGCCGCATTTCTACATCGCTTTCGGGGACTGCCAGAAGTGTTGCCAGCCGCTCGTTCATGACGGAAATGTCGTCCGAAGCCCATTCCTTTGCATGAGCAAATGTGAGGTTTTTTTTTTGAATCGAAAAGATGAGTACATACACGATTTATCGGACCAGTCTGCGGCCGAAGCAGAATAGACAACGCTGCGTCCATCTCAGGGTTGTCCGCGGCGAGGGCTTGCAGTAAAGCTATAGCTCTGCACAATTAAAATGTGAATCGAGTTATTCTTCGGAAACAAAAAAAAATCGGTACGCTGCAGTGTCCCTGTTTACACTAGAGCTGGGGCCTAAGCCAGTGATCAGTGAAACGATGGTATCTCTTTTCAAGTCGATGTCGGATTCAGAGTTATCCACGTCCCAGTTCTCGATCATCCACATTGCCCAGCGCGCAAGGCACGCGTCGTACGTCGTGTCAACTGCGATTGGGACCACTTCAAGCTGGGGAGGCTCGCTTAGCAGATATGAGACGATCCTGCTTGAGAAGATGGCCGGGAAATCGGGGTGCAGCGCATGCAAATCGGAGAGGAGAGGTGACCAAAGCTCGACAGAGAACTTTGGAGGCAAAAAAGAGTTTGCGGGGAAAGCGCGTTTTCTGGTACCGAGGCGTTAGTCTGGAGTAATCTACGGCGTAAGGCGCACTTTTTGGACAGTGGAACGAGGGCACCCTTCTCCATCAATGCATCGCAGAGCCGTTCCAGCGCCCATCGCTCCTTCGCACTTTGGTCGCCTTTGGCCGATGTATCCCAGCCTAGTTCGCCGACTGCGACGTTAGCCGAAACCGTTGCTTCTGCGATCCATCTTTCTACGTCTTTGAAAACACTTTTGATTTCTTGGTTATATTGAGATCTCAGAGATGCGTCACGAGTGATTATTTTCCGAAGAGACTTGTATTGCTTCAACGCGGGAGCCAGAGACCGCAACGGCGCGGACTGTGGCGGGGCCACGGTCGAGGGATTTATTGTGGGAAGGAAGTAATTGTGCAGCAGCCAAGCCATTGACTGTGATTTTCATTAGACATATACATGCAGGTACACAGCTTGTGGATACTTACCTCCCGAGCCGCTTGTCGAAGTAACTCGAGACTGGGAAGGTCTTCGTGTGTCGCAGCATGCCGTAGTTCGACAAGCCAAGGCGGAAGACCAAGCTGGTTCGCTATTGAAGCTATGGATCGGGCGTACGCTCCAAGTTGCAGGGGGTCGACTAGCCCGTTCACCAACCTTATTACCGCGGCTGCATAACTGTGCCGCAAAGAGAGATACGACAGTGGCTGGATTACGGAGGCATCCTGTATCAATGCAGTAAGGAGAGCCAAGGTAGATTCGAGCGCATGAGGAAGAGGTGTTATTGCCCTCCAGGCGGACAACTAATGGTCTTGAATAAAAAGGACATGGTTGTTGAACCCAACGACTCACGCGGTTGATTGCCTTGGTTTTCGACTCCAAGTCGCTTTCGTCTGTAAAAATCCAGGAGCAAAGCTGGTCGAGCTCGGAAATCGACGTCCATGGAACTCTACGAGGTAATCTCATCTTGCTGTACTTCGGGAGCCTGCTTGTAGCTAGTCGCGACTCCCGTCAAAAAGTTTTTGGACCCGGGCCGGATATTAGCCGCTGACACGTGACCACTTCCGAGACGTCTCGTCCGCGAACGACGCGACATGAGTTCTTCTTCGGCGAAAAAAATGAATACAATAGCTGGCACCACGCTAAGGCCAAATCTAACGCGTCGATAGTGCGGCTGAATAAGGCTGAATCCCCTTGAATGGAGTTAAGCTATCGGCTCATCAAAACGGTCACATGGTGTGTTGCTTTTCGCTTCCCGCGCGCGACACCTTTGCACTCTCCCCTTCACGGTGAACGACTGTCTTCACAGATAGTTCGATTTACGAGATTACCTTCACGTCCCTTACGACTATGCCCTCTCTTGATACGAGAGGAATTATTGCCGCTGCACAGTTAGGCGGTTACGTCCCGATCGCTGCTCTATCACTCTATCTAGTTATCCGCTATGCTTTACGACGAGATGCCGGATGGCTCTTCATGTTTATTTTCTCTCTCAGTTAGCATCGCGTCCTCTCTGATTCTCCAAGAATTGACAGAATATACAGCACGAATCGCGGGAGGAGCCTTGATCGTCGCCGCGGAGGTGATGAAAGCTCCAAGCCCCGACCTCTATCTTGCGGCGTACATTATGTTTTACGCGGGCCTTGGGTTGCTTATGTTGTCCACAATCGGGTTTCTAGGCCTTGCGTGTGTGATTTAATATTTTCTTTTTGAGCTCCATCTTACCCTCATTTTCTTAGAGGGCAGCACACATACAGTGAATACCTTCACACGACCAGGATGTTCGTATGTAAATTCCATCCCATACACCTTTCTCCCCTCATTGGAATTTGCAGAGGTCAGTACACAAGTAATGAATGTCAATGCAATAATTTCACCGCAAATTCAGAGCTATCGCTTTTTTCGTGATCATCGCCCTCGCCCTGGCCGTTGCAGGCGGTCTATTGGGCACCCACGTAGCTCCAACCCAAGGTCATATTGGCGATATCCTTAGGAAAACCTCGGCCGCCTTGTATGGCGTTCTCGCACTGGTGCTCATCTTTGTGCATCTACGGTGTTGGTCCGACCGCTACGAGATGAGAAGTTATCGGAGACGAGTGCGTAACACTTCAAGACGCGATATATTGAATTTGACCCTTGGCCAGCTTCTTGGAGGCGTCCTTTTCGCTCTGCCTGTTCTCTGCGCACGCGTTGCATACGAAATTCTGGCGGCCTGGTCCTCCTCGGACCTCTTTGGCCTTCAACTTTCGTCCAACGCGACGCTAGCTATGTTCCAACCGATCACTGGGAAATGGATATTGTTCTTGGTGCTGGGTTTTGTCTGCGAGTTTGTTGTCGCGGCGCTGTACATGCTGTCAAGCACAATATTAGCAAGACCGCGACGACACCACCACCACTGATAGTATGAAGATATGATTTATGTTAGATAGTACTTATGTAGGTTATCTATTGAAATGGATGGATGATATCAAATGAGAGTAGAGGGAGATGTCGGAGCCACATTAGTCAAGCCTCCTCCATGTCCACGATGATACGTGGATGCCTTGGCTGGAGGACGCTCCGGCTTAATTGAGCTCTCGATGGTCTCACCCCACACCACGTTACCCGTCCTCGTAAGGGAAAGAAGAGTTGACTCCGCAAATGCAAAAGCCGGGGTGAGGGTTTAGATTGAGAAGAAAATCGTCACGCTCGTCTTTTTATACGTGACATCGGAAAACCCCGAGACCAACAATCCGGCATCTCAGTTGCCGGAGTCTACCCTCTCTGTACGTCATAAATGAACTACTTACTTGAAGGGATCTCACCAGCTCTCACCGTCTCCTTTGTCTCCTCCTGCGTATGATAGGTACGTGCGCTCAGCACTGGTAGGCAATTTACCTTGAGCGGATTTTTTTTTGCAGGCAGACTTCGTACTCTCGTACACCATTTGAATAAATCCAAAATGTCCACTGCTTCGCACATCATCCACAACAAAAATCAGGCTTGCTGCTCAATCCCGCCGGTGGAATCGGATTATACACCAAAAGGTCAGTTTTGCGTGCCTTGTCCAGTCTAACGTCTATTTAGACCCTCTGAAGGTACTTTCAAGTCGGTGGGAGACTTCAAGAAGGTTTATGTTACCGGCGACACTAGCAGCGAGAACGCGATCGTCTGCGTTTACGATATCTTTGGGTACTTCCCACAGACCCAGCAAGGCGCAGACATCATTGCATCTACTTTAAAGGCCGTAGTTCACATGCCAGAATTCCTACCCGAGCCTTTCCCTGCCGAGAATTTCCCTCCAACCACCGACGAGGGCAAAAAGGCCCTTCAAGAATTCTTTGGTGGCCCCGCTGCACCGCCCATGGCAATCAAGAAACTCTTTGCCTTCGGCGAAACCTTGAAGTCGAGCGGTGCCAAAAAGGTCGGTGCATACGGATTTTGCTGGGGTCGGTACTCGTTGCTTCACTTGGGGAATCTTGCCTGAAATAAATTAGGTGGAAAGGTCACCCTCTCGGCTGGAGGTGAATCTACTCCATTTGATTCGGTGTCGATTATCCACCCAGCGTGAGTAGTCCGTTTAATTTACGTTCGAAGCCTGATCTGACTCTGCAGGATGTTGTCCGTCGATGACGCCAATAAATTGACCGTCCCGCTTGGAATCTACATTTCCAAAGACGAGCCTGTTGACGAGGTCTTTTTACTTTTTTTGACATGGGCCAACTCGTTTTTACCACATTTATTGGGATAGTACATCAAAATCCTTGAAGTCATTGCAAAGAAGCCTTTTGCAACCAAGAACGATAACAAATACTACGCTAACATGTAAAATCCCTTCTACATTGGTGTTACTTGCACTGACACGTTACACATTACTAGGTTCCATGGATGGGTACCCTCATTTCTTTGCACTCACCCAATAGCTACATACTGACTGAACGTAGGCCGCAGCGCGCGCTGACTTGAAGGTACAAGACAACAAGGAAGAGTGAGTGCCATGAAATGTACCTTGCTTGATCTCATTCGCGACATAGGTTTGAGAATTTGTACACTCGTCTCGCAGAATTTTTTGCCAAAACTCTTTAAATTCCTCTCGTTCGTGTGTGTATACATATGTCGTCCTGTAAAATGTGAACAATAAATGTAAATTTACAACCCCATAATTACAGCCCAGAAGGAAGGCATACATTAAATGTAAATTTACCGCCTGATAATTGCAGTGGGAAGCAGGGCATAATACATATTCATAATCGAGAGATTGATATACATGTTTATAACTTTCGAACAAATGGGACATCGTGCCTTAACCGATCTTCCACAACCAAAAGGGTCTGAGAAATCATGGTGTAAGCATTGCCGGAGCGGACTGTGGTTAATTCTCACCCTGCCGGGTCGTCGTCTCCGTGGTGGAATGCGGACCATATGCCGGCAACCCCAATCGCGCTGCCCACATTACCGATCTGAGCCCCTTCAGAGCTGGAGTCAAACCGTTCATCTGTCAAAGGATTCGACAATAATTGCAAGATGCGTACCTCCATTGCGGATCCCCTCCGTGAATGGATGTCTTGATACGATATCGAGTCAATTGGATGTCTTCCTGTACAACAGAACTGATACTCACGAGTCGCCACCTGGGGATGTTATCTTCACCCATGTGCACAAATCCCTGAACGGTGGCTTCCTGATGGGCAGACGCCCCGCGCGAAATGCCGGAGAAATAGAGGGTCTCGTATCGCGGGTTGGTGCGGAGGGGAGGGTCTCCGCGGGGAAATTTGACCCGCATTTGGTCTTGAGTGATGAGATGTAGATTTAGCTGGATGAGGCGGGTCGCCTCGCGGAAACCTCTGTCGGCAAAAAAGGAAGGGGCTCTTGGTCCTTCCTGGGTGCCCGAAAACTGATGAAAGTACTGTGAGACAGGGCCAAAGAAACACGTCAAACGCTTACATTGAAGGCTGAAAGCGAGAACAGATGTGTGAGTATACCGTAATAGCGGACGCTACTAACCAAAGAGATCCCTGGATGGCTTATTACCGGGTGAAAACGTGAACTAACGTGACACCCACCGATAATCCATAAAGGAAACATATCGTAGCCAATCACCTACGAAAAGAGTTGTGATATCTGGGGCGATGATGCGCCATGATTGATATTTAATTCACCTTCGACGCCCGCCCAGTCCCGACCAGTATAATCCCCTGGCGCGGAATATGCCCTTATCGCCTGTAAACCAACCGGTGGTCTGGGGACGGTCTCCGTTGGCGAAATAGGGTAAAAATGTTGTTCGCGCAGATTTGTCGTTATGACATTAATGATACTGTCCATGTGTACCCAGTTGACCTTCTTCCCATCGGGCAGGTAGGGTCCCCAGCTGTTGTCAGCGTTGTAGTTTCGCAGATCATACACGCGACATCTGGACTCAGTTCGTACGTCCTCTAGGTCCTCTAGGGCCACTTCCTTGAGAGATAGAGCCATGCACGTCTTGAATCTGTATCCAAACTGAGCCGCATTTGAAGAAAAAGAATCGAGGATGCGCGAATTCCGCAAGATGTGTTCCAGCCATTTCAGGTTGCGGCTAGCTGGAGGATCTTCATAGCGGCTGGATATGGGTAGAGGCAGAGAGTCTTCTGCGACGGAAACAAGGGTTTCCAGCGCAGATTCGTGGTCACTTGTATCGGCGAAGGCGTCTCGTTCTGCCTTCATTCGACGCACCAACTGCCCCTTCCAATCAAAGGATGCTGAGGAATCGGTGCACCGAACAGCATCACGAGGATCGTCGAAGAGGCTCAGAAACAACTGGCGAAAGAAGTACTGGTCCGCGGAGCGATAGACGAGGTCTCCGCTGAAACGGCAGGTACTGGAGAAACGGGCGACATCGCGGGGATGGCAGAAGAGCAGTATGTGCTCGAGGATTTCCAGCGGGAATAGCAATAAAGGGCTCGGATGAGCCTCCGCCTCTCGCTGGGTCGGCGACGAGCGGGAATGCGGCATTGAGGATGTGGGATCTACAGTATACGTGATTCTGAACGACTCTTTTCAGAAATTCACGCAGGCAATACTGCAGAGGCTGAACAGGGCTGAACCGAGCCTAGATGTGGGAGTCGTCAGTAGTTAAAGCCGACTGCTAATATAACCGGGCGGCCTGACCGGCCCGGGTCCAGAGCCTCTTCTTTAGTACATACTCACCCGTTGCAACTTTTAAAATGCGCGCAAAGCTGCTTCTGGCATTGTTGCCAGTCACCAGCGCCGCGTTCCAGCTGCCTTTCAAGATCCCCTTCTTCAACCAATCTGGCCAGCAGCCCGTACGACCTGCAAACTCAAAACCCAGGATTGCAATTATCGGTGCAGGAGCGGGAGGTACCAGCGCCGCATTTTGGATCTCGAAGGCGAAGGAACGGTTCGGAGTAGACGTCGGAATCGACGTTTATGAGAAAGAGTCGTATGTCGGCGGCCGTGCGTGCACCAGTCTTGTTCTCTTGAATATCCGCTAACGTTACACACTTCGTCAACAGGCAGTGTGTATGCCTTTTTCCGACGTAGGCGGCCACTGACTTCATCTAGGCACCGTGGTCTTCCCATATGAGAATACGAGTCTCCCGGCTGTCGAATTAGGAGCATCGATATTCGTGAAAGCAAACAAGAATATGTGGAGGGCAGTGGATGAATTTAACCTGACGCGACGCGATTTCCGCGACGAAAAAGGGATGGGCATTTGGGATGGCGAAAAACTCCTCTTCACAGTAGGTGTCTCTAATGCGTCTCATTGCGCGCTGCTCTGAATCACTTTCCGCCAGGCCAGCGGCGGTTGGTGGAGTTGGTGGGACTCTGCCAAAGCTCTGTTCAGATACGGCTTCCAGTCTCCCAGGCGTACACAGGCGTTTGTGGACGATATGATCAACAAATTCCTGACTCTATATTCTCCCGACGCCCCCAAATGGCAGAATGTCACTCATTTGTCTTCCGCCTTGGGATGGAATGAATTGGTTGCTCAGAGTACTTCGGAATACCTACTTTCAGAAGGTGTATCCCAGAAATTTGTGGCGGAACTGGTGGAAGCCTCCACACGCGTCAATTACGGTCAGGTACATGTTTTTTTTTTTCCACTTGTTTGCTTTTTTTGCTCACCTTTTCATTCAGAACGCGGACGAGATCCATGCTTTGGAGGGTGCATGCTCGTTGGCTCCGACGGGAGCGAGGTGAATCCTGACAACACACTTCCAAATAATTATGCCTCACCATTCTCAAGTGCCGTACTGGGCGGGAATTTCCAAGTCTTTGAACAATTCCTGAAACGTTCACAGGCAAATGTTTATCTTAATACTTCTGTAGGGAATATTCGCTTCCAACACCCGCTCCAACACCCGCTAACGTAATCCGAAGGTCAAATCCATCAGCCCGACCGACTCAGGCCAATGGGTGCTCGACAGTGACCGCGGTTCTGAGACATATACTGCCGTTATCCTCGCCGCACCGTGGCACTCAACGAAAATCCAATTAACGAAGGAAATTTCTTCTAAAATCCCTCCTCAGCCTTATATTCACCTACACGTCACCCTATTGACTACGACAGCACCGAGCATTCCTGCCCAATCATTTTCCTTATCACCTTCGATCAAAATCCCTCCAATGTTGCTCACTACATTTGAAGGGGCTCGAAACGGAGGCAAAGAGCCCGAGTTCAATTCCTTATCCTACCATGGCCTCGTCTCAGAAGGAGAATGGGTCGTCAAGATTTTTTCCAAGGCACGCATGTCGAACAAATGGTTATCAAAGATGTTTGACGGCAAGGTCGGTTGGGTGCATCGGAAAGAGGTGAGCATTTGCTGTCGACTAGGCTCATATGTGCTATATCTATGGTTCAGTGGGACGCGTATCCCGTTCTCCCTCCAACATCATCATTCCCGGATGTGAAGCTTGCACCCGGATTTTACTACGTGAATTCCTTTGAACCGTATGTAGACTCCCGCTTCATTGCTTTCTCTTCGATTTAACTCTTCTGAAGGTTCATATCAACCATGGAGACGTCAACCTTAGCATCTCGAAATATTGTCGACATGCTGTTGAAAGAAACTTTCGCATCCGGAATTTGTGGACCTGTAGGCACGCCCGGTAATGACACCGACAAGGAGGACTATGTTTACGGTTGGGATTGCTGATAGCCTGTAATTTAAATGTGTGTACATCGTTAAGTATGTACCCCTTTTTAAAATAAGTTTCAAAGTGTGTGCGACTAAAGACGATACTGATGCGTAAGAAGCATTTGCCCAACACAACCAAACCATGCTCTCCTTCTTCTTTCAACAGCCGCACCGTTCCCGGAACAAAAACAGGTTTGGGGTGCTTCTTATCCTCCCTGTCTTCACTGAACCGTTTCGGAATGCCCTTCTTCGCCAACGAGATCTGGTTCAACTTTTTCCTCAGTTGCCTTTCCTTCCGACTGGTCTCTGCTTTGCTCATCTATGTCAGCAACTCCGTGACGATCCCCTGCAACTGTGGGCGACGGCTGCGTTGCTGATGAGTCAAAGGGTCGCATTCCGTCGGTGTAGTCGCGTCTGATCTCGATGTAGTCATTCGCGAATTCACCGACCTAAGGCAAAAGTTAGCACTCCGAGTTCTGTGCTACCTCGTGGTACCCACCTCGACTTCGTCCATTCCCAGCCGCTCTTCTTCCGGTGTTATTCGAAGTCGTAGGCCGACGAGATTGACAGCTTTTGCAAGAGCTGCAGTAACAACAAAGGTATAGGCGGTAACCGCGACGATATAAGCAACCTGCATGTACAACTGCTTCCAGTTGTGGTCCAACCATCCTCCCGGAATCGCCGTGTTCACTCCGTCCAAGGCGATTATATCCGTCGAGGCGAACAGACCGTTACAAAACAGACCTACCATGCCTCCGATTGCATGCTCGGCAAACAAATCGAGAGCATCGTCAATGCCAACGAGGAATTTGACTTGCAAGAGAGTCACTCATTTACTGAACCCTCCGGAAATGGCTCACTCACGTTTTGTGGCAAAGTTGCACAATCCCCCTGATAGGACGCCGACAATGACGCTGGCCCAAGCCGGGATAAACCCACTAGAAGGTGTCGCCGCTACGAGACCCGCAATCGTGCCTGAACAAAAACTAGACCAAAGTCAGAGAATATCCGCCGAAATGAAGTAGCGTATAGCGTTACCCAACCATGCTCCAGCGTTTCTCAAGCCGAAAATCGAGGAGGACCCAGGTCATTCCACCAAATGCAGCAGCCAGCATGGAATTCCAGATGGCCATTATGGCACGTAAATTGGCACCGAAAGCAGAGCCGCCGTTGAACCCAAGCCATCCAAACCACAAGACGAACGTGCCTAGGTTTGTCGTCAGAATCTAAGCGCGAGGACGCTTTGGATTTTTTTTACCTAAATTAACCATGGAAACATTGTGGGGCCGGAAGTTCAACAGCTCATTTTTCCCTCTGTGTCCTAAAACCCAGGCAAGTGCCAGACCACTCACACCGGAGCCGATTTCGACAGGCCCACCGCCTACGAAAGTAAAGAATTACTGAGACGCGCGCCAATAACCGGTTCATACCCGCAAAATCCAAAACCCCCCACTTGAATGCCCATCCTAGGGGAAGTGGGTCGACGAGAATTTTCGACATCAGTAATAGTTTGTTTACCATTTTGTGACCATGCCCTGTCGAAATATCAATATTCAGGGCTCAACGGCCATTTTCCACTTACCAACAAGCGACTGCGGGATCGTGTTTGGCCTCGTTCAGGTTGGCTGTTTAGGTAAGGGAGGAAATGCTTCACCTGGACAATATACTACAACACATTTGGTTATCTTCGTATATTTTCTTGCCATCACTTACCTAGAGTCACCCAAAAAAATGTTAGGACCATCGCAGGCCACAGCCGACCACGCTCCTAGAACAAACCAGGAATGCATTACAATCTGTACGTTTCCATCTTACAGAGGGATTACCGCGATCCCTCCCATTAATATACCCGCGGTTACGCAAGCGAATTCCATCTGGAAGAACGAATACAGGAGTTCCGGGATGAGCTTGTTTAAGGATGAGTGAAGGTCCCTGTAGATATCATAAAACTAACCGGGGATCCAGGCGAGGGATCTCCTAAAACCTTGCGTAGCCCAAAATTTCTTAAATTTCCGATGAACCCATTAGTTGCGGAGGAAGAAAAGGCTAGGGAATATCCCCAGAAGAACCTGAGATACCAGTCAGAGCCATTCAAAGGGTCACTGGAGAAAACAACCATTGAAAGATGGTAACAGCATTCGCTCCAGACACTGCCCAGATGAGAGACACTATCCAAACAATTCATGCAGTGTCCTGAGGCAAGGGACATTTCACTCACGCGCGCTTTTACGACGAGCTAATCCGGAATACAGAAACGCTTGATTCGAGTTCAAATGCGAATTCCCGTTGTTCAGGAAGAACACCGACCAAGTCCTGGTACCATGAAAAGAACAAGTACGCCGGCTGCAAATACCTCTGAGACGAAAATTTGGCGCAGAGTTGGCACACATACCCACAATGATGAACGAGATATCGCCTCGGTCAAATCTGGTCGAGTCAGAAAGGTACGCTTGTTAGACGCGACACTTACTGGCTGACATCGCCTGTCGCATAATCTTCAGTCAAAATTCATTAGCAAGAATTGATACCCAACGTTGGGAGGGTAGAATGGCGAGCGACTGAGAGATTCGTTTTGAGATGGCTGCGTTCATGACTGGGCGTTGTGTCTCGTGCGATAAGGGCTATCATGGAGCTCTCCCTCAATCCCCTCTCTATTTAAACCAAGAAGCTTCTACTGACGGAATTGACATCAGCTTCTCCTCGTGCAAACAGCTCTTCGAGGCCCGAGGGAAATAGCAGCTTGGCACAAAGACTTAGGAGGAACACTTGCAGGGCCAATTTCATTTACTCATACACGTCCAGATTGAAACCCAGAAGAAATAATAAACGCCGTTTTGGTTCGGAAAGAGAGAAGTCGGAGTTATCCGGTCGGTCGCCCGATTAAGTCCGACGTTGAATTCGATGCCAAGTTCGAAAATACATGGAGAGAGAGAAAAAAATGGCTCGTATATACCTCAGCCTGGCTTAATATTGCTCTGTATCTTCTGCACAGCTGCGTCATCTTCCACGACCTTGCGTCTGAAAACCGTGTGTCACAGCCTTGACAACCGTTGAGGCGATGCGATAAACAATATTTCCTTTTTCTTGGAGATAATTGGTCGCGAAGCGATCGATTGCAAAAATAGATTATATTACTTATACGGATTGGTCCTCGGGAGACTATGTACCTGGCGGTACGACCACAATAAAGTTCGGAGGTTCGGTGATCCTTTCATGCTGGAAGAGCCGTGCATCAAAAGGCGCCGTTTGCTTTGAAATTTCAGCTTTGAAGTCGCTCGAACCTGGCAGTGAGAGAACGGGTTGAACGAAAAGAATAATAGCTGGCTTATAGTGTTGCCCAGGCCGGCACAGGTGAACATATAATTGTCCTTGATCGACCTTGAACTATGTAAGTTGACTGGGATACGGAAAAAGTGAGAGTCAAAATTGGTATCGCAAGATGCAAATCCGGTTCCAGTTCTTATCCACTGGTCGTTTCTACTTCAAACTTTGCGTAAGAGAAAACTACACCTTGAAAGTAAATATACTTACGGAAAGCATAATACCTTTTTTGTACCTGAATATTTGCGGGACGAATCCTGCTCGAGTCAAGGCTCAAAGTTCGGAGCGAGGGGAATTTAAAATAAAAGATAAAAGATACCATCCAAATGGACGAGGTCCGTGTATTGACTGCCAGTCATCCTGAGAATCGGTGCATTAACACCAGTACTATTACGCCCAATGGGTCTGAATTTGCACAATGGGTCTGAATTTCAGATTTCTCTCCTTCATTTCTTCCGATTTTCCCTCGGAGTTTTTCGCGGTAGGTACATGTACTAGTTGACTACGAGTGTGCAAAATATCTAAGGGATACAGCGAGAGGAAGGTATTGAGAACGGGTGCCTGAACCATCAAAATCAGTGATGTTTTGGAAGTTACTTATGCTCTGGCCTTCCGGGTGACTCTGAGCCTGCCGGAAATTTTGAGAGGTATAATATAGTTGATAGTGAACCTTCTGCCTCTTCAGATATTTTTTCCGGGATGCGGCTGTTGCGTTATGGAGGGAAAGGTCTCCAAAGTCACAAAATGTCACATCATTTGTTTAGCGAGCGGAGTTTTAATTCGTCACGCTCCTCCACTAGAACGTAATGCCTCCGCTCCGGAGAAACATTCTGAGGAGGCAGAAAGGTTGGTATACTGTATTTGATACCTCTCAATTTTTCCCGGAAGCTGGGGGTAAGCTGGGATGCCAGAACGTCGTCATCTTCCAAAATGTTGCTGAGTTTGATGGTTCAGGAACCCGTTCGCAATACCTTCCTCTTGCCGAATCCCATAGATTTCTCATATAACTGTAATAAACTAGTACAGGTAACTATGGAAAAAAACTCCGAGGGAAGAGAGCAAGAAATGAAAGAGAAAAGTGCGAAATTCAGACCCATTGTGCAAATTCAGACCCATTGGGCGTAATAGTAGTGCATACTTAACACCACAGGCAAACGACGTCGGAAGACTTGAGGCCAATTTCAGAAAACGCTTGATAGGGGATTGAGGGCATGTTCAGGAAGCTCCCCCACCGATTAATTTTTTAAGAAATGGGAATGAGAAAGCGCATCGAGAAGTAGATGCATGGAATGGTTGCTTGAGGTCATGGTTGGAAAGTTCAAGTTTGAGATGAGGACTCAAGTACCTAGCACACAAGCACAGCCTGGCTGCTGGCGGCAAGGAATAGTGGGCGAAAATGATGTTCAATAGTTAAATAAAGCTTTGGAAGTCGGGAGAGCAGATCCGCCGAGGGGACACATCCATGTCTCTTGATTGGGCGCGCGGCGAGTCCGATGCGATATGTTGACCAAAAAAGAGGAAAGTCGACCCATGTCCATATACCTAGTTTACGGAGCGGAACCGTGTAACGTCCAGTTGCTGGCTACCAACGGACTCGGAGGAGAGCGGAAGGGGGTTCGGATCCTGTCATCAAAACTGAACTTCAACTTTGGAGCTGTTTGGCGCGGTACCGTCAATCTTTCTTTTGTTGAACCATCATCTCGACGTTCTCGTTTGGCTTAATGGCTGGCAGTTCAACAGCGAACATAGAATCTCTTGGAATGGTTTGAACGTGATTGTCTCTTATCCCTCTCGCGGCGTTGGTGGTCTCATATCCGTTACGATGACCTGCAAAAGTTGAACGCCGTGGTGCGTCGTGTATTCAGCTTAGGCCATAGCATAGGGCTTCAGTTTGCGTTTGGAAGACATCTAAGTAGGTAAAATAGAGACTAGCACAAGATGCATCCGATGCACCCGGGCCCTGACTTGCATAAATCCCAACGGACTCTTCGGATCGGACCACTATCATTTTTCTCAGTTGCCAATGGTTCTAATCGCAACATTGTAGCGTGACGTTTTCTTCTTCAGGTACAGGCCTGTTTGAGTTGATTTCTCTCAAGCCCGGCTTAATTATCTCTGGGATTGAGCCAAGGTATTGTTGGATGGGTTCACGTTCCATTTAATTCTTGACACAGGATGCCCGCCCGTAATGAGGTTGGTTGCCTGAAAAAAGAAGATGGAGTGACACCAACATGCGCGACATGTACAACATTTCCTACCCCGTGGACACAAAGTTGTCGTGCCATATCTATGAGCATACAGCTACTGTGATGAGAGTAGCCTAGTACTTCGCTCATAATGAAACATCCCCTCCTCAAGCGCAGCCAAACTTCATGACGATCTCCGCCGCGTACGACACGTAGAGTCCTTTCTCAGCACTGTCTCTGGTCGATTGACCATAGGGAACGGGAAATGTCTGGACCCCAATAGGCTGGATCTTGAGGCGACAGTGTCTCCAAGTGCGTCCGACGCCGTGATTCAATATGCCATCGATATCGGGACACAATTCAAATTTTCAGGAGGGGCGAATCAACACAACAAATTGGTCCGCATCTTGATAGTAGAATGTCATGGAGGGAGTTCTCGGGCGCGACCAGTCAAGATGACTAACATCTGCTATTTAACAGAATTCCTCATCGCACAGACGATCAAGTTTCTCCCCATTCAACTGTCCAATAGCATCTCAACTCCCAACTGCCATGGTCCAAGTTGTGAGAAGTGGGTGCCGTCATTCATAGCTGGGTTCCTCACGCAATTTATTTTTACTCAGCCTATCTCAAGCAAAATATTAGTTATTGGCGGCGGTCCTGGTGGATCCTACGCAGCTACGGTACTTTCCGGAGGTATATTAAACTTGTTGGATGTGGGTCCTTTCATTGATCAGATCCAAGAGGGTTTCGCAGTCACTCTACTGGAACGCGACGTGTTCCCGAGGTGAGTTGCTTTGCGCAACAGACGGGTTAATAAATCTCTACGCAACGTCGCTTGCTGGGGATACTGGAAAGGAACCTCAATGCACGCTCCTGCGGATGCCGGCAGGCGAAACGCGCCATGGTTCGAGGCTCTGACGGGTAAATACTCTGCCTATAATATCGTGTCTGACAAGGGATCACTGTGACAGACGAGACCGGGTGGTAGGATGACTTTAATGCACCGTTATCGGCACACTCATTTTTTCAGGTGCTGGTTCATACCTTTGCACAATGGAACTGTATCTGTCGGAGTTGTTTTGACGGAAGAATCCAGCATTTCCAAAAAACGCGCTGTGCAGCGCGGGAGCACATTGGTAGCACATTATTTGGACCAAACTGAACCTTGCTCCTGGACTTGTTCGGCTTCTCGCGGACGGCGAACTAGTGTCCGAGATCAAATCTGCAGGAGGTTTGGCCAATCCTTATTTGTTATCGATTGGGCCCACAGCTTGTCGCAGATTATTCGTACTCTGCAACAAATTATGCAGGACCGAAATATCGCCTTGTTGGAGATGCTGCAGGTGGGTATTTCCCTTCGTTACGCCCCAAATCAATCCGTTAGCATTCATTGACCCGTGTATGTAGAGGTGCTTGCTTCACCTCAGTGCTTACTTTAAGACGCGGCCAGTTTTTTCAAGCGGCGTTCATCTCGCATTCACGGGGGCTTTATCGGCAGCTACAGTAGCGGACAACCAAATCCCGCTTATTGTGTAGCATGTGAACGGCTCTTTTTTCAGCAAATCTGAGTTCAGATTCAGATTCGGCCCGACGAAAGGAGCCTAAAAACATACCTCCGAAGTTTTTCCCACGAGCGGGTGGTTTTTCTCAATATTTTGGGCCTATTGAACGAAATTGTGTGTACCCTTTTGGGCCTCCAGAGGTACACTCATGTCCAAAATGTTACTGAAATTCTAAGTGTAGCCTTCGGAGCCATCCAGGATAAGAATTCTGATGAATTTCCGATTTTCCCCTGCTGTTTTAGCCGAAATCAGTGCCGTCACTCCCGGATCAAATCATTTTTCCACCCGAACGGCTCGATAAAAATCTTCGATTTTGTCGGAATCATAACTGGCTCATCAAAAGGAGTCGATTGGTGATTTTTTCATATTTTTAGAGATTTTTTTCGGGAATTCTCAATATTTTGGGGTCAGTTCCGGGAAAATGTTGAATTTCGGGAATTTCGCTCGTGTCAATCTGTCCATTTGCATCCTACTTCACATAGAAACTGATTCCCAAGCTCTTAGGCGGTATGTCCCGAGCGGCACAACCCAATTTCCCACGCTTTCCAAAAAGGCGGACTTTGGCTGTCCGCTACTGTAGCTCCATAGCGGCCTCCATCAAGCAACGATGCACTGAAAACGAAGCGATAGCCTTTCACGATATAAAGGTCGGCACTTCATACACTAGGTAAAGGGGAAAAAACTGGAACAGAATTCACACTTAGCCGCCCACAGATTTTTAATCGTCGTGTTGGGAATATATAAACAAATTCGGGCGCAAGAGTCGTCTGTTTTGTCGGATGTCGATGAAGATAACTTTGATCGAGCCTTTTTCACGACCAAGTACGAGATGTCTACCTTGACGTTTCGGAATGGATGCTTACTGAGATCCAGTTATACAAGGCGCTGTAGGCATGGTGCCCCTGAGAGAGAATCATCCGGTCGACTGATATGTACACATTCAGATACCGGTCCCAAATTGACAGAGCGGGAATTGGAGGCCACGATGGATTTTTGTAAAAACATATTCGCGCCTACAAATCCCCGGATGCACTCGGAGGTTGGCCCTTTAACTTACCCTGGCTCGTAAAAGTGTCACAAATTTCTAGGTCGCGCAAAGGCTGAACCCAGAGCTTACTTCCCCAAATGCACCGATCAAGAGTGTAGACGACATCATGGCGTTGGCGGGGAATGACGAGGAAGCGAAGCACGTCCTGCTCGAGGTTAATGCCCGAAAACCGATCCATGCAGTGTACGATTGCGATATCAACTTCACGACGGAAGTGATGGGTGGCTTCTGTGTGCGAATGCAGCAGGGGGAATTGGGTTTGGTGAGGGCCTGAAATGGGTGTTTGTGGGCGATCCAAGGATCGTCGTACTGGTATACTTATACTTGGCGGTTCAAGTTGAAGTTTTCTGTCAAATAGCCGAGGAATCAATAATTGATCCGTGCGAGGTTGTGAGAAATTTGCCCCAAGCAGGATGCCGTGTCTCGACGTCCTCTGCCGTCGCATCCAGTGCGACGCGATCATCACCGGGAGTAGCCAGGTAGGATACACTCACTACAATCGCCCGACTCGCGTCCGTCGGTAAATCATACGGTGACTTCCAGTCTGAGTGTGCGATGATGAGCTTAACTTGAACTTCAGTTGACTGTCCTCATCCATGAGAATCCTCATATTCGGGTCGACGGGGCCTACGGGTATCCTCCTCGTTCGTGAAGCTCTCGCTACTTTCCCTGAATCTACTATCGTCTTGTCAGATATATTCCCCGTCATGTTTGCATGTTCAACTCACAGTATGTGTTGCAGATATGTGCGGACGCCAGAGAAGCTGCCTGAGGACCTTAGTCGGGACCCAAGATGCGTGGTTATTCAAGGTAGTGTCTCTCTCCGAGTTGTTTATCGTTCTGAATCTGGTGTACGAAGGGCAACTGGATGATAATGACACTCTTTCGCGAGCGTTGGAAGGTGTGGATATAGTTCTCTCTGCACTGGGCCCCAGTCAATTCTCCCAGCCGCCTGGTACCTTTAATCTCTCCTTAAAATGTTTAGACTCTCATTCTACCTTAGGCACTCCCCTCGCACGAGCATATGAACGAATCATCAGGATTATGAAGAGCCACGGAGTGAATCGCCTCCTGGCGCTTGGTACTGCCTCAATCGAAGATGAATCCGACCATTTCAATCTTGCATATTATTCTATGGTCAAAAGCGTGTCGGTCACTATGAGGAATGCGTATAAAGACATACGTGCACTCGGGGCCGTCATCAAGGCCTCAGAACTCGACCATTGGACGATCATTCGGGTCCCCATCCTCAGTGATCACACGTCGAGAGAAGTTATAGCAGGTTATATTGGCGACGGGAAGACCGGAAACCATATAATGTTAAACCGGGTAGGATTCGCGGCGTTCGTAATCGAGGAGATCAACAAAAAGCAATGGGATCGGAAATGTCCCTTGCTGGTTTCGCATTGATTGGTATATAATAAAGTAGAACAAGCCGATCAAGCATCGGGCGCGAAATTTAACGGTCTCCACTCCGCAGATACGACCAACTTTCCTGCAGCTGAACCCGACATCGGCCAAGGACCTCGTCCCGCGATGGTGGCCTCGACGAGGTCCGTTAAGCATATACATACGTGACCGAGAACACGATCCTGGTGCGGGTCTGAAAGGTCAACATATACGACACAAGTAGATTTGTTGAAGCAGAGGAATTCATGCATAGATTCCCAAACTGTCGACCCATTCTCAAGTATATTTCCACGCGGAGTGATATGGATCGGGGAGGCATCCCACGCCAGACGTATTCTGGCGCGGCAAAAGCTCCAGTGTTCCGCAGCTGGGTTTAGGTCCTCCGCCCTATGCAAAATCAAGCGAACAATGCCGACGTCTTGACGAGTGCGAATATGAGCTTGGGTTGCGTAGATCAAAATTACGCGTACCCGTTTCATTCCCCAGCGATAATGTGATGGGATAGTAAAACAGAGAACACAGCAAGTCCCCCTTTCGTTTATTCTCTTTCAGAAGCGGAAGCTGCGCATCCATTTCCGTTCCACTCTCGATGAGACGCGACAAGTCGAACGATGCCTCGCCGAGAAGAGAGTTGTATTTGCGATGCTCATGGCGGTCATACACTAGCATTTTAATTGCTTCCTGCGGAGATTTAACTAGAAGGAAAAATGTCTGCGTGATCCAGCTCGGGTCATATCTGTATGCTCGCACTCAACAAGGAGCCGAAAACCAGATTCTATGATTAAACGTACGTTGCAGCTTGTGTTTCAGTTGTAGCTTGTATACCGTTGGTACGGATGGCAACGAAGGTATTCGGTGGCTGTCGCCACCAACTGGGAATATTGATATGGGCCGATTGAATAATGACTTTCAGTGCCCCGATTGCTTCGATTTCAGTGTGCGTGGGTTTCAGGTTCCTGTTGAAGTTGAAGAACCTGAATGACGACTCGGAATGGGCGAACATGCAGTTTAGGACACAAACGAGGGAAATGGAACACATCTCACACGAGGCTGTCGCGTGGCTAACGAGGCTTAGGTCCGGCTCGAATTAATAATGGGGACGCAAACCGAGAATTAAGTCGTAGACATCCCACTCCGCTAACTGGGAGATCGAGTAAACGCGATCCGCGTCTCTTGATAACGCGTCGCGTCCGATGACAGTTGTGACACGTGACGGCGATTCCGGTTATGATTCCAACTCCCGACTTGACCCATCTTCGGCCAGAGGACTACGAGCATGTATACGAACCAGCGGGTATGTTCGACTCTGCGATAGTATCTAATGAATCAATAAGTTTGTCAGAGGACACCTTTATTCTCTTGGACGCTCTGGAGCAAGATGCCAAGCAGCTCAAGAGCATGAGTCCTCGAATCTCTCTTGAAATTGGGTCAGGTCCTTTCAATCTCGTGAAGCAAAAAAACTAAGGCGTTTCTTCAGCTCAGGCTCTGGCTGTGTATCCGCTTTTCTGGGCAGCATTGCCGGTCCGTCTGCAGTGCGTGCGTCCTTCCGCTTGCTCCCCTGGATTGACTTCAACTCAAACACCCAAGTGTATCTCTGTACAGACATAAATCCTCACGCTTGTAGATGCAGTACTGCAACGGGGCATCAGAATAAAGTGCGTACGAGGAATAAACCGTTCTTCAACTGACTGCTGTCCAGGTCCCACTCGAGCTTGTCAACACTTCGTTAGGCCACCCATTACTCGCTCGCCTTCAAAAATCCGTCGATATCATCATTTTCAACCCCCCATACGTCCCAACCATGTACGGCGAGGCGTCTGGAGCTCAAAAAGATCGAGATATCGAAGGCTCGTGGGCTGGCGGTCAGGATGGAATGAAAGTAACGGATAAATTCTTTCCGCAGGTCGCTGTATGCATCGTTTTGGTCCTCACTTCGTCTAATAACGTTTGATAGGATCTGCTCTCTCCTCACGGACGGTTTTATTTAGTGGCTGTAGCCCAAAACAACATACCAGGCATCCAAAGGCGAATGAAAGAGAATTATGCACTGGAGAGCCAAGTCAGATCCCTGTGTTCTTACGCGTCTCGTCCGCTTGACGCCGTTGCACAGGTCGTTCTTCGGCGACGTGCTGGCCGTGAGCATCTCTCTGTGATACTTTTCACGAGAGCGAAGTAAACGATGAAGGTTTGGCATATCTCAGTCGCAAGATAGTTAAGTTATTTACATCAGAGTGATTTTTTTCAATTATCCAGTGCTAAGCCTAATAGGGCGAGTCCATGAGTCGATAAATAGTCAGAGCCCTTTAAATAAACCATTATTCATCGCTATCCGTGGTCCCTGGCCGCCGACCTCTGAGACTGAAGCGAGATGGTGATGATATCGACAGGGTGCGGCCCGTATCTGCTCTTGGGGTCGAAGCACGAGTGCCATTTCCGGGGTGTGCGTTGGCGTCAAACTCCAGCCGTACGCGAATCAAACCGCTGCCCTGCAGTTCGGCAGAGACATCTGCTCCTGAGACGCCTTCCGGTTGAATGTGTCGCCAGATCTGAGTCGAAGGGTGAGCAAGACGAAGAAGAAAATATGTAGCCCAAGTACGCACGTCGATTTCGCCTTCACCCAGCAACTTGTCCTTGCCCAGTGTCTTGTGGTCGTGGATCCATACATACAGCTTGGGAGTGAAAGTACCGGCCGAGAAATTGAACGTCTCGTTCCTACGAAATCAAATCAGTGACGCCTGCAGCCATGAATATCGTCGACCAACCATTCAGGAGTGGCGGTTTTGTGCGTGGGTTTCGTCTTATACTCCTTGTCGCCGAGACGAATGGTGGCGTATGGTTTGCAGTCGCCGCTCGACAGATCCTTTGCGTCCAGGACGGTCACCCGCAGCGTACCGGGTTCGGAGGAATTCAAATTCTCGCGCGACGAGATGGAGGCTCTGTCAGCGTGGAGTACATCGGGCTGACCGATGGGGTGTGAGGCTTGACCGGCAGGAACGTCAGGCATCGGGGGGGCCTCGTCTTCCTTGTTTCCTTTCTTGAATACCCCGGTCACCCCGTGCAGCACGCCTTTGCCTGCGGTAACGGGGAGCCCGCCAAACTGGGTCATGGCCCGCCCGGCAGTGGAGAAAGTCGAGGTGTTTTTGCGGGACTTGGCGATAATCTCGGGAAGGAACATCAGGCGCACACGAATATGGCCATGCTGCCCCTTGGAGGAGACCAAATCCAGGGTACGCTCGATCGCCTCGAATGGCTCGAAGTCTGCCAGAGGAATCTGTGCCACTCCCAGCGTTTCTGCGGTGCCAAGCTGATTCCAATCGAATATTTCGATAGAGAAATCTGCGGCCACGCGTGAAGGCTAGTCCCGATAATCATATAAGTGTCCGAGCAAGCAACAAATAGATGTTTACATACCACTTGGACAGTGAAATTCTCGTTCCAGACTGGAGTCAGTGTCTTCTTCTTCGTCTGCGATTTGAAGACCTTCTGGCCGTTCAAAGTAAACGTGGCAAAAGGATCAGATTTCCCTACGCATTTGTCGTCAGAACAAGACGGTAGTCACCGTTTTTCACACATACCTCCTCTATCGACTCCGCGGATATCGCTACCGTCGAGCAGATCAACACGGAGAACACCTTGGTCTGCAGCCGCATTCAGCAAATATGCACGATTTTTGGACGAGAAACTTACTGTTGATACTCTCGCGTGCTTCAAGCTTAACAGGAGCAGGAACATAACGGGACTCGATCATAACTGTCGAGGAAGATCGACCCTCGCTGTCCTGGAGCGTGAATTGTTCAGGTCCAGACTAACAACAGTGCGTCAGAGGCTGAGGTCACAAGAATAAGCGGGAAAAACGAACGAGTGTGGACTTTAAAAACGCCTTGGAATCACCCTTCCACTCTGCGATGACATCGTCTTTCTCGCCCTCGTCTCCCACATTCAGCCGCAGCCAGACTCGCCCGAAATCAAGCTCCTTGATAAAGCCCTCGCCGACAGTCTCCCACTGTGCGTTGTTGCTTCGCGCCTTGATGGTGCTGAAACAAGGCCAATACCCGTCGTCGAGAAGGACCTCGAGGCGCGCCTTCTTGGCCAGGTTGCCGGATACGATGTTGAACACAATGACACCCGATTCTTTGCAATAAATAGATAAGGCTCCTGGAGCATATCAAAAGACCAAAATACGCACGGTGTTCGAAAAGCTCATCCATCCCCATTTGGACACGTGCCGGCGGTTCAGCCTTTTCTGCGGCCGCACCCTCTTCGGTCTTGGCGGTCGGAGAGGGAGCAGCTCCATTGCCGTTAGCTTCGTTCTTGGGTTCGACAATGGTGGGGACGAGGGGAACATCGTCACCGGAGGAGGACGATGAAGACGAAGATGAGCCAACATTCTTGCCCTCCGGATCCTCTGCCTCCGCGACACGTTGCATTTCGTTGCCCCCCGAGTTAAACTCGACGCCCTCGAGGGCGATGGTGGGGACAAATTCGGCGGTGTAGTACAACTGACCCTTGTACCCATTGCCCTTGCCCAGGCGAATGGGATCCGAGCCCGTCTTCTTGCCAATAGACTCGAAGGGATATAAGCGGTCGGTACATTCCCGAGCCAACTCCGAAACACGGAGTTCCACCATGCCCAGGGACCGATCCTACACACATTATTAGTCATAGTTGGATTAAATTAATGAATACACTTGCCCTGGTCATATTCTGGTAATCCATGCATTCTAAAACCATCACCTAGGTGATCATGTAAGTTTAAATGAACTCGTCGGAGTTTCAATTTCCTCACTTCTTTCAGGCTGTGAACTAAGAGAGAAACAATGAGTAACAGAAGCTATTCACGGTGAAATAAATTTACCAGGAATGTAGATTATCTCGTCCCACACGGGGCTCAAATCTATGTGTGTTCAGTACCCGGACTGCGCACCAAAGGTAAAAAAAGCGTACTGTTGTTGACGACCTCTGTTCTACCTTTGGTGACGTCGTTGATCTGTACCCGCATGTAGGGATCGCTCTGCAGGAACCAATAAGAAACAACGGACGGTCACGACATCAATGAATTACCTTGCCACCCAATGCAGCTTCTACGTTCCTGAAGCCCATTAAGTCACGGATCGCACTGAAAAAACAGAAACAACATACTTGACATCCGTTGCCTTGTCCAAGTGAAGGCGCACGACTCCGATCGGCGGCTTGTACTGGTCCGCGCCGTGCAGGCTGCCCGCCATGTTCAGCGGCTTCCACTCGGCCGACAATCTGATCTTGCCAGTCTTGCAGTTGCTCAGCGGGAACCAATCACGGCCCACCTCCTTCTTGCTGTCGAGGAGATCCTGCAGCTTGATGGACATGTAGCCGACCACAGGGTCCTTGAGGAAGTCGCGGTCGTCGATGACCTTGATCATGACGACGGAAGATGCCTTGTCGGCGCACAAGAACTCGTAGGCCTGCTCCCAGACAGGCGCGTTGGTGTGCTTGAAGAGCCTTGTGCTAAAGACCGCGTTCTTGGTGTCGCCGAGATAGACCCTGGCGAGAGGATTGAGATCGCCAGACAGCGATTTACTTTGGTCCAGCTCTTTTGCTTGGTGGATTGTCAGGCGTACGATACCGACACCTGAAGGGGTGAAATTAACACGACGACTGTCAACGAGGTCAGGACTCACTGGTATCGGGCTCCTCTTTGCCTTCCTCGGGCTTGATGACGGGGTAGTAAGAAACATCATATCTCAGAGTACCCCTCTCTTTGCCGTCCTTGAGCAAAGTGGCCTCGATACCTTCACGAGTGGCATCCTCCTGCAGCTGGGCAAGCTCGAAGCTCGTGCTGCTGAGAAGCGCGTTTTTGCGGTGGTCATTGTAGTCGTACAAGCTCAAAATAAGAGATTCGTTGAGTGAGTTGACGAGAATGAACTTGGTCTCCATCCAAGTTGGGTTGTAGCTGAGAAATTTCTTTAGCAAAAGCAGAGGCCAGAGGTCAAAACATACGTATTGCTCTTGTACTTTGTGGTGGCCAGCTCCTCGCGGTTGTTCAGGCTCAACGAAATATACGGATCGGGGGTTCCTCCGCCGATCTTGGTACCTTTCAATCCGCGTGCAGACTCGACTGTCACTTGAACGACCCCAATAGCCGTATCGAGAGGAGCGCCCGAAAGGAGTTGCTCCAAGTTCAGGGTGAACACATTGGGATCATACATTACGGGCGCCAGAGTAGCGTGCGTCATGTCGCGGATGAATGACGACAGCCCGGGAATCTGGGATTGGGAATCAGTTTTGAACCCACGGAACGAACAATAAAAATAAAACAAACATTGCCAATGTCGAACCCGAAGGTCTCGCCGCCCACAGGTTTGAGGACGTAATCAATCACGGGCTTTTCCAAGAAACAAATGTCGACAATTTGAACATGGGGAAAGTTGGACATCAGTTTCATACGGATCCTCATGAGGCCGCTGAAGGTGATATCCTCGAGAAGGATGGGCATGGACGCGGTCGCGAGGCCCTTGCCAACTCGCACAGACAGTACAATCTTGGGGTTGACTTTGTTTGCGGCTTGCCGCGGTGTGAGGTCAGAGACATCGTTCGGAGTGAAGGAGATGCCCCAGTCCATCATGATAATATCGTCGGGAGTTTTGGGAAACGTCCGGACTTTGTCGATTCGAGGGGCCTTGGTCCCGAGAGTAAATTGAGTCAAGCGAAGAGAATCAAGGAATGCTGGAGTATTTGTACTGAGAATTTGGTCGACGGAAGAAATGATGGTGGCGGAGAGGACTGGCTCGTAGATGAGCCAGAAACGATCCAGAAAATTGTTTATCCAGTCTGCGGACTCGTGCTCGGACAAGAGGCGGTTTTTGACGAGTTCGCGCTGAATATCGTCGCGTGCACGGCGGCGGACGCGTTCCATGGACGTGCTGTAGTATGTATTGCAAACGGCCAGGACGATGAACAGCCATCCCCAGCCGAAGTGGAAGCGAGTCAAGAAATGCGAAGCGAACACGGCCTAGAATTTTAAAAATGTGAGTTTGGGCGGTGACGGAGCAATCACATGGACCTACAAAGACGATGAGGGCAGCATTGTGGTACCAGCTACCGTAAAATTGCTCTCCTAGGAACGTGTCGAGGACGCCCTTATCGCGTTCCTCACCCTCGGCGAGGGGCGCAGCATCAATGCCTGATGCTTGCCGCCACCCAACACGGTACCAATCTGGAATGGCACCCACAGGACCGCCCAGAGCACCGGGGGGCTGGGGGGTGTCGTCGTGGTCTTCCGAAGCATCGGCGGCCTTCTCGGCGTCGATGTCCTCGACGGTGATAGTGGGGACCACGTTGGACTTGCCAGTTTCGATGGTGAGCTCTGTAAAAGGCGTCAACGGAGTGCAAGACGCGTTGAAAGAGACGAAGAGATACCTCGTGCACCGGGACCCGAGTCGTCTTTCACGCTCTTGAGCTGGTCCCTGGCCTTGCCAGCTGCGGCGCCCTTTTCAGAGGGCTTTGCTTCTGGGTCAAAGGAATGGACGGCGACGCGCCCGTTGTTCTGCATGAGAGCATCGACCTGCTCGTTTTGCGAGCCGCCGTTTGGTTGGCTGGCCATGCTGGAGGAGTGGAATGAGAGGCGAGGTGAAGGCACTTTTCGCCTATATATAGGCTCCCAGCTAATGACGTATCACGACCCGCATGCTGTAAGTACCTACAGGTATTTTTTTATACGGATAAAGCCAGTTCAACCTCAAGACGCTTCATATATGGCACAGGTTCAGCTGTGGATTTTTTCTCTTTTTTTTCCCTTTTTTTTTGCAATTTTTTCAGTCCAAACGCGGGTCAGATATTGTTGGCGGCTGCTGATCTTGTGATCGGGAACTTGACCCTTTCAATGACTTCCTCGTCTGCATCTCTCCGGGGTCTGTACAGCGACCCGTCCTCCGCCTGGTCCTTTGTCCAGTCCCTTCCCGCCACCCCCTCACACTCCTCTTCCACACAGCCTGCCGCCGCAGCATCGGCATACCAATGGTCATCTCGGCCATCCCACAACTCAATATTCGACCTTTCACCAGAACTCGCAGACCCGTCAGATGGCATTGACCCCATAAATCTCCTCAAAACCCTGGCGGCGTCTGCCATCTTGCAGTATACCAGCAGTGCTATTGCAATGCCCTGGGAAGTCGGTAAATTACTGCTTCAGGTCCAATGGGTTCCCCGAGACGCGGGCGAGCCAGAACATTCAGAAACCATCCCAGAAGACGACGACGACGATGCTGTTTGTGTTCTTTGCTTGCACGTCTGTTTTGTTTGCTCACTCTATTGTCAGTTGAGCGACTCGTCGAACGACAACGACTCGTACTTTGCCGATCCAAATGCCACTCCGCATGCCGGATTTCCAGCATTACGTCAGACAGATGAGCAGGGTTATGTCGTCCGCCGCTCTGTACTAGAGGAGGGTACTCGCCCGGAATATATTATCCCTGTGGGCAGCGCCAATGGCGTTTGGGGCATGATGAGACGCGTGGGCCGTTTCCGGGGCGAAGGGTGGTTGGCATTGTGGAAAGGTAAAAGCAAACGTTTGGCGTCTTCAACTTTCACCTACCTTTTTTACATCCAGGACTATTAACGTCCTGCCTCACCGAAGTCCTCTCATCGACCTTTCAACCCATAATTCGCGGTCTCCTCCAAGCTCTCCTACTTCCAACCACCGCCGTCTTTTACCACCCCCCAATGTTCCTCCCTGTCCTGTCCCATCTCATCATGGGCTTTATTCTCTCTCCCCTCGATCTTGTACGGACCCGCCTGATCGTCCAATCATTCTCATCGCGTCATCTCACCTACACCGGCCCCTTTGATGCGCTCTCCCGCATCCTCCGTGAGGAAGGCGGCCTGAAGGGCATCTACCTCCACCCCCATCTCCTCATCCCCACCATCATCGACAACACCCTCCCCCCAATCGTCTCCTTCATCCTCCCGGGGCTGCTCGCGTCCTATGTCGGTGTCCAGATCACCGAAGACGCCAACCCCATCGCGTGGGGCTTTGCAGAGCTCGCGGGCAGCTGTCTCGGTCTGCTCATAACACTGCCCTTCGAAACGGTCCGCCGGCGGCTGCAGGTCCAGGTACGTGGAACGGCCAAGCCCATCAAAGGATGCGTCGAGCTGCGGCCGGCACCGTACAACGGTGTCGTCGACGCGTTCTGGCACATCCTCACCGAGGAGCGGTCGGACCTGCCGATTACGAGGCAGAAGCGGAAGCGGCGGCCAAGCAAGGGGAAGGAGCGTGCGGGTGCCGAGGAGCAGCCGCCTGCGCAGGACGGCGAGGACCAGGGGTGGATGCGGAGCACTGGTCTTGGGCAATTATACCGTGGATTGGGGATGCGGCTGGGGGCAAGCATTATTATGTTTGGCCTTGCGCTGTTTAGTGGTGACGAGGCGGACGGTGGGTGGGCAGAGCTCTGACAATTTCTGTGATGCCAATAATGGAATTCTTCTTCTCAACAAAATACGTGGGATAATTGGAAGCTACCGCAAAGAAGCACCTGGCTGTGTTCGCCTATCTGATGCGCAAAACCGACGTCATTTGAACTGAGATCTTCAAGCGCTACAGTTGAAAGCAGTTCGACCTTGGATAGTTATAGGCACATCTATGAGCATCTACATGCGAGTGCTCCACCTCGACCTCTTTCAACTCATACCTCGTGGAAGAGAGAGCCACAATTCTAGCAGGACTTGTGCACGCCAAAACACGGAAAGAAAAATATCAAGTCCGAATTTCATCGCAACTTGGCGCAATTTCACTCTGTCTTTCTCGTGGCATTGTCTCAAAAAATTACAAGTTCGAATTTGATCGCGACTTATGGAGCAGGTGGACACTCTGCTTAAAACTTTTTCAAGCGTGCACAGGCATTTCAGGAACGAACGAGGTGCTGTTTGGTAAACTCGGTGGCATAGGCGGACACAAAACGTCAATAAGCGTGTCTTGTGGCTTTGAGGCGAGCTTGACCGCGCCTTGTGGTGGTGGCGTCAGGCGAAAGACCGAGATCTCCCATCAACGCCACTTTCCTTTCCACGTCACGAGAGTTGTATGAGTATCCTATATTTCATAACTATTCTACCACGGTATTAAAAGTTTCTTAAAGGATGCAGCGCATCGTCCGCAGATCTGATGGCTGGGGCAATCATGTTGCTGAGAGTTATGTCCGGCAAAACCTCCTTAAAGAGGGCAGTGAAGTCGGGTTCCTCCACTTCGTATTGAGTTCGCTTTGTGCAGGGGTATGAGCTGTGGTCATGCCCTCGCACATTGAAGCACCAGGTTATAGGTTCTGCTTCGTTTGCACGCGTGGCATACCCACCCCAAGGTATCGTCGGTTTGGTTTTTGTTGTTGGCTGCGCGTACACGGGTATGGTCGCAGCTCTTTTGCAGACTTGTAGATACGCATCACCGCTCCTGAATGCGGCCCGAGCATTCAGATCCATGAGCATGACAATTTGACCAGGTTTGCAACGGTTACCGTCGGAGTCTATTTGCATTGGTCCAGTTAGACTCGCAACTAACTCGGATTGAGAAGCCGCTGCAGCTTTGGCTTTGCTCTGCCAAGCGATAATAAGGAATTTCGATAAATCGAACGGTGCTTGCAAGTCGCCTCCATAGGCAACATAAAACCCGTCTATAACGGGTTGGTTATGGCAGCACTGCACTGCAGCGCCCCTGAGGAAGAGTCGACGAAGATAATCTTGAGGTACAGCGTCAATGACACTGCCGAACTGAATCATGTGGGTGACATTGACGTGGTAAGGGCGCGTCAAATTGCGTATCTCGGTGGCGTCAGAGGATTTCATGTGGGCGAAATAGACCAATGCTGCTAGATGCTCTTCGAGGGTGACGAGTCGAACGGCGAATGAAGCCTGCGAAAAGCTATCCTTAGGATCTCCGCTGACGACCTTGTTGCCGTCACTTTTGCTATTTTGGGAAGCTACGTCTCGAGCCCGAATGATCAGCAGCCGACAATAAAGTTCTCCTTCTTGACCCCGGTCGATGGTGGCCACGTTGATTTCTTTTACAAGTGTGCGAAGACTTCGAGCAAAATTGTTGTCCGTGTTGAGTACGTCCATGGAGACAAGAGACAAGAGTGGTTCTGACGGACAAACGGTCCGCACAATCTCTCCGTCGATGCGCATCGCATAGCGCAGATTTGTGTTTACTGCTTCAGCCGCCATTTCGTGAGCAATTGCAGTGTTTCCCAGCTCAAGCAGCACTCGATGAGAGAATGCCGTCAACACATGGATTGAGCTGTGGGGGGTAAAAGTAAGTGCGGGGGAGAAGAGCTTCTTAAGGGCTGTTTTGTATGCGGCGGCCGTCGTGCGATACGTAGCGAACAACTGTATTTTGCCGCGCTTCATTCAGTAGTCTGAGCCACCAGCATATAACACCCACCGGTCGGCCGAGTTTGCGAAGATAATCTACCTGTAGCGACTCGAGCGGAGTTTCAGGCTCTTTGGGCGTGAACTGCCCAAAGCCGAAATTGCACCAAGCGGGCAAACATTCTAGTTTGGTGAACCTGGCTGAGGACGAGACCTTGGATGATGTCGGAACAAGATACTGGATCTTTGCATTTGTTCCAAGAAGAATAAACCAAAGTCGGGGGACATGGTGGCCGGTTGCTAGAATCCGACGGAGCGAAATTGGTTCGACGCCTGGAATATCAGTGCATTCATCTAGTGCTATGAAGCAGTACGGCACGTTTGGCATTTTTCTGATTAATGCCGACGCATGATCTTCACAAAAGTCATGCCAAAGTTGCCGGTAGCGTTGCTCAGGCTCGACTAGCTTGGACGAGGTGGAAGAGTGAGAAGACGCATCCACGTCCATCTGGTTGGAAATTTTATCCAACATGGCGCGCGCTTCTCTAGCAACCTCAGCGAATAGAGCGCCCCGTGGACTCCTTTCATAAGGTATTCCGGGCACATATTGATATGCCCAGCAGTCCCGGATGCTGCGGGCGGGAGCGACGCCAGGTTGCAACTTGGCTTCGGCGACCTTGAAGAACGCTCCGAGGAATGCGGCGACGCGTTCTTCCGGCTAAAATTAGGAATCAGCAACACCCGGAGAAAAACAAGATCGTATTAACCGTAAAACTGGATGACATGGTTTGATTGAAGAAACCATAGGCGGGTCCATCGCCAGGCGGCCATCCGTCGGACGGATTACTTGTGACTCGGAAGCACAAGCTGAAGAGCGGGAACTGGATCAATGTAAGATAACTGCCAGTCGAACAGTTCTACACGTACTTTATCTTGCAGGGCGTCAACACCCTTTGATTTTCCGGCGCCGCTCGGTCCATGCCACGCGATTATTTTGCCATAATACTTTTGGGGATCAAAAGCATTCTCGTATGCCGCCATTGACTGGCAAAATAGTTCGATCGTATGTCCAACGAATTGGCCGGTGAATGCGTCGTTGAGAATCTGCGCATGTTCCTCGTCTTCTTGTGAACGTTCTCGAGTAGGTTCAGCATATACCATTAGGGCAAAATTTCAAGGGTGGGTTTGCCACTCACTCCACATCTGCAGAAGAAACTCTGCCAGTTCATGTTCTTTGCCTTGGACCTCCGTCCAAAGGGTTTTTAGCTCAGGTTCAGCGATGGGGTGCTCGGTGTTGATTGGGAAGGGAGAGCCTCTCAAATAATCCCGGAGATATCTAATTTCTTCCGCTCTGTCGCCCTCATCTCGACCCATAGAAGTAATTGCAAAACGAAGCATGTTCGTCCCACGACTCTAGATCTTGAGCCACTGTGAAAGCTGTTCAACACGGGCAATATCGATGTCCATTCCGCCGTGGAAGGTGGTGCGGAGAAGGCTATGCTGAGCAATCTAAACAAGTTCTCGACACAGGCCAAACGGAAATCTTGTTGAAAGAATCAAATAGCCGGAGCAATAGGGCTGATGGCGGACGACGGATCCGCCGCGGACTGATCGCTAATCTCCGTCCAGCGACTTCACTCCAGTACAAGAGGTGTGCGATCTCTGGACGCCGGAATTTGATCTGTCCACGCGAGGTGGCGCTGATGGACAGCGGCATTGTCGGCTTGAGGCAAGATATTCAGAGAAAGAATTTGGGTAAAAGACTTATACATTGACAACACAGCAGGCAGAGAGGTGCGAGGTCTAGGTGCGCTTGGATATGCGCAGTAGGTGGTAGCTGAGTGTAGTGTTTTCGAGTCTCGATGGCCGAGTTGATGCCGCTTACCAAAAATTTCCTTATTCAGGGGGGGGGGCCCTCGTGTGAAAATTTCCATGATCCAGAGATCGAACACCTCTTGCTCCAGTATAATCCTGCAGGAATTTCGTTGCAGGAATTTTATAATGTTTCCGTCCAACAACTTGCGATCTTCGTCCAGCCGTTTCTTTCCAGATAAATCCCTCCAACAAAAATGTATATCTTTCCCTCCACGAAGATTCCGATATTTCCCTCCAGATATATCCATCCAGTAGAAAACTTTCTCTACCTCCAGTGAAATCCCTCCAGTCCAATATATAATTCTGCCTCCACTGATTTTCTTCCAGGCCATTCTTCATAATTCCATTGAGCAATTTCACTCCACGAGAATCCCAGATTTTACATCCACAGAAATCCATCCACCAGATTCTTTCATATTCTCCCTCCACGGATGTCCTTTCAGAGATTTTCGCTGAAGTACCTCCAGTGATTTCACTTCACTTAGACTCAAGATTATTGAAATCCCTCCAAGGTTTTGCAATCTCATTATGATTAGTCCATTCTCGGTCCTTCCGTTGATCCTCAATTCGCTCAGACATCACCAAAACCAGGAGAAACATGCAAGGCAATACAAAGCCTTGCAAGGGCCAAAATGCATACAAGGCTTGGTAGCCTGGTGAAAAACACAAAATGCCTTAAAAATATCTAAATTCCTTGCAAGGGCAATAAAAAGGCTTGAAAGGCTGGTGAACTTACAACAACATGCTTCAGAATGTACTAGGCTATTACACTTTGCCAGCCCAATCACTCGAACCATCAATTCACTATTTTGTCGCTTCCTTGGCCTCCCTCCTTCGCTATGGCTGTTGTTGAGACTTGAATTTATTGTATGTATGGCTGGGAATGGTGATCAGGCCACTGAGGAGCAAAAATGACTGTGGTTGGCTGGTTGAATTTCGGTCTGCTGTCAACACACATTAGTTGGCCAAAATTGTACCTGGATGAGGAAAGCCACGCATGAGCAGCGCAATAAAAGGAATTAGACACGTGCCAAACACGCGTCGAGCAATCAAGTCGCGTGTGGTCATGTCTGCCTTACGAGGGCAACAACTTTGATGGACTCCAGCCGAGACATGCCGCATTCATAAGCGCCGTGCTTTTTGCCGTCGTTCTCAGCTCTACTTAGGAGTCGACGTACCCATATTATATGATCTCACACCTACCATTGCAAGGGTTGTGTAGTGTAGTGGTTATCACTCGAGATTTTGAAGTCACGTGACAAAATTATGCGCTGACATAATCAGATTTCTCGTAACCCCGGTTCGAGCCCGGGCACGACCTTTTTGAGTTTCTGCTTTTATTTTATTTTATAATTAAGTTTCGACGCTCTTGACCCTCACCCGTCTCACAGATAAATTCCTACGTCTTACCATGTCATTATTTTCTGTCAGAAATTCCCAGATCCTGTCTTTCATTTTGGCCCGACAGCAATTAGCTAACCAATAACCACTACACTACACAAGTGATTTCCTGGGCTCGAAGAAGAAAAAGGTCTACCTTCCTTCGCACAGAACAATGCACGATTCAGTCAGTCACTTCACATTCCTACGGTGCGCGGATAGGCAATACATTGACGCGGGAGAATATCTACTCAGGGGATTTCCATTTTGGGTTGCGATGCACGTGCAGGCGTAGTAGTACAGTTTCGGTTTCTTGCTCTCGTTCAAGTTTGGCTACGACTAGAATTCGAGCGTTTCTCCTTGCTCGTCTGGTTGGGTAAACAGGTACGTCCATCAGTGTCTCACCTACCTTGGATGATGCGACCTTGTGCTTTCATCATACATATTTACAGCCACCGATATCTTCTATGGTACTTAAATCAGACATCTTTGTTGAGACGCAAATACCCTTCCAGAACCATTCCTCCCTTCTGAGTCTCGAGAACAACGTGTCGTGTGACGAATCGACATGCATCGAAAAAGATCGAAAAATCAAATCAAAAGGATAGCTGGTGCCCTCTCCATCCCAGATTATTGACCATGGTCGAATCCGACCTATTTGGCAGCCGTGAAGGAATAAGGTGGATTTCCGAAAGTGGGACGATCCCCAACTGGTTTATTTTGGGGTTCGGCATTGTCGGCCGTCAACTTGCCGCTGCGCTTATGTTCTCGTTTCAACCTGTGCCTTTTCTCTTTTCTTTCCATGGCGGGTAAGTAAAAATCTGGTTCCCCACATCTTTGCTGGACTTACCCCCGTCTAGAAAAACCCATATCTGTCGTGCCTTTGCTTTCTAAAGCCCTCCACAGAATACGTACTACACCGCCTCGTATAATTGCGTCGCCTCCCACTCGTGCGTTCCTTGCTTTCACTGGTCTGCCCGTCATTCAGAGCCCGTTTTCAGAGCCACGTAGAGCCGCTGTATCGCTCATCATTCGCGTCGTTCCCGCCCCAAATGCTGTCCTCCCCGAAGAGACTTCAAATCCAACACTCTCCGACTTCTTCGAGCTCGACTGGGTGAATGACCCAGCGGCTCGTCCCGAGATTCTCTTCTTGCAGCGCGAAAATCCTGCCCCAGAAGACTCGGGGATGTCCAGAATGCGCAATACGCATGAGGCGCATGTCGCGTTTCCTGGAGGCAGAACGGAGGCGGACGATGAAGGTGGACTTTATACTGGTATGTTTGTCTGTCTCGCTCCTGCCCCAACCCCTCGTTTGACGATAGCACACGAAAGCCATGCGGCAAACGTGGGAGGAAATAGGCATTGACCTCGCCGAGAAGGATTATACTTGTATCGGACAGCTGGATGACAGAGAGATAACGACATCGTTGGGAAAACGACTCTTAATGATCCTCTCGCCTTTCGTTTTCCTTCAAGTAACCCCCCATGCACCACCTCCAGAGCCCACGCCCTCCACTACTCTGCACTGGACACCCTTGGCATCGCTCGTCTCTGCGCACGCTCCTCCCAGGTGGTCGACCGTTACTGTAGACGCCGCTTCTCGTCTTGCACCGAAACATTCCACTGCTCTGCGCCTGCTGGTTCAGGCATTGGTGGGCAGCATGGAATTCCCCGCGATTATTGTGCAGCCCACGTCCCCGCCGTCTGTAAGCCCGGACGGCAAACCAAACATCGACATTTTGGAGAAGGGCATTTTGCACTCTGGCCGACCGCAGAAACTGAAGCTCTGGGGTTTGTCTTTGGGTATGACACTCGACCTAATGGCGTACATGGCCCTGCCGGCGCCTTCCTCGATGCGCGACAACTCCGAGGCCCACAAGGCCCACTCTGAATCGTCGTCCCCGATTTCACCTATAATGCAGCTTCCGTATCAAACTGGCGCAGACGGCATCCGTATGGACGTTGTCGCACCTAGTTTGGCTAGTGTGTTCCCGCGATTTTCTTACCCTGACGTCAATTTCTGGATATGGTGTGTTTGAAAATGGTTTCCACGAAATGGTTGCTTATTCCATCCCAGGGTGTTTGGTAAGCGGTATAGAGAGGTTGTGCGCGGATGGGAGGCCAGTGTCCGAGGTGGGGGTACAAATGATCGCCGGTTCGTTTCCTGTCTTGCGTTGGTGAATGCCTCTACTCACGCTGTTTCAGAATAAATTGGTCGGGATCTGCACTGAGCACATTCTATGCCGCAATTCGCAAGGCTCTCGTCGTGGTCATTGTCGCGCGCGCACTGGGAATACTCTTTGGAGTTGGGTTCGCAATCTGGTGGGTATTTGGACAGTAGACGTTGCATAGAGATACTCGCAGCAGCTTTTATACACGGTTTAATCGTGGTCAGGGTCTATTGTAGCTGTTTTCTATTGTAACTTGTACGCGATCCTCGCTTCATGCTTCTTTCATAGTTGTTACAATGGTAAACCGCAAACTTCGCAATCAGTACCACCATGCGCGTTCTCAAATGTACAATGAGGACAGATCCGGATACCGGCGCTGGATCCTGCACCGTCTCCACTCCCTCCTGCCGCTGCTTGTTCGGCTGCGATTTGGTCCAAAACTTCTTGTGGGATGTCATCGTCCCTCGACGAGGTCATCGCCGGACCCGCTGGTAAGTATCAGACAAGAGAAACATATGACAAGATGAAGAAAAAAACATACATCCGCTTTCCCGCGTAAACGTCATCAGCGTGTTCCAGCCTTCAGTAGCCAGCAGTGGGTCCAGTTGACTGAGGTCCTCTAACAGCGTAGGCGAAGTCACGATGCGCATCATCAACTTCACGTCCTCCTGCGGAAAACGTTAGGTCCTTGGAACGGATTTTCAAAAGGGGACACCCACAGGAGAAAACAATTGAGTCGTGTCCAGGAAAGCGACAAGATGCCAATCGCTCAACCATGTTGCCAGCTCCCTCCGCTTGTGGGCCTCCCCGGGTTTGGCGATCCGGCTGTCCACGATGTTCGGCGCGTCCAACCCGGCGAGAGTACTGATTACTCTTTCCACGCGCTGGTCTTCCAAACCAGGCCGATTCTCAATGGCAAACTTCGTAGACTGGAACAAAGGTGACGGATTTTGCGGGAAGCCGTGGGTCACCTGTAAAAGAAATCTGTTTTGTTTTCCGGACGTGAAAACTTTGAAACGTACGTTAACCATAAGATATTCGACGGGGAAGGCTGGCTTGGCGGTCTTCTTCACCTCGAGTCCATACTCGTTCTTGAAAGAGAAAAAGACATCAGGGACATATCTCGCCGACCCTTGCGTTCGGTCCTCCTCCTTTACCCGAACAATTCCAGGGTCAACACTCGCTTCTATCATGTCTGCCTCAACCATGGCACAGGCCTGTTCAGAAACCTGGTACGCCGCGATATCTATCTGCCCATCCTCTGTGCCGGTCAGGATAGCGGTGACCAGCCTTGACGCAAATTGGCCTGTGGGCGAAGACTTGGAAGGCGTCGGGTTGGATTTTTGCATAGTAGCAGCAAAGATTGCCTCTAACGAAGACATGTAAAAGGAACCAGGATGCCGCTTGTAAACGTTCTTTGATCGATCCTCGGCCGTTGCAGTCAAGTCGGTGAAGATGTATCCAACGACAGTCAAAGGCGTCGCGGCCGAGGCAGATAGTTCCCGAATTCGCGGTTCTTCCTCCCATGGCAGACCCAAAGTGAGGCCGTCGAGCTCACCCTCTTGGGGGGGTTCGTATATGGCTTCAACTACAGCCTTGACACCCATTGGGACCTTGTCATACGGCTGATAGCGCCCAATTAACCAACCGAATCGTTGGAAACCAGTGGACCGCCAAGCGTGCAAAAAACGGTCGATCACGTCGGTCGAGGCAATCTCGAGATGGTCGACCATTCGGAAAGGCTGCGACTGCAGGGTTATAGCAGAGGGTTGACAAGATGTGCAGATACCTGCGGGCCACGATGGATGGCCACTAGGGCAAGGCACCTTGACTTTGTAGGAAAGCGGAGTGAGGGGAGGGAGGGAGGATGTGACAGACGCAGACGATTTGGGGGTAATTTGCTTCAAATACGCGTGGTATGAGAGATGTTTGATTGCATGTTCCTTGTGGTACAGAGCATTGTATGGTTCGAGAGGCATGCAGTAATCGCACATTCCGTTGGTGGCGTGAGTGCAGAACCGAGCATCGCGACCGCGAGGAATTTTTCCGTCTTGGGATCGCCAGTAGACGTCCACCGGATCTTCCTTCACAGTCTCCCATATCCGGGCCGACTCAGGACCAGGGGCAACGCTGCTGGGCTGAGTGGAAGAACTTGACGCAGAAGCTTCCTTGGACTGATAGGTCACGAAAACCAGATCAGTATGGCTACGACAACATTAGGCGTGCACGGAATATCCAAGTAGCAGGGAAGACATACCTGAGACCCAAACTTTTCAATGATCGGCCTTTCAAGCTCGAAAATTTCGCTTCATTGCCACGAGGTTGGTTGGATATGGTGAAGCTCGATGGGTCTGCATCCGGGGCCGTTTCCAGGATCTAGAGAAATCATCAGTCCGAGACTTACTCTTTGGATAGCACGAACTTTAGCCAACAGCTCTGAAATATCGGCTGTGGGTTCGAGATCAAAGCGAAAGTTGCCGTCCTTGGATCTGACTCTAAGAAGCTGGGAACAGCTTTAGAGTGGGTTTGGACTGGTCAAAGGAGCGAAAAACACGTACCATGGTGAAAGTATGAAGCAACAATAATTGAGACGCGTAATGCTCTCCTAATCGGGAAAGTCATCGCTCAGCCACCCGTCGACCGCGTCCGGGCCGGCGCTCTCTCCCTCAATCAGCGCCTACGCAAAATCGGCGCCATGACTTCTGTTTTACAGCTTTTGACTCTCCCAGTCAACTCCAAGGGCTTCACCGCCATTCCGGAGTCAATCGCTGAATCCTCTCCTCGTCGCGAGGCCGACTCCAATTCACCCTCTGCTACGAGAAGCGCAACCGCGAGAGCGAATCAGCCTGTTAAAATCCAGGTCGCTGAGACGAGTCACCGCAAAAAAGCTCCACGATCAAACACCCTGCAGCAATGCATTAAACGTCTATTGACCCGAGGCCACAGCGACGAATCCCTGCCAGCCACTTATGAGGCTATCTACAGCGACTGCTTTTCGGTCGTCTGTGTCTCCAACACTGGAGAGGGTCTTTATGCAACCTTGAAGCTGGAGCTAGAGCAGGCTGTCAGTTTCTTGTCCCGAGAACTCTTGTCCGAAACGCGGAAAAAGGCTCCCGGTGACGAAACCGACGCCGCGGCAAGCTGGGTGAAGAAGTTCGTCGAGATCTGTACATGGTTCGAGACTCAGGTGGTATGTGTTTTTGTCGCTCCGCTCAAGGTGGTCCTCAATTCTTTTGCAAGGCCTTGCTTCAATCTCTTTTGACTTACCTGGATCAAGTTTACGTTCAGCAAGCTCAAGTCCTGACTGTCCGGTACATTCAATTTCAATGACGCGTCGGCGAGAGCTCAACATATTTCTAGCAAGCTCGCCTTCTCGCTATTTGTTAGATTTACATTCGAAAATCCGCAGTTGATGGACACTTTAAGAAACAGTGTCCGCACATTGATTACTAAAGAAAGGAATCTCAGGTCAGTGATATCCTGCTGGACAACCATAAAATGTGGGCATCTCATTCGATAACAGATTGTCTTGTATCGACGCGAAAGATATTACATCGCTTGTTTCTCATTTATACACTCATCAGCAGTACTCTGTGTTCGAAGAGTACTACCGAGACATCACCTGGCACTACTACGAGAAAGAATCGTCCGAGTTGAATCAAAAGATGAAGGATGATCCCAAAGGATTCTTCGCCCACATTCAAAGCCGGATCGAGGAAGAGATGGATCGGTCGAGGATTTTGTTACCGGCTGGGAGCTGGGGCATTATCCGAGATGCGACCCTCAAGGCTTTACTGCGGGGAAGGATGCAATGGATTGCGACAGAAAGTGGGTATCATTTATGCATTTATGCATTCCTGTTTAACCGGCGAGAAAATAGCCGTGGGCGACTACCTCAAGCACAAGGATTTCAAGAACTTGACAGCCATGAACGAGCTCTTCTCAGATGCGGAAGGCGACAAGGTCATTTGTGAAGCTTTCAAGACCCACGTGCAGGTTTGCAATTCTGCTGTTCAATACTCGGACTTCAGCGCTAATTGATGGAGACAGAGTACTGTGCAATTGATCGTCAAAGACGAGGCGGCAGACGATACGATGGTCCAACGACTTCTGGATTGCCATGCTCTTGCCGATTACGCAATCAGAGAATGTTTCCTGGAGGAACCAGTGCATATCACGACCGTGGAATCGGATGCTGCCACTACAGAGGCGGGATCCACGAGTGCCATTCCCCTCAAGCAGCCCAAACAAGAATTTTTGTATGCACTCTCCGATGCATTCACCGTCGGCTTTAGATCGCGCCGAAAAAAACCGGCCGAGCTGATCGCAAGACACTTGGACAAACTAATGCGCAAAGGCCAGGGGGCCATGTCCGACGCCGAATTCAACGAGTTATTGGTTTTGGCGCTCGGCCTGTACAGATTCACAGATGACAAGGACGTGTTTAGAACGTTTTATCTCCGAGCACTGGGCAAACGGTTGTTGCTTGAAAAAAGCGCCTCCCACGATTTTGAGAACGCAGTTCTAAAGAAACTCAAGGATGGTGTGCACTTTGTTTACTCCTTCCTCCAATCAATTGAATGCACTTCAGAATACGATCCTGAATTCAGCATGGGAGGGGAAATGTTTAGGGACCTGGCATTATCGCGAGAAGCCATGGTCGAGTATCACGCTAAATTACCGCGCGATAGCGAAGGACGCAAGCTCTCTGTCATGGTTTTGAAACAAGGTGCATGGCCATACAAGCCGGAAACTCAGTTTGTCAAATTGCCGCCGACCGTCAGTTTCCTCCATCGCTCATAAGTGTTCTCACCCTGATCACGTATAACAGATGCAGCAGGAACTCGACGCCTTTGAAAGGTTTTACAAGGGCAAACGTATAACAGCAGCTTGGTTTACATCTGCGGTATTGATCCTGCTTTCCCAGATACCGGGCGCAATTTACACTGGCAACCTAGTGTTGCGACGGTGACCATGAGTGGACGTTTCAATGCTGGGAAGAAAGAACTTTCCGTTTCTTTATATCAATCAACGATCCTGCTTCTCTTCAATCGCTCTCCCGAACTATCGTTCTCCGAAATTTTCTCCCAAACACAACTCGGTCGGTGATTTCTAAAGTGCCTACTATGTTTAACAGGCTTTTCAGGTGACGCTCTACTTCGTCTCACGCTTCAAAGCCTCGCGTGTGGAAAGAAAAAGGTGTTGCTGAAAATACCAGCTGGGCGAGACATCAATGACGGCGATTTATTTCGGTTCAACGACGAGTTTGTCGACCCCCGTGCTAAAGTGCACATCAACTCAATTCAAGCGAAAGTTACCGTGCGCTCTCGGTCCTTTATTCCCTGCAGCACCCCCGTTAACCGAGGCTTGTTTTTTAGCCGGAGGAATCGAAACAGACGCAATCGGCTATCGACGGCGAGAGAGTCATGACCTTGGACGCGGCCATCGTCCGTATCATGAAGGGCAAGAAAGAGATGTTGCATGGGAACCTGGTCAACGCAACGATCGACGCGGTGAAGAACCACTTCACGCCCGACGTCAAAATTATCAAAACCCGCATTGACAAGTTAATGGCGGATGAGTATATGCGGCGCGACGACGACCAACCGCAGCTGCTGATTTATGTGGCTTGAACTGGCTCGACTGGTACTACTGCACATCCTTACAACGCATATAGCAGTACATGTACTTCGGATAGCAATTTTATAGCAATTTTATGTCGTTTGTGGCTCGCAACAATTGCGCCTTTGCGCGTCATTTGGATGACAGCTACAAACTTGGCTCGCCATCATTACGGGACAAACCAGTTCGGTTTTTGCTGAATTCCGAATTCACGCTTTCTCAAGAATGCCACCACCTGACATGTCAAAACACGGTCCCGACGCGCGACGCGCTACCCCATGTAATTAGACGCGGTTATTTTTTGCAAAAACGCGAGGAATGCTTCGTACGACGCGTCGTGCCATCCCGAGCCGGCAACTTACCAAGTCAAATTGGAGTCGACTGGGTCAATTGTCGCAATCCGGGCTCTATATTGCGATTGAACATTTCCCGACATGCGCCAAAGTCTGCCGTCAAAACTGATTCCTCCTATGCCTTCTCAACACCGGTTGGAGGGAGATCTCACGACCGACTCGGATCCTGCCAGCAGTGAACTCAGTGAACTGTCCCATTGGGAGCGCCTAATATTTTCCTTCGACATGAATGACCAAAACCGCCCAAACCCCAATACCAATCCGCAAGGACAGTCGGATCCCTCGGACGGTCAGTGGGAAAAGCGTTTTTTAATTTTATAACAGTCTGACCCCTTTGGCCAGACATGCAAACGGCAGCCTTGCTTGCACAGCTCGCAGCGTCCAGTGGCAATATGTTTCCCTCCCCGCACGAGGCACCTTATTCCATCTTATCTCAGAGACAACCCGGCGCCTCTGGATTTAATCCAGGTCCATCCAACCCCCGCCCTTTTGTTTCTCCCGCGAACCTCACGTCTTCGTCGTACGGCGCGCACTCTTATCCGTTGTTCCGCGGGGCACTCCCGCCACCGCCTCCGGGTCCCCAATCACCTACGGAATCGACGAGGGGCAGAACCAGAGCACAGCAGACACAAGCTGTTCCTTCGACATCGAATGCCGCGGACGACGACGACGATAATGACGAATATGAGGACAAGCGCCGACGAAATACGGCTGCATCAGGTAATCGAGATATTTTGGTGCATTGGCAGCTACTGAAATACGCCCCTTAGCTCGTTTTCGCATCAAGAAAAAGCAAAGAACACTGGATCTCGAAAGGTCCGTCTCTGACCTGACCGGCCGAGCAGAGGAGCTTGAACGAGAGGCCTCTGACTTGCGACGGGAAAATGGTTGGTTGAAGGTAGGCTCCGGTGCCTTTTATGATCCAAAGATTCTTCTCAAAAATAAATCCCAAGGAAATTGTCATGCTCAAGGGTGGTCGGCTGGCAGGAATTGATCTCTCTGGGAACATGGGGTATCCAGACGCACGGGGGCAGAGCAGTGGACAGCGGGGGAACAGACGGGGCTCGGGGGAGAGGGATGGTTCTGATTCAGAGCAGTCGGAGGAAGACAGAGCACAAGGATCGGGAGGGAAGAGTAAAGGCAAGGGGAAAGGCACGAGCAAAAAGAAATAAGTGTAGGGTTATTTCATGTAAGAATAGTTGATACGGTTCATGAAAGACGAGCTCCGAGTCGAGGATATGTTGCTCAACTGCATCAGGAAAACTCAGCATAAAGCTATGAGCATTATGCTAGTACTTTGCTGAACGGATGTATGGAACCACCATATAGTGCCTCATATTTGAGCCATAGCATGCCATATTATACCTGATGCGGAGTCCCACACAAATCCCAATCGGGAAATGCCGTTCAATCATGTCTTTCGGCCGACCACCATCCATCAACGTTGGATTCAAACCTACACCTCCAGATCGCGGCTCCTTCCCTCTCGACCACTATGGTCCGCAAATATGCAACCTGTTCTGAACTCTTCTGACTCGTGTGACCCCGATAGGCGAATGCAAAGACCAAATGCAACGGTACATGACTTGTCTCTGCGCTAATTCCAGCACATCAAGCCCGTGCCGGCCATTGAGCAAAGAGTACCTGGACTGCAGAATGAACAAGTTGACCAATACATCGTGTCTCGAGTCCAAAGTGCTGAATTCTTTCTGCAGGGGTTTAATGGAAAGGGATGAATGGAAAAATCTTGGATTCGATGGCAAGGAAGCTCAGAAAGATTCTCCGACCCAATCTCCCCCGATTCTAAACGGGAATAGCTGGTACATACATTGTATCTGCCGAGGTGGAATCGCTTGAAGACGAGGTTGATGAACGGCGAACGTGCTTTCGGCCGAGTTGCTTGTTTGGGCTCTGCACGTTTGTCGGTCCCGCCACCGCCAACTAAACGTGTTTCCTCCGACGGGCGCGCGAATCGAGCCAATTTTTTCATTTCTCGGCGAGGAATTCGCTTTGAGATCGCTGGCCGACTTGGGAAGTAATGCGCAGGTAAGGAGCAGGTGCAAATGTCTATTATTGGCGAAGGATCGACGAATTCGGTTCCAACGTTCGTCCTCAAACGGAGGCTCCAATTAAAGCATTTGATGTCGGCGAGATGAGTGGGTAAGACATTCTTGACCCTTCACCACCAGGATGCTGCCGCTGTTGGTCTCTTGTTTGCTGGCAATCGACGTCTGCATCGCGTCCCAACAGCTCCTGGCGCGCCCATCGGCATTCGATATACAGGTATTTTCAATGTTAAAAACCTGGTGCGGGAATAGACCTCCTGCTAGGGCCATCGTGGTGGTCGTGGGAATGCCATTGAGAACACCCTCCCGAGTTTTGCCTGGTAAGACTTTATTACTCATGTTATTTACCAATACAATTGATCCAAGGGGTCTTATTGACGGTGTTACTACTTTGGAGTTGGACAACGGCGTAACAAAGGTAATACCGTAGTGCACGAAGATGTGGGGGCGCGCGAACTGACCAGCATTCATTCAGGACGGGGTTGTTGTGGTCTGGCACGACGAGGAAATTTTATCCACCAAGTGTCACGACACTGCACCTGCAGTAATTTTTTCCCTCGGCAGTCTGGCCGATTTAACTGACGTGCGGACAGTTTTCCGAGGACCCCGCCTTTCCATATGTGGGAAAGTTTATCGCCAATCTCACTCTGGCCCAGCTCAAAATGCTGGACTGTGGTTCCCAACGGCAGGATAATTTCCGTAAGTTTTCAGGGCCCTAAATCAGACATGTTCCTCATAAACTTGGCAACAGCTCTCCAACTTACTTATCCCGCCACCCGAATCTCGACTCTCCAAGAGGTTTTCGATTTTGTAGAATGCGCAGATCCGGACCATCTCATACGGTAAACAAAAACGATAACACGTCCAACCGCTCTTGACGAGTTCATGCCAAACAGCTGGAATATCGAATCTAAAATCGATCCTGTACATCCGGACCGGACCCGCAGCGTGGATGTCTTTGTGCAAAGTCAACACGCGATATTCGCTGCGAGTCCATACAAAGAATCTATCACTGTAAGTGTCTTCTCGAAGAGACCACTATGGCATGCTTACCGTTCCCAGTATCAGAGCTTTGATTGGAGGTCGCTCATTGCCATGAAGGTAGCAATCGTGCTCGGCTTGTCTTTCATTTTCATCTGACTTGATATGTTCGTAGAAACTAGATTCAAAAATAATCACCTCGGCCTTGGTCGAGTAGTGAGTCCCGTCTCCGCGATTGTTTATCCACTGCTCATTTTTCTTATTTGCAGCGATACGACAGTCGCGTACGGCGACGCCGCGTCGCCGTGGTTGGGGGGCCTGAACTTGCAAAATTTCTCTGGGTCGTCTTTTGGAGTAAAGATCGCCAATGCAGCACATTCCATCAACGCTAGCATCCTTTCTCCCAGCGCGTACAACTCTCCTCGTTCGCTTATAACCAAAGAAATGGTTGATGAAGCGCACCGTCTGGGGATGTTGGTGGAGCCATGGACTGTATGGTGGTCAACTCAAAACTTGTACAGACGCTGACACCCACACAGGTCAACAGCCTTGATATTGCGGATGATTTGCTCCGCTGGGGTGTAGACGGAATCATCACCGACTATCCCAACATTGTCAGACGATGGGTGCAGCAGCAGGGGCGGCAAGTGGCGCCCAAATACCCGAAGCGCAGAGTGCTGTTGTGCTTGGAAGAATATAATAGATGGTAAAAAGAATTGGATAGAAACGTAGACATGGATATAGAGTCTAGACTGTAGAAATATGTTATTTGTATTTTGTTTGTTCAGAGTCGGAGCGTTCCGGCAAACCCAATCAGGCCTGCATCATAACCAGCTCAGCGCTGCCCACGACGATGGCTTTCAATGGCTTGAAAAAAGCGGTCACTCTGACGCCCAGTGTGCGCACCCTTCCCTCAGGCGTTCCGGCTGCACCTCTCCTCAACCTCGCTGCGCGAGCACCCGCTGACCACCATGCTCACGGTCATGGTGCGGGTCCCCGCTCGGACGTTGCGCCCCGGTGGACTGGCGGTGTCTCGCGGTCATCTTCCGGGCTCGTTTCCAAGAGCTATGTTACCCGTGAGTTCTATGCTAGACATACAGCTAATTCACGTTTGAACCGAGTTCAATGCAGTCCCTTCCACGACACCATTCACTGCCCGCTTCATGCACACCTCCGTCGCTGTAAAAAGTGCCCCAGAGGTTCCCGATTTTTCGCACTACCGCGCGAACGACAACGATACCAACCGCGCCTTGTCATACTTCATGGTTGGGACTATGGGACTTGTCTCTGCGTCCGTGGCGAAATCTACCGTCACGGAGTTTCTCAAAACCATGGCGGCGTCTGCGGACGTCCTTGCGCTCGCCAAGGTCGAGGTTGAGCTCGCCACCATCCCCGAGGGAAAGAATGTCGTTATCAAGTGGCGTGGCAAGCCCGTGTTCATTCGGCACAGGACCCAGGCGGAGATTGACGAGGCAAGAGAAACCAAGTGGCAGTCTCTGAGGGACCCGGAGAGTGACGAGCAGAGAGTCAAGAAACCCGAGTGGTTGATTATGCTCGGAGTGTGCACGCACTTAGGATGCGTACCTATCGGTGAATCCGGAGACTATGGAGGATGGTAAGTCTTTTTTGCGCGTTTTGTCGCGTCTCTGGCGAACTAGGTTGACCCTCGTACAGGTTCTGCCCGTGCCATGGCTCCCATTATGACATCTGTGCGTCTCTTCATCACATAGCGCGTTTATGCATTCTAATTCCCCCTAGCCGGACGCGCGCGCAAAGGTCCCGCCCCCGTAAGTCCTTCGGTCCATGCCGCTCAACGTCGCTCACTCCTTTGTAGTTAAACCTCGAAATTCCGGCATACGACTTCAATGATGCAGAGGGCAAGGTTATCATTGGATAAAAGAATTGAGGCATTCTCGGTAGACTATACTATAATTCTCTGTACCTCTGGACTCGCTCTAGAGGCGAGTAGATCGTTCAAATTGTTCCGTTGTTGTCTTGCTTGTATTGCATCAGGCCCTCGGCATATCCGGTTATTGTCAGATCTGATTATGCTACAAACTACATAAAACCGGGCCTGCTGCATCACTTGCTTCTTGCTCTCACCCACCACAAGTATCACTGCTCAATGTCGCAAACACTGTCGATAGCCACTGTTTTGAGTCTCTTCAACTTCAATGGCCTCTACCTTGTGGCCTATGGATGGTGGGTTTGCTGTTTTTTTCTTTCTTTCTTTTTTTTGGAAAACTTAAATTTTCAATTAATTAATTAATTCTCAGGCTGTTTGGAATGAGCCTGTGGCTTTCATTCTTCGGAGGTAGCTTCCTCATGCCTCCTGCTGTTCTTCGCGTCTAATACTCGAAGGCGTCATTGCGTATAAAACCCTTCCAAGAGCTCAATTCGGTGCACTGCAGCACAGAACTTTTCCGATATACTTCGTAATTTCCATTGGACTTGGTTCAACATTGCTCGGACTGTGGACCGTCAATCATCCCGCCGTTTTAACACACTGCGCCAGCCCTCTGGTCGCGGATGTCGCACAGGCGTATACTTTGGCTCTTGTCATCCTCGCGCAGGGCTCGAATTACTTCGTAGTATGCCGTTTTCGACTACCACTTTTGTCGCTCACTCGGATTATTAGGTGGGTCCACTGACCAGCAAGTGAGTGCCTTTTGTGAAATAAGACTGTATACGGGAACTGATCATGTCTCAGGACAATGTTTGAGAGGATGAAGCTTGAAAAAGACGAAGGCAAAACCTACAATGAATCTGGGGTACGTTTTACCGTCTGCTAGTCACGCTGGAATTTCATTCGTGTACCCAGGTATCGGACAAGATGAAGGGGCTGAACCGCAGGTTCGTCTCTTGACAGCCGACGCTGTATCATCAGTTTTAACTCTTACCTCCTTTGATATACAGGTTTGGCATGTTACATGGTATCAGCTCACTTGCAAATCTAGGTGCTGTCCTGGCCTTGGGTATGCGCACCAGTATTTTCAATAATTCGAATATTAACAAGAGATAGGATTCCACGGCCTTTGGATCGGCACCTTTGGGGTGAAGGCGTAACTGTATGTAGACGCGCACTTTATGGATGTACACTTTTGAGTTTTCGTGGTGGAATATATGTGGTCGCCCGACTATAGGGACAAGCCAAAAAAATACACAAGGGGAACATAATCATGCCCCTACCGACTCCATTTCCGGCATATACCCTTCTCTCAAACTCCGCTCCAGACGCCTGACTTCCTCCATCGACGTAGCCTTGGCAATTGCAGCCTTGACTTTTTCTGCGTCCTCTTTTGACATCAAGCGTCCGGCCTTGCCCATCAGGGGTGCTGCCTTTGGTTCATCCGTCGTGATGACAGCCTTCGAAGACTGCGTTGACACGGTGGTGGATAGCGTCGTCGCAAGCGCAGTAGGTAAATTTTCTGCCGTGACGAATAGTGCTTTTGCCGCTTGTCGCTCCTAGGAGAGGGGGGGTCGGGTTTACATTTAAGAAACCCGTTCGAGCAAAGTGGCTTGTGAGAGCGCACCTTGTCTCGAATTCTCTGGAAATCTAAAACTCTTAGCCCAGGAAGTCTCCAGGCAAGCCACTCGCGATACCATTTTTTTTCCCGCACTGGGTTTCCCATCAATGAGACGTATTTCAGGTATCGGAGTTCCTTGAGAGGCTCCAGGTCGCCGAGCTCGGTGAATTGGTTGTTCGTAAGCACAAGTGTTGTGAGGTTGGGAACGGAGATGTGGATGGACGGGGAGATGTGGGAGACTTTGTTGTTGGCGAGAAGGAGCGTGTTTAGGCGCTTCAGCAGGGGCAAGTTGCCGAGGGTGACGATAGAATTGTCGGTCAAGTCAATAGCGTCATGCTGGTCCTGAATAACGCGTAGCCTTGAGTCTATATTGCGTGGAAGATCATAAGGAAAGGCAAACCCTGGTGACACCGAGATTTTCAATGGCGGGTATTTTGTAGCCTGTAAAGGGATGTTAAGGTAGCGAATACGGCGGTTAGGTGTGAAGAAATACCCCGCAGATCCAGCTGGCGCTCTTTAATGGGATTGAGGGTCGAGGTGGCCTGAGCCAGCAGCTCTGGGGTCAACTTCATAGCAGAGCTGGTCAAAGTTTGGCAACGCCCTTGGTGAGCCAAACACGGACGCGTCTGAAAGTATACCACCATGCGGCACCTTCACCAGCGCCTGCAGCTGTTCGTGCTTCTGCTTTTGTGCTCTGGCCTCCCTAATGTTCCTCCAGATACACCCAAGGAAATGAATCTTACATTTTTGTTCCACCGGACACCGTCGGTGCACAATCTCTGACGATACACCGCGCCTCGGGAGAAATAGTCCTGAATCGTAAGGTTTACTATGGCCTCTAACCCTGACTCTGATTTTGGACATGTAGCACCACACTCTTTACCTCCATCCGCCCGCCGCTCTGGTAAAATTATATATGGTATCTTGGGAATAATATCCCTCTCGTTGTGTAGGTTGGCTCTCATTCCGATAGCGTCAACTGACGGCCTGGATAGCGGACTATGTGATTGTTATGTCTGGGCGAGAATTTAAAGCCCGTCTAATGGGACATGACATTTATTCTGCCACGGACTTCGAGCTCCTTCCCCTTGGCCAAAATATCAACGTCTTCAATCCACCTCACCCTGTTGAAGCGCACCTACTCGCCCTTGTACGATCACATCTCTTGGGTGGCACGTTTCTATTTAGTTACGATTGGGACTTGACACGTCGGTTACAAGCCCAATGGGAGACGCGAGAGAAGGACACCGATAGACCTTTCTGGGAAACGGTGCGGTTCACCCTATTCTTTTGAAGTTAATTCCCCATTCATGTACACAACAGGCGGATGATCGATTCTTCTGGAACAAGTTGGCATTTGTTTCTGACCTTCCCGAGCTCGACTCATGGGCCCAGATTTTTGCAGACGCGATTGATAGAGCTGACGGCGGGAAACGCGAGTCAAAATGTGAGCTATGCACCTCAGTGCTAAAATTGCTTCTAATATTCTCGTAGTTGAGTCCCTACATCCTTCCAATCATGTACGGGAGTGGGTGCCAGTTTATCTATTCCACGTTCCCCGCTCATATCTTCCTAGCCTTCGATATCCGTAATGCTGTGCTGCATGGACGGACCATGCAGATATGTCTCATCAGTCGCCGTTCACGTTTCCGTGCAGGCACACGTTATTTCCGACGCGGAATCGACCACGACGGCCACGTTGCTAATTTCAATGAAACTGAGCAGCTGCTGCTGGTCGAGGACGCACAATCAGCTGGTGGCGACTTTGGTACCCAAATGAGCTTTGTTCAGATACGCGGCAGTGTTCCTGTATTTTGGGCGGAGGTGAACACTCTGCGTTATAAACCAGATCTGCAGATCATGGATCTGCCCGACACCGTACGCATTTTTGTGTTTGTTTTGGGCCTGCCGCTTATTTTGCATCTAGTCTGATATGATGCGGAAACATCTGCAAGAGCAAGTTTCCATCTACGGAGCCCAGGTTCTCGTCAACCTTGTCAACCGGAAAGGTCATGAGCAGCCTGTGAAGGAGGCCTATGAGCGTTACGTTGCCCAGGTTTGATTTCACACCCTCGTTGTACCAATTATAATGTGCTCACATGTTGATTTCAAGCTCAATATCCCCACTGTCCGATACCAATATTTCGATTTTCACAATGAATGCAAACACATGCGTTGGGATCGTATCAGTGTGCTCATAGACGAACTGGAGGCCGAACTAAAAAAATACGGGTATGCCTTATCATTTTATACGTAGAGACTCGTGGTTGACGGCGCTGATCAGATACTTCCATCTTACGTCCAGCCAACCTGTGCAGCTGCAAAGTGGCACAGTTCGGACCAATTGCATGGATAACCTCGATAGAACCAATGTCGTTCAGGCAGCGTTAGCCCGCTGGACGTTAAATCAGCAGCTGAAGGCTTTGGGTATTCTGTCGAATGAAGATACTATCGAGGCATACGAAGGAATAAGCAAAGATTTCCGAGAGAGTTCGTTGAATTTTCACCATATTATCCGATTCTCAAATTGACATTCTGCTCAGTGTGGGCCGACCATGCGGACGCAATTGCCAACGCCTACGGTGGTTCTGGCGCTCTGAAATCCGACTTTACTCGAACAAGTAAACGGACTCGCAAAGGAGTCTTGGAAGACGGCGTCAAATCGCTTCTAAGATACTTCAAGAACAATTTCTTTGACGGGGCCAGGCAAGATGGTTTCGACCTCTTTGCTGGAAACTGGGTTCCGCGAAAGACTCCTGCCACCTCTATGTTCTTGATCACGGATCCAAGGCCATTGATCACCCGTTCAGTGAGTTTCTTACTGGAATGCGAGAAGCTCCGCAATGACACCTCGTACAGATGCCCGTTGTTGCGTCCTTCTCCTTGTTCATGATCTGTGCCGGATTGACTTTACCTCGCACCTCTGGTACATTGCTTTTCCCTCGGTTCTACAATGACGCTCACGTTTGGACAGACTATTCGCTCTTCTACTACTATTCATTGTGGTTCTGTCTCCTCGCCATTTCCTTTATTTTTATCACTATTCACGGAATCGACTACGTCTCGTGGCCCCGGCTGGTTCCATCCACCGACTATGTTTACTACACTGGGCCCGGCTTCCGTTCTGCCCACCACGGAAAGGGATTCGGTGGGGACAATGCGCCCAAAAGTCGGTCGGGCACGTCAATCAGTACCAAGTTGCTGAACAGCAAGAAGCGAGGTGGGGTTATTGCACTCGAGGAGGGGGAGAAAAAGCGGGTCGATTAGTTCTTTATGCGCTAGATTGTCTACGAAAAGATACCCACAATAATGATACGCTAACCGTGGTCCCATTACCAACGCGTCAGCGTCTTTCTCCATCAAAAATCCAGTGCCGACACGTGACCCTGATACCAATCCCACATTTTTTCTTTACTCAGTTCTCTCACTCCATCTCTCCTTCCCTTCACTTATTCCTCCCAAATGGCCAAAGGCGGAGTCAAGCGCGCGTCTCCCGGGGCAGATGATGAGAAAATCCTCTGGCCAATGTCGACCTGAGCGAGGAGGATGCCCAAAAACTTGCCAAGACTCAGCGCGACCTCGGACGCGTTGAGCTTGCCATGGGTCCGCACTTTTTCTTATTCGGTTTCAGCTGGGCGCTAAAAAATCAACACTGTAGACCGTCTCACCCAGACTAAAATTATGCCGGCGTACGAAAAACGCCGGGAGGTACTAAAATCCATTGCAAAATTCTGGCCTGTGGCTCTTATGAACCACACGCATTTTGCATTCTTCGCCCAACACAGCGCGGACCAGCTTGCCCTCAGCTACCTTGAGGACTTGTGGATCGCCAGGGATAGCGTTGAACCCCGGTGTTACACCATTGAATTTGTTCGTCGTTTGACGGGCCGTTCCAGCTCAAAACTGATCCGCCCGCAGTATTTCAAGGAAAACCCATTCTTCACAAATACCGTGTTAAAAAAGGAGTACAAGTACAATACTCCGCCCGCAGTCACGGAGGACAAGCCGGATGAGAATGGGATCACCGAGACGATGCTCGATTTTTCGTGGGAGCGTGATGTCGAAGCTGTGGTAAGGCGGCTACTCTGGTGTTGCGGATATATTCTCACGAGTGGCTCCAGGCATTCAAAATCGACTGGAAAGACCCCGAAAAGGCGCTGACGAAGCTCTACCCCGGTGAACCCGGCGAGGAGGAGGATGACATGACTGTGGACGCCGGCAGTTTCTTCAACTTCTTTGAGAAAGCTGAGGACAGTGCCGAGGTCAGCGCGCGGTCGACCTGTCCTTGGGTTTTGCTAAATCTACCGATAGCTCGGCATAACTATAGCCAACGACGTGTTCCCCGAAGCCATCGAATATTTCCTTGGGCAGGCCGGAGGAGACGACGACGTGGATTCGGACGACGAGGACGACGACGACGACGAGGCTGAGGAGATTGACCTGGAGAAGCCGCGGTCAAAAAAGCAGAAGATCTAGGGGCGCGTTATGCGCTGTATGCGATGACATTCTTTTATATTTGGAGCGGATATACATAGCTCTATGGTTGACATGCCGTGTGGTCATAAGTAGGATCTGCTCCACGGTTCGATCACCCGTCCTTTCTTCTCGCTCTCATGAAGTCTGTTCTCTTCTCCTGTCTCGCCAGTGCCGCCGCCGTCGGTGCGCACAACATTGGCCCTTTCTATCCGAGACAAGCCTCAGCCAGCCCACCCGCCGGGACATCCGCCGGCTCCGCCGCCGCCCCACCACAATCATTCTCATTCACTTTGGCGTCGACGAACCCGACAGCTATCCCACTCGGCAAGTTCGACGTGAATTGGAACGCTGCAGCACCTATAATCCTCGGTTTCTAGCATCCATCGTGTCCAATGCCCCGAGCCAGCCCACTCATGCCTTGCCATCCACATTCGCGGTTGGTCGTCTGCTATGTAGCTCCTCGTCCTTCTGACCGCAGCACCCACAGCCCGGGTCCACCCCCACCGCCGTCACCGGGGCTCCCCCACTCCCAAATGGTGCCATTCTCGCCAGCAAAGGGCCGACTTAAATTTATTCATCTATTTTTAGCCGCCCTGCTCGCGCCATCCGCGTACCCAAGTTTAGACGTTGTTGTCCCCACTGACTCGCCCGAAGTCCAGCAATGGATCCTAGACGTCAATAACAGCGGCATCGCGATTCCGAACCTCTCACCAACGGTACAGGGTAAGCAAATTGTTGTCGGGACTGCTATATGTATAAATCAATGGCTTTTAGCTGGATCATGTGCTGCAAACCCAGCAGCGGCAGCAGATATGTCTCGCTGCTGGTGGACGTGTACTGGTTGCGTACGCGATACAGACATAACGACTTGCCCGGATAAACTTACCTGGGGTATGACGTTTCATCGTCAGGCGTTTTTTTTCATTTCATTTTTAACTCGCCTCGTTAGGTCTTACCTACGACGATGGCCCGTCCTTGTATACCCCCGACCTTCTTGCTTTCCTTAACCAGAACAACCTAAAATCCACGTTCTTTGCTGTCGGCTCTCGCGTGATTTCTTTCCCGGCAATCCTGCAAACAGAATACATGGAGGGACATCAGATTGGTGTCCATACCTGGAGTCATCCACGTCCTCTACTTTTTTTGTCCTCATTCAGGTTACTGATTATTCGTCCAGCCCTAACGACATTAACGAACGAGCAAATTATTGGCGAACGTAAGTCCTCTTACATCTCTTTTTTTTTGATACTCGGAGGTCTGACGTCCACCACAGTGGGTTGGTCAAAGAAAGTTATCAAGGATGTTTTGGGCGTTACCCCAACGCACTTCCGTCCGCCGTTTGGTGACATCGAGTAGGTACAAGTCATCCGATCCTGAACTCTAGCTCTCAACTCTTGTTGAACAGTGACCGCGTGCGGGCTATCGCGAAAGCCATGGACCTCATTCCAGTAATTTGGACCCGGATCAGTCCCCAGGCTACTTTTGATACCGACGGCAAGGGCAATTATCTTGTTCTTGCACCACAGGATTGACGACGCCTTCAGATTTCGACCTGCATTCGGGCTTGACGACCGCTGACCACGTTCTTTCAAACTGGAACTATATCGAGGGCAACACGTCAATCATCGACACTGGTGAAGAGCTCAAGGATTTTTTTTCTCTCGGGAGCTAAATAAATGCCCTGCAGGTTTCATTCTCCTGGAGCACGACCTGTTCCAACAATCAGTCGACATCGCCACTGGATACATCCTCCCCGACGCCCTCGCTCACCAACCTCCGTTCAAAATCGAGCCCGTCATTTCTTGCATAAACCAGCCGCTCAACAACGCGTACCTCGAGCTTAACGACAACAGCACTAACCCGCTTCCCGCTTCCAATGCTTCAGCTTCTGGTTCTGGTTCTGCCAACACCGACTCAGCACAGACCTCTGGCAGCTCTGGCGGCTCGGGCAACTCCGCGTCGACCGTCGGATTACCAGGTCTTGGACCCGTGTTGGCTGTCGCATTGGCCCTCCTCGCAGGAACGTCGTTGCTGCTGTCGTGAACGCAGTCCATGCGTTGGAACGCTGAATCTTTACTCGTATACTTAGTATACACAGACTTTTTAGCCACAGACTTTGATCTAATACTTGCTAGTAGCTATACCATCACCATGCCCTACCTAGCTTGTCGCGTCTGAAAGAAAAGCCTATGGCTGGCCTGGACTTGCGAAATATCAGGTTCACTCAAAACAATATTTCGCGAGGACTCTCATATCTCAAGACCGACGCCTCTTCAAGCTTGCTTCAAGCAGGAATATGTAAGTAATAAACCGGTACGACATACACATTGAAGTCTATTTGTAAGTACGTGCATAGGCACATAGGGATGGAAATTGCTACACACGGACAAGACAAAGTCCATAGATGTACACAGAGAAGAAAAAACGGACGGAGGCGTGGTCTATAAGGTATATTGTATGGGATTGGGGGATAAGAGATGACGAGGCGCAGTGTCAAGACGTAAGGTAGAATAGAATGAATAACGAAGTAAAAAAAAAAAAAAAAGAAAAGAATAATGTATGAGCGAAGGAAGAAATGTGGAGAACACACGTGCGCACGGAGAGAGGGACGCGTCTAGCCCGGAGCGCTCTAGGTGCGCTGCGGGGCGGCGCCACAACCGCACCGTACCGCACGGAGTCCCACCAGCGCTAACGCTACCACTCTCCGACGACGTCGTCCGAGGCGGAGACTTTTAGCCAGGGATGATCGAGCATGTCCTTCGCGTCCGTGCGATTCCGCGGGTCGATGGCCAACATCGGCTCGAGGAACGTGCACAGGATGGCCGCGTCGGGCTCGCTCCAGAGGTACTTCTCCTGCATGACGCGCCTCAGTGGCCACGGCTTGAGCGTCTTGATGAAGCGTAGTGCACCTGAGCGAGTAATAAGTTTGTGAGTTAATTTCAATCGAGTAAAATAAAAAACGAACCAGTAGCATCAAACAGTTCTTGGCTGTACTTGCCACCCATCTTCACGTCCAGAGCAAAGTTGCCGAGCAGCTCAATGATCTGTGCCATATGATCGTCATCCTTGCTGAACAGGTCCCCCTGCCCCTGCGGGTCGAACAGAAACTCCGCCGTCAGAAGCTCGAACACCTGATGAGTAAAACAAAACAAGGTTTAGTTTGAGTTAGGTTAGGTTAGAACGCAGAGACGCACCAAGCAAGCTACGCTCCAGATGTCCGCGCGCGTGCCCCAGTCCTTCCGCCCAATGATGGCCTCGGGCGAGCGGTACTGGCGCGTCTGGATGTCCTCGGTAAAGTGCTTCTTCGAGGGGGTGGCGTTGCCCAGGTCGGCGATCTTGATGGAGATCTCGGGCGCGACTTGCGGACGCGGCTTCGGCAGCGCGAGCGCGGGCGTCTGTAGATGCGGGAGCGGGGCGTCGGAGGGCGGGAGTGCGGGGCTCGACGGCGGGGGCGGGCTCGCCGCTGTTGGGGTGAGGGAGGCCACGGAGGAGGGGGACATGGGTAAGGGAGCGGGGGCGGCGACAGGCAGTCTAGTATTATGGTTATCGGAAGGCGGAGAGGAGGGGAGAGGGTGTGCGTGCATGTGCGCTGAGAGCTGCGATGTGTGATGCGGCGGGGAGACACGGAGAATGGTGTGCTTGGCCGTGGTGTTCGAAGCTATTCGATGCGGCGCGGTTTGGGAGAGAAGAGATGGATTGGGGTTGCTAGGGATAATGGGTTTGGGTTCACTCAGACTGAGCTCGGTATTGGGGGGCGGCTCGGGAGTGTCGACTTTGAACCCGTTGGATTTCTTCGCACTTGCCAGAGGCGTGCCATTAGGAGAGGGTCGTGCTTTCGTCACGGTGGCGGAAGAGCTTTCTGACGACGTCGTCGTAGCACTAGAGCTTTCGATGAGGCTGCTGGCCGTGCCAGCGAGATGGAAATAGTCGCCCTGTTGGTCGCCATCCGCTCGGACAACGGCTGAAACAACAAGGGCGGGCGCTGGCGCAGATAGTCCCGGGTCTTTCCACGAACTGGACACAGATATTCCAGAACTGGATCTCGTGTGTCCGCGGAGAACTTTGGACTTGCTGCTGAAAGAGTTGGTCGATTTGTGGGACACTGCGATCGGCGTGTCTCTTGAGAACCCAATCTTGTCTTTCCACGAAGATGAAAGCGCACTTTCCAGCTCAGATTCCAAGACTGTCTGCTTCTTTCCCTTCATGGGAAGCCCAGCGCGCTCCCGTGGCTGGTTAGGTATTTGCTGCGGAGCAGTGGCCACCTTGTCGCTCTCCTGGGAAGCATGGAGAATGCTAGCCATGGCACTCCCGAACGAGTTCGAAAGCGAGGTGGGAGGCGTGCCGACAGACCCGGCAGCAGTGAATGGCGTGGAAGAAACTGATGAAGAGGAAGATGAGGTGGAAGGTGGGGAGGTGGGGGAATTGGCATGGGAGGAAGCAGCGGTAGCTGGGTTGGATTTGGAACTCGGGGGAAGGGTGCGCGGAGCGGAGCCCGACAGTCCACTGGGAACTTTCGGAGCACTCGTACTCATCCCATTGCCACCGTATTTCGCCATGTGCGACAGTTGTATAGGGGATACATAGCTCCCATTGACGCTGTTGGGCCCGCTGAGACTAAGACCGCTAGCACTTCGGCTACCGGGACTCGCCAGCGGCTGCGAGTCAAAAATCTGGACTTGGCGCCTGGACCGTTGTGACTGGGGAATGGAGACGGAAGGCCGAGACTTTGTCGGGGGTGGCACACCCACACGCCGAGACGTTGGAGAGGGCGAATGTGTGAGCTCGTTGTATATGTGAGCTTCGACGTCAGGGATGGATATGACTGCAGATAAGAGATATATTTAGCAGGCAGGAATGAAAAGTTGTTCTCCACTCACGTATATTCTCCGGCTTAATGTCGGTATGGACGAGATCGCACTCGTCATGAAGATACTCGAGACCGAGCAGAACCTGCTTCGCAACGACTTTGACTAGTGCGCGAGGGACACCTTTCCGCTTATTCCGCTCGATGAGGGCGAGCAGAGTCTCGCCCAGAGGTTCGAAGACTATGCAGATATGGGACGCCTCGGGACCCTGATGGGTGAAGGAGTCGAGAAATGAGACGAGATGCTGGCGTCCAGGATGGAGAGGAGAGACGGATGCGACGCGAGACAACAGCTTAATTTCGTCCCGGGCTGTTTCGGCATAGCGGCCGGCGGACTTGACGACTTTGAGCGCGGAATGGCGGTTCAACCTGGAGGATAGAGGTAAGAGGGGGACTAGGGTAGCAAGGCGGGGCAGAAAGGGTGACTGACTGGGTATCCTTGACCAGCCATACAGTTGAGAAATGGCCCCATCTGGTGCGCAAATGGCGTGCGATGAGGACCGAAAAATGGATAAAAGGGCGAGCAGACACACCCCAGCTTCCGGAGAACTCGGTATCGACCGTGTTTGAAGGTATCTGTGAGCTTTACGGGCAGATAACCGCCAGTGTTGTACTCTGCTGGGCTCTCCTCTTCCTTGCAGATTGGCTCGTCGACGGGCAAAATCTTGGGCTGCCCGGCGGGGGTGACGACGTACTTGTAAGCACAATGGTTTATTGTGCTGGGGGCCATCGACGGCGGGGGGAGGAGGAGAGACAGTGGCGGCGTATCGGAAGGTTGTGATTGGTTGCCCAATTCGGATAAACCGTGTGTGCGTCCTATCGCTTTGACGCAAATCGCTGTATAGCATGCCCAGACGTGCATCTTCGTGGGACCCAAATTATTTACTACCTCTTCGTCGTCTGCTATCACCTCGACTGCACTGTATTTTTTCACTTATAAGCCCATTTTTTCCATGGTATACCCTCGTATGTTTCCTTACGACACTCGATGCAGAAGGATACATTGCAAATCTCTCGTTATTTCAAGTTCTAGGCCTGATAGATGCGGAGACGACGGGACGGGGTTAAGCAGCCTCGAGGGATATTCGCGCATATACTGTACACCCAAATGACGCGCCCACGATGCATATTCGCTTCAAAAGTCTCTCTGACATGCAGCCACCAGATTTTCTGCAAGTCTCCACAATCGCCTCGCCATCGTCGATCCATAGGCCGCCGCGTCGAAGAGTCTGTGACTGCGTGACAATGGTCTCCTTTTCCCCGCTCGTTTACCTTCGGTCAGAGCGGACTACCCTGCCCCCCTTAGCAAGCTTTTACCCAGGATTCCTCAGCATTCTTTACCCAAGCTAGAGACGCAATTCAGTACCGCCTAAATGGCGCCAGCAGCATCAGCCGGCACCTCTCCCGCTCTCGGCAAGGGAACCTTGAAGAATCCTATAATGCCTTCCACCTCCCAGAAATTTATAGGTACACACCATGGTCCAGCTAGCCCCACTCCGTACTGATTACAGCTCATTAGGTGCGGTGGAGGATGAATGGGAGCTCTACAGGTACGGTAACTGATCATATATTCGATACATTGCCTCATGCACATTCCAGCGACTGCTCTACCGATTATACTGTCGGCGCGCCAATCGGCTTTGGGGCATCCTCAATAGTCTACGCTGCAGAATATCAGCCACAGTCCACACCAGGGAAACGCATCCCTTGTGCCCTCAAAGTGCTCGATCTCGACTCCCTGCCGCCACACTCGCTGGCACTGCTCCAGCGCGAGACCACCTTGATGTCCCTTTCAAAGCACCCCAATGTTCTGCGTGTCCGTGGGTCGTGGATGGATGGCCACAAGCTGTACATTGCGCTGCGTCTCATGAACAAGGGAAGCGCTGCCGACGTCATGCGCTATGGCTGGCCCGGCGGCATGGAGGAGGATGTCGTTCGGTGCATTCTTCAGCAGGCTCTGCAGGGGCTCAACTATCTCCACGTGAACGGTTTTATCCACAGAGACGTCAAGGCGGCCAACCTTCTCATCGATGGTACTCGCTCCACATCCTTTTCTGCGAAATTCATCTCATGTTGTTTTTAGACGATGGCACGGTCCTCCTAGGTGACCTCGGCGTTGCGGCCGATCTCACAGAAGACACTTCTCGCAACCCAGGTTCTCAGCTCAAAAAGCCGAAAATCACTACTGCAGAGGCAGCTCTTCGATCCCATAGTCGGAGCAACAGTGGCAGTGGACATAACGGCCGCGTCTCGTTTGAAGCTCCAGCCGGTGGGACCCGTCCCAAGATGATCAAGCGCAAGTCGTTCGTGGGCACGGTGCTTGAAGTTCCGTTGCGTGATAACGCCATCTCATTCATGTTGACAGCCCTGCTGGATGGCACCAGAGGTCATACAGGCGCGGCACTACGATTCGTCAGCCGATATATGGAGCTTCGGTATCACCGCCTTGGAATTGACCCAGGGCCGCCCACCGCGGTCACGCGAGTCGCCACAAAGGGTTCTACTGAAGACGTAGGTTTAACCTTTTTCATCTCCAAATTTGGAATCCGTTCCGTATTAATCCACTCGCAGAATCCAAGAAGCTCCCCCCACACTGGATAGGGAAGGTGGAACCTATAAATACTCTCGCGCTTTCAAGGAGCTAGTCGATAGCTGTCTCGTCAAGGACCCTTCAAAACGGTACTACCTTTCTTATGGACCAGATTATTCGCTCACTCTTCTTCAAGCCCGACCGCCGAGGAGCTCCTTCAAAGTCCCTTCTTCAAATCGTCAAAGAAAAAGTCTTATCTGGTTGGTGCTATTTTGAGTACGCAAATTCCTGAAAAATCAAACACACAAGTATTTATGGATTTGCTTCTTTCTTTCCAGAGGACCTACCTCCTTTAATCCATCGGCAAGAACGGCGAGTCGCGCTCCGTGGTTCCGTTCATGGCACAGTCGACTCGTGGGACTTTGCCACAACAATGCACTCTCCCACCAGCGGTCGTATCAGTCTCACCGAAGAGCCCGAAGACGCGGTCTTTGAAATGGACGGCGAACAGCACTCTTTGAAGCGGCGATCGCACCGCATTTCGTGGGCGGAGAAGGTCTCGGAGTCGGATCCTGAGCCGGAGAACGACGGGCCCTCCTCGCCGTCAACGTCCCCTTCTGACCCGGAGTTCCTTGACGTACCGGGCAGCGGCGGCAGTTCGGCATCGTCTCCGAACAGCCCAGCCAGTCCCGCCGCCATCGAGGCTGGAACGGTGGTAGGCGTTAATTTAGAGGGGTTAGCACCTCTCCCCCCGCCGTCCGAGCCGCTGCCGGTACCCAAGGCAGCGTCTGAGCCGCTCGCCGTGCCCTTATCATCTAGCTATGCTTCATCTCAATCCCAATCTCCTCGATCTACCGGTGGACCCTTGTCGTCCAGCGTCTCTTCCTCTCGCTCTTCCCCCGGCTTGTGGAAGAAGATCAAGGGTGCTACGGGCCTTCGACGGCCTTCATCCTCTCAGAACGTCAAGGGCCGGTCATGACCAGCGCTTGACACCAAATCTCCTACTTGTATTTTCAAGCTAACCCAAGTTATCTTCCGAGCATCAAGTAATTTATTAACATCTACGCACGCAATGTACAGCATTTCAATCAATACCACGTAGGCAGATTGTTTATTGGACTGAGAGGTGCAAAAAAAATACAAGTATCAGGTGGGACAGCGAGGTTGGGTCAGGAAATAAATCTGAGATCAATGACGATCCCAATCGCTCTGTCGGTTCATTCCCATCCCCATTCCTCGCCTCCTTGGCCCTCCTGGCCCGCTGCGTTCGTTATTACCACTCGTCACTACAAGGTGTCTGTCCACGAGCTAGATAATAATGATTAAACGCGAGTCGTGTGAGGCAGAATGGAAATAAAACGCACATCATTTAATATATTCGCAGATTTCGTCAAGGACGACAGGAATGCGGTCAGTTGGACGTCTTCGTACTCCTATGTGCAAGTACCATGAGCACGGTAGTATAAATAGTCAGGACGCCACTGACCGTCTCAAATTCTTCGCGGAACGCGGTGTTTTCGGTGGCAGGCAAGGAGGCGATCAAAGCAGACAGCGACCGCAGCGTCGCGTGGTCTTTCTGCGCTTGTCCTGTGATCGGAGGTTAAATTGACTGAATGAATGCGCCACTTGCTGGGAAGAATGGCCTACCCGCGACGACATCGGCCACATATTTGACAAGTACCATGATGCGCTCGTGCAACATCTTTACAGCCGCGCGTTGAGTTTGAAGATGCGACTCCACTGTTCGGATGTTAGACAAATCTTGGGAAACGAAGCTATTTGCATACAGCTGGTTCCACTTCCTCCACCCCTCGCCGTCCAGTCTACAGCAATGCGCTCAGCCTCGCCTGTTTCGACATTGTACGGGACCTCGATGAACACTGATCGAGATTTTCGATCTCTCAGTTCTATTGTAGGCTCGAAGGCCTTGAAAGGCAGGGTCTGGGCGTTTACATCGGAACTTGCAACGAGAGAGATCGAGGGTTGCAGAATGAGCAGGAGTGGCGTTGAGCAGTACCCCGTAAACTGGGCACGCGAGGGTAAGCTGTTGCGTGTATTGTGATCGAAAGAACATACTTGTTCATGCAACGCGATGTGGCGCGGGGTTGGACGCGGGGCGACAGTGTACCACCCGATAAACTCAAGCGAGGGAAACACCTGTTTGTCTGGGAAGGATCGTCGGAGGTATGGTTAATGACACGGAAAGAGACTGACACTGATCACGTCTGGAGACTAGGAACCCATGGTCCACCAGTTCGCCGCCTGCTTCGACGGCAAGTTCAAATGTGTTGACAATCTCGACCTCACGCCCGTTTTGGGTGCCCAAGAGAGCGCCAAGGACTGCAATCCAATGAATGAATGCTTATAGTTAGTATTTCGGGACACGAACCGAAAGGAGAGTTGGAATTGGTCTGCAATTTTAATCTCGTCAAGTGTTCTGAGATGTTCAAAATGGGGAGAGGGTGCCTGCAGACAAAGGGTCAGAGGCGGGGCTCGGGCGAGCCATAAAGGGTACCCACAAGGAGAGGGATAACCCGGATGTTGTGGAGGATGAGAGAACGACCGGAGGCTCGTCAGTGTCCATTGCGCTCATCGTGGATTGAAAGGACGGTCGGTTGTGACTCCTGTGATGTGTGATATTACAGCGTGTGAAAGCGTGTGATGTCACGCGTACGTGACGCTCGCGTCTTTATTCTTTCCTCCCACCACATAGGTGCTTTGCTTTGGCGTACGATAGCGCGCGCGTTCCTATCCTCGGTCAGCCCGAAAGAATCCAATTCCTCAACCCCTGACCGCCATGTCCGGCTTCAACGCGACCGAAGTTTTTACAGTCGCTGCCCACGATGCTCCCAAGGCGAGCTCTCCCGACTCCCCTTCCGAAACTGAGAAACTTCTTCTCGACTTTCTTCTCCACTATCGACTTGGAGGCGAATTTATCTACAGGTGAGAGCACATGCGGCTCTCTGGGGCTTCATTTTTTGACCGCGACGCGTAGAGATAAACTGAGGGCGAATCTACTCCTGAAGCAACGCATTCTCGAAGTCGATCTCCGACACCTCAGCCTGTACAATGACGAGTTGGCACACGCGATTCAGGACACTCCCGCTGTCACACTCCCCCTCGTACGCGAATCTAGCGCTGACTCGTGTTCCGCTCTTACTTTCTGCACTTAGTTTGAAAATGCAGCCACCAAGGCTGCGCGCGCGATTCTCTTCCCTCTTGTGGGTGTGGGTCGAACGGACGAAGAGAAAACGAAGAACGCGGAAGACGCCGCGGAGGCCATTCCCGGGATTCAAATTCACCTTCGCTCGGGCCTCAACATGCTGCAATTCCGCGATCTCACCGCGAACACCATGAACAAGCTCGTGCGCATTCCTGGGATCGTCATCTCTGCTTCAATTTTGTCTTCGCGGGCAACCAAGCTGCACCTCCAGTGCCGCGCCTGCGGAAACACTCAGGATATCTATCCCTCCGGTGGCATGGGTGGAGTAGGTGGTGGTTCCGATCGTGGGCTGCCGCGTGTTTGCGCCGCGCCGGTCGGAGGGAAAAAGACGAACGACGATTGTCCGCTCGACCCCTACCTCATTGTTCACTCGAAATCCACCTTTGCCGACCAACAGACTCTCAAACTCCAAGAGGCGCCAGATATGGTACCTGTCGGAGAGCTGCCCAGGCATATGCTCTTATCCGTCGACAGATTTCTGACAGGGAAAGTAGTCCCCGGGTCGAGAGTTGTTGCTACTGGCATCTATTCGACATTCCAGTCCGCCAAGAACGTGAGTCTTTTCGCATGAAGACTTGAGTACCTGCTGACATTATACCACAGAAAAATGCAGGCGCCGCAGCTCTTCGCCAGCCGTATCTCCGGGTCGTCCACCTCGAGTTATCTTCGGGACCCACAGGCGGTTCTGGATCCAATCCTTTCGGCGTCCAATTCACGCCTGAGGAAGAGGAGGAGTTTGGAGCAATGGCTCGAAGTGAAGGCTTTTACGAACGGTTCGCTAAGAGTGTCGGCCCAAGTATCTACGGCAGCCTGGGTGAGTTTCCTGCGACGCTTCATTATCTGCTATTCTGATATAATGCCAAGACATTAAAAAAGCGATTACGTGTCTACTTTTCGGGGGATCGAAGAAGATTCTTCCCGACGGCATGAGACTTCGAGGAGACATTAACGTTCTCCTGTTGGGTGACCCAGGAACGGCGAAAAGTCAACTGCTCAAGTTTGTGGAGAAGGTGAATGGTTATTTATTTATTCTCATGCCCGAGTGCTCACGATCCCAGGTGGCCCCCATCGCCGTCTATACGTCCGGGAAAGGTTCCAGTGCCGCCGGTCTCACTGCATCTGTTCAGCGGGATACAGTGTCTGTACGTACTATACGTCTACACGTCATACCGCAGCTGACGGGTTGATAGCGCGAGTTTTACCTCGAGGGAGGTGCCATGGTCTTGGCTGATACCGGTGTGGTCTGCATCGATGAATTTGACAAGATGCGAGACGAAGATCGCGTCGCTATCCATGAAGCCATGGAGCAACAGACTATATCCATTGCCAAGGCTGGCATTACAACCGTTTTAAACTCTCGGACGAGTGTGCTCGCCGCCGCGAATCCCGTCTTTGGCCGATATGATGAAGGTAGAAGCCCTGGCGAGGTACCCTCAAATTTTGCTTGTTATTCATTCGTCTGCTGAAACTGGCGCTTTAGAATATTGACTTTCAGACAACCATCTTGTCGCGTTTCGACATGATATTTATTGTGAAAGATGAGCATAACGAGGCGCGAGACAAGGTACGGGGGATATCGTAGTTGCAAGCATAAGCTCAAATCGCTATCCTCAGATGATCGCCAGACACGTCATGAACACCCAGATGAATCGGCCGGAGGAGAATGTTGACAAGGCTATTGACGAGCTTAGCCTGGACGTCATGAAGCGGTACATCGCATATTGCAAAAGGTACCCATCCGTGTGCCGCACTTGAGCTGCCCGCTGAAGATATGTCAAATAGTAAATGCGCTCCCCGGCTCTCCGCCGAGGCGCAAGAGATGTTGAGCAGTCACTTTGTCAGCTTGCGCAAGCAAGTGCAGCAAGTAGAACGGGATAACGACGAGCGAAGTTCCATCCCGATCACCGTACGGTGTGTTGTCTTTCCTATGTTTTAGGTTTCGCTTGGGTACTAACCCCCGACCTACAGACAGCTTGAAGCCATCATCCGTATCTCGGAATCGTTGGCAAAGATGACCCTTTCCACTGTCGTCCAAAATCACCATGTGGAAGAGGCCATTCGACTGTTCAAGTTTTCTACAATGGACGCAGTTTCTGCTGGGTCTGCTGATGGTCTCTCTCGAGGAGAACTCAACGAAGAAATGGTCAAAATAGAACGGGAACTGCGGAGAAGACTTCCTGTTGGGTGGAGTACAAGCTATCAGAGTCTTGTCCGAGAATTCGTAACGCAGCAGGGATACTCGAGCCATGCACTGGAGCGGACGCTGTTTGTTATGGAGAAGAGCGAGGTCATTCGATTCTCGGGTCAGGTTGGTACCGTTTCTACAGTTCACGTGACAGTCACTGACTATTGCTACCAATTAGAAAAAAGTTGTGCATAGAGTTGGTGTTTGATTCGACGATATTTGCTTTCTGTATTTTTTTTTTTTTGTATACCATCTGTAACTCATCTCCACCAGTTTTCCATTTGAGTGCTAGCTTAGGTCTGTGAGCCTCTTTTGATTCGTGGTGCCGCGAGTCCAAGCCTTTCACGATTTCGTTCTTCGAATCTTGTGTTTCATATTTGGGTTGATATTCCTTCCACTCTGAGCCTATTGCCGTCGACTCGAAATCCCACTTCTTATTTTCACCGACGGTTCCCTCAAGTCGATACCAACCCGTGGATCCATGGGAAGGAAGCTGTTACTGCAATACTCAGTTAACGGCCTCTTTCCATCGCCTAGTCTCACCGACGAATAATGCCGAGTTGCCGACAAACTGCACTACCGCGGCTAGCCACAGCTGTGAGCGTGAAGAACGTTTCTGGCGACCTGTCTTTGATCCCCAAAGACTGCACGATTGTCCCGAGGAGCCGTAACTTGATGTAGGACCCGACGCACCAAAGGTATGCCCATCGTTCGTTCATTTACCAGTTCTAACTTGACCACTTCGAATGTAGGTACCAAAAAAAAAGTTGTTGTCCATTTTGTTCTTAAACTATGTCGTTGTCGCTTCTCGACTCTGCAGGTCCTCGGTGAGTGTTCCGCATCGCTAGTTAACCCGTATTCACATCAGGCCCGGCCGCGTTCGCCCACTCCGACCTGTGACCTGCCTACCCGCATTTGTAGCTGCGCCTACCTCTCCCCGGACTATTGACGCTCGCCCACACCTCCGGTGCGTACACACATGTCGACCTTACTTCTACCCTACTTGTGTGGATACACTAACTCACGGCTGTGTTTCTTGTGCAGATCAAATGAAACAGCATCCCAATCTCTCTCCCTCTTAATGCTCTGCTCCCCCTCCCTCCCCCTTCGCTTCCGAGCTGCGGTTAGCCCACGTCTCCCTCCTTGAGCCAATTTTGCAAGAAAAATTCTTTAGAAACCCGCCCACTCCGACTTTTTTCACATCTCAACTACCCCGACACTTCCTGCGCTCAAAATCTCACTTCACTACGAAGCGAAAGCCCCTTTCAATCCTCAGCCACTAGTACTTCTTCCTCTGGAAGCAGGACGCAAACGAGGATACGGCCATCTCACCCTTCATCAGACAGGAGAGGTGTACACCACGGCCTCGATGCCTCGAATGCAAACTACAACAGATATCATTCGCTTCGTCACTCGAGTTGCCAATGCCACCGCTTGCACTGAAATTGGGTTCAGCAAGCAGAAAACGGATATTCTGTTCCCTGTGCTTGTTCGTCCGGTCGCCAGATAACAAGAACAGAGTTAACTAGAAAGAAAAGAAGTCTTTCAGTCGACGGATTCGATCAGGGGATGCACAGCATTGTATTTGGAGTCGCAAGTGTCTTGATGTTCTGCTCACGGACGCTCCCATAACAAGCAGTGACATTTCGTCGTAAGAATACATGCAGTCTTCGTAAACAGACATTTCGTCGTAAAAATACATGTAGTAATAAGAATAAGAATAAGGGAATGACAAAAGTTGGCTTTCGTAAACAGAAGGGGAGAACAACGAGGGACAAAAGTTGGATTCGACCTAGAGCAATGAGGGAAGGGTATGACCACGCACAAGTCTACTGGCGCACTGATTTGCGCTGCTTGGTTGCCCGCTTCTCCGGGCGCTCGATCGTGCGACGGAGTTGCAGCCAGAGATAGCGCGCATGATGGGGAGGAAGATTCAACAGGTTTTGTACCTGGTGGAAGCGGCGAAGGTCATTCGCCTTGGATCTACCACAGGGAGGACACGCTCGTCCAAGCAGCACCCAGGAATTCCCAGCGACAGACGGCGTCGCCTTGTCTGTGCAAATGAAGTATGGTAATCCTTCATAATCTGGGGGACCATCGCACACAATGAGGACGAGGGGCTTCAGACCTGCAGACACATGAACAAAGGATTAATAGAGAATGAGAGTAAGACATACGCTCGTGAAACCACGAGGTTAGAATGCCCGACTGAACAGACTCCCAAGCCAGCCGGCAGTCCGGGTCGATGGGGGCAAAGTCGGGGGGGCAGGTCGAATGGCATTTGAGAACCATGTCGACCGCAAGGGTAAGCTGAAGCTCGACGTCACCGGCACGCTGCTCCGGCAGGTAAACGAAGAGCTTGGGGTCGACGTCGCCAAAGACGGCGCGAAGCGCATCGAGGTCCTCTGGATGCGGCAGTAGAGTCTGTAGCCTCTTGGTGGCATGCTCGGACGCTAGGATCTGCCGCACTGAAATGGGCACCAGATGGAGCTCCGCGGCCAAATCCTCCTCCTCCTCGAAGAACGCCACCATCTCGTCATTCCCCAAGATATCGTGCACGTAGAGAACGCGCTCGATATCTGGGAACTCGGATTTGGTGAGCATCTTTATCTCGCCGTCGCACTGGTGCGAGGCCGCATTGTGCCGTCCGATTGCGAACCCGTAGCACGTCGGGCAGCGCCCCATGCGCCAGCTCTTCGCGAGCTCCGTGACGACATACGGAGCGGCGTCCGCCATGTTCACTATCGCCTCTCGCATATTCTTCCGAGCGATGGCCACCGGGTCGACGAACACCTCGACCTTGTGGGTCTTGCGCTATTCTCCGATTGCCTGCTGGTTGGCCTCGGCCGCCTTCGCCCCAGCTTCGGTGCGTCCTAGAGCGTTTGACGCAAAGACGATATCCGTGCCGTCCTCCAGGCCGCGGATAAAGGCGGGGAAAGACGTGGAGAGGATAGGGTAACGAAATGAGCCAAGGTGGTCGGGATCTGGAGGGAGGCCGAAGGAGTCTAGGAGTCGTGCTTGGCAAAGGATCTCTTCCAGCTGGCGTTCCCGGGCCTCTTCGCCCACAGCGGCTATAATCCCCCCCCGTCGACTCTGTGCGTTCCCACCTTCCTCCAGCCAACGTTCGTGTGCGCGCTTTGAGGAAGCCATGGCCCTCAAAAATGTGGCCGTTAGCTCTGCTCTGCGGGCGGCATTTTTTGCGATCGCCAGAGCCTGAGAGACGCCGGCCCCCTGCAGAATCTTTTCCGCCTCGCCCTTCACGTTGCCCAGGAAGCGTCGCATCTCTGCCTCATGGTTTCGCTCGAGCTGTCTTCTTTCTCGAAGTGCTGATGTAGTCAATTGAATGACGGTTTTAGTGACAATACCGACGAGAAAGTCGACCTCCCAGCGACAACGTGCAAGGACAGGGTCGTACTTTATTCGGCCTGCATCGGCGGAGGTGATGTGGAGGGAAAGCTGGGCGCGATCGGAACCGGTTTGAACCACCGTTATCCGGCCAAGCGAGTCGTTGAAAATTCCCCCTCGATACTGTGGATATGGTTTGTGACGGAGGCGGTCATGCAGTCCGATAGGAGTGGTTCCGCCGATAAACAGTTGACTCTCATCGTCGGACAGCAAGTCCCAGCATGTAATGAGATCACCGGAGCGAACCATAGCTGCTACGGGATTAGATTGAGTCCTGATAACCAAAGGCTTGATGTGCGCCAGGAGACGACTCAACCACAAAACGTGTAGCCAGTAGAGCATGTGAAGGAGTGTGACCCTCCAGAAATCCAGGTATGGGCCGATGTACCGGGCTATAGTAGGGAGAGCGAGATCCCCTGTGGCCGGGATCTCGGGATGGAAACAGCGTCGCAAGTGCCGATCCTCCTGGGGACCACGCCCAACGGTTTCACTCCAATAACCGCCGCATTTCGCTAGGATTCCTTCTAAAGGGATATCCTTCGTGACCTCGAGGTAGACAACGTTGCCTTGACATAGTCGGAGGACACTGGCGACCTTGTCCTTGACCGCTTCTAGAGCTTTTGGCACTATTCGGACTGGGTGCAGAGGCTCTACACTGCGAACCTCGTCGTCAATTAGTTCGCGAAGCTGCATTTCCAATTGGAGGTCGCGATCTTCACCAAGTGGAGCCGGGTCGGCGGGGGCCGACGCCCGAGCATTATCGCGCAGAAGAAGAAGCTCCGCCGAAGGAAGGAAGAAAGGCAAAACTCCGCCGTCAGCGGAATTCATGGCAGCGGCGCCAAGGACCGCCCTGACGATCCTCTCTTTCTGGCTGATGCCGGGGGAGGTACGAATGTCGAGAGGGCTGTCGATGGGGGAATCGAGATCGACTATGTGGTACGTCGTGAAGCTAAGTGGTTCATCGCCAGATTGCAAAAAATTGACGATCCGGACATCTGCGTTGCCGTTGAGGTCATCCCAACCACGCTTGCCGCATGATACGGCGTGCGTGATGCCCGCATACGGCAGCGCCGTCTCCGCCGTGGGTTTGCTGGTCCTGAGGAGCGGCAGGATTCCACCCAACTCGTTCGACAAAACATCGACAGCTTGTTCCAGCCCATACTCGATCATTGCTGGACGAAGAGAAGCTACGATGCTGGCGGGCGTCTCCCCAAGCAGGAGAAGATTGATAATGCTATGGGGTATGTCGGCGGGATGGGTGATGGCGTATTGGCAGAGTGCTTCAATGGCCATCTCGCCGACATGAATGCGCCGAATATAATTGGCGACCGCCGAAACAGGTGCCGGGCCGTCGGGATCACTCACGACAATAGTCCCATTCTTCAGGTGCGGCTGTGGATTCCAGCCGGTGGGATCACGCGCGATATCGGCGAGCAGTGCAAGAGTGCGGGTCGAGAACTCGTCTACTACTTCGGGGGGGATCGGCGTCTGCATCATGTGCGTGGTGAACGCCCGGCCAACGGCTTGCACGACCTCCGGATCGGTGGCGTGGGCGAAGGATGCAGCGGCACGCTGGAGGGCTTGCGTGCGTCGAGCGAGATGGACAACATTTTCTTTCAACCACGTAGAGATCATTTCGCTCCGTGCGCGCCCGCTTTCTTGACGTTGCGCTACGGCAGCCTCCGGATTCTCCAGGGCTTGGAGGTGACGGGTTTCTCGCCTATGGGTGTTTTTGCGTAAACTCCCCGCCTTGGCCTCCTTCGGTGTGAAAGCCTAACCGAAGAGATTAAATTTCGTATCTGGCAGAAATTGAAGTCTATGTCCTTGTTGTGTATCGGACCTCCTTTTTCCGCGTTAGTCACAGCAGAAGCACCTGAATATATGCATACCTCTTTTCCCTTGCCCTTTCCTACTGGAGTCTGCACAGCGTCATTCAGACACGTCGAAAGAAACGCCAAATGTTATGCGCACCTTAGCAGACGACGCCGCGAGGCGTACCTTGTTAGGCGGCGGGTCGTCCTAAACGATCGGTTAACATGGATATATGCGCGTGAAAATCGAGGAAGAGAAGAGGATAAGCCAATCGACTCTTGGGAGGACAAAAAAAATAATCATGGAAGACGCGTACCTCGTCGTCGTCCGTCGCGGTCACGTGCGGCCTACTTGAAGACCCCGTCTAGGAAGGGAATGAAGAGATCAGGCCGTGGTGTAACAGAAACAACAAAAGCCGTACAATGTGGTCAGGCGTAGCGTCCGAAGGCTGATTTAGGGCCACTAAGAGCGAGAATTACAGCAGAAAAACGATAGACGCACAACATCGCGTTTTCGCTTTTTCGTCGATTTCTGGAAGGAAAAGGACGGTCAGGTGTTGGTTTTAGGGAGAGAGATGAAGGGAAAAGACATACCAGACTTGAGCTGCTCGCAACAGAGCTCGTTGACGCGGTGGTGCCGGGCGCCTGTGACGCGTTGCCCTTCATCTGCGATGAAACAGCACGATATCAGAGGGTAAAAATAGGAAAAGAAGGAGAGGGCGGAAGAGGATGGAAGAGAGGAAGAAAGGAAGAGAGGAAGAGAGGAAGAGAGGAAGAGAGGAAGAGAGGAAGAGAGGAAGAGAGGAAGAGAGGAAGAGAGGAAGAGAGGAAGAGAGGAAGAGAGGAAGAGAGGAAGAGAGGAAGAGAGGAAGAGAGGAAGAGAGCGAACCTGCTTGGAGGACCGGTTCGACAGGGAGGGTTGCGTAGAAAGAGCGTTTGTACGATACAGAAGGATGTACCGGGTTGGATGAGGAGGAGGAGGAGGATCCGGGGTGTGGAAGAGAAAGACGGTCAAGGCCAGGGTTAGTTTGTCGATGCTTTGCGCCCGTATATTGACATATTAATTCACGAAAATAATAATAATTCCTTGAGACAGCGCGGAACGGGACATGTCGTCCTGATTGGGCAATGATTCGCCCCGAAGCACACCTTCGGAGTCTTCTGCACCGACAGCGGCTCGAAAGCCGGACCTTTCAGCTGAAACAAATGAAGAAAACTATAGAACCCAACGAAATAGATCTCAAGACAAATAGAGAGAGCAATTTTGCGCCGAAAAGGAGTCCCATGGACTCCCATCGGTCATCGCATCCGGTAAAAGTTGTGTTCTCCCATGTGGAGACTTGTCGCATCCAATCGAAAGAAAAGAAGAAAAAAACACGCAGTGAAGCCAATGAAACCCAAAAAAACTAGGATGGGAGCATATCTTCCAAGTAGACCAATGCAGTGAGAATCAAATCATCCAGTTTGAAAGAAAAGCCACGAAAATCTAGCCGCCGGAGGGAGAGGGACAGTCCACGACGTATGCTAAGGTATGGATTGCGCCGATTCCTGCCAACAGCGCGTAGCAAGCATTTCTGAAAGGAACGGTCAACGAGACTCGTCGCAAGACATGCATGAGATAACATACCAAATCCTATTGAAGTCGTGAGTCGCCATCGCGCTGTGTCGCGTCTGTCGTAGTTGAAGGAAAAAACACGTGCCATCGAGAAGTCTGCCGAGTAGAAGTCCGCACAGCCACTACTCTAGAATTCCTATTACAGCCGAAAACGTCTACGGTTTTGCGGATAGCTGTAAAACGCTGACATCCCCCGGCTAGATGCACAAGATTCGACGTCATTGAAGGTATAGGCTCTCCACGAAAAGAATGGAGTTGGAAAACTCCAGAGGCAGAGTCAAGAGCTTTGGAAGCCTGACGCGGAAGAAAGATTTCGGGATATCGCACCGCATGAAAAAGGAAGAAAAGTAAGCATCAGCAAATTCCCCGAAAGATTGCGATTGATCGCCGGGCTGGCAATCAAGCAGGAATGTTGGGAGCGCGGCAATCGTTATCGCTCGCAATCCAATTGCAATACAGAAAAATATTTTTTGCATGCTATATCCGCGTTGCTGAATTACGACCTGAACACAAGATCATTGCGCCGCCATTGCGTTGTAAAAGGCTCGTGAGACCAACACGTGCCATCGGTCACACATTCTGACCATCATAATCCTCACACCGCGGCAGGATGCGTCTAGTTTGCCTATTGGAAACACTTCCCCTCCCACCTGACTACGTACACCAATGCCTTCCCCTGCTCAGTCGGTATCGACGTCCTTCGTTCAGCAGCGCCCGTCGACTTTCCCAACGTCGCTCCTTCTCCTCAAACGTCGCTCCTGGTTAATTCCTCACGGGAAGGAAGCAGTCAACGAAATCGCTGACTTGACTGCAAAGCAAGACGCCCTTTCGTGCCCGCCTAGCTCAATCGGATAGAGCGTCAGACTTTTACGAAGTCCGCAAGGCGGGGGTTCAGATAATCTGAAGGCTGCGAGTTCGACCCTCGCGGTGGGCTAGTCACTTTTTCACGTTTTTGCCTTTCAATTACTGCAAAAATATTTATTTCGCTAATCACTAAGTTTCACGCCGTACCAACTTCTTCAGCTGTTTTCATGACCGAAATTTAGGTCAAAGGCTTTTCTTCTCTTCAGCAGGAAAGTTTTTGGTCCTCCTTCTGAGTCTTTCCGAGTACTCAGTGACAACCCCTCAAGTTGTTGGTTCAAGTCAAGAAACAAGAGCATCAAAGTTCTCTTCGGGCCTGGTTCACTTGCGCTCGCTCGTTTTCGGTCGGTTGATTTATTCAACAGGTCAAGGCACTCGGGCAGGACTCCGCCGCAATAAATATAGCGGAGGAAATATGGCTGTCCTATTTGGCGACATCGAGATCTATTGAATGGCAGCAGCACTTGTAGACCGGTGCGGCACTGTTGTTCAAAAAACACAGATTCCGGGGGCCGCCCATTGGTATCGCGCTGCGAGGAAAGAACTTGTAGCACAAGCATCGATCTAGATTCAAGATTTATCTTTATGGGATTGAGATAAGCGACTCCGCGGCAGGATCATAGAAATGGCAGGTTTTTAGAAGGTGTATACAACAGAGGGAATCTGTACCAAGACGGGAGAAGACATCATTGCAGCTTCGGTCCATATTCCGGGTGCTTGGAAAGGAAACCTGAAAGACGTGGAAAAGTGGTGAGATTCATGAATTAAATGGGACGCAAAACCCGTTCATCAGACGCCACAAACGAGAAGACTGAATTCTAAATTTGGAGAGGAAACCGGGAGAGAAAAAAAACTAAAGATCTGTCCGATTGCGATTACGGAATTTCGGGGATGTTATGATTTTGGTCTTGAGTGAAAGAATCAAGGAAGGAGCGTGAATTATCAAATTTAAACCAGAGCTGCCCGAGTTGCTCAGCAAGTTGTACAGCAGTAAACTCCGGCGGCTGTTATTCGGACTAGTGGTAGCGCGGCGGAATAGTGGAAGAAACCATGGAGTAACCGTTATTACATAGGCCAAGTCGGACGTATTGAGCAAGAGACAAGGCACCTGGAAACTGTGACATGAGTCGATCGCCTGAGACAGCATTGAAAAAGGTAAGAAAACAAATCAAATGGATCTTCACATCACAAATTATCAACCCATTTTCCAACTTCCTTCAAAGTAGTCGTCCTCTCCGGCTCGTGCCATGCCTGCGTCAGAAAGTCGTGGGTTGACTCTGGAACCTCCATATAGCACACCAAGTCTTTCCCCATATCGGCAACCATCCTCTCTCTCAGAGTGCGCATGGGATCAAGAGTCATTTCGAGGCTCCCGGACACAATCAGAGTTTTAGGGAAGGCGGAAAATATCCCACGTGTGTCCGCAACTTTCAGCGAGCCGGGAGATATCCACGAGTTTGTGGCCATCTCGTCATCAGGAAGACTGCCCCGCAAAGCGTTGAAGGTGTTGACTGGTGAAGACCGGATGAACAAAGTCGGTGTGCGAGTTGAGGTCCATAGAAGAGTTGGATCCGGTATGTGTGTTTGCCCAGTCGACCGTCGGAGAGAGGAGGAGAAGTGCACCGGCGTTGGGGAGACCATGCCCGCCCTCGGTAGACAGGTAACGAGCAAGAGCATATGCCAAATTGCCCCCAGCCGAGTCACCGCTAATGATTATATTGCTCGGATTGAATCCGATGTCTTTCACGAGGTAGCGGTAACCGGCAATGGAATCAATGAGAGCGGCCGGAAATGGAGCGCGGCAGTCAAAGGGAGGAGCAGAGGAAAGTCGGTACTCCAAAGCAAACACACGTCCAACTTTGCTATATTGCACGAGGCCGCCGAAAAGAGTTTGGTTTACTGAATTGGAAGGATCGGATGTGCCCATCTAAAATTAATTGAGTTACTGATAACCGGGAGAGATCGAGAAAGGCTGACGACAATCCACCACCTGGTATGCTTTGAATCGAACATACAAGAAGATGTGAGCTTGCGAAAAAAACTCACCATGAAAATGATAGAAAACCATTTCATTAGGCCCAGCTTTCTGACCAGCTTTCCCATCCGTTCCCCGCTTCCCAAACCAAAAGCCTCCAGTTCGGACTGCTTCAACGCCGTTTTGTTTTGCCTTTTTCAGGATATCCCCGACGATGAAAGAGGGTGTAGCCTCGATCCAGACGAAACCAGAATTTCCACCTTCTTTGGCAAGTTTCTCGATGGAAGGCGACTGCAAAATGGTCGTGCTGTACATGACGTCGAGGAATGCATGGAGGCAAGAGACGATGAGGGAACGCCTCAATGTCCATTGTCGACGAGGGCGGCCAAATGGGAATGCATATTGAACCGTCCAAATAGGGATTCGAACGAAGAGGAGAAAGCAGATTGCACTAGTCAGGTATAGGACTTTTAAAGGCTGGTGGCGAAAGGCGAAGGGCATGGCTGTGTTGGCTCGAGCTGTTTTAGAGAGATCTGGGCCGAAAGTTTTAGTAGTCGACGAAATGGACCCACACAAAACAGATCCGGGCTCGGTGAGAGATGTCTCTTATAGCATCTCCCCGTGTATGAAAATGGAAAGGAATAAAAGTACGGTCTCTCTGTTCAAGCAACTCGGCTGTCCTGGCTCCCGACCCTTTGGCTGTCCCCGTCCTGCGCCGTGATGAATTTCAAATTCGACTCATTTCTGGCTGCTTTGGTTTTCGCCATGGAGATCTTTGACGGCGACAGGCGGAGTTGGTGTGCAATGGGATCGCATCCATCCGAATAACCACTGGTTTTGTCCATTCAAGGTGGTCAATCCGTAGAGTTCGAGCCAATTGTGCTTCTGCCTTGGTATCATTTTGGCTATAAACCAGAATCGTCGTTCTCGCTAATCTTGCGTTTCTTGGAAGGTGGCGATTCGTAAACGCCGAGTCGGGCACAGCCGGCAAAAGAAAGAAAATTGATGGTGGCAGCAAAAAGAGGCAAAAGATGAATAGCCCACCGCGAGGGTCGAACTCGCAGCCTTCAGATACCCGCCTAAATTAAGAGTCTGACGCTCTATCCGATTGAGCTAGGCGGGCATTGAGTACCTGTTTTTCTTTTCGGTCAACTGTCTTTTGCATGGTTTTTAAGGAAGTTTTTTTTTGGCTGGCGAGATACAAATTCAACATCCATTGGAGTTTCTTTTAGTCGCCACATGTTTCATCGACGGTAACCGCTGGAAAAGATCAGTCTACCCATGGTCGCATTGGATTTGAGGCACGATCTTGCCCGCTCATCAAAACAAGTGTAAAAGAGTCAAAGGTTGAATTACAACAAGCATGAAATTAGACTGCCAAGATTTCGACAATTAACGCTCTGGAGCCGTATTCCTTCAAGGTGTAGGAGCAAAAACAGGACCAACTCTCAGAGCATCGACACAGATGCCCAGAGTCTTCGCCATTCCGACTCATCTCCTTCCTACCATCAGCTTTCAACTCTAGTCCAAACTAGATGAATGGTTCGAACCTTATTTTCTCCACTCGCCACTTGACTCGCCATCACTACTTTCCCACCAGTTTCCACCCCCAATTGTGACACTGATATTGACTCCAGCTGCTGTCAACGCCTTCACCGGGGACAGCAGCTCCTCGAAATCTCCAATGAGCTCGTCATTTGCCAAATTGATCCAAAGAACGAACGAGCGGAGTATTGCAGGTCCATTGGAGTTCTGCCAACGGGTAGTCAACGCGCGCGCCATCGTCTCATAATCGGCGCGCTCCTGTGAACGGAAGCGATCGAGATGTAGATGCTGGAGCGAGGGAAGAAAATCTGTGTTAGGCAATAGCTCGAACAATTCGTTGTGAACGACTGTTGGGACGCCATAGTACTAGTAAGTTTCAAGTGAGTGAGCACCGGCATTTGGGGGAGGGATGTGACCAGGGTGTGGCTGATACGGAGTTGTCGCAGGTGCCAGGAATGGCGCTCCAAAAACCCGGCAATCGTATGGGCATCTTCTGGGAGGGCCCGGAGTTCAAAGGTGCGCAGTGCGGGCAACGTGAGGATGGGAAGAATAATCTCAAAAGCACCTTCCAGCAGGAGCTCTCTCAGATGCAGATGAGACACCGTGTCAGGCGCGTCGTCCAGTTCGTCAGCTACCACCGTGAGGTAAAACGAGCAATTCTCGAAATTCTCAGCCTGCTCGAGTATTTTAATGCCGTCCAGGACAGACTTCAGTTTCCCGTGGTAGTCTGTTATTTGCTCCCAGGGTACCGTTCCAAGAGAAGGCGACAAAACACCCCGATGATCGCTGATCGCCTGTAACTTCGGTGCAAAGGAGAACATATGGTTGATGACATGAAAGTTGTCGGCAGACATGACCTCGACAGACTCGAGGATAGGCCAGCGGATTGAATTTGACGGGAAGGGCAGTAGCTGGAGATCCATCTAGTCCACGCTCCCGCTCAGTTCAAGATAGAAATGTGTTACGTGGGGGGCAAGTTGGGTAACGAGTGCTAAAGACCTGTATGAACGTTGATGTAGAGTTATTGCAGTGTGAGGAACTACTGCTCACCGTGCGTAGCCTAAACAACCCACCATATCTCCGTCAATGGTCAGGGTGATAGGCCTGTCGCGAGCACGACTAACCCAGCTCGTAACAAAGTTCTCTATCTGTGTGGGAGTCGGTCGATGAATTTCATCCACCCTTTCGTAATATTCATCAAAGCGAAGGTGTAGGGTGGTCCAGAGCGACGATTCCGCGAGCCCGATCGTGCGCCACGTGCTGCAGATATGCAGCAGGATCAGGGAAGCTGGGCATCGCCAGTCGGCGTCCCATTCCCAGCGTGGACGAGACGCATAATATCGGAAGATATGCGAGACGATTTCGGGGGGTAGGGACATAGCCGGAGACGCGAGGAGGTTGAGTTGACGGCTTATTTGCTGCTCCTCCTTCCTGTGCTCATCCAAAGTGCCTGTTCCTTTTCTATGATGGCTTTAAGCGCGTCGAGACGCGTCCGTAGTTCAGCCGAGGTCAACATGTCGAATAATAATGAGGCAGAGGTCCACAATTTTTTGGTCAACAACCGAAGGGCTGTGAACGGAAGTTCCGAGAGGAAAGAGTCGGTGCTTTCTTCGACGGAAAGAAGTTGAAAGCAGAGAGAATGATGAATGTAGGATTAGGATACGCCGGATCAGCCGGAAATAACGTTCACGAGATTCTGGACAATGTTATTGAATGTGTGTACTCTCTTGACAAACTTCCTACTCGCAACCTTGTCTGCTTCCCGGTTGCGTCAAACTTTGGGTGGAGCACTTCCGCATATCCGCAGTAGTCCGCAGTGTTGCAAGAGATTGAAGGTGACCGGACAACACAGGCTGGTATTTGCTGCGTGGAGCGACTTTCCGGTGTTGCGTCGTTAAGCAAGACTGAATGTGCTTAAGTACTTGTATCTGTGCAAGCGAGTTGAAAAAAAAGCGGGGGGACTAATAGCCGCCTTTTGTTCCTAGCATTTTCTGTGCGCGCGCCTAGCAGCAGCACTGCAGTGGCTAAGAATGTAGTAGGGCACATGTTCGCTTTCAAGGGTGTACAAGTCTGTTCTTGGGATACAGAGCAATGCTCGGAGGGCAGGAGTTAAGAAACAACAATGAATTTCTGTACTGTAAAAAGAATAGCCTAACCACGAGCAATCCAAGATTCAAGATACGGTCGGTACAAAGCGGGGCTCTCCATCCTCTTTGATACTGGCTTCAATTTGGTCACGGATTGCACCGTCAACCAGCCCATCCGAGAGTCGACGCCAATCGGCGGCGGTCACTTGTGGATGCGCCATCGGCGTCCGCAGTTCCGCCAGCTGCCGCTTCTGAATTCTGATGGCAGATGCGGCTTGTTTGAGATCTTGTGAAACTTGGTCGAAAATCGTGAGAGCGGTGGTGTGGCCGGCGGCGGTCCGGTTGCTCAAAGCCACTCGTAGAGCCTGTGCTATTTTCTTGGCGTGAATTGGATGCGAATTTGGCTGCAAAATCACATACACGATGTAAATCCAGCGTCGAGACAGTCTTGTTGTTTCTGAGTGAATATGAGCTCGTCGAGGGCTAATTATGGTGTGTTGAGAAACATCCATGCGGCGAAATTTGGGAGAAACTGACCATCTTGCGCCCTGCTCCACACTTGCCGATGAATAGCAAGTGTTTTGTTGTTCTGAATTTCTTCCGTGAGCGCTTGAATCTTGCGCGCCGATTCAGCATTTCCAGCTTCCAAAGTACGGACACGCGCAGCGAGGTCCTGTTTTCGGTGTCACAAGGGTATAATACCGTAGCGTCAAAGGTACATACATGGATCGAATCAGCTTTGAGCTGAAAGTCGGCGGAAATTTGCTGTGGTTGTGCGACCGAGAGCGACGTGTCTACGACGTTCGTGATTTCATACAGATGAGAGGGATTTGATAGCGAAGGGGATATAACAACGGTGTTGTTGTCGAGAAGGCCTTGGATATAAGGCTTGTCGGGTCCTTGTGGTAATGGAGTAATAGGGGTCGCAGTATGCGGGCGATTCTCTTGGTACGAGATTGTCCTCGTACGGACCATGTGAAAAGATGACATGGTGGTTGCGGAATGAGTGAGGGGCCTCAGGAGGTTTCCCGCCGCCTGTTTTTAATGCGGTCACGTTATATATTCTTCCCTTTGTTGGAGTCGGGATCAAATTCGACATCAGAGAAACGCAAGTAAAATTGGAGTCATAATGAAGGAATGTTTTTGCGCGGCTTTGGTATCCATAGGAGTGCTAGCAACAGCAGAGACGCCCTCTTCGGCCTGAGAATAGTTCGCCATTTCACATATTCTTTCCCAATTCGGGCCGCTCCGCTTGCAGTGATACGACTTTGCTAGAACTTGCGCATTTTAGCTGACGGCCCGAGATCACAAGGACATTCCTAGTGGTGCTCTAAGTCAAAACGGTCATTTTCCCCACCTCCCGGCACATAGAAAAGATCATGGCAGATGCTGCAGATAGTAAAATTCTCCTTCTGGCATCCGCCAGCATCCGCCAGCATCCGCCTCGCCGCAAGGACCTGTTCCGGAAGAGCTCCATCAATCTTGAAAGAAGGGGCGAGTCGAGACCAATTCGAGGACTAAACTTTTGGTGTCAGAAGTGAGATGTGAATGAACAAAATAATTGCCGCATTCAACGCCCCTCATCTCAACGTACGTCCTTGTTCGTATGCTGGTCGAGATTCCTGCCGCATTCTCCGATTCGAGCTTGTGATCAAGGAATAAAACATGATATGCTTTTCCCCTTGTGATGAACTCTCGTTTTTGGCGGTTCCTTTCTTCTTTGTGAGGAACTTTCTTGTTCGATAATTCCAGCATCCAAACTGTCGTGGGATTGACTTGGAGTGCAGTACACCGGTCAAATTTGGTCATGTCCGAGACGTTCATATTTTGTGTCAACATCACAAGTCTGAGAAAGGCTGAAGCACAGCCAAGCACCAAGCACCAGGCAAGAGGCCGTTCCTTCTTGGTGTCAAGAGTAGAGCTGCGAAGATTCCCATCAGAAGCGTCGAACGGAATTCAGAGAGGAGGACTTTGTGCTTTATTTGACGCAAATTTCAAAGCAAGGTTGCATCTGGGTCTACCATAGTTGTTTCCCATCAACAAGGTGTGCGGCAGAGCTCAAAATGGAATCGCTTCACTTCATGGCCATGTCCAGGTGTGCCGAAATGCTCCACTACACGCTTCGCCCTCACAAGCGTATGTATTGCAGGAAGCCGGCGTAGCTGACTGTCTTTTGATCTTCGACAGAGTGAATACTACACGAGAGAGACAAAGCGAAGGATGCAGGCAGTGACCATTACGGTATTCATGGCGGTTCCAGCCGCGGCCTGAATGAAAAACCGAGAATTTTGCAGCCCACATTCTCAGAAAGTTCGCACCTATCTTCACAAATTGAAAATATATGCATTCGAGAAGTTGGATTCAGCGATGGAAGGTTGCGATCCTGCCATTGCGTTTAACTCATAGAAGAGCGCGTCCACGTTTTGAATTATGGCTCGACGCCGTATATTTTGCAAGGTTCACACCGAAAGTGGCACTTTTATTCATTCTGGGCCAGCCTCTGTCTAGTGGTGCTTCGCACTCTCTGCGGCGATTTGCCCTGCGTAAGGGTTCCTCGGGTCCTTAGCATACTCTGGGGCTATCATCTCCGTCAGCAAGCAGTTAGTTCCGGCAAGCAGACTTGTGACGCACATCGGACGCCCATATCCTGCAACTTTGAGATGCCATAGAGCGAAATGGACGCGGCAACCATGAATGGCCAGAGGGGCTTGAGAACCTAGAGGCACCGAGGATGCGTTAGAGGACAATCCGTATCGTCACGGGTGTAAAACTCGCGGGTGTCGGCCATTTGCGCCAGCCAAGGAAAGCCATTTGGTATTATTCTGTAGCCAATGTGAGACGTGGGCGGTCAGGCGGTCAGCAAGAGCCCGGCGACGTACTGCAGTTGGATGTACGGGAAAGACCGCGATTTTGTTTGGCACAGACGTCAGGGTCAAATACGTCTCGAGGCTCTTCCTTTCACCACTCGATCGCCAATTGTGGGTCAACAAAATAGTGAGAATGCTATTGTCTGGCTGCTTTTCCGCAGTATCCATGGATTCTGCTCGCCGTATCCTTGGGTTCCGCTTTGACCTGCGCTTTGACCTGCGCTTCCAGCCTTCAGTTGTATAAATGGTCTTTGCCTTGCCAGTCATCCAGCGTATCATGTCCGCCGAACTTGCAGTGCTTTCGACTCCAAACCTGAGCCAGGAATTCTGGTTTGAAGACGGGGACGTCGTCCTCAGCTGTCCCCAAGCCAGTGGACCCCGTTTTCTTTTTCGTGTTCACAAGTTCATGTTAACACGCCACTCTGTTCCTTTCGCGGAGTTCCTCAACCAAGATATTCTGGAGCTACTCGATGGTATACCGGTTTTGTTGCTCCCCGAACCTGCAACGGAGGTCTACAAGCTCCTCTGCTGTCTATACAACGCACTGTAGGTTTCCCCTGTGGTACGTTGTTAATATCTTACAGAATACTCGCAGTAACGGCGGCTCCTTCCACGACGAGCAGCGGCCAATCACGCGCTACGACTGGCTCCTCCGCATTTGTTCCAAATACAAGATCGCGCCGCTCCATGAGTGCATCATTGCACATCTCAAGACCGAGTGGCCGGCCACGCTCGCCGCCTGGGATGTGCGCGAGGCGCAGATCGCGACCCTTCGCAAGCGGCACATCGCGGCGGGTCCCACCGGGCGCGTGCACGGCATGTACCTCGACGACCGCCTCAGCGAGCCCGTCACGACAATCCACCTCGCGCGCGCGCTCGGCCTCACGCAGCTCCTACCCGCGGCGTTTTACGACCTCACACGTCGCGACCCGCGTGCGGACTGGGACGCGCTGCACACGGTCGCGACGCGCGCGCTGCCCGCGAACGAACGCCTCCTCGTCGAGGGCGTACGGAGCGCGCGGTGGGATGGACTCTCCGCGCAGGACCTGCTCGTGCTCGCGACCCTCAAGGAAACGATTTCTACGTTATTGCGCGAGACTTGGAGCAGGATCAAGATGGTGGAGATGCCGCACGCCACGTGCGACGCTCGGCGTGTCGAGGTGCTGGATCGCTCCAAAGAGTTGGCAGTGACATCTCGTGACGCGCTTTGTGCAGCGCAGTGGGCATGTCATTTTAGCACCAAAGGGATGTGCAAGCCTTGCGAGACCGCCATCTTCAAATGTTTTGCGAAGTTTCGGTTGGTCTGCTGGCAAAGGGTCCTCCACTCGTTCCAGCAGAGCAAGTCATAAATTATTCCTACGTGTTCCATATATGCTCCACCATGTTCTACATACATATGCCTTACGCTACTTTCCATGCCCAACAAGGTCCTATTGAAACTCCTCAGTCACTTGAAAAAAATAACCGAAGAAAATGTACCTAGAGGGTCGGTGCTTGAATGCTCCGCGCCTGTCCACAATCCAATAATCCCCACTGCCGATCCAATGTCGCCCACCTGCACGCTCTCCGTCACCCACTCGGGATCCGAACCAGTCGCCTCGCTCGAGGTCTGTGAAATCAAGTCAGCACGGATGGCAAAATAAAACTAGTGCACATACGCACCATACTCCAGCGCACCGCGCCGTCGCCAATCATACGCACCGTACCCTCGATGACGCGCGCGCTCGTCTCGTCCGTGTCCGTCCCGCGCGACTCGCCCTCGACATGGATGATTGGCAACAGCCAGATCAGCTCGTTCGGGTCTGCACCGGACGGCGGACGCGGAGGGGGTGAGTAGCGTGCGACGCGCAGCGTCATGGGGAAGATGCGGATCGTCTCTTGCAGTTCGTCGATGCCGAAACCAGCCGTGGCGATGTCGACCTGGAGCAAAGTCAGCCGGCGCACAAGGGACCTTGTGGGCTACGTACATTATGCACTGCGAGGGAATATCAGTGGGATGCTAGTGAGAAATAATGGGGGACGTACTTAGCAGGTCCCGATAGTCGAGCCAGCACACAACTCGTCTGGAGAAATCATTAACAAATGGATACCAGAAAAAGCAATTAAACTACCTCCACTCGCCCTCAACACCCGCCCAATCCCAGCCTTCAATCTCGTCCTCATCGGTCGCTTTACCCTTGCCTTTGTCGGTGACAACCGGAGCGTCGGCATCGTCGTTCTCATCTTCCTCGGGCTTTTCTGGACGCCAGATATCCCAAAACCCGGGAGCTCCACCCATGCGAACGAGCTCAAGGGACTGCATCGCGTCTACGACCTCGCTGAGTTCGAGACCCACGTCAGCAGCAGCCTGCTTGGACGCGGAGCCCATCGCGTTAAAATGGCTCTCCATGTCGAATTTGTCGCGCATGTTGGCCTCCATGATATACCGCGCAGCGGAGAGGAAGGCGTAGTCGGGGACGACGCGGTGCGGCGAAGGGAAAACATACGTCGGGTACGTTCTGTTGTCGGTGAAATCCATTCCGCGGCTAGAGAGAAAGTGGAGAATGTGAGGGGTGTCGTCGTGCGTGTCGTCATCCATGTCCGAGTCGGCCGGGTCATAGTCGGGGTCGTCGATGTCGTCGTCTGGATCGAGGAGGGCGGGGGTGAGAATGATGGATGACGGGTGGAAGGCGTGGTAGCGACGGGAGCCGGAGCCGGAGCGGAGGGCGAGCTCGGCGTCCTGAGAGTCCGACTCTGGCGGAGTGTAGCGCGAGAGGCGCTTACGCCAGGTGTAGACGTGGGACTGGGTTGGGTCAAGGGGCTGGAAAGGCCCCCAGCAGCGCTCTGGCATGAGGTACTTTGTATTGTATACGCGACTGCGCGCGATGGCGCGAGCTGTAGCATGTTGATGGTCGACGGTCGAAGAGGTGTTGTCTGGATCTATCGGGATGAACCCCCTCATGAAGGTGAACTTGTTGAAAGCCTTGCCCGGAGCAGTATCCTCGAATTCGGCGCGGCTGCACTCGGGACCCTCGGGATCGAAAGAAGCCAAGAGGCGCCTTGTGAGAAGCGGGGGATAGCCGTTTGCCAAGACCTCGTTAAGCCATGATGTATTGCCCGAGGTAGGGAGCTCCCGGAGCAGTGGCGGGAAAACAAGATTGCGGCGCCGCACCCCGTCAACACGTACGGGCTGAACGGGTGCCGCTGTTCTCAGGACATCGACCAGAGCCTCAAAGTCGCAGGCAGGGTCTCCCGCGGCGAGATGATTAGCGGCAGCAATGCGGTTGGTAAAAATATTCCAGTCGTAGGCAACTTGAACAGGACTAGCTAGTCCTGGGCTCGATGCCAGGAGGGCATGCTTGGGCCGGGGGTCGTCGAAGATGGCGAGAAAGAGGTCACGCCAGATCGAGTGCACCAAGTCATGCAGAAGGTGGCAGCAAGCAGCGACGGCGGCGACGGTATTAGGTGCGCCGCTACACACGGCGTCGACGAGAATTTGCTCGAGCAGCTCTGGGGGCAGTTGGAGCAGCGACATGACCGTTGGTAATTGAGATATGATCAGGCTCAGTAAGCGGCCCGACGGAAATATTATTTCCTCCCCACTGCGTTCTATAGGCTCGAGTTTCCTTGTTGAATGCACCGTCGAATTCAGGTCAAATTCAAGGATCTTGTGTTAGAATTTTGTGAACATGAAAGTAAGACGAGGACCGCGATCGCGTAATTCTACACCTGCTATATACCTCCATCTCCGCAGTGCAGTGGATTCAAAGCTCATGAACCCCAACTGAATATCCAATGTCCTCCTTACCTCCTACCGCGCCGGCAGTAAGCAGTCGTATATTTTCCATGGCTTATCGTGACGGCCTTGTAGTGGCGCAACTTTCCGTTCTTCGAGGTTGTCCCTGTAAAGGACGCCCATGACCTCAACGCGTCCCCCGAGATATTCAAAACAACCCCAGAAATATCCACAATTCTCCCCTCGTCCGCTGGCGTTCTCGTCGCAGACATCTATGGCACCATCCACATCCTCAACCGAGAATTTGAGGCCCAGCGCACCTGGGTCGCGTACGAGGGCGGCCGCGTAACCCACATGGCCGAGCGCCGTGGTGTTCTTGTCACTGTCGGCGTGCGTGTACTTGCCCGGTGGACCCATACTCCAGCAGCTCATTTCTCTCCAGGAGGACGAATCCGCCCGTGTACCTGTCCTCAAGATATGGGACCTCGAGAAGAAGGCCACCGTACCTCCATTGCTCCGTTCTACAAAGATGCAACTGACCAAGCCCCATCCTGTCTGCACCATTGCCCTTTCCGCAAGCCTATCCCATCTTGCCGTTGGTTTTGCGGACGGCACTGTCCTTCTATACCGCCACATCGACCAGTCCATCAATAACAACACGCCCCTCCTCAAGCCCCGCACCGTGCACGAATCACCCACGGAACCTATCACCGGCCTGGGCTTCTCAGAGTCAAAGTCCCTGTTTGTAGTCACCACCAATCGCGTGCTGTCCTACCAGGTGTCCGGCGCAGGCAACGGCAAGGCCACCGTGGTTGATGACGTCGGCTGCGCGCTAGGTTGCGCCGCAATGGACTGGAGAGGTCACGATGTCGTCGTCGCGCGAGAAGAGGCAATATATGTTTGTGGTGTCGAAAGTCGCGGCGCGTGCTACGCGTACGAGGGTTGGTGTCCCTGCATTTCGTCCGCGTAAACCATCTCAATGACTCCGCCAGGCAACAAGTCGTTTGTCCGCTCACATCTAAACTATCTCGTCATCGTTTCTCCGCCTATCACCCCGACAGCGTCGGCTGCCTACCGTACGGTGCGCAACTTTGCCGCCCGCAACCCCACCGACACCGACATCACCAAAGTCGCCGTGTTTGACCCCGAGAACAAGATCGTTGGATATAGCGGCACCTTTACCCAGGGCGTCCGTGATATCATCTCCATCCCCGAGTGGGGTGGTGTGTATATCCTGGGCAACGATGGAACTGTGCGTGTCCGTCGTTTGCTTTACCTGGTAATAAACTCAAGATTTTTGTAGCTTGTGCAACTCCTAGAAAAGCCGTTTTCCGCCAAGCTCGATATGCTTTACCGGAGCTCAATGTATCCCGTTGCTCTGAATCTCGCCAAGACGCAGGGCCTGGAAGACTCGAGCGAAACCGTCGCGGGCATTCACAAGCAGTACGGCGATCACCTCTATAACAAGGGCAACTGGGACGGCGCCATGGGCCAGTTCGTCAAGACCATTGGGTGGGTCGCACCTAGTTATGTTATCCGCAAGGTTCTTCGCGTGATTCCACTGCCCGGATTACTTTTCTAACGTGCTGCACGCAGTTCCTCGATGCACAGCGGATCCACAACCTCGTCACCTATCTACAAGAGCTGCACTCGCTGGGTCTCGCAAACTCGGATCACACGACGCTGCTGCTCAATGCGTACACGAAGCTCAAGGACGTCACGCGTCTAGACGGATTCATCAAGACCGAGTCGCGCCGAGTGACCTCCGGCTCTGGTGAAAAGGACGAGCTACCGTTCGACTTGGAGACCGCCATCCGCGTCTGTCGGCAGGCGGGTTACTTCTCCCATGCATCGTACCTCGCGAAAAAGTATGAGCGCCACGAGGAGTACCTGCGCATTCAGATTGAGGACGCGCAGAACTACTCCGAGGCTTTGGTGTACTTGCGAGCACTGGGCGGCGATGCCGCGGAGAGCAATCTCGCCCGATACGGCCGGGCCATGCTCGACAGTCTACCGGAAGAGACGACGCAGCTTCTAATCGATCTATGTACATCGTCGGGCCCACTGTTGGAGGCAGAGGAAGATATGCCGCCCAACACTGCTGCATCGACCAGGGCGCTCTTCTCGGCTGGGTCCAACGGGCCTTCGTATCTGTCTTACCTCGCGCTGAACCGTAACTCGGTTGTTCTCGACGCGCCGCCGCCATCGCCGTCGATCAAGACCGTCAAACCTGGCGGCGACTCTGCATCGCGGCGCGACTCCGTGCACGAATCACGCGCCTCAACGCCTCCGCAGACGCCCTCTGTACTCACTGCACCGCACAAACGACCTCCCGCGCCGCTCAAGTCGCCACCGAAGCTGCTCTCCCCGCGCATCTACTTTGCGCACTTTGTCGACCACATGGACCAGTTTATCGTTTTCCTTGAGACGGTCGCGCAGCGTCGTTGGGGACAGAGCGTCGACTCGATCGACGACCTGTCTGTCGCGCCCGACTCGGAGTCGCTGCCAGACGAGCTCGATCGGCCGGACCAGGTCGCCGTGTGGAACACGTTGTTGGAGCTTTACCTCACACTACCTGATACACCAGCGGCGCCTGCAGCGAGCTCTACTGGTGCAAAGGAGGACGAGGATGACTCGGGCCCGCTGCGGCGGAAGGCGTTGCGCGTGCTGAAAAGCAAGACACTGCCCTACGACCCCACGCACGCGCTCATTTTGTGCTCGAGCAGGGGGTACACACGCGGGCTCGTGCTCCTCTGGGAACGCATGGGAATGCACGAGGATGTGCTGCGATTCTGGATGGACTCCGCCGAGCCTGGCGCCTCGGACGAGGTCGTGCGGCATCTGGCGGCGTACGGCCCTGCACGCCCGCAGTTGTACCTCGTCGTTCTGCGTTATCTCACCTCGACGCCGGCACTTCTTGCGCGGCATGAGGCGGACGTGCGTGGCGTGCTCGAGCACATTGATAAGGAGCGGATTGCGACGCCGCTCGGGATCATACAGGTGCTGGCGCGGAACGACGTCGCGAGCGTGGGGCTGGTGAAGGATTGGCTCATGATGCGGATACAGACGGCGCGGAGTGAAATCCAGAGTGTATGTCGTTTGAGCTTCTTCAATCTGTTCGGGTTAACGTAGGCATCGCATCTAGGACCAGGAGTGGACGACGTCGTATCGGTTGGAGACGGCCGCGAAGCTCAAGCAGGTCGCAGATCTTACGGACCCCGAGCACCCGCGTGTGTTTAATGTTACGCGGTGCTCTGGTTGCGGCGGGCAGCTCGACCTTCCCAGTGTGCACTTCATGTGCAACCACAGCTTCCACCAGCCACGGTGCGTGCACTCGGTCGTGTCTCTTCTAATTGTCTTATATTTTATTGCAGGTGCATACAAGACAACGAGACAGAGTGCCCACTCTGTGTGCGCGAGCACGGTGTTATCCGCGAGATACGGCGAAATAACGAGCGGCTGGCGGACCAGCACGATCTATTCGTGTCGGAGGTCAAGGAGGGTGGGTTCTCTGCGCTTGCGTCGGCATTCAGCCGAGGCATTTTGAATATGTCGCGCTTGGAAGAGGTTGGCGTTTAACCTAGTCTCGCGTAGACAGATGCTCTATACAACCTTGCTCGTACCTCGCTGTATAGACGTTTAACCCCGTAGTTAAACAGCGACAGGTTATCAACGCTCAAATCCTAATATGGGTTTTTTTCCCCAGTGTTGACACTGCTGAGATTGAGGGCATTATTCGGGACGATTTGATCTGCCTTAGCCAGGACATACTATAGTACAACTGAGTACAACTAGAGTAGCTGTTCTTGAACTGTTCGTGAGAGTGCACTGATTGGATTCTGGAGAGGCTCATTTCTAGCGATTGTGAACTGTTGTGGAAATTCAAACCAGCTATTTTGCTTCTGTTCAGTTGTTCAGTTGTCTATCGAAATTTGATTATTTTGAGATTCACAGGCTGCGAGTGGCGGTGCTGTGATCGTGGAACACTTCCGAAAGTAACACAGCCAAATAACCATGTCTTCTCCGGTTGTTTCTCCTTCTTCCTCAGCTCTTCAATTCGACCGGAAGGCGCGCGCGCCTCAACCACGGAATCCTATCTCTCTGCGGTTATATAAGGTCTTAGGAACTAATTTCGACGACGAGGCAACGAGAGAAGCGTTGCAAACTCTGTCAGAACTTTACGCCACGTCTGCTAGCACTGTCAAGGGAAAAGAGATTGTTCGGAATGTGGAAGAGGACGAACTGGAGGATGAATGGGTGAAGCCGAATGGTGGTGTCGCTGAGGAAGTCTTAACTGAAGCGATTCCGGGCGAATCCGCGGCGCGAGCTCGCAAGAATCTCCGTCGCGACATGGAACAGAAATTGGCTGAAGGCAGCCATCAGTTCTTGAAGGCTTTCGGCGAAGTGGACCAAGTGCGTTCCGCTTGCGCTATAGTTATAGCCGTATCTAAGCACTTCTGCAGAAATTGGAAGAGTTGCAGCGGCATGTTGCTGCAATGCACACCAGCTGTGATGACGCGGAAACCCAACTTAAGCTCACTAATGAATCCAGTGCAATGTTACTTGAGCGCGCAGGTAGTCTGAGCGAGGAAAGGTTGGTCGTACACTCGATATGATTCACGCGGATTCCAACCGTATGGAAGGCAGGAAGTGGAAAACAAGAAATCCATCGTCACTTTGTTCCTCAGCCGCTTCACCTTGAATGAAGAGGAGGTAGAGGCAATGACATCTCGCGACATTCCGGTTGGAAAGCGATTTTTCCAAGCCATGGACAAGACTGAACGTATACGGACGGACTGTCGAGTGCTAATGGCGGGGGAAGATGGACCAACACAAGCAGGGTACGTTCTCAGGCTTCTCGCGTGGGCAGATCTTATTGTGTACCTTAGGCTCGACATTATGGCCTCGACATCTTCCCATTTAGAACAGGGATACGAAAAAATATTCAGATGGTGTTCGTATGAATTCCGGCAAATGGGACGCGACATGCAAGTCGAAGTAGACGAGACAATGCGGGAGGCCATTCGCAGATTGCGTAAACGCCCAGAACTATTAACGTGCGACTCTGCTACCTGTCATCTTTCCGTGAAGCTCATGCATAGTGCAGCGAAGCTCTCACCTCCCTTTCGCAGGCCCGCCAGGCAACACTGATGTCCTCTTTCTTGACCGCTCTTACCAGGGGAGGCCCCTCTGGCCTCCCGCGACCTATCGAACTACACGCTCATGATCCTATGCGATATGTTGGTGACATGCTCGCTTGGGTTCATCAGGCCATCGCCGCAGAGCGTGAATTCTTAGAGAGTCTATTTGGGCTCCAAGCGGATGGACGCATGGTAGGCAGTGTGCGTGTGTTCCATGAAAAGAACGAGGAGGAGGACTGGATCCGAGAGCTGATGGATCTCGCTGTAGGAAAACTGTGCGTCCCTCTCAAGGTAGGCACGCTGTATATATGAGATATAAAGTCCATATTAACCTTTCCGAGTAGGTTCGAGTACAGCAGACCATACGTTCACAAGAGAGCAGCATCATCTCCTATAAAATTGCCAATCTGCTACAGTTTTATATGATTACAATGCGTCGAACGATCGGGGAAGCTGCGGTTCTGTCAACTACGTTGAACGAGTGCGTTTCTATGTCCCCAAACTCACAACTCCCTCATTGTTCGCAGAATAACAGAGGTCGCGTACAAAGTCTTTTATGACGCCATTGAGACCCAAGGCCGTGCACTACTGCGCGCTACTCTCGTATGGCAAGCTCTTTTAAATCTCCAACTGACTGAACTTTCCATCAGGATCTGGACGATCCTTCCCTTTCACCGCCTCTGGTCATTTTGGATCATGCACAAATATTAAGAGAGGTCATGAACGTCTACGAGTCCTCCCTCCTTGGAGACGAAGACGAAGCCGAGCAGACTGCTGGTTTCCAACGTATTTTGGATGTAACAGTTGATCCTGCGATCGAATTCTGCACAACCAATAGCGAAGAGAAAAAAAGGTTGCGAGTGAGATGGGACCAGGAAGTCTATGTGCTCAACTGCTTGAGTTATCTACAGGTCTGCAATTTTCCGTCGCTTGTCCAAGTCCATTGATATGAATCGTTCACGAAGAGCGTACTAGATCCATTTCCATTTACGTCGCAGAAGCGGCAGACGCTTCAAGAAGTGGTCGACGAGAAAGTCGTCCACTTAACAGAGGAGCACGTAAGCAATGTTTACTTCTCGCTGCCAAGTATCTGACTTTCTGCGTTCAGTACAAAAATATCATGATTGACGCTGGCATTGACCAGATAGCTGAGACATGCGCAAACCATGATAAAAGCGTACGAAGCTCGTTCTTTCTGTCGTCTACGACTAAAACAACGTCATAGGAGCCAATGTCTCGAATACCGGCGACCCTGCCGGTACAACTCCAAACAGCTCTTCACAACTTTTCGCTCTGGCTTTCTGGGCTTGAAGTTGTCCAATCTCCCCGGCTTTCCCAACTCACTGCACAGCGGCTGCACATAAAAATACACCAGGCGGCACTAGAACGCATGGCTGGTTCATATCAACTGATATGTGAGGAGGTCAAGAAGCCAGAAAACAAGTACGAAGCGGCATCGACGCTGCTGGGAAGCGAGCGGCCTTTCGGGCAAGTCAATCTACTTTGGCAGATATTCGGGCTGGAGGGAGACAGCGTAAAGGATTCGTAGTCTTGTAATTGGAACGCGTCGACGCGCTTAATTTCTTCAAGTGTGCACATGACTGGCGCCTTCTCAATATGCACAAACGCAAAAACGGCACCTTTCAAAATCAACCACTACTTACAGTGAAGCCTTGTTTCTTGATCACCGTACACTCAAACCGCATTGCACCCGCTGTCTACACCGCCCCTCGCCGCGGCGACCGCGCCTGCCACTTGGCGTCCTGACAATTTGAAAGCAAATGAATCAAAGCGCGCAATAGCGAACCTATACTTACTTGGATCCATGACGAGGCTGTATGCAGCATTAACATTATATATGTTCAGGTTATACAGCTTCCTTCGCGACGGTAGAAAGACGCCCATGCGTCCAGGTCTAGCGCCATTATAATTAAGGTACTGTCGAGCGGGAAATGCAAGGAGTTTAGACATTCAGGCTTAAGATGATATAAATCCCCGCACTGATGTGCTGGAACGCAGCCCTTGCAACGCCATTTTGGTTCAATGGAACGTTGGGCGCACTCAGAGACAACAAACCGACCCGAGAAACAGCCTCAGCCCGAAGTACGAGGTCGAATACGGTTCAAACAAATGAAGATCGTCCATTTGTGGATCTGGCGTACAGTTATTCACTCCGACACGTCCCCTGGCACAGATCTTCCAAGGCATTAATTGCAATCGGCGCAGCCTTTGGAACGGAGCCGGACAAAGGACGTTAACATGTCCATTCTTGTTGCTGGGATACAGGTATGGAAATTATACGCAAGGAAAGGTGGTGCAGGTGACCAAAATTGACCAGCGAGGCCTATGTATATTCCGTTTAGACAGTTTCAGATTATTATGCAAATTTTCAGCGCTCAACGCCCATTGTAGGTCGCATACAATTTACCATTAGTTCCCAACTTGATGAAACTTTACGCGAACCTCAATAGGCAAAAGAACTCTTGGAACGTATCGGTCACGAAAAAATGACCTATCTTTTTCCCCCAGGTCTTTGCCAACCCATAGTCCAACCGTCAGCGCGAAATTAGGGGCCATACTAGTCGACCGTCCAAATGAGCGCGTCGACGCCATTCCGCACTCCAACCGTTTCAGCGCCGTTACACGTTCAATTCCAATATTTCCTGTTCAAATGTATATTCGACAGCTGCCTTGAACAGCGTACGCACGGCACTCGCTGTCCAAGCACTGAGCTTAAGCTTCATCTAACCACAAACGAGCGGGCAACTGGTATAAAAACGCTGCGTTCTCTGCTCAACTCTCCAGCAGCCCAGCTCTTCCTCGCCTATGAAACCAATCAACCAACATTCTCTCTAATGCGTTTCACAGCTATTACCTTTGCGGCACTTGTTGCCATTTTCACAGTCGCCTCAGCCGCCCCTCTCAACCAAGAAGGCGGCCTTGCCATCGTAGCTCGCGGCGATGATGGATATGGCCGCGACAAAGGTTTCCCCTTCAAAATACATGTCTTACGGCGGATTTAATTTAATTTAATTTTTTTGGCGGTAGGACACGGTGGGTACGGCAAGGGAGACGGTCACGACGGCAATGGCAAGGGAAATGGCCACGACGGGAACGGCAAAGGGAATGGACACGACGGCAAGGGCAATGGACACGACGGGAAAGGGAAGGGCAATGGCCACGACGGCAAAGGGAATGGCCACGACGGCAAAGGAGATGGCCACGACGGCCAAGGGAACGGAAACGACGGCAAGGGCAATGGACACGACGGCAAAGGAAATGGTCACGACGGGAACGGCAAGGGTAACGGCCAAGATGGCAATGGAAAGGGCGGTGGTCACTCTGGATATCCGAGAGGAGACAAAGGCTAGTGATTCTATGACGCAAACTATGAGGATTCTAACTCGTTTTTACACATTCAGGTGATCACAACAACAAGGGAAAGGGAGATCATGGAAACGATGGCATGGGGAAGGGGAAGGATCACGGAAAAGGCTAGCGCCTCCCGCACTGAAGCGTTCAGGAACTAAATTTGCTTGTTTATATAGGCAATAAGGGCCATGACCACTATGGTCACGACGGCCACGACGGTCACGACGGCCATGGAAAAGGCGGTGGAAAGGGGGGATATGGCTGGTGAACGCTTCGCGATTCCTGCAGTCCGACCACTTCGCGCCGATTGCTCTCCTCTCTTCCTGGGACATCACTATCTTGTATTAATCGGTAACTCCCTCGCTGTACTTGTTCTTGTACTTGTATTGGAAAATATTTGACGCGTCTAAGCAATTGAACACGAGCTTTTTTATTTTTACTTATTTTGAGCACGTGTTGTCACGCGTTACGCGTTCAGATCAGGTGCAAGCGTGACAAGACGCGGCCTTGCTATGGCCTCCACCTTGAGCAGGCTCAAGCCGCTCCACGTTCTGCCCCGGCCCCACAATGCATTCAGACAGTGCTCAAAAAGCTCATATCAACGTCGGCGATATAGCGAAGGGACCTCGGCCTCATCACAAGGTCGGTCGTCGTCTTTATACTCCAATTTCAAGCCGCACCGGCAACTCCCTCAAATCGAAGTATGGTACCCGTTGGTCGTTCCTCAAATACTCAATCACTTACAGAAACGGTGGCCCATGATGCTCGGCCTCACCGCCGTAGTCCTGACTGGTTGGGCTGGATTTTTGATCTACGTCACGAACGAGACGAAGGTTACCTCGTCGGTGGTCAAACAGATTCTGCGGACCATAAAGGCCGATCCCCAGCTAATTGAAACACTTGGGTTGGCTATACGAACCCAGCCAGAATGGTGGCTGAACGGATATCCGATTATTCATGGGCAGGTGCGTGAATGTTTGTATCACTGTTGTTTGGTCATTGAAGATCGTTGTTCTTTCTTTCTTTTTTCAAATAGATCAACCAGCTGCAAGGAAACATAGATGTCAGCTTCAGAATTAAGGGGTCGTTGGGTGAGTTTATTCTGCCTATCTTTTGCACGTCCCACTCACACGAGATCATCAATCAGGCGCTGGCACGGTCTATTTCACCAGTGTTCGAAAAGCCAAGGGTATTCCCTATGACATATGTATGTTCTCAAATCTTGACGGATAAACCTGTTCTGAAGTGTGATTGCATAGTACGATTTAGAGTAATACTTGACGATGGTCGAGTCATCGAAGTGCAAACGGCTTTCGAGCCCCCAGCATCATCTGGATAATGTGTATTTTTGCTTGCTCACTCGAGGAATCTTAAGGCAATGTCTATCGGAAACCTGGTCAAAAGGTTGGGACGAGTGTGACTCTCCTCAAAGCCTGGACCGATCTATGTGTAACCAGAAACATCGTACACTAACAGACACTTCGTACATCAGGCACTGCCGGAATTCCTGGATAGCAAGCGTACTGCTGCTTTTTCCTTCCTACAGAATTGAAAACTTGGTCCGGCAAGCTCACTCCGGCTCTTAGAGCGCAAATTGCTCAGGTTTGCACTCGCTGCCCTCGGCTTTGACCCCTTAGATTCCAACTGTGGTGATTTAAGCGATAATGGACCCGTCGTTCCTACTCTCAAGTTTCTTCTTACTTCAGAAGCAGCAGTGCACACGGAGACAAATGCGTTCGCCCCCGTCGAGAAATGCCGTGACATAGCCACAAAACGGAGTTACCGGTTGACGGCATGTGATTTTTCAGGTTGATGTGTTTGTCGAGTAAATATAAAACCCGACTATGTTCACCTCTGTTCACCTCTTTCCCCCAGAGTCCAACTCCCTAAGTTGGGTCTAGGGACTTTTCTGGCAATGGCAACGCTGGTGCAACGGGCGAAACGGTCCTCTCTCGAGTCTCGGTGTCTGATGTTGGCAACTACAGACGGCCTTCCGGGCCGCGGCCTTGATGCTCCGTGTCAAGGCTTGGTTACCTGGTGCTACTTTGCAGAGGACGATCGAATGTCTGACTTATGCTTTTTTTCCATCCCATCCCGACCTTCCATTGAATGCGACTACGTATATAAAGTTGATGAGTCACTGATGCCGAGCCATTTATACCCCCGCCATCTTATATAAGGCGTGCTTGTCGCCAGACTCATCCACGAGCGCCCGAAGCTTTCCATGTTTATTTTTAAGGAGTTCTTTTGGAGTGTCGAACTCGACCTGGCAGAACATGAATATTGTGAAAGCAGACAGCAAGAATAAGTCTCACAATGCGGCCGGCATCAAGGACCATCTACAATGTGTGTAAGCACAATCCAGGAACAAGCAACCATTGCTTACGATTTTATCCGCATCCATAATGGTCTTTGCAAAATAAATATCTTGTCGACATTTGGTTCGCTAAACTTGGACTTACCTGCAACCGATGGGCGACAGTGAGGAGCGTCGTGTCTTTGGGCAGTTCCTAAAGTGCATCTGTAAGTACAACATGAGATCCCCGAGCCGGAAAGCTTACCGTCCGAAGGGACGACTGGATGATGGAGTCGGTCTTGAAATCGATGGCGGACGTTGCCTCGTCGAGGATCAACAATTTACTGCCCCGAACGATGGCACGAGCTATACACAATAAGCACAAATCAACCAGTTCGCGATGGGGGGCGACAGACCTAGTGCAAGCAGCTGTCTCTGACCTATGCAAATTGTTCGGTTTATAGAGCGAGATGGATGAAGGAAAAATCACGGACCTATAGACAAATTGTTCCCGCCTGCCGCAATCTCGCTGTCCAGGGTGATTTTCCCTTCGTCCATCTCGCTCTGGAGGGCGAAAAGGCCCGCAGCCCGCAGCGCGTTATTGAGCGTGGCATCGTCGTATTCCTCGAATAGATCAAGATTTTTCCTCAGCGAACCCGTCAATAGTTCGGGCTACAGTAGCAACATTAATACGAGCAAGCGATCAACTGCTTCATAGCTCACAATCTGGGGAATGATCGTAATCGAGCTTCGCAAGGCATCCAAGTTGATGGTCGACGTAGGGATACCGTCGAAAAGGACCGTTCCTTCCGTAAATATAGTTCTCAGGAGAGCAAGTGTCAGGGAGCTCTGTGCATTTCGGTTAGCGAAGAAGAGAGAAGGAATGGAAAGAAGGCACTTTTCCGGATCCTGTTCGTCCCACTTCACAGCAAATGAGTGAAGTTGCGATGGAAACAGCAGAATCGGAACTCACCGACTCCAACTCGTTCTCCCGATTGAATGTTGAAGGAGATATCATGCAGAACCTTGGGTCCATCCGCCGAATACTTCGCGGACAGCTTTTCAACACTCAAACTCCCACTTGCTGGCCAATAAGCAGGCGGAACTCCGGCGGCGGTGGGCTTGGGCTCCTGCTCGATGGTAACGTATCCTCGGATTCGTTCAAGCGAGTTGCCTTCGATCTCGAAGTCGTTCAATACCCGGACCCACCACAGAATCATGCCGGAGAATCCAATAGCCTGGAAATTTATCAAATCGGAACAACCAAGCAAGTGAGCTACTAACCATGTTCAAACTGAAACCAATGTTCGATGGGGAATGGGACTGGAAGTAGACAAGGTAGTATGCCAAGGAAGCGGCCTGGGACAAAGTTAGAAAACTGAGCTGGTGAACCAAGGAAAGGACAAACAAAAAGGCCACCAAGAAGGTCTGCATACCAATCAATACAAGGTCTCAAATGCTCGACATGTACTTACCGATTCGGACGCACACCCAACGATTAAGATTGTAGAACGTTCTCGCTGTGCGGGTGTATTTGTCGATGCGTTCGAGGGAGGTATTGATGATAGAGTTCTGAGCACCATAAGCACGAATGGATGCTATGAAATGATAAGCGAAGGACAAGGTTCGGCGGGGAATCTTACTGAGTCCGGCTATGGCTGCACCAAAGCTTGGTTACCATGTCAGTTGATAGGAAGAAGATAAGATAAGATTTGACATACTGGCCGAGAACAGGTGCCTTTACAAGATCGGATTAGATGCGATACTGCTTCTTGGGACAGAGACTTACCTTGGCGTTGCTCATCTCGCGTTTGACGCTGAGTTGCGCGGCTATGTATATTTGCTGGATGGATGTGAATCGACGGGAAAAAAAGAGAGGAAAGGCAAACTTACTCCACACCAACCGCCCAAAACGCCCACCAAAACACCGGGAATGAAGAACAACGGAGTGAACAATATGACCGCCACGAATTTTATGAACATCGACATCGACATCTCCAACAGGCCCCATAAACCGTGTTGAATTGGGCCATCAACGGTTCGAATATCAACTGTACATCTCGCAATCACTCGGGACGTAGGAGTGATATCGAGCCATCTGCAACGAATACATGTAAAAAAATCAAGTCATGAAAAAAGAAAATCGACGAGTACTTGCCTTAAAGTCGTACCAAGTACCGAGTCAATTAGTTGTTTGTGGATGGATTTTGAGGCCCGGAACACCCCCTGAGTGTAAAGGAAAAATGACGAAGAGTAAATGGCCATTCCAATTAGTAGCAGGAGAGCTGCAATGATTTGTGAGAAGATCGTCGGAAAACGAGGTCGCTGGCGTACAGAAGATTCCGAGGTAGCTGCGGTCGAAGGTAAATCTTCTATTCAGCGATAATAAATGCAGACAGCTCACTAGAAAACATCTACTTGCGAGGGATCACTGGCATGTTCCTGGTACTGGCTAGAAAACAAAAATAATTCAGTTATGTCCGAAACATGATAAAACGATCAGACCTTGCCCATCTTCCCAGCCAGTAGGTCTGCGTTGCATTCGATATCTCCGTGAGTCCCAGCCCAGCGAGGAAACAGGTGAAGAAGAGTAACGTGTGGTTGCCGCCCAGCCCCTTGAAGTAAAGTTTGAGGGCATCCCAGCTCACATGTCCTTCTTCAATTTCCTCCACCACAATCAACTTCCCGTCCACTTTCCTTTCCGCAACAGGAGGGGCATCGATCTCGTCCACTTTCTTGTCGAGAACGTCCTGGTCCTTGCTGAGCTCCTCGGCCAAAACTTCATCGGTGGCGAGGGCTTGTGAAATCGAGCCATGGCTGTGAATGTTCCCGTCGACACCCATCGAAATAACATAGTTCGCGATCGGTTTGGCCATAGCGACGTTGTGGGTGACCAGAATGACGGTTCTACCCTTGATCAGATCTCCGCGAAGACATTTGCTACATCGCATATCAGAACAGTCCACAAATAATGACACGGAAAACGTACTCGACGATCCACTTGGCAGTATGAACACTGGGTTTTATGAGTTAAAATAAGTCCAGAAAGAGACCAGGGAGAGACATTACTCCAAAGCGGCGAGCACATCGTCCAGCCTGATAATTCGGCCTCAGAGATGTTCAATAAAGAATGCGGAATAACGCACAAGATGATCTCGGTGCGAGAGTAGATAGCCCGAGCGAGGGTGATGCGGGCCTGTGTCGTTTTAGTAATGCAACTATTATTCGCAGGCACGGAGAGCATACCTTCTGGCCACCACTCAGCGTCAGTCCCTGCCAGGAACGTTAGAAAGTAATCTTATATATTAGAACGTATTGAGTACCTTTTCACCGACCTCTCTGTCGCCAAGTCAGAACTCAGTGCTGGATATTTGACAGAGTGCTTACGTTGCATCGCCAGCCTCGAAGAGCTCCAAATCACGCTCCAGAGCACATTGATGAAGGACCTTCTTGTACCGCTCCTCGTCGAACTCTGCACCAAAAAGAATATTTTCCTGGAAAACAAATAATGTTAAATGTTGGCATCCGGGGATCGCGCCAAACAAGCCTTGATCGTCTCCTGATCATAACAAATGCAAAGAGTCATCAGTGGTTTGGTTCCAAGGAGCGTGGCAAATAAACTGACATTCTGGACCCAACTTTCTTGAGCAGCGTAAGAGACGCCTTTTGCGCGCGGGAGGCTGTACCACGAAGTCGGGCCCGATGGAATAAAGTGCATCTCGCCTAAGAAAAAAAGTTGACGGGATTCAAATCTCCCAAGACAGAAATTCATACCAAGAAGCGCCATCAAAAGCGAGGTTTTGCCCTGCAAGCAGATGAGCATCTCGGCGGACGGAAAACAGTAGGATATCCTTACCGATCCAGTGGGTCCAACAACGAGATTGATGCACCCGGGCTTGAACAGCATCTCGCCCTCGATCTTGAGCGTGAACTTGCGCCTGGAAGGAGTGAGGGTACCGTCCGTTTTTTCACTCGACCACGCAAAAGTTGCATCTCGGAACCCAATCTGCTCGTTGGCTGTCGCATCAGCGGGAACAAAAAGATCCGACGTGTTGGGGTCCGATTCTGCGAAGGAATCGAGGAGCTCGGTTTTGCGAAAGAACTCGTTCGCACGGTTCAACTAGTGATAGCTGAGTAAAGTGAAGCACTTTTACGATGAAATACACACTGAGACTAAGCCTGTCATGGCCTGACTCAATTCCCAGAAAATCCAGTGCAGCTGGTTCCGAAGCATGTCAAAGACAGACATGGACGAAAAGACCGTCGATGCGCTGAGATTCTGTTTCATGATGACCGTCTGTTAAGGAGGAGGGTGAGTGAGCGGGTCTAAAGATTTTTCCAGTGATACTAACGCTGTAGACACGTTAGCAGTGAATATAATCTGAGGAATAAACAACTAACTAGGTGGCGTACGTTGCTATCATGGTAACAACTGGGATGAAGAAGCTGGGGGGAATATCGTCAGGGCAGGAAAAACAGAGGTGATTATACATACTTGAGCATGCCATTCAACAGATCAAGCATCTGCCTTTTCCAGAGCCAGATTAGCTCTTCTTCCCGCTTATCTGCAACCCTCTCATTCATCTGGCGTTCCCATCCGAATAATCTGTGGATTTGGTTGGATGATGGTAGCAGAACAGTGCACATTCCCACTTTATCATCCGGAGAACGTTCATCGCTGCGAAGCCATCTGTGAGCACCTTACAACACCAAAAAGGGGGGACTTACTTTCGGTGACGGCTTGAACCCGGGCATCCGTCTTTTTGAGACGTTGTTGTTGAACCGCTGGAGTTGACAATCAATACCACACTCAAAAATTCAAGAAAACTTGAACGCACTTTGGACCATCTTGGCGACGTAGCCAGGCAAGGGAACAAAAGAACCATCACGCCCATGCCGACGAACGCACTGCGTCAAATCAGACACGTCGCAATGAGTATGCCGAGAAAGAGTCACCTCCAGCCAAGAACCGTATACAGAAAGATGACGCAGAAAATAATCTCCAACGGGATAAACATGACAAGAAGTATGAAGTCTCGCGAGTCGGTGATGTTCCCTATGCCAGTTGAGACAAAATTATTTAATCAGCTAGGCGAAACGACGAGCAGACCTAAATCGGTTGTAACCTATCGAGGACTAAGATCAGAACAGTGGAAAGCGCAAGGAAATAGTTGGATAATAACCAAATTGGTGATTTTTCCAACCAAATTGCGTGCGTCGGGCGACTCTGCCGGCTCTTCCTTGAGGAGCTCTTTCCCCTTGCCCTTGCCTTTGCCCTTACTCGAGGTGGTGGACTTGATGCTGGAAGAGCTGGCCTGGAGAGTCTCATCTTGCGAGACGGTGTCGGCGTCGGCTGAGAAATCCCCGCTTCCGTTCAGCTCCTCTTGTTCAATTGGGGATGTTTCGCTGTCTGCGGGTGTTGAAGTACCGCTGCTTGAGGCCTTCTCAGTGGTCTCCGCTTTGACGCGGATGCGGAGCGCATGCTCGAAGACTAGCTGGGTGAGTAGTGCCTCACAACGAACGAGGGTGCGCGTCTTGATTGAATTGTCAGCAGTGCGAAAGAACATGCCAAAATACATGCTCACAGCCAGGAAGAGATACCACTGGAAGGAGATCGAACCAAGCATCGGGCCTAAGAGCAACCAGATGATCCAGAACCAAGGTTTCACGGACGGTTCCTCGTTGGGGTGCTCGAGATAACTTGGGGTGTTGCATAAACATCAGTCTGAAGAGAAAGGAATCCGACGCACTCGAGAAGTCGGTTGATTCCAATGGGGGACGCAAAATTTGCGGAAGCCATTATGATTATCGTGGCCGCCTAACGAGGAGCTCGATATCATTTGGGAGATTTACTGACAAGAAACTCACCATGCTCAAATATTCGTTACGGAATACCCACATCAGACCAAAAAACAGGTGCCGTTTGTTGGAAACAGAGACCTCGAGGTGCTACATGTCCAAGTAAGATATTTGATCGGCCGAAGACTCGATTCTCACTTTGAAATTCTTGGCTTTGAGATTGGCGGAATAGTCGTAGTCACTTAGCGGGGGCAACTGATCTGAAAAACTACTCAAATTACAGCTCTGAAGTAGACCTGAGCACCAACCACGCGTCATGTGAGACACCCTGTACCCCAAGAACACCACAGGGTCCAGGAATGCATAAATCATCGTTGATATTATGGAGGCAGTTTGTTCCGGGTTTGGTACAGGCATTGGGTTCTGTGCCAGTGATTAGAAGCGCAAGTGTAGGATAATCTCAATTACCGTTGGGTCAACGGGGATATATTGGCGAGGTATAAACAGCGGGACGAGCGCTGCGCCTACGAACAAGCTAATAATCTTGGCCCATAAGATCCAACCCTCCGAGATATCCAGGGGAACACGGTGGTAAGTAATGAGCGGGAAGAGATCGCGGTAGACGTAGATGAAGAAGGTGCCGACGAGGACCGTGTTGAGGTGCTTCACTGCGACCTGACTCCATCTCCGTTTGGCAGACACTGTGGTGATGGCCAAGATGGAACTGTAAAAGAAGGTCATGCAGATCGCGAGTTGCAACCATTCCGTAACAGAGAGTGGTGGACTTGCGCGATTTTTCTTGGGATGCTTCTTGCCCCTATGAACAGGTTGTAGCTTCGCAACAGTCGGAATAACACACCCACCATTTCCCGAAAATGTTGGCCTGGCCAGTACTCGACTTGTTGGCCTCAGTGATCGCCAAGGAGGCAATGGACAGACCAAGCAGGGCAAGGCATGAGACTAGGCGCACGAGCTTGAAAGCAAAGATGACGGGCCCCCCGTGCTGAAGGACGTGCTCCTTGACTTCTGCTATCAAGCCGACAGGGTGGACAGCAGGTATTGGGTCCACAACCTCGGGTTCAGAGGACCTAAACACAAAGGCGTGCAGTTTGCGGCCCCAAACCGACGCCAAAAACAGATGGATGACTAGAAGAACTGCAGAGGCGGATGCTAGGACTGCAGGCACGATAAGGGTGTCGGCCCAACTAAAAGAAATGGTGAATAGTTTGTGGTGCATTTGGACAGTTTTCCGTACACCGTGTAGGTTTGACCGTCGAATAGGGACACGAGAGAGCCCACAGAGATATGGTCGATTACGAGCGGGGTCTGTGCCGTCGTCCAAAACATGGCGAGAGACAAAAAAATTCACTTGAATGATTTTCTTGTAGAGACGATTTTAACGGCTTTCCACGTCTGCAACGACGAACCGGTTTAAGGAACTGATACCTGTCCGCAGTGTCTTATATCTATCCGCAGTGTCTTAGCGCGAAGTTCATCAACGGCTTCCGGGACACACTGACTCGATGGCGGTTTGTGCGGTCGTGACCGCGTACGCAGTGATGTGATAAATGTGACTGTCATCTCGAGAGATAATCGTAACGGACTTCGGCGGAGAGCGCGAGAGGGCACAATGAGCACAGCTGAACACTTCACACTCTACTAATACCAGCAAAGATCAAGAATTCGATTCCTTTTGCACTGACAAAATCTCGATTTCCACTTTTAGTGGCCTTGTCAGTATATAACCAGCGAGTAGGTCGAATCATTCTAACTGCGCATCAGAAGAGAGAGAAAATCGAAAAGGGAAGGCTCCTGAGAGGTCTTGATAGGAAGCAGGCGACGGCGAGACCATGGGGTGCGCTAAGAGCCTCACACTTCGCGAGGGCACCCGCAGTAGGTATACATCTTCTTCAATACTACCGTACGGCTCGCGTACAGCGCCTTCCGTGTCCATACGATCGGTATTCATATACTGTACAAGATTTACTTTCCTGATACTGTGCAAAAAAATCAGTTGCATTCCGTCACACATGAATTGAAGTGAACCTCACGCCCACAGTCATTTTAGCCACGGAGCGAGCCTACTTTGAATTCCAAGAGGAGGATCCGACACATTCGCCCCGACATATGGATGGGTTGCATCGGGCCAAAAACGGACTCCACTGCCGTCGTCCATCCTTGGCCCCCTCGCCAAAGAGTCATCTTTTCCCAGAAGTGCGGATACCAGCCAAATGTGTCCCAGTCAACTACCCCAGAAATTCTCCCGTCCTTACACATAATATTTTCGGAGTTAACATCGCGGTGTATAAGCACGATGTCACTGAGATACGCTGGGATGGTGACGTTACCTTGTGCAGGAGAAATTAGCGCCGTCCACGAACTCCTCGACTCGCGCCTTCCAGAAAGCATGGAAATCAGTCACAGTATCGATGAACGAAAGGGGAGGTGGTAGGTGGCTGCCTATGCGAGAGTGGAAGTACCCATTCCAACATAAACGGGGCCCAGGCCAAGATCCAAGCTGCGTACAATTGCGACCCAGACTGTTCAATTGCTCAACATAACCTCGAAGCTGAGTAGCCATTCCCAAGCGGGTTTCGAGCGGTGCAGGTCGGCGAAGGTTTGCCCCTCGATTAGGCTCATGACGAGATATCCCTGGAGAACGTTGGGGTTGCCGCTTAGCGGCGCGCGGAATGCCAGGAAGATTTCAGGGACGGTATGTGGTGTTACTCCGTACGAAGATCAGTGCCTGCGCTTCATCGACTTCACCAAACCTCTCTGAGCAATTGCTTCTGGCCATCCTATATGATGACCCTCGTCATGGACGATGCTATTGAGATCCGCTCGCCGGGCTGGGACAAGACATGGTCGATGGCGGCCTGGGGGATCTTCGATTGTGAAGGTAAGAGGAGGAAGTTGGATTGCCAGTGACGGCATTGTCTGTTCAAGTCAGGAGCGATTCCTTAAGACTGTCGGCTCTACTAACACTCATACCTACATACTTATGGTGCCGCCCACTTAGTCACCGCTACTTTTGTACAAGGGATTGATCTCGGTCAAAAAAAAATCGGATTTTTTATCCCTCTTGTAGAAATGCTCCTTTCGATGGCAGCTACACTTTCCCAAGAGGGATTTTATTCAACATAAAATCTGGGTGAGATAAATAAAGCTTGACTTGCCAAATTGGCCATTATGACTGAAATGTTGCCAAAGATGCTCAAAAACAGGTGAGAACGTCAGATTAGTCCGTTTTTTGGCGGCGCTGCGCGCGCTATAACCGTGCCTTTTCTACCAGAATTTTGTCCCCGATGGGTCAATTTGGGGGTTTACCAGCCAAAAAAACTCTCCGGCCAATTTGGCCGCTGCACAGCCACTGTACAAAAGTAGCGGTGACTAAGTGAGCGGCACCATATATAGATGGAATCCTTAATTACATTGTAAAAGTCACTACCGTTTCCTTCCCTTTCTCCCCCCCGTCGTCCCTGCAGTAAAGCCTTTCTCTACGCATTCCCTGCAGTACCATTTCTCTAAAGGCGGCTGCGTGAGTTGTACGCACGAAAGATGAAACTACCATGAAAAGTAAGCATCCAACAGTTCCGAACTACGTATAAAAACCCACCCATTCATAGGGACAATCGTCGTTATCACAGGCGATCATCTGCCAACGAATCAGAAAAATATAGCGACAGAATAAAGGGGGGGGGCGCACATCGCCGTAGCTCTGCTTCTGGCAGAAACAGTACAGGTTCTCGTCATCTCCGTCCTCCGGATCCATATCGACGTCCTCATGGATCTGGCGGGAGAGGCGAGAGCGCTTATGCGAAGAGGCATGCGAGTTGGCGGCTGTGGCGGAAGTCAAGGGCGAGGCGGACCGACGGGGCGGCGTCGGGGCAGCCACGGGCGCGAGCTTGATGGAAGTTGGGGCCGTGGTTATGCGGCGCTCTGGAGTAGCATCAGCATCGTATTCAAAACAAGATACTCGTACATACTCTTCTGCGCAGGGCCGGCTGACATCGAAGCAGTCGCCGCCAAGACAGGCGTCGTGGGCACCTGCTGCCGTATATCAGGCATCGATGCACTCGCACCCAGGGCCGTGCGCAGGCTCTCATTGATTTGGGAGGCGGGAGTCCGCGAGGCGCCGGAATATATTTCGGCTTCGAGCAGCGGGGCACTGGCGATGGACGGCGTGCGCGGGAGGCGCGCGGTGAAGGACTGATCCGGGATCTCGCCTTGCAGAACGCGCACCTTGGTGAGATCCGCGTCGAGGCGCGCGCGCGTTCGAGAGACGAGGTCGATGATGCGCTGGGCGAGGGCGCATTTCTCGGCGGAGAGCTCGTTGATCTCAGCGTACGCGGCAGAAATCTTGCCAGGGATGAGCATAGACTTCGGAGACGGTGCGCGCGACGTGACAGGGGAGGGCGAGACGCTGGTGGAGGAGGACGCGGAATTCGACGCTTTTAATGAGTGGCGGATGTACCGCGACGAGTCCCTGTCGATCTCTGCCTGCAGATCTAGGATGGTTTAATGCGGGCTCGTGAACGCGAATGAGACGAATATTACCCTGCGCTTTGATTTCCTTCTCCTTTATTTCTTGAAGGAGGTGGGCGACTTCATTGGGGAGATTATCGAGGCCTGCAGGGGCACATAAATTCTGGCTGCGCACAGAAGTATACGGACACACTGTATATAAACTCGGAAACAATACTGGAGGCGTCTTCAAGACTCTGCGGATTGGCATTCATTCTCGCGAGACGAGACCAATTTTGTGCATCAAGGTTCGGGAAGAGTAGCAAGGCCGAAGTGTCACACTGGTGTCACGCCAAGTTGACGTGATTATTTCAACAATAGGGGTCTTTCATCTCAAACTCTTAACTTACTATGTCCACAAATCTTCTTCCGAGACTCCTCGCCACATACAAGTACACAAAGCCGCAGCGTTCAACGGCAGAGAGTGCTAATACTGATTCTTATGACCCCCCCTGCGCCCAAACCTCGACCGCTTGCCCGCATTCCTGGTCCACTCCCCCAGCCTTCCTGATGCATTGCTCCATTCTCTGTCCCGAACCCTTGACCATGATATCGAATCTGGACATCTGCGCTCGGCACTTTTGGACCGTATCTTGGACCTTGAGTCTCAAAAACGCCTGCTTCTCGGAGCCGATCACCAATTTGGCGACCATGAAATCGCTAATGAGAGAGGCGTGATGACTCTGGCGACCCTTATTCTCAGCGACGTGAAAGATGTAGTGTGTGCAGCGTACGGAGACGTTGTTGAACAGCAAGAACAGCACCATATAGCTGGCCAGACTCCGGATCGCTTTGTTACCAGGGGCGACTCGAGCCGCCTGGTATGGGAAGACAAGTCCTGGCTTGTATTTGAACACTGTACTGGCCCCCTTCTGCGTCTCGCTTCTAGCGTCGAAGGGAATCAGCTTGTGTTTAAAGGGAGAGAGGAGCACGAGCGTGCTATTGTTTACAAGATGACGAACTCCCCTAAGCGTAATGATTTTGATTCTCATTTCGTAGCTTTCAATTGCCATGTTCGATATGGGTATCCATTGGGCTTTGCTTTACGGTGGCGACCAGTGCATGCTATTTCAGAGAGTCTCATCGACGGAACCCACACGCTACGGCGTGCTCTGTTCCGGTTTACTTCCAATTGATGACATGCTGGTGTTCGTGCTCGGGATGCTACTGGTTCCAGACACCACACCTTTGGTTGATATGGCAGCTTTCACCATCCCGGTTCCTGATGCGGCGGCACCCAGAGATGTCCAAGTTCTGACTCAAAGCAGTGCCAAAATGTTGTTCACACCTAACATTCAAGAAGATCCTACGCCAGACCAGATTGAGGAATGTTTTGAAGTATTGAAAGCATTTTTTGTAAGTTGAATGTTCACTTCCATACAATCCTATCCACTAACGCACCTAGAATCTCAATTTATATTTCAATTTAATGGGTTACGAGGCGCAGACCGTAGCCGTTGCAACGTGGTTCGTCGACAGCCAACTTAACTCTCCTACCCCTCTCACACCTCCCTCTTTTCCTTCTGTCTTCCCCGACACCAAGAAATCGGTGACCGTTCCTACGGCCTTTGCTCCGTCGCCAGCCACTTCCACCATCCCGACAGTCAAGATCGAGGAGTGTATACATCTTGAAGCAACGGGAGCTGTATATAGAGGGATGCTCGGTCTTCTTCCACTCATTATCAAGGCTATTCCTCCCGGTTGTCCAGGGGAGGACGAGCTAAATCAAGAGGCTATCGTATATGAAAGGCTAGCAGCATTACAAGGCAGTGTGCTTCCCCGTCTGCTAGGCAGCTACAAAGGCGACAATGGATGGTCAGTGTTGGTGATGGAAGATTGCGGTTCTGCTGTGAAAGATATCGACGAGCTTAGCCTTGAACAATGGTGAGCGCGCTACCTACAGTCGAATTGCGAAACTTACTTGGACATGATGAATAGTGAGACACTGCGACAACACGCGCACACGATCCACGCAAACGGTGTAACTCACCGCGACCTCAGTTTGAGAAACCTGGTGGTATCGTCCCGGGGCGATGTCAGGATCATCGACTTCGCTTATTCTCGCATTGGCCACGAGTGCGATGGATGTTGTTGGGAACTGGAAAGGTTTAGCGAGCTGCTAGGTCTGAATTAATGGTTGCGAGACAGTTTCCAATAGAGCGGTTGTACGTCGGTCTCCGCACTTGTATCTGCATACATAGATTCAACGCCGAAGAGAAGAAAAAAGCCGGAGCGTGTACTGGTTATCTTAGGTGATTTGGTGCGTTTTTGTGAACAGTGGTGTAACAGAGAAGGCAAAGTGGACCAAGCAAAGGCAGTGCGGTTTTTGGCACGTGTGGCCAACCATTGACGCGTCTGGGTTCGGGAAAAGCGAGGTGAATCCGCATCGACAACACATGTAAACACAGCGAGATGTAATTCAACTTTCAAGATCTTATCCACGTCTCAAAAAAAAAAAAATCTAATAAAGGAAGAAATACATAACTGGCTGTCCTTTCGAAATAACTTTTAAAATGTCGCAGATGACCTGCATCATAAAGTAGTGCCTTCATCCTCGGAAGGTGCAGCAGCTGTTTCGAAAATAAAATGAACGAGCCATTCAAATAGGGACGATTTTTCGAGCGACTTACCTAACCATATAGGGCACAATGGACACCACTAGTGTCACGAACGAGGCCCATATGAGATAGAGGCCCGTGCCTATAGACACGTCGATGCCTATAGGCACCTTTCCCGTCTGTGCGGAACCTATCATAAGCCCATTGATGGAGTCGGTCTTTTTTATCATGACGGTCCAGATGCTGGCGCCGATGAGGAGGAAGAGGCTCCCGATGATTGCGAACGCCGTCGAGGCGAAAAAGGTGAACCCGGATTTGGCGACTCCGCTGTGCGCGGGGGCATTGTTAATGCTAATTTAACGGTGGAGACGAAACGACTCACGTAAATAGGGCGAGCGCAGCACATATCGTGCCAAGGAGTATCATCCAGTAGGCAGCGCGCGAGGAGTGCCCGAGGGAGTCGGAATCCGAGAAGGAGACGCCGCCGAGAAGGCCGTTGGTGATTTGCGTGTAATTGGGGAGCATGTCAGACGTGAGTGCGGCATAAGGCTGGAACTGGTTTTGGATGGTGTGGTTCGTGCAGATTCCAGCGGAGTCGTTAACGTATCCGCAATGTGAGTACAGGCCGAACAGGTAGAACTGTCGTAGGCCGGCGCTGAATCCGAGCGGGGCGGAGGAATTCGTGGTGTAGAGGAAATCTACTGGGTCAATTATTGCAGCGTGCATGGCTTCACTGGGGTCGATGCACTGCATTAGTGGGAATTGGCTGCGCAACGGGGGACGCACGCACCCGTAAGCTGATACGTTGATTTTGACCTAATGAAGAGATCAAGAGAGGGTGTGGAGGGTAATGGGCGATCGCACCAGTGATATGCCTCGGGGAACGGTGGACGTGTTGATTTGGGAGACCTGGGGAAGGCTGAGAATAAGGTTTGAGGAGGGAGAACGGAACCAACGTGGACGAAAATAAGGAGCAGCAGCGAGGTAAAGCTTTGGGGACGATGAGAATGGGAACAGAGAAAGAAAAGAAGGATGGGTACGCTAGGAAGGATGCCGATCCGACACAGATTTCGCCACGCATGAGGTTCGTAGGAGGAGGCGATAAAGAAGAAAACGCGTCGAGTCGAGGATGACCGCTCGACGCGCGACTAAAACGTTCAACTTGAAGTCGGATTCAACGGCCCGATGCTGACATTATCTAATCTAATCGACAAAGTTTGCGGCCGCAGCAACGCGCACAAAATGCGTGGTGTTCCCAATTGTCTTCAGTCTAGACCGGGCTGGGAGAGAACTCGGGCGCTTGTACAGGCACGAACGTGTAAGAAATTATTTATTCGAGCACATAGGATCCAGTGGGGGTAGCCCATCTCCATACATGCAGCTCTGGGATGGGTCACTGGCACAAACACCGCATCTACAGTTGAGCACGAATGTAGTGACTAAACTAGCCTGAACGACACGCGGCAGCCTGGCCGGCGCTGATTAGAAAGGAGTCGAAAGGTGAAATCAGGCTCGCAAAAAAAACACGACTTTGTTGCGATTTAAAACAAGGAGAAAGACGGGCTTCAAGTCGAGGAGTCCTCTGAATAAAATCGAGTGTTTAAAGGCTAATAAGAGACCCAGAGAGTGACGGTGTATACGTCAATAACCGCCGGAAGTTGCCGATTTGGCCAGGCTCCTCTCAGTGGACGCCTAACTCTCTTGTCCTTCGCCATGGCACACGTACCACCCCTCATTTCTCCTTTGCCGCCCTCCAATGCCGTTGTGGTCAATACAAGCCCAGAAGCATTGGGGCTGGCAGAGTCCAAGGAAGAAGAGCCATCTCGGAGCCGCGTGAAGCGTCTTTCCAACACAATGGAGAAGACAGTCAACAAGCTGGGCAGGAGTCTCAGCGCAAAGGCATCCGCGCCCTCGCCTCCTGGTTCTCCAGCCAAATCTGCCACACCGGCATCGTCCAAGCACAAGCGCATGTTTAGCCTCAACCGCAAAGGCAAGGGCAAAGAACGGGCCGAAGACGGTAACTCCGTGCATCTCATCCGAGGGTCTGTGTCTAACATAGGCCCCAGATATGCTCTCGCCATCGTCGCCCACAAGCACACCCAGCGCGTCTCGGCCTTCGTCTCCAATGAAAGTGTCGCGCAATCCTGAACCCACGGACGACTCCCCGTTCATCACCCCACCTTCCCCCACCTTGGGACCCAGTCGCCCTACTCTCAGCTCTTTCCGCGGCGGCGGCTCCGTAAGTGCCCCGACGCGCGTCGCCTCAGGTGTACAAGCTAATTCCCGATTCAGATGCGCGCGGGAACGCAGACTTTGATACAAGCCCTGCAGGCCCTGCCCTGGACGGATCCCGATAATGAAGATGACGTGATGCCCCAGAGTCTGAACCTTGTTGATTCGGATAGCGATGAAGAGGGCAAGCCAGGTCGGCGTGGGTTTATACATTACTCATGAACATTTACTCACTTTCCCGACTTCTAGCCGATCGTTTAGCATCCTCTATTCACACCATCTATCGCCCTCTAGCCCGCTCACAGCGTCTGAACCACCCCGGCCTGGGTCCCCGCAGAACGGCATTGCCCCAATACACGCCCGTCAGCGAGGAGGAGCCTGCTTCAGACGCAACCATTGGGTCTTCCGAGGAGCAAGACGCAGAGGACTTTGAGGAGGCGACGCCTCGTCCGCCGTACGCCGAGCGACCTGTGCCTCTTTACGAGCGGTTGCAACAGCAGAGCGACAGCGTGACAATCCCCCCCTCTATGATGCGGTCCGGGAGCATGGCTACGGTCAGAATACAGCGCAGGGTTCGGCTGGCCGAGAAGCTTAAACAAGTCTTCGATCTCGACGGCATAGAGGAGGTCTGGGCTGGTACGTCGCGTTTCTCCTCATGCATCGTCATATGTTCATACTCGCTCAGAAATGCCCTGTTGGCTACTGCGCTCCGTCTGCAAGTCGTGTTTTTTTTCTTCAATCGCGTTTCCTGCTAAAGTGGCCCTCAGTGCTCCAAGGGTATATGTATCTAACAAATTCATACCTTTGTTTCTTCGCCCACATGCCCACGAGAGAGGTTGGCAGCTTGCCTATTGTTTCGTATTTGCTACAATTCATGTCCCATAGGACCAAGTTCTCAAATCTGGCTCACTTAATAAGAAGGCACAGCGGACCAAACGCTGGATCAAGCACTGGTTTGTCTTGAAGAATGATGCACTGTCGTGGTACCAGTCGTCCTCAGTGAGAAAACATTCCATTGCTTGCGTCTGAATGAGGATTTACCGAATATGTCCTTTAGGACCCTTATTTCCCACATGGCATTGTGGATCTGCGCTATGCCATCTCATGTGATGCCGTGAATGACAAGGAGTTTCGTGTGCGGACCAACCAGAGGACGGTGGTCTTGTCTGCACCCTCGATTCCCAGTCGCGAAGAATGGGTCAAGGCCATCCGCAAGGTCATTTTCAAGGCGCAGAACATGGGGGATAGCGTCAAGATCGCCATTCCCTATTCTACCATCCTCGACGTGGAAAAGTCCACCGCCATGGACTTTAGCGAGACCATCGAAGTCAAGGTGTTTGACAAGGAAGAACATTTCTCTGTCGATTCGTACTTTTTCGCCTATTTTCACGACCTTGCGTCCGCGCTGGACCAAATCCGCGACGCCGTCCGTGCACACCGCCTGCAGCCGGAACGGTCTTCACCGCAAATGCTCATGGACACCACGGTCTCCCGTCCTCCGCCCGGCCTTCCCGATCGCGTGCAGAGTCTTCCCAACCCCGAACATCCCAAGGCTTCCTCATTTAGCATTTCCTCGTTTTTACGGCCATTTCAGACGAGTGCCACCACTCTTTCCCCCACTCCCGAATCCGAGGCATTCACTCACATTTCCCGCCGACCAAACTCCTCGTCCTTTGTCCCTGTCACAACCTCGCCGATATCCGACTCGCAAGACATCACCCCTAACTCACTCACGCCGACCGCCCCGGAACACACGTACCCTCCGTCCCCTTCCGTTTATCGCAATGATCCTGACCACCCGTTGATTAGAGAGAGTAGCGGGAGCGCGTGGAGTGTCGGTGTTCCGTCTTGGCTGCGCGGCACGCGGCGGGTGTTCGGCGGGAGCTCGGACTCGGCATCGGCATCGTCTTCCCCCTTGGCGTCCTCCAACAGTCGTGTGCGTGAGGTGTATTCGAGCACGTTGGCCCCAAGCCGTGGGAGCGGGCTTGGGGATCTGGCGTTCAGCGTGCTCCAGTCGCCCGACGTCCAGATCGACCCCGAGATGACGGAGAAGTTCCGCACCGTGTTTGCGTACGACGAGAAGGAGACGCTGCTTGGATGTGAGATTTTCCGCGTGTTTGCTTTTTCGCCGTGTTTACCTGTGCTGCAGATTTCCCTGGGTATATATTCCGGTTGCTGCCCGTCCCAGGACGGCTCTACATATCTACGAATTACTTTTGCTTCAAATCTACGGGGCCGCTTACTGCGAAAACCAGGGTAAGTGATTGTCTTGATTTTCCGGCTGTCCTGACGATGTTTTTCTTTTCTTTTCTTTGCTAGATGACACTGCCTATCCGGGATCTCCTTGCCATCGAGAAGACCAAGGCCACGCGGTTTGGCCATCACGGTCTTATTGTCATTGTGAAGGGGCACGAGGAGCTGTTTTTCGAGTTTGGCGCAGAGGACAAGCGGGACGCATTTGTCGCACTCCTCGAGCAGCAGATGGAAGACGCACGCCGGCGGCTTGCCGCTGGCGACACTGGTGTAACGCCGGGCAAGCGTGAGGCGCTCATCCTTGAGGAATTTGAGTCAAACACGTCCGCGGCAATGCACGACCCGGCGCCCGCCACCGAGAATATGGCCGACTCGCTCCCTGCGCTGATGTTTACGTCAGCGTCATCGACGTTCTTGACGTTCAAGCCGAAACGGAGCCTGCACTTTACATTCTTGACGATCGGCTCGCGCGGGGACGTGCAGCCGTACATCGCGCTGGCGAAAGGGCTGATTGCGGATGGACACAGGGCGCGCATCGCGACGCACGGAGAGTTCAAGGACTGGATCGAGGCGGTATGTTTTCAGAACAAGGATCATCATCTCGCGCGTTTTAATTTAATCTCACCAGCACGGGATCGAGTTCGGTTTCGTTGGTGGGGACCCCGCAGAGCTCATGCGCATATGCATCGAGAATGGGACCTTTACGGTGTCATTTTTGAAAGAGGGTCTGCAGAAGGTGTGTTGTGCTCGCTGACCTATCTTCTGGCGCTATATGATGGTCTGTAGTTCCGCGGATGGCTTGATGACCTCCTCAAGCAATCCTGGGATGCCTGTCAGGGTACTGATGTGTTGGTCGAGAGCCCGAGCGCCATGGGAGGATATCACATTGCAGAGGCGCTCCGGATACCGTATTTCAGGGCGTTCACCATGACTTGGACACGGACGAGGTTCGTGGTCTCCTTCATGCCAGACTCCGTCCTCTTTGACACGGTTTAGGGCGTATCCCCATGCATTCGCGGTACCAGAACACAAGATGGGTGGAGGCTATAATTACATGACCTATGTCATGTTCGACCAAGTATTTTGGCGGGCGACAGCCGGTCAAATCAACCGATGGCGGAGAAACGTCCTGCATCTGGGCAGCACCAGTTTGGATAAGATGGAGCCCCATAAGATACCGTTTCTATACAACTTTAGTCCCCACGTCGTGCCACCTCCACTAGATTGGCCCGAATGGATCCGGGTGACAGGTATTACCCGCCCCAGCAATACACCGTTTTAGCTGAGCTCACCATTCGACATCTAGGATACTGGTTCTTGGACGACGCCGAAGTTAGCGCCAAGAAATGGTCACCTCCTCCAGACCTTGTCAAGTTCATCGACACGGCGCATGCTGAGGGCAAGAAAGTCGTCTACATTGGGTTCGGGAGTATCCTCGTCTCTGATCCGAAGACGATGACACGATGTGTTATTGATGCGGTATTACGGAGCGGGGTGCGCGCGATTTTATCTAAGGGATGGTCAGACCGCCTTCAAGCTAAGACAGTCGACCCCTCTGAGCCGGAGGAACCGTTGCCCAAGGAAATTTATCCCATACCCTCGGTCCCTCACGACTGGCTCTTCCGGAGGATTGATGCTGCTTGCCATCACGGTGGTGCGGGCACCACTGGCGCCAGTTTGCGAGGTATGTGACCGCTGGTAAAGTCGGTTCAGCGTTGCTAAAGTATAGCAGCTGGAATCCCCACAATAATTCGGCCCTTCTTCGGAGATCAATTCTTCTGGGCTGACCGTGTTGAAGCCCTTGGAGTCGGGAGTGGTGTTCGAAAGCTAACTGTCGACACTTTGACGGACGCTCTTATCTCGGCGACCACCGATATTAAGCAAATAGATCGCGCGCGGTTAATTGGGGAAGAAATCCGAGGCGTAAGTCGTGATCTTCCTTCTTTCCTCCTCCATCTCATGATCATCTCAGGAGGACGGAGTGGCCACGGCCATAGAATCTATATATCGAGACATGGATTACGCGCGTTCCCTGATAAAGCGCGTCGTCGTCCCTGACTCCGATGATGACGACGAGATAGACGGAGAGCACTCGACTATTCGTGACCGACCCACCGATCCACAGTCTCAGTCTGGGTATAGCTCCAGTGGATCTGCGCCTGGAGGCGCTCCAAGTGAAGACTGGAGTGTTATCTCTGACCTGGAAGGCCGGCGGTCCTCGATCAGCTCTCAACATAGTGAAGGAAGGTCACCAGATATTTCTTCCAAACGAAACAGTCTGGCAGCGGCTGTAATGTCTGTATTACCATCGCCGAGACGGCGGACTGTCTCCACTGAAGCACCACATACATAAATTAGATTTTAGTACTTAGAATTCATACTCATATTCTATGCCTCTACATCATTGTAATGCTCATCAAACACCTTTTTGCTGAATTGACCGAACGTGCATGAGTCCGACAGATGTTGGTCGACGTCGGGCTGCATGAACAACGCGAAGGTTTCTCGACTTGTGGTCTCCGATCCGGGTGCGACTCCAACCCTGACACAATGGGGTGTAGCACGCAAAGTCCCCCCTGTGGCGACTTCGAGAGCTTCACCTGTCTGAAACGCCAGACAATCCACCGGGATGGAAACCTTGGTCAAGTCACCGCCGCGAGTACGAATGTAAAGCCCTGATGCAGGGGAAGGTGATGGCACCGTCTCAGGACCGGATTCGCCTCCGCGAAGAAACATGGCCTATGGAAGATGATGAGTAGAAGACAAACGTCCCAAACGGTCAATTTACAGAGCAAAGGCCTGTTAAGATGCTGTGGTCACGGTGCCAGCCGCACCAATTATCCACTGGGTCATTTTCTTGTGTAACAGCGGAATCCGGACTTGGGGGAAAGTAATGTAAGAGGCGAGCCTTGACCGTGTTCGAAGTGCTTATCAGCTCAGGAAGTGATAAAGAGGAGTCGTGCAGGTGGGTCAGAGCTGCAGTACATATTGAGGAAGAGGATTCTGGGTCAAATTTCTGACGCACCATAGGGCTGGCATGCAACCGCCAATTCGCACCCAACTTGGAAGATAAATCTGCGGAGCTGGAATGAATATTTGGCTGCATCAGAAGCGAGTGAAACAAACTCGTACTTTCCCAAATCCTTGAAGGCACTCTCGAAACCCTCGACTCCGGACTCGTCACTCTTTGGCCCTGGAGAAAATTTAAGCCACAAAGTTGGCTCATTCAATTTTGACGTACATATGTTTTTGTTGTAATATTCTGGATATGCTTCTCGAAGAGCGGGGGAAACGTTGGGGTTTTCAACTACGGGATTCGCATAGTAGGAGCCTTTGAGAAGGTCTGGTTTCCCGTTCATAATTTCCTGTCGTAACCGAGTGAGTGAATAACTGGAGTAATTGTAGGTGCTATACCTTCCCGTGAGACCAGCCAAAACTGGGCTTGCTTGATATTCAAGGGCGTACAGGACCAAAATGGATGCGCACCTGTACCGACTGTGCGAATCAGCATATTGCTCGCGGATAGGTTCCTCCAGTTTGGCAAATGCATAAGCCAATTTGAGGAGCCGTTCACGATAGGCGGCGTAAACGGGCGGAAGGTCTGGAAATTGTCAAAACTTGATAGGGGCGAAAAAGTTTTGCGAACCGCGGACAACGATGATCCCAAGGCATTCCGGGCTAGATCCAAATGCTTTCTCTGTAGTCGTTGAGATGTAGGGATTTCGTGCAGTATCGAATCGAACAGACCAATGGATTTGCCGAGGGAGAGGGGAGACGAGACAAGGTCCCGGTAAGAGATTGCAACAGCGCCTTCTAGGGTGTATGTTATTTGTTCTGTCTACACGTTCTACGTTCAGAAGCCCTGAATTGAGGGCACAATGGTCCTTACCATATTGCAACACGACCCACGACAAAGCGAGAGAGTAAACCTCAATCAGCGCAGATCAGTACTTATCGGAATCATCGGGCCGAATGGTCAAATGTATGAATCACATGTTATTACAAGTGGTTAGGATAAGTTACCTTCCGTCCATGCCACGTCGTATATACCAGAGCAAAACGCTAATCGCCGTTTATTTTGATCGACTTGCTTCCTTGCAGATTGGAATCGTGAAGATTGACCTGCTCCAAGGCATTCCTGAGCGCTGTGCCTGTATCGTCAACACTACGTAGGAATCGTAGGAGTTCTCGGCACAACTGCCAATCCTTTGCTGTGACCGCACTCTCCAGTAAACGAATAACGTCGTTATGCTTCTCGTCAAGCTGCTCCAAATTGTGCAGCACCAAAAGGTACGATCCAGCCGTCTTGAGCTGTTGAGATTCAAGGCAGGTCTGACAACATCGTGAATGATTTGAATTGATATGCATAATTTGAAGAAATACCTCGAAAAGTAGTTTAGGATTGCCCACAATGTTGAAGAGGCGTTTCCATCTCGTCATTTCCGTTTTCCGCGCACAACCGACCACAACATCCAACGCCACATCGAAGTGATCTAGAAATTCAACTACGGTGCGCAGAACCATATCGGATGAAACCGAGTCGCCATCTTCCGGATCGCTGCCACCACCGTCGTTGTCGTTGTCGTTGTCGTCGGATTCAACGACGGTGTGCAACAGAATCTCCAGCGCATGTGCGAAAAATACGAGGTTCTGGTAATGCGAGGCGAATACGACGGCTTCGTTCAATTGGCGGGCTTGAAGGTGGAACAACAGAATGTGGTGTAGGAAGAGATGTGACTGGTCAAAGTGTTAGTGTCGACCCGAAAAAGTATGTGGACAAACATACACTTGTGGCATGGCGAAAAATTACAAATGGAAGGTTGGATCGTGTCAGAACTTCATGTTCTGCACCGATTATAATCCCTTTATCCATCAACACAGCTGGTTGGGTGGACAAAGTGAGTACATTTTCGAAAATGATGGGCATGGTGCTTACATAATGGATAGAAATCAAGGGGAATATTTACGCTCTCCTTCACGTCCTGAGGCTCATTTTCATCTGATCGCGGAGCTTCGATCGCGAGTGCATTTAGCCAGACCCTGATCCCCGTGCCATCGTACGCCCACAATGAATTCTCCAAGGCGTTTATGCCTCGAAGATGAATCCAACAAAACTCGATTCTGTCGGCGAAGATCTGCATATCGTATTTAACCTCTTGATCACCCGACTGCAAATGGTGAGCAATAGATTTCAAAGGGCAATTATATTTACCTTTCGAGGACGTAGAAGAATGAGCTGGCCGCCAACTACCATGAGCACCGTCGCAACAGCGAGGTCGTCGACGGGATCACCGAGCTCTGCAATGAAAGAGCAATCAGCATAAATTTTGGAATGGGAATGCATGACTTGCGCTTTTGAGCACTTGGTATCATCCAACTGAGCATTCTCACAGCACTTGGCGCTGCAATTATTCCGTTGAATGTGATACTTCCGCACAGGTGCAGCTTGATAGTATCAGCTGTCGGGACTATCAAGTAATGGAACAGGGTATTGTCGGCCATGTATACGAGCAACGAGTTGTCCACCAAGGATAAAATCACTACGGGGCAAGAGACAATTTCGCGATGGAGGACATTCTGGTTGCTCAGCTCCATGTCGCGGGAATACAGTCTGATCTGTTCAGTCAACTGAACGGCGGTTCCATGCGACGAGATGAGAGGGCAAACCTGGAACGACTTTGACACTTCGACGGCAGCGATGAGTACATGGTGGAACCAGACCATTCCGCCCTTGACAACGAAAGCCTGCTCCTGTATCTCATCCGCGAACAGTTTCCAACGTCCTGACGTTGAGCTGTAATGGATCAATCCGCGACGCCCAGCGATCGCGATGAGCCGGCCGTCGCTGCTGAGAGACGAATATCGAATGGGCCAATTAGTCGCCAAGTAAGTTTGGGGGATCTGCAATGAGTCAGAAATCTATACAAGGATGAGAGAGATGAATGCCTTGCCTTGATATGCTGCCATACATCCGATTCAGGATTTATGACGCTCATGTCCGGTTGATCTGCACCGCGGTATACGAGGGCCCGGTCATCCATCTGGAGGAACGCATACCGCGTATTATCCTGTCGCACATATAAGTAGAGAGTCAAGCGTCTACTTTATGTATTCACCGGCGCCAGCTGGCCTGTCGATGCGCTCTTGGCAAATGGTATAACGAATAGTTGACCGTCGAGCTCTAATGCCCTCATGTCAGCGAGATATCAAACAGGTCCACGAAAGGATGTACTTGTTGGACTCGGTTGCGCTAAAACGACGAGCTCGAAATTCCCGGGAGCCCAGAACTGATATATATCCAGCCACGATTAGTTGCAAACTTCCAGAATTAGGCGATGATTTTACCAAGCCTCGGACGCCGAACATGAAGGTATCCTGAAATCTGAGCAAGACAATTAGCTTGAGCTCTGTGATAGCTTGCAGCACGTACTTGGCTCCGTCCACGCGAGTGTCTACGTCTTCTACCCCAAACCCCTTCGCGAGACACCGTCCACCGACACTGAATATTGCCCACCCATCTCGCCACCCTACAGCAAGCACGTATCCGTCCCCACTCCACTCCATGGTACATACAGGACCAATAGAGCGGTTGTACGGTGTCGGCACTTGTATCTGTACAGATTGGGGTGTCGAAGAGGAAAGACCAGAGGGAAACGGCGTGTATTGCACAGCGCCGTTGGCCATCCCGACGGCGACGAGGGAGAATTTGCCATTTATGGCTACTGCAACTGCGCGTCGAGGCTCGTTGTAGACCGCGCGCCCCTTGCCCTTCCCCGTGATGCTTTCGGCGTCAGAGGATTGGTGCACCTCTTCTTCCGGATCGGCATCGGGGTCCACGTGGGTGTCAATGCGTCGGGACTTTTGCACCCATCGAGGCGTTTCAAAGTCGTGGATGCACGTCCCTTGCCAGGTGGATTTCCGCCTTTTTGCAGAGGACGCCGAGTCGACAGAGGCGGACTAGGACAGCAGGTTAGGACCCGAATGTCTGAAGCGCAGTTGAAGGCAAACCTGGTGATGGCGTGGAGTAGTGGGCGACCCCGAACCCTCTTCCGAGTCTGGTTCGATATTCTCCGCTAAACCGACGAAGTAGGCCCTTCCATCCGAGGTTATCCACGTTTCTACCCCCGTGGCCCGCGAATACAATATCTTTGTTGCTGTAACTATCCGGAAAATTAATACAACTCGAAACGCCAAGGAAGACGCGAAGAACCACGCACCATCTGGGTCAACAAAGAAATCGAAATCGTGATCATTAAAGATCCACGTCTCGTACGTTCCAAACTGGGTCTTGGGCTCTCCGTCTATGGTCTCATGCTCCTCCTCAATTTCCGGCCAGGGGATGCGTTGTACAGCTGGTGGATTTTTGGTCGAAAACAATATATATTGTTTGCGCGGCGACACGCTATATTTTATATCAGTATATGCAAGGGCTTCAAAGTATATGGACGGGCACCATATAAGACCCCCATCCACTCGGATAACACCCTCGAACCGTAGGCTAACACATTGTAGTGGGAGTGCTTCTCCCGGACCGGGAAGGAAATAATTGCGGCTGGTGCTCGGTAACGGTGGAGGCACATAAATAGGCGTGTCGGCGAGATACACGACAGTTATGAGGACCAGATATGACTGGGAGGTCTACGGAGATGGTTAGCGTCGTGACTTTCAGCTATGGTTGTATCGACCTGTATTATGATCCGTCCTCCGTCTGGAGCCCAGTGAACCGCGATGTTTTCGCCATGGTCGAGGACAGATGTCGGTGTTCGAGAGAGATACGCTAGGACTGCCGAAGGCTGGATTCTGTTGAGGATGGTACGTGTCAAAACGTACTATCCACGCACCCTGACGCGCCAGATAGATACACCGGTCCTGCTTAACGTGCAGAAGAGGGATTTACGAGGGCTGGGGACGAGAGAGATGAGTTTTTCGGATTCTGGAGGGATATTTGGGAGGGCCGGGATGGAGGAGAGTTGATGGGCAGTTGTCGTTGGAAAGTACATCGTGTCGAACAGACATGAAGTTTTGCACGTTTAGCCTTCCCACAGCAAGGTTATATAGTCCCGGTGGTATGTGGGTAAAGAGAGCCGGAGTACACGAACACACGGTTGAGATCAGAGCCAAGGGTAGGTTCACATCGACTATTGCTACTAATACACAAATAAAGTACCAAGGTACAAGTACAAAAAAATCCAGCGCGAGTCAGTCTGTGCGCGGTGGTGGATGGAGCCACGCCTTCAATCTTGACCATGGATTTTGAGCCCGAGGGATGGGACAGGCGGTTTGAGCGTCGCTCTCGGTGCCAGTAGCCGTTTTGTGTTCCGGCGGGGTGGGTTGTGCCTGTAATCTGATAGCCAAAGATGCGTCCTCGGGACCTCCGAGGGCCATTGGCTGCAATCGAGACTGCCGAAGGAGCTGGACGATGAGAGAAACGCCTTCACGAGACTGAAAGACCGGTGAGAACCGTAAAAGTGCTCCTCGGAATGAAGACGTACCCTCTGAACATTAGCCTTGAATTTGTTCAGGCCGTGGTTCTCTATCCGTTTGGTCAATCCCCACCCGAAACCACTGCGGATTCTGGCCTCGGTGAGTTGCAGAGTTTTCCTAATGGTCGTGAGACATTTGGTGAAGGAGGATGTTCAAGATCCCTCACCCTTCTGGTGCGGACCGAAAGACTACGGTCTCCTCCACCTGCATAACTTTGATATGGTCCAGATTTGTCGTCTTGCACTTGACTGTCCTCCCCACAGGATCGACCTCGCTCTCCTCAACCACCCAGGTCTCTGCGCGACTGACTATGCCCTTTGGGAACCACCGAGGCATCGCGCCGCGCTTCAGAATGAGCCGGGTGGTCATGAGAGAGCCGGAGGGAGAGACGGAGCGCGAAATGACATCGCAGGAAAGGACATGGGATGCATAAGGATTTGGGTAGCGTAGAAAGAAAGCAAGGGTCACAATGGACCACGGGTCGCTGAGAGAGTCAGTAAGAAAATTGAAGGGAGGAGAGGGACGCCCTACTCGTATGAGTAGCTCTGCGAAAAGAACTTCATGAGTGCGATGTCCAAGCTACAAGCCGCGCAGCGTCATGAGCGTGGGCGGCAGCTGAGAAATATTGATGCCGGCTGCGTGACGTAAAATAAACCTCACCGGCACAGCCACTCTAGGCCTGGTCTCGACGTCGCCCTCCACGTCGCTGGCGACCTCGGACCATGTCCAGAACACCTCTATCCCACGTCGACGCGCATCCAATCTTTTTTTGAGAAGTGTTGTGCGTCCGACTTGGAATCTCCATCGTGGTTCGCCTGCATCTTCATGTCGTCTTCATGCTCAAGAGGTCCCATTGGCACTGTAATACGCATCGCTGGATGATGAACGAGGTACGCCTATCACTTGAGAGCTGACTGGAGCTGGACGTCGTTGAGGTCTCTGTCACGATCACATGATCTATCCCGCCTTCAGCGCGTCTGAATACAGACCCGTTACATCTGCGGATTGAACTAAATCGAGGATACCAAGTCATTTTGATACATCCCCCTTCGTTCCGATCCACGTGTGTACGTGATGGTCGACAACCGCGGGTTCATTGTCTTTTTGTCTTTCCAACAATAAGCTTTGCCCCCACGGAGCTATTTAATTGTAGTGGGGATTGATGCTCATATCAACGGGTTTACTCGATACTAGCTGCAGGATCTCTCATTTCGTCCCCATCGTCCGTTATTTCTCTCTTTTCCGTTTGAGTTTAGACCCTTATACGTTCCCTCCAGGTTGAATCTCCGATTCCAATGCAAACGCTCATTCGTCAAACTCTCCGGAATTCCGGCTCATTTAAAGATAGTTCACAAAACGCACAGCATATCAGCGCTTGGCCGCGCCCATTCACTGAACAGACCAGTGAAAAACCCGAAACAAAGCTCGTGGCCGAGTTGCCTTTGCCTCCATCTTCCCGATCCCCTCACAACTTCATTTACACCACTTTCGCGTCGTATGTGACGTGGCTTCTCCAAGCCGTCTTTTTCTGGAGGCGCAGTACGTTCTGGAGTGTGGTGCCATACCAAGAGCCAGCCCAGGAAGTGAAACTCCAGATGTCTGCGACTCCGAGCGAAGAAGATTCAGCCCAGGAATGGAAACTTCAGATGCTAATGGTCAGGCGAAAGCGAGAGGCCGAACGAGCACGGCATAATCCCAATGTCGTGGTGACGTTTTCTGGTCTGGCGGAGGTGGGGTTGAGTGGGGGCGCCGAGAAACGGAAGAGGGATGACCTTTCGGAAGACGATGACGGAGCCGTCCCTCTGGGCAATGAGCTTCCCTGGCATCCTCGTCTTCCCCCACCATCTTCCAGCCCAGTATTATCCTGCGCAATCATGACACCCGTGAGTAACACCCTCTGACTATAAAATCCAAAACTGAATGGTGTCGAATTGCAAGCATGCATATGCCGAATCAAATCATCCAAAATATACATCTCTATTATCCGACTGTCCCCCACTATCTCGTTGCGCGTCCCCGTGCTCTTCCGAAGACTCGGTTTGGGACGAGCGCGATGCAGAACCACAAGAATGCATATCTCGCTGTGCATCTCCGTGGTCTTGCGATGACTCCGGGGACGAGTCGGACGCAGAACTGCAAGAATGCATCAGGCTGATTTTCGAGGACGACTAAATTCCGGATCCATTTCTGGCGCAGGAGTGCTTTACAGGGGAAACTTATCGCTATTTTTTATGTTCTTACGCTTATATGTAATATGTAAACATGCGTTTCTTGACGCCGTTCATTGAAATTGTACCATGTTTCCGATCAGGGGCATTGCCTTCGATACTTCGGCTAGATCACGATCGGCCGAAGCTACAGTCGTGCTGTCACCATGTCCTCCAGTCCGGTCGAAGTCATATTTCTGGGTATTCTTCCCTCAACGATGCGTTGACCGTTTATCAATAAACACGCATCAGGTACGGGAACATCCAGCAGCGTTCCGCACATCGGTGATCATTTACTAACGCCAACGATTTACCGATCTGTGCTCATCTTTCTGTAGATTGTATTACAGCTCATGCTATACCTGGATCGTCAACACGTCCTCCGTGTCGGACGTGCTTGTCCACGATAGATGGAAGTGCCGAGGGTCAGAAAAACGTTCGCCGGAACACGAGCATTGTCGTCCGGATGCCCGGGAAGCAAGACAGCGTGTAAGTAAGTTCATGTTCTAATTGTGATATAATTTTTCTTAGCGCATGTCAGCACTGTTCTGATCGATTGTGGCAAAAACTTTCAAGGTAAGTTTTACTGTAACGCACTCATCGCATCTTTAGTTCATAATACCTTGCACTAGCTGCGGCGTTGGAATGGTTTCCTAAATATGGCTTGAGAAAAATCGACGCAGGTGAATTTTAATCCTCTGTTAAGAAGCGATACTGATTGCGAGCTCAGTACTTATCACACATGCGCATTCTGATGGTTAGAGGAAGCGCCATTTTCCGTTGAATATTCCACTCATTCATATGCGAACAGCGATTAATGGATTAGATGATCTTCGAGGTGAAACTTGACTTGAGATGTTGCAGCCAGCATTCCTAATCCTTCCATAGCGTGGACATTGAGTAACAGGATCCAACCTCACGTCGACCTCTATGTTTCAGAAGCGACATACCAGGACATCAAGAAGTCATTTCCGTATCTCGTGTCCAAGGGTAGTACCATCCTATAATCGTTACTCGTAGCTCATATTTCCCCTTGCAGAATTCGCATCCGGCGGTGGTGATGTTTGTCTGTTCTTCAAAATCCAATCAAAATCTAACTAACCACTCATAGATTCCCGAATTCGTGTGGCATGTTTGCATCGACAATGCGATACCGTTTGAACTCAACGACACGTCTATAATGGTTACTCCATTTTTAGTACATCATGGCCGTCTATTTACTCGATCACCTCCGGCACCCGCGCCTGCTATTGAGGCTTCAGTGGCCCAAATTACCTTGGAAGATGCGACCGCATCGGACTTGCAGGCAAATCAGGCCCCGATTCAAGAAATAATTCAACCCTACATGTGTTTTGCATTTAGGTTCGTTCGTCTCTCGTAGTAGGGAAATACGTCTTTATATTTCGTTAGGATTCAGGAAGACATCGTTTACATCTCGGATTGCGGAGAAATTCCTGATGAGGCGTGGAGCTCCCTTCTTCCTACATCCGGACGGCAATTGCCAGTCTGCATCCTCGACTGTCTGCACCTGCGATCCCATCCCTCGCATTTCGGCCTGGAGCAATCCGTCGAGGCTGCTCGAAAAATTGGCGCCAAGCGAACGTATCTCCTTGGTTTCTCACACGAGGTGGCGCACGATGAATATGTCAGAATAACAGAGGTGATCGGGGGCGGCGAAGCTCCAGCCGATCCGACAGAGAATGAAGTGAAAGGGCTAGGTCAAATCGGTGAAGGCAATCCAATATGGGTTCGGCCCGCCCATGATGGCCTCAAAATACAGATAGCCCCTGATAAAGTAGTGTCAGACCAGACTTACGATTAGATTTAAAAACGATGTAAAACTATCCAGCGAAAATGATCTCGGTAGTTGCCGTTTCTCCTTACAGCCACTCATCCAATCGCTCAAAAAAGGCAATGTCGGAACAAATACAACCAAACATGTACATGGTAGGTCTTGCTTCACCCCTGGCAGATATTCATGAATTATTTTGTGAAAACTGCATCTAAGCTGAGCGGATGCAGTATATGTGCAATGCACGGAAACTCACTGGATACAACGTCTTCATCTTGGACTTGATGCGTCAAACTGACTTTCTGGGCATGTGGATTGAACTTGCTCGATTTCCCCTGCGCATCGCTTAGCTAGCGTTTCATTCCAAGATAATGAGAAGTTACCCTATAACGGATGAGTAAAAAGTCGCAAGGATATGGGATGGAACTCACCAGACAAGTCCGTACCGGTAATTTGTGGCAAGGGATCGATGCACGCCATTGCAAACGTCCTTGAAAAAAAAGTCAGAGAAGATGATCCGGGACGAGTTCACAGAATTTTTACCTCTATTGTAGCACCTTTCCTAAGACAAATGGGGTCTGAGAGATCTGGATGTGCCCCTCTGCGCGCATTGGTAAGATACCAAAGGTGGCTTGGGTAGCCTGGTCACCTCTTTTTTGTGTACACTTTCACTAGGTTCAGTTCAGCCCACATTCGCTCGATGAGATAATCCAGGCTAAAATTTATTCAGAGAATGGCTCTGACCCATGGGCGAGCATCCTTACTTGAGATCCTAAAGGAGAGATCAGACAGTCACCCAAGATATGGAAGTAGAAACTCGCCATCTCGCAGCTGATAACAACTGTGTTTGGGGTACGGGCGAGCTTATTCATCTGCTCGAGGCTGATGGCATCGATCTTGTTATAGACATCTGTGGTTGCGGGAGATTCAATAAAGGAGTTTCGCTGCGCGGATAGTACAGACATAGACACGGTATATATTTTCGTGTTCCTGTTAAATGTAAGCGGAAACAGTCTTCTGACTCGGATGGAAACGAACCAATCAGGACGTCAATGAAATCGTCTGTTGTAATCTGTCGGCGGTGTCAGTGCACAGGTACTCGCAGAGAATAACAACTCACGTCTTCCCTGATCATAACATCACAGTTATGCAGCTTATCTGGTCGAATGTGGGTCAAGGAGTAGGACAACGGGGCTTGCACCTACAACCGGCTAAGATGGTCCTAATAGTCTTTTCATCTGTCTGCGTTAGTTTCACTGTGGAAGTGAACTACGAAGAAGGGTTTCAATCAGATATGGTACAGAAGTAATTGTCGAACCGTGATCTATACAGTCACTGGTTAGATCCTAGGCTGGAATAAGCAAAGCTGTTTACTCCTCCTGTCGTCCGTCGTTTGAATACAACATCCGGCTTCTGCTTGTTCAACCGAATGCCAACAGCATCCAATTCTATCTCCAAAAGCCGTCTAATAGTGACGTTAGTCGCTTTGCCAACTAAGTGCGATTTTTACCTTTGTTCCTCCGACTTCGTAGCATCAAGCTATTTAATCTATGTTCAGTTTCCCTTGCGAGGGTCATCGGCGAGACCATATGAGCGCACCATAATCAGAATAAGGTCCGCGGTTTTTGCAGTGGACACTACTTGTCGTCCGCGGCCTCTGCCTGAAATGCGGTGAGCCCCGAAGAACATCCAAAGTAAGGAGAAAGATTAACCTTGACTTGCGCCCTCAACAATACCGGGAAGATCTAGCAGTTGAATTCGCGCTCCTTGGTACTCGATCACTCCAGGAATCGCGGTCAAGGTTCTGAGATCGCTTAATGGTGTTCCGAGTCCAAAGAGATTGTACATACGTGAACTCGTAGGACGCAACCTCGGATGCTGTGTGTGTGGTTTTGCTCAAGAGCGTCGATTTTCCCACCGAGGGAAAGCTGCAGCAGGTTCAGATTAATCACGAGCAACCGGATTGTCTGACGAACCCAATTAATGCTACACGAGCATCTCCGGCTTTCTGGACGAAAACGAGAAGAAGGGACACGAAAACCACGCGAGCTGACCCACCTGAACATCGAAGCCGACGCCTGCGGGCCCTGATTTTGACGCAGGTTCGAGCAGCTGAGCACGGTACCGCGCCAGCTTTGCCTTCAAGAGACCCAGATGATATTCCGTCGCCTTATTCTTCTGCGTGCGGGCCATTTCCTCTGCAGAGATCCCGCTTTGTATTCGATCTGCCTTAGTTCAATCAACTCATCTCACCTTCAATCTCTTTGATCTGCACTCCCAAGTCAAATCTACTTCTTGTAAAATGATGTTAGTGCGAACCTTTTCAACCACACCCATGGTGATACAGTCTCTATCGGTGCTCGATAAATGCAAGGGCAAGCTGATGCGTGGACAGCCACCACGTCATCCCGGGCCGGACTGCCGCATCACTGGCATTCCTTCGTCCTTGCTTCGACCGCGACTTCCCGTGGCGCGCATACAGTCCCTTCCGAATCCACAGTTCCGTCGTCTACTCCCAACCAGAGTATATCTTCTGTGGAGCGCCATAGCGGACAGCGCAAAGGCGAAGACATGCGGCGGCATATGCCCACCCTGTATGCCCATCCAGAAGATGCGGACCTCGACCAGGACGAGGACGACCAGTGGGAGATGGGCACTCAGCAGCCGACCCGCCCATCCAATTCATACTATCCCACAACCCGTTCAATCACCGGCACTCGCATGAACTCCCGAAAGGGCTCAATGCCCGAACCCTCCCGCTCCTCTCTCACTGCCTACTCCCATTTCGTCAAGCGATACAGATCGACCCAGGATGACCCGCGTTATGACCCTGACAGCCATTATTTTCAAAGAGGTCTTGGCCAACTCATGGATGTAGGCGACAGCGATGAGGAGACTAGTTCTTTCACTGCCGCAGATATATCTGCGCTCGTCCTTGAATCCGAGTCCAGCCATCCTGAGTCTCAGGGAGAGCGGGAGCAATGGCGTGCCATGCTCGCCTCTGTTTTGGCCGGCGACGTGCTTAAAACCGAAAAGACTCGAATAGCGACCGTCCTCGAGTCGACGGCGTCGGAGAAGGACCAGATCCATATCGACACATGGATAGGAATACGCGCCAAACTTCACGGAAGGACTGTGGACGAAGAACGCAAGAAACTCGACGAGCAATGGCTGCGCACAGTCGACACAGTCATTGACGACGTGCACAAATTTTGTCTTCCAACAGACACTGGTCACGCAGAAGCCATGGAACTAGTAGCTGCTCTGCTCCGCCGCCTAGACTTCGTGCAGTCCCTATATCCTTCTCTCAAGGCATTCTATGCAGATAGGCCGATTTGCAAGGAACCCTTATTCACGGCTCGCCGTGATGCCCTCATTACATGGTCCACGATCCTCGTGAATGTCGCCTATCAAATATCCCGCCTCAAACGATGGACGGGCAGTGAAGCCCTCGACGTCAATCAGCGGAACACATCCGCCGAACTTCCTATCGGCGCGCGACACAGCAGAGCTGGGGCCGCCGAGGTTGCGGACGGGTCCAGTTTTGCAGAGCGGCTGTTGAAAGAAGAAAACATGCAAAGAATGTTTGAACGGCGGTTTTTGGTCACAGTGCATGCTTTCCTCGTGGCTGCACGGAATTCGCAGCTTGCTCTCGCGTCATTATTCAAAGAGATGAATCTGCCGATGTTCGAGCACCAACTCGTTCCGCTCATATCATTCCCCACCCAACTTTCACAGGCTGGTCTACGCCTTCGGCTGGAGTACGTGAAGAACCTCCAGGACCCTGAAGTCCTGATCATCGATCAGATGACGGAGGATCTCAAAATCAGCATTGGGCTGGCCTGTCTAATGAAACGCCAATATGAAGCATTTCTGGAACCAGACCCTAACGGCAGAAGCTGGAACTTACCCCGTTGCATCAGTGACGATTACGATTCGACCATCCTGGATGCCATGAAAGTCTTCTTCAAACTCATCCATTGGAAGCTCAAAAGTGGAGCGAAGGGTATTTATTTCAAAGAGACGGACGTTTTGGAAGCACAATGGGACACTTTCAACGATGTCAGTTTGACTGTCTCGGGAGGTTCTTGTCTCATCGGAGAGGAGCTATGGTTTGTCTTTTTTTTTTGTTCATCCAATTCTTCAATTGATTTTGTCGACAGTTCCCTTACTCATAAACTCATGGTCCGTGTTACCAACTACTTCGATACGCAGGTCCAAGTACCCACCGGAAAGGAGGTGCACAACACTCGCCGTCATCATAAGGCCAACGGGCGAACACCATTCCAAGCGCACATAGATTCCGGAGGGAAGGAGCATATGACGAGCGAGCAGATGGTTAGTTGGTATGGGAAAATCCTCGACAGCGTCAGGTTGCGCTATCGAAAATTGCAGCGATTCGCTCGGTGAGTTGAGACGACTCATGATACCCCCGCAATTCTGATGATTTAGCACAGAGACCTCACACATCGATTTAGCAATGCTGCGGAGTATGAGCTAGAGAACGTTCGAATGGACCTCTTCATTCGCACGCTGGTGGAAACCGGACACTTCCTCGTCTACACCCGTTCATACGAAGAAGATTCGACGTACATCGTCGCATCCCATACCCTCCGTGACCGCCCGGATGATATCACCCGAATACTGACCGAGGCTTTCGACGTCGACGAATTCATCAACGCGGACGGGAGCCGTGTAGTAGGGAGCAAAGCATATCTAACTGGGGAAGAGGAGGACGAACCGCAATATGTCCTGCTCCTCTCGCCTCTCAGCCCATTTTTATGGAACGGGCACACAGAGGAAAGACCAGACATTCCCAAGATTGCGCTGGACCCCAAGGACAATCATGTCCGGCTCATTGCCGATGGCCCACATCACCGGCTTGCTCTAGCGAAAGAGATGTTCATGGACATCTTCTTCCTCGAGGATGAAAACGGCGACACTGTCGAGCCGGAAATTATCATGAAATGCAATACAGAGCAGCTCGCAAACATCCCCAGTGTCAATCGCGAATTGCGCAAGATAGGCCGTGCCACGACCCGGTTGGCGGAGTCTATCATCAACTCCGTGCATTTTGTCCGCAGTGCACTCACCGTTTCTGACGGATGCCAGGAGCTATTGGAGAATTGGTATTCTTTCGCTTCAGAGCACGGCCAGCACGCGCAAAAATTCATGGAGCGGTCGTCCGTAATTCGGTTTGACCGCGCCCTCGTCAAACATGCGATATCCTGGGTATCGTTCATTTGCGACGATTGCGATCCAACAGATCGCAAGACTTTCAAGTGGGCGGTCAATGCTTTAGAATTCACCTTTAGCAGAATCAAGCGGAATATTCAGCACTTGCCTGAAGAGCAGTTTCAGATGCTTCGTCATAAAGTGGCCAAGTGCATGACGCTATTGATTCATCACTTTGACATTCTCGGTGCGCGTTCGACGGTTGAAGCCAAAAAGGAGAAGGAGCGACAAGCAGCGATGCTAAAGGCACAAGTGTCGGAGGTGAATGAAAGCGAAGATTTGTTGGATTACGATGATACGGCCGGCACCCGTGTCTTCTGGGACAAGGTGTTGAAGTCGGTCTCAGATCTCGAAGCGTCTCGCTTAGAAGCAATCGCCAACGAACACCACCAGACGTTGGGTCGCGTTTTGGACAACTCGAAGCTGGAGGATCGTACATTGGTCTTCCTCGCATCTGCGTCCTCCAACATCTCCATCCGATGGCAGCAGGTCAAATTCATTGGCGCTGGAGCCTTCGGGTCCGTATATTCTGCCGTCAATCTCGACAACCTCACCGTGATGGCCGTCAAAGAGATCAAGTTCCAGGAGCTCTCCGGATTGCCCAACCTTTACGCTCAGATCAAGGACGAGCTGAGCGTAATGGAACTCCTCCATCACCCGAATATCGTCGAATACTATGGCATTGAAGTCCACCGGGACAAGGTGTACATTTTCGAAGAATTTTGTCAGGGTGGCAGTCTGGGGTCACTCCTAGAGCATGGTAGGATCGAAGACGAGAGTATCATCCAAATTTACACGATGCAAATGTTGGATGGACTTTCCTATCTTCACGCTCAAGGGATCGTCCATCGCGATATCAAACCTGATAGTGAGTCGCTATTACGCGGTTCTGTTTTTGTTTCTAATCATCCTCAGACATCCTCCTCGACCACCGCGGGGTTATCAAGTTCGTCGACTTTGGCGCCGCAAAAATCCTCGCCAAAAATCAACGAACGATTCAGCGCTCAAGGCGCGGATTAGACAACGCGAGTGCAGCTGCACCCGGCCTCCCGACCAAGGGCGTCAACCAAAATAGTCTGACGGGCACCCCGATGTACATGTCGCCCGAGATCATCAAGAACGAAAGGCGCGGGCGCCACGGTGCCATGGACGTCTGGTCTCTGGGCTGCGTGGTGCTCGAGTTTGCGACAGGGAAAAAGCCCTGGAGCAACCTGGACAATGAATGGTACGAAACAAAAATACTTTCTTAGCAGCGACTAACGATGAGCAGGGCCATCATGTTCCACATCGGAGTGGCTACGCAGCATCCACCGCTGCCTGAGCCCGACCAACTCAGCAGTCTCGGAATCGCCTTCATCAAAGAGTGTCTCACTATCGATCCGATGCTGCGGCCTTCCGCTGACCAGCTGAAGGACCATCTGTGGCTAAGCACCCTGCGCGCGACCTGGAGCACATACGAGAACCCAGAAGCGCCAGCGGACGAGGAGAACAACTTTGACAGCGCAGCGGCGGCGCGGCTAAGTGACATCCACGACGCCGAGATGGCGGATATCATGCAGGCATCGCCGTCAATAACCCCACTACTAACGCCCTCTCCCGGCGAGTCTCCCTAACACGACACTCCATGTACAACATCTGTTTCGTGATCTTCTGTTGTATCAGTAGCTGCTTTCCGTACGTACCATAAACGCAAATACGATACAAATGTAATTATTGAAACAACGAGGGTATGAACACAAGAAAGGTAAAATTTTTGTAAGCAAAATTCTACACTCGAAAAACTCGTCCACATTCAACTAGATGATAAGTAGCAACTAATCGTCAATCACCCAACGCTTCGAGTTGCCTATCGTGTTGGTCTCGCTATCCCGCCGCTGGTGATTCGAGTCGCCAGAGGAGTAGTCGTAGTAGCTGTTCAGGCTGCCAAGGCTTCGGCCGCTGTCCCGTTTATTGGGCATGGCGGTCGCAGCGCTCTGGTACGAATCCTTCGTCGATGTCCGGGTTAGTGCGGCCATCGGAGGCGAGATAGGCGAGGAACTGCTGGAGTTGGGCCGGCTCTCAAAAGGCTCCGCAGACGAGTTGAAGAACCGGGGGCCCAGCTGGGGGCTCGGCTTGAACATCTGCGAGGGCACTGGCACTTCGGATCCAGATCCAAAAGTGGCTGCATAATTTAAAAAAAATGAGGGTGCGGTTTACTTCACGATTAGAGGGTGCTGACCTGAGAAAGTGGGAACGGGCTTCTCGGTTGAAGGGAATGCCACCTTTTCGAGGTCATCTCCGCTTGTAACCGGCACAAAGTCATCGCCCGGAAGCGATTCATGTGCGTTGACTGACATGGTTGTGATGAGCAACCGGGAATGTCGGGCGACTGTTAGGGGGATGACTCACGATATCGAAGCAATCCTTTACCAAAGTTGAGTCTGCATATGATGCCCAGAATGAACGAGAGCAAGGTCAAAGTCAGAGACGCGGTCGCGATCATGCTGAAGAACGCCCATGTCGTGAAGGTCCAGCGGAAGGTTGTCGAAATCAACATGACACCAAAGCCAGCGAGATATAAGACCGTCAGACCCAGGAAGAAAACCGTGCCGAGCTTCTGCTCCCGTCGAACTGAGAACCAACCCTAGAAGGAAGAAAAGTATTTTTAAATGGAAAATGAAATCGATCAGCTCCGCCTTACTATCGTAATCCAAGGGATCAACAGCTGGAAATCAATGCCGTTAGGAGGAGGCTGTGGATGAGGATATTTTTACGAGTACGTACCACGCCAGTAGTAATGAAGTTGATCTTGTATAGCAAAGGGTGCCAGGCGAGGCGTCCGGCCCATCCGTTGAATAGCTGGTCAAGGAAAAGAGAGACTGTGGCGCCCATGAAGAACAGGGACAGCTGGAGGACGATGGAGAAGGTAAGGACGAGCTTGTAGACGCGGTTGATGGTCACTGGGAGGAATGAGACGAGATAAAAAGGACAACAGCAAACATACATGACGCTCCCACACGCTTGAACGTCTGCCAGCCGAACAACTGAACAACATTCAGCTCAAATCTTCTCATAATTAAAAAATGCCAACCTTGACAAGTTTCCAGGTGAGGAAGCAGGAAATGAACAGGGCAGCGACATTCAATGCGAAGGTCGGGTACTCCAAGTCAGCACGGTCTTGCCAGTAGGTGGGCAGGAATGAAGGTACACCTGCGCAGGCTCCGTGGGTGATGTACGAGTCAAAGTTGTTGTGGAAATTAGCGGTGTGGGATATCTGGAAACCGGACCATCCAGAAGCAAGCACATGGGTGAGGAGCGATGCAAGGATATGCGGGATCGACTCGTTCAGCAGAGCGACCAGGGACATGCCAAGTACCCAGAACTGGAAGGAAATGAAGACAATGTCCTCGCGCTTGGTGTTGTCCAAACTGTATAAAACGCGATTGAGTGCTGAAGAGTTAAGAACTGATCCCACTCACATGGACACCGGCCAGTTCAACGACCACATGCAGCTCCGGGTAAGATTAAGAGGATATTCGTGGTAGGTATATCCGGTGATGTTGACTAGCACGGACTCATCGGACAGGGCGAAAACCTTTAATTGGGGGAGCTATAGATAGATAATTAGAGAACGGTATTGCTCGGAGGAGATAGAACGCACCGCGCGCTTGTGATTGGGCGACTGGTTGGGCGACAAGCTGGAGGACGATGTTCCGGTTGGAGTTGCTTTCTCAGTTATAACCTGGGTAAAAACGATAACCGACACGGGAGGAGACGCGGACGCTGACGAGGCAGATGCAGAAACAGCCAGGCTGGAAACAGAGGGCGATGCGCTCGCGCTGAAGGAAAAGCTCGAAGAGGCGCTGGCGGAGGTTGGTGCAGAGGATGAGGCGGACGATGGCGCGGCAGAGGAAGGCGCGGACGATGGCACAACAGAGGAAGCAGCAGCGGCAAGGAGAGCATTCGCAGTATCGAGGGTTACCTTGGTGTTGTTGTTCGGAATCCCATCGTAGACAACGGTGCAGCCACTGGTGTTGAGATTCGTGGGGACACTGGCACACATGCGGATTTGGGGATTGGGAGGTGATATGGTGGGGAAGCTGCTGTTGGTGGCATTACCTTGCACAGCGATGCTATAAAGCAGGGCGGCGGCATCCGCATTGATAGTGAACGCGCGGATTTGCAGGGATATCTGGAGAGCGAAGTGGACGATGGAAAAGATGACATAGGCAGTGGTGAGCTTTGAGAGGGTGAGCCGGTTCCACTGCAGCAGCATATTGAGTTGTAATCCAAAAAATATGATCTTTGGGCGCATACCACCAGTTTTGCCTTTGCCGGGAGGGGAAGATAGTCCCAAATATGCTTGACACGCATTTCGTAGAAACTGTTGGCTTTTAGATGTAGAACGAACGGCAAAATAGCAGTGTGGCGTACAAAAAGGGAAAAAGAGTGAAGATACCGCTAGGGTGTGTGGATGAATGTACGAACCGGCCTGCTATTCACGCAAGGCGGGATGAGCAAGGAAACGGGCCGCAAGGACGGTCCAGCCGGGGGAAGAGAGTATAGGGATGTCGTTGAGTCCAAGGGAGCTCTACACTGTTTGCCTCTAATTGCCTCACCCTTAGTTGCCATCAAACCATGAGCTTCATTTCGTCCTGACAACTACAACTGATCTACAAGCACACTGATCCAGTACCCTTACATTGATCCACTGCCCGTGAAATACACGGACGCAAAACAAGCAACAGAGATTCTTCAACTTCAACCCCGTTGTATCAATTCATCATGTTTTCTTCAAAAGACAATAATAACCCAGAAAACGGGATGAACAGATATAGCCCTTTCCGTGATGCCGTCTTTGCACTGCTATGTCTAGACTCGATGATAGACCCGGAGAGGAGGAGGAGGAATCAAGGCACGCTGCACAGTCGACGAGAACCCGTTTGCACCATTCGTCTGTCGTATTTCAACGTCTAACTCAGAGCAGTTGGCGTCAGCTCAGAAGAAGGCAGGAAAATCATGAAATCCGACAAAGCTCATGTGATCGTCGTCTGCCATCTGCGTCAGAACAAGGGCAACAATGTGTCAACAAAGCGCTGAGACAGTGCTGCTATTGATTTTGAAGTCGTACCTAACTTTAAGTCTTCGCATAAACCCGTCCGCTTGTTGCGGGACATAAAAAGCGCCGGGCATGCCCATTCGTGGAAAGAAACGGTTGCCAGCGGAAACATCCTCGGCGGACCTTGTTGTCGGACGTAAGCGAGTCGTCGAGAGAAACGGGTCAATCGAGATTGTGTCCTCCTCAGACCGTCCCAGCTTGGTCGATCCGCGTTGATTGCAATCGACTGATCTCTCTTCTCGGCATTTCCTGAAACAGAATAGTCGACAAGAAGTTAAACAAGGTGAGTTAGAGATGCCAGAGCGTCTCCTGAGAACACCGCTGCTACATGGGATTCTCAGCGGGAGGCGCTCATTTTCCGCGCCAATTCCATATTCTCAACTGCTTCGAGAAAGCTGAAAGCCCATTCGCTGGTCTGCGCAAGCTAGCAAAATAACGCGCACGTTGATATACGTGTGAACGGTTGTCTTCACAAAAGTATATAAAGTCTGCTTGCAAGACTAACGCGCACTCCGATCACCAACGTGTCCAATCCGCTACTATTACGCCCAATGGGTCTGAATTTGCACAATGGGTCTGAATTTCGCAGTTTTCTCTTTCATTTCTTGCTCTTTTCCCTCGGAGTTTTTTTCCATAGTTGCCTGTACTAGTTTACTACAGTTGTATGAAAAATCTATGGGATACGGCAAGAGGAAGGTATTGCGAACGGGTTCCTGAACCATCAAACTCAGCGACATTTTGGAAGATGACGATGTTCTGGCTTCCCAGCTCGCCCCCAGCATCCGGGAAAAATTGAGAGGTATAAGATACAATATACCAACTTTTCTACCTCCTCAGAATGTTTCTCCGGAGCGGAGGCGTTGCGTTCTAGTGGAGGAGCGTGACGAATTAAAACTCCGCTCGCTAAACAAATGACGTGACATGTTGTGACCTTCGAGACCGTTCCCTCCATAACGCAACAACCGCTTCCCGGAAAAAATATCTGAAGAGACAGAAGGTTCACTATCAACTATATTATACCTCTCAAAATTTTCCGGAGGCTCAGAGTAACCCGGAAGGCCAGAGCATAAGTAACTTCCAAAACATCACCGACTTTGATGGTTCAGGCACCCGTTCTCAATACCTTCCTCTCGCCGTATCCCATAGATTTTTCATACAACTTTAGTCAACTAGTGCAGGTAACTATGGAAAAAAACTCCGAGGGAAAAGAGCAAGAAATGAAGGAGAAAAGTGCGAAATTCAGACCCATTGTGCAAATTCAGACCCATTGGGCGTAATAGTACATGCCGCGGTTTGCCTTCTCGAGCTCCGAAATTGATCGAGTTTTCTTGTGCACCCAGATGTGACATAGCTTCAATCCGAGCCCACATTCATTTGAAAATCAGGATAGCCCGGATTCATATGTGTCGGTCGAAATAATAGCTTGGTGCGGAGGGCCGAGACTAACCGTCGGCTCACCAGGGATTGAGGCGGAGAGCAAGGGCCACAAAGTCATAGACCGCTGAGATGAACTTTCTGGGGTTGTGGGGCTGTACAAACCGGAGAGGGAAGTGAACGCGCTTTTCGTTGACATTAGTATTGACAAAGACACGAGCAACGGACCACATCGGCCCGTCTTATATCCCTCTTTAAATTGGATCACCTCATCGGCCTCTCGCAGATGGACTTGTCCGAGCCACTGTTGCAGCTTCGAGGGCCGTCCATTCACGACCGTCTGCGGCACAATATAATCCCTTCGGATGTCGAGAGAATAGCGATTTCACGATCCCTCGCGATCGCGCAAGCGCATCTAGTCAATCTGTCTCTCTCGGCACACTCTGAGACGACCACGCTGGCCAGCTACGTCGTGGAATACTCTTCCCTCCTCTCAAAGATACGCGAACTTCCCGATGAAATTTTACAGCTCATTTTTCTTCAGAGCGATATCCACGACCATTTGGAGGTAGGCGGCCGCGTGAATCGTCCTGCGGTTCAACCCGATACACCACATATTGCCGCAGTGTGTTCACACTGGAGATCAGTCGTGGTCAATACCCCATTGTTTTGGGCATCCATTAGGACCCCGCTTAGAAGCGGTCAGAAAACCCTCTCCCTTCTCCGGCTATTCCTTGAGCGCTCACAAAATGCGCCGCTATCCCTTAAGATATGGACCGGGGAATATCCTTCAATAAATCTCGCCATTGTTCAAACGATTGTACAGCACACCGGACGGTGGAAGCAACTTTGCGTACCGCCGGGCATCATCGCGGACAACCTGATATCCTCGACCCCCATTCCCCGCCTTGAATCGATCACGATAAATCCCAATCTCCCTGGCGTCGGCACCATTCGAATCACCGACGCCCCCAAGCTCCGCGCGATCTCACTCGCATCTGTACTCCAAGTCGAAGACATCCCTGAACTGCCGCTGCACCAAATATGTAGAGTATCTGCCCATGTAAAGTGGCGTCTATGCGGCCAACTTGTCGCCATGTTTCCGAACCTTACTCATTTGACGATCAGTACCGACGAGGAGGTGGTACGTGCACCCAACCCAGAACCCAGCCTATCCGTTCGAGACCTCACCATATTCGGTGAAAATACGACCTTACTCAATGTCATGAATCTCCCGAATCTCAAACAGCTACAAATCTTCAACTGCGAAAAATGGGATTCCTCTAGTGTTGAAGCACACACACAGCGCTCGGGGTGCCGGTTGACGACGTTATCACTGCACAACGTTCGTATTCGAGGCTCGGAGTTACTCCAGCTCCTGCGTGCACTACCAACCCTCGAAACTCTCCAGATTACCCAGCCATTCCCAAACTCCGTTATCGATATGGTGCTAGCGGCGCTCACTCCGCGGCCCCACTTGAATGATCTTGTTCTACCAGTGCTGACGAAGATTGTCTTGGCGGGCACATATCTTTTCCTTACCGACTCCCTCCTGAAGCTGCTGGAAGCCCGACTGGACTCGGACTATCCGGGGACGTCGCTCGCTGTAATTGACATCACCCTCCGTGACCGCCCAATTCCTACGCCTGATCTCGAGAGGTTCGCTGCCCTCCGCGGTTCGAGTTTCGCCTCTCTCGTTTGCCTTGACGAGAATAGAAAGTGGGTGCGCATTTGCAACGGCCGTTGGTTGCGATGATATATGATTAGTTGAACTTCAGCTCCCCGCTCGTGCGTTGCAAGTTTGGTTGTTCATAATTCTTACTGACAATTGTATCTCTCGTATCACAGCGGCATCACATCCGCCATCCCACTCTTCGACTGAGAAATTAGCACCCCGAACTTGTAAACAACCGGTGGTACACCTGTCTAGAGCCCATACAGCCCAGCAAAAGGGTCGTCGCTTGAATTCGTGATTCGGACCCACTCCATTGTATTCGCGACGCTGGTCGCAGGGTCGCTGCCATACAGCTCCTCAATGAACGCGAGTACGCCGTCCGTACCGGCACTGACCCCAGACGTCGTCCACACATTCCCATCCACGACCCACCGCGCTTCCGCAATCCAGTTAGTCTTGGGGCCCAAGGCGGTGGTCTTAACCCACTCCGCCTTGTTTGTTGTCGCATTCCTGCCATCGAGAACCCCTGGCGACGTATTAGCTTATCTGCGGCACGGAGAAAGAAGAGGTGGAGATATAGGTACCTGCCCGCGCGGCAAGCCCCGCCCCCGTGCACACCGTGATCAAGTACTTCAGCTTGGGGAATATGTCGCGTACGAATGCGATCGTCGTGTCGGACGCCTCCGGGACCTCTGCGCCGAATCCGCCTGGGATGAGCAGCACCTCGATGGGCGGCACGTTCGCGAACGAGTGTGTCGGCACCACGGACTGGGAAAAGTTCGAGTTCATGGTGTTATTTGCCGGCAGGGGCTTTGAGGAGACGGGGTCGAGGGTTTCCGCGACGATAGCGAGGTTCATGGGGAACTGGAGGGAGAGCAGGTAGAGGGCTTCCATCGGGCCGTTGACGTCGAGCTGCTCAAACGTCGGGAAGAGGAGCAGACCATAGGAGACGGGGAGTGAGCCTGTAAAGAGGTGGCCAAATCAGCGTGGAGATTTGGTTGGACTCTACTGCGTACTGTTGGTGTAGTCGGTTGCGGCGGTGAAGACCGCAAGACTTGTAATTGTGAAGAGGGAGAGCAACATGTTTTTTTTCTGGTCCAGTACCAATAATATGTTGGCTTTATATGAATTCTAGGTTAGCAGAGCGGCGACTTTGGCGCCGCTCACGGAAACCAGAACGTAAGATATACTCTGGATTCTGCACCCACAGGTCCGGATAGACCACCCACACATCCGCGATTCGTCCTCGCGGGAGATAATTGTGGTTCCCCGACTATGGGTATCATCTGTGTATCGCCGGTCTCGTCGGTGTCCAGAAGATGCGCGGAAAAGAAATGCACATGCTGAAGGGCACCGCAATTAAGATCGCCCACTGTAGGGCCATCGAGTGGTCCTTGATTATTAGCAACCAAGGTTTCGGAAGACTAAAATTTCCGACATCCGAGCCGGTTGTGCATGAGTAACGAGGACTTTGAAAGGCGAGTGCTCTACACATCCGTATGAGCTAATCGACGTACTCCGTTACCTCCTCCACTACCGCGTCTGGCTTTGACAGCAACAATTATGGTTCACAGACTTCATCCCAGTTGGATTCTGTTACTTTCAATTGACTTCACTTCAAGCGTTCGGGGGATGCCTAGCCAACTCTTGTTCTAATTCAGAATGTCTCGCGCTCACCTGAAGCCTTCGTCCATTGATTCTCTCCTTTGGCAAGTCGCAATCGCCAATGATTCAGTCAAGTTTCTCCTGTACGATCACATTCATCGCTGCGAGGTTGATGTTTTTCTCCGTGAAACGGAGGGCAATGGTAGCTCTTTTTTCGGGGAGCTGAGGTTGACAGGGGCTAGTCACCTGACCGCGTTTCTTCCTACCAAGAACAAGCCTCCCAACTATAAATTCCCGTCCGCGAAACAGCACCACCTGACTTCTTTCCGCTACCACCACCTGCGTTCCAGTATACATTGTTATCTCTTGCTTTCTTGATGCTCTCCTTTGCGGCTGGTTAAATGCTTTCAAGTTTGAGGAGGAGTCTGCAAGAGTCGTCAAGGTACCTTCCGCGCTGAGTCTTCTCTCTTCACAGTCGCTTACATTGATGCGTAGACAACGTTGCCTATTGCCTCCACCACCATCGGCCACTGGCTCGCATACACCACCCGCCCTATCCTACTGCTTCACGCCACCGGCCGCAGGTTTTACTCAACCACAAGCTACACCCCCCCCCACACACACACACGCACACACCATTCACCGCTTCGCGCCGACGGTCTCTCATGTCCCACTTTTACTTGGCAACTGCTTCATGTTTCGAACATCCCGCTATAACCACGGTAGATTCTGCCGGTTTTACATTTCGGACACCCGCGCGACTTTTTTATTTCCATGGTAGATTCTTCCGGAAACTGGCTTCATGCTCCGGATCATGCGCGATTTTTTGTTTTTTTGAATCACAACCCACGGCGAAGCACGCCAACAAACACGGCTAGTCCGACGATTGAATTATTATTCTCGTAACGGACACCCTCCCGCTTTCTCGCCGGAAGTGCCTCGGCTACCCGCCGCTCACTTCATGGCACAAACCCACGGTCAACTCCCCGAGACGACTCCTCGCATTGGACACCCGCGTTTTGTTTTGTTTTACGGCCCACGGCATTGCGCTACGGCCCTCACGGTAGATCCATCTAGCAACTGGCTCTTCGTAACGGACACCCGCGCGCTCCCGTCCAACCCTCTAGAAACATACTCATTTAGACGCGTCTCCCGTTCGTTCGGCCGTCCTCCAGGCCTCGAACCGTGTCCCGTCTGTCGTCCTTCTGCCTGTCCTCTCCAAACCTGCTCCCGGCTCCCTCTCTTTTTTCACTATTTTCCCTGTCTACTTGTACACCCGTAGCAGAGAGCGACCTACTCCGTCGGACCGTGTTTCTTTACCCATCTTCTCTTCTCTCGCATGTACGCCGACCGTATATAGCGACCAATTCTATCTCTCATTTTCTTTCACTTGGTGCGATGCGGAAGGGAAGAATTATTGCAAGTTATACTAGCTAAAAGGTAAGTACGTGTACCAAGATAGTAATCGGCTAAGGCCTGGAGTCGCATCATTTTTTGCAAGGGGGTACCTCCTCGTCGGGCAGGCCGTCTTCGGCCTTTCGCTTCCGCGGGGTCAGTCCCTTGTCCGCATCATCAGTGCCCCTTTTCTCGACATCGTTCCCATCGTCGCTTGCAGTAGACTCAGCTGAGCCCGAAGCCTTCTTCAACTCCAATGCCACTCGCTTGATTTCCTCCTCATCCACAAACATTCCAAGCCTCTGCCGCTCCCCGTCCGTTAGTCCTTTCAATGACGATTTCCGAGGCTTCTTCTGTTTCTTGCCGATGTAGGTGACATCCATCTCGTGCATTCCCGGTGAATGCGTGAACTGAATAAAGGGATGGCCGTTATCGTCTGTAACATCCACGACGCTGATCAAGAACCGCGAACAGCAGAAATCGTTGTCATCCCAGGGGTTTTTGTCTTCCTCGGGCTCCTCGACAATGCTCTGGTGGTCAAAAGTCCAGGCGGCCTCGGAGTAATGTTCGCTCAGACCAACGAATGAACTGGATGTCGCAGGTGTCCCATGTACCCTTGACATGGGCTGGGTCCACATCTTTCACTGAACCGCCCTTGCCCTTTTTCGTCTTCGAGGTCTCTATTTTTGTTTTGTCCACCTCGAGCGTCAAATGCCCATGGGAGCCGGGCTCAACCTCCTTGTCTTCTTCCTCGTACGCGTTGAAGACCCATTCGTAGTAGCCTAGGATCTTCCTAAGCTCGATGGGCTCCTCTCTCAGTTTCTGAGACGCGTTAGCCATGAAAGAGCGTGTCATGTTTCGAGCGGAACTCACGGCGCTATACACAACTTCCTGCTGATCATCATCCCAATATTTAGTGACACGAAGAGGCCAGTCTTTGCCATCGTAGTCGCTCATGTTGGGAATGGCGAAGAAAGTGGCTTCCCAGGTTTTACGTTCCCATGTTCAATAAACTTTCCTGATCAAGGTTGATGGGGAACTTGGTGATGTCCCTACCTCCCTGCAATGATCTGTTTCGAATTTAGGCCGGCGGACCAACGGCAGACTTGCGAGAATACAAAGTGATATCATTTTGTGTACACAAAAAGTACTTGGAAGAGCGAAGGCGGATAAATGGCAACATGAGCAACGCGCCGCTTAAGTTGAACAAAACAAAAAATACCTAATCGCGTCGCCGCCTCGGCGGTGGGGAACGAGAGCGCGAATCCCTATCACCCCTCCTCCCGCGTCCCCGATCTCCCCATCCGCCTCCTCGATGAGGTGGCGAATCTCTGCCTCGCCTGGGAGGTGGTACTCGTCGGTCCGACCTATCAAGGTCGCGGTCGCGGTCTCTGTCTCGATCCCGATCCCTGTCTCTGTCTCGGTCCCGACCGAGGTCACCTCCACCGCGTCCCCCACCACGACCACCTCGCGGAGCAGCACTCGAATCTCCCCTCCAGTGTCCGCCACCACGCCCAGCCCCGGGTGCCGCGCTCAAAGGAGCTGCTCCCGCACCGCCCCAGCCACCGTCGCCTTTTGCTGACCCTAGACCGGGCCCTGCACGCCAGCCGTTGGCAGCAGGAGCCGCCCCCTTGATGCTAATTTCTGTTGGCAGCGTCACACTTTTTGGGAGTAGAACAGCGACAAGAAGAAAGTCTCCTGGCACAAAGCGCAGATCATCGAGCGTGCGTTCGTCTCCAGTGGGCTCAGGGTTCTCAAATCCGTCCTCGAGCAACCGTGGGGCAGTCGAGGTCAGGGTGCCGGGTTCCCCCAGAATATCCCTGGAGTAAACCATCCCGAGGTCTTTCGATACAAAGCGCCCCCGGCTCCCTTGTTCAACGTAGACGGTGCGGAACGAGAACCGCGCAAGTGGGTGTCGATATTCGGCTACGTGCGGCGCTGTGTTGCGAAGAGTGGACAGGATTTCGCGGAGAGTCGCATCTTTCCTGTCGTAAAAATGAATACATGAAACCAATGTATTGTTCAACAGCATACCATGTGAAGAGCTGTTGCTCGTCCGTCGTTGGAAGTGTTCCATCCTCGAATAGTGTGATTCTGTGGAAGCTCCCAATTTTCAGGAACGTCCGTACGAGAAACGGAGCTGTCTGATACTATATGAGCGTAAGTTACGAAACTTGGCGAAAAAGACTGACCTTTTCTCGTGAGAATGGGGCATCCTCAACTGGCGCTGGGTCAACGTCCATAAGAAGGAGTTAAAGTTGTGTGTCCCTGTGTGCCATTAGCTTCGGAGTTGTGTGTCTTTGTGTCACAAGGTTCGATACTGAACTTCAACCCTTGACTGGAACGGCTCTGAAATGCGCCGGAAGACCCCATCCTTGTGACCCCGGGGCGGCTACATAGGCTGGTTCTACCATCATGTCCAGCAATGCGGGTGTTTTCTGTTTTCAATACACGTTCAGCAATTGTATCCGTCCCATTGCTCCCTACCAGCGAACCGTTAGCCGGTCGAGTTTCATGAGCTATTCGAACCACTTAAATAGAGGGTTTCCCTCGATGACTTTTGAGGACCCAGATCCTTGCTCACTGCTTCAGGATGCGAGTTTCTTTGTTCATTGTGGCTGTCTACGCGTCTGTCTCCTTTGCAACCCCGGTGCTCATTAACACGACTTCGGGACTTCTACAAGGGACGCAGACGAATGGAGGTGAGTGTGGCCTCGCATGTTAGTCGAAATGCTACCCATTATTTCCGTAGTTTCGTCGTTTAAAGGCGTGGTGAATCCGGTTCTTCATTTTGTTTTTAACACCGTGAACGAAGTTCTAGCGATTTGCACAACCGGTAACAGGAGCACTGCGCTGGGAGCCCCCGGTGCCCTTCATTTCAGCCGGCCTTCAAAATGCGACAACTCTGGGCCCGTCATGCTTGCAACAGTTCCCCTTCGCGAGCTCTGCTTTTGATCAAGCCGTATTCAACAACCCCGGCGGCCCTCCTCCTCCAGAAAGTGAAGACTGCCTCTTTCTGTGACTACATTTTGTTCAATTTCCAGCACCCGGAACCTGAGGGTGGCTAATTTTACAGCAACGTGTGGGCCCCTGCCTCTAAGAATCAAAAGCTTCCGGTCTTGGTGTGGATTTACGGTGGGGCTTTGGAGTTTGGAACCGCCTCTCTTCCCACCTATGATGGAACCTCGTTCGCTGCGAACCAAGGCATCATTCTAGTGACGTTCAACTATCGCACTAATGTCTTCGGCTTCCCGAGCAGTCCAGATTTTCCCCTTGCAGGAAATAACCTCGGTTTCCTCGACCAAGGCAGGTGGCTTCGCCATGGTATTATCCACTTCTTATAGCCATACTGATAGAACTTGCACTCGTATGGGTTCAAGCTAACATCGCCAAGTTCGGTGGAGATCCTGCCCAAGTAACAATAATGGTTGGTTATTACTTGCCTCTTACATCTCGTAAACTTGACACGGTCCTTAGGGTCAATCTGCTGGATCTCAATCAGTCAGCTCTGCGATCAATAGGCATACTCCAGGCAATGCACCTTTCCGAGCCGGTATAATGCTTTCAGGAGCACAAGTATCCATGTCGCCCATCCCGTCTTTTACGAACTTCAACAACTTTTCGGCGGCGGTTGGATGCACACAAGCGCCTGGGCCGGCGCGGCTTGGATGCCTGAAGCAGGTACCTGCGGCGGTTATCCGAAATTTCACCAATGGTCCCACCAGCGGCACCTTTGGTACGCCCGTCGTTGATGGGTATGTCGACCGCTTCCAGATGTTTTTATTCGATTAAAAACAATCCCATGTAGTTTTACTGTATTTTCCGACCCCCTGGAGCGCATCCGAACCGGACTAACCGCGAGAGTGCCTTTCATCATTGGCAATATGCAAAATGACGGGACCGTCTTTGCGGTGGGCCTCACCGATCTTTCCGCATTCCTGACCGCAACCTTTGCCGGCCTCGTTACTGCGCCGGAGGTTCGACCCCTCTACCCCGGCTTGAACGACTCGACTATCATTGCAGAGATAATCAAGGACACCGTGTTCCTGTGGTAGGTGATTTAATTCGCACGTCTCCTCCTACCTAACGCCCTGACAGCCCTGCGGAGCTCTGGAGCGGCGCCGCTGTGGGTGCGGGGGTCACGAATGTATATCGGTACACCTATGGCATGTGCTTTTCTCCCTCGCGCTGCTCCTCCACTCACAGCACCCGCGTCCAGGGGCCGTCTTTGCCGACCTCCAGCTTTTCCCAGGTGCCGGGGCCTGGCACTCCTCTGAACGTGCGCCCTTCCTCCCGCATCGAACGAGTCCCTCTCGTGACTAAACCGTATTTAATAGTTCCCGAGATATTTGGAACATTTCCCCCGACGGCGACAGCTGCCGAGGTGACGCTCTCGAACACGATGCAGACGGTCGTCGCCAATTTCGTCAAGAATCCTGCGGTAGCGCCGGCGCCGAACTGGCCCAAGTACGTTCCTGGGAGCGCGACGACGACGCTGGCCAAGCTTGCGTACAACGGGAACGTTGTGGCGAGCAACCTCGTGGAGGCCGTTGAGAGTGATTCGATTGTGCGTGTTCGGTTTCTTTTTAAACTGGTGTTTAATTTTGATTCTAGGACGGACCGTGCAACATCTTGTGGAATAACTTCTTGGATATCAGGGAGTGAATGAAGTCTCAGCCTCTGTCTGTCTGTACGTGTACTGTATCACAAATTGGAACGTCAACTGTTGTCGCGATCACACGGACGGAAAAGTCAAACAGTCTGATAATCTATGGATACAGAGATAAATGCTCGAAATACGATACAGATATCTAAGAAGATGTCGCGAAGAGGCGCTTCTTATACCTGCAAGAACGTCAGTTCAAGCCATATAGCTGCCGAAAACAAAAGCTTACGAATTCAGTCCGTGCACGCCTCCCTCCACTTGCGCGCTGGCCGTGCGCAGCTCGAAGCGCACAGTGCCCGCAGCAACACCCTCGCGCAGCTCGCCGATGCTGCGCACGCCAATGTCCTGCAGCGAGTGCTGCACGCCGGTGTACAGGTATGGCAGGAAAGCGCGCACGCTTCCCTTATCCTGCACGTCGCCGCTCACGCCCTGCGCGACTTTGACCGCGCTGCTCTCAGAAAAGTACCGCGACGTCGCGGCATTGTCGAGCGTGTTACTCTTGGCCTTGCCGTTCGCCGTCGGCGCGGGCTTGCCCTGCTCCATCGCCTCGAGCGAGCCCATTCCGCGGTACGTCTTGACGCGCTTGCCCTCGTGGTAAAAGTACTCGCCCGGCGCCTCTTCCGTGCCCGCGAGCAACCCGCCCATCATCACCGCGCCCGCACCGAGCGCGAGCGCCTTGACGATATGCCCGACGTTGCTGATTCCGCCGTCTGCAATGACCGGCACGCCGAAGCGGTTCGCGAACTCGGCGACGGCGTACACCGCGGTCGCCTGTGGTCGACCGACGGCCATGACCTCCTGCGTGATGCAGATAGAGCCCGAGCCCATGCCGATGCGGAGCGCGTCCGCGCCGGCGGCGATGAGCGACGCGGCCTGCTCGCGCGTGACGACGTTCCCGGCGATGACCTCGAGCTTTGGGTACGTCGCCTTGATCCAGCGAATCATTTCGATTTGGAAGACGGAGTTGCCCTGTGACGAGTCGACGACGACGATGTCGAGGCCTGCGTCTGCGAGCAGCGCGAGGCGGTCGCGGTCGGATGGTCGTGTGCCAATCGCGGCGGCTGCGTACAGCTGCTTACTCTCTGGGTCTTTGGACGCGAGAGGGTAAGATTGGTTTTTCAGAAGGTCAGAGCGCGCGAGGAGCGACACGAGACGGCCTTCGGCGTCGACGATGGGGAGCTTGCCCTTTTTACAGTCGCGAAGGATGTCATTCGCCTCCAGGAGGGTGATGCCCTGCTGCGCAGTGACAAGTTCGCGCGTCCTGTCCGAGGTCAGCGTCGCGTAAACCCAAGACAACGTAAAACATACATCACGTTCGACAACGGCGTCGAGTAGTCGCGGAACTGAACATCGCGTGAGGTCACGATGCCCACGAGCTTGCCTCCAAGGGACCCGGTGTCTGGAACCCAAGAGTCAGCGGGCGTCCGAGAGAAATGCAAGAAGGGACAACAAAAAAAGAAATCAGAGGTCATAAGAGACTCCGCATATCACACGTATAAACGCGTTAGCTCGGCAGAACGAAGGTTATGAAATAAAGGTGCTCATCCTAGAGACGCGAGAGGAATGCATACGAACCAGTGATGGGAATGCCGCAGAAGCCGAGACGAGCCTTGATGTCAAAGACGTCCTCGACGATGTGGGTCGGCGAAAGCACGACGGGGTCGGTGATGAAGCCGTTTTCGTGGCGCTTGACGGCGCGGACCATAGCGGCCTGATGCTCGGGCGGCTGGTTGTGGTGGATGACCCCAATACCACCGAGGAGCTGAGTCATTTTTTTTCTTCAGCGAAAAAAAAAATCACGGTGCTCAAGAGCACCTACCGCCATTGCAATGGCCATAGAGCCCTCGGTGACAGTGTCCATGGGGCTGCTCATGAAGGGAGTTTTGAGGACGACGTTGCGGGTGATGCGGCTCTCTGCGAGGACCTGAGACGCAGGAAAGTCGATTTTTCCAGGGAGAAGGAGAAAATCGTTGTAGGTGAGACCGCCATGGACGCGCGAGTCCATGAGCTCGCCGACGGACAGACCATCTGAGCGGGGATATTCCGCGAGGGTCTTGAGGGCGTCAGCGGGATTGAGGAGAGCACTGGAGGGCATAGGTGGGCAGTTGCCGAAATTCAAACTCAGTTTTTTCCTGCCTTTTATACCCGGCCGCTTGTTTGGACACCGAGCCGATCAATTCCGCTGCCAAACACAGACAAAATCTCAAGCGCGTTATGGCGCGAACACCCAGCAAGCCATCCAGTAAACCTCACGTACCATACCGCGGCGACGACCCCACAGTTGGAAAGAAGACCGGTTTCAAGGTAGCCAACGTCGAGCGCACTTCCGATGGGTTCGAAAAGTTCCATGACCTCCTCGACCAAGCCGATGGCCGCACACCCCCGCGTCGCAAGAAAAAGCGTGTCAGCGACGCGGGAGAAGAGGAGGACGAAGATGAAGACGGGGAGGCGTCTATGGATGTTGACAGTGCGTTATATCTTCTCAAAACCTGTGTGTTGAATTTACAAGGGCCACAATAGGTCCCGTACACTATACTACAACTCCACGCGCCACCACCTCTTCGCGTCCAATTTCACGCGGCGCTGCAGTTGATTTCGACGCAGTACCCTCCCCGCGAGCGCGCAAACCCGTCAGTCACGCCCAAGTCGAACGCGAGTTGCTGCAGCAAGACGAGAGTACTGATGACGGTGGCATGGACAATTACGATCAACGGGACGACTTTGGCGGCGGCGATGAGGAAGAAGAAGAGGAACAACCGCCTGTCCAATCACCCAAGGGTAAGGGTAAGGCTACTGCGGCGCCAACACCGACGCCCAATGGCAAAAGCAAATCTACCGCAGCACCAACACCAACACCCAAGGGCAAAAGTAAGAATACTGCGCCACCAGCACCGACACCCAAGGGCAAGGGCAGGGCGTTACCACCGGTAGATGAGGAAGACGAAGATGAGATGGAGGACGACATCGCGCGCGGGATGGAGGACGTGGATCAAGCCGCGTCCGACGAAGACGAAGAGGAGGAGGAACGCCTGCCGCCGAAGAAGAAGATTAGAAGTACCCCGGCACCTACAGCCAAACCAAAGCAGATCAAGTCCCGCCCGCAGAAAGAGAACCGCGATGGTACGTTTCACGATTATCATTTACGATATCGGCGTCTGACGCGCCATACAGTCCCTGACGGCGTACGCCGCTCACAACGAAAGTTCTATCCCCCGCTCGAGTTCTGGCGCGGAGAGAAGGTCACCTACGCGCCGCGCGACCCAAGCCACAAGCGCCTGTGCCCGCACATCCAGGATATCGTACGCATTCCCAAAGAGCCTCCTGCCCCCCGCCGCGCCGGCTCCAAGCGCAAGCGTGGGGGAACGCGCGCCCAAACGACGCCGGAGGTCGTCGAACGCGAGGTGATTGTCGAGATCGACGCGAGCAACCCGGAAGCAGGGTGGGACGACGACTCGAACCCGACCGCCGTCGTGCTCGACTACCGCACGGGCGACACCGTCACGCGGCGCGTCGCATTCACGGCCAAAATGTTCAATCCCCAATCGGCGAAGGTGTCGGGGCCAGACGACGGGTGGTCATTTGAAAAAATCTTTGGCGACGGAGACTTTATGGCGGCGGGGCAGCTCGTTATCCCCACAGGGAAGCGCAAGCCCGGCAAGGGCACCAAGGACAACACCTACGTGCGTCTTCTCCTCAGCCCCGCTTGAATCCTGCCTTAGAGTAACTCGTCTCTTGTGCAGATTTTTTACGTCGTGCAGGGCGCAGTGAACGTCGTCGTGTATGAGACGAACGTCATCATCGCGACGGGTGGCATGTTCATGGTCCCGCGCGGGAATTCATATTTCATCGAGAACATCGCCGACCGCGATGCGAAGCTGTTTTTCACGCAGGCACGCAAGATGCGCGAAGATGAGGACGAGGACAGCTCGCCGCGGCGGGTGTCGGTCGCGACGAGCGGCGCCGTACGCAGTGGGAGTTCCTTGCGTTGATGCTTAATTTGTTGTTGTAAATATAATTCTTTTGGTTGCTCGGAGCATGTACTGAGTAGGAGAGGCACAACGAGCAATCACTCCGATTTGTGAATCCAAGTGGGAATCTCTGGAAATTCCTCTCAGCTTGCGAATGTTTCCTGATTGCCTCTTATCAATTGGAAGGTTCTCTTGGGAATCAGGCTCCGTGGAATCAGAGGTACATTACTAGATTCGAAGAACCTTGGAAGAACCGACGGTAGACCCGTATGGTGTGTTGCCGGAGAGACTTTCCAAAAAGAGATGCAGAGACTTTCCAAAGGGAGATAGATATCCGAGATCTGTTGGAGATCTCAGATTCCAAAGCCAGAGTACTTTCAACTCCGCGGACTGGGATCGCTGCTCATACATACAGTAGGTTTCAGCTTTTCGTTGCACCGGACGTCATCTTGGCCCATCATCATGAATCATCGGCCAAGCAGAAACAAAGTATGGATCACTCCGCCGATGCGCACACCTTACTAAATCGGGCCGTTCAACGCTCACAAGTCACGAATAACCCAAGAAGGCTCGAAGAACCGGACGATTTTCTTCGAAGAACCTCTCCAAATGGAAAGACTTGTCGCATCTCCGTATTGGGATGCAAACCGCGGCTAGAGTTCTTTTCGAGCAACCCATCCCTGAATCATGTCTACGTGGGAGAGTCATGCTTTGGGTATGTACTTTCGTTTGTTGCACCCAAACAACAGCCATGACTTTGGTTGCAACCAAGCAATGACCATGGCTTTCTCGGTGACGCTTCCCAGTCCGTATATAACGCGTTCGTATTCTGCGTCCATGTCCAGCCTTGAAGGTGGACTGCAGCCCACTCATCTTTCCCTTCGTCTACAATCATGCACTCGCCAATCACCATGAGCGTTGCGTCTGGTTCTAATATTTCTCAACACCCGGCAGTCTACGTGGTTCTCGTCGACGGCCGGCTTCTCAACTTCGTCGGTATTCCCAGCTGTCTCATACCGATTATTTCTTAGACTTTCACAGGTCCATTGCGGACAAGTTCCCGATGCGAAAGGTCCGATTTTCTGTGTGATCCAATTTGTCGAAGTATCAGGCAGTTCAAGCGTTGTGTTGATGCTCCAGAGGAGTCAATTTGATGCGCCGTTCGATTGCCATGTCTAACGAGCTTCATTTACAGATGTTGATGGCTCCGTCTCCACCTTGGTTGCCCACCGTCAAGAGGCGAAGGGCGATGATGCGATGGATGTGGACTGACTTTCGTCGAATATCCCGCCATGTTCCGCCTGCTTCTTGATTTGAAAGTCTTTTGGATTTTTTTATTGAACGTTCAACCCTTTAGCAGAGATCATTGGTCCGAGATGCCAGCTGGTCAGCAGTCTATCATCAAGTGAACACCTTGGGGACTTTCTTTCTCTATCCTTTTGCTTGGAACGGATCCGCTGAGCTCTATGCGACACGGACGCAATCGTCTGATCGATTCAATAGTTTACCAACTCCCACAGCACTCATTTCTCCGCATAGTATCTGGGGCATCAACGGCCGCCGAAGCACTCGAGCCTTTTCGAGCCAATTGTTCTCTTGCCTCCTGGAAGCTCTTTCTTGATTATGTCATTTTGAAAAGCCATATGCGGCTAAGTACACTTTTTACATTGCATATGCAGCTATGCTTTTTGAAAACGCCATATGCGGCCATGCTTCCCTATATAAGGTGTTCGCGTTCTGCGTTCGAAGGTGAACTGCAACCCACTCCTCTTTTCTTTCGTCTACAACCGTGCGCTCATCGATCGCCATGATTTTGAACGTTGCATCTGGTTCTCATATCCCTCAATATGGTGAATTCTACGTGGTTCTCGTCGATGGCCGGCTCCTCAACGTCTCAGTATTCCCAGCTGTCTTGTGCACCCTAATTCCAAATCCTTCCCAGATCCATTGCGCCCAAGTTCCCGAAGATACAATTTTCTGCGGGATTGCGAAAGGTTCAATTTTCTGGGAGATCCAAATTGTCGAAGTTTCAGGCAGTCCAAGCGTCGTGTTGATCCATCAGAGAAGTCAGTTTCATGTGCTGTTCGCTTGCCATGGTTAAATGACGAGCTTCGTTCTCTTTTCAGATATTAATGCCTCCATCTCCATCTTGTTTGTCCAAGCTCAAGAGCCGAAGGGCGATGATGCAATGGATGTGGACAGCTAGGCCTGATGCCAAACGATTACTAGAAAACATTTCGAGGATGTTCTATTCTATTTATTTTCCCCTTGATACGGAAGTCTCAAAGTCACACAATCGTCTGTGAACAATTCATAAATGCGTGCCCATCTGGCTTCAAGTTTCATACAGTCACCGGCCGAACTTCCACTCCGATTAATAACGGTTTTCACAAGCGCGTATTTATATAAGTTCTCGCTACATCCCTCCTGCAAGTTGCGATGAAACTAGGTGGGAAGAGACACAGGGACGAACGAGCCTGAAAACCGTCATGCGCCGGTGAGAGAATACGCCAATGGACTCGACATACCAACGGAGCCGGAGAAGCAGGCTCCCGGTCCCAACTGCTCACCGAGGTTGTTCTGGCAGCTACTAAGAAAAAATTAGTGCTCTGAGGCAAAGCCATTTTCTGAGACTCGGACATACTTGTCCGAAAACAGATTAACTGTCGAATCTCAGCTACTTGCTGGTAATTCTCTGGTAGCTACTTACAAGCGAATTCAGCGCCGGGTGTGCCATTGTCGGTGAGGATATTGAAACTCGCGGCGTTGCTACCAAGACCGACTTCATGACAGTCGCCGACGTCGGAACCAGAGAAGGTCGTGCCGCCGCCGCTGCACGAGCTGGTGCCCCCCATGCTGGGCTCATAAACCTGGACTGTCCAGGACTGGCCGACTGCGCTGGCCAACAGGGTTGCTGTGGTGGTGAAGAAGAAGAGGGATTTAATGTTGAACATGATTTGTTAGATTGTCTGCAGACACTCTCAGCCTTTTTATACCATTTTCTGAATTCTAGACGTCATGTTGAATATTCCCAAATGCTATTATGCCGTGAAATATGCGACGGCCGATTGGTATGAGTTGAGCTCGCCGACAGTATCGCCTAAAACGACGCATTTTAGCTGACCCCGGTCGGTTCTGTACGGCGACGTTGCGCATTGCTTGTGGAGTATGTCTGAAACCGAACAACGGCGCTTAGTTAGTCTCCGAGAGGCGAAGTGCAGTAGAGATCAGTTCTCTTCAGCCTGGCGCCTTCAAGCCTCCTTGTGTTATTCCTTGGTCAGAATGCGTCATAGGCTCAATTTTGCACCCTTCTGAAATTTTTGTTCAGTTAGTACGAGATGGGCTCGCCGAGTCGCCAACGAGAGCGTGAAGATTGCCGAAAACGACGCAGTTGACGCTACCTCTCGGTTTCCGGCGGCGACGGGCGTGTAAGTGGCTCTCGTGGAGTGCGCGGGGTCCGAAAACATATTGGTTGCGAAAAACGCCGTGGTTGGTGCGAGCTGGACTAGATAATATTGCCAAAAGCGACTGAGGAGCCGCCGGTTTTCAATGTCGACGCCTTGCTTGATACCAAGGGGGAACCGGGATTCGAAAATCGGATATAGGGTCGAAAAGATTTTTTCGACCTTCATCGGACCCCCCCCCCCCCTCCCCTGCCATATAGGGAAGGAGTTTCCCACCCCTGGCGCCGGGCCGCGCGTTCCGAGTCGAGCCGCCGCCCGTATTTGATTTCCTGATTTACAATTTGACTTTCCTCAACGCATACTGGCACAGAGGACGTCATTTCACAGTTCTCTATGTGTTTTGATACTCAACAGATGATCCTGGTACATTTCAGCCCAAAGTTGGCTCCCACCTAAATTGCCCTGAACTTTGCCTTAACTGAGCCGTTTAGGGGCTGAGAGGTAGCCCAGAGTCAAAAAATGTTACTGGAGGTAACCTGGAGGTTGATTATGGCCGATTAGCACTTCCTTGGTCATTTCTACCCTTTCTGCAGTTGCGGAGAGCCCGGCGTAACATACCCCTACAAAAAAATTTCAGCCGACCCCGGACCCCCCCCCCCCCACCCCATATCCGAAATTTTAATCCCGGTTCCCCCTTGCTTGATACAGCTTGATACTCAACCGGACTTTCCGCACATCTACTCATCGTTCTTCCTCGCCCGGGATAAACGAGATCTGCCGGTCCACGCGAAAGAAGCTTGCTTCGACAGGGTGCTCTTGGAATCGATTGAACCAGCGGATCCAAAGCAGATTACTCTGCCAGTGATCGGCTTAATTCGGTACACACGCCCGATCAGAGCCGAGACGTGAAATTGTTGGATCAAACCGGAGGATTTTTCAACTTGCCGTGACCACCCGAAACTCAAGTTCAATCTCTCGCTGTCCACCATTTTGTCGCTCTAGTGGATTTACTTGCGCGATATCTTTGAGGCTTGCTCTTATACTCTATGTACAGCACTCGCCGGTGCGGTGGAGCTTGAGGGTCGAACTGTAACAAAAAAAGTAACGGCGAATTGAATAGCGCACAATACATATGAAAGCTTCCTCAAAAATAACTTCAACTCAATTACAGAAGCTCGTTTCAGGTCTCGGGACCCACGACCCTGGAGATCTATTCCGTGCTATATAGGTGGAAGAACTTACCTTATCTCGGCGGCGACACCAACTTCTTCTCTCATCTGCGATACCTCTCGATGCCGCCCATCCGTAACTCTGGTAAGCATTACTCGCAAAACCTCGAATTCATGCAGGTTAATGTCCTGCAGAATCTGCCAGTACACAGAATAAAAAACATCTTTCGGTACGAATTTCAAGCTCGAGCCCAAGAATAATACTCTCGATTAGCTGAGGTTTGTCATGAAGGAAAGCGACCGATTCGCCAATGCCCTCGGCTTAGATGGAAACCTGAAGACTTTTCACGAATGTAAAGTAGGAAGCTTTGCTCATCCAGCTACCGTTTCCCCACATGTTTCGTGTGATGCAGAAGGTTTTCCGTCGCCTGGCAGATCGTACTTTCAATTTTGATCTGCCACTGTTTCAACAACAAGCTGCTATGGAAGTCTTTGTCCAGAAAGTATGTCTGTATTTCTTTTTCTATGTTCATGCTGGACAAGATCCTTGGTAGGTCGTCTCAGGCTTCCCAGGTTTTTTCGATGAGAAACATGAGAATAACCGGGAACGACTCAAGTGTTTGCAACACTACGCATACAGCTATTTGACCAAAAGCGGCAAAATGACCACCGGCACTGGTGGTAAAGTAAGCTCTTGTTCTGGATTGTCCACCAGTGTAATCAACTCATGGCAGAAGAAACGTAAAGGAAAACCCGACATCCTGTCTCCACAGGCGCCGCCGGGCCCACCTGCGAAACTCGACATTATCAAGGTAGATCGTCCCAGGCCAAAGCCTCTGTATCGCGGAAAGACCACAAGCACCACTGTTGACACACCCATGCCCGCCGCACCGCCTCTTGAAACCAGCAGCCAGAATTACACCCTCGCCCCAGTTCAAGGTTCTCCGCGAACCGTGAAGAAGCCCGACTATACGACTCGCCATACGAAACAGCGAGATACGCCGAAGAAGGCCCTTCCCTCGCTGTACAAGTTCCTTGCCAAGTGTGATCCACCGATGGAGCATCTCGCAGCGGGGTTCAAGGACGCGGGATTTAAAGACGGGATGGATCTCGTGGGTATGGCCAAGTGGAAGGATGAGCGTCAACGAAAATTTCTCAGCGATACTACCAAAATTGCGCGCACGGCGCTGGAGGTGGAGGCCATTGTCATCGGCCTCTCCGTATGTATCATTTCTCTCGACGTCGTGCAGAGGCTTATGTCCATTCGTTAGGGTCTCTTGCTGGAAAGTTCATTGGTCATCTCCGCCGCAAACTAGTCGTTTGTAACCGCCGTCAATGCCTCGAGTACGTTTCGGAACCTAGCTTGTAGCCGCCACACTATGGTAAATGAAGCTGAATTGGGAGCTCATGTACGAAAATTGAAGGAGGGTGAATATCTATCATGAGTGACGTACCAAAAAAAACAGAGACAAGAAGCATCGAGAAAGTGGTTGAGCGAATGAGCCCATGAGAGAGTTCGGCGATGGGGGTGTCAGCCTGAGGTGTGAAGAGCCACCGAGCATGAAGGGAAAGCAGGTCGGGCCTAGGAAGAGGTGTTGCTTGCCGCTGACGGGAACGTACACTCTGAGAGGCTGCCCAGTTAACTCACACTTCTGTGGCACGGCCAGTCCGGGCTTGGACACTCTGACGAGGCGGAGAGCATCGAGAATAGACCTGCAACGCGGTCAGGTGACAGGCAATCAAGTACATACGGGCTCGGCGCCTCCATCGGGGACTCACTGTCCACTTTAGTCTCCCTGTCCGACGCATAGATAAAGGCGAACGCTAAAATATGTTCTATAAGGTCTACGAATAAAGTAACCCCATCCATAGTCCGTCATGAAATAAACATGGTCCCAATCGCCAGTGACGCAACCAAGCCTAACAATAGCGTCGTCCTGCTCGGACCCTCATGCGCAAACATCTCCGCCCACAGCAGCGGCCCAAATACTACGCACGCGGTATAGAACTGTAACTAAGATTAGTTTCGAGTGAATGGAATGGGAGAAAACGGAGGCGTACAACGCGCACGCTCTTGAAGAGCAAGAAAGGGTACTGGTCGAGCCGAGCGACAGCGTACCGCGGCTTCCCGTTCGGCGGTCCGGGGACTCGTTGTGGATGCGTGAACATTACCCAGATCGCATAGAGCGCGACGGAGAAGAAGTGGTATGTCAACAGCGCGGGCGACGGAGCGAGCCTGGGTACATGCGTCAGGTCGCAACCACAGAAAGTTGGATTCTACATACGCGGAGAGGATGGAGACGGGGCCATTGACGCATTCTCCGCCAAGCTCGAAATATTTGAAGCACCCTGTCCGCAGAACCTCGAGTTCCGGGGCTGGAAGTATTAGTTGGCCTGTGGTCATTCGAAATAAAGGGCACTTACCATCAGCACCAAACAAGTCGTACAGGGCAACGCTCAGTATGTTGACTGTGGACGCGAGGGGTTTGCGGTCGCGGCACCACCGATTCAGCGCGTGCTTGACCCGATTCCAGTCGCTGAGGTCTGAGACGGATGCCAGGAGCGGTTGCAGAACGACAATGTCGCTGAACGCCACAGTCATCCCGCCGCCAGTTAACGGATGTCGCATGTTCCACGAATCACCGATGAGAATAACTCCTGGTTTCGGAGACGAGCTGCCTTGGGGAGTGGTGGGTAGGTAAGAGTTTGGCATTCGGCGGAGGCGATCATTGTCTAGAGCGATTTTGAGCGCAAGCTGGACGGAGTGCGGAAGTTGTGGGGCAATGTTGGCAAGGATGTGGGCCTTCGCACATTAGAAAAAACTCGGTAACGAATAAAGAAGGCTCACCTTGAGATTGGAGGGAACGGGTTGCTTGACATCAATGAGAATTCGTGTATCATGTTGCGATATTTGGTACATTAGGACGGGGCCAGAGCCTTTGATTAAGGCGACGGTTCCGTGATTAGGTATGGGAAGGACGACATCCTTGAGGATTGCGCCGACGAAATTACTTTTCGTAGTTGGTTTAACTGCAGCGCCCAAGACTGAGGTCCGGAAATTTGAGTAGCATCCGTCTGCGACGATGACTAGGCTGGCAAAGAACGACTGTTTCTCGTCCTCGCCCTTCAGAGACGCGCGAACACCGATGACCCTGCGCGCCGAAGAATCGTCCTCGATGAGGTCTGTCACAGTCGCCTCAATGAGATCCACGCCTGGCGCAAGACGCGCCGCGGCCCTAATAAATCGAGCTACATGAGAACGACACAAACTGTGTGCAATTGCGGGACACGCGCACCGTAGATTCATAATGAGCCGGCCGTGGTGAAAAGATCTGCCTTCGTGTCTTCCGGGATATGGAATCTCCACGGTTTTCCCAGCATCTGCATCGAGCACACAATAACCCTTGCACTTCGCTGCATCGATGTTTTCGAGAACAGACTCGAGACCGAGCTTTTTCAGGGCGTTGACACCTCCGGGTTGCAAGAGTTCGCCGACGATGCGGTCTGGCTCCTCGAGAGAGCGCTCGAGGACGGCAATGCGGAGGGGAGTCGTGCGGGGAGAATTTGCGAGAGCATGGGCAAGGGCGCAGCCCGCAACGCCGGCGCCGACGATGAGGACATCGTAGCGGTCGGCCATAATTTCTGAAGTGGGACGAGAGGAGCTGAAGTGGGACGAGAAAGAGAGAAAGAGACCATTTTATGTGCGCTTAGGTCAGCGTCCAGATCTCTTTTTTGACGCCATCGTACCACTTGCTCCTGAGTTCAATTGTCGCCGCGACAAGTCTCGCCTGCTCTAGTTCGATCTCAACACCGACCGCTAAAGTATTCTGCCAGGATGTACATGGTATAATAACGCCCCGCGTAAACTTTGTTATTTAAATTCCTCCATACGCCTCGTCAGCCGGGTGAGTGATTGGGTGAGGGTTCGGCATATTATCATTATACGACATTGAGGTGCGCGGTGCGGACTCGCCCCGGTATTCGAACGCGACCTGTTGCGCGGCCGTGGGGTAAGTATGGTGCGGGTGCGGCGAGTAGATTTGCTGCGGCTGTTGTGGGTGCAAGTACTCAGGCGGGTATGTCCCCGGGCCAGGCTGGTGCGCCCCCATCGAGGGAGCGTGATACGCCGACCCCGCGTACACTTTCTGCTCCATATATTTCTGCTCAGAGCGGTCATCCCCGAGAGTCGTACCGGCACGGCGGAATTCTTCAGGGTTGAAGTTGATCGACTCCCTTGGCCTGACTCGCGACCGGCTGCGGTTCCAGCGGCGCTGTGGGAGGGTTAGCTCGGCGCGTGCAAGTCGGGTTTAGAGTCTTACAAGGAAGAAGGAGATAATCAATACAAGGGCAAATACTGCGACCAATACACCTGCCACAGTAGCAGCGACAGTATGGTTCGTTGGAGTGGCAGAGGCTGATGGCGAGGGCGAGGGCGAAGAAGACGTAGAAGAACTCTGGGTTGCGCTTGGTGTAGTGGTGGCGGTCACATCGATTGTGGTCGTGGGGTCGGCAGACTGTGGTTGGATTAACGCGCGTTTCAGTCGCGACGGTCCAGCACTTACTGTGAGAGTGGAAGAAGTAGTAGTGGGGATGCTAATGATAGACGTAGTAGAGGGAGTCTACACCTGACGCGTTGAACGATAAGACTTGGACGATTTCGAGAACGTACGGTGGCAGAGGTGACAGAGGAAGGCGGCGGTGAGAAGATAGACGCGATCACAGAGGTAATCCCGCCGAGGGGGTCGGTAGGAAGACCAGTCGGGCTTGCGGTGGAGCTCACTGCTCCAGGTGCACTGGGCGTTGTCACTGTCGCTTGCCCAGTGCCGAAAATATCTGTGGGCGGATGAATATTTTGAAGCTCGCAAGTCGAAGGGCCCCTACCGGTGAGTGGGTTTCCGAGCTGCCTAGGGTAATGAGCGACGGGCATTTGAAGACGAGAAAATAAAGAGCGTGGTGGACGTGGAAAGTGAAGAGGATGCAAGCAGACTCAGGAGTTATGGAGCTACATTTGTTAAAAATCATTCGGGTCAGTTGCTGCTCCACCGGAAGCAAGTTGCTACGCGAATTTCGTAACTTTTGGACGAGTAGTCCACTTTTAGAAGTACTCAGATCGGTTAATATTGTTGGGCACAACAACATAAATGAGGCAATCAGATCACAAACCGGGATTGGGAAGCACGCACTTAGAGCAGACACTGGTGAGAGATAAAGATTATGAATTTTTGCACTGGAAGTTCCACGTTCCGCAGGTTATGACCGCCCGCCCTTCTTCTTCTTGTTCACCACCTTGAATCCGCCCCACTCCGACGAAGCGGGAGGCTTCGGTTGCGACTTGACTACATCTGCTATAGAAACCGGTTTACCAGCGTTCGCCCCCGAGACAGAAGTGCCCTTCGGCCGGGATGCAGCATCTGCCTTGCGTTTGCTCACAAATTCCGCTGCAAACCTTCGCCCGTCCAGCGTCGTACTGTTAGCATATATGAGGTCGGAGATGAGCTCGACGGTGGACTGATCAGGGTCCAGAGGAAATGACAGCAGCATCGACATGATTTCCTCGACTGGGATACGAGTTAGTGGCAAGTGCGAGCGGATAGCTGAAACCGTACCGTTCACAGAATTATTCAATCCTTTCAACGAATCGTTAAGCCATCTCACGAACTCGTGAGACGCCGTTGCAGGATACTCCTCGACCCTCGGGGCAGGGGCCTTAGCTGGCGCCGGAGCAGGTCTCGGTGCAGCAACACCGTTGGCGCGGGGAACAGATGTGCTGGTTGACGACGCTGCGGCCGCTATCGGGGGGCGAACAGGCGCAGGAGCAGGATTGACGGACTTGTTGGCACCAACAGTGGTCCAGGCGGCTCCTTGAGCAGGCAGAGGGGGGCCTAACGAGTATTCAGTGAGGTCCAACCATAAAGACGATACGCAAACAACAGACCTTGCTCGTGCTTTCAGCGTACGCTCTCCTAGCCGCCGCTGCCGCTGTCTCCTTCGTGGCGAGCTTCTTCCGTTTCTCTTCTTCCTCCTGAATTTCTTTCATCGTCTTCTTCGTCGCAATTGGTTTAGTGGCATTGGTCCACACTGCGGGAGCACCCCCGGCGGTAGGACTAGCGGCGGCGGCGGTCTCCTTAGCGGGGGCGCGCACACCAGCCTGAGACGTCGGCAGTCCCCACGAAGCGGTGAACGGCTGGGCCTCCTCGGGTGCCGGGGCCGTAGAAGTCGAGGCACGGGTGGCCCGGTCCCGATCCCGTTCAGCAACTTTACGGGCCTCGGCCTTCTTCGCCTCGGCCTCCTGGATGTCTCGCAGACTCAACGTGACTCCCGAGGGCTTAGGCCTCTTTGCCTCCTCTTCCTTTGACCAAGCCGCTTTCGGCGGCCCGGCTGGCACAGAGGGAATACTCTCTGCGGCGGGGATAGCTGGAGCGATCGAGGGTTGAGCAATCGGCTGCACAATAGACTTGGTTCTGGCTTTGACAGGCTGCGGAGGAGCGGCAACAGCGGGCTTGGCCGAAGCTTCTGCGTCAGAGGCTTCCAACGGTTGAGCGGCTTCTTTCGCTATCACTGGGGCTTTCGGTCCGTCATCCGCAACGCTCGTAAACTGTTGATTATGCTGCCCCAAATTGCTGAAAGTCAGGCTGTGACCCCGTTCCTCCTTCCAGGCGTGCTCATCGATGCCATGAGACGCAGCAAACCAAGGCGATGGTTCGCTGGGTTGCGCGGCGGCACCCCATGGAGAGGCCTGCAAAGGAGCGGCGGGCTGGTTATTGGGTGCAGCTGGACGAACAGTGTCAAAGGGTGGAGCCCGCCGCGCACCAGACGGGTCCGGAACAGCACCCCAGGGTGATTGGATGGGAGCGCTAGGCAAGCCAGAATTTTGAGCGCCAGGTTGGGGTGGGATGGATTTTGCAGGTTGGCCAAATAAGTTCGGACCAACTGCCGGAGACTGCTGTGGCGTATATGGGCTTGAATGCAAATGTGGATACTGCTGACCAGGGCCAAACGAGGCTCCTCCGAGTTGTTGGAACTCTGAAAAATTGGCGGGCGCAACGTCCCCAAAGACAGAATCCTGGGGAGCACGAATATGACTGAAACCGCTTCCCTGACCCAAGCCTGGAGTGAGGGTCGACGAGGCCCCAAAGCTCCCATTCAACGAGTCAAAGGTAGAGGCAAGTGGGTTGCTCGATGATGCCTGCCAGGGTCCTTGAGAAGGGCTATACGATCCGTTAACGGCATACACATCATTGACTCCTGGCCCGGCAAATCGAGAGTTGGGTCCTGATAGTTCAAGTGACGGATCGCCGAAAGCGTTTCTGCGGAGGGCGGATGAGGCTTCCGAGGCAACACCGAAGCGGGCGCCGACGGCGGGATCTGTCGGGTATTGGTTATTTGCTCGCCCCCCAAACCCGCTAGAGTCGGGAGAGCCGTTGCCAAATCTGCCTGCACCGAAAGAAGACGAAGGCGAATCTGAGTGGTTAGAACCACCAGCATATGCATCCAACGTGGAGCTGCGCAGCGAACGGACTGGTGCCGGCTGTAACGGTGCATTGAATGCATTTTGTTCCACTGGAGCTGTAAAGCCTTGCCCGGGAAGATCAGCGGGTCGGGATAGGCCGGGAGGGCCTGATGGAAGAGGCGGGGAAAGGAATAACTTTTCGCTGCCCGACCTTCGAGCAATTTCGGCCAACTCTCCAACGGCTACCCAGTCGACGTCGACATGCGTCCGTTTCATCAAGAGGTCGGCGGTAAAATACCCATCGTCGTACCATTTTTGCATCAAGTCCGCACGGAAAGGGCCTGATATGACTTGTTATCGCCGACGTACATCCAATTTCGCGGAATTGGACTAACCTTGCAATTGGCCCTGAGGATCTAAGTAAGACCACTGCACACTCGCAAGATCTAGGATACCCGGAGGGGGACCATTCGGAACCACAGGCGCACTGAGATCCGATCCATTTTGAACATGCGGTGAATAAGATGCCCCTTCACCGGCTGTCGGCTCGGAGGAAGTTGGAGGGTCCTGAATGGGAGAAGCGGTGACCTGAGGTGTCTCGTGCGGGGTGGCTTTGCCAGCGTTGGCGTCCTCATCTTCTTCCCGGATCTCTGAACCTCGTCCCTCGGCATCCCGCGGCGCATTCCCGACTGACTTGGCTTCGGAAGCACGACGACGAGCAACCCATGACTCGCCCCCGTTCAAGACACCATCAAAGGTGGGCGTGTGACCGAGACGAGTTCGAGGTGAAGGGAGCGCAGTATCGCGAGGAGACAAAGGTGCTTGGGTGCTTGACAAGGAAAGTTTTCGGGGCGGCGGCGTGGATAACTGGTCTTCTCCAAGTCAATACGAATGTTGGCAAATAAAATCGAGCGAATGGCATTTACCTGCGCTGTCCCGCCGGCGCATGAGACCACCGAATCTCTCCCGTAGGGGACTGCCCGTGCCAGACGCCGAGGTGCTATGAGGAAGCCTCGGTCGTTCACCGGTTTGGATGGATAAAGGAGAAAGATAGTCGGTGGATTGACGTCGGCGCAGTTCCGAATTTAAAGAGCCAGCGAAAAGCTAACGGAGACGACCGACAAAAAAAAAGATCAAAAAAGCGTACTGTGCAGTTGGCGCCATCCCTGACCTTCTTCTCATTCTCCCCCATCTCACGTAGTCCGACTGGGTCAGTCCCAGCCTCTCGAACGATGCCCTCGTGTCGCTCCACCTCCAAACCCAGTCCTCCCTTGCCTCCACCATCCCGATAAATTTTAAGCATCTCATCCCTGGAATAGCGGAAGGGATGGGTTTCATCGCGCTTTTCCGTGGGAGGAGGAGGTGCAGGAGAAACCAATGCTGAATAACTGGACGCGCCTGCCGCCGGAGCAGTCGCAGGTGGCGGCGGGGATGGCCCACTATGAGGTTTCGCGGGCTTTGCGCGCATCCACTCGGGACCAAATTGCATCGAGGATTGCATCGAGTGAACTGTAGACATAGTAGCTGGAGAATAAGTCGCGGTAGGTTACGGAAGAAAAATCAGTGGGTGTTGACGCGTGGAATAATAACAACTCTTTTGCTTTTGATCGTCAAATTGGCGCCAAACAATCCAGGCACCCACCCAAGAATAATATTATGCGACTAGGTACTACGGTCTACGGTAATTTATGACATCTTAATTCGCCAGGCCGACGTAGGAAGGGCTAAAGTCACAGATGAGCGAGAAAAATGGGAGAAGACGTGGGCACTGACCTTGCAATTTCCGGGCAGTTGGCATGATATACAAGAACAAGAACACGACTCCAAACAGCATACACAACGCCGAAACCATGTAGTATCCGTCTGTTTCTGTGACACATTTGCCGTCAACATCACTGCACGCGGTTTTCCCCTGTTCAGAGACACACTCGGCCGCTGTGAATTAATAATGTCAGAAGGATTCAAGTAGATGCGTTCTCAACTTGCCTTTTACAACAAGTTCAGAGCCAGCCTGTTTTACTTGGCAATGCGCGACGGTCAACAGGTCAACACCTAGATTGGGAGAATAAACATGGATGCAGAGAAGAAAGTAAATTTTCTTTCCTTTTAGGACGAAGTACTTCGGCCACGTCCCTCCGAGGTTGGTGAACGTATTTAACAACGTCATGTATGTTCCCCCGATGAGCGGGTCCGACACGCGAGTGTGGAAGGCGGAGATACCAACGAACTGGACCGTTCTAAGGGAAAACAATCAAAGAGGGAGACAGAAAGAAACGGATATGGCTTACGAAGCGAAAGACGAGAGAACGGTGTGGATTACCAAAAATACAAAGAACCCCATGGTAATTGGGGCAGGGGGAACCAGTACACGATCAAGGTAGCGATGAGAGCAAAGCCTAGACGTGGCCAAAAGGCAATAAGCCACGGTCGGAGGGGATAATTGCCTCGCGACCAGTTCGCGGCGAGCCAGCCGCCAGTGATTTGAAAGGGGAAATCTATGAGGACAGCGATTGCCAAATCCTCCCGGAGAAAGCCCTTTTCGACCATTTTCAGCGATGTTACAGCCTCGTTGGCGGCGAAGCCAACTTTGGCAAACAGATGCACGATAACGAGCAGTTGAACATCTGTCCAGAGTCAGATTCCTTTAACGAGAAAAAGATTCCAAGGTCCTCACGTCGTAATTTACATATTTTCCAAATTTGCTTGTACACGGCTGTTATGCTCATGTCCGCCTCGCTGAGCGGTTCCTTTTTCTGAAAAAAATATATGTCAGTACCAGTGCTGGAGCGAGATTGAAGGGAGCGACAAACCTCTTTCTTGAAGAAGAGGAGCCAGAGGCTTACGGCGTACGACATCACACACCAGAACTTCAAGTAGGCACTCAAGGTGAGGTGCGGAACACCCCATTTGGTACTGGCCGTAATTCAGTCATTTGCATTTGAGCTGCAAGATCCACCTACGTAAAGGCCTCACTATTGAAAGCAAGGAATACGGTGAAGGACGCGAAGAATCCGGTATTCAAGCCAATCGTTTGGCATGTAGATGCGTATGATAAACTCTCATGAGAGAGAAGAGTGAGAGCCCATCCTACAGGGAGTTAGAGGGCACACTGCGTGATTGTGATCATCGTACCATCCACAGCGATGTCTACACACACGATGTGAGTGACTTAATAGGGTTAACTGGTAGAATTATACCTTGGGTAGCTGAGAAGAAAACGAGAGAGGTGAAAAGGAACGTAAGTTGAGTTACATGATTACTCGGCTGGTGGATATGGGTGAGACCACGAATGAAAATGGAACAAATTGCTCACGTCGTCCATTAATACTTGTACATTGAGGGATAAATATAGCATGATGGACCCAACGATAATTTGCATCGGGATAATCCAGGATTTTCGGCGACCAACAGATGCGAAGAAGACAGCGTCCACTATGGGAGACCATAATAATTTGAGAGAGTACGGATAGCCTGATAGAGCGAATGTCGCTAGTTGTGAATATGATAGGTTTTCTCTAAGAATGAAAGGTATGGATCCTAGACGACATCAGGTACTTGATGAGCAGTTGTCCACGAAACCGTACCTAAGGCTAGCCCCAGCTGCGATGGGATGAGTGAGGAGAAGAGTATTTTGCCATTTGCCACATACCGGAACCCCCTGAATGAGATCTATGCGCGCGCACTTGTCAACAAAAAATGGACAGAATTAACGGATTGTCATACATAGGACACATAAGAGAACCATTGCTCTCTTGTCTTCACTGGTTAATGAATGTGCTGGGTGACCGGACTGCTCCTCTACGTCCAACCCATTAGCAGCCTGGCGCCGCTCATCCTCTCCCAATAGGCTTAGTCCCACTTCATCTTCGTGTTCGCCGTTAGGCCCCATTCTATGCGAAAAATTTGGTGTGCGAGGGGAGACAGCAACACTGCTGAAAGACGATGAAACGGCGTGAGAGTCGACCTGCATACGCTCGTCTTTCAGCGTCAAGTGCCCGTTCCTAGGCGGATTTCTTCTGGACATGCAAAAGATCAGAAGGAGACGTAGAGCGCCGAATGTAACACGTAGATGGGTGGTAAACCGAAATTAGGTAGTAGCAATCAGCGCTGTCGCCCTTGGAGTCAAACAAATCACACAGCCATCCCGATTTTTCAAGTTTCAACCATCACCAGGTCTGGCCCAGACAGGCGCAAAATATTGATCGGGTTTCACTCACTGTCAGTACTTCATGCGCGGCCCAACATCTGTTTACGTAGCATTGCCTTCTTGCCTCTCTTCGAACCAATTTCGAGCTGTCCAGGCATGAAAGCGGAACATTTCTACTGGCGCGGAGGTCTTATTCCGACCCAGGCTGCCATCTGAGAAGTTCTGGTCGGTAAACCCCTTTCCGGGACCATGGCTCTCTCGAGGAGTCTTCTCGTTTCCTGGGCAAGAGCTGTGTTCGCATGGTTCGAACTTGGGACCAGACGGTACGGATGCCGGTAGCGCGTGGTACCTCGGTGGAGCTGGCCAGTCGAACAGTGCCCAACTTCTTCAAGGATCCGGGTACGACAATCAAGGGAACTAGCCTCGCTGTCATGTCAAGCCCAGTCTTCGCGAGTGTATCTGTGGTTTTATCGGAGTCCCGCGGCGTCTTGAATGGTGAGTGGAGTGAACGCTGGTCAAATATCAGCTTTGCAAGCTTTTGTTTTGCCTGGGAGAGAGGTGCTTTCCTCTTTGTCTGGAGTTGTGAGCATAAAAAAATCATTCACGAAACGGTATATTTTTCATTACCCGAATCCTTCAGGTCGAATTGCAACTTGTTCCGTTTAGCCTTCGCACGTACTAAAAGTTTAATTCATTCGGACCTAGCACTGTCTATCGGTAATCTCGGTAATGACGAGTCAAGAGCCCTCTTGGTGCGTGCACCAACATCCTTCCACCACCATCGGCAAACTAAGTCCACGGCGAAGCTTTGGTGAAAGGGTATGGCGACGATAGATGTCCTGTAATTAGCATGGATTCGATTCAATTGCCGCTTGAAAAACAAGATCCTTGTGCCGGCCATCATGGCGTATCATAAGCTTAAATACATCCTCTAGGCTGATATTCTCCGCTATATAGATCGAATCGAACCTGTCTTTTCCCAATTCCACGAGGATGTCGTCCCTCCTCGTGAACGCAGCCCTCTGCGGCTTAGCACTCACTATGTTCGTCGTTGGCCAGCTTTTCATCCGCTTTATTTCAGCTCGTATTTCTCTCCGCAATGTTCCTGGCCCGACTTCGACGTCTCTCATCTGGGGAGAAGAGTGGAATCTCTATCACAACGCACCCGGGTCGCATTATCTTGAATGGCATCAAAATTTTGGCAAGGTCGTCAAGTTTCGCGGCGCCTGTGGAGTACTTTTCTTACCTTCTCTGTTGAGTCCGTTTTCATGCTGAACCAACACAGCATCAGATACTCTCTATCACAGACGAGCGAGCCATTGCTTTTATCGTCGGTGCCGAAGGCATCTACAAGTTTCCCAAACCCGACGGCGTTCGAGCATGGTTTCAGAAAACTCTAGGTTCGTGTTATCAATATGGACTTGAATATGGCTCTAATTGAAGTTGTAGGAGAGGGCATTCTCTGGATCGAAGGTACCGTTCTTGCCTCTTCCCCAGTCATATATCGGCCGCTCAATAAACAACGGCAGGCAAAGAAGCTCACGAAAAGCAGAGGCGATCCCTAGCGCCCGCTTTTACGTTCGTCCCTTGATTTCATTCACTTCATATCTGGATGACACTGGGGAAGTCAACAATCCATCCGGAAATTTACTTCGATATTCTACGAAAATTCTGGGAAATTGGCAGCACAATGGGCAAGGTTCCTCGACAAAAGTGAGACGGAAGAAGTCGAAATCGAAGTCACGAACTGGGCTGGCCGATTCGCGTTCGAATCCAGTTTCTTCAGCCGCAACCCACTCACCTATCTGTAGGCTCGATACCGTAGCGAGGGCCGCCTTTTCGTATGACTTCAACCTTCTATCCGGAGAACCCAATGCTCTTGCGGAAGTATGCCGAGACATCATTCCGTCCTCGCGTTACCACGCTGACACCTCCTGCAGGCGCTCGATGGACTAACCAACAACGAAAACAAATTGTCTTCGTTTTACATGCGCGCTTTATTTTGGATGTTTCCCTCTATTTTATCGGTTGGGAAGAAAGGGAAAATGATACGGAGAGTAAAGGCCGAACTTGGTGCCATCGCTTGCAAAATGTGGCAAGACGCAACAAGTGCGATCGATGTGCATTCGACTGATGATGATAAAACTCTCATGGCGCTCATGTGTGAGTTGTTTCGCTCTGTTGTCGAACTGCATTTATTCATTGGATAGCAGTGAAGGCTGATGCTGCCTCTGACCAACAATTACGCGAGCACGAGGTCGTAGCGCAGATGAGGACGGTGTTGTCTGCTGGCGTAAGTTTCTTTGGCCTCTTACCAGATCCGGCGTATGCTCAATCATTTATCACAGTATGAGACAGTTTCAGCCATCGTTGCGGTAACTAAATCTTTCTGTACTTTCTTCTTGCTCATGCACACGACCGTCAGTGGGTATTGTACGAGCTTTCTATGAACACGTCACTACAAGAAACGCTCCGGGGCGAGATTTCTTTCCCAGGCGACCCATCTCTGGACGAGCTGAATAATAAATATCCCATCCTCAACGCTGTGATCCTCGAGACTCTCCGCTTACATCCTGCGATTCTGGAAAACCACCACCAAGTACGGCCAATATTCATACATGATTTTACGCTTCTCACGAACATCGAAAGGCGGCTGAAACCATCAATGTTCCCTTGTCGCATCCGATTCCCGGAACTTCAGCCACACACCTCGTTATCCCCAAGGGAACAGTCCTCTTAATTCCCGTGAACGTCTTACAGATGGATCCCGAAATATGGGGTGAAGATGCACATCTATTTCGTCCCGAGCGTTGGTATTGTCCGGAGAGTAAACACAATCTCTTTGCATTCAGCGAGGGGTACAGTTCTTCCCTTTTATATGAAACTGGAAACAGGCTTACTGTGTACCTTTAGGCCGCGGTCTTGCATCGGAAAGAAATTTGCGCTTGCTGAAATCAAGGTCCGCCGGAGTCTTACTTTCTCAGCTCTTCCCACTTGACGATTTATAATCCAGGCATTGACCGTCACACTCATTCGGCAGTTTTCCTTCTCTCCGGGCACATACGAAATTGAGGCTTTCCAAAGTTTTGTCATCCGACCTCGCGTTAAGGGACAAGGAACTAGCTCTCTGCCCCTTACAGTTCGTAGAGTTTAACGGCTTTTCTGTTGTCGAAATATAATTCCAAGCTCAAATTATTGTTTTTTCTCACACTGATCGTATCTTTCGAACTTCTATGATTCAACTTGACGGCTCGCGAGCTAACAATCGACCGGTTTTTCTTCATACTTCCATCGAGTGATTTGCTCCGTCGTTAAAAAATCGGCATCCTCGTCGCACGGTTAAATCAATCGCCCAATTTAGGTATCTTCTTTTCCGCATCGAGCCTCTTCTAGTTCTATATATTTCGGGAAGCTCAAATCCACCAATAGTTCCCCGGTGTTGGGAGGATATCCGCGGAGGGGGACTGAGTCGACCCTGGATCAATTAACGTCCTGTCTTTGGGTTTGATCGAGGTTAAACGTTCGTTACACCGCCAATGGTCCGTCATGTAGTCATCAGCTGGAGCGGTCATGCGCACCATGTGCGAGGACCGGCTGCTACCTACCCTCCTGTCGGCTGGATATCGGCCGACAGAGTAAATGGATCCATGATGGACCCAGCTTCCCTGGAGACCAGCTGACAAGTCAGGCTGGGTGAGCGCTGCAAGCCAACATGGGGATTATCGGACAGTTCATGTAGTCACTCGAATAATTAACAGCACGAAAAATTTAATATATTGATGGTAAAAATTATTTAGCCCTAGTGCTAGTCCTTGTCAGAGTCGCCCATTTCCGTCGCGGCGGCGGGGAAGGTGGCCGCTTTGTCGGCGGCAGCGGCGCCGATGGTGTCATCAACGTCGCGCTGAACTTCATCAACGATGTTGCTGGGGATGCTGTAGTCATTGACACCGTGGGTGGCGCGGTCAGTCGAGAATATTTTTGAATGCCCTGAACCAAAGTCAGCACCGAGGATAGATCAATCATGAGTCGACGTACTTGTTAAGCTTGCGAGCATTTCCGCCGGCCTGGTTGCGGATCTTGCGGAGGTCGGCATCGAGGGAATCCCAGAATTTTGGCCCCGAGTCCTCGATGTAAACTTGGCGCTAAGACGGGCAGGTGGGTCAATGCAATACGAGGAAAGAGATGCTAAAGGAAACGCACCATCAGCGCAACACGTACAGCAGCAGTTGGGGTGTGCAGGGAGCTACCGATGCGCATGCACGCACGCCAAGTGTCATGGGTGAATTTGTGGTACTAAACATTAAAGTCGGAATGAGGAAAGCAGCGGGTATCGTACACGTACCTATGCCATGCCTCTCGGCAACTACAACACAGTTCTAGGATGATGGGATGTCGTTGACTCGCCGCGTGGACTCGGCGTGGGGAGAGAAGATGGCCATTGATCGAGTGGATCATGACAAGGAGATCGCGCCAAGCTTGAGGGACGAGCAGGAGCAGAGAGACCCTAGACAAGGGATTGAGGTAGCACAGCGAGGCTTGAGGAAGTGAGGCTTGAAGCTTGAAGCCTTCGATGGGGAGACTTGACGAATTGCGAGACTAAAATGCCACGGTCTTGAGGCTTGAGAGGGTGTTGCAGAGGGCTCAAAGACTTGAAGACTTGAAGACAAGCCATGGGGTGGCGCGGGCGACACCAAACGACGACGAGTGGGAAGGGGAGTGGGAAGGGGAGGAGAGCAGATGGGGGGAAAGAGAGAGAGCGATGTGGCATCAACCATCCATCAATCACGCCATTGATGGATCGGAGTTCGAATTGACTTACAAGAATTTCATCGTTCCTGACCTATTTCGGATTCGCCTTGTGTCTAGCTTTCACATAGGAAATATACGGCCTTCAAGAAACTTGATTTAGCGATCCATGGCCCATTTAAATATAGCCGATCCGAAGCACTGCCACATCCCACAGCCGAACATTTTGTTTATGTCGTAAACGTGGGCGAATTTCGCAGGCAGCTCCTCGTTCAGGGGCGCCGAGAGCCCGCTGCCCGCACCACAGCTGCTGCGGGGCGGTTGTGTCCTCCCACAACAATTGGTCTTTCAGCAGGCCGTTCGGACCGTAAAATTAAGTGCTTTGCTCGCACGCGTCAGGCGGAGGAGTCTGAGTTCAGCGACTCGGAGGGCGATGGGGATGGAAATTCTGATGAGGAAGAGTTCAGTTCTGATGATGATTTTGTACTAAAATCGATGTATCAGGCAATAGTTTTACTTATGTACTTTCATCACGCTGGCCACCCCACACCTGGGAGAGAAACTCAACTTCCAGCTGATTTTCCATGTTCTCGCCAGCTGGGAATCCGGACTGGATCATCCAGCTGGATTCCATCCCCCTTACAGCTGGTAACAGCTGATGTGTTTTCTGGGATCCAGCTGACGATCTCATCTGGAGACGGCCTGACGGCACTTTGGCGGTGTAGACATGTACCGTGATATTTTGTGCTATATGACCGCTTACTATTACGCCCAATGGGTCTGAATTTGCACAATGGGTCTGAATTTCGCACTTTTCTCCTTCATTTCTTGCTCTTTTCCCTCGGAGTTTTTTTCCATAGTTACCTGCACTAGTTGACTAAAGTTGTATGAAAAATCTATGGGATACGGCGAGAGGAAGGTATTGAGAACGGGTGCCTGAACCATCAAAGTCGGTGATGTTTTGGAAGTTACTTATGCTCTGGCCTTCCGGGTTACTCTGAGCCTCCGGAAAATTTTGAGAGGTATAATATAGTTGATAGTGAACCTTCTGTCTCTTCAGATATTTTTTCCGGGAAGCGGTTGTTGCGTTATGGAGGGAACGGTCTCGAAGGTCACAACATGTCACGTCATTTGTTTAGCGAGCGGAGTTTTAATTCGTCACGCTCCTCCACTAGAACGCAACGCCTCCGCTCCGGAGAAACATTCTGAGGAGGTAGAAAAGTTGGTATATTGTATCTTATACCTCTCAATTTTTCCCGGATGCTGGGGGCGAGCTGGGAAGCCAGAACATCGTCATCTTCCAAAATGTCGCTGAGTTTGATGGTTCAGGAACCCGTTCGCAATACCTTCCTCTTGCCGTATCCCATAGATTTTTCATACAACTGTAGTAAACTAGTACAGGCAACTATGGAAAAAAACTCCGAGGGAAAAGAGCAAGAAATGAAAGAGAAAACTGCGAAATTCAGACCCATTGTGCAAATTCAGACCCATTGGGCGTAATAGTACATCTGCTCAAAAAAGAAGAAATTGTGCAATCTGGATCCGGTAGCTCCCGGTTCAACACCAGCGTCAAATACCCCTAACGATCTTAACTTGGGTCTTGACCATGTCATTCTCAGCTCTCCGTATTGAATGCCAAAAGGTCATTGGCGAGGCCATGCCTTTCCACTTCTCGTCCCGAGTGATAGGTACACACGATATTCTGGTACGATATCCATTATTGAATTTTAACCAGTGGAAGCATACGACGACCAGAGTATGCGGTTGACAGTTAACCACTCACCTTATGAACAAGGTGTCGCATTGGTTGTAAACATACACGGCAAGTTGGCTCTTCTCGTGAAAATTGTGGTCTTTGCTAAAGAATCCTCGAAGATCCCGTTCATTTTCCGGCGGGCGGGTTTGAGTTTTCAGGCGAAGATACAAAGTTAACCACGGAGCTCCTGGAAGCAGGTCTCGCCGACGAGGAGTCGTCTGTGAACCAACTTCTTACAGACCTTTCTGCATTTCTGGGGCGTTCTGGGCCGTCGGTTATCCCGCTTGCAGATTCTCGAACTTATCGTGTGGCCGTCCTCGGACCGTCCAATTTGATGGACGAGGAAAATGAATGGATGGCCGCCGATTTTTCGTTGTTATATCATGCCTTTGGGGGCGTTGCTTCCTCTGAGATATGGTTAACATCCAAAGATTTGCACCAGCATATGGAGTACAGGGCGAGCTTCTCCACGGCCCTGGCCAATATCCTCGCCGTGTCGTATTCAATAAGGACACCCCGCGATTTTACACCCTTGTCGACGACCCCTTCACCGCCTTCGACAAGACGCTGCGCAAAGTCGTGGATCGGGCGGAGGTCGATGAAAGAATAATTGTGATAATCTGCGCCCAAGGCGAACGACACACCGGTTCGCTCAACCTGAGGGGTAGAAAATTTACGAGACAACGCATGCAGGGTATTCTTTGCCAGGCCAAAAGTCCGACCACCGTCCTGTCGACGGCCTGCTACTCGGGCCTATGGGCAGTCCCATACAAAAGCCATACCCTCTCAGGCTCCGAGTACGTCTCAACTTTCGCTGCTACGACCGGCGCGAGCCCCTCTCTTTCAATCCCAGCATCGACGAGTAATCGTTTCCGGGGTGGACGCTATGCTGAAACCTTGGTTTCGAGTCTTGATGGCTATGTGGAGCCCACCGATGACCACCCGCGCACCCTACCCGCCACTTGTCGCGCCGGAATGGCAGAGAAGGTCATTGACCTCTACACCTTCCAGTCCATGACTGCGGCTCGGGCAACGTCAGAAAAGTTCAGCGACTTCGCTGACCTAGTCAAATTCAAGCTGCAAACAAAAAACCACCCAACCCCGACCCTACATCTACCCGATGTTGACAAAGAGTCCACAATCACAACGATTTTAGGTTTTCGCGATGAGATTACTCTTCTCTATCGTCTATCAGCGTTGAAGGAGCTCCCGATTCGGGCCAACTATTCAACACTGCCATTGGGCGTCCAGCAGATTCAAGGGCGTGTCCTCACTGGCGACCTGCGAACCACGGTACTAAAAAAACTGGAAGAATATTGGAGCATCTACCACACACCTCTTGACTACAATAACGTACCTCCATGCAATATGCGACTTTCGATTCTTACCAAAAAAATCCACGAAGGGAGACTCGACGATCAAGGCATCAAGAGCCTACTCCTCCAGATAAACACCCGTATTGAGCTTGACCATGGTGCAAACCTTTTAGGGCGTCACATTATGTCCTTCGCAGGCGCAAATAACAACGACTCCAGGCACTCCTCCATATTGCATTGGAACCCGGAAAATTATAGCCCCGAAAAAATGGTACCGCTGGGCGAATATTTCTTTCAGCTCCAATCGGTTCTGAGCCCTTAATGGGATCAAGTCCTGAACTCGAGCTCCGGTCCAACCTACGACCGCCCAGCATGTTTCTTGGCGTGCACTGCCTACCACCGTGGTTATACAACGGTGGTACAAGTGAAGGCCGTCGTCTCGGCGTTCTTCGAGCCTCGCAAACCCCCGTCGTTACCGTGTTCGCAGAGTCTTCCGAACATGGTCTCCGCCATCAACGAGCGCATCGACTCCTTGGCGTAGAGTCTTTCCGTCACGACGCTCAGTTCGTGGGCGTAGCAAGGTAATGTTCGGCGGTAGGACACCCCGTACTCCAGCATGGTAGATTCTTCTCGCGAATGGCTTCACGGCGTACATCCGGACACCCAAGTTTGGTTTTGTGTGGATTTATCTGGACACCTCCCCCTTCCCGCCCCGTCCCATCCAAATCGTCCGTCTAAACTTTTAGAAGCAATCTCTCTGTTTCCTCCCTGCCTAATGCCGTATGAATTTCTCTTTCTCTTCGCGTCGCTTTCTTTACGCACGATTCCCTTTTCTCCCTACTCCCTACCCTTCCTAGATTACTATATTCATAACTAAGTCTTCCGGAAACACCTGCAAAAATTCCTCCGGAACCAATAATACAAGCACCCAACAAGTCGAACGAACGCCAAACCGAACGTGGCGTACAGTATGAATGCGAAGTAGTTATTGCGCATTGCGTTGTAGCGTGCTTCGTGGCTTTGGATCTCATGCTTCGAGATGTTTTGATCGTCTATGTTCAGCCAGCCCCCCATATCTTGAACAGCAAGAGCAAGAGCTCCGTTCGTTAACATCCACACGGCCACCAGTCTGGTACGGAAGGTGCGGTTGGAGTCGTCGAGGGTGGGCTTCTCGGCTAGTTCTTTCGAGTCATTCTTTGCCAGGGCGCGTGAAACAGTCGCCTTGAATGCATTATCGATATCTTCTTGAACATTCGTTGTATCCTCAACGGTCGGAGCGTCAGCGCCTATAGATTTCCTTGAAGACACCGAGGGTAGTTCATCCGCCTTGTCGCTTCCTTTGGTTCCCCAGGAAACCTGAAATCGGTATACAAGTTAGCGTCGTTGAGAGGTAAACAGATGACAGACATCGTGCAAGTTACAAAACGCGTAAACATTCAGGACATTGACGAAACTAGGCGCCAAACCTGACAAGAACAGTTGAGATATGACAATATCACAACGAGATTGTTTCCATACAAAGGTACTGCAAGAAAGAGCTGAACATGTGCCATGGATCGCCGTATAAACAGGACGCAAAGAAATAAATTCCAAAGGTTGAGAACATCGCTGCCGCGAGAGGACCGATAGGAGGTTGGAAAAATGCGAGGATAACGCTGTGGGCCGAATGCTTTGCGAGTGCCTTGGGAATCTCCTGCCAGTCGGTCGATATAAGCCTGAGACTAGCGTACATTTCGCAGTGCACTTACCGCGAATGCTAAAGCCGTCAACCAGAAGGAGCAAACCAAAAGATACACCGCGAGGATGGCGTACACCCACAGGGTGAGGCTGTACGCGAATCGCTCTCCCTTTGGTCTGTTTCCGAGTGCCAGGACGAACTATATAGTCGGTCAATGATTTTCGACGTATAGTTGGTTCGGCACACCTGCAGGGCCAAAAAAATCAAGTATATCCATTTGAGACATAGATTGATCCAATGACTCTGGAACACCGTTAAGAATTTGAGGCAGAGCAGGAGTCGCAACACTCACAACAACAAGTGTCCCAAAGAAAATTCCTTGTGACGGAAGAAGGTCGATAATAATAGAGAAGGTCAACCAGAGATTGGCGAGTGCAAACCAAGAAAAAAGGAGCGAAAAGGCGTTGTACTGGAACAGTGTTACGAGTGAAAAAAATGTGCGCTGAGGTAAGAGCACGTACCAGTGCCTGGATGTGAAAGAGTGTAAGCCTGATGATACCATGCCCCGATTGATAAAGCCTGAAAAAGTTGACCAAGGCGTAGACCGATGCAGCGAACGACCCATTCAACCAGCGTCTCCGTTGCCCAATGAGCTCCGCTGCAGACTCGGGAACGTCGGTCTCCGCCTTGCTGGGCTTCACATATGTCAATGTCCATCTGTCATTAGCTTTTGCAACCAGTTCAAAACACAGGATTCGGTCTTCCGCTACGTATTTGTTTTAAGTAAGTAGGATTCGGCGCAGGAGTAGGAGAAGGAATCACCCAGGAACATGTTCTTCTGGAAAATGGACATTCCATTTATCCCTTTGTCCCTAGGGCTCCGACCCGTGCCCGTCGATGACGGAGTCGACGTACGGACGGTACGGGTACGGACCCGTCCGTGAGAGCCTTGGAGGCTTCGCAGCTACGGGACGGATACGGGACGGGTTGGCCCGTATACGGAGCACCCGTACCCGTCCGTCGACCGTCGATCAACGGGTCCAACAGGTTGCATAATCCGGCCAATTCGGCGAGCCGGTGCTAGGGTCCCACGATGCTCGCTAGCGGTGAACAACCTTACAATCAAGTGTCAAAAAGTCGGCGGCGGCCCAATCTTACTCAATCTCAAGTGCGGCTACGTAAAAAGGGACGTAGTAGGGACGTACGTCATTATTTCTGGACTCACGACTTCAATTGCTTGTGTGCAATTTCGACTATGAGCATCCTGGAGCCAAAACCAATGGCCCGCGACTCAGTAATAGACTTGGGGCTGTCCAGCAGCCCCATTTAAACATGACCTCGATTATTCTTGGCACAAAACTGACGCTGCGCGCCTATCACCCGTCTTCGACGGCCGTAACCCGTCGAACGGATGTACCCGTCCGTTTTGGCTTGCTGAGAGTCAGGCCAACGGGACGTTGACGGGACGGATGGTGTCAAAAACGGCCGTAGATCGCCCGTTCCGTTCGACGGGACGGACGGATGGGAGCCCTATTTGTCCCCCAGACGGTCCGCGAGGGAGTGGTCGCCGTGAAAGTATTGCTCGAGGGGCCTGCCCAGAATCGCACGATAGCGGTAAGCACTGAATGCACCAGGGAGGACTGAGACGTAGCCGAAAGAGCTCTCCAAAGGTTTATCTGCATCATAGTTTGATGGGGATTCGCAGGAATGCGGCGGGAAACGTACCCAGGATGTTGGACATCTTGTACTCGAAATTTTGGGCAGCAACCAGGGGATTGAGAAGCTTCCTTCCTCCCTTGATCATAGCATGAATTTCGCCTGGTTTTATATCAGATTCGTCCGCGAGCATTGAAGGGATGGCGTACCGCAGCAGCCACCGAGGTGGGGATCATTATAGAAAGCTTCCCAGAGATAATAGATCGATTTACGACCAGGCTTGGTTCCCGCGTCGATCAGAACGCAAACTTCCGGCTGTGCCGAGAGAAATTCAGGGTGAAATAAAGAAGTTGAGGGAAATAATTACAACAAGAATTCGCCCAATAGCGTTGAAGAGCCAGCGATGCGAGTTAATTTTCTTCTGGTTCTTGGCTTTGATGATTAGGATGATCTGGACGGGAACAAGATTGAGAGCATCATCTCCCTCTTGCGGAAGGACCAGTTGTGGTTTTGCATCCACTGATAGTTGTGTGGTATACTGAGGAACGTCACTATACGCACTACAACCAAAGGCAGATCCTTGCGAACCTCAAATATGTGCGCCTGAGTTTCTTTGCCGTCAATCTTCTTCTTCATCACTCCGTCCTGGTACACGCCAACTGTAGCAAGAACATCGAGCACGCTCTTATCCATCGCTTCAAGCCCATCGATGATCAACGCGACTACGATCTTCTGCCATCCAGGCTGGCCGGCCTCAGCATTCGTTTTCCAATACTTCGATTGCCGGGTCTTGCAGATATCGCGCACATTGAGCATGACACCATGCAGCGTTCGGGCATAGAGCGTCTTGTCCTCGTTGTACGACGTGACGGCAATCAGCAGCTGTGTCTCCCGCTCGTAATTCTTGGCCCGGAGGGACCAGCCGTTCTCCTCAGTAAAGAAATCCGGATCGCACGTAGCCGCGGTATATCTCATGTGCCTGAATGAATCGTAAATATTGAGCCTCCAAAAAATTGGGAACCAGAGAATCCTTACGAGAATTCCGTAGACTTGGTGGCTGCGTACTTGGCCTCGATCGCGTTGTGCACCGCGGTGGGGACAGGGTATTCGGCGATGAAATTCCCCTGTGTGAGCTTGACTTTCCTGGTGACGCCGCGCTTGATCATCTGGCGGCGCCTCCAGCCAGCGTCGAGAGACACCACAGAGTCGCGGGACATCGGACTGCCCGGTGCCATGTTGAATCGCGGACGCGGAGGTGCCAGCCTCGTAATCTCGAATTCAGCCGACACTGAACCTAGATGGAAATAGCTTACCGAGAACCTGAAGGATAATTAAACTCTCCAACATCGAGCGGCACCTCCGCAAACGCGTCGAGTTCGTCATCATCGTCCAGCTTCAGACCAGGAGAATTCGGGAACAGTAATTCAGACTTTTCGTAATAGTGAACGCCTCCAGGGAAGTTCAGGTCATGAGGATCCGTGAAAGGATCGCCGTCGTTATCTCCCGAAGAAGAGGAGGAAGCGGAAAATTGTTGTAATGTGGTCATGGACAGTCCAGCTGCAGATGAGGAGAGAAAAAGGGCCCAGGCGCGTCAAGATCCAGAGGCAAATGAAGGTCAAAAAGAAAGACCAGCTTCAGATTTGGTGGCGAGGAAGTTTTTAAAGACACAGCACCGTCAGGCCAAGAGCCGGCGAACTCGATACGAGCAGTGTGTATCAAAGGGACGGAACCCGGTTGTTCGACGGCGGTCCGCCAGTGAATCATGTCGGAAAGGCGCGGTCATGATAATTAGTACAATACGCCGTTGCTGGCAGTTGTCCGTCGGTCTGGACAGTTACAGCTATGTCGGTTTTTCGTGCAAGACATTTAGAACGGGAAAATGAGTCTCATATTCTTGCATTGAACTATCCAAATTCGTGGTGTTTGTAGTAGCGGGCGGCAAAACCACCGGAACAAGCCGAGACTGCTCCCACGCGTCCTAGTTGGGTGAGTAGGCTACTTCTTTCGGTCAACATGCAGACTTCACACCATCTCGAGGGCTTAATACTATTAAAGATACGACACACTATTTCTAATCTAAGCTTGCTTGCGTGGCGTAAGCTTCATCCGGCACCCGTCTTTGGGGAACAACGTCGCAATGATGCTAAATACCGAATCATCAGCACTCGCGCCAGAAGAGAGGGATAAGGGGTACGCACTCAACCAAGGGTGTCAACGGCGTAATCTCGTGCTCCCAGTCAAACATCGTCGCCGCGATGCCAACCACAAGCCCAATGTTCATCATCGCGTACTCGAGCCCGATGCACCGGTGTGGTCCCGCGCCCCACACCATGTAGTTCTTCGGGTTCGAGTTCGCGGGGCCCGTCGGGTCGAGCCAGCGCTCGGGGACGAACGCGTCGGGCTCGGGGTAAACCACGGGGTCGTGCAGCGAGTTGTAGAAGGACGGGATGAGCATGCTGCCTGCGGGCACGGTGTAGTCGTCCGAGATCGGGAACGCCTTGGTGGACTTGTAAGGGACCTGCGGGGGATATATGAGCGGGGCGAACGCGTGTGGGGATTAGAGAATGAGGCATACCATGACCACGGGCGGCTTGACGCGTAGGCTCTCTTTCACGACGGCCTGGAGATAGGGCATCTCGTCCATGAGCTCGATCGTCAGCGGGTTCTCAAAGTTGCCCTTGCGCACGCGCTCCTGCTCTTCCCGGACCTTTGCGAGGATCTCCGGGTGGTCCGCGAGGTGCTGGAATGCGTAGATCAAGCCGCTGCTCATGGCGTCCTGGGAGGCAAAGAGGAAGGAAAAGACGACCATCGCCATCTCGTGGTCGCTGAATTCACGCCGGCCCTTGTACGTGGGGTCGTTGAGCGTCTGCACCCATTGGTCCAACAGGCATGTCGGTTCGCCGCCGTTGGCCATCTCGATCTTGCTCCTGTGAGCGGCGAGCTCCAGCCAGTACATGGCAACCTTGCGGGCCTGGATTCCCTTCCAGATTTTGGTGCCAGGCCAGGCAAAGGGGAAGTTGACGAGCTCTAGAGCGTTGGTGACCGCCCAATACTTGTCATTGATTATTTTGGTAGCTTCGGCGGGAATGTGGTTTCCACAGAAGACCCGCAGAGAGGTGTCCATGTTAAGAAAACGCGCTTTCATCATGATGGGCTGGGGGGAGGTGCCAAAGTCTTCGCGCCATTCCTTGAAGTGTTTGCGGGTAATAGCATCTTGGATCGTGACATACATTCTAAAATGGGGTCGGAATAGAGTTTTGGAAACGTTTGAGAGACGAACCCAATTGCTTTGCGCGTGAAGAGATTGTTGAGGCCCCGGCGATAATCGACGTGAGTTTTGCCGGTCAAAAATACCCTGCGACGCGTTCAGCATCGGGCGTAAAAAAGGAGTGAGAGCCAAGCACTTGCCAGTTATCGGGGAGCAGAATTTTTTTGGCGGAATATACCAGACACGGCTCGGCGTAGGTGGGCGAGTTGAGAATTTTGCGTGCATAGTCGTTCGACGAGGCCATCACGATGAAGCTGAGGCAACTAAGCGACCGTAGAACGAGATAGAGAACGTCTACTTACATATTGAAGACGCTGATTGCACTGAGGACACCCGAGTCCCACTGCTTCTTGTATCCCTCCATGGTTGGCTTCATGGAGTCTGCGAATTTTCCGATGATGGGGATGGTCCATGCGTCGCCGGGCAGATGGCGTTTCTTTACGCGGTAGACGGTCTGTTCAAGGGCGAGAAGGGCGAAAAGAATGGCGCCGGTCGTGTAGAGCCATGCGTAGGACTCTGGGGCCTTGAAGGACAAGGCGGAGGGGAAGGAGTAGAGGGGGGAGGAGGTGGAGGACGCGGCGGCGGCGGCGGACGAGGGGCCCTTGAAGGAAGCCATGGCGTGAATGGGAACGACAAGAAACCGTTCGAGTATTTATCGCTTGATGGCAACATCAGACCACTTTTTCTGGAATTATTAATGATTGCCTGTTCGCTTCAAAATTGGACGGGAAAGAGCCAGAGCCAGCCCAGAGCTCAAGAAATGGCAATCAGAGCAGGAAGAGAATATACGATCGGCATCGAATGGACTCCTTGAAAAAGTTGGTCACACGATAAAATGTATTAAAAAACTGGTGTCGATGTTTCAAGACGCGTTGACGCGACGAGCGCGTAGTAGGCGTACAAGACTATCCGACGCGTAGCCTAGGCGGTAGAACGCGGCAGAAAAGACGAAGCGCGCCGTGTGCTTTTCGCCCGCGACTTTGACTTCACGTGATGCAGCCGGCACTCGGATACTCCGCTCGGCCAGTACTCGGCCTGCTTTTGAATTTGGGGAGGATTTGAACTTGATTAGCGGTGACTTCGATGGTAGGAAGGTAATAAATGAAGAAATTGATTTAGATTGACTGGTAACTACCAAAAAAAATAGACTCGAAATAAAATGTACATGTACATGGACTAAAACCTCATCGTACGCGTCGAAAGTGGTGGTAAGAGGAAAGAGATGGATTACGCCTGAACTACAAGGGGACCGCCGATGTGCCGCTCACGTGTGCGTAAAAGGCAAGAACTGCCGCAAGTTTGCAGTTGTTTCGTCTAAGCACTGTAATCTCCCCTCGAACGACGCCACAAGAATGCAAGGGATGCATTCAAGTCAGCGCAAGGGTCGTGCGACCCGCGCCATGTTTCGCGTGTCCGACCCGCTGTACCAGGTTGCCAAGACAGTCTTACATCTAGCACGTCAAACGCCGCGCTTAAGATCATTTTGGTAGTCTCCGCGCCACCATTTATGGCTCGCGCCTCTTGTCCTTCTTCATCCAGCGTCTCTTTTTCTGTTCTTTTCTTTCGGGCGCTGGACCCCACAGAAGTCCGCGACTTCCTGTGTCGCCATGTTCTTTCACTTTTCTCTCCTGGCCGTCTTTTTTTGGTTCTTCAGCGCTCAGGCAGTCCTCGTGAATGTGACAATCGACGACACTACAGGCGACTCCTTGACTGGAGCCCTTGTAACCTACACTCCCCCAGACGCGTGGAACAGCGGCGCAACCTGCAATAACAATTGCAGCGTAGATCCGGACACGAAGAAACTGGAAGCCGGCACTTGGCACGATTCTACGGTTAGTAGACCCCAGTTCCATTATTCTCCCATTTAACGCCGGGCGCGACTTGTGTAGTTCAGTGTCGATGCAGTCGCCCACCCAAACGTTCCCCTGTCGGCCACGGTTTCGTTCAACGGGTCCTCTGTTTATGTCTTCTGCGCAATCTCCCGCTCGAGCACGAGTCCCGATGGTTCTGCCGATCTGATCTTCACCATCGACGGCGTCGTGGTTGGCGGGTTCGAGAAGCCAGCCCTGGGGACCGCTGGCTTCGACTACAGGGTCCCTGTATACGCCAACACCGCCCTCCGTCCCGGGGTGCACACCCTCACCGTGCAGAACGGGCGCCCGGACGGCAGCAGGTCCCTCATGATCCTCGATTCCATCGTGTACACGTACGACGACGGCACTACCCCGTCCACACAGGCCCCCGGTGCCGCCGCGTCCGCGTCCACGGGGGCCTCCGTCACGCACGGCCCCTCCCCCACCACCCTCGCCGTCGTCAGCGTCCTCGTCTTCGCGGTCGTCCTCATCCTCGTGATCCTCGCGATTTTCCTGTACCGCCGCCGCCGCCACCGCCGCGCCGTCTACGCGCGTTACATGCCGCAAGGCGCCGTGCGCGCCTTCCCCGCGGACCTTGCCCCCGGCCGGCCCCTCTCACCCGCGATATCCCCGCTGGCCCCTGTGTACGCGGGCGGCCGAGGCGGTGGCAACAACGGCGCGAACTGGTGGGTCGGCCGCGACCAGAAGACCCGCGATGGCCCCCGCGGCACCCACCGCCCCTACTTGGATCTGGATCCAACGCAGGCGGGCCTCCAGCGGCCCCAGGGGTGGGAGCGCACGGCGCCACGTCCGTATCATTGAGCAACTATCGAAGTACCTTAAGAAATTTGTTTTAACATTTTGTATAATGCGAACGCTCCTTAATTTGTTAATCGTTGGATAGGCTCCTCCTTTTCTTTTTCCGAAATGACATCTGCTCTGCGCACGAAACCTCGCTGTCGTACAATCTCGAGCAACAGACAGCCATCTTACCCTCCTATGGGAAGACTTTCCCGCCCATCTCCGGGTCCTTGGTGGCCTTCACCACTCTCCGCACTCTACGCCAACTCGTCGAGGCCACAGACCAGAATTATATCGAGTTATTCGGTGCCGTAGCAACAGCATGGCCCGGGTGTGCGCACGGGACCGTGGAGGCTCGTTTGACGCACGAAGCGGCCTGGGTTAGCCAGCACGCCGAGGACCTTCCCAGTCACTTCACCAAAATTCGAGCGACGCTGGCGGCTGCTACCTTTGCCTACATCTCAGTGTCCGAGATTCCTGCCTTCGTCTCGAGTTCGGATTTCCCGAAAGGTGACCCCGACGAAGCAGTAGAATCCATCGCCCTTCATGCTCACAATCAATGCGACCCAAGCCAACCTATCGTTTATATCCCCCCATTCTTGCCAACAACGGAAAAGAAGCTTCTCACCAAGGCGAACCCTACTATTTGTGCCCCCGGGCCTGACATGGATTGTCCTCCGTGTCGCCACGGCCAAAGCTATCATTCACCACTGTCGGTATGGTGCGATGGTCCTTCCGGCAATATGTGCGTCCTGTTGAGAATTAACGTGATTTTCTCTGGTTATCCATCTCTTCTGTTTTATTAGTATCACCAACAGCACAACACGATCCAGAGCGTTCTTACCTCCGCCTCGCCGCCCCTCTCCCGGGAAGGGGCTCCGGGCTTCATCAACTGCTGGAAGCAGAAGTCAGCAAGTTGGCGGATAACATTGACTCTGGCCGAGTGATCTGGCCAAAATTTCTCTTTCCGACAACAACGACACAAGTTGATTTCTATTCCCTGTTGCTGGGGGCATTGAACGAGAGGGCGCCTCGGACACACTTCCAAATCTTCCATACGATCACGACATCCCGCATCTCCCTCGCGTATCACATAATGAGCAATTGCTGCAACGCCTCCAGCGCTCACACAGGTGGCTATGCGAACTATCATGGCGTTCTCTAGTACCATTCACTCCTTCTCTAGTACTAGATCCTCGTGCTTTAAGACGGATCTCCATACGGACGACCTGAAACAGAGTAATGTGTTCACAGCATTCATAGACGAAAATTATACAGGGGAAGGAAGAATTGTGCATAAAGTCGTACGAACATTAGGTAGGAGAAGGAAGGATCGTGCGTAAAGAAAGTGAGATGAGCTCGTACAGTATAGATGAACATTAGGTAGGGGACGGAAGGAATGTGCGTAAAGAAAGTGAGATGAAGAGAGTGGGGTTCGTACGGTATAGACGGACATTAGGTAGGCAAGACCCTTATCGAGTAAAGAGAGTGAAATGAAGAGAAAGGAATAATAGGTAGGGAGGAAACAAAGAGACCGTTTGTAAAGGTTTGGACGCTACGGGGCGGGAAGACGGCACAAATGTCCTGTACAAAGAGGCGGTTGCCAGATGAATCTAGCAGGGGGCCATGGCGCAACGCTGTAGGTCCAAAACAAAACAAACTCGGGCGTCCGATACGAGAAGCCGTGTGGCCGGGGATGTACGCTATGCGGCGTAGCCGAAACGCTTCGGGCGAGCGAGCGCAAGGGTGTCCGATACGAGAAGCCGTTGACTGAATATGTCTACCGTCGGACCAGCCGTGTTTCGTGGTTTGGTCGCGAGATCGTTGGCGCGCTCCGCCGTGAGTCATGATGTAAAAAAAGATGGCGCGGGTGTCCAAAACGTGAAGCCAGTTGCCGGAAGAATCTACCGTGGTGGGGGTATACCAAAAGTCGTGCGGGTGTCCGAAAACGTGAAGCCATTTGCCGGGGGAATCTACCGTGGTGGGGTGGGGGTATAAGATCGTGTGGTACGAAGCCGTGGGGCGTAGAAATGCGCGCGTATCCGAGAAAACAAGCCATATGTCGAAATGCAGAGCGTCGACCAACCCTTCAAAGCCCGCGCAACCGCCGGTAGAGCTTCTTGAGGCGCCTGACGAGGCTCCTCCTCTCGCTGATCTTTCCCCCGTCGACTGGGCGTCCGACGTTGCCGCGTTTCCAGCGCAGCGCCTGCGCTGCGACCCACGATGAACTCGATTGGGCGGGAGACAACAGAGGTGAGGGACTGTCCGACGCGGCCCGGGGCGGGTGGGATGGGCGAGTTGTGCGCTTGAACTTGTTGAGGGAGTAGAAGCGGCTTAGGCGGCTGCCGAGTGGTACCGGAGGAATTGTTGGAGACTCGGCGTGCTGCTCCTGGACGCTTGTCGCTGCTTCCTCCGAGAAAAACAGGCAGCGTGGCGCTGCCCACATCCATCGAGACCCTGTAATCGAGTTTGTAGTTGGAATCCGCGAGGGAAGGACCGTCTCTTGTAATGACTGGGGCGGGAAGAGATCTTCTGTGCTCCTTTTTGCGGTCGAGTGCCGCGGACGAGGCTGGGGCGCCAGAGACGGAGTGCCTGTAGTGGTGCTGCTTGCGTCCAAAACCGACGATCTTCGACGGGGCAATGTCGTCCGTGGGTCGTACGGTGGGAAAAACGGAATGACGCTTGCGACCAAAGCCAACAGTCTTGCATGTCGTGGTGTCATCCGTGGATTGCAACGATTCAGAGCAGTCAGAGTCGGACACGGGAGAGATGGGACGGGAGTCGAAGTCTGGGGAGACGGCCTGGGCGTCGACGGGGCTCTGCTGGTCATAGGCGAGGATGGGGTTCTGGTCCAAGATGATTCCGGCTGGGCGAGCTTTTCTTTCCGTGGCGGGAGCGCACGCGTACGCGTCTTGGGTCTGGAGGGTGAGGTCAAGACGCGATAGTAGACGAAGGACGGAATGAAATTGTACCATGACGGAGCAGGAATCGAAGCAGAGATCCATTAGACGAGAAAAGAGAGGTGGTGGTAGAGGAAGGGATGCCAAAATGGCTCAAGCGCTGAACCTTTAAAGGGGCTGCTGACAAATCTGATCGCTCGACGCGTCAATCACGTGTGAAAAGCCCGCTTGGGAAAGCTATTGATAGGGCTCCAGTGCCAGAAGCGAAATTGTAGAGGCAATGACGACGTTTTGCACGTCATATCCAAGTCCAGCAGCATTCAAAAGGACACGCCGACGAGAGGCTTCTTCACTCAACCACCAACCATCATGTTCCGCTCAGCCATCGCCCGCACGTCCGTCGCACACGCCCGCACCTTCCACTGCACCCCGTCCGCACGAAAGACCATCACAGAAAAAGTCGCAGAGACTGCAGACACCGTGCGTCTGTTGTCGACGCGTTTCTTCCACCTCTGACCCATCTCTAGGTAAACAAAAAATTGGGCAAGGGGCTGGCGAGCGCCATCGAGACGGGAGAGGAAGCAGCTGGTTCAGTGAAGAGTACAGTCTGTAGGTGTTCATTGGCCTGATGTGCCCGCCTATTGCTAATATTCCCTCATAGCGTCCACAGCGGAGGACGGCAAGAAGAAAGCCGGAGAGGCGGCCACAGTGGTCAATCAGAAGAAGAACGAGGTCGGTCGCCAACCTCCACGGGAAACACGCCCATACTGAGGGCGTCGTTCAGACAGCCGCGAGCGCGCGCGAAACGAAAGACGAGGTGTACAAGAAGGCCACCAAGTGATTGCAGGGAATTTTGCTGTGTCAGATAAATTGTAGCAATAATTGTGTCTTGTAACTGGACAATATCATATTCAAATCTGGGAAACGGGTCCGATTGTCGAGCCATGGCAGTGCGTATTGGAGGGAATCAGCGGCATTCATTGACTGGAATGCACTAGTCGAGGCCCGAGGGAGCAATGTTGACGGTGCCGGGGTTCGAATCAGCGGAGAACCGAGTCACATCAGTGACGGTGTGTAAAGGCTCCGACTGTCACAGCGTTTTTCTTTTAAACCTAGTCGTACCTCACAGGTCGTCTAATCAGCCCCCCCAATTCAACCCCCAACCAACACACTTAGAAGGCAGTATATCTCCCCTTCCCATTAGTACAACTGCATGAAAGGGTCGGTGTCTCCTGCTCTCCCCCCTCGGTTAATCTGACATCCATTCGTGGCATCGCAGAGAAGAGACTCAGCTTCAGGATGTCCCCGTAAACGAGATTGAGTCCAACTGGGACCAAATCGTAGACAGGTTCGTCCTTATTACCCTTTTTTTGTGCTTTCTGTGCTCAATTTTCGTCTCTGATAGCTTCGATGGCATGGAGTTGAAGCCTGAGCTTCTCCGTGGTATCTACGCTTACGGGTGAGCAGCATCCCTCACATTTCTGTCGCTGATCACAACTGATCTGTTTTTTGCGCAGTTTCGAGCGTCCTTCCACTATTCAGCAGCGCGCCATCGTCCCCGTCGTAAAGGGTCACGATGTGATTGCGCAAGCCCAGTCCGGAACTGGCAAGACCGCTACCTTTTCCGTTTCGATCTTGCAGAGGCTGGATCCCGAAGTCAAAGGGACCCAGGCCCTCATCCTCGCACCCACCCGCGAGCTTGCCCTCCAGATCCACAAGGTGGTCGTCGCCCTCGGCGACTACATGTCTATCCAGAGCTTGGCATGCGTGGGCGGCACCAACGTCCGCGAGGACATGGCCAAGCTCAAGGAAGGCGTCCAGATCGTCGTCGGCACCCCTGGTCGTGCGTTCGACATGATCAAGCGCGGTGCGCTCAGGACCGACGGTATCAAAATCATGTGTCTCGACGAAGCCGACGAGATGCTGTCCCAGGGTTTCAAGGACCAGATCTACGAGGTTTTCCAGCTCCTCCCCAGTGACACCCAGGTCGCCCTCTTCTCTGCCACCATGCCCGCCGAGGTCTTGGAGGTCTCCAAAAAGTTCATGAGAGACCCCGTCAGGATTCTCGTCAAGCGCGACGAGTTGACCCTCGAAGGTATCAAGCAGTTCTACATTGCCGTAGAGAAGGAAGAGTGGAAGCTCGACACCCTTTGCGATCTTTACGAAACTATCACGATTACGCAGGCCGTCATTTTCTGCAACACCAGGAGAAAGGTCGACATGTTGACCGAGCAGATGCTCAGCCGCGAGTTCACCGTCTCGGCCATGGTGGGCATTGTTCTTCCAGTATATTCTTTCTGGTTGCTAATTCCTTTACCAGCACGGAGACATGGAGCAAAAGCAGCGCGAGATCCTCATGAAAGAGTTCCGTACCGGCTCCACGCGTGTGCTCATCACCACCGATCTCCTCGCGCGCGGCATCGACGTCCAGCAGGTCTCCCTGGTCATCAACTACGATTTGCCCACCAACCGTGAGAACTACATCCACCGCATCGGTCGTGGTGGGCGTTTCGGTCGCAAGGGTGTTGCTATCAACTTTGTCGCCACCAACGACGTCGCTATGCTCCGCGACATTGAACGTGAGTTTCAGCCTCCATCACTGGGAGCTGTTATACGGAATACTGAATTTCGTTCGCAGAGTTCTACAACACCCAGATCGATGAGATGCCCCTTAACGTCGCGTATGTCTTATTATTTTCATTGTTGAGAGTCCTGCTGATATTTTTTTGTTGAAAGCGATCTGATCTAGATGCGGCCTTATCTAGATGTGCCCGCGTCTCCGGAGTACGTCTGAGCACCCGTGTTGTACCTGTATAGCCTTTTTTTCTTTATCCGACGAATTGTCCATGTTTTACCGACCAAATTTGATGATTTATTACGGTCCACGTTTGATCATGAGTGATTTTGATCGTTTTTTTTTCTGGTGGGAGGAACACGACGACCTTGAGTACTGAAGAGGGATTTACGACGCTCCGTCACCTCTTTGGTTAAACTATGTTCTAGTCTTCGTACAGTGATTCATTACGGCCCATTCTAAATGCGAGTACAACATGTCTGGAAAATTAAAAGGTATATCATGCTAAAGTAGCTCCACTGGTATTCGAGTTTCTGCTCGTCAGCTCCAAGCTTGCATTTTTCGCCTCCGCCTTCTTCATCTCCTTTTCGCGTTCCTTCTTCTCCCGCTTCTCCCTCTCTTTCGGCGTCTCGTCCCGCCATCGGTAGTCTCCTTGACATCCCGTTTGGCAAATGTCCTTGACGTTGAACGCACACATCATAGTCGTCACGAGGAACTCGGGGAGGAGATGCAGGACATAGAACGCCGCCTTGTCCCCTGCCGTGTTCAGCGCCTGGTGGCCTGGAGTCGCAATGTTCGGGGTCGTGCTGTGCATGACGACGAGTCGATAAAGCGGGGGGATCGTCTGTCGTCGGGGTTAGCATAGTGCATTTAGTGGATGATGAGGAGTCATACCAAAAGCATGGTCATGACCAGCAGGAAGTTCATCGCGCGCTGGTCGATGCGGGGAACGTTCTTCCGAGCCCAGAGGAGCGTGGATGTCTCCAGTATGACGACCGTCAAACCAATTGCGCTGCTCGTATATCTAGAGTTGAAAAAGTCAGGTTCAGTTCAATCCGTGTGATCGAATAAAAGAGTAGACTCGCCTCAGAGCCTGGTCGCGGAGGTTCGCCGCGGTGTCGGTGGCCTTGTAAATGTGCGCCGTCGCCACGATGGCGGTCACCATCGCTGCGAGGTAAAGCACGCCAAGGAACTCGGACCAGCGGCGGTACCAGAACCGCCGCCGCGGGTCTTCGATGCCGGGGGTGCTTGGTAGGGGCGCGCTGGGCTTCCAAAAGCCCGTCGAGTCGGTTGACACCAGCGGGGGGAGGTGCACTGACTGCGGCTTGGACTCGGAGGCAGGAGTGCCGTTCGTTGTGTTGACAAGCACTGAGCGTATAAGTTTGGATACCATGTGCACCAAGGTAAGGTAACCCAGTGCGAACGTCGCCTGCATGTATTCGCTGAGTCCTGGAGACTCAGTACTCGGCTGCGCGGCCACTACTGCGCGGAGAGAGTATACGACGGGTCTGTTGTGAGTTGATGAGCGTGAGCTGCGAGGATGTTGGAACATTGACTTGCCGCTCGATTGCAAAGCAGAGAGCTTGGATGATAACTGCGGTGCGCGAGCGTCGGTCGACGATTCGGTAGACGAATACAGGCAGGAGCAGGCCGTACGCCGCGGCAAACACGATGGACGCGGGCAAGTCATATGCGCGCAGCGAAATGCCGCCGACGAGGGACGGGGAGGACATTTCCGCGTAGGAGAGGAGACGGGGGGGCGAAAACGGACGCGTCTTACTGCAGCTTCAGACTGCGCAGATTTATTACTTTGATGCTTGTCAAAAAGCTGTCGGACGCCGAGACCAGCCGATCCAATGGGCTATGCTTGATGTTTTGGGAAGCAGGTCCGCAGCAAGCCAGAGAAAGCAAGAAGTGATGCGCGAGTTGAGTTCCTCATAGAGGTTTGTGCAAAAACGAGAGGGACCAGTTTTCCAGCATGCGGTTAGCAGAATAAATTTCGGGATTGGCTTGGGGAATGTCGGCCACGGAGAAAACCCTAACAGAAAGACTTCGAAAAAAACAAAGCAAGATGGGAAGGAAGAAGGGCTCGGAGGACAAGAACGGTGGGAAATCATGACGTCAGCGGTGGTCTTTGCTTTCTCTCTTTGCCAAAATGCATCGTCTGCTCGCGCGCTCTCCTCGTCGCGCATTGCCTCAAATAATCGGGCCTAGATTTTCACCTCGAACGTTCCCAAGGTGCTTGCACACCCAATATGAGGACAAATACTCGGAAAAATTACGCAAAGTCGCAGAGGAGTGAGACGTGTTTCTCCAGGTCGTCTGTTTTTCGTGACGGCTCTCTGACAGTTGCACTCCATCTCTTTCTTCTTGATGCTCGAGTAGACGTGGCCTGAGCGTTTCCGAGTTGAAAACGAAGATCAAACTCGAACAAGAGGAACTGGCGCTTCAACGGCGCAATAACGCACCGACTCGTTCCCCGGCGGAGCAAGATGAAGGAGCAGCAGAAAGCGTTCGTAAAGATAGCTCCCCCGTAAAGGTGAGCTCCGTTCGCCAGCACCGACCAACTCTTGCTAAAACCCCGTTGCAGCCGCTGTCTTCCCTCCTCAACATTCCCCGCATTCTCGCCAGCCCGCACACAGCGGAACAAATATCGGCGTTATGGACAGTATACCATGCTTCCCGTTCCAACGGAACCGGTCGCGGCTATCTTTGCGCGTCCATACCGCTAGATCTGTACACCAAAATGGCAAGCACTGGTGCAAAATACCCAATGTTCATCGTGCCCGTCCGACGCGACAAAGATCCGGCTACACCACCCGTAGACGGCGAGATGGATGCGGCCCATGAATTTTATTTCCTCCAATGGGCATTCCACGACGCGCCGCCCATTCCCTCACTGAGCGACGATTTATTCAGCCCGCCGTCGGACCAGAAAGCACCCCCGTCGGAACCCAACCCACAGACCTCTACGGTCATGTTCACGCCTTTGCAGGAATACAAAATACGCGGATCATTCGCGACGCCATACCTTGTGCTGACGAACTACACGGATCTCGCGCAGAGTCACGGAATCGTTCTCCTGAGGGGGGAAATAACTCCATCCGCTGCTACTGGCAGCGCCGGCGTTGACGGACGATATATGTTGCAGCAAGAGGACGCCCATCGCTTATCCATGAGCGTTCAGAATTTCTACTTGTGGGACGCGGCGGCTGGTGGTGATGAACAAGGAAACCTGGTCAAGGCCTTTCACGAGGAGCCAGCCAAGTTCGAATGGGAGAAGATGTTGAAACATGCTATTTGAACAGTATTGTGGAAAAAATAAATGGATAATAGATCTCGTTCTTAAAACCGCCCCGTCATTCGCCTGACATTCTTTCCACTATCTTTCCTCGCCGCTCGCTCGATTTGCTCTTCAGTAACGACTGTCTTCTTCGCGAGTTGCCTGTCAAGGCGTTTCAGTGACAACAACGCAGATATGCGAGATTTCTTTACCGTTTCTTCTTCTTTTGTAAAGTGGGGGCTGGTTCGTCCTCATCTTCCGCTTCACTCAGAGTCAAGTGGTCCATTCCTCGCTCCAATTTCGAAACACGCGGTGTCGGCGCCTGCATCCGCGGTGCGGGGGCGGGGGCGGGGCTGTCGATGCGTTTCGGGGCGGGCTTTGCCCTAGGCGTCTTGGCTGCAGATAAAGTCAGCTCGTCCTCTTCCTCCTCTTCGGTGTAGTCTCCGTCGGATTCATCCTCGCTTCCGGTAGTGACACTAACACCGACACTGGCGGCATCCACGTCCGATTCCACAGTCCCGTCCTCGGAGTCAAATTCAGACTCGGTGAGTTCTGCGTCCTCAGTATCCGACGGGAGCATCGGCGGATCCGGGATGAATTCTCGCTCCTCCCTGATGACCCGCGGCGTCTCCTGCTTTGAGGGCGACCTCCACTCTCCCTTACCTGCTAGCGGAGAGAGCGATCGGTCGCGCTCCGATTCGTCCTCCGATGTAAACTCGTCTGCGCCATGTTCCATCTAAGATGATTCAGTCGACCTGCCGCCCTGTTCGGGCGTACACTTACAAGGCTCATCTCGACGTGGTCCTCCTCCGAGAGGTCGCTCGCGGTGCTTGGCGGCTGAGGGCGCTTCACCGGGCTGCCGAATAACCCCGACTGGTGCAGCATGTCGATCTTTGCATCGGTTTTCATCTCGTTTTGCTGAACCTGGGGAACAGCTTAGCATGGGACTTGATACTGAGACGAAGCACACTAATACCTCCTTCATCAAACGCCTTGCATACATCTTCTCCATGCTCGCCATACGCTGCTCCATCTCGCGCATAACTTCCTCGCGAACTTCTGCCTCGATGATCGCACACCTCATTTCGGACTCGAAAAGCTGCAAAAATGAAGTATCAGGCTCGGTTCGAACAGGCGTCCGGTAAACTTGCCTGCATGCGAAGCTCCTCTACTTCATCGAATAGTGCATCCACCAGTGGGTTGATTGGTTCATCATCGTCGCTCTCCGCAGCGTCTCCCTCGTCCTCTATCGCGGTATTGATCTGTTGTGGAGGCGCGAAATAATCAACGGGGACGCACCTTCCAAAACCTCCAGCACAGCCTCGCTGGCCTTTCTTCCGCTGCCCGGTCCACCAGTGGAAATGGTCACCTTTCTCCTGTACGGCTTCGGCGCGACGCTAGCGGGCAAGCCCTTGCCTACAATTCCTTGGGCTTTTGCGGCGCCGGGCAAGCGCTGGACCGGGGCTGGCGCAGGTGTGACATAGACTTCCCGAGCGAGCGCGGCGAATTTCATGACATGAGAGTTCTCGTCGTAGCCGGTGTCGTACGGGTTCACGTTGACGATCATGACCTGTTCGTAAATAAATAAATTGTCGTTTTTGGGAGAGCACTGGACCTACAGCTCGCGCGTCGCCGACGAAATAATCCATCAGCGCCTCAGTAAGCTTGCTGTGTCTGAAAGGAACGACGGCCAGTCCGCGTTTCACATCGCGGGTGTCCATCCGCCCGTCCAGTCCTTCCTGAGACAGGCTCATGGCCACTTTCCGCTGATTATTCCGCAGGACTTCCATGCATTGCCCGAGAACCATGAGCGATTTGTTGATGTTCCCGGCCTCCTTCAGGCGATCACCGGTCGTTTGGGTGTGCTTCGTCCTTTCAGAGCCAGCTAGATCCACCAAGGTCATACGCGCGATCTGAAGCGCTGTGGGATCCTAGTGAAATAATATAATCAGCGCGGAGTCGGCGCTGAATTAGGGGGGTGCTGCGTACATCTCTCTCGCCACGATGACCACGCACAACTTTAAGAATGACCATGCCATGGCTCCGACTGCTTTCACGGTTGGCAAGAGTACCAAAGACGCGACGATGCAGCTGGCCGAGCTTGACGAGAGCTTTGGCCTGGGAGGCGCTGTGGACCCGGAACTGGCGGAGACCAGAAATGTATTTCCCATTTATTCCAGAGTCAGGAGAGTCGGACGGTGGAGAAGGTTTCAGCGACAAAGCCTTACGGGTCAAAAGGAGTGATTTGCCGCTGTTGGAGCGGGGGATCCCACCGGTTGAATTATCCTGTACGTCGTCCAAAAGATCGTAGACTTTTTCGTTGTAGACTTCAGCGTACGATAACCAGATTGTGTATTCATAATTTCGATCGACCTTTAGGACTGTCGGGTCGATGTCCGTGTCGGCGGCGGAGGAGTCCATGTGTTGTCCAAGGACCTCAACGAGGCCCGGTTCTGGGGCAACCGGAGGGGGGGCTGAGTCTGACTTGTCTGCCAATTCCACACCTTGCAGGCGAACGGGACGGTACTAATTAAATAATGAACAAACCGCTGTATACGGTGGTGGGGGTCCCCCACCTTGCCAGTACCATGCAGTCCTTCGATGCTGTTGAACAGGACATCGAGGGTTCTCGGCAGTATGCCTGCACTCCCCGCGTTGGCGCCACCCTGTACCGTGTAGGTTTTACCGGAATTGGTGACTCCATAAGCAAATAATAGTCCGTTTTGCCCCTGAAGGACGTCGCGGACAAGCGGAAGAGTTGTCTTGGTGAAAAAGTCGGACTGGGACGTCTGATCTGGGAAAATGTGCGAGAACGTGTATACAGACGAAGGCGATATGGTTGAAACGCGAAAGCGCGAGGGGTTGCCTTGCGGATCGTTGGGGTCGGTCATCCGCACGGATGTATCGGACAACGGCTCCAGATACGGCGCGGAAGAAGGCTCGTCGTCGCCCAAATGAGGTCTTATTCTCAGATAAGCCTTGCAAGAGATTGAGGACAGTGAATCGAGTAAACACTTTCGACGCACCATGATTGGCTCCCGCTCTGCGTCCTCATTGCTCTTGGGCCCTTTACGCGTCGCGCTGGGCTTGGAAACTGGCTTTGCAGGAGCCACAACGACGTCGGTGGCATTGTCTTTGCTGACCAGCGGTTTCCTTGTCGATTTCTTTGCCACTGGCGCGGGTAGCGTCTCTGCGGCGGGTTTTGAAGCGGTTGCTCTAGTTGCTCTTGTAGACGGAGCTGCAGTTGTAGGGGTCTTAGTCCTTGCGGATGCGCGAGTTGCGACCTTGGGCTTGGTGGACATGGTGGAGAGTCCAGGAAAGCGCGACGCGTTTTTGGCACGTTTTTTCTTGGCGCGTTTGTTTGAACGGTCACGTGAGACTGTTTGCTTCCTTCTTGCGAACACAACGTCCATCTATAGCCCATCTATACCACCGCTATACCAGCGTTTTTCTTGGTTCTCTTTCGTCCGCCATGGTCAAGGAACACCCTAGTCGACGGAAATCTATCGCGGGTACAAATCAGAATAGACCTTTGGGGCTGCACAAAGACAAGCGGCGCGCCCATAGCATTGTTCCTGGGGACGTACTGAGCCCTCGCGCAAAGGCGCGGAGACTCGCGGTGCGTGATTACAACTTTGTTTCGCGAATCTCTCGTTTATGTGGAGGACAGGCTCCGCGCAAGAGTATACTGAAAGCGACGATCAACCTGGTAAACACCGATGAACCAAGTTCGCAAGACGCGCAGGCATTGCCGCAATCTCAATTCCAAATCCCTGCCCCGGGACCTTCTCCGGAGAGCACCAATGCCACGCAGTCAATGGATTTCACGACCGACTTTCAGACCCAAATCCACGACAACCCTTCTCGAAAATCACTGGGCCGGCGTGTCAGTTTCGCGAGCAACGCTCATGTGCGCCTCATCGATAGGGTCACCAACGATAATACCAATAGCACCGCCTCTCCTCAATCTTCACCCATCGCGTCTTCGGATCCCATAGAGGACGTTCCCCGTCCTACGGTTCTCAGCGACGAAAATGCCTACCCAGGGGCATCCCGAAACCGTCGACGTAGTTCCGTGCGCCAATCCATGGGAATGGGTAGCGACGACATGGATTTAACGACCATTGGGTCGGACGCATTCCTCTTCGCCCAGACGGGTGGTTCCGCGTTGGCGGACGAAGAGATGGATTTCGACGACGACTCCGATATGGACATGGACGTCACGGAAGCGCTCGACGGGGAATTTGTCAGAAAGCGCCCTGTTTCGCTCGGTGGTGCACGTACACCGCTGGCCCAGATTTCCGTCGCCACTCCCAGCGCCGCACATGACGCAGACCAGTCGCAGTCCTTCACGGACCAATCTCAATCCTACACCTCTGATCCGTCCCAGGAGCCTCCCACAGAATTTACAATACCTCTGAACCGTTCTCTTCGTCCCCCAGCCCACGAAGACGAGACATGGATGGCCTTGCGACGGATGACACATTCGGGCGACACGCCGTACGAGGACCCGCCCATGTCGTCTGACGACGAATACGTACCTGTTGCTCACGAAGGGGACCATCGTGTGCCTGAATCAGCTGTGACGGGACCATCCCAAACCACCGACAATTATATTCAACAGGACGAGACGTTCTCCAGCACAGATGACAGTTTTGGCGATGCCGACAACGGGGACCGGACCATGAATATCAGCAAAGTGTTAGGTCGCGTCAGTCTTGTGGGAGGAGGGCCGCGGATGAGCGTCGGACAACCCGATTCAACTATGGACGAGTCGGAAATTTACGGCTCCATCATCCCGCCGCCTGCACAATCTACCCCGGTGCAACTCCAACCTCGGAAATCAGCGATTCCTGAGCCATCCCGCCCGTCAATTTTCCGACCTCCTTCCCCCTCCAAGAAGGCCACTACCACCACCACTCCTGCTCCCAATTCCCCTTCCAAAGGGCCCACCAAACCGCCTGTCTCTACCACCTTCGTGCGCCCTACACCCAAGCCTACTCCCATTTCTCCCAGCAAACGGCCTGCCAACGGGACTGACGCACCCGCCCCTGCGAAACGAATGTCCCTGGGCCCGAAAGCTGCCGTTTCTTCGCCCAACAAACGGCCTCGAGATCCGGAAAACGACACTGACAAACCCAGCCCTGCTAAACGGTTAGCCATGGCAGGGAAGTGGACGGCGTCAACCAGTTCTTCTGTTGTGGAGGCGCGCTCATCGCCGCCCCCGACGGATGCCCCAAAGCCTAAACCACTGTCTCCGAGTAAACGGACTCCGTTCCTCGCACAGAAACAGGCGCCGGCGCCGGCGCCTTCCACTGGTTCCGCAGCACCGCGGCAACCTTCAGCGTTACGGCGGCCGTCAGGATATTTTGCCCGTCGAAAAAGCATGGGCGTTGGATTGGGGGCAGACACGGACAAGGCAGACGCTGGTAGTGCTGTCCCGAGTGTCGCGGCCCCAAAGTCGCCGAAGAAGAAGGCTGGAGTCGGGCTCGGACGCGCGAGCATGGGCTCTGCCCCTGCCGATGCCTGGACCCGATTCGACAGGAACATCGCCGTGTCTGAGAAAGGAAAAGAGAAGCAGAAAGCGACAGAGAGCGAGGCTGTCTGTGCTCGAGAAGTGGAGCGACAAGCAGCTGCTTCTCCTACACCGTCAAGAGGTTCTCCAGCCCCTGCTTCTCCTCGTCCCGCATCGCCTCGCAAGCCGGCCGAGATTAGTTCCCCATCTGTAGTCGTAGACCTTTCCGTTTTGCTCGATTCGGCACCCGAATTTGGCGAGCCTGCGGCCAATATGGAGGTTGACCCGACAGAGCAGTGGAGAGATGGCGTCCAAGAAGCAGATTTCCCCGAGGAGGAAGCGGTACAGAACTCTCTCAGTATTATTCGTTCTAACTGACTATTTTTCGCTCCAAGCGTATATCCATCGAACAATTCTTCGAGATAACGGGCATTAAGTTCATGGATGAACTTGATGCGCCTCGACGATCCGTTCATCAACCGTCGCGTCAAGCTCGACCTCCCGCTGAGATTCCACTCGCAGAGTACGCTGTCGCCATGTCCATCAATGTGCCGGAGCTCGTTTTGTACTCTGCAGTATCGAACGATCTGCAGGGGTGGATGGACCAGAGCAAAGCCGTATTCGCTCAAGCGGACGAGGAGGCAGCCAAGATGACTCCCGAATTATTCACGGAATATATTCGAGCGGACGAGGACGGCCAGGCCGAGTTGCTTGTAAGATTTTCCATTCGATATCAGCGGCAAAGGCTGATTCATGTTCCCCAGCATCAATTGAATTTGATCCGCACAAATGCCCGAGGGTTGGCCAAGTCAGACTGGTACGATTGGAAGCTACGCTGGATAGAGGACTTGCGGGAGACGGCCGATAAAGGTTTCGAGGCGCTCCGCCACGTGCGTCTCTTTGTAACGAAATTCGACGTCGTTTGCTGACTTCTTGTACAGGATGCGCTCATCATCGAGCAGCTACGGGCCATGCCCGACCAAATCCTCCCTGCCTTGGAACGCGAGTACGAGGAGGTCATGCGGGAGTTAGAGCAGCAGCAGGCTGAGGTTGCTGAGATTGAAAATAGCGACCAAGATTACCTAAACGAGCTGAAGGCGTCCATCGCTGAGCAAAAGTCGGTATTTGATTTAGGATTTGATGGCGCATCACTAACCCTTAAATAGCGTCGAGGTGGAAGCCCTTCAAGCGGAGGTAGCCGAAAGCAACGCTCAGCTGCAATGGCTGCAAGAACGATTAGAGGAACTGGAGCTAGAAAAGCGACAGGCAAAGACAGCGATTGCGGATGCAAATAGGATATTGCACATCCAAAAGAACAGCACTCATGCTGAACTCTTCAGACTCAAAGGTAACGGGCTTTCTAATTCGCGTATCCGTTTAATAACCATTCATTTTAGAGGAGCTCAATAACCTGCAAGATCTGCACATGTTCCGCGCAACCAAAGTCCTTCCCGAGCTATTCGAATATGAATACGCTTCTCAATTCCTAGTGACCATCCCATGTCGGAATTTCGTGCCAATCAGTGCGAAAGTGGGCGTTTCCCGCCTCCCGCCATCTCGCAGCCTTCCGGACGACTTTCCGGTTCTCAGCAGGTATTTCCTGGATAACGCCGCCCAGCAAATCCCGAAGGGCAAGGGAACCACCACCCGCCAGGTCGGTATTTTTATTTCGCGGCTTAGACCAAACCTGAACTATTTTACAGATTGTAGAATCTTTGGCGGATTACTGGTCTGCTTGCAGCCAGGTTCGAACCCAGCTGTTCCAGCTCACTATCAAGTACCCAGTCGAGATCGAGGTCCTGCCTTCAGGGCAGGGATTCAGAGCAAAGACGACCGTGATGTTCCCTGCCGCCAAGGCGAAGGCATATGTATATTTTATCTTCTCCCCCGATACATACTCTCGGTGGCCCATTACCATTGGTTTTCTGCGACATGACGTCGAGGTTGTCTACGGCGCCATCGAGTATGTTTTCGTTTTGTAGAGGCGCCGAATTCTACTGACCGCCTATGTTAGACAATCCACCATTTCTACCGTTCTATCTGAACGTTTGGATCAAGTCGCGCCTACCGATAACTATGGATGCCTGCTCGATGCTTGCATAGGGGCACAAGACCTCTACTGATTGTAATTTATCTTCGCCGACTTTCTTGCTTATATTTCGTCTATACGTGTAACATACGTCGTACTAGTACACCATTTACGGGAACCATGTACATTCTTTATAGCTTCTATTTGGGCCGTTGTCCAACATTGGTCTCCGACAATATAATTAAACCACTACTTCCGCCGTCTGTCTCATCTTGCCCGTTTCAACATCATAAACCCAGCCAGTGATCCTGGATCCTTTCACAACCAGAGGGTTCTCCGCCAAGAACTTGAGGTCAGACTTGACCGATGCTTCGGCATCGGTGAAAGTGTGAAAATCGATTCCGTCAACCGTTTGTGCGACGTCCTCTCGTCCGGGGTTTGCTTTTTTCACTTTTTCGCGCAGCCACTCAGTCGTAAACTTTGTCATGCCGCAATCTGTATGGTGAACGATAGCAATGTGGCTGGTTCCGAAAACGTGCTGAGCGACTACGATGCTGTTTATCGCATCATGTCTACAGGTTTTGTTAGTGGACGAATCCGTTTTTTTTTATAGGACGCACGCTGAGCCACCGGCGTTTCGAACAATCCCGCCCTCTCCGATTTTCATTCCGAACTGTTCATAGGGACTTGAAAAAAAAAAATGATCAGTCCTACGTTACATTTAAAAGGATGGAAAATTTACTGGACGCGGGGATCCATACAGGTTACTGTGTCTCAGTTAAATAGCTGTCCGGGCCGGAAAAAGACTGCGTACCAAGGAGTACATCTCTGGGTATCATCTTGACCTTGACGAAGCTGGCAGCGTACTTTTCGTTGGCTTCAAGGAACTCTTTGGCGATTGACATGTTTGAATGTTTGGATAGAAAAATGAACCCCGAGTTGCATCCCTTTTAAATGTATCTTCGCGCCCTGAGAAAACAGCATTGATAATTGATCGGTGGGCGACAGCAGCCCGAGAGCGTGAGCGGCGTGACTGGAGAGGGTTGTATCACCAATATTCTTTATCGTGCGGTCACGGTGGCCGTCGATACCCTCGATGTCTCAGCCTTGACAGAGTCTTCGAAGGCACGAGCTGCAATCACACGTTGATAGGCGACAAACCACGTTCGGGCCCTTGAATACCAGGAGGAGGAGGTATATTATACTGACGCGGTCCCACAACTAGGACAGCCAGTGAACAGGTTTCTGGAAGTAAGTTCGAGAAACTTGAGAACACTCGAGGCTTGAAATCGGATTTTCAGTATGGGAGACCTTGAGTGCCAAGCGGCCGATTTGAGCAGGGTTCCCGTTCGCTGCGTCGGGCAATCGCGAGGGATGGCCGAAGTGTCAGAGAGACAAACAGGATGAGTAAGTATCCAAAATGATAGTAAAATCGGGCATGGTCTGCAATGCCCGAGGCCCAATTTAGCAGGTATCCGCGTGATTGATGGCGCTTGGCTATCTGTGCGCCATCCCCCGCCGTTCTGCGTTAACAATGACTTTTGACTTACCGTGAGCTACATGAGTGCCATTGCTGAACAATTGTTCGGGTTCGGAATATATTTCATCGACAGGTATTTTTTCCCTTATTTTCGTTTTAGCTACGAACGAAGAATCGGAAGATGCTCTACTGCCACTTGCCTGTAATTATGATAAGGAGATCAACCCCTCCCCGGTTCAAATCGGTCAATGGAGACACCAGTTCGCCAAAATCCTCGAGGAGCTCGCGCTTTACCAACTCGATCGAAAGTGAACGACCAGAGTTCAGCCACGTCGGCATGTCGATTATGGTAACGGATTGCCAACGCGTCTGCCATGGTATGGTAATCCGCGCACTCCTGCGAGTGGAAGCAATCCAAATAGATATGCCGGAGCGAGGGAAGAAATCGTTTTTCTGGACATTGTAATAGCTCGAACAGGCTGTCTGAAGTCCGCGGTCAGTTTCAACTGAGTGAGCGCTGGCATTTGGGGGAGAGATTTAACCAGGTGGTGGTGGATATGAAGGTCTCGCAGATGCGAGGAATGGCGCTCGAGAAAATTGACAACTGAGCCATGATTTACCGTTTCTCCATTAAATTCAAAGGTATACAGAGCGGGCAGTACGAGCAAGGGAAGAATGATCCCAAGCTCAATACCCACCCCAAACGCGGGTGAGACAATTCGGAAAGTATGTCGTCGAGGTTAAACGAACCAGCTCGCGAAAAAGTTCTCTATCTGGTCGGGGGTCCGCCGAAATTCATCCCCCAGTTTGTAATAATCGTCGAAGCGGAGATGCGGGATTGTCCAGAGCGACAACTACCCCGATCCTGCGCCATGACCGGCAGATATGCAAGAGGACTAAGGGAGCGGGGCACCGCCAGTTAACATCCGGTTTCCATGGTGGAGACATACAATATGAGAAGATAAGCGAGATGATTTCGGGGGGTAGGGTCAGAACTGGATATGTGAGAAGGTCGAGCTCGCGGGTTATTTTTCGCTTTTGCCTGTGCTCATCCATAAGCGCCTGATCCTTTTCTATAATGGTATTCAGCGTGTCCAGGCGCTCGGCGGTGCCCGTCGACATTTATGCAGGCGGAGCCTGGCAGACTTTTGGTGGCAACCAAGGGCCGTGAACAACAGTCAATAAGCTAGGAAAGAAAGTAAACTGTTCTGAATCTTCGACAGCCTCAACCAAAAGCTTGAGAAAGAAAAGGAGGTTTTCCTGCCGATCGAGTTGATCATTGTTCCCATCACTCTGGACGGTTTTTCTTTTCAGTCCTCTTTACGAGCTTATGGTTGTGCGACAAGTAAATGGCCAAGAGAAATGATAGGCGCCGTCGCCTGTTTTGGGACACTCCCCATCGCAAGCTCGAAAAGGCAGGAACGAGATGCCCTTCCCGAAGTAGACGTTGCACCGCCTCCCAGCGTGGACACTCCACTTTTTCTCCACCCGCGCCACTTGTTCGACATATGTAATGTGGTGCTCTCACATGGCCCGGTATAAATAGGCCGAGGTATAAAAGGAGGGCAGGCAAAATTAGACCACTGCTCTCCAACTGCTCTTACCATGAAGTTCTCGACTGCTCTCGTGTTCACCGCTTTGACCCTTGTCCAGTCCGCTTTTGCGCAGACCGAGTCGTTCCCCACCATAATCCCATCACTTTCACTCCCACCCCAGTTAGTCGTGTGCTTGTTCGATTTGTCTAGAATCTGCAGCTGACCATTGTTTAAACCTTCAGCTCCATCTCTTTCTCGCTCTCCATCGTTTCACCCTCGTCCATACCAGGGTTGCCTTCCCTATCCTTCAGCACTAATTCGGACTCGAGCTCAGTCTCAGCTCCGTCGGCGTCGACCGCAACATCACCCAGTGCCAGCCTGCCGACTTCTTCAGGGGGAAGCGTTAGCAGCAGCGGTTCGGTTACCAGTAGCGCTTCCACACCTTCAATTAGCCCTCCCTTCAATACGGCACGCTCTACGGGCCCAGCCGCCAAGGGAATGGCGGTGACACTCGGGGCCGGTCTGTTGGCGGCGGTACTCATCTGAGGCCTGGAAAGACCATATTGTAGATGTGGTATTAGTACCGATGGACTTTGATCGACTTGAGATGACGATATTTTTATTCGTGCTGAGAAGCCGAGTCGTGCAGATGATTCCAAGTGAATAATGTACAGAGTAGAAATACAGATGGTATACAGAGTTCGAGGTATGGCGAAAGAAAAATGACAAATATGTAACGAGAACCTGTTTTGGACGTCAGTGACTTGCTCGTAATAAATAGAACGAGTGCGACTCACGAAAAATTATGAGTCCATGCACCTAAGAACATACTTGTCTCTGCACCTCGTCCAAATCAGCGAGCAGCGCAGCCAACACCTCCCGGTCACCACTGATAGCATCCAGTTCACTTTCCGCAAAATCGCGCACAAAAGCCCACTGGGTTCCAGCAACGCGTGCAGACCACAAGGCCGATGTTTTTGCGTGCTGGAATTTTAATGCAGCGTCCGTTTCCTCCTGTGCATTCTCGCGGGTCTGCGCAACGACATCGCCAATGCTCTTCTCGTGGAACGCCTCAGCATGCTGGAGCTGATCCTCCAGAAACGCGATGTGGGCCGTCCGATCCTCCTCCGTGCGCTCTCTTACCTCCAAGCTTCCGCGTAGTTCGTTCTCCAGATGCACGACTTGTTTCTCCAGCTCCTCCGCGTCCCGTAACCGTGCCTGCTTCAGATTGTGTATCTCCTCTTCCATGGCCTGCAGCTGATGCAGCCGGTCTTTTGCGATACTTTCGGCGGATACGAGCTGCAGGCGTAACAGTGTAACAATAGCAGCGTCCACAACAGGCGCCTCCGAGTCCCTCGTGCTGTACCTTGATGGATCATGAACTGCGGGGGAGGGTGTCACGTCCGGCAGCAGGACTTGGGAAATGGAGCCGAATTCTCCAGGGGAATTCAAGGCGCTGAGGCACGGGCTTTCCGGAACCTCCAGATGTCCGTTGGGTGAGATCGCCCCAGCACGGAACGGTGCCGGCATTTCAGAAAGCATGCTCGCAATCTCGTCTTCCCCCAACGTCCGCGACGCCTCGGTAGCGAGCTGCTCCCATGATAGAATGGATCCTCGGCCCACAGTCGCTCCTTGACCCGCCTGTTGAGGTCTCAGCGATGGGGGGCTATCGGAATCCGGGGGTAGGGGGGACAGATAGGACAGATTGGCACGGGTGGGGAGTTGTGATCGAGTGGGTGTATGGGGGGGATCAGCGCGTTGACGCTGTCGAGAAGATACCATGCGAGGCATCGCCGGCGTCGGAGCACCGAGCGCAGCGACGGGTGCCAACAACAGCCCAACATGCTCAGTGTCGCTGTCTTCGCTATTCCCTTCGGAGATGTGGGACATGTTGCCGACATCGTTGGTCTCCTGGGGTGCGCTGAGTTGCGATCCTTTTCTCGAATGCCGAGCAAGCGGGGATTCAGTGTGGCCGCGTTGCGGAGACGGGCTAGCCTGATTGCTGTGGGCTTTGTCCGACCGCCGTGCTCCAACTACTGCTTTGCCACTTGCAGATTTCGGAGTGCGTGGCGTGAAAGAGCTGGAAGATGATGTGGAAGATGACGGCCTAGAGACGGTGGGGTTGGAAGAGGCCGCTGTTTTCACTGTTTTAGTGGGCCGTGCGGGAGAAGGTTTCGTCTTGCTAGACGATGACGGTGCAGGCTTAGCCTTCGAGGGAACTGCGGGTGGGCTGGCGTTGATAACGCTGGTAAGATTGACTTTGAAAGCAGCCCTTTGAGGAAGAGGACTGATGGGACGTAGGCTCTTCTCCGCAGCAGATTCCTGCGGGGTAGCTTCCTCCTCTTTTTCTTCGTCGGAGATGCTATGGCGGCGGCGAACGCCTGCCCTCGTGGGCGACGGAGGCTTCGTAGCTGCGCCGTCCGAATCTGGCAAACCCATTGTATCTGGCAAAACCATCGATTTTGGACGATACTTTGGAAGAGCAGACTGCCCGGGACGCGGTCTGAGCGAAGCCGTCCTAGTAACAGCCGCTCCTTGCGGAGTGGCTTCGGTGGTGGGCTTTGAGGGCTGCTCGTCGAGCGAAAACCTGACTGCGGTAGCAGACACGCGCCGACGGGTAACTGTCTTCGAGTCCGGAGTCACCGCACGTCTTGACGCGATTGAGGAAGGCCTATTGCCGTCTCCCATGGACGCGCGGGGTGCCGCAGGCTTCGGGTTGACCGCACTAAGGCGGCGAGAACTGGTATCCTTCGCACCCTTCTTCGCAGCCTTATCCGAGTCCTTGTTGTGTATCACTTCTGCTAAAGCCTTCCCGGCTAGATTCAGAGAATGCCGAATGGAACCCCGGGTGGTAGGCTTAGACGGAGCACTAGAGCTGGCTTCGGCGGGCATGACTGGAGAAAGTGAAAGGGAAAATGGGGAAGAAGGTGAAAGTGGAGTCCTGGGGAGATGCCGCCGTATCCCAGTCAAGCTCAGTCGATGAGCCGAAGAACGGTTACGGCTCAGTGCAAGTTGAAAATGGCTGTCGCGTTTGGCCTTGTTGCTCAGCGCCCTCTGTCGTTTCTTCTTTGATCGTGGATATTATCCCCTTTTGTCTATACATACACTCGATGTAACTACCACATGAACCGGCCGACCCCTTCCCGAGGCATGTACAGAAACACCCACATTGTCACCGCGTTTATAACTGCGTACCACGAACCTTCCAGGATGAGTGACCAAGTCGGCACGTTCGGAACTTGCGATCTGAGCAGGATATATGGTATGAGAAAGTATCGGGGCTCAAGAAGAGGTGTGGGCAGCAGAGTAGGCAGTACGCAGATCGGGAGTATCAATGTCTGAAGGATGGTTTGCTCAGCACCTGTAAATGTTGTTCAAGTAAGGGCAAGTGATCGGAGTTCTTTCCACATACCGACACGAAGAAACCATGCCCATGCGCAGGCAATGTAGATCGGGATCAGGAGGTAGGGAGCCGGGTAGCGCATGTATATGCGATGCCACACATAGAACGTATAATGGCGGTTGTCTGAAAGCAAGAAGGGATGGTGGATTCTAGACAGCATATGTCAATACGAGAAACCTAGGGAAGAGCATAACGGACGTGAAAAGGTTTACAGTAACGGCCATGATCACACATGCCAAAGCAGTGCCCAAGATACGTCTGAAAGTTGAGTTAGTCGGAACATCGGTTAACAGCATTCCATGCATACAGTTTACTGCCAAACATTCGCTCTCGTATTTCACGAAGAAGCCCAAGCAAGCCGCCCTCGCCACCGATAAGGACAGGCCACCCGAACGCGGCAGAGAAGGCGACAAAATAATATACTTGAGGGATATGAAGCGAGGGTATGTGATTTGATTTGTCGCCTTGGATGAATTATGCTTACGTCTCATAAAACGAGCGAGATTTCGTACCTAATACGATCCCTCCATTCCATACTACAAATGCACCAAATAATGCAAACACCAACGCATAGGGGACAAAAGCCGGGAGGATGTCTCCGAGAAATCTTGGCACGCTCAAAACAGACCGCAAGATATCGCCTGTAAGAAATGAGGGAAAAGCACGACAGAAGAACGATATGTACCTAGACTTGCGGTAAGAGCCGGAGGATCGTGGAGCTGCTTAAACGGTTTGGCACCGGGTGGTGCACGTCTAAACCGCAAGTACATGAGTTGGCTCGATGCATACGCATAGAGAATCCAGATCACATTCGTCTGACGGAAAGTGCAGCTCATTAAACCTAGCTACCGTCCCTAACTTTCTTGAGCCCTCGTTACTTGTACCAAGGAGGGAAAGCCATACCAAAGCAGCAAACCAGTGCCTATTTTGCATAGCGGCGACGACGGTTCCGACCACAAATAGCAAACTTGGAACCTCGGTGTAGTAAAGAAACCCAAAGAACCAGGCAATCGGGAACCCAGAGAGTACGATAGCGTCCAGTGTCGGCGACAGTATCCGAGCAGGTGGTCGTTCCCGTTGATGAAAACACAACAAGCGCGTGAGGACAAGAGGCAGCGCAAGTAATGGAAGCATCGTAGTGAGCCGTAGCATTGGAACATTGCATTTCAGCATGAACGCTTTCTTTAGAGCCAAACTCAAAATATACCTAATAAAGAAACGGTTAGCTGCGGTTGAAAGGAATGGAGACAACTCACAGCCCCGGAGGCGTTGTAATTTTGGGGTCCCAAGTGTCAAATTCTCCTCGGCAGTACGCCTGCGCCTGAGGAATGTGGAAAGGTTCGTCCTAGATGCCAGCAAATCAATACGTTGGGCACATGCAAAAGCTGACAGAGTAGTACCATGTACGGTTCGGAGACGACGGAATTGAATTCTTTCAGAAGTGAAATACATAGGCCAACGAATATGGTGTACGCTGTGGCCATTCTGTTCAGCCAATAATGCAAGAAGAGAGAGGAAAGAGACGGTTTGATGGCCGACAATATTGACATCGGTCATCACGCTGATGCGAGAATTCGAGACAAGAAAGGCAATACAGCCAAAATACGAAGAAAAATTATATACAGTACGGAGATTATTCTATTGAGTAGGAAAGAGACGGGGTTGTGTCAAGCATATCACTCTTCCTCTTCCCATTGTATATGAGCGAAGAAAACAGGACCGGTAGAGATATCTTCGCGCCTGCCCACTGCCTGAGACTCGGAGTCTCTCCTACAATAAATGAGCTCGAATCGATTAAACTACGTTCGAAGTACCTTTCCAGTTGTTGGTAATCAAAATTTTGAACATCTTCACGACGTGCACGAGTCGAGGGTATATTCCTACCAACACACTGGCGATCAGGACAGAAATATTAGTGTGAAACCTTTGGCGTACTCGTCTTCTTCTTGATGTATTTCCTGTTCTTCCCACTGTGCGTGCGCAAATATTTGAGATGTGGATCGAGGGGAAGTGTCGTCGAGGTCGAGACTATGCACGCGTCAGCTTGAGCTACGGTGAATTTAGAGGCTGGACTTCACACGTACTTCTCCCATTGGATATGGTTAAAATTGGTGGACAGAGGATCGCGAGCTTCGCGGACACCGGACGGGAGACTCCTTGAAATGGTAGTCAAAACCCGGTCCAACAGTGGGACAGTTGAAACGGCACCTTTCCCACTGCGCAGACGCGAATATCTGATTCCCATGACGACTCGGCCGTGCGCGCGCGTCAAAGATTTCATGTACAACCGATTCGTCCCTGTAAGTGTCCAGAACGGTCAGACCCGATGTGGCGCTGTGTCAAGCTAATGGACACTAACTGTGCGGACGCTAGATAATTTCGTGTATCAGCGCGAGATGAAGCAAAGAATGGATAAATTACTTACAGATCGACACAGAATTTTTTGGGGCGAGTTCAGTCGAGAGAACTGGAAATGCAGTCGCGAAACCAATTGCAAGGAAGAAGAGGTGGACGACCAGCATTATTACTGAGGAAGAGGATGGTAGAGAGATGGCGCTCAAGACTTTATATATATATATATATTTGACAGGGTTTGCCATGACCTTACTCGCTGCAACGGGGCTGGTGAGGTCAAGAGACGCTAATACTTCGGTTGAGAAGCTAGGTGATCGGTTCAAGATGGCTCGATAAACGGGGTCTCGGAAGACAGATAGCATAGCCCGCGGAGACGTACAGGGTCGATGTTCTGGATACTGGGTAGTCCCGAGTCTGGAGTCGAATAGCATCGAACCCCGATTCCAAGTGCATACGACATTCCATAACCTAAAAATTAAATTCGATACTTCCAAAGGGCTTCCCAGGCTGACAATGAAGGCCAAAAAGAAACAAATTCCAGGCTGAAGATCAAAGATCGACGAAGGCAAGAATTCGAAGAACCAAGGCGAGCTCGGGGAACGCGATTTTGTGAGGCAAGACTCGAGTCACTTTCAAAGTTCCGGGAGTCACGTTTCTTCAATTCAACTTAAAGTTGACCGCGATGCATCGGACTCGGAGCAGCATTTTCAATGGATATGTCTGGCGTTCGTGCAAGCTGCGATTTGGACGGGATATACGCGAGATCTAAATCAAGCACGCGATTAACGAAAACTTTTTTTTTTTTTTGGTGGAGCGAAAAGAGAGGCAGCACACTGATCTTATCAGGTCCCCCCTCGCAAAACTAAAAACCTTCGTCTCTCCGAAGTCGGTTCTCTCGCTGCAATTGGCTTCCGCATCTCTTCCAGATTGTTGCGGTAATTCTTTTCTGTGCGACCTAAACCCCGATAAGAATCTGCCGAGAGCTTCCATTATTGCCTCGCTGCATCCTCGGTTGGCTCCGACTTCTTCATGCCCCGCTTATGGTCCCGTGTATTTTGGCTATTTCGAAGATGAACCCACTCGTAGGCTTTCGGCAGCTCTCAATGAAGTTCTCATACCGACCTCTTAGAGACGACGAAAGTTCACCTTCGGCCATTTTTCCAGACTCTTCGCACAAACAACGAAACGTTCCTCTCAGCCTGTTTTTGTTTTTATTGGCGGGTTCAATCATTTCCTTCATTCTGAACCTTACGACTCTTTACATCTGGTTCTACTCTACTGGTCCCTTCAATCCGTTATTTCCCCAGGCCCTATATTGTTCGTGAGGTTTCACTTGATACCTTCACCATCTTTGACCTAGGTCGTTCAGCACCGGCGCAGGATATTCTCAAATACAAATCAGTCAAATTTCACAGCGGATTTGGACCAGATTTGCCCATCTACGACCAGCCCCCTTCGGATGAAGTGGACAAGGCATGGGAAAATCTATATGAGTGTGGGTGAGGGACATCTTAGCGATCGACGGGCTCATTAAACTCTCTCTAGTCGCTTACTCGAAAATTCCGCGCAGTCAAGCAATACGCCTACCCAACAAGACTTACCCGATCCTCGGAGACAAGCCCACAACATATATGCTTGCTTTGGATGTTTTTCATGAGCTTCACTGCCTCGTAAATACCTCGAGTTACAGTACTGCGGCCGACCACTAATTTAGCCCTCAGGATGAGATACGAAAGGCCATGTATCCAGACTATTATGCTCGCACGTCCGAAGGCATTAACACGAACCATATGAAACATTGCCTGTCGAGCTTGAGACAATCCATAATGTGCACGGCCGATATATCTACCATCGTATGTTTATTCCTGAATTTCTGGCGTCGCTGACGTCTTGCCAAGGTTTGGCAATGGTCTGAGAAATCTCAGGCGGCGAAGGAACGATCGGATATCCTCCATACGTGCAGAGACTTCACCAAGATTCAGGATTGGGGCAGAGAGCATTTTGCTGGCGCGATGCAGGATATGACGATTTTTATCCCAGACGATTTGAATATTTCTTGATAGCGGCAATTATATTTACAAGTAAGTCGCTCCGAATCGGAAGCGGCCGATTCGATCCGAAAACATATCACCTCTTCATTTCACGGATCTCCGAAAGGTTCGGATTGCGGCATTTCTGTGACTACTGCTCGGATTCGAAGCCTGCGCCATTTGTTGCACCAGGCTGGGAAAGAACGAAGACCGGAAACTCTCCCTGCGGACCTGGCATTCTCATGGACCCTCTCACTGTGAAACCCAAGCGCCGATAGATGCTAACCTGTGGTTCCCGTTAAAGCTGCAGTGCATCTGCACCCGGGCTGCTTGTCACGTACGTTCAATTCGTTCGTTGCGGCCAGGGTGAGTTCCGAGTGAGTGGCCTGAATTTTAGAGAACTCCCTTCAAATGCTCTCCGTGGAGTTGAAGTACAAAGTACTCGCCTTTCTCCGGACGGCGTCGATAAGCGCCCTTGCCACCCCTAGCCTTTGATGTTCTGGATCAACGGCTAGCAAATTTAAATACCACGAGTCCAGCTTTCCCTGAGGGCCCAAAAGTGTTTCTGTCAGGTTCGCAAAGTCTGGACGATACTGTATTCGAAAGGTCAGCGGATGAGAAATTCCGAGGCTCAAATCAACTCGCGACTGTGCTGTGCCACTCTTGTGCCTCTGGCGATAATTTGGATACGAAAGCATGCAGTTCTCGACGTTGGTCTTCACTGGAAATCTGTCTGAATAAGTACTCGCAGTTCAATTGACATGCGCGGTTATACTGACGTGCTGAACGGTTCGATGCCGGGACCCCACCACAGTGCCATTCCTCGGATCATACTGCTATCGGCCGCCTCGGTGGCGACGAAAATTTCGCCACCCTGCACGCCAGCCCGAATACTGGCGCCAAAAAATGCGCCTAGCAGAGATGCATCGCCGCCTACGATGGTCTTGACCGAAATTTCCGCTTCAAACACAAAGTCAACCAGGAACAGACTTTGCTCTCGTTCAACTACCGTTATTATAGGCCCTTAGGCAAAGTTGAACCAACTGTTCGATCTGAACATCTAGAATTTTCATCACTGTCCTGTCGCAACGAGGGACTGACTAGCAACGCGTACCGGTGGGATTTTGCAATGCGTTGACCGACATTGACATCGAGGCGGCTTGCGCAGTTTCAAGGGTATTGATTTCCAAGCACGCCGCTGGTGCCTTCCGCATTTTTGACAGTTTGCTTATTTATGCTTCTACGTCAGGCTCAGTTCGTACAAAGTCCGAAAGTGTAAAATCTGCGGCAACACATTTGGGCTCCGAAAAAATGTTTGTGACTTGTACAATTGTCTCGGTTGCTCAAGCGACGTTTACGTTTCGGTAGGTTTTTTTTTCATCTCCCATTTTTTCATGCTTTCTTTCTGCAAGACAAACGTCATGCGAAGTGGTGTTCGGTACCACAGTAATACAGAGCGTGGCATCAGCTTCTAAAACCCCATGTGGCGCCAATTGAGGTAACCTGAATACCAAGTTTGCGAAATGAAACCCTTATCGATACACCGCTTCCTCGGAGTAGTTTGTAGTGGGCCGGGTCATGCCGGCGACGTCCACTTAAAGTGCTCCGTATTCGCCTGTCTCTCCAGTCAGCCATGGATAACTTGCAATTGCAGCTCGACACCCCGGCGCAGCTCGCTTTCGAGCGGTCGTTCTATATTGGCTCGTATGTTACCGCCATCCTCTTCGGTGAGTGACTTTCCATCCGCGCCATCTTTGCCTCATGTGTATCTTCTTCTCTAGGGATGCAGCTATGCATGTTCTTTTTATCGAACTACTTCCTCCTCTACTCTTCTACCGATGCTCGCAAGGAGTCTTTTTTCTACATCGTTTACAGCAGCGTGATGTTGATTCTCTGGACCGTCGCGTCGAGTTGCAATGCGGCTTTCGGGCAAAAGATTTGGATTGACTTTCGTGATGTCCCCGGCGGGCCAGCAGCGTATCTTTTCGACCATCTCTCTGCCTCGTACAACACATTGGGGACAGTCACCGGGATTTGTATGAATTTTCTCGCAGACGGTCTGCTGGTGAGTTTCTCTTTTTTTTCTTTTCTTTTTGCTCCGATTTGGCATTCTAAAAAAATAACCAGCTGTACCGGGCGTATGTGATCTGGGGATCCTCACTCAAGATAGTTGCGCTGCCTATTGTATTGTACTTCGGCGCGATGTGTACGAGTTTTCACGACACAACGCGAAACAATTTTATTCACCGATCCTCACAGCGATGGCGATTCTCCTCATCTACGAAAGTGCCATCCCCGGGGCATCCTTCTTCGCCGGCGACTCTGTATCCTTCGGCGTCCCTTATTTCTGGATGACGATCAGTTTGAATATTATAACGACTTCGCTCATCTGTGGTCGACTGCTCTCTGTCCGAAACAGGGTGCGGTCGATTCTTGGGGAGCAGTATTGCCAGACCTATACAGGTAAAAACCTTCATTTATATGGGTGAGCTCGGCTAATGATCGCCTCTTACTTGCAGGAGTAGTCGCCGTTTTACTCGAGTCCGCGCTCCCTTTCACCGTCCTTGGAATCGTCTACGTTATTTCGTACGCCCGAAACTCCCCCTATTCTTTCGCATTCCTCCAGATCTGGGCCGACTTTTGTGTTCGTTATGCCCGCTCTATGTGGGTTTTATCCCTCCCTGACCCTACCTTTCTTTAGGCAATCTCGCCGCAGCTCATTATCCTCCGCGTCGCCCTGGGAAAAGCGTGGTCGAAGGACACCGTTGCATCAGTATCCGTCCTAGTGTTCGATCATCGTGCAGAGAAGGGACAGATGAAGGACAGCTTGGGACTCGACATCACCCTCCCTCAGGGAGACAGCATCGGCACAGATCTCACCACTGTTGACTTTCCGTCGACTAAGGGTCGGGCAATCGCAGTGTAACTGTTATTTATCTTCAGCGTTGTCCATGCACGAAGCGGAATTTGGTCCGCCAACACTCTGTCTATGTTTATCTGATATCTACATACTCTTGCCATTTGAAATATTTTGTCGCATGTATGTTTTACCACTTGAATTTGTATTACGCATTCGCAGATTTTTATAATACATTTACTGTTCATCTACGATTGTCGGCTCCTAGTCGAGCTTCAGTCCATCAAGCGCGGGAATGGGCCGTTCAGCCTGCGGGGTAATGCGGGCACCGTGACGACGTTCCTTGCTCGATGCGTAGTCCACGATCGCGCTGTGGGCTGTACAGGTGTTACTACTAATTGAATACACGGACAGAAACGACGTACCAGTGATGCGGTTGTCCCAGAGAGCGATGGTTCCTGGCTGCCATTTCAAGCGGGCTTGGTTATCTCCGCTCTTGTCGATGTGGTCGTACAAGAACTTGAGGATATTTTCTGGGGAAAGTCAGTATGCTGAATATTCAATAGTTGTGTATGACGGACCAGATTCCTCTCGCTTGAGGCCGACTATTCGGCGCGTGAATTGTCTGTTAACATACAGAGCCTCCTCTCCAGTTACGGGGTGCTTTCTGACAACTGGATGGATGTTTTCGACGGGCTCTCTACGCACGATTCCGCCGCGCTTCCCAGAACGAGAAAATTCGGCTTGCTCGACGCCAGAGTGCACGGCTGATAGAGTTCGCAGGAATGCGACAAAGGGAGGGGATAACTTCTGCAGGTTTGAAACCTGCGAAGTGAACAGGGTGTCGCCGCCGGTTTCGGGCTGGGACAGAAGGAAGAAGGTGGTCAAACCAGGTGGCTGCAGCTCGTATGAGACATCAGAGTGCCAAACAGTGGAAGTTATGCTATCGCTGATTTCAAAGTTGAAAGTTGAATTGGCATCACTGAAGACAATGATTAGCAAGGAACGACTCGGACGGTTAACTTTCGGACCGATAGACGAGGTGAAGCTCTGGATAGCCCGCGGGATGCCCTGACGTCGGATGGATATGGAGGCGGCCGAAATGAGCGCCGAACGATTTATAAAAGTCTGGTCCGCGATTTATGAAGTCGTGTTGGTCCCTGAAAACCACCAGGCCACGGCGAGCGACCTACTGGATATTCAAGACGATATTTCACTACATGAAATTGGGCCTACCTCCAAGGCAAGTTCATCGCGAGCGTCGGAGTCGAGTTCGGCCAAGTTGACACCGTGGACTGAGATAAATTAAGCCAGTCTCTTGCACATGGTTGTCGACTCCATCCGTACCTTCTGTTCCCAGCCTCGGTGTCAGCTCGACAACACTAGTAGCGTTGTGGAGAAACGCGCGGGGGTCAGGATGGTCCAATGCGCGCAGTCCAGGATCAGAATGAGTAAATGGAGTCAATGGAGGATAATGGTCTGCAGAAAAATGGGGCAGAAGATGAGAGTAACGGTATTCATCCTGGGCCTGGACGGGACTCGGATTTTTGAGAACAAGGGTCGCCGGAACGTCCACTTGAACTTGGGTCTCTGTCTCTGTGATCGTTTGCGACATGGTGCGTAGGCATGGTTTCTTGTGGAGGTTGCTTTATATACCACGGAACAGCGGTTTGTGATAGGTGTGATGATGAAAACGCAATTCTGGCTTCGGAATGCGCCATCTATGAGCATGAGATGATTCGTAATTGTGGAAAAACGTCGGCGCGCCGGGCCGATATCTTGATGCGCCATCACTACACCGAGATCCTTTACGGTCATTCAACACGACGCTCTGCCTCTATCGCCTCACCTTCTGCTTCCTGCGACATCCTCCCAACGCCGAAAAGAGGAACACAGACGCGCCAATCGCGTCCATTCGCGAGATAATCTCAGTGGCACGCAAAAACACCCACCGTCTCGGATGAATATGCGCCTCCTCGACGCTATCCCGCCTTGATACCAAAAACTACCTCGCGGACACGTTAGTCTCGTTCAAGGCCTACCTTGTCGCGGAGACCGTCGCCACTGCCGTTCGCTCATCTGCCCGTCAGTGTCCAAGTCGAACGAGCTCTTTATCTCGCTAGAAGACCAGAAAAGACCAGCGACCTTCTTGCGTTGCCCATCTCGAAGACCAAGAGGTTGGAATCTGCAGTCGTTGTATCTGGTGCCTATGCACAAACTGAAGGATGTCCAGCGAGTACTCCGCGCGACTTAGTCGCAGTCGACTCGGAAGGGACGCTTCTCAGCCCGCTCCGCGCTGGATTCCTACATTCACCTGGTTCCAAAGTGCGAAATGGTGGTTATCTGTGGCCCTCAGGCGCATGTCGCCTTGATGCGCCATCACCACCAGCCAAACACTCCGTAGCCAAACAAATGTCATAAACCTACTTTGCTGTCCACATCCGGATGACTCAGATGATCGGAGCTCTTATTGTACTTTCGGACCTCAGATGATCTCGCTCTCACAATAAGGCCGCGATATAGGGTCCGTTCCTGACATATCGTCGATTTCTGCCGAAGCTGGTGTTCTCTGCTGGACCCCTCATTCAGTGTACAAGCTGCCTACGGCTCCCAGCTTTGATTCTGAGCAAATTTGAACTCAGGTCACGAAACTCGTCGCGATTGTTTTGCAGCACATCGTGCGACAGAAACTCCTCTCAGGGTGGGAACAATGGCGGATTTCTGATCATTCTGCCCTGCCATCCGATGCAGATCTCACGAAGCAAACCGGGTCTCAAAGACAATTAGACAATAGCGCTTCTATACCCTTTCGGGATTCGATCAAGACCGAGACATCCTACGACATCAAGCGATTTAATTATTAAAGAGCCATGAACCCAGTCCAACCTTTACCTCCCCGCGGTCCCCCATTCCTCCCCCCTCCAGCGAAAGCGATTTCTGTTCGCCATGGAAGACGACCTGAAGCCGTACATGAGTTCTAACGAGGAGCTGCCTCAGTATGTTCGTCGTCGGAATGTCCCTGATGTCCCGGAGGATGTCGATTACATGATGGAACATCTGAACGATCCCAATCTCGACTTGAAAAAGCCGATGGCCCCACCTGTCAGCTCGGAATCGTTCAAGGCCAAGAAATCAAGCTACGCACACTCCGATATCGACGCCGAGTCGTCAGACAGACACTCAGCTCCTTCGAGAGCATCGAGAGATTCCACCGCAATTGAATTTGACGAGTGCGTTACTTTTTTTGCTTCGGGGAACTAATTTTGAAATCATCGCAGTGAATCTCCCTATCCCGAAGTTAGAGCGGCGGTCTCCAGCGTCGACGATCCTCTCATGCCGGTCAACACCTTCCGCATGTGGAGTTTGGGGATCTTCTTGACGATCCTCCTGGCCGGAGTGAACCAAATCTTCGAATATCGAGGCAAGTTTTATTCCTTCTGCTCCATACCCGGTCCTCATCTCGCCACCAGCTCCGTCCGTTTTTATCACTGGAATCGTCGGACAGTTGATTTCGCTTCCCATGGGCAAGTTCCTCCAATGGGTCCTCCCTACGACGCAGTTCAAGACATTTAACTATGTCTGGTCATTTAACCCTGGACCTTTCAATATCAAGGTTGGACTCGTTTCCGTGAAATTATTCGAGCGACGACTAAGACAGCCCTGCAGGAACACGTCTGCATCACCGTCATGGTCAATGTTGCCTACATCGGAGCATATGCCACCGACGTTCTCGCGACGCAGCAAATGTACTACCACCAGCATCTTCCTTGGGGCTACCAAATTCTTCTTATCCTTGGCACTCAAGTGTTCGGTTTCTCCCTCGGCGGTATGCTGCGCCAATTCGTCGTCTGGCCGGCTTCCATGATCTGGCCGAGTGCATTGGTCAACTCTGCGCTTTTCAACACCCTCCACAAGAACTACGGGAAGCGTGACCGCGGCCACATGACGCGCGAGCGGTTCTTCTTCATCGTCTGCGCCTGCAGCTTCGTCTGGTATTTCGTGCCGGGGTATTTGTTCACCGCTCTCAGCGTGTTCAACTGGATTTGCTGGATTGCACCGACGAATACCAAGGTCAATGTGGTTTTCGGCTCGTTGACTGGGATGGGTATGTCTGTGGTAACGTTCGATTGGGCCATGATCTCGTTCATTGGCTCGCCTCTCGTCACACCGGTGCGCTCAACTTTTCGCTCTTCGTTCGAATTTTTTTTCTCAACGCTCGCATGTTCAGTGGTGGTCCGAGATGAACACAATCGCCTCGGTGTTCATTTGCTTCTGGGTGGTCGTGCCCATCATGTACTGTGAGTGTTCCTCTCCCCTCTGCGCGGCACAGGTTTTCACACAAAAACAACAGTCAAGAATGTATTCTACACCGCGTACCTCCCCTTCTCGGCGTACGTCTCTTTCGACAACACTGGCATGCCATACAACATTTCCGCGACCGTCCGCGACGGCCAGTTCGACCCGGAGCTGTATGCCGCATACTCGCCAATCTTCATGACCGCTGCCCTCTGCATGGCGTATTTCGTCTCCTTCGCTGCGTTCGGCGCCATTTTCACGCACACCTTCCGTAAGTCCGACTCGCCCCAATTTTTCAACCACGCTAACTTTCTTCAAGTGTACTTCGGACGGGATATCGCTCGCCGTTTCCGATCGAGTTTGAAGGATGAGCGCGACGTCCACTCGCGTTTGATGCAGAGCTACCCAGAAGTCCCCGCCTGGTGGTACGTTCTCGTCGGTGTATTGTCGACGGTCTTTATCTTTGTCGCCATCGAAATCTTCCCGACACGACTACCCATCTGGGCGGCCGTCCTGGCCCTCTTCATCGCAATGGTCGCCGCCATCCCTCTCGCCATGCTGCAAGCTATCACCAACCAGCATGTCGCTCTCCAGGTTGTCGAAGAGATGATTGCAGGATATGCGCTCCCCGGCCGCCCCGTCGCCAATATCATCTTCAAGGCGATTGCGTACACTGGGACCGCGCAGGGCGTTGCGTTCGCCGGAGATCTCAAGCTCGGCCACTACATGAAGATCCCTCCCCGAATGATGTTCATCATCCAACTCGTCGCTGCTGTCATCACCTGCTTCGTCGTCACCGTTGTCCAAAGCTGGATGTTCTCCAACATCGCCGGAATTTGTACGCCCGATGCCCCGGACAGCTTTGTGTGCCCGTCGACCAACGTCTTCGCGACGGCATCTTTGACCTGGGGTGAGCTCTATTCTCTTTGGCTCTTTATCAGTTCTAACCCGTATGCCGTTTGATAGGTGGAATCGGTCCCGCTCGTCTCTTCAGCGCTGGTGGCATGTACGTCCTCTTCATCCGCTTTCTTTTAAACGATTCCTGATCTGTGATTGAACAGGTACAACCCCCTTCTGTACGGTTTCCTCTTCGGAGCTCTTGCCCCCATCCCCTTCTACTACCTCGCCCGCCGCTATCCTCTTTCGTACTGGCGCTACATCAACATCCCCGTCTTCTGCGGTGGTGTCGGCGCCATCCCCGCTGCATCTGCCTACAACTATGCAGCATGGGCTACAGTTGGATTCATCTTCAACTACGTGGTTCGTCGGCGTGCGTGTTTCTTCCATTCCCTTCTTACACGAGCGAGTTGTACTGACTGTACTTAATGACAGGTCATTTCCGCTGGTGGATGCGATACAACTATATCCTCTCCGCTGCTCTCGACGCCGGCGTCGCCATCAGCCTCATCGTCATCTTCTTCGCGCTCCAGTACCCGAAGGGTGGTACCTCCCTCAACTGGTGGGGTAACACAGTCTGGCAAAATACAAACGACGCAATGGGCGTGCCCCTCCTGGTTTCCGAGACCGGCACGTTCGGGCCAACGTCATGGTCTTGATCCTTTTTCTTGGGCTGATTCATCCACTGTATTTTTTCCCTTGCCGCATGATACCGTTACTCGCACTCACTCACTCGCATTTGTGTCTATATTATCCACTTCGCGTTCCACTGTTTCTCTTAGTACCTACTTTAGTACTACTTATGGCCCCGACGACTCGAACGATTCGAACGATACAATGAAATTCAATGACCAATTCTCTACGCGCTCTTTGCATTCACACAAGATCTTGAGATACAGACAGATGATCAGGATTCGGCCGAAAAACCCGAAGGCTCAAGTATGTAAGTATCGTCGCGGCTTACTCTGCTACAGCCTCTATGACCTTGGATATCTGACAGCGACCTCAGCCACATGCTTTCAGCGCTTTCAGGATACTTACCTTGCCCGTATCGACATCGTACACCCACCCGGAGATGTTCGTTCCTTTCACTACCAACGGGTTTTCGGCCAAAAACTTGACGTCGGTCTTGACCGAGCCCTCAATGTCGGTGATGTGGTGAAAATCCATGCAGTCCACTGTCGCCGCGACATCATCTCGTCCGGGATTTGCCTTCTTCACAAGTTCGCGCATTTGGTCCGTAGTCACCCTTGACATGCCGCAATCTGTGTGGTGGTAAATTGCTATTTCGCCACTAACTCCAATGAAATGCTGGGCCACCATAATGCTGCGCAAGGCTTCTTTGCTACGTTGGATGTGAGTTTGACATGCGCAATGGCCAAGTTGTATCAACCTACGCGGAGCCCCCCGCATTTTCAATTATGATGGCCTCTCCGATTTTGAGACCTAGTTGGTCGTAGGGACTTGTGCTCTCGTCAGCTACGTTTCGGAAAAGCCACAAAATTACTTGATGCGAGGATCCATACAAGTTACTGTGCATGTCTCTCAGTATTATCGAACTAGTCTTCATCTCATCTACTCACCGATAATCACGTTTCTGAACAGCTTGTTTCGATCAGGCTTCTCAAAACTGGCAGCATATTTTTCATTTGCTTGAAGAAATTCTGGGCCGCTCATGGTTGTACGTCTGCTTGAATCGCATGAGTCTCCTCTTGCTTTATTCATGTTCCGGCTACTAACTAAACAGCTGAATAGTGCGCTAAGGTCGGATAGTAGACGGCGACCACGGCGAATATCTTGGATTAGCAACGCGTTAAATATTAATAAGTTCCCCACACCCGTTTAGCAATGGAAAAGTCCCGAAAAGCTGTCGGTGTCCTGTCCGTCGTGGGTGCTGCTGACGAGAAAAAGCACACTGCATATTTTACCCGACACAGTCCTAGGCAAACCGACTTATCCAGTTGTCTTTCCCATCTTCTACGTATTCCGTCTTCACTGTCCACATATAACTGATGATATGCACGACATTCCCCTCCCAGTCCAAACTTTGTCCACATTCGCGCGCCAGCATATCGTACTGGTAGAGCAACCGGAAGCACATCTTCAGATACTCCTGGAGTTTGTTTATGTCTCCGAGGGGATCGAAGCCGTCAGGTACCCTTCCCTCTAGTGCGCCGCAAAAGAATTCGCGGTGCGGATACGACTGGGCGTCAAAATCCATCGACATGGTGAGCTTGCCGATGACGTGTTGATAGCTGGTCATCGATTTATATCGGCCGTCGGCATGCAGCTCTGGCTTGGAGAGCAAAACGTTGAAAAATATATAGGCTTCGAGCGCCCAGAGCATGACGTGGTCCCACCCGAAGCTGTGGCCCCAGGACAACCAATGGAGGTCAGCGAGCGGCACTCGTGGGTGCTGGGCCAACATCAGCAGTGTGTCGAGCTGATTCTCCGCCAGGAGAACTTTCACCACGTCGGCCAGGTCGGCCTGACTCGTGCTGTATGACGGCTTCAACCCGGCCCTCTCGATCCAGTTCTCAATCAACTGGTTTTTGGGCGTGACGGAGGGATAGGAGAGATTCTGATATCGAGAGAGTATTGTGTTGGAGAAGAGTTGGCCGTGCAGAGGGGCATCGTAATGCGCCGGATACTTAGCACGTTCCGTGTCTGAGAATGTACGAATCGTTGTTGCAACAGTCCGGGCGAAATGGCTGAGAGAATTCGCCTGTGACTGCAAGCGCCGAGGAAATAAATCCGTTTTTCGTGGTGTGAGTTTTGAGTTTTCGAAGATGAAGGTGAGATTGGAAGTGAGGGAGTCCCAGGCAATATTATGAGCTTGATGCATCGCTGAGGGGCAGTCGGATGTCCCTTGTCAGGTTCTGGCACGCTTTATGAAGCAGAGTTGGAGTAATCTGAGTCTTTCGGAGGCGGACTGTCAATCAACTTCAGTCAGGATCACATTGATCGGGTGTCGATCATCACAAAACCGCGCTTGGACCGCAAAATCTCGTCAACGCTCTTTTCTCTACAAGCTGAGGCATGGCGTAGGATGCACAAATATTCCTTCTCAAATTTCAACTGCCAAGTTTGCCGCAGACTTGAAGAGATCGCAGAGTATCTGGAACTACATACTGTGGCGCTATATTACTCGAGTCGCCTGTAAGTGAAAGAATCAGGACCTCTCAAGAACAAACAACATTTATGGGCACCTCTCCGGTCTCAAGATGATGTATCCACCCTGTTATTTTAGTGCCCTCGACAATCAGCGGACTCTCTTTCAAAAAATCCACATCATCCTTGACAGATTGCTCTAGATCGGTAAACTCCAAAAAGTCAATCGCGTCAATTTGGGTCGCACAAGAAGCGTTGCCTGGGTTGGCCCATTTGACCAGCCGCTTAAGTTCAGAGCCTTGAAATGTAACCATGCCGCAGCCGGTGTGGTGGTAGACGGCAATTTCACGCGTCCCAAGGAGGCGCTGGGAAATAATGAGGCTCCGTAAAGCATCTTTCCTGCCAAGGGTTGGTGAATCAGAACCTCAGGGGCACTAAGGAATACATACGCCATCCCGCCTGCATTCCGAATGATATGTGCTTCGCCCTCCGATATACCGAGTTGTTTAAAAGGACTGAGAACGCGTCAATTGAGAAGTATTTGCGGAATAGCGGTACATACTTTATTCGGGCATCCATGCATGTGACTGCAATTCAAGCCTGAGTCCACGGCATATGGCAAGACTGAACACGCACCAATCGCGAGACGCTTTGTCGGAGGGAGTGCTGCAGGCAGTTGTGGAGGTTCTTCAGCGGTTTCCTCCTTCAAATCCACTCGAGTGAGTTTTGCTTGCATCACGCGCACCGCACAACATTCACGTACCGCTACGCGCTTGCGTCGGGCTGCAATAAATGATGTTGTCCTGGAGTGAGATGGAGTGAACAAGACATTCGATGGCCGTGCTACTGGTATCTTGCGCAGGAACATCGCGGTCAGAGTCTTGAAAATTAATGTTGACGTGAGTTATGATCCGAGTAATTGGCTAGCTGGAGTAATAGGTGAACCGAGAATTTTGCTGGACTTGGACTTGAAGGTGGACCGCGGGACTTGTAATGCATTTTGAACGCAGTAGAGGGTAGGATGTGGTAGCAGACAAAATCTAGATTCTACGGAGGGCCTAGACTTTCTTCCGTAAACAAATACACGATCCATCATGACCTCCGTCCAAATCCGCGCGCTGCTCTCTCCTCCAAATGTCCCAGAAGCCAGCCACAATGCCGTCTTCTTTGTCAACAGCAGGTTTCAGACGCTCGACGACCTTGATTCTCTCGAGAATACCGTGTTAGAGGCGAAACAACGCGATGAACAGCTCAAGGCGAATGTGCGTTTGCATCGTCCTCGTCCTGGCCACACCTGATTTAACTGTCATAGCTTAGCTTGCAGTATCTCAAGAAAACGTAGATGCTCTCGTGTCACAAACCCGGGCAGCCGCACAAACGCATACAAGGACCGCCCAGGGCCTTTCTCTGCAACGTCATTCCCTCGCCGATGAACTATCGTATCTATTTCACCAACTCACGTCCGCAATGTCCGACGGTGATAGCGAATCTACGCTGCTTGAGGACATAGAGACTCTGCATCGCAATCTCAAGGAATTGCAGAGTGTTAAGGGATATGTGCAGGTCATTGAGCATGCGCTGAAGCTAAGGTGCGGATGACCTAGTTTCTCATTCACGCGCTGAGTCCTGTTCAGTGAAGCAGCCTCTGAACAAATTCGCTCGTCCCCCATGACTGCACCTCTATCATCTTCTTCGGTAACCGAATACCAGTCACTTCAAGAATTCGTGGCCAAGGTTTCTGATGCATGCGCGGGTGTGGAGGATGGTGCAGGGAAGCAGACGCTGAACCTGGTCTTGTTCTTGGAGAAGATTCGGGACAAGTGCTGGGCGGACATCAAAGGATCTCTCTCTGCGTACGTGTTCTATCAGCGCCGTTATTTTAAGAAAGCTAACCTTCCTCTCAGATCTCTTCTCGCAGCTTCTGAACGGCTGGGATGGCCCATGCCGGTTGATTATGTTGCCGCCTCGCCGCAGGACCGAAAAGACTTTGAGCGGACATTCAGTGATCTTTTGAGGCTACAACAAATGTCAGTCAACGGACCCCGTCATCATTTTCCCTTGGTCTTATTTTTTGCCTTGTTAGCGGCGAAAAATTGCGGCCCCCAAACCCAACGGAACGTTCCGAAAAGGATGGGTTGTATCCTCTGCAAGCATTGATACAACCTATATCTTTACGCTTCAAATATCATTTTGAGGGCACCCGACAGACGAACAGAATGGACAAGGTTCGTAAATGAATCTTTCGTTATACTCATCGAGTTAATGTTCGACAGCCGGAGTGGTATTTTACTCATGTCCTGAATGTTATGCACGAGCATAGGCCCTTCATGGAGTTGGTAATACAACCTTTACTATCATCCACAGAACACCGGGGGATAGTGGCCTGGGTAAGACGCAAGATAAATACATTTCGATTGTGCTCATAACATTCTCCACTTTAGCGGGAATTCACACTCCTTCTATTTCCTCTTCTTGCTCGGAAACTTAGGCGGTCAATGCCATCACTTTTACCACATCCCCCACTCCTAGCGCATACGATATACCAAACCCTGATTTTTGACGCCGCTGTAAGCGAAGAAGGCTTTAGTCTGTTGGGAACATCGGCTGGTGGTGAAGCCAGTGATAAATGGGATGGAGTGAGCAACGTCATTCTGGGGAAAGAGGAGTGGTTCGCTGCGTGGATGGACGGTGAAAAGCAATGTGGGTTCACTTCCCAACCCCGCGTCTCTCTTACTAACATCCCCTGCAGTTGCCGAAAGCCAGTACCACGAGATCATTGGGGCCGTCGATGCTTGGCAAATTGCCGAAGACGAAGGGGGAGAGGAATCTGGCCATCTGCGTGAATTGAGATCAACGAGCTCGGCAAGGAGGCTCAAGGCTTTGGTCGAACAAGTCACTGGTAATTTCTTCCTGTTCTTTTACCGATGTCACCAGACTAACCCATCTAGACCGCTATTCACCTCTGCCGCATTTTGCGCAACGCACTCGTTTCCTCATCAACGTTCAAATACCACTTCTGGAGAACTATTATGGACGGATATTGGCGTCTTTGGATGCTTTCGAGACACTCTCATCTGCATTTGTTCGTGCTGTGCCAGGGGCATTGTCCGTCAGTCTCGGAAGAGACGACGGCACTGTCAAGGTCGACGCGCGGCGGCTCACAGATGGTGTGGAAGGCGTCCAACGGCTGTGCAAAGCGTGGCTTAGCGCCAGATACTTGGAAGTGGCTATGGAGGGATGGGGCGAAGAATTGGTAGGCGATACAGTGTTTACTGTACCAACGCTCATAACATTTGTTTCGTAGTTTTTCCTCGAGCTCTGGACGGAGATCAACCGTCGAGCCTCCCTACGCTCACAAGCATTAGCGGCGTCATCGTTACCCGACCTTCGCGCAGTGGGATCAGCGGCCCCCCAAGAGACGGTGTTTGAGGAGCTCGTCACTCAGTATCGGGTCCTTGTTCATCGTGCAGAAGAAATGATTGTGCAGCAAGTATGCGGGGAGGTGGAAGGAGGTCTCAAAGCCCATTTCGCCGCCACGACCTCGTGAGTTTTCTCCACCTGCGATCCTATCCTAAAGCATCCGCCGACGTCCGAGCAGGCCGAACCCCAACCGCCAAACCGCATCCGATGATCTCGCGCTATCGCAAACGTTGCTAGGGCCTATTTCTCTCCTGTCGACGCATTTGACGTACCTGCGCACGACATTGCCTCAGACCGTTATGACGACGCTGTATCGGCGCATTGCTGCGCGGCTCGCGGAGCATATTTTACAGCGCCAGATCCTGTATCGCGGACATATAAGCCATCTAGAGGGTAGAGCGATCCACGCAGAGTGCGAACTGTGGGCGGAGACCTGTCAAGCTGGGTTGGGAGGCGCTCTGAGCGGGGGCAGAAACCGAGTGGAGGCTCCGTGGCTCAAACTGCTGCAAGCCGGAAGGTTGATTGGCTCGGAGGGAGAGTCTTGGGAAAAGGTCGTGCGTGTTACGTTCGGGATGCAAGACCAAACGGAGTGGGAAGATATCATGCTGGAAATAACGGGGACGAGCGAACTCCCAAGGGAGGAAGTACAGAGAATTCTCAAAAGTAGAGAGGACTACCACTCTTGATCAATTTTAATTGGATGGCGATTCGCACAGAGCAAGGGAAAGCAAAGCAAACTGAATACAACGGTACAACATAGCAAAGAGATAAGAAAAAACTGTGCTAGCCTGACGCTAGACAGGATAAATCAATCCACCAGAGAACATAATCTCGTTGGCCTCGTCCATGAGCGTACACGCCTCTCTTGCCTCTCCAGTGCCAAAGAGGGTGTCGATCGTCAAACCCTGGTTTACCTGCTCTACCACCTTGTCCAGTTCAATAGCCTCGATGTCCTGGAACGTTGTAGCCATGAGAGCAGCCAAGCGTGTGCGGAACAGCTGTAATCTGTACATAAAACAGTCAGCCGAGGAAAATACTACGAATCGGACTGAACGGACCTCTGGGGTCGTATTTTGCCATCCTCCGTAGCCCCACCTGCGGCGGGAGGCGGCTCATCAACGTCCATGGTAGCGTCTTGACTCTCATCTCCCCAAATGGGATCTTGCGTCCCCGCAGCACGAGGGGCGACGGGCGCAGGATCCGGCTCAGGTGTCGGAGTGCCCTTATCCTTGCCCGCCTGCGGTGGCATACTCATCCTCGTGGGCGTCGTCGCCTCCTCATCGCTTTCCTCGCCCTCGCTGTCGCCGTCCTCGCGGCTCGCGCCACCGGTGTTCAACTTGCGCTTTTTTCGGCGTTCACGTTTCGGGACTTCTTTGAAGAGCGCGAAGCGCATGATGATCTCCGCCTCCTGCGCATCGGTCTCTTCTACCTTGGCCGAGAGGCGTGCCTTGGCATGCGCTGTCGCGAGACGGATCAACGTCTCGAGCGTACGTGCAGTCAGGGGAGAAGTCTGCAGAACGTCAGGTCAGGCACGGACGGGGGACAGACCAGGGCGGCGCATAATTCACCTTCTTCCTGTTTCCTTCCATCCCTTCGTTTCGGAGCGTCGCGTACACCTGGACGATGTGATCCGCCGCGCCTTTGGTCAGTACCGGCGCCGGCTTACTCTTGGCGTATTGGATGTATTTTTTGATGAACGCGATGGTGAAGATCTGCTGTGGCTCCTGCTTGTTCGCCTTGGCCTTGCTGCGGGTGGTGCGTCCAGCACTGAGGGGTTCGGAGACGCCGATGTGCAGTAAAGGATCGAATTTCTCGAACGGACTAGTGTCTACGGCGTCGACGTCCTCCGCTGATGCTTCGGGACCATCCATAGACAAGGGTTGAGAGAGATTGTCGTGTGACGGTGTCCCCTCCTCCACTCCCGGTGGCAAGTACCGATGCAGCCGGAGAACGTGGTCCGCGATCATGCGGTCGCGCGTTTCTTCGACATCGTCCGTCACGATGAACAAGAGATCGAAACGCGAAAGCAGCGAATCCGGTAGTGCGATGTTCTTGTGCGGGTCTTTGTGGATATCGTACTATTCGTATCGTTAGTACGGTGCCGCTAGCTTGAAACGAAGCCTCTTACTTGACCGTAAATCGGGTTAGCCGCTGCTACGACGCTACAGCGAGCGTTGAGACTTGTGTGAATGCCCGCCTTCGCGATGGTCACGGTCTGCTGTTCCATGACTTCGTGGATCGCGACACGGTCAATATCCGACATCTTGTCGAACTCGTCGATGCAAACGACACCGCGGTCGGCGAGGACCATGGCACCAGCTTCGAGCCTCCGCTCCCCCGTTTCCTTATCGGTTGTTACAGCAGCGGTTAAACCGACGCCAGAACTTCCTCGCCCGGTGGTGGCGATTGCCAGCGGCGCAGTGCCTAGCACAAATCGGAGTAGTTGCGATTTGGCAGTCGATGGGTCGCCGACCATAAGCAGATTGATGTCTCCACGGATATGAGTCCCGTTGGGCAGATTTTTCTCGGCGCCACCGAGAAGGAGGAGAAGGATGGCTTTTTTGATGTATTCGTGGCCGTAAATGGACGGAGCGAGCGATTGGGAAAGCTGGCCAAAGATGTTGTGTCGCTTGGAAAACTGATTTATATTCCGGATGTCATTGACAGTGAGGGGGGTCTGGGCAATGCCTCCACCGATTTTCGAAGACAACAAGTTGATGTTGTTCGCCAAAATGAGCGATCTACAAAGGGGTTATTTTTTTCTTCCCTGGACAACGGGAAAGAAACGTACTTGAATGCTCCACCTGCGCCTCCCCCAATGCTCCGATACACACCGACGAGTTGGACGCGATCGCCGGGCTTGCACTTGTCGACCAAGTCGTCGTCCATGATTATGTCGGTACTTCTGGGAAGTTGTCCGGCCGGTGCGCGCTCGGGCATTTCCTGCATACTGATGCGCTGGTGATCTTGGAAGACACTGAACCCAAACTCCATCTGGAGTTTGTTTCCGTCGTCGTCGGACTGGGGCGTGACAGAAGTGGTCGGAGGCTCGTTGGAGGTGGATGTGGTCGCGTCGCGGTAAACCCGCGAGTGGAAAAAACGCGTCTTTTGGCAGTAGTGCACGGACTTGAGCATCTTTGGCCGTACGAGGGAGCAACGCGTGATGATGCCCTCTACGGAGATCATCTTGCCCAGCTGCGCGGCATGGAGGGTTCTGGGGCTGACGTGGTGGTCGCCAAACGAGCCGCTGAAGCCGACGCGGTAGTGCTTTGACTGGGTTTCATATTTTTCCGCCTCGGGCTGTCTCTCGATAACGTCAGAGAGGGCCTTTTCAAAGGCAGGGAGATAATCCGTAGGCTGCTTCAAGAGCCCGTTGGCGAAATCACGGTTGTAGTCGCGAAGGTCGTCGATGTTGACGATGAGACGCGTCTGGTCAGAACGCAGCATTTTGAGAATCTCCTGGCGATATTTGTGGTTCCCATCATCGAATTCATGAGTGAGAAAGTCGTCGAATACGCGCGCGCGATCTGCGAGCTGCTGCTCCTCGACATCTGGTGGGGCGTAGGACATGGTGGATGTGGAAGAGACGCGAACAGTCACACCGTGACAGCAAAATCAAAAGATCAAATTAGGCACAGGTTCGCCGCGGGCAAAGTTCGGCAAAGGTTCGTTTAGCGCCAAGCGCGTCATTGGGCGATATCGGAGGACTCAATAAATCTAGTAATTGTCCGCATTTGGGTCAAGTGTCATTTAAGAATACAAGGCTTTTGGGACAATCTGACAGAACCAGGCCATTCTGATAAACATAGAACAAAGAGCGTGATAAGGTAGGCAGGCAAAATTACAGGCGGGAGCGTTGCTCCGATGCGAATCAACTGAATTTAATCAGCGACCGCATCTTGTGCGACGGCGAGCGCAAACTCACCAAGTAGTGGCGGGCATGGGCGGGCGTGTGAGCGGGTTCACCAGTCGCGGTTGCTGCAAGAGGAGAGAAAATCAGCCGACGCAAGACCGAGCATATTTTGTGCGGACCTGGAACCGTCCCGTTTCCAGTCTCTGTTGCCGGAGCCGTCTCGTCTCCAGTCGCGGTTGCTAGAACCATCGCGTTTCCAGTCGCGATTGCTGCTGCCGTCTCGTCTCCAGTCGCGGTTACTGGATCCATCGCGAACGGCGAGTTCCGGCTCGACGATCTTTATGTAAAAAATGAGCAAGAGCGAGACTGTGGGGGAAAAGGACGCACGGGGACAGCTGCGACCGAGGCGACTGCGATGAGGGAGAGAAGGGTGAGGTAGCAGCGGAAGAGCATGTTGGCTGCGCGGGTGGAAGGGAATTGGAGTTCGGCTTGAAAAGGCGTTGAAAGTTGTCGGCTCTTTTAAAGGCATGTACCAGATTAAGAAACGTAACTGACGGCTGGCTGTCACGTTGGATCCCATCTGGCACCTGAGTTGGTCAATTATTTCTGCGATATCTTGCACACGCATGCCATTCTCAAAATATAAAATCGCCTGTACTTGTCCCATGCTGCTCTGATTTGCTCGAGTTGCAGTTCTCGAGTCCGCCATCCTCACCACCCATTCCAGCCCTTTTCCGGTCCACATTCATCGGTGCCTGAGCTCAAACTTGAAGCACATTATTCGGACCTTTATTCGCACCAACCGGCTGCTTCCGCCCGTTCCTGGTCCCAGACAGCCTTCCAGATGGTTCGAGCTATAAAAATCCGCCCGGTGCGATAAGGGCGGTCGCAGGTCCTCTCAGGCATTGTCAGCACCGGGTCATCCATATCATGGGGCAGAAGAAGAAAATCACGATCTGCACAGCCACAACCTCCGCTCACCGCCATGATCAAGTCCATTTACTTCCACGAGAGGATTCAAAGTTGGTTTTTTTCATCCGCGAGGCCCTGATCATCATGAGTTCATCTCAATTAAGATGAAGCCCCGCACGGAACTCCCTTGACACCCAACAGCAACTAATTTTACAAACAGGCGCGGGCCAGCATGCAGGCCATCGCGGGACATCGGTGGATCTGCATATGGCAATAAAGACCCACTAATCCTGCGAAAAATCACTTGAGACGAGACCCTTCTGATGAACGTACACAAAACATACCCAAAGCTTAATAAGGCCGTCCCACGACGCCGTAACCACTTTCGACTAATTCCGATTGGTTAGGAACGAACTAGAAGACAAAAAAAACAAGTTCCGGCTTACGGTTTCATGCGGTAGCCACTCATGTGCGATGACGACCTTGGAGTGCGCCTTGAGTCGCGATTTAATTCGGCCCGTCTTCCAATCCCAGAATACGACATTCCCCTCTCCATCGCCGCTGCTGATCCACTTGCCGTCAGGTGAAAACCCAACTTGGCAGGCATACCCCGCAACGGAGTGACCAGCGAACCGTTTCTTACGGTTCTGGCGGAAGTTGTCAGTCCCGTAGACCAGGATCTGATTATCCAGGGACTGCGCGGCAAGGTACTTTTCTATAGAACACCGCATGAGACAAAGTCGCCGGAAAAATAGAATCCCGACGTACTGGACGGGTGCAGCGTGACGGCCGGCATGGAATGCATGTGGGGCTCGGCGATGTACTTGATGACCACTGGAATATCATAGTCCCAAGCTCGAATAGTCTTGTCGTCTGACGTAGTGACAAATCTTCGATTCTCGTCGACGAAGGTGATAGAGTTGACAGGGCCAAGATGCTGATCGTACTCTTGCGTGATCTCTCCTGAGTTCATGTCGTACTACGTGGTTGGTTGTCGTCAGTTTTCAGATGTCATCACTCGTCGGACCCTTACCTGGATAATTTTCTTGTCCGACATGCCAGCGAGGAAAACATTCTGCTTGTCCTCGTCGGGGTGGAATCTGATGACATGTGGTATCTTGCCATTGCTGAATCGTTTGAGACATTGGCCAGTCTCGGTGTCCCAGAGCTTCATTTGGCGGTCATACCCACACGAGAGAAATTGGCGCCCGTCATTTGAAAACGACACGTCTTTCACATATTTCGTGTGTCCATGGAAAGTACGCAGACAGTTGCCGTGCGTATAAATGTCCCAAAGCTAATAATGACCGCTATTAAAACTCGTTCAACAGAGATAAAATCGCAACACGCACTTTGATTTTGGTATCCATGGAGCCACTGAGTAAAAGATGTCCAGTTTCTGGAAACAAACGTATAACCGACACACCCTGGGTGTGCCCAGTCCATGTATGTATGCAGACTTTCGGGATGAAGCAATCTTGCGACCCAGCTTCTGCGATGAGGTTTGGAGCTTCTGCGACCGGAGGCGACATGTATGTACGGCCCTGGTAATCCGTCATTGTCTTGCCGTGGAAGACCGAATGCTCCAGGCCGACGCCCATCTGAGTACGTCGCGGCTTTCCCTTCTTTGTCGGCGCCTCGACCTCCGGCTCCTCCTCTTCAGGCTCATCGTCCACCTCGACACCGGCAAGGAAATCGTTCTGCACCTCCTCGCCCTCCCACGTGGCCCAAGGTCCGATGTAGGCGCCGTCACCGTCGACTACCTCCAAATCACCCTTTGCCTTTCGTTTTCGTTTCAGCTCCTTCCGTTGTGTTTTAGGAGCGCGAATAGTGTCGATTGTGGCAAAACCATTAGCTTTTGCATTCTCCACCGAGCCGACAAACGCCGGCGCGTTTGGGTCTACTGAGGGATTCGCGGAGTACCCGAGCATCGCGTGGGTCAGATGCTGCGCCTTGAAGGCGTGTTCCGACATAGACTGCTCTTCGACGTGTCCCGCCAAGGCGTTTTGATTCTGGAACCGATTCCGGTCGCCAAACGGATTTTCGGGGCCCTGAACGGGGAGCATCATGTCGCTGTAGGGTATGTTTACGTTCATCTGGGTGTCGCTCGGCCGTGTCACTAGGGACGTTTGGTTTAATGGATCCTGAGAGAAGGAGTGAGCTGTGGTTCAACGAGAGTTCGAGTCAGTGCAGACCTCGGAAAGCACATGGGGAGCGGCTGAGGATACCGTTTGAGATGGGGCCTCCTCGACGCGTGTTTTCTTTGCGACGGGGGCTGCAGCGAGTCCGAATGGGTTGTCGCTTGCGACGAGGCCTTCATCTTCGTCGGATGAATATCCTAGAGTCAGAGACATGTCGGTGTGGTTCAAAAGCAGTAGAGATTGTGACCGTCACAGTCACTTCCGATCTTGACTAGTCTTGACTGGCTTCAATGTGTTGAAATCGAATGGCGCAGAAAACGGCCCTGGAGAGTCGCTGGACGCCGCGCGAGGATGAGCTGCTCATCCGTGCAGTCGCAAACTTTGGCGAGCACGACAATTGGAAGACCGTGGCACAGGCTGTTCCCGGTCGAACAAACAAGGCTTGCCGAAAGGTTTCCTGTTCGCAGCTGCGGTTCAATTGTGTTTCACTCAAAATATTGTATTCCAGCGTTGGCTTCACTCGCTTTCGCCCGCTGTAAAGAAATCGGCTTGGACCCCCTCCGAGGACCGACTTCTCATCGAGCTGTACACAGCCCATGGTCCCAAGTGGTCTGCTATTGCTCGCCAAATCCACGGACGCACGGACGACGCCTGCTCCAAACGTTACCGGGAAGCATTAGATCCCAACCTGAAGAAGGACGAATGGACGCCCGAGGAGGATGCTCAATTGATGCTGGCATACGCCCGAATAGGGGGTAAATGGGGCCAAGTCGGTCAAGAGCTTCGACGTAGTGGCCTAGGGTGCAGAAACAGGTACATTACGCCTCTTATCCAACGTCCCCAGTTTTAAATATTTGACAGGTGGCGGATGCTTGAACGAAATCGCTTAAAATCGTTGCAAGCTCAAGAGCCGACACCGCATGATATTTTTGATCAATCACAGTTTTTGCACGAGAACCTGCCCCAAGAAGAGTCGGGTCCTCTAGCTGAAGTATGGCCAGTCTACTATCCTCCGGAAGCGTACACTTCGATCCTGGGCAACGATGAGCTTTCTCGAGGCCGGCAGAGCTTCCGTGAGCCGACTCCTCAAATGCCCGACTCACCCGAGGTCCCGCCGTTCAACTTTGCGTCGTCCTCTCTCAGTGCGGCCCTGTCGGACCCTCCGCGTAGATCCTTGCCTCTGCCTCCGATACCGGACGAGGAAATGTTTGACAATGGTAAGGGTGGTGCGGAGCCCGTGGCGTCGACATCATATTCCCCTCCTCACCCGTTGGTTTCGCCCCCTCCTATTGAATCAGCTCCATATGAGCTCGATACGATTTCACCCGCCCAGTTGTCGATCCACCATCCTGCCAATTCGCGAATCGAGACTTTCGTTAAACCTCCTTCGTCTCGTATTTCTGATTTTCCGAGCCCTTCGGCGTCCAGCAGCTCGAGCCCGCAGTGGAGATCTCCAAATATCTCCTCCGCCGATTCGCTCTCGTTACCGGACGACTCGCGACCGCCCGGACGCACATTCGACCACATTTCATTGGACACTTCCGCGAGGTCTTACGCTTCATCCTCTTCGTCTTCTCCCTTTGCTCCCCCATCTTCTCTGTCTCCGGCAGACAGCCCCGTTCCATTTTCGCCTGTTGAACTTCCACCGCTCGAACATCTTCCTGTCGATTCACTTCTGTTTTCGCCCTCTGAATACTATCGCACTGCACCGTCAAAGCGGCAGAAACGGATAAGACCTCGGAAGCCTCCAAAGGCCCTTGGGGAAACGAGACTCTCCTCATTGCTGCCTCTTTCTACTGAGTATGTGCGTTACATATTCAGACGAGTCTCTTTTAAATTGTTTTCAGCCCGAGTGTGCGAGCCTATGCATGTGGGCGCGACCGCTGTTGGCCTGCGGGTGCAGAGATTGGCCATGCTTTCTTTGGGACATCCAAGGAATTGTTAGATCATAACAGGTCGATACATGGCGAGGGAGAGTTTCTGGGCGATCGACCGTACAGGTGTGCTTTGACTGGTTGTGGAAAATCTTGGAAGGTTTGCAGGCATTCAAACACTATTTACTGCGATTCTAATTGCCGCTACAGACACTGAACGGCCTTCAGTACCATTTGCAGATGTAGTTGAACCTCTTGCTGTGGAGGCTTTGTTTCGCTGATAGAATTCTTCTACAGATCAACGGCGCATTTTCGCAATGCTGTCTCGTCTACTTTTAAATCCGTAGATGATACCGACCAACCGCCCAAGCCAGACCCCGATCTCGCCGAGGAGGAGGAAAGTCGCGGTTATATATGCCACCATCCCCACTGCTTCAAGGCGTACAAACAACCAAGCGGTCTTCGCTACCATCTCAAACACGTCAGTTCATTGCGCGCTATCCGAATGCAATGCGTGCTGTGTGCTGATACGAACCACAGGGTCACCCACCAGATCTGCCTGCGCAGCTTGAGATGGTTCCGCCTACCCTTGCCCGCGCCATTTCCAAGAAGACACGTAAAATGCGGCGAAAAGATTCGTCGGAAGATGTCTGACCATACTGGGCGATAATAATAATTATCGCCCCGCATATATTCATATTCCTTTCCTCTAAGCAGCCTTATTATTGGCTGGACACTCTCGCTTGGTTTCGAGAATAACTTACTATAGTTCAACCCGACCCACTCAGGGCTATTTTATCGTCTTGTAGACTCTACTGCAGATTTCAACAATTTGTATACCTAAATCACAGCAACTTGTAATATGGTACTTGGTAGCAACAATTGGACTTGGATGCTATGTTCCGACCATCTGAGCGCTCAACTCACAATTGAACTGAGGGCCCGTGCAAAGTCTTTTTGTGCTTGGGCGCGCTTTGAGACGCTTGGACCATGAACGCTTTGATGCGCAAATGCTTTGGCCCATCCGAAACTGTATTTAAGTTGTGCGTTCTCCGCACTGTTCCCCAGCTGTTCGATCAAGGACGCTGAGAACTTACCGGATGGAATCGTCTACAAAAATGTCGCCGCCAGTACCAGAATGTGGTAGGAATAGATTTTATTTTCGAATGGACCAGTGTTGATCTTTTTGATATTCTCTTCAGGTCATTCTGAGTGCATCCGCCAGGCAGAGTACAGAATTCGTCTACGATGCCCGAATGATCCTCCCGAGCCAAGCTTCAGCCCCGTTCGAAGCAGCCCCACCCCTTTGAGCGATCTTCAAATTGCTCAAGGGCAAGTGCAGCTCCTCGTAAGGGAACGAGAAGAACTGCGCTGCATGGTGGCGAAGCTTTCCACCGAGATTCACGCCGTTGCTGGGTGGGTGGATATTTATTTATTGTTCAAGGATCAGCTGAACTTAACTGGATTCATTAGGCAAAAGAGGAAAGAATCCTCTGATGCACCTACTCAGGATCCACGGAAGAGACCGCGCATCTTGTCGCCCAAAGAGCAACTGAGCGGGAAGATCGCGCTCCAACAACAGCGCATTTCGGAACTGGAAGGGTGGGCACATCAGTGTCGGTAATCCAGACTGACGATCGATGCTTATTAGCGATCTATTCAAAGCCGCGGAGGAGTCCAAGGCGAAACGAAAGTCTGACGAGTTGGAGCTGTTCAATCTCCGAACGTAGGCATTTTTTTTTTTCAATCTGGTTGGACCCAAAATTCTGATCTTCCGCAGGTGCCTCAAAGATCTGATCGACAAGGCGGAGGTCAACCACGAGCTGATACGAAAACTGGAAGCGGACGCTGAGGTCAAGGAGAAGGCTGGTTCGGTCGCACTCGACGCTAAGACGAAGTGACTAGTCTCATCTCTTGCTTTGGATCCTGTTTGAGTGTTTTCTTCAGGGAAGTCTCGAGTGCCACAGCCGAAATCAGTAGGCTCACAAGCCGAGTCGAGTATCTCGAGCACGATCGCAAATACTTGAAATCAGACGTTACTCGCTATCGTGCCAAAATTTGCCACCTGCAAACGTAGGAAGTCGCATACGTTTTAAATAATTCAGCTGTTGAATTTCGTTTTCAGGCATTACCAGTCGACGCATGGTCTAAGGAGATGGAACCAATCATCAACGCCAGTTCCAAGTTCCTCGCGTTCCACAGACCGTCGGGTAGAGCTCAAGCCGGTCCACAATCCATACGCAAATCAGCACCAGCTTGATCTTGGGCCGCCTTCCATTGACCGGACGATTGAGAGAATTGCACACGCTCCAGAGTTCCGCAGGCTTGAGCGTAAGGAGTGTCGATGAGCCAAAGCTATTACCGAAAGGCTCGCAACAGATGTCGTTTATAACACTATGCATATGACTATGATTATGACACATGTTTATCCTCGACTCTTTTATCGGGTTATTGAACGCACCTCCGGATCCCAATTGTAAATATCAAACAGAAATACAGTCCACGTTAGTTCTCCGGTATCGCTGTTTATCTCGCACCGCCCATCCCTCCACCGAACTGCTGCGCCCTTGAGAATATTGAGCGAATTTTTGAAAAAAAAAAATGAATTTGACACACAGATCTCTAAGCGTGGGGTCCCCCATGATTTCTTCCATAGATGGAAGACTACCGCCGGACTGAACTCGGTTCATCATCTATAGTAGAGGCAAAGAAATCAGATGTTGGATGGGAAAGACAAGCCAGATTTACGTTAGAAACGGCAGGATTTTGCATTAAATTTGCGAGTCCTCCGTTCGCCATCATTTGTTGAGCCATGGCCATCATTTGCGGATTTTGCATTAGAGATGCGATATCAGGCATTCCTCCTCCTCCTCCTCCTCCACCGCCCATCCCGGCAAGAAGGTCCGCCATGCCGCCCATTCCACCAAGTGGACCGCCTGCATCACGAGTGCCGGATGAGGGGAAGCCGTTATCAGGGATAAGGGGTGGGGGGCCGTCGTCGTCTGGAACGATGCGGGCGGTGGAGTTCTCAAGCCCCGATTTGAGGCCAGCGTTGTTGGGATCTAATTTCAGTCCACGTTCAAATGCATCTGCCGCAGCCTTGAAATCCGCCAAAGAATATTGGGCATGGCTAGAGAGACAGTGAGAAGGCTTTAAAGTACATAGGATACACGCGTACCCAAGTCTATGGTACGCTTTTACGAATTTAGGGTCTATCGTTATCGCGTGCTCGGCATCATTAACAGCAGAGAGGTGGTCGCCTTTGCTGCTGTATGCAGCAGCCCGGTTGGAATAATATATTGCGTTTGTCGGATCCGCAGCGATGGCTTGCGTGTAAGATTCGATGGCCTTATCATACTGTTTGCTGGACATCAGGGTATTCCCACTTTGCTTCAACTTTTCGGCCTTGGCCTTATCTTCTGCAGATATAGATTTGGGCTCAGAGGGCTTGGCCGACGTGGAACTTGGGGTAGGCGCAGCACTTGCGCCAACTTTCTCCCGCGTCTTCAGGAAGACATCGAAGATGGTCGGTAGAGTCGCGGGCTTAACGGACAGGCGGGAGACTTGCTGTTCGTCCGAGGGATCAACGCCAAAGGCTTCACCAATGCATTGAACTGTGAAATATTGGAATCAAACCAGTGTGATCGAGAAGGGCAAGCGAACATACTCGCGACCTCGAGACTTTCTTTATCGTCTGCCTTGACCGTTCCGTCCTCAACAGATTGGTTTAGAAAGTCGATTATGGAAAGAACAAGACGCTGCTGCTTCTCTGCCATGGTGGGCGGGTGAAAGGCGTTGGCATCGAAAGCTAACAAGCGTCAACACAACTTGTTCGAGAACTTCTAGTTCTTCAACTTGTCCACCCTTGCGCAGAACGGCCATGTTCTTCTGTGCGCTATCTGGCGAGCCTCCGCAGGAACCAGTCGTCTCGATCAAGTCTGGAAAAGTCTACGAGCGTCGCCTCATTCTCAAGTACATCACCGAGAATGGCACAGACCCAATAACGGGGGACAAGCTCGAGGAATCCGACCTTGTAGCTATTAAAGCCTGTACGTCAACCAGCTCTATCCTGGGTTGATTTTTACGAAGTTCACGCGTATTTTCTCTCGTAGCGCCGGAAACCGCTGCTCCGCGTCCTCCAACTCAGACTTCGATTCCAGCGCTCCTTAATACGCTTCAAAATGAGTGGGATGCTCTCGTGCTCGAGACTTTTGCTCTAAAACAGCAGTACAACTCCACCCGGCAAGAGCTGAGCTATGCGTTATATAACCAAGATGCTGCCAGTCGCGTCGTTGCGCGTCTTATTCGAGAGCGTGACGCTGCCCGAGAGTGCGTCGTACCTCAATCTTGCCTGTCCGCTTTACTAATTTGTTTCAGGGCTCTTGGCAATGTTCAAGCGACCATGGGCATTGCACCTACCGGCGCCACTGCTGAAGATGTAGAAATGAACGACGACAGTGCGGCACCGGCCATGCCAGAGGAGATTGTCGCTCAAATCGACGAGACTCATGCGACCCTCTCCGCCGCCCGGAAAAAGCGAAAGCCTCCTCCAGGCTACGCCAACGCTGCTGAAATCAAAACTTTCACTGCGAAACACACCATTCCTTCTCTCCACTCGTCCTCCCCAGCTGGAATCACCGCGCTCGCCGTTTCTACCACCAACCCATCACAGTTCTTGACGGGCGGAAACGACAAGATTGTGCAATTGTACGATCGCAGCACCGATAAAGTACTGGCTTCCCTCAAAGGCCATACCAAAAAAGTGAACCATGTCGCGTTCCGCGAACGGGATGGGGACCCCACCCTGCTAATTTCGGGCGGTGCGGACAAGATTGCCAAAATATGGTCTCACGACTCGGCCTCTGGCGAGTACATCCCCAAATCAACCATTCGGACCCACAAAAGCGATATTACGGGGTTGGCCGTCCATCCGAGATCCACCTTGCTCGCTCTGGCCTCGGCGGACAAGACATATTCTTGGCACGATCTCTCCACCTTCGCGCAGGTCTTCCATTCTGCCGCGTCTGAGGATGCCTTCTCGGCGTTGGGAGTTCATCCTGACGGGACCCTGCTCGCGTTGGGATCCCCCAGCTCGAAGATCCACATCTACGACATTCGCACAGGAACGATCGCTGCGATCCTCGAACCCCCCGAGGGCACCACACCCTTTACCGTAAACTCGCTATCGTTCTCCGAAAACGGCTACCACCTTCTTGCTCCCAATTCGCTCTCATCAGTCGCCGTTTGGGATTTGCGCAAGCGCAAGACGGCGCACACGATCGATCTCGGGGAGAATTTCAAAGTCAATAAAGTGTTGTATGATACGAGCGCCCAGTTCTTGGGTGTTGCTGGGAGCCAAGGGGCCCGAGTATTTGCGCACAAGTCGTGGGAAGAGCTGACCCGGCTTGAGGAAGGCGGGGAAGTCTCCGACTTTGTATTTGGGGCGCAAGGGAAAGAGATCTGGGGTGCCACTGGGAGAGAGGTGCGGATCTGGGGCTCCCCTGCTGAATAACTTGCATGTAGTGACACTACTGCTGCGTGTACCTGACTGTATGGATATGGCGCTTTTCTTCTCCCTCTCTCTCTTTTGCAAACTCAAAAGGCAGCTGCGGCGGCTGAAAGGTGGATAATATTGACCGTAAAGAGAGGCCCCAACGCGCTTTTCTCAGCTTTGTTCAACCGGTGCATAGTATACGTTCCTCATGTTTCATTCCAGGGTGGAATCATGAACGAAGGGAATGAATATGACGAAGTTAGGATTTCTTTTTGTCAGCACGGCTTGAAACCGACGGCTATCAGCGGCTATCTTGCGCGAGACGAAACGGAGGTGGATAGAGGTGGATAGCTGCGGGAATGCCTCGATATCTCCGGTTACCTTTCCATTGAGCCGTTCAGTCGGTGTTGAGAAGATCAAAGGGCGTCGGGTGCTTCCCGCACTTCACCTGAGTCAAAGCCTGAGTATGAATCGAGCAGCGGAGCCGTTAATTTAATATGCATTCTTTTATAAAGAGTGGAGCGCGCGAAATATTGGATAACGCAGCTTCAAGCAGACGTACAAAGTTTAAACATGGCCACCCAAGAAATGTTCCTCAAAGGCAAAGAAAAGTATGCGGCCAGCTTCGAGAAATTCGACTGGAGCGTGTTCAAAAACCTGATTATCAGTGAGCACACATAATCATCCTCGTCAGTGAGGATACTGACACGGGGGCCGACAGTAACTTGCATAGATCCTCGGGTCAAGTAGTTATGACTTGTCTTTAAGGCACTGCGAGACTGACCATAACACAAGCCCCTACGACCAATTGGGTCTCAAACCGGGAGAGGCCATCACCATTCAAAACGCAGGTGGTTCAGCGTAAGTCGATCGATCCAACTTGGCAAATTTAGCACATCGAATTTACATCGACACAGGAAAGAAGCCTTGCGTAGCATCATGGTGCCCCAGCATTTCCTCGGAATTCACGGCGAAATTGCAGTTTTCCACCACACAGATTGCGGCATGTCAAGAGTGACGACGGACGAAATGCGCGAACTAGTGAAAAAAGCAAATCCCGGACGAGATGATGTCGCGGCGACAGTGGACTGCATGGATTTTCACCACATTACCGACACTGAGGGCTCGGTCAAGACCGACGTCGAGTTTTTGGCGAAAAACCCGTTGGTGGTGAAAGGAACGGAAATATCCGGGTGGGTGTACGATGTCAATACGGGCAAGGCAAGTATCCTGAAAGCACTGAAAGAACATTGGTGAGTCTACTGCTAGATATCCAAGGTCGAAAGCCAAGAAGATGCCGAGATCACTGATCGCTATGACATCACATCACGATTTCCTTTCTCTCTCTTTACTGAGCTTTGTTTTGCTTTCGCCTGAGTCGTTCCTTTCCGTAATCCTGCCATGTCAGACGAAACTGCGCAACTTGCGAAACTAGCCGCTCTCTCTCCTCCAACCGCCTCGTTAGATCCAGTCATCGCAGTCGATCTCGACGATGTTTTGAGCCAAACGAATCGCATCGTTGCTCAATGTCAGTCATCTCGTCCTTTCCAGCGCCCAAGTGCGCTTTGACGAACCTGCGATTAGGGCACAATGATGAATTCGGCACCCAGATGGACCTGTCTATGTTTTATTGTCAGTTTCGTTCAATGAACATGTGTGTGAGCCGTTTACGATAGTATGAGCAGACTACTATTATTGGAAGGTGCTCTCCTCACTCCGTCGTGCGCGGATATCTATTCTGATAGCTTCAGTTAGAATCCGTTCTGGGGCACTCTGCAGGAGACATTTGCTAAGATGAAAGAGTTCAATAGCACGGATAAGATATTCCAAGCTGTTCCGGTTCCGGGGGCACGCGAAGGCGTCCAAGCCTTGCGTGATATGGGCTATAAACTGGTCATTGTGACTGCTCGCACGGCAGAGGTTGCGGATGCGAGCTGGGAGTGGGTGGAGAGATACTTTCCAGGCAAGCTTAAGCTTATTGCTCGCAATTTCTTCTCTTACTTAATGCAAAGCTTCGAAGGTATTTTCGCCAACTTGATGTTCACCGGGCAATGGAAAGATGCACACAAACTGCATCACAACGAAGTCTTGACAAATCTAACGAAGGCGCAGGTGGGTCGACCTTGCCTGCGAGCCCCAAAAGCTGATTTCTTCTTATTTGAGGTTTGCGCAGACCTGAAGGCACAGGTGCTCATCGACGACTCCGCAGAAAATGCAATCCAGTGTTCCACAGACCCGTCTCCGACGCGTGTCTTGCTGTTCGGCGAATACGAATGGAACAAAAGGATATCTGGTCCCCAAGACGGTGAGCTCCGTCGCTTCGAACTACACTGGCCTAACTCCATCAAGGTTCAGATGAGATGTCCTTTGACAAACGGCTGGCTGCGAACGATGGTAAAGAGTTTTGGAACGAGGATATACTAGTAATACCGGAAGGAATCCCGCTCGAAAGAGTGAAAGATTGGAGCGAGGTAATCCGGTGGGTAAAGACAGCGCGACAAGAAGGTAGAATTCTTTAAAATTGCATAAATAATACCCTTCATTCTCTTTTAATCCGTTCCGACCTGGCTGAACGGATACGATTGGGTTCGGGGGCGATACAACGAGAAGAGGGTAGATTAGTCTAATGATCTTGTGCCGTCGATACAACGCTTTGACCGGCACGTGAACGATTCACGTGCCGCCAAAGTTAATCGCCAACAAGCTAGCCACTCCTTCACTCCCATTTTCAACTGCTCGCCGGCCCGCACGCATTCGTTCCCTTGACGTTTGACAAGTACGCGACTGAACAAATTTTAAGGACATAATGGAAAAAATTAGCCCGTAAAACACTACCTCAGACTTGGACTTTTCCACGGACCAACTGCACCAGGGACCAAAGCCTGAAATTTGAGAGACTTGAGGTGATCGGCCAATCAAACCCAATCACTGCATCAGTTTCGGACGTTCGAGCCGACATCGAGATGAGAATCCTCAGATAATCCACCACTTTCCACGACCCACAGCATGGGCCTAGTAGCCTCCTTCTATGCTCAGACATTTCCACCGCCGCCGCATTTCAACCCAGACATCGATATTCCCGACCTGAGCGGGAAAATCATTATTGTTACGGGTGGTAAGAATGTCCAACTTGATGCTCTGCTTCCAATTCGACGGTTATCCAGGATACTCTGGGATAGGCGAGGCGACGGTGAAGGTTGTCGAATTACCCCTATTTTTTTCGCGCTTCTGAAGGCGTTTGTAGGAGCTTCTAAAGCACAACGCGAAGGTTTACATCGCTGGACGGAGTCGAGCCAAATATGAGCAGTGCATCGCCCGTTTAAAGACAGAAACGAACGGGGGAGAAGCCCTATTCCTCGAGGTTGATCTGGGAAATCTCGCCAGCGTCAAACGCGCCACTGAAGAGTACCTGAGGTAAAACCGCGCGTCTGGTGGAAGCTATTGAACATTCAGACTGCCCCAGCAAAGAGACCGATTTGCATGTTCTATTCAATCATGCGTCCGTGCATCCATTGGCGGCATACATATGAAGCTGACCTACTTCAGAGGTCAGATGTTGTGCCCCGTTGAGCGGCTTACCGACGACGGCTACGATGCGCAATTTGGAACGAACGTCTTAGGTTTGTATTTTGGATACCCCACGACTGCATATGAATATTGCGCGACGCAGGCCACTTCTATCTCACCAAACAGCTGCTTCCAGCCCTCGTAGCTGGAGCAAAATCCTCGCCAGACGGAAAAGCAAGGGTTGTGAACACGAGTTCTTTCGCTCATTATCTGGGTTCCTTAGATTACAGAACGTTTAAAGGTATACACCAGCTATCCATCCCTCAAGTTTCGGAAAGTACTCATGATCACAGACTCCCGTAGGAGAAGGGGTTTCAGCAAGGCGAAATTGTCCTCCCAAAGCAAATTGGTATGTCGATGCTCATATTTTCGAGGCTACGATACCAAATATTCACAGGGGAACGTGATATTTACGAAAGAACTTGCGAGACGGCACGGTCCGCAAGGGATCGTATCAACAGCTCTGAACCCCGGTACTAGTTTGCGGCTAAAATTGACCACCGCACAATGTCTGATAAATGAATAATTGGTAGGCCATGTCAGAACCTCTTGGCGGAACAACATCCCTCATTACCAGACTGCTGCGGTGGTCAGTGTACCTTTGATTCCATTTGAGGGTTGACTCATCCTTTCAATACAGGATTTCATTCTCCACGAACCCGATTTTGGAGCGTTGACTTTACTGTGGGCCGGAACATCGCCCGAGACAGTGAATTACAACGGACAGGTGAGAGTTAATGTTTTCCTGCGCCATCGCTTTCTGATCTCTGTTAGTTCCTTATACCCTGGGCCAGACTTGGCGAAGCCAAGGCAGGCGCCGACGATGAAAGAGTCGGAGCGGAACTGTGGGCGTGGTTGGAGGAGCAGATCGTGGACATTTATTCTCCTGGCGCGGTCAAAGCAAAATTATAGTCGGCGTTCCTAACTCGCGGCAAGCTTTGTACTACGATATGCAGGAAGGAAACGACTGCTTTCTTTGGGCGAAAACTACAGTACAAACGCGGAACCCCGTCTAATATTGTGTCCGAGTTTCTTCGACAGGCCGACCGTTAGCGAAATGCAAGCTCATGCTCATTCCCTCAGCTTGAGTCGTCGCGCCGGCGTTCAAGTCCGCCTCGAATTGCTGCCGCAGGTGGAAGATGATCCGAGTGGAAACAATGCTGTGGATGGCTGCTTGCAATCTGAAAAGGGATCAATAGTTTATTTCCTTGAGTTGGAGGTTCAATGGAGGCGGACATACCGATCGAGGAGATCTGCATAGTCGATGGGCAACGTGGCCACGACAACGACGTTGGCGAGCGTTATCGCTGATTGGAAGGTGTGTAAAAACATTGAAAGACGGGGTACAAACGAGAGCTTACAGAATATACAGAGGAAGAAGAACAAGCTGTCGCGATATAAGGTTTTTACCAGCGGACTCGAGCCTTGCCGATATTGTTTGAGACCGCTATACACTGTGAGCACTATTATGACTTGGAAATGTCAGCGGTCGGCAGAACATTTACAGGAATTCATTACGTACTGGTCTCGAAGAGTAGGATGGCGATGAAAGCGACGAAGATGATCTCGCTTCCTGCCACAGGATAACAGCCGTTAATCGTCCCGATAGGCGGTTGACCATCTTGTGAAATTTTAGCTCCTCGAGTCAAGGTGGTGTTGTCTTGACCCACATTGAAGAGACCTAATAAATATCTCTGTCGTCGGAAGCGCAGCTCCAACGAGAAGCTTTTGATAATTAGTTCCTGAGAATCGATACAAGTCGACGACTCACAGCTAACATGACGAGCAAAAATATGAGGATTTTCTTGCTCGAATCATAAATCGCGTAAGTTCTCATAACCAACATCGCTGAAGGACGGGTTAACTAATAAGAAGGATATACGAACTAGCTAACAAACCCTCTGATACACAAATGCCAAAGGCAGTAAACCCTAGAAAATTTGAGAACCAATCGGAGATCGGATTCGTCAAGCACATACATGTAGCAACAGCGTCTACTCTCCGACATGTCAACACCTGGAAACCGGAAGTTTGTAAGGAACCAAAGCTCGAATGGTGTTGCTGACCGATGGTTCATATGCTACATAATCTATGCACTCATTTCAGAGATGGAACGCGCATGAGGATGAAAAACTATACAATATAATGCACAGCTCAGGTTCACAAAAGGAATGTACCGCGATAGCAAGTACAGAATTTTTGCGCCTCTCCATGGCGAGGACCAGATCGTCTTTACTTCTTGGTCGAGACAGATCAGCCAGTCGTAGCCCTATGTACAAAGGATTAATCCACATTCTGAGCCCAATTAGCTATAGGTAGCTCGCCATACTTGAAGCGTCAAACTTGCGGCTATATGCATCCAAAAAAAAAGTATCAGTTTCGCAGATCTTTCGTTCGCATTATCCGACGCGTACCGGCAAAGTACTAAGGTGCAAAGCATTGAACAGTAACGCAACAACCGACAAAACGCCGCGCACCTTGACGAGCTGCAGGCGCCGCGCGGGATCGTAAATCGAGTCTGCATCGGACATGCGTGGCGGGGAGAGCAATCAAGTCGACATTGCGCGAGGGGTGTGTGCTTATAAGAATCCCGCAGTCTTTTCAAAAATCATTTGATTTCGGATGGGATCAGAAGTTGCATTGAATTTGGTTGAATGAAGACGAAACGATAAACAAGTTAACTGAGATACCATCATGAAGTGCACAGCTAGAAGCCAGTTGTGTTGTAAGATGGGCCTGAAACGCCATGGGACGGCTTGTAGAGAAAGCAGGAAGAGTAAAGAGCAAGGTCACAAGGGACGGCGATTTCAGAAAGGAACTTGAGCGTTGAGTCGCATCATGACGTCACGGATTGATGCGCTTCTTATGCGCGCAGTCGGAACTTGACCTTTTTTGTCAGAAAAAGCTGAATTCCAGGGAGAGACGAGAGCCCAAGTTAGTGACTAGATACTTCCCGGTCAATTCGGGTGTTGGACGTCTCACGGCGAAATTGCTACTGTACAATGAAAACGAACCATAAATTCTCCAAAGTCTGGGCAGTGGTCAAGCTTAAAGTTTTAGTCGAGAGCAGCGCTTGCGAGTGTTTCCCTAAATAGGGAATTGATGACGACTTTCACATGTTAGCGCCGAATTGGTTTGATCTTGCTCCCCGTCTCATGCGATGCCTGCAGCCGTATCTACACTTCGCTCCCAGCAGCTGAAGGAGTCCGTGGCTCGCCTTGGCAAGACATATGCCTCCCACCGGCCAGCAATACAACGGATCTTGAACGTCGCCTTTGCGCTCTATGTCGTCGGTTCAACGTATCGCGGCCTCTCTGGTCGCCCCAGTGCACCGAAGAAGGATAAAGGAAAGGGCAAGGGCAAGGGGGATGCAAAGGATCCTGAGCAGCCTGGCAAGCCCCCCAGGGTTGCGGTCAGGACACTCGCATTCGCGCCCACAATCCTGTTATTCATTCATTCGTGCTCCAGGTGGACGCGCTCTTTTATCGGCGGCTCTCGGACATTCTCAAGATCGTAATACCGGGAATTACTAGCAAAGAGGCACTCCTCCTCGTCATGCACTCGAGTCTCCTGGTGTTCCGAACCGTATTGAGCTTATACGTCGCAAATTTGGACGGTGTGTGCGTACAAAGTTGAATCCTGCTAGGTGCCCAGTCTAAACTTTCGTATTGCGCAGAATTGTTGCGAGCTTAGTCCGAGCGCAGCCGCGTCAATTCTTCCTCAACATCCTGCGCTGGTTACTCGTCGCAATTCCAGCAACGTGGACCAACTCTTGGCTGAACTACATCCAGAGCAAGCTGGCGATCGCTTACCGCACCCGGCTAACAAACGAGGTTCTGAAGCAGTATCTCGGTTCGGAGGCAGAGGGTTCGGAGGGCAAGGTGTATTATAAGCTATGTGAGTATTGTGACTTTCTATTCTTCGGATCCTGAGTTCTAAGTCATCCTGCAGCGAATCTCGATGACCGAATCGTCAACGCAGACCAGTGCGTAATTATTTTCTTAGCCATGAATGATACCATCTAACACATATTAGGATGATCACGAACGATATACAAAAGTTCTCTGTTCATCTGGCTGCTATTTACTCAAACCTGGCAAAGCCTGTTCTGGACGTCATCCTATACAACTATCAGTTATCGCAGAACGTCGGTGCCGAGGGTCTCCTCGGTCTCACAATTTTGGTGCAGTCGACGGCAGCATTGCGTGAGTGAATGTTCATTCCGTTATACTAGCTCTGAAGTTTTCCGAGTCCGCTACCTGACCCCACCATTTGGGATGTACACTGCCATGTCTGCTCAACTCTCTGGGTCCCTACGACACACTCATTCGAGGCTTGTGGAGTTTGCCGAAGAGATCGCCTTTATGCGCGGCGAGGAGACGGAGAAGATGTTGCTGGAGAGAGAGTATGCAAGCGTCATGAAGCACGAGAATCGAGTGCTCAACCGCAGGTTTTTTATTTATTTATTCTCGCGGCTAGAGATACAAACTGACAATTCTACTTGTAGGTGGTGGTTCGGTTGTATTGAAGAGGGTGTGATCAAGTGGCTCTGGGGAAGCTTCGGGGTTAGTATATCTCCAGCATCTCATCTTCTGCTTTCTTAATTACGCCTTTTCTAGCTTGTCCTGTGTGCCATCCCAGTATTCTTCAAATTACCTGGCATCTCCCCGGTAGACTTGGGCGGCCGAACGGAGGGTGAGCTCCTCAGGATTGTATAAAACTAGATTCTGATTTCCGCAGGCTTCATCACCAATCGGCGTCTCCTCCTGTCTTCCTCAGGTAATGTTCATACATTCCAAACCCGTTATCGTAGCTCATAGTGCCTTAGATGCATTTGGCCGTGTGATGTACTCGTACAAGGACCTTTCCGAGTTGGCGGGCTACACGGCGCGGGTCTCCCTACTCCTAGACACAATGAAGGATATCCGGAAAGGCAAGTTTGACAAGGCGCTTGTTAGTAGTGCAACCACTGGCGAAAACGCCGAGAGTATGTTTGATATTATTTTCCTCTTCATTTTCTCACATTTTTTGTTTCAGTCCTGAAGGGTCGAGGCGAGGTCATCGAGTCGGAGGACATCCAATTCGAGAATGTGCCCATCGTCACGCCGAATGGGGACATTCTTGTGAGAAGCTTGAGCTTCCATGTTAAACCCGGAGTACGTCCTTTTGTCGATGTGGAGGATCACAATTAACACCGTTGACAGCAACATCTGCTTATCGTTGGTCCTAACGGTTGGTTTACTTTCCATTTATCCATGTCCCGCGGCTAAACAGTAGATACAGGGTGTGGTAAATCGTCCCTATTCAGGTAAGAGACCGAGATTCGCTTGAGGAAGTTTATTCAAATTTTCGAAGGATATTGGGTGGACTCTGGCCTGTCTACGGCGGTGTCGTCCGGAAGCCGGCGGCGTCTGAATTCATCCTCATCCCCCAGCGGCCATACCTCTCTCTCGGAACACTACGGGATCAGATCATTTACCCACACTCCAAGACGGACATGGAGGCCCGTATGTCTTTCCGTTCTCAAGCTGCGTGTGCTGCGGAAAACTGAACCGTGGGTGCAGGTGGGATCACGGATGCCGACTTGTTCAACGTTTTGTCGGCTGTGCAGATGGAGAACGTCGTTGAGCGGGAAGGTGGATGGGATGCTGCCAAGGAGTGGAGAGACGCGCTGAGCGGCGGCGACAAGCAGAAGATTGCATGGGCGAGGCTGTTCTATCATAACCCCAAGGCAAAGGATTTTCATTCTGGGTGTCGCAACTTATCTGACTGTAAACAGTATGCGATTCTGGATGAAGCGACTTCGCTCGTCCCGCAGGAGATGGAGGGCTTGATGATGCAGCATGCGACGCGGCTGGGGATAACGCTCTTGACTGTCTCGCACCGTCCATCGCTTTGGCAATGGCACGCGCTGATTTTGCAGTACAATGGCACCGGCGGTTATGTGTTGTGCGTGTCATCGAATGTTTCTGCAGCGAGGTTGGGTTGCTCATTTTTTTTGCAGCACGAAATTGGACGCCGAGAAGAGACTGGCGCTTCAGGAGGAGAAGCAGGCACTAGAGGCGAAGTTGCTTGAAGTGTAAGCTGCGTATTGGACGTGCGATGGGATGTGCTGACAGTATGCTTTAGGCCCAAGATGACTGCACGGTTGGCGGAGCTGAGACTGCTTGCGGAGGGACGGAGTAATTTAATTTGATTTATTATTTTTAAATCGCATGTGATATAAATCGGCTGCGATTGGCTGAACGGTGTTCCGTGTTGATCCGTGTGTGCCGATGCCGGGCAAATTTACTCCTTGATTATTGCTCATCGCAAGAGTCATCGCCACTCCATACCTCTCAAACTCATCCCTGTACTATATCCTTCACGCCCATTTCCTCACGAATACACAATGCACTTCTTCTCGCAAACCTTCAACTACGAGTAGGCCATTCAGCCTCTTGGACGGCCATTTACTCATCTACCGTTGTCAGGCATCCCTGGTCGCATGTAGTAATCGGGATGTGGCACAAGTATCCCAATCCCAAATGCTCGCATGTCATCAGCATAGACGTCCTGGATCGCACCGTCGACCCCAAGACGGGCATAATACGAACGGAGCGGGTTCTCGGTGTCAAGCAGAAAACACCGACTTGGATAGTCAAGGTGCGTCTTGCAAACCCCTTACCTCCTCAAGATGTCTCACACCCCACATCGCAGCTTTTCGGTGGTTCTGAAGACGCATTTGTCCGGGAAATCTCATTCGTGGACCCTGTTCACCAAAACGCGACAATCACGTCCGTCAACCTCTCCCTGTCCCAGTTTGCAACCTGCTTTGAGCGGATACAATATACCCCTGCGCCCGACAACCGGACGTCGTTTACGCAAACGGCGGAGATTCAGGCACGGATGGCGCTGTGGCGGAGCGCTGCCGACGGACTCGAGAGGTGGCTGGTCCAACGATTTGAACAGAATGCGCACTTGGGTAAATTGGGCTTTACGGACGTGCTGCGTGCATTAGAGGAACGATTAGAGGAGCGGCAAACGACGGCTGCATGATTTTTTTTGCAGCTCTGGATATTCTGTTGCATCGCTTCACTTAGAGAGACTAGACATGTTTACCAAAAGTATTCACCCCGCTCGTCTTGCGCTGTATTACTATTCGTATTTGTATGGGCGCTACCAGCGTCAGCTTAATTCTATCCTTGTGCAACATTTTTTGAGTCGGACTTCTCGATAAAGCAGTAACAATTGTGACCAATTGCCGTGACGCTCTTGACTCCCGCCTCGTTCATGTCAAAGCTCGCAAAGGATTCCGCCGCGTTCAAAAGTGTACTAAAGAGACAGGACTACACCTCATGGCATTCTCAACCTAGCGCCGCTACCGCCGCACCTGCACCCGCTCCCCCTCCTGCTCCCGTTACTGCTGAAGCCGACCCCGACTTTGTGCCTTCATCCAAGAAAAAATCCCGACCAAAATCTAGTGGGATTGCACCCAAGCGGGCCGTTCCTCTCACTGACGCACCGTAGATGTGGTCTGGTCTCAGCCCGCCGACACAGGTTCTGGGAACAATGTCAATACTCAGCTCGTTTATGCCGTCGACTATCTCAAGGTAATATGCGCGCCGTTCTGTTGCCACCCGTGGTCTCAGCTATGTGTAGTCCACCCCAAATCCGACTCGTCTCGAGGATATCGCTTTATTGACGAATACGCCTCTCCTTGAAGACGCTGTACTCCTCGAAAAGTTCAAGACGCACGATCGAATTTTATATAACCCCAAGACCGACCTCTATTCGTACAAGGTCCGTCGTAAGGCGCTGTACTGAGCTCTTCGTTCCTCACTGTTTACCAGCACGAATACAACTTCCGAAATAAACCTGCTCTGCTGACAGAAATACAACGTGCGACTAAGAGTGGCCGGGGGATCCATGTGAAGGCTTTGAAGGAGGCCTGGAAGGAGGCACCGGCAGCTGTCGAAGAACTCGAGGCGGAGGGTGAGGTTCTGGTAACGCGGACCGTCAAGGACGGACAGCTGCGGATGGTTTTCTGGAATGAAATCAAACCGAATGAAGAAAGCGGAGGGATGCCGGTAGAGCAAGGTGAGTTTTTGATATTCTTCTTGTGATGTTGTTCGTCGGGAGATGCGTGGTAGTTGTGCCGTTCTCCATGGGTACTAATGGTGGAAGAATAGAATTTATGGACCTATGGCATGGTCTGAACCTGCCCGACGACGTCGAATTGCGCAGAGAGCTGGCGAAGGGTCCGTCGCTTTTGTTTTTCGCTCCTTAGTTTTCTGACGATTTGTACAGAGGGTCTGCAGTTGACTACGGCAGCCCAAGCTCCCATACGGGCATCCACGACGAAAAAGAAAGGAAAACGAGGAGGGGCGCCTCGGCAGCGCCAAGTCCGCCTCACCAATACCCATTTGGCCGACGTAGATTTGACGCGAGATTATGTCCCTCCTGGAAAGTAGGGACCCTGAAGCCTCGTGTTTCCTTTACCTGCCTGTACTACTACTCTACCACCCAATATATAAACACAATTCCTATAATTTTTTTTTTTCATGAAATCGATTGTGACGACGTGACTGATAGATAGTGACTCAGCCCGAATTAAGCGTTCTATCGATGGAATCGCGTCCTTCGGTGCTACTTTTTGCTTCTTGACGTGCTTTGAACTCCAGGAGACGTCGGGCTGATTGCCTATTCAACGCAAGTCATCCAGAGTTCATGATACATTAATTCTGACCCGCTACAAAGGCTCCACCGGGGCAAAATCCGTCCCCTTTCTCTCCTCCACCACCCATGGACGAGCTCCTGCACCACTGTCTGCGCGAGCTCTCCTTCGACGGAGATCTTGGTGAGTACGCCATCATGTGATGGTTTCTCTGTCTTTTTTCCCACCTAGACGCGACTCGGTTCAGGTTCGAACCTGGTCGTGCTCATCTCTTCTTTCCTTTTCTTCATTTTCATTTTCCCGGCTCATTTTCGTTCGTAGGGTGCAATGTCTCGCGCTTGCGCGACTTTGTCGTGGATTTCTACGCTCATAGCACGAATACGAGCGCCCAGAACCCCGACGACGATTTTTGTGCCTTCGTGTGGTCTCTTGTCGTTCAGCAGCCCACAGTGATCGTCGGCACCGTCCCTGAGGGTATTACGTCAGAAGTCTGGATAGCCCCGCAGAACAGCGCGAAGAGGAAGGCCAAGGTGAAAGGGGAAGAGATCATCGAGGTCGTTCCTCCCAAGCTCGACATCGTTCCGGACGCCAAGAATAAATCGCTTGAAGACCTGAAAGCGCAGTATGGTGATAACTTGAGGCTTGCGGCTGATCCTGAGGCGACTTATGCTGCTATCACGGGGACTCATATCCGGGTGCGCGAAATAAAACCCGACGAAGCCTGCAACTAATTTACTTGAAGTTTCCGAAAATGAGCCCAATGGTTTATTCCGCTCTCCAAATTATCACGCGCGGCAGAGAGAATGGCGTTTCTGTTGTCGAACTCGGTCAACAATCTAAATACGACCAGAAAACTTGCTTTTATCTTGTTAGACAGCTCACGGAGCTTGATCTTGTGTACGCTTTTTGGCTTGTACTTTCCGTTCCGTCCTTATCGTTATTTCCAGCGTCAAAGTACGACGCGGAGGTGTCGGAAGTCATTTTTGCATACACAGGTACTTCTTCGATCGAAGTGAATTTTGGAAAGGGATTCGGGACGAGGAAACTCTTGCAGCTGGGGCCGAAGCACCCTCCCCAGCTACACCAACGGTTGACCAGGAAGAAGACGGGGCTCCTCCTGAACCTTCGGGCCTCCATTTTTCACCCATCGACGCTCGTCACCTCTCCAGCATGCCCCTAGTCAAAGCCCGAATAATTAAATTACTCAAGGCATCCAAGAATTCGATGCACGCCTCCAATAATATGCTTATCGCAATCGTGCGGATATTTCTTGACCCCATCTGCTCCCGCTAACACCATCTGCAGGGTTTTGCCCGTCCTACCAAAACCGACCGCCGCTTCTTTGCTTCCCGCACGCGCGAACTTGTCGAGCAGCGTGTAATTGAGAACGTCTTCGTCCCCAGCAGGAAGAAAAATGCGACTACCGGTACTGGTGTCAAGTGTTTCCGTTTGGTGTCCGCCGATCCCGATCAGGCTGCGATGTCTGCAGCAGAGGCAGTAGTTGTTCACCCCGATGACGACCCTCCAGCAGGTATGTCCTCTAGTCCGCTGTCCTGCTCCGGTGTTGATTATCTTCGCTTCAGACGAGCAGAGCAGCGTCAAAATGAACTTGACGATTCATAAGCAGATCATCACCCTTATAGAGGAGTCGGGTACCGTTGGCATGACCCTCAATGTGTGTTCCCTCGCTGTGGCTTTTCTATGCGGACGAACAACTGATTCCACTGTGTCGTGTTAGGAACTCACTACAGCTCTGTGCCAATTTGACCGACGTACCATCGAACTCCTGCTCACTCGGGCTGAGAAATACCCTCCTCCTCCACATCTCAGCGATCTAGGAATCGCGGGCCTGATGGAAACCAGCGGTCGAGAGCGCCGGAATCGATATTTCACCATCGCATCTTACCAGGCTCTGGTCGCACGAGAAAAGCTCGACAAAGACAGCGCTGGGTATGCTGACGTGGATCTCAGCAAAGTCGGAGATTTTTATCCGTTTGGGCCCGAATCATTCTATACAGAACGAGCGGCCCTGGAGAAACACCAAGATCGCGACGCTAGGATCACCAGAAACCCGGCCAGGAAAAAACAACCCAAGAATCCTGTCCTGGCCGACGGGACCGTGAAGAAGGGGAGGCCGAAAAAGGAGCGTCCGGAGGGTGAAGAGTCTAAACCCAGGAAGCCACGCAAGCGCAAACTTGCCGAGGATGAAGAGAGCGGTCCTTCCGAACCAAAGAAAGCGCCCCCCGCCAAAAAGCGGCGCCTCAACGCGAAGAAAGGTAAGATAAGAAAATATTTCCGCTCCTTGTTATTCTGATATTCTACACCAGAACCTGGCGACGACCTTGCTATAACCCAATCAAACCCAGATCTTGCTACGGATGCTACGAATATGGCGCCCTTGCCGCCAAAGAAACGAGGACGCCCTCCGAAGAATGTCCCAGTCGACGGCGACGATGCGCCGAAAAAACGTGGTCGGCCGAAGAAAGCCGATTCTGCAGCACAGCCACCCAAGAAACGTGGTCGCCGGACTGAGCAAAATCTCATAGACGCGGAAGTTGAAGAGGACGCCGGAGAACTTGGTCCAGTAGAGTCGCAGAATACGCCACCCCAACCTTCAAAGCGTCCCAGATTGCAGTCTCCCCCGCCACCTGCCTCCGACACGCCCCTCAATGATTATATCCCCCCAGTTGCCATTCTCCCCACCTTGAACTCGAGCCCTCCCGCATCAGCGAAGTCCAGTCCGCTTTCTAGCCTGCCATCCAGCCCGCTGTCCAGCTTGCCTTTTGATGAACTTGAAGATGATAACGGTGTTGACGATTCACCCGCTGTGTCGGGTGATGCGATGAACGTCCCATTATCTCCAACCCTCCTAACCTTGGCATTGCTCGACGACGTTTCGATCCCTGTAGACTCACAGGATCCCAACCCCCCCATGGAGGTCCCAATCCCCGTCGATCCTATACTCTGCGCGCCTCAACCTACATCGCTTGAAGTGAGCACAGAACAATCCAAAAGAGGGGCCGATAGCTGATCTCTCTTGCAGCCATCATCTAACCTCTTTGCAGTCGACTCTCTAGCAATCAAACAACCGAAAGTAAATGTTTCCACCCTACGACGCGAGAACGAACTGTTCCGAGTTCTTGAACTTCTCGGAGGAATTTTGAATACGCAAACAAAGGAGCTTTTCGATGCTCACCAGGCGCTCGTCATTTCTATGGCCCAAGCAGGCGAAAAGACGAGCGCGCCACCTGGAACCAGGCTTGATAGACGCACCGCTATTGCGGCGTTCAATAACATGGAGCTCCGTGGACGGGTCAAGCAGATGAAGACTACCATTTCTAATGCCACGGGTCTCACTCGCGCCGCCAACATCGTATATCTCCCAGACGTTGAAGAAAAGAAAATATCGGACTTCCTCTCCGAACAGGGGCGTACCCATGCTGTTCACTTTCCGCCCTACATTCCAGCCGGCATTGTGGTCGACGAGCACACAGAATATGGGTCGAGCACAGTGCGATCCCACAAGCCGCCAAAAACGGTCCCCGTCCAGCTGCTCTCGGCCGCACGATGCACAGGAACAGCCCGGATCCCTAATCCAGAGCGCGCAGACGAGCTATTTTCTTTTGATGAAGAGACCGTTCGAGAGGTTCTGTTAACCGAGCGGACGACTCTCGGTCAAATGTACGGTTTCATTGTGGGAAAGCTCATACGATCACGCGAGTTCCATCTTCACTGTCTTAACGTCTTCGAGACTCGTTTCCCCTCCCCGACTATCGTTTCGCACGAGAAACGGATCGCCTGCTTCTCTTTCTTTTACAACGAGATTCCCGTTGGTCTGTACTGCGCAATCATTGCTGTGATGGAGGAGAGCGCGGCCGTGTCCCACCTTTTGTCGACCGACGATGGCCGGAAGATACTTGTGAAGGATCTCCCTTCTTCTATTCATTCGCTCTTACAAGTTGGCCGCACGCGAGGCCGCGGAAGGATTCTTGAATTACTCGAAATTCTCAGATCCCTTGGTCTAGCGACACCCTTGGAACCCTGCGTTTCTGGCATCCCTTTGATCACCTGCGACGCTAACGGAGATTATCCGACATCCTTCCAAGAGGTCACATCGGAAGGCTGGGGTATGGACGCGACCGCCGGTGCCCCATCTTATTGGCATTTCACTTCCAATGCACCCGTCTATCATTGGGCCGAATCGGAATCAAAACCCCGCCTCCTGCAGCACAAATCTCTCGTTTCATGTCAGGAGGCCGTCGAGTACTGGGACTTCCTTCGGGAGGCTTGCTGCGACACCGGCTTGGTTAGCTCGGAGAATCTAAACGAACCTCCTCCGGACTTGACCCTAGCAATGAAGAAGGCGAAGACCGTTCGCCGTCGTGTTTCGTGGAACGGCAGTTACTCTTTCACCTGGCATCAAACCTACTATCTCAACCGATATGTGCACGGGTTCCCAGGCCACCCTCCTCTTCAATTGAATGAGGCCGCTGATGAGCAGATACGGAAGCTATGTCATGTCGTCAGCGCACCAGAACATGCTGTACGCGACTTCCTCAAGAGATCTCAAGCGACAAAGGTTTTGGAGCTCGAAAAGGCGAACCGCAGAATACAACGGGAGCTGAAGAACAAAGCCCAGGACGAGGAGACCAAGCTTTCGCTCGCACAGAAGGCGGCGGAGGCAAGAGCTCACCGCGAGGAGAGGTGGGAGGGTCTGGTAAAGAAGGTACATCCTGAGCCGTTGGGCGATGCTGCTGCCATTCGTCTCCGACGCGTGCGTACGCTATTCTTGCAAGCAACGGGAGTGCAGACGGCGAAATGGGAGCGCGAAATTGCGCAAGCTGTACACGAAGCAGATATGGCGACGGCCGTCAACGCGTTGTCCAATAAGCGCTATAGATGGCCATTGAAGGCCCCTGCGCCGCTTACCCCGTCCCCTCCCGATGGTCCCGTTGTCCCGCTTTCCGCTCCCCTTGTTGTTGCTAACCCGCCCGAAAAATCCGTCGCATCCTTGGTAGAGGCGCAGGGACCGCTCGTGATTGAGAAGACCAGACAGAAAAAGCTGAGAAACCCGCCCGCCCAAGGTACGTTGCTCGTGTCCACAACCGTCTTTCAGCACTAACCTACGAAATTAGTGCCGCCTGCCGAGAATTCCGTGCCTTCCGCTGACAGTCCCGCTCCTCCCGCTGAGAATCCCGGACCTCGCACACGATTCCACTGGAACAAGGAGTACGATGAGCTCGCCAAAGATGCGTTCGCCATCATCCACTCGCGTTGTAGGACAAGAGGCAAGGTCGACTATGGCGCGATCAAGCAAGTGTTCCCCGGCGTCAACAGAGCCAACGTCCGCAGCCGCATGAAGGCGATACGGGAGGCCCCAGCTATCGCCGCGTACTGTTCGAGATTGGAAGACCACTGGCACGATCTTTGGTTAAAGTACAGGGGGTCGGAGTTTCTTCCGGACAGCGATCCTCTTAGCCTCAACTTCGACCTCGTCACGCATGTTGAGTTTCTCCGAAAACACATCGACAAGAATGCCTTGTATGTTTCTCCTCCCCTTGATATTACACGCTGGCTGACAGCGACGAAAGACGAGTCGGGTTCGCGCAGGAGGAAGAGAAGGAGAAGAACATCATCCCTGGGTCGGTTGAGGAGCTCTTGGATCAGTTTGATGTCGTCGACACGCCGGGCGGGGCTCCGCCATGGGACTTTATGTGGAACGCTTTGGTCGACGAAGGTCGCGAGAAGCGCGCGCTACGTCAAGCCTTCACTACGCGGTCCGATGAGCTTGTTTTAGGGACCGAAAACTCTTCGGATGAAGTCTTGTTGGCGGAGTCCGTTTTAAAGGTGAGCATTGGTCTCGAGAACACTATCGGGATCGCTCAACACGAGTAGATGACGATGGGCACCGCGCAAGAGAGCTATGACGCCGAAACCGCATCCTGGATACTGCATAATGTTGGAGAAGAAAACGTGAACCCAGCGTTGAAAAACCTTCTGAGTCGCGGCGTCCTTTCGAAGCGGTTCAAGAACCCCAACAGCCATCCTGGGCGTATGCTGAAGATCTCTGACAGGTGCGTTTCTCCTTTAGGAAATGCCGAAATCGCTGACTAATCGCCATCACTAGCAATTCAAACGCGATCGGCGGCTCGATACCGCTCGACACTTTCCAGGATGCCGCTGCGCTGGAGGAAATCTCGGTTGACGATGAGTCGTGGCGGGAGTGGCCACTTCTTTCGACGGATGGGGACACCGCTGCTTTGATTCAGTTGGTGTCTGACAATAAGGTGCGTTTTTTTTCCGCCCTGATGCGACAACTCATATATATTCGTCAGGTTGACTTTAAAATCGACACAACTCAAGCACAGGCGGCACGCGCGGCGATTGACTGGAATAGCAAGAAAGCAGGTCGGTCTCAGCCGTTTGCTGTTGGCGATGGACCTTGAATTGAAGCAAATGGATTGCAGACGACGATCACATTGAAACGGCCATCTTGGTCAGATTCCATGATATATCGATCCCACAGACGCCCGTCCCTGCGCCGATGCCAGGTCTGCCGGCAATGGACGTTGAAACCGTTGCAGACCACGGAACGACCGACGATGGTTCGCCTGCTTGTTGCAAGCGGGTGAACGAGGACAGCCTCGTCGATTGTGCTGCGTGCCTTGAAGAAGAGTGGGGGGCACTCTACGCGTCCGTCGGACATAAAGAACGGGACGAATTCCAGCTGATTCTAGACACTGTGACTGAGAGCGGTGCAAAGGGCATCACGAAAACAGATTTGTTGGTGGGTGCCCGTTGTGTTGTATTATTTACTGCTTGAAAGGTCTGACGACTTCATGGCAGGCAAAAACGCAAATATCTAGCGACGCGCTTTTGATCGCCGTGCGCAGTCTTACGGAATGCTCTGTGCCCCTGATATTCTGGGCGGGATACTCGTCGCTAGTACTGGTTGCGTCTTCATATTTGCGGCCGTGGACGGTGCTGATCTCGGCGGACCCCATGCTGAGGATTTTCCCGCGACGATGGATTGACATGGCGGGGTCGAAGGTCATGGATCTGTGGGAGGCTGCGACGCGCGCCGTGATGGGGGTGCTTGTCTTCCACCCGGGTGTGACACAGGTCAGTGAAAAAGTCGATAATCGCTCTCATGCGCTGATTCAGGGGACCAGGCTCAGCTGCGCTGGCGACTGCGGTCGGTGTACGACCGACAAGAGGTGAACGAGGTATTGCGATATCTGCGGGACGCCGGGTTTATCACCATACGCGGGGTGATCCCGGCGGATGAAGAGGAGTCTGTGCTATTGTTCGTCGGGTCGCGGCATTGGTATCAAGTGTAGGTAGAACGGCGTATGCAAGAAGATCAAGTTATTGTTGTATATTGTACAAGTTTCAATTTATTACCACGCGTCGTCGTCCTGGGCCTCCTCCTCGCCTCCACTGAGTATTCCCGCTTCGAGTCTCCTCGCTGAGTTAAATCACGTCGTATCGCGTCCAGAACCGCGTCTCCGAGAAGGGCACGTGACCCCGTCTAGGGCTTCTGACCGACTTGCAAGTCGCGATCGACCACAATCCACGGATGGCCGTCGCTCGCCGTATTAAATAGCGCTCAGCTGGGCTCGGACCAACTTTTGTTTTCTCGCTTCCGTCCAAGAGCGCGTTGGGACCAATTCGAAGCGCCTTTTGAAGCTCTCTTCCCCGATGCCTGGCCCTCAACGACCTCCGTTGAGAACATCCTCAATCGAATCGTCTAGCCCGCCTGCACTGTACTAAGCAAAACCTTGGATTATCGAGCGTTATTGACATATTGTGCCAATATTGTGCTGAATCACGAATGCGATGCTCGGGTAACAGCTTTGTCAGTCGCCGAGTCAGGACGAAGGATCCGCGTCTTTCTGGAACCTACCACCATCCCCGACGCGCGTCCACTGCTTACGCGTCCCGACGCGCGTCTGACTTTGCAATGTCTATAAAAACGGGCTCGGGGGCGCAGTTCCTTCCAACAACAGCTTTTTCCACACCACAACAATGTTCCCGTCTACCTATCCTTCTACCGTGTCTTACCGGTCCCCCGTGACGGCCCCCAACCCCCGCGAGAAATACCTCGCAGCCCTGGCTGAGGCCAAGGCAGCCGAGGCCGAATACCTCGCTGCTGAACGGCTTCAGCAGGAGGAGGAGGCCCTCCACCAACGTCTTGAGCAGATCCAAGCTTTGAAGCACCAGCCCAGTGCCCCCGCCGCGTACTACACCCCGGCCCACTACCCCCAGCCTCCGCAGTACGTCCACCCTGTACCGCAGTACACCCAGCCCGCGCCGCTCGACCTCGACGCACTCCGGCGCCAGATCGCGGCCGAGGAGCGCGCCCGCATTGTCCAAGAGCAGCAGGAACAGGCCCGCCAGCTCGAGGAGCGCAAGGCTCAGGCGCAGCGCCGGCGCGAGGAAGTGTACCGTCTTGAGGAGGCCCGCAAGGTACAGCAGGCGCGCGACGCTGAGCGTGCCCGTGCGCTCGCCGCCCAGAACGCGCGCCTCGCTGCACTGACGCAGCGTGCGTTGCATCCCGCTGGCCGCGTCGTCGTATTCGAAGATTCGAATCCCCGCAAGCAACATGTACGTTCTAACATCATTGTTCGTCAGTTCCCCGGTACTGACATTAAAATAAATTCGCAGTGTCGCCCCCAGCGCCCCGAGTTCCGCAACACTGTCGATTTGACGCCGTTCCTGACGGCCCACAAGAACCAGCATCAACCCCAGGCCCGAGAGCACGGAGCTTGTGGCTGCGCGCCGAAGCCCAAGGCCACCCCAGTTAACGTACGCTCCGTGTCCCTTCGTAAGGATTTAATCCATCCTAACCGGAAACAACAGGAGACGAACGAGCTCGAGAATCTGTTCGCTCAGCTCTTCGGCGGCCAGGAGCCCATGCCCAAGACCAAGAAGGTTCCTGCACCGCCTGCGGAACAGCGCGCCGTCAACTTCGATGAGCTCCTCCAGCACGTCCTCGGCGGGCGCGTCGAAGCGCAGCAAGCACTCAAGCCCGAGGTCAAACCCAAGGCTCAGGAGCAGCCTGTGCCGCAAACCGTCACCTTGGAGCAGCTCCTCGGCCAGTTCCTCGGCGCCGCGGGCATCGCCGTCGAGCAGCCTAAGGCGTCGACGTCCACCACACCTTCGGCTTCGACCTCTGCCGCTCCCCAGCAGCCTTCTGTGAAGGAGGCTGCCCCTGCGCCTTCTCAATCCCAGTCGGCTCCCGCGGCGCCCGCCGCCGCTCCTAAGCCCGCAACGCAAGCCCCCGCTCCCGCCGCCAAGGCTCCCCAACCTTTCGAGCACATCCTCAACCACTTCCTCGGCGGTGCGGCGTCGGCCCCCAATTCCAAAGAGGTCGACCTCCAGCAGCTTCTGAACATGTTCATGAATGGTCATGCACACACGAGCGCACCCGCGGCCGGGCCATCTAAATCCGCGTCGGAGTCCGCTAAGCCGGCTGCGAAGGAGGATCTCGCGGCGCGCGAGGAGCGTGATCTCGCGGAGGCCATCCGGATGTCGCTCGAATCGCATACCGCTTCCGTCTCGCCCACGGAGAGCAAGGGCAAGGCGCCCGCGCCCGCGCCGGTGAAGGATGTCGCCTCTTCGACTGTTGAGGTTGCCGCTATCGACGCGGAGTTCACCGCGCTCTCCTCCGACTTCGTCTTCCCCGTACAGTTAGAGTTTTCCACCTCCCGCGCCTCTTCGCCTTCCCGTGCCTCATCTCCCGCAAGCGAAACAACCGAGTCCGCCATTGCGCGCCTCTCGTACAGCGCGGCGAACCAGCCGGTGAGGTTTTACCACCAGGCGTTGAGCGGGCTGCTGGGACGGTTGGATGCGGTCGAGAGTTTTGGGGATGAGGGGCTGAGGCATGCAAGGAAAGAGGTCGTCGGAAGGGTTGAGGGTGCACTGGATGAGGTGGAGAAGGTTGTGGAGGGGAGATGGCGAAAGTTCGCAGGGAAGGAGGAGCGCAAGTCTGAACCTGCCCCCGCGGAGTCCGAGCCGGTCATCGTCAGCGCCGAACAAGTCGTCCCCGCAGTCGTCCCCGCCGTTGAGGAACAGTCGCCGGTTGTGGTCGACGCTGAGCCTATTCCCGAGCCAGTTATTGTCGAGTCCGTCGCCACAACTCCCGCCGTCCCCGAGCCCGAGCCCGCCGTCGCCGAGTCTGAATCACTGTCGTCTTATCCTCCGATCTCCGCCTCGTCTTATCCCCCCGCCGCCGACTCATTATCATCATCATCTTACCCACCCACCGCCAGCTCCGACGCCGACGCTGAGTCGGTTGAGACTCTCCGCCCCTCGTCGCCCGCGCCTTCAGAACCCTCGGACGTCGACACATTCCTCCTCCCCGCCGCCCACGCCGCCGTCGAGGTAAAGCGACCGCATAAGGACGACGAGGAGGTCGGGAGCGATTGGTCTGAGGTCGATGCATAGATTGGACAGTCTACGTTATCGTTCATTATGGTTTTCTATTTCTCTTTAGTGTACTAAGTAGTAGTCGTAGCATAAAAATCTCAATAATAAGAACACTCCTTCATCCTCCTCGGTGTGTTCAAGCCTTAAGATCTCGATCTAATGTAACTTATGGACTAGCAATATATTTATTCGTTGAGCACAATTTTTTCACCGCAGTGAGCCTCACGATTGCGTTATGCTCGCAGCTTATCGATTCACATCGATGGACTGCGAGAGACATACCAGAACGGCTTTGCGGCCCGCGACACTGCCACATCAGTATGTACGATGGCAGTCCATCCACTGGGCACAATCCAACGCAAGATCTCGGCTTTCTCTTCTCTACCTCTTTCTCTGAATCTCCCATCAAATCGAATTTAACGCTTCCTCTCCCGGATGCCATTAATCCGTGCTCTTCGCTTTCTGTGGAGTGCCGGTCAGATTCGAGGTCCGCCAGGTCTAGGCTTCAAGCTCTAAGTTGTGTGACCTTTTTAACAGCAAATTCCAGCCACTTCAACTCGGAATAGACGAAGGGCTCTCGCTTGACAAACTTGTCCGATTTTTCCCGTCTGCGCACCCCAGCTACGATACATTGACAAAACGTCCCATCTCGAGCCTTTTCTAAAAGACTAAGACGTGGTCCATCTCTTAAAGAGGCCCCGTCGCTGCGGCAAAACTTCATTCTTATGAATGGCGAGAAATTTTCTCGCCCTCGACCCAACGACAAAAGAGCACAGAGCCCAATTAACGGACTGGCCATCAAAGAGGACTTCCTAGAGCTCTGGAAGGAACACTTCGTAAAGTACCCTGCCCTTTCGCTTAGCTTGAAGGTACAGTCATTTTTTGTAGTCTCTCGCACTGACGCAAATTACTCGCAGGACATCCGCGTCGACGCTATGAATACATTTTATGCTTCCCTGGCGACCGTCGTCGCTTTTTCTGCGAGACATTTCCAAAACCTCGGCTATTTCGCGCATCTCACCGACAGCGACGACATTCGCACTGCAATCGCCTTGCGATTCAAGACCTTGGATCCCGATGAGCTTCTTCAAGGCCTGTGGCATCTTTGCCGGCTAGAAAGCAGTCCACCGGGGTCATGCCCGTCGTACTCACTGATGAGTATGACGCTCCTGTTGCCCATGCCGCAGCTACAGACGATCCGACACTCCTTAACGAAGTCAGTTAGCTTTGCGAAGTATCTGGCCCGTTGTATTCCCAGATTACAGGAGCAATGCGGGTGATTATGTCCGCTCTGATCAAGGCTGATCCTCGCCGCTTCGTACGATGTCCCCAGCGCCGTGCTTTACCTTAGGCAGAACCAGCTGTTGCTTCAAGAACGCTCCTTGCGGGCGTCAATCAGATGTCTCATTCAGGATATACATCTGGCCTGAATAATGTTAGGGTGGGTTTCATCCTAGACTCTTTCTGGCTTCTTGCTAAAGATCATTCAGATATACGGATGCAAGGACAAGGATTATGACACCTCTGCGCCTCCTCACCTTGCATCGCGTCGTTCTCAGTCTCCGGCTCGTCCCCAACCAGCCCGTGGAGAACGCGCATTGCATGTCGCGCGACATCATTGCCACCCTCGCTCCTTCTCTTCCTTGACTCATCGTCACGATCCCCCATGCTCGGCCAGGTTCGGGATATGGTATGCGCGTTCCCTGTGGAGGGGACCAAGCGGCGCGCGGGAGACGTAACGAACACGCGCGCATTCCCTGCTTCCGCGTCGGCAAGGCTTCCGGTGGCTGGCATGCGTCGTGAGCGGCGAGGATCAGGCGTCGCGTACGATGCGCCGCTTCCTCTGCTTCGGCGTCGACGAGGTCTGTCGCGCAGGGTGAGCGAGGGAGTGAGGGGCGAGTCGACACGTGCGGGAGACGGGAACGGGATGGGTGGTGGGCACTGGGACTGCACATCGTACACTGGGGAGAGGCGGTGATTTATTCATTTATCGGATGTGCTTTATGGATGGCATGAAGCAGCCTACAGTCCTTGATACATTGTAGAATATGGTGTTTTTCCATTCAATTTATGTTCATCTGAAATCAGCATCGCAATCCCGGATCGATGATGAGTACGCCCTAATTAGGAAACTGATATCCACGTGTCCCGGTGGACTGTTCGTTCTTTACCACCACGTCGACTACCAAACATATGCTGGGTCCACCATCTCTAGCAGCTGACACTGGCCCTGTAATTCCTAGTGAATCTTATACATTCAATCAGTACTTCTCTGGTATGCAGCAACATCAGTCAGAATACCACAATAATTTCTTATCTTGTCCAGGCGGTGTAGGAGGCAATGGTGGAGCTGGTCAGCAGGGTGGGGGTGGAGGTACTGGAGAGGGTCCCAGGATAAATTATGACATTGAGACTGTTAATCATTTGTACGTCGGTTGATCCACTTCTCCAATGTTGTTTCTCATCTGCAGTAGCCACATTCACAGCTCAGAGCAACAAATAAATTGTGCGCACTGATATAGACAAATTGTGTCAATCTTTGAATATCCTTCAGCCATGGAGCGCACACAAATCATTGAATGGCTCTCACCAATCAACTTCTTTCTCCGACAGGCAGATATCTCTCAATCACAGCAGGAAGGAACTGGAGAATGGCTGCTTAACAATCCACACTTTCAACAATGGGAGTCTGGGTCAGGAAAGACCCTTTGGTGCCATGGAATCCGTGAGTAGCTTATATATATATTTCCTTCTTCATTTTCTCTATGCTAATCATAGTTGAATCCACAGCAGGTTCAGGTAAAACTGTCCTTGCGTGCGCTGATTCTCCCGTTATTCCGTGCCAACTACTCATCCAGAGCATAGGTCAATGGTTGTCAGTCACCTTGGTGGTGCAAATTTCAAGCACAAAAATATTGGTGTAGCTTGTGCTTATCTGAACTACAAGGAAGCTGAGGATCAAACACCAGTCAGGCTGCTTGCTGGTCTCTGGAGACAATTGATTCATGGCAGAGATATTGGCTCTGCGAAGATATTATATCAGCAGCACCATGAAAAATGCACCACACCCACAGCTGATGAGATTTTCAATGTGCTCCACATTGCCATCACAGAGTTTTCAAAGGTTTACATTGTCCTTGACGCTGTGGATGAATATCTGGAGACCCACCGACAGATCCTTCTGAAGTATATGACCATGATGGGACCAACAGTGAACTTGATGATAACATCTAGACCTCACATTGCTCCAGATTTCACTCTACCAAATCCTGACATTCTGGAAATCTGTGCAACTGAGGAGGATATTAGGAGATATGTAGATGCTCAAATCAACATGTCTTTTCATCTCACCAAGCATGTTCAAACCCGAGCTGGCTTGCAAGAGGAGATTCGCTCTAAAATTACTGGTACAATGGATGGAATGTGAGTCTCAAGAATTCATGGCAATGAACCATGCAAAAAGTAACAGACACCCAGGTTCCTACTTGCCAAACTCCACATAGAATCCCTCAGCACAAAAACCACAGTGAAAGGTGTCCGAGAAGCACTAAAAACTCTGCCAAAGACCCTCAATGATAGCTATGATGATGCAATGAGGCGCATCAAAGAACAAAACAAAGAGTCAAGAAATACTGCCTATTCAACTCTCACCTGGGTTGCAAATGCAAAGAGGCCATTGACAGCTCTTGAATTACGAACAGCTCTAGCGATTGAACCTGGCACCAAAGCCCTTGATGAAGACAATATGTTGGATATTGATATTATCCTTTCTGTCTGTGCTGGCCTGATCATTGTAGATGAGCAGGTGTCTGTGGTACGACTTGTTCACTACACTACCCAGGAATATTTGGAAAGTATCCAGCTCCAGCAATTTCCAGATGCACAGACAGAAATAACTCGCTTGCTGCTCACATACTTGGCATTTGATGAGTGCCTGGATCTGGGTTTAAACAAGGACAATAATAGAAATCTCCCTTTACTGGAGTACTCTCAACATTGCCTGCTGCATGCTGCTGGTCTACCTGAGCATGTACTGAGAGATATGATCTTAGGGTTTCTGGCTCAGGCCCCACAATGGAGGACAATTAGGCAGAATTGGGAGTTGCCACCATGGACTTTTGATGATTGGCCAACACAGCCCTCTACCTTGTGGATTGCTGCAGCAGCAAACCTACTAGAAACTGCGAAATTTATTCTGCTCAATGGAGCATTATGTCAGCAGTGTTCAGATAGCCCAGAAATTAGTGTCACTTCATACTATGGACACCTCCAGATGGTTGAACTACTCATTGAGCACGGTGCAGATGTGAATGTGCAGGGTGGAAACAATGGCAGCCCATTGCAGATAGCATCAGTTAATGGGCACAAAGAAGTTGTCCAGCTGCTCATTGACCACGGTGCAGATGTGAATGTGCAAGGTGGACCCTATGGCAGTGCATTGCAGGCTGCATCAATTAATGGGCACAAAGAAATTGTCAAGCTGTTCATAGAGCATGGTGCAAATATGAATCTGCAGGCTGGACACTATGGCAGTGCATTGCAGATTGCATCAGTTGACGGGCACAAAGAAATTGTCCAGCTGCTCATTGAGCATGGTGCAGATGTGAATATGCAGAGTGGACCTTATGGCAGCGCATTACAGGCTGCATCGGCTGAGGGGCACAAAGAAATTGTCAAGCTGCTTACTGAACACAATGCAGACATGAATGTGCTGGGTGGACATTATGGCAGCCCATTGCAGGCTGCATCAGTTATGGGGCACAAAGAAATTGTCAACCTGCTCATTGAACATGGTGCAGATGTGAATGTACAGGGTGGACACTATGGCAGCCCTTTGCAGATTGCATCAGTTAATGGGCACAAAGAAGCTGTCCAGCTGCTTATTGAGCATGGTGCAGATGTGAATGTGCAGGGTGGACACTATGGTAGCGCATTGCAGGCTGCATTAGCTAAGGGGCACAAACAAATTGTCAAGCTGCTCATTGAGCATGGTGCAGACGTGAATGCGCAGGGTGGACACTATGGTAGCGCATTGCAGGCTGCATTAGTTAAGGGGCACAAACAAATTGTCAAGCTGCTCATTGAGCATGGTGCAGACGTGAATGTGCAGGGTGGACACTATGGCAGCCCATTGAAGATTGCATCAGTTGATGGGCACAAGGAAGTTGTCCAGCTGCTCATTGGCCATGGTGCAGACATAAATGTGCAGGGTGGACACTATGGCAGTGCATTGCAGGCTGCATCAGTTAAGGGGCATAAAGAAACTGTCAAGCTACTCCTTGAACATGGTGCAGAAGTGAATGCATGGGGTGAACCTTATGGCAGTGCATTGCAGGCTGCATCAACCATGGGGGACAAAGAAATTGTCAAGTTACTCATTGAACATGGTGCAGAAGTGAATGTACAGGGTGGAGACAACAGCAGCGCATTGCAGGCTGCATCAATTAATAGGCACAAAGAAATTGTCAAGCTGCTTATTGAACACGGTGCAGATGTGAATGTGCAGGGTGGAAACAACGGCAGTGCATTGCAGGCTGCATCAGTTATAGGGCACAAAGAAATTGTCAAGCTGCTTATTGAGCATGGTGCAGATGTGAATGTGCAGGGTGGACACTATGGCAGTGCATTGCAGGCTGCATCAATTAATGGGCACAAAGAAATTGTCAAGCTGCTCATTGAGCATGGTGCAGACATAAATGTACATTAGTGTAACGGCTCACGACTGCACCGCCGTTCAACCGGGGGTTGTACTACATTTTTCTCTTTTCTTTCTTTCTTTTAATCTCCATGACTCCGTCTCAGCACACACCTGATATATGATAGGCATGCACTTAGATTAGATATGCTTACCTCATCAAGTGCACTTATATAGCATACAGTCGGAAGACCAAGAATTAACTTTCTTCTATGGTGGCGGACCAAACTTCGTGGCAAATTTGAGTCCCCATTTTGTAATCACTACTGTAGTCTTAGTTCTCAAGGTAATGTTAAGTGAATACTGTAAATAGTACCACAAGAGGTAGTTCTAAAGATCTACTGGAGTGAAACTTTCAATAACTCAATTTTTGTTTTTTTTCAAGACAGATTTTGTGGTTTTGATTGCGGATCAGCTGGGCCAGTGGCTGTGTTTACTGCCATGGAGTGACTGGTCCAGTGGCTGAGTTTGCAGTCAAATGGTATTGGTCTCATCGGGAGTTCAGAAGTGTCAGGGGAACCCCCGTCCTGACCCCCATCCAACGCCCTTCCGACCCCTCCGATCCTTCCGGTCGCTCTCCCGGTCACCGGTCTACCGGGACCGGTACCGGAAACCGGCACGTGACCCGGGGGAATCCCCGATGGCACCTTGCGTGTGACCAAGCCCGGGACATCTGCCGATCACTCCGGTCACATGGTCTTAGCTAGTAGCTTACTTATACCCACGGCTGACGTGGGAATCCTCAGAGTTTCTTCTCTTTGGATCCCCCACGTCAGGTATGCTTCTCTGTATATTTAGCTACCGTCAATTAACCTTTGGATCCCCCACGTCAGTCCCTGAGTACCTCGGGCCTCCGTGGTTGCCCTTACAGCAGAAGAAACTCTCTAAGGGATTAACCGGCCAAGATTGCAGGCTTTGGTGTGAACGGCTCGGACCCCTCTGATAGTGTCCCGGCCTCCCCTACCCTGAATCTTGCCCCTCCTCCTTACCTGTAGAGCACTCCATGGACGCTGCAAGTACCGCCGCCGCCGCTGCGCAAGCAGCAGCTGAAGCCGTCTCCGCCCGCATGGACAGGCTCGAGAGTACCCTTGAGCGAATTGCACAAAAAATCGACCCCACCCGTACTGCTTCACCTGCCCCATCCCTTGCCGGCCCGGCTCCGGACCCGGGTACAGGATTATTCCCTCCAGCAGTTCCCGGCTCGAAATCGGCCCTCCGGCCGAACCCCCCGTTCGTCTTCGACGGCGACCGGAAACAAGGCCGGGCGTTTCTCCATGCCGTCCGGTCGTACATCCGGTTGCTCCCGGAGGCGTTCCTCGAGGACGGAAGCCCCTCCGAAGAGAAGGCGGTCCGGTTCGCCATGTCCTTCATGGCCAAAGACTCCGCATCGAAGTGGGCTGAGCGCCACGCCACCAGAGCCCCGTTCCCCTTCTCCACCTGGGACGCGTTCGTCACGGAGTTCCGGCTCCGGTTCGTCGAGGAAAATGAGCAGGACCACGCGCTACGCACCCTCGAGTCCCGGTCGTATCACATGGGCGCGCGGGACGTCTTCCGGTACACCGACGACTTCGAGGACCTCGTCGACCTCGCCGGCTTCGAAGACCCGATCATCAAGGTCACGAAATACCGGACCGGTCTTAACCCAGCGATTAACCTCGCTATCACCAGGTCAAGCGACCCTCCGGACCTGCAGGACTACCCGGCCTGGCGCCTCCGGGCCTACCGGCAGTACGAGTCGCTCCTCTGCGCGCGTGAGGCCTCCCGCGAGACGACCGGTTCCGGTCGCCACCAACCGGCCGCACGCTCGGGAACCCTTCCAGTCGCGGTCACTTCCGTTCCGGCACGTTTTACCGCACCGCAACAGAGAGCCGCTGCCACCCCTGCGCTTCCGCCTGCCGTCCCGATGGACGTCGACCGGACGCGTGCCCGTAGCGCCCCGCGCCGCGGTTGCTTCCGCTGCGGGGACCCGAACCACTTCGCCCGGGACTGTACCGCACCGGTCGACGTCCGGTCAATCGATGTCTTGGACGAGGTGATCCGGCAACTTGGGGGCGACTTGCTCGACGAGCTCGTCGCGCGTCTGGCATCGACAGAGGCTGCCGCGGAACACGCCGCCGCCGCCGAGCCGGAGGATTTTCTCCCCCGCGCAGAGTGAGCGGTGCACCCTCTGTCGCGTCTCCTAATCGTTTCGCTGTCCTATGTAACGAGTGTGACAATATATCTCTTGCATCCACCGAACCGATAGACGCACCCCTTAGACCGATCGAGACTCCAGTTGTACCGGTCGTTCCGGTCTCTCCGGTCGAACCGGAACCCCGACCACCCCTCCTGCGGACGCCGCGCCCCCAGAAGAGAACTGCCTGGGAGCGCCGCCTCCCGAAACACTTTACCCTTGCGGCCACCTCGGAGAGCAGTAACTCCCTCCGGCTCCCCCTCAAGATCGAATCCACCACCGACGCCGTGAAGCTCTCGCTCAACGGCCTGGTGGACTGCGGGGCTACTTCCGAGTTTATTGACACGGAGTACGCCGCCGAGCACAAGATACCGGTCCGCCGGCTCTCGCAGCCCATCCCGGTCTACAATGTGGACGGTTCTCCCAATGACGCCGGCTTCATTCGGGATGTTGCAGACGTGGTCCTTCGCTACAAGGGCCACAGTGAGCGTGCTCAGTTCGCCGTCACCCGCCTCGGGAAAGAGAAGCTCATCCTGGGCTACTCCTGGCTCCGGAAGCACAACCCGGAGATTGACTGGGCCAACCGCGAGGTTAAGATGAGCCGCTGCCACTGGGGGCAAGCCATCAAATGCAGGCACTGGAAATGAGGTGCAAATTGTATGTAAATTAATTATTTCCACCTTAAATTCCCAGTATTTTCAGGGCCTGTAAATACTGGGAATATTTTATATATGATATTAATTTGCACATTATTTATAAGCCTGGGAAATAACTTATATGCTCCTTATTTCCTTATTAAGTACTTCCTATTTCCAGTGCTGGGAAATTTTAAATTTCCAGGCCCTGTAAATTGAAAGCAAATGATGAACCAAACATTCTAAGAAAGGAAATAAAACAGTTGCCTAAAACAGTTAGAATTGATACCAATCCATCATGTTTGAATCCCAGAATCCTAGGAGCCATCACAGTTGAATCCCAGTGTTGCCCCTCTTGATTCTCATGTGCTGTTCTCTCACAATTTGCATGCCTCAGAAATTTGATTGTATAAGTAACTTGCAAAACATCACTAACTTTAATTGTTTTGGCACTTGTTCTCAATACCTTCCTCTTACTGTATCCCTTAGATATTTTGTGTACTAATACCCAACTAGTACATGTACTTATCATAAAAAACTTCGGGAGAAAAGAGGAAGAAATGAAGGAAAGAAACACAAAATACAGACTCATTGGATGAGAAATGTCTTCAACTGAATTATTTTATTATTAACAGCTGTGTGGACAACGGGTTTGAGATTGTGTGAAAAATCACATGGCAACTTCAAATACTTTGTCTCTTGTCGTGCTCATTATGAGCCCATTTCTTGGTGAAATCTCTTGTTAATAGGCACATTTGGAAGCACTTTGAAGCTGCCCGCCACGACAGACTGGGCCCAGATCACGTACATCGGCTACCCGCTCGCGACGCCCTGGTGGGCCGAGGTGAACATCGCCGTCGGGTTCGTGTTCTTCTTCTGGATATTGACGCCGGCGTTGTATGTGCGTATCTGTCTTTTTTCCTTGCTTTTCGTTTTTTTTTGGCGTGTTTTTTGGGGGGATTTCCTTTTGTGGACATCTCCGATTTTGGGAGCAGCGCGCGGCGGGTGTGGGCGCGACGATGCCCAGGCGTCGGACTCGGACACCACTTACCGCATATGGCTTCTTGCCTCCGCGGGCGCCTGCGCTGCATGTGTGTGGCAGCCGTCGGACGGGATGTCATGGTCGCCCCAGCCGCGCTCACACCCACTCCACATACCCCATATGGCTTCTTGCCTTCGTGCGCAACAGTGGGAGCGTGTCGGCGTCAGCACGCGCCTTTTTTAGGCGCGCTGCTTCTCCCGCCTCGCGTTAATTGATAATTCTATCCTTGGCGCTGTGGGAGCTCTTCCCCACACCGCCTTCCTAATCTTGCTTGCCTTCTCCTCCACCGCTCTTCCTTCACTCGCTAACTCTCCCTCGCCACCAGTTCACCAACACCTTCTACTCGAAATACATGCCCATCTCCTCTGGCGGCTCCTTCGATAACACGGGCGGGTCTGTTATTGACATGTCGTTATGTATTTGCAGGATCGTTGCGAGCGGGCATATTGTTCCCAGTACATCGAGCTTCTGCGATTCTTTTCTTGGTGGAAGCTGATTGGTGCTGAGTAGGTTGTACTCAACTCGCGGCTCACGATCTTCTCGTATCTGCCACATGCCTCGTTATTTGCCATTCTTACCTCTTTTCGTACCCATACACCTACGTGCAGTAGTTTTCACAATGCATCTGTACAGTGTTTGAAGTTGCATGTTGCTTGGTAAGAAAACTGAGGCCTTAGAGTCTGGTACTTTGATCCTGAATCCAAGAAGTAGAGAAGACCTTCCAATATGGCAAGTAAGTTCTGTCCAGGTGTCCGGCATTTTGATCCTGGATCCAAGAATTAGAGAAGGCCTTCCAATATGGCAAGTAAGTTCCGTAGATAAGAATTGCCGTTGCATATAATACATAAGTTCTTCTGGCTAGGATGGTGCACCCAGCATGTCCTTTGATCTTTTCACCTCATCGCCTCTTGTTGTATCTTTACCTCTGTCTATCCCCGAGTTGAGGAATGAAAAATGGCGGGAATGGGAATATGACCTTCCCAAGTCAATACCCTGTAATATTTTTTTCAGGTACATTGGCACTCCTGTTATAGACCTTGTGAATTAAATAAAGAATGTTGTGATAGAAATTAGTCAAAGAAATTGCTGAATGCACAAACACAAAGCTCAATGCCCGTATAGTTACACCCTTGATTAAATCTGCACGGGCCTTTGGAACTGGGACTGCCACTGCTGCCGATGTTGGGGGGTCGCCAAAGAACCTCAATGCGATCCTTCATTGGATCTACGGACTCCAGATTCTGGACTTCATTGGGTCTGAAAATGGGCTGCCCCATGACACCAGTGAAACCACATGTGTACAATATGAACTACCAACAACATCTGGAAAACTGGATCGTGTATGTTTTAATTGACTTCTTGCAATACGAGTCCGTCACTCAAGAATACCAGATTTTAACCCACATGGCCAAGTGGCCCACCATTGTTGCCAGCATCAAGAAACAGCTGACGCAGCTTGAAACAACCAACTTTGCAACCTCTCTTGGATCTGCTGATCCTGAAGTTTGCATGATGGTCTACAACTTGACGACTTCATTCAGAGACACAAAGTTAGCGATCTGGTGCGGGAATTTAAATTGACCGCTTTCTGTATTGCATGGCATCGACGCGTAGGTTGTGATGATGACTGTAGACCTTATTTGATCTCTCTGCTTAGGGGAAGTTTGAGATCCCAGAAAAACTGGAGGAACTCTTTGATTACTTCGCAGAGTGAGCTCAGTCTATTCCTTCTCTGGTCCATCATCAATAAACAATTAAACAGATGTGGCATCCAAGTCGACAAAACTTGCAAAGAAATTTCGTCAAAGTTTGAATCAAACAACTATTCAACAGCTGATATCCTGAAGCCAGGGCTACTAGCTCTTTCAATTTCCTTTCTGGTGCTCTTCCTTCCAATAGATCTCATCGCCCACTCATACAATAGTCTGGAGTTGGCATATGTGAGCACCCAAGTTTCACTTTAACCCTGGGCTCAATTTTCTCAGGTATATCGCTCTGTTCGACAAATTTCATATCTTCATCCCAATGATCCCCTCATGAAAATTGAAGAAATTGCTCGATCATGTCTTCACCGGATGACCCGAGGACATCAGGTTCCAGAAAAAGAACTTCTTGATGCCATGAAGTCAATTTCTGAAATTGACCCGAAAGAGTCTGCCTATCTGGACCTATTTGGTATATATATATTTGGGGATATATTTTTGAATAAAATAGCTGAGTGCATTTTTTTTAGTGAAGAAGTCTACGCCTTCTTTGGCGTTGAACAAAACTGGGCAGAGATCTAGTGGACTGCCAGCCAGCTTGGCTGCAGGTCACAAATCATTGCAAACCAGAAACTCTCAATCCAGACCCAATGTTTCATCATCCAGGATTGACCCTAGCAGGTCGTCTGTAACATTGGCTTTGGACAAGCCTGGGCAGAGCTCTAATCAACTGGCTGCTAGCTTGGCAGCAGCTTATACAACATTGCAAACTGGAAACTCTGGTTCCTCATCTGATTCCTCATCTGACTCCAGCGAGTTGTCTTCTGTGGAGGAACTGGAAGCAGATCTAGAGGCAGCCAATCAGCATTCTGGGTCAGACTTCATTGACAAAAATGACCAGACTTCCAGCATGGACAGGTCAAATGATAAATCTGGTACGCATCATGAGAGCCCATTTGCATTGTATAATTAATCTCAGCAACTCCTCACTAGCTGGGATTGACTCTAACATATCATCTTTGGTGGAGCCAGTTAACCAAGATTCCGGATCAGAATGCAATAACACAAATGACCAGACTCTCAGCTCAAATGGGTAGGATGCCAATTTTTACCATGTCACATCTCATTAAACTGCAGATTGAATGGACCATCCGCTCACTATGAGGGCCCACTCACATTGGATGCTCAATCTCAATTCAATTCTTTGCCAGTTAGAATTGACCCTGGTGAGTCCTCATCTGGGAATGAAATGGAGCCAGCCAACCAACATTCTGGGTCAGAATGTATTGACACAAATGACCAGACTTCCAGATCAGACCGGTAGGATGGCAAATTTTATCATGCCACATCTCATTAGACTGTAGATCAAATGAACCATTTACTTGCTCTGAGGACCCACTCGAGTTGGAGGATCTGATCCATTCTACAATGCTTGCCGATACAAATCTGATGTCCACCACAACTTCATCTAGGTATGAGTATATTACTCTTAGACCTATCAGTCTCAGTTTCCTTCATACACCCAGCCCGAATCCAGATCCAAATTTTGAAACTCTATTTCAAGGCATTATAACAGGTCGAATTTCCTCTTTCTCCACAGAATGGGATTTTGAGCCAAGGTTTGCCTCTAGTATTTTCAATACCCTAAATGTTCTGAATAAATTTAGTCACGAGGTTGACGAGGTTGAGAATTTCTTTCAGAATGCTGCTGAATCTTTACCTGGGGACTTTTTGCCTGATCTTGACAACTATGTCTTCAACTCTCCTCCTACCTTTACCAGTGGCAGCACGTATAACCTGGATTCCCCCCAAACTGCCAATAACGTGAACAACACTGGATGGGAACAATGTTCCAGAGCTGCAGCTGTGGTTGCTACTGATCAGTTATCTACCAGTATCGAAATAGCAGTGCTCACTCCAGATAGCCCCCCAGCAAACGAGCAGCCGACTCCACATCCCTCCCCAGATATACGACAATCTACCAGAAATGTCTATAGACCAGAATATTCTGCATCGGATTTTTCCAGTGGGTCTCAAAGGTCTCAAAGGCCAAGAAGACAAAGACAACGACAGCAGTATTTGGAGCTAATGGGAAGAGATGTATGTACTTTGGTTTTGATTTATAATAAACTGACTGAAAACTGTCAGGACATAATGGTCAAGAATTTAGGCAAAGATGCTCAGACCAGACCTGTGAGATGTTCAGTGGGGAAGATTGTGTATATCTTCAATGTTGATCGACATGAGCCATCCTTTGGCTTCATGTATTATGGTTGGCTACTGCGGGTATTATTCACCTCTTTACACTGCTGTTTGTTTTTAACTAATTCATCTTCAGTCAAAGCATCCACAAACAGGAGAAGATGAAACTACAGCCGCCAATGACTACAGGGTTCTTGATTCAAATCAATTGTCATGGATGGCATCCTTTGTTGATCTTTCCAGCCTGTCACTGCCACAATCACTTGCCCTGGGGCCATTATATTACCTGGATAGTGCTTGAAACATCTATTGGATCTTTGGCTGTTCCATCTACTTTATCACAGATCTTCCTGGATGGCTGAAATTATCTAGAGCTGAACGCCAGGAAGTTTTCAAAAAAAGGCATATCGTTATCAAAAAGGCTATACCTCAGATCGAACTCGATGAATTTGCTCGCGACCCATTCTACAAAATGGGTATCCCTCTAGATCGTCCACTGGAGATGGCAGGTTGGTCTTAAAAATGTTTCAATATGGGGTTCTTGATCATGTTCAGCAGATCTTGCCTTTCGAAAATTAGATGACCCATCTTCAGCAATGAGGACTGGGGATGCAAGAACATTTCTAGAGGAAGCCAGCAAGCCAAATGGAATGGTTCTATCGCTCCTAGATTTGCCTTTAGATGGTGTGACTGAGGTACCTAGGCTAGAGGGATTTGAGTGCGTATATTCACTACCCTCAATTCTGCAGCTGATTATGGTGTTATGTAGCGCACTTGACACAAGCGGAGCAGCCTACCTTTATACCAGACAAAGGACTGGCCTGCAGTGGATAGGTGCAGAGTCTCGTCAGTCCCATGAAGTGTGGGGAACAGTTACAGGGAGCTAGGCTATTACGCCTAGCCATACAGATGCATTTGCAACTCTTGGGATGATTATGATGGGCAAAAAGCTCTGGTCTGCTGCTGATGAAGGTAGTAATGTGCCTGGTTCCTCAACCTCTGGTCATATGGATACAATCCATGCCTTTGACAACTGGGACTCGCTTACATCTCCAAATACAAATTGTCGTAGGGAGAGTATTCTCCTCGAAGCAGGTGATGTCATGTAAGTTTGTCCACTGTTTGATGCCTCTTTCAATTCTCATGAAGTCTGTCTTCTCATACAGCATCCAAAGACCAAATACAGACCATTCTGTCCTGTGTGTCGAGACCTCGTTTATGATAGGACGCAGCTTTGCTGCACGTTCGACTATGATCCCACACATCTGGTCCTTCTTCCACATTGCAATACAGGACAATGGGGTGACTGCAGAGACCCACGAAGACACTTCAACGATGTATCCCCAAATTTTTGCATACTGGTTTCTGAACTTGGAAGCAGCTCATGAAGGTACTACCATTATTTGGGTCAAGGATTCTTGCTTAATTTTCAACAGGGAGGCCTCCAAGTCTATATGCTGAAGTTCACCTTCCCAATATTCTGACCTGGGAAGGGGTCATGAATATTATACTCCTTGGCAACACACTTGTCTTCCTTGACCCGCTCAACTACAAAAACTACCTTGATTTAAAGCGTAATGGTGCTGACCAGCTTACCACAGAGGAGATCGAAGATGAAAAAACAAGGAGACTTGCTTTCAAATCCCAGAACTATTTGGCCAGACAGAATTTCACAAAATGGCGCTCATTCTTTTTACAACACTATCGGGTAGAGACACCAGAGGGTGTTCCTGTGAACATTTTAGAGGATATATTCTATGTATGTTAATCATGCAAGCTCACTGATGTTTCTAACAATATTTTCAGAGATCCATTGTGCATACTGCAGTGGTGCTCACTTTTTATAAGAGGGATGACACCAGTCCTCCTCTTAAAGCCAAGCTTTGGACCCCTCCGGCCTTTGAGTTGCAGTTAATTGCAGCACTTAATGACTATGATGATGATCCAACAGTCAACTCGCGACTGGCAACCATGTACCAAGAAGGAGTCTCTCAAACAGAGCCTCCTTCTCATGGTAGATTTATGCCCTCAGATTGGACAGACAGCACATATAATATTGTGGCAAGAGGAGATCCCAAGGGCAAAAGAAAGGCTGTGTATGATGCTAACAATCAGAATCAACCCAAACGTAGAGCTAGGGTCACGTAGTTCATTTGCAGCTCTTTTATATGTGTTACCTTGTATCTTCTAACACTATATACAATGCATTATCTCACCAGAATTCTTATGACCATTTATTCTTTTGTCTATGTCCATACAATGAGATAGTGCATCATTCATTCTTCATCCCTTGCTGACCAAGCAAGGAATTCAATTGTATTCCCTCAATCTGGCATACAGACTCCAATTGACATTTTTTACTTGTCTTTTGCTGATGTATCAACAGATGAATTCTCGGCCTGACAATAATGACACCCTGGCTGAGCACAAAACAAAAGAGGACGAATTTTAAACGCCTTCCGGCAATATTTACCGGCTACTGGACCATTTGCCAGATGGAAAGCAAGCCAGGCCAATTTTGAGAAGTGGATGGTGGGTTCATTGTGCTGTTGTTTCTTGCCATTTGTTTAACTCAGCCTTAGGGGAGGAATCCCATTGCTGTCTGAGTGGTGTTCAAAGCTCCAGAGATCACAGAACTTGCAGATTACACTATTCTGCTCTTCGAAATTGTTGCAAACCAGGCCTGATGCAAATGTGTCTTCACTGACGTCAAGATAAAGCAGATGCAGCGCTGCAACAGACTTAAACTTGTCAAATTGGACAAGATGATAAAGGTGCATAGTGTTGTTTGTTTATTCCCCTCGTCACCCATTCCTTGTGACTCTACTCCCAGGTTGCAGCTGATATTGAAACCAGCCACTTGGAGCACGGTCTTGTCACTCTCAGAGGCAAGCGCAAAGTGCACAAGTCTATGGAAGGACAATTGGCAGTGCTGCATTACTACAATTTACTTGAGGATGTACCCAAGCAGGGCTCTGCTCTTGTTTTTTTCGAGGCTGGCTGGAGGACAATTATAGCAAAGTGGATTGCTGATGTACAGGACACTGTGGCCTAGGAGAGCGACAGTAACTCAGATTTAGATGATGACAGCAACAATTTTCCCTCATGCCTGTGCCTCAATCACAAGACTCGAAGTGGAAGAAAAAGACACTGCTTCAGCTCTTTGGTGGGGTAACAAATATGCCCAGTGTCTTTTGCAGACAGAGATTGAGGCGGAAGCCAAACTTATAATGTCTCTAGCAGAGGCTGAGGCTCTTGCTGAGGCAGAAGAAGATGCACAGCTCAATGTTAGAGCAGTAGAATTTGGATCTGAGGATGAATATGGACAGTAGCCTGTCTCAATGTCCTCTGGGTACAAATCTTGTTTCTTTCGAGGTCTTTGCTATCCTTGCAACTTACTCACATCTGTTATATTTCTTTCTTATATTGCTGGTTTCTCTTGGCTACTCTATAAGCCTCTGAATACATTGCCACACAAAAATTGAAGCTCTCATTTCTAGTTCCAACAAGATTGAATCATACCTATTTCCTCATCTGTAGAACAAAGCTAAGGTATTTCTTGTCATCCCTCTTTAATATTTATTCGCCCTGAGAGTTAGGATATATAAATTATAATTTCTTGAACCTTGATCTCAATCCTTGTAGCTTGCAGATTACACACGCATCTACAATTGACCAAAGCTCATTATCTGAGACCATAATACAAAGAGAGGAGTCTGTTGCTAGCAATATTGAGATTTATTTGGATGCCTCATGTTATGTTCAGCCTCATGGCTTGAAAGAACCTTTAAATATGTATGCTCTCTCATTCTATTCTTCAATTAAAAGCTCAGCTTCCCCACCATCTCTGGAAATTCTCACTGCACTCTAATGGCATTTCTTCGAACTAAACCTCACGGAACTACAAAGGCATGTCACAATGTACACCTTTACTCTTCCAACCGCTATACTGGTTTCTAGTGCTCATTCACTCGGGGGAAAGCCTATCTCTATACAAAATTGAAGGGCACATCCATTAAAATCCAGACTGAAACTTCAAGACTTGATAACATTGTGGCTTCCAATGTTGGACTGGCACACATTTCCAAGCGAATCACAAAGCTGCCCTATCTAGCAGTGGAAGAGAACTTCACTGCTGACTTTGCTGTCATCGAGGACTTTGTGGTTGCAGTTGGAAGTTATCAGTTTCTGATCTCAGCCCACTACTCTCCGAAAGCTCCTATCAATGGTGCTCTGACAGCCATTGCACCTGGGTTCAATTGGAGGGGTGAAGTGGTTATTGTCGCATTAGGAAAAAATAAACCTTACATCTCGAGGATGAATGCTCTTTCAGTTGGTGCTGCGCTTAACAAGTGTGTGCATAGACATTTTTTCAAACTAAATGCTAAATTGTTTTGATTTCAAAGGTTCATGGCCGCATATCTTTCCCATATTCATCAGGGGTTGGCTCTTCCAGTTGCAATGATGTAAATCAATTCCAAGGATACTTCTTTCTTATCCTGAATCCATCCGAAAAATATGATCTTTGTATGTCTTTTGTGTGTGTCTTTATTGAGGACTAGCAGTGTGCCCCTGCTACGCTACGGGGATGTATTGTATTTTTTGGATTTAAGTGACTGTCTTCTAGTTGATTCTGATTCCAGAAGACGCTGCTCATCGCCAACCTTCGGTTGGCTCCTCGCGGCCTCATAGGCAGCTCCAATTCTTTCCTTGGATCTCACCAGAGGTGATACTCACGGGCCAAAGTGTCCATGGAATTTAAATCGGAGGTCTCCATCTATATAAGCTGATCCAAATGAGAAGCCATATCTTGAGCCGAGATGTCTTGGGCTGCAGATTGTACTGTGGACCATATTTGTGCCCACTGGCCAGCATCACTGTGGATTGACAGTGGGTCGCTGCCATGATATTCTATCGTTTCAACAGACTTCAGCTTTTTTGCTCAATTTGCGTAACTCAAGAAAATCGACATAATTTCAAGAATTTTATTCGAAAATAGCTGAAATATTCTGGGAGGGTTTCCCTGATGTACCACTGCACAATAATAATCACTGTGGTTGCAAGCTCCACTGAGTCGTGATATTCTACTGCAGGAAAATGAAATATAAGGTGAGATTCAAATTTTGTTAACCTGATAAGAACGAAGTAGTCGATTCATGAACCAAAATCATCTTTCAAATCTTAAGCGGACGCTGCCAACAATCCTCGCATAGCGTCCCAGCGCTGCGGTGCATTGATCCTCTTGATGAAGCCGAATGGAAATGCCTGCATCCTGGCAGATCTTAACAGTATCCTGGCAATGAAACCTGGACTGTTATTGGTTCACGAAAATTTTGCCGCCGCGTTTATAGTATTTGCTGACACAGTTTTCGGAGTGGTGGTAAAAAAGCCAGCCGCCGAATGCTCCAGACAAGTCTCATCTCGCAACTTGCGAGCGCGCACCTCCTCAAATGACCATGTGACCGTATCTTGTTTGCCGAACGGTGGGATCGGCAGACGCCTCGGACCTCTGCGGGTGAGCAACCCTCTGGAATCCGGGTTTCAAATAGCATGAAAATTTTATCAGGGGTTTCATTTGAAAGCTGGATCTCTCAGTAGATTAATCCTGGGCAGCCAATATCCTCTGTGGCCTCTACCGAGTTGTTTGGACGTGAACTGAACAAGTATAAACAGCAATACAGCAATTCGGTGGAGCTCCTGCAGAGATATCGAGATCTCGACAGTTTTCGTTGCGTCAGTGGAGCAGATTCCGGCATTTGCATTGCCGACAGCCAACACGAATGTATGTTTGTCTAATTGTCTTGTGTGGCTTACACAAGGGGTCTTCATTTCTTATATAGATTTCCCACAATTCCATAGCCCCAAGAATATTTATCACCTCTGCCCTCATCTGTACCATGAAAATTTGCAGATGATGAGTGATTTCATTATCTGCTCAACTTCTCTTGCTGTGTTTGAAAAACAATGATACACCACTTGGAAAAAAAAAAAAAGCAGACTCTGATCCTTGGTTGTCTTTTGAGTCCTTCTATGAGTCTACTGAAGAGGAAACACTTGCAGAACAGTATATTAATGCTCTCATGGAGCCTTATTCACAGTGATAACTTGTCAACCTTCTCCATGTCTATGAACACTTGTGTCCTGCCTCATTTCATTCCTATCTTCAGATTGATCCCATGTGTGTTGATGTTTTGGTGAATACAATCTTAGACAATCCTATGTTCCAAATAATTGTATTCAATACAAGGGGCTGGTCAGCTGCTTCGCGGCCTCCCATCCCCTTTCACAAAATTATTACTCAGTTTCTTTGAATTATCCATAGAGTTGAATTGACATTCAATGATCTTTACTGCGCACTTGGTTGATCTGAGCCAAGCTGAGTTTATGGGCTATTCACTGGGGAATCTACGCCATCTAGGGCCTAAGCGAACAGTTTATAACACAGTGAGCCCACACCATAAATGTGCACAGAAATTATTGGGCAGCTTGAGTTTAACTGCAAGATACCCACACAATCGGAAGAATTTAGGGCCTGCTATTGACAGCCAATCTGAGAGCATCCAGATTTGTGGTGCCGTGTAGTTCCGCTATTGTGCGAGCACCCACGCTCTCGGGCCATCAAATCCATGAAAGGAGCATGAAAGGCTTCGGACACCCGTAATTTTATAAAGAGAGAGATACAGGAAAAGAACTGGACACCAAAAAAATCATCTCTATACTTGAAAAAGCTACATCTACCAGAATTTATAGTCGGCTTGACCTCATCAGATTGTGCACTGTTTTCCAATCAATATTGCTCTCAGAATGGATTACACTGCATCAGAGGGGACCTGTTCGCCGTGGCTGCCTTTGTTTCAGTGTGGTGGGAGAGATCTGTCAATGTTAGTGCTGGTGCAGTGTCTGTCACACTATGCTAGAAGGGTGACGTCAAGTGCCAAGATGCCAAATGATTGATTGCCTGTGGGCCGACAGGAAAGAGAGAGCACAATCAAGGGCAGCAGGCTGCCATGGCGGACGGCATCAGCGGAGTTTAAAGCGGAGTGGCTTCGGACGGACACACATAATTTTATAAAGAGAGCAAATCCCCGCACCCATCACACGTGTGGCCATTACACTGCGGGTATACCTATACCTGTGTCACACACTATCGATGCCACCAAAGGACACTAAGTTTCCATTGTTTGAGATTCTGCCAGAAATGGAAATACTTGTGTGGAGATTATACTGTGTGAATACACTGGCTCATTGTGCAGACTTTGCCGGGGATTTTTTCATTGTTGAGGTTGGCCGCTGACCCAACCGCAGAAATTGGTGCAGACTTGAAGGCAGGATAGGACCATCTGCGCCTGCTACTGCCACTCCCCACCTTCCTGCTCTCCACTTTAATGTCTGCCGCTTGCCACCAATGCTGCCTAGGGCTTATGCCCAAGCCAACACCAGGGTCCCGACAGCTGCCACAGATTACAGACCCCTACAGACTGTGGGTCAAGGACAAGCCACTTTGCAAAACGCCCGCAAAGAAGAGGGCAGAAGAGAAGCACAGGATCGCTGCCAACAAGTAAGTGTGCCATCTGGCAAAAATACACCGTGGGTGGCAAGTGTGATGGTATGGATGTCTTGCCAACGCAGATCAACAGTACACACCAAGGCGGCCAACACGTCCATTGCAAATACTGCGGAGCGGCAAGAAGTCAATTGGGACACCAATGTAGCTCACCACCTCGTGTGTTTGTCTCTCTGTTCTGCTTGTTTGCTGGATGGCTGACGTTGGGCTAGTCTTCAGCTATGAAGATCTTTACAGCAAGTTTGTGCCCAACACCAAGAATAAGGCTTGGTTCCGACCAGCCTTCCTACGAGTGCTAGCGGGGATTTGTTCTACACCCCTGCCGAGTAAGGACGGCTTTCCAGATGCGATGTGAAGAGCCTTCGCTATGCAATGTGCGGGTTATTTGATTTGTATATAATAAATGCTTCGTCCAATGTTCTCCGCCTGTCTTTCTGGTAGGAGCCCGAGCGCTGAATGGAGTTTTCAACGAGAATATGCTTCCCGCTTCTTTCTTTCCGCTGTACTGCTTCTCTAATAAACCTCTACAGAGTATTTCTCCGCCCCGTCCTTTAACAAATGTTCACACCTTGGGGATGAAACAGTTACACGCCACTGCTTAGGCTCTGGCTGGCTGATCAAGTATGCTGTTTGAGCGGGATAATACTGCTCCGTTCGATACGGAGGAGGCGTAACCGTGTGTCGATTCAAAAAGGTCGAGTTGAGGTGGCTGATTATATTGTTTTCCGTGCAGCGAGCGGAAATAACCAAGTTCGCGTGAATCAATTAGTACGAGCGGATCCGGACTTGGTGACCTTTCTTCCCCCTTATGACTCTTCGGAGATGGGTTGTTCCCGTAGAGAATGGTTTTAAGGGAAACTTTAGATGGGGGAAAGTAGATAGATTTCTCCTATACCGTGGTCCTCTTGTTATACTATTCTACTTCGGTGCCAATTACTTTGCTCGCTCCTGCGACTGATTCGTTTTCTGCCCCTTCTCCGCCTGCTTCATCGAGATTTATTACCCTTTTTGTCTTTTCTGCTCACTCCCTGAGTCATCTCGCCTTTTTTTTTGCCCAGCGTTTCCCCGCTCCTCATCGAGTCAGCTCCTTGTTCCGCTCCGCGCAGAGTCATATTATGTTCTCCGCTTCGGTTGATTTATTCGCCCAACCATTCTTTTTCCCAGTCTGTTCTCCGCCTTGGTTATGTTATCCGCCCAACCATACCTTCCCCACTCCTCAGCCTCTTTCTGCCACATGAAATCTGCTCCGTCTGTTTTTGTGTTATATGTTCGGCCTTTTCTTTTCTATCAAGCCCTTGTAGTGTTACTGGCTATGCTGAATCCAAAGATGTTCAATGGTCGCTCGTTCAAACCGGGGCAATTGGGACACCCTTCCGATAATGGCTGCTGCTTTTTCTTTCTTCCAGTGTTGTTTTACCGCGCCCGTTTGCATCTCCGCTCGATTGTTGGGTGGCACCGTTCCTGAGTTGCAAAGTGACGGCTCACAGTGGTAGTATCCTGACACCAGGAACCTCTTCTTGCCAACATGTACCTAGAGCCCATAAATTTTTACCTACTCAGAGCGCTTAACCGCAATTTGTGTTTGCTAAAACAACTTGCAATGATTTCACTCTTCATTGGAACTATAAATTTAGAGAAAAATGAAAGAAATTGCTTGAATCTTCAACTCAAGGAGGAGGAGCATCCTAGTATATAAACATTTGGCACAGGAACCAATCATAATTTAATTGTATTTGTATGTATGAACTTCTGTCTTTCTCTCATCAGCTACCATGAGCAGGCATACAAGCACCCATTCACCACCCCCAAGCCAATCGGTTGAAACCTCAAAGTTCTTTGGCTCCATAAACATGGTAGAACACTGTTAAATAATATTCATTGCAACTTATAAAAGTGGACAGATTCTGAATCAAACTACCAGGACGGCAAAGGCTATTAATATTATTTAATCTTACAGGTCCTTTCTTTATCCTGATCTCCTAATAGATGCTTTCTTGGAATTCACATGGCAGGGTGGCTCATATGGTGGTGGAGATAATGAAATTGGGAGTGAATATTCTGCTGACTTGCAAGAGGCCTTTAGTGGTTAGTCAAGTTCTACAGCAATAAATTTGCTGCCCTCTGAATATACCCATGCTAGGCGGTTTATCTAGAAGCCCTCTGAGAGCACCAAGAATTCACAGTAAACATAGTTTGTTGTCCCTTCAAAAGATCATTGCAGACCATTTTAACAGGAAAAGGAAAAGGAAAAGAAAAACAGAGTGAAGAACATGAATTGAATATGATATATGGGAGCCTCAATCAGACAGGGGTCCAGTAAATCATTTTCTCTACATATATCCTGAAGCGGGATGCTGACTGGATTTTGCTAGGTGCCATCATTTGAGGCTCCCCGTTCGATCACAAACAGACCTGGGTCTGTGACATCTGGCCCAGCTGTTGCTGGTCCAAGTCAACATAGATCTCATCATCTCCCAAGTCAAATGTCTTCTAGACGGAGTAATACTCCTCCAACTTCGGTCAGATCACTGAACAACAGCATTTTGAATGTAGAGGCCAAAAGAAGAGTTTTGGCCTTCCAAGAGCAATGGAAGGCATCTCAAAGAACATTAGAATGGGCAAGAAATAGTCATCCATCCTTGCACCAATCACCCCCACAGATTTGGAGGCCACTGCAAAATCAATCTGGCCCCTCAAATCACCCAAATGCTGGACATACTTCTGGTTTTTCAGACCGGTCATCTCAGCAGCACCAACATGCTATACCACCCCCAATAGCAGACCACAAAACACCCAGGTATAGAAATCATCCCTAAAATAGATCAATAGTAATGGTGATATCTAGTTTGTCCCTGCTTCTCAAGATGATCTGCGAGACTTGATTTCTGAATTTCGACGTGAAATTCAAACATTTCGACAAGACACACAGGCACAATGTAGACTAAATGTAGTGCCCTCAACTCCACACATTCCAAGATCTCAGGTTGGATTCAATGGAACTGCACCATTTCCAGTTTTACCAAAAAATTGAACTGGGAAACCTAACCGTCGACCGGCTATAGATCTGCAAATAGCGGTAAGTAAACTATCAGAACCACCGGAGAAATGTTTAACATATTCAATCCTCAGAGATTGGTCCGAAAACATTTGAGAGAATTGATCCACAGAAATATCCAGATTGTTCCAGCTGTATCACCAGAAGAGCGTACTCAATATGAGCAGGAAGTCATCCTTCCACACAATATCAATTTGGAAGCAACCTCAGAGGGTTACTTCCGTTTTGATGTTCTTGGTACATCACACTCCACATGGAACAAATCAGCAGCTCGTGTATTTGCAGATTTCACCATATGTCAATTGTGTCTTCCAAACACAGTTGAAATGTTTGGGGCTTTAAGCCGTGCCTTCAGTGCTCATCTCGAAACGATCATACGAAGATACAAATTGTCTCTGAAGCCCAGAGCAGAGCAGTTACACATCAAAATCTGCTCACGTCGCCAAACCAGAAAATATCAGGTTCTCTTCCCGCACTCAAAATGCGCATTCTAGCTAATTAATGTTCAGCTCTTCCACCAGCGGCGCTATCTAGCTTATATGTTCAAGCCATTGCACCAACATATTGACATGCTAGAGCATCTGGGCATTGATGGGATATCTAGTGATGAATCTGAGACAGAACTCGCAGATGAGGAGCATCATACACAATACCAAATTCTGGCTCCTTTATGGAGGGCCCGCGAGCTTGCTGCATGGCTACGTATGTTCGATTCCATCCACAACATCTTTAGGAGAAGTGGAGATTCTTTGGCATCTCGTGGAGCATTTCCTCATCGCCGAAAAGTTGGACAAAAGAGAAGCACCAACATCAAGTTTGTTCCAGGCCTCCCATTAATGTATACGACCAGGAATGGATCACTAAAGATGCCAAAAGAAAGTATGATCTACGTCCCTCAAGCCAGCATTATGATTTTAGTCATGACCCAGACATCATTGAGTATGTGGTGAATCTCTAGTCACCTTTTCTTATCCAACATTCATCTAGATTGGCGCTCCAAAATGCACAAGATTGATAGCTTACAGAGTGTAATTAATTACCACAGTTATCATCATGCCTAATTAGATCCCACAGCCATCGGACCTCAGCAGCTGGCATTCCCCGTGAAGTGAGGTGCTCAATGAACATGTCCACATCAACACTATTGGCCCATAACTTCTGAATTTCCTGAATTGTTGTCTCTGTATATCCATGAGCCTGCAGATAGTAGCCTGCGTGCTTTCCCAAGGTGTACAACTTGTATGTTGGAGTAGTTGTAGAGCCATAGATGGTATTAATGATTCCAGTGAAGTCTCGGATGTGGGAATCAATGACCATAGGCTTCGGCTGATACTGGAGTGCTTTCCTTGGCATGGAATATGTTGATGCAGATGAATCTGACAATGAAGTCAGTTTTTATCACAGACATTGACTGATCATGAACTACCTTTTGCTGGATATAGCCCTAAATCCCGCATACGTTGCAAATTGCCTTTTAGAACCATGTATATCAATGCTTCCTTGATTGACCCAAATCGATGATATTTGGCAAAATTGTTGTCATGAACCTGGGCCTCCACATCTGGTCTACTGCATATGACCATTAGGTTGATATCAAAAGCATGTTATAAAATCTCACAAGTTTCGGACATAGATAGCCCGTTCAGTCTTGCCCCTGTAAACTGCATAGAATGGACCCGAAGTAGCAAATATATCTGAAATCTGGCTTGATCCTGCAACAGCTTGAGCAAAGGTATCCGGTTGATCTTCTACTTTGTCCACATTGAGCTGTTGGAAGATTTTATGCAAATCCAGTGCCGCTTTTGCCTCTGCTGCATTGGTTGATTTGATAACAATTGGCATTATTGGTGCGTCTCCATGACCACTTAGAAATGGGCTGTGCAGATGTACAAGTGAGCTTGACCAGCCATACTTGAGCTGTGGTGGACCTACGGTCGTGCAACAACTCCAGGATTACTGCCACCAAGAACTGTGTAGACATTGGAGTGGTCTGACATCAAGAAGTGCAAGGAATCCTAAGACTTTGGGATTCAACTATGATGGATCCTAGGATTCCAGGATTCAATTATGATGGATTTGTATCAATTATAACTGTTTTAGGCAACTGTTTTATTTCCTTTTTTGGAATGTTTGGTTCATCATTTGCTTTCAATTTACAGGGCCTGGAAATTAAAAATTTCCCAGCACTGGAAATAGGAAGTACTTAATAAGGAAATAATGAGCATATAAGTTATTTCCCAGGCTTGTAAATAATGTGCAAATTAATATCATATATAAAATATTCCCAGTATTTACAGGCCCTGAAAATACTGGGAATTTAAGGCAGAAATAATTAATTTACATACCATTTGCACCTCATTTCCAGTGCCTGCATTTGATGGCTTGCCCCCAGTGTGCGCAACCTCTCTCTTATGCTGGAATGTGATGCCCCTGGTCCGAGATTTCCAGCTAGGTTTCAGGTGAATCGGTGAGAAACTCATTGAGATGGATTTGAAAACAGACCCAAACAGAAAAAAATCTGCTCACACTTTGGTACTGTTATTAGCTGTAATTGAGGCATGATGTGTGTAATGTGTGTCATGTACAGCTGTGTTGTCCTAGTGCAAGTGGTTGGATGCAGGTGAAGAATAAATTCCTGCATCGGAGGTAAGAACTCTGAACTCAAACTCAAGAGTTTGATTTTTTGTGCTAGCAATGGAGTCAAAAAAGTAAAATAAAATAAACCCTTCGTTGTCGAGGCATCTGCCTCTGAATCTTCGACGTCTGTGCCCTACCTATGTATACAAGCTTTAGGACCCCTCCGGCGGGTCCACAGCTTGTTGGGGCTATGCCCCAAACCCCCCATGGATTCCTAGTTTACCCACACATGGCGGATTCCGAAAGGCACCGCACTGCCGCTCGCTAACGCTCGCGGCGCACGGCGCCACCCGTGGGAAGGACCTCGTGACATATCACATGATAATCACCTGATTTATCAAAGAGGCTGTGTTCGTTGTCTTTTCATGTATAGGATGTACACAGCGGATAAGTATATTTATTTTATCTTGATACAAAGACAACTTTGAAAGACTGCAGCAGAACTCGGACTTGAACAGGACGGGCTCAGGCTGCGCAACACTGTTTGAAATGTTCTGTTGAATCTGAATCATAAATTGTAAACACTATGTATCCCCAGGTGTCTTGCTCGAGTTGCAGGGCAGCACCCCACTCCCAAATATTTCAAGGCGCAGCTGAGCGGCTTTTGACCGCCAAATACAGTCATGTCAGATTTTTCAACCCCTGTAATTTAATCATTTTTCCCTCCCGACGTGAGGCTTGCAATCATACAGGTTAGTCTTGTTTCGCACTCTCTGGTGTCTGCATTGCCTGAGTCAGAGTTATTGGCCCAGCAGCTCCACAAATTTCACATGTTCAATTAATATTAATCTCCGTTTGAACAACTGACTCCTGAATGAGTGAGTTGCTTGCCTTGGACTCCGATTGAACAAGATGTACACAAGAAGCCGGTAGTGATGTTCTGACTTTGGTCTCAGACCAATAAGCCATGGCTTTTTGGCTTTGGTACCAGATCCCATCTTAGTTGTACTTACCTCTGTCTAGTTTACCTAGGGTACTGCCGCATAGCCTTCAAACCAGGTACGACAACCAACAGAACTTCAGTTCAGTTCATTTTAGTTCAGACCAGAGCCAAAGCCAAGCCAATATTTTGGCCGGTCTGGCTTTTGGCCTGGCCTGACATCCTCTCAGGGCAAAGCCGGGCCAGAAAGCCATTGCTTTGCACTCCCTCTACCTGGTTGAATTCCATTGATATATGAGAAGAATTTACTTACTCTGAGCCTACAGGAATCTTTTTGGCAGTTGCTTGGAACAATTTGGGTGCATGTCATAGGCTGCCAGCCATCTCAGGGATAGGAACAGCCCAAGAAAGACCTGAGTTTGGCAGTGGACATTCCAAAGATACACCACCTAAAATATCTAAAGGTGTTTTTGAGGTTTGAAGCTACTGAGGAGACATCTAGGATATCTGTACTCAAATAAAACTTGCTTGATCTTTTTTTTTTCAACAATGGGAAATGTTGATGGGGAAGCCATGGCTCCGGTAAAAACCAGGCCAGGCCAAGTCAAAGCCTGAGGCAATGGCCTAGCTTGGAATATTCCTGAGCCAAAGCCAGACCAAGCTGGGCCAAAGCCATAGCTTTCAGAGGAAGCCAAGGCCAGAACATCACTAGAGGTGGGCTGCGGTCCCGAATTCGGAATTTGAAGCCAATAAATAGCATGCCGTGGCCTATGGAATTAATTGTACAAAACAAGGCAGAGGAGGTTACTTTACTGTGGCAATTTGAGTGACCAGTCTATCTGCAAATTCCCAGATAAACCATAAACCTTTTGAAGGTTTTATTCCCAAGTCAGAGGCAAAATCTTGGTTTCACATCAGAAGGTTTTGGCATCCAGTATAGATCTACATACGGCATGCCTTGCCTTGCAAGATTCTTTTGTCTTTTGAATGATATCAGCAGAGTAGGAATGAGCCATGCCTGGACCTAGGACATTGGGAAGTGCATTGCCAATGATCAATTTCAGCATCAGCAATAATAGGGGCAGTCAGAGTAGGTGATTCACAAAGGATCATGCCAACAATTCAGCAATAATGATTCTGAAATTTTTGAAACACCATAATTGTACTAAGACTTTAATTGTGCCTTAAATCACCGCAATTCTGACCACCCCAGACTCTGATGTAATTATGGATAAATCCGTGTTAAGCAAGGATTAAACATTGAGTCCTCAATCATTGCCATAATCGTGAATCGTTGTAAAATTGCCTCCAGAGGTAATTGAACGATTCTTGACAACACATTTTTATTAATTCTTAATCCTTCCAGCATTGTTGTCCCTAATCACGTCTGAATTGTCTAGTCTGACTGCCCCTACTAATCCGAGTTAGAATCAAAAAAAAAACACTTTAACAATGGTGTGTAGCAATCTGATTTCCAGATCCAAGCTGTAGCATAAGAGCTAAAGCAAGGAGTGCAACTTGGAACTATTCAGGGAAGGCCTGGCAGCACCACCAATTCATAGAAGATATTGCAGTAATATGTTGAATATTGATTAATCTCCGTTCAGAGAGCCTGGGAGGTTTCGGAATTGGGATGGAATATGTACCACAGCTTCATGCAACAAAGGAGAGAACAATCACGGATGTGTGCTCGGGAGGGGGGAAGCTGGAGCATTACAAGTTCCGTGGGTCCTGGATGACGATGAGAGCTTTTTGTCCAAGCTGGGACTGAGATCTCATAGCTTGCTAGTTTGACCCCATTCTTCATCAGCAAAACAGAACACATCTGGCTGATCTGGCTTCAGACCAACCAAACACGCCATACCACCAGAATCGCATCTGGCGGCATAATGACACGCCTATCGCCATAATCTTTTCTGGTGCCAGAAGTTCCTCAGAACCTTCATTTTGGTACCAGGTACCCTTTGACAATATGAAAAATAAAATACAGAATGCAATATATTCACGATAGGTACTTAATACATGAAAGGACGGGCGGTGCAACCTCTCAACTCAACATCGAAGCTCCCTGTCAGCACAAGATAGCCGTCGTCCGCTTACATCGGCTCCAGTCCACGACACCGTAGATATTTCTAAATCTAATGCGGATGACAACCATCGTCAGGACGATGTTGAAGGGAAAAGTGTGAATAAGAGGATAATGAATGAGACATTATAGCAGGTACCAACAACTGCACAAAGCCACTGCAGAAGACGCACCAAGTCATCTATCAACCCCAATCAATCACTTTTTGAAATAGGGCAAGCAAGAGGTGTTCGATCTCTGGATGGCGGAATTTGATCGGGCCACGTGAGGTGGCGTTGATGGATGCCGGCATGGTCGGTTTGGGGCACAATCCTAGCACAATATCCATGGCACTCATTCTTGGCTACAGGCTAGTACATTACAGAAACTTGAATGCTTGTTTAAGTGCGCTTGGAAGTGAACGGAAGTGGGTGGTTAATTGCAGTATTTGCGAGTGTTGATGGCCGAACTGATGCCGCTTACACATACCTGCCTTATTTAGGGGGGGCGGGCCGTGGGACTTTTTCCATGATCGAGAGATCGAACACCTCTTGAGGGCAAGCATGAAACGCACCGAAGGGCTGAGCAAGTGCGGGATGACTTGCGCAACAATCCAGGCGCAGAGGATATCCGCACCAGACTCCAAACTGTTCTGTTTGCCCAGAATGTGAGTCAAACGGAGTGTGGAGGAAACCGGGCAAGCGTAAACCATTGTCACGGCAGTGTGGTACTGACACACATCAGGCTGCATCCCTGTGCGATGTGCAATGCGCTGGAGATGCCAGATGCGTCCGGCTGCCAAGAAACTGTGACTCCTTGTTACTATGTCATTGATGTCTTGAAGATCTAGGCCTTGGAGTCTCGAGGCATTGAACGTCGAAGTTTTGAGGCTTGAAGCATTGCATGAAGCCTTGAAGCTTAAGGCCTTAAAGCCTTGCGGCTTGATGATTGAGAGAGAGAGAGCAACTTTGGAGGATGCAGAATGACAGGCAGAGGGCGACTTTTGGGGCCAGGAAGGATTGGAAACTCGAACTGTAGAGGGAAGGGAGCACGGGCGAGAGAGGGCGAGAGGGATGGTGGTGGGAGGGAAGAAAGGTCCATCAAATTTGAATCAAAATCAACCATTGAGCTGAAACACGTGCCTGCGCACGGACCTGATGCATTGATCGTGCTCATGCCCGGGCCGTCTTCAGCCTAGAATCACCGCAGAATCCAAATTGCGACAACTGGCTCAGTTCACAAATTAATCACCATGCAGTTGCTTTCCATAATTTTTTGCTTGCACTCCAACAGCCTTGAGTCAAATTTCCACTTAGCCATGGCAGCATGCGTACGTGTCTTCGTCAATTCTGGACCAGTTTCCACTGCTTGACACAGACTTAAACATCCTTTGAAGCTTCAAATTGGCCAAGTAGATTACCCTACCAAGAAAACAAATACACCAGCAGCTGCGGCCCAATTTTAACAGCAATCCAAAATGGCGGAATCAGAAAATCTGGTGCTTTCTGGGCCATCTGGCTGGCACGGCAGCCATATCAGCCATACTAATCAGATGGGACCAGAGTGTGCCATACATCCCAGAGAATTTCTGTTTCGCTGATGTTGGCCACCTAAGCAATCATGCTTTAGTATCAACCTGTGGCATCATTCCACATGGGCAATACAATGTCAGATGAATGGCAGGCATCCTACAAATTTAAGTGTACTCCCATTCAAAAATATGAAGATTTGTCCTGGCAGTGTTCTTTTGAATGATGGTTCAACAAGGCCAAATAAGGGTAGTTGGCCACCTCTCCAAATCAATCTTTGGAGCTGGATGTTGGCCACCAGAGCTATCATGAATTGCACCTGGGACATATATTCAGTTAGAACATATATTAGTCTACACAAGGGACTGGTCGGCCGCTTTGCGGCCTCCCATTCCCTTTCTTTTTGCAACTGAATAAGGTGGTGAGTGCTCAGGAGTAAGATACCGTACAAACCATTATGCACTTCATTGAATTGAATTGACCGGATTGCTCTTGCTCATTTGCTGTGTTCAGGTTCGCTTAACGTAGTGTTCGCCATGGCACCCTTTGTTTTGGGGTGGTGGGAGCTGTCTGTCAATTCTGGCGCCGGCGCAAAGTTTGCTGGAAAGGTGATGTCAAATGCCATCAGTGTCGAAGGATTGCTTGGCCATGTACCGGTGGGAGGGAGGACTCGGGAACCAGGGGGCAAAGTTGCCACGGGGTACGGCATCAGCGGAGATGAGCGGAGCTTAAAAGGCTTCAGACAGACAGAGAAGTGTAATCTTATAAAGAGGGTGATGTGGCCCATATTTGAGATATAAATAACTGCTCCTCCGACACAGAAACAGCCCAAACTCGGGTTGCTCAAGCAATGACGACTCTGGCCAAAGATAGAGTCTTGCTGGGCCCCAAAATGGGTCTCAAACGGCATAAAGGAAAGGAAGTATTTCATACCAAGGTGCTTGGAGCACACCAAAAAAAATCCCACTGTTGACACAGTCAAAATTGTGTCATTTGCAGCAACACATGACACTGAGAGAGAAGGTGAACAGATAAAATTTCGAAGTATATCCCAATTTGGAGTATTAGATTCCGAAACTCTTTGAGACCAGTAATAGTTGAGTACCTCCACAGTGTAGTCTTATATGGTGTGGGCCAATATGAGTCCCTCAAAAAGCTCTTGTACCTTCACAGGAAGATAGGGAAGGAGTTTCTGGCCTAATCATAGCGGAAATGGTGTCAGATGATCCCCACAAACCTGGGGAACACAACAAGCCTACGAGCTCCCGGAATAGCAACGATGATAAGCAGGATATTGAACCACCACTGAAATCGCTTGTTTTTGCGATTTCCTTATGTTTGATATTCTGTATATCATGTATCTGTTGTATCGAATGTATCAACTCTTCCCATAAAAGAGGCCAATATCATCTGAGTAACGGGACGACACTCCTGAGGAATCAGGAGTATCTCTGACATGTGCTCGCTCCGAAACCTGTAGGAGAAGATGTAGCACAACTCAACCTACCAGTCGTATCACCAGTTTCTTCCGTTTCTTACAACGGTTTGAGTGGTTTCTGATGTTTCGGAAGTATCAGAGCGTGGATCAGTGGGGAAATCATGTCGAACATAGTTGCATGTGACAACGGGATTGTCGTTCCGCTTGTTCCAGGTACGCGGCTATGTCGGGCATGATTTCAAGGAGATAATATCAGCCGGGTTTTGTGATCGTCGATCCCAGAACCATAGCAAACACCAATGGGGATAGTGAACTCTAATCCTCATCGGTCTCATTCAATGGTCTCAAGGAAGTGGGGTATCATTTGGAAGCTATAGAACAGGGCTACAAGGTCCGACTATACTGATCCAAGGGATACTTCAGGAACGGGAGTTCCACAACTCAAGAAACACTTGGCAATTAGGGTTTCAAGTACCCATCACGTCGCCATGTGCAAGGATATTACCAAGGACGGTCGGAATATACCCGGATTGACAAATCCGACCTCACCAACCAATGAGGGGCTTTGAGGTCTTATAAATACTCCGGAAACACGGGAAATAGGGCGGATAAACGGACTCTTTTACATATTTTCTTTATTGTCATAGTCATATCATCTTTTGTATAAGTAGCCAGAGTAGAGGAGAGGAAGGCAGAGAAGTTTCTCCCGAGAAACCCTCACGTTATTCGAGTTTTGCAAGTCTTAGATACTTGTAAAGGGCGAGTCTCGTACTACTGGGAAGGAATAGAAGTTTGGAAGTTTGTGATTGAATTGAATCTGGTTTTGGACTCGGAAACATTGTGTGATTGGATTGGAAGGATATTGGGATTGAGATTTGACTATTGATTGGACTGGGAACTGGATACTGAGACTGGGATACTGGATTTGGATTGACTGGAAAGGCTCTGGGACTCAGAATTAGACTGGAATTGGTTGGGAAACCGACAAAACGCACGCTATACACTTTTGGCAACAACTTTATCGACGCAGATCTTCGGGATACGCAAGAAACTACAGAAACCTCACCGTTTCTTACGTTTCTTAAATTTGGTTATCATATATCGCATCAAGGAAGTTCGAAACAGTTGTATCCTTTGGATCTTTGGTTTCGTACGTATCATAACACAACCTTTCGTCGGACTTTTACTTTGAATAATCAACTTTCCCTTTCAACCTTTTAAAGGCTCTGAAACTAGGGACTGACACTCATCAGCTACCTTGGGAGTGATTGAAACAACTATCATACATTGTTTCTAGTGTTGGTTGTGGATAGGTTCAGTCTATCTTGCCTAATATTCGTTTTGTTGTTTTGGTTTTGGTTGTTTCTTGTGTTTCCACACTAGGTTCCGAGCTCGCAAATCAACGAGTCAGTTAAAAGGGAGCTGAGACTGTCGTCCCACCCAGTCGAATTAAACTCAAAGCGTCGGAATAAGACCCCGGTTTAATCCGGTTTAAACAGCACCTTGATTAATCTGTACTCTCTTATATAGCTAATATAACCAATATTGACTGTAACTGGCTTTAAAGTACTTAAACTTCCACCTCAGATTAAACACGACCTGTTTAAACCCACTTAAAATATGTTCAAACTCTTTGAAACTGTCCTCAACTCCTCCTGTCTACCGGTTTAAACCGCTGCCCAATTAAACGAGTTAACTGGATTGAACTGCGCTCTCGGAGCGAGCCCATTGCCAGAGGTGAGGCGCGTTTAAACTGCGCCCTTGTTTAAACATGTTCTCATTTAAACTACACCTCATTTAGTCCTCATCGGCAGCCATCGCTGCCGCTGCCCTTGCGGACTCCAGTACAGATGCAAGCACCTTCCCATCTTCCTCGTGTGCTGCCGTTACAAACGCCACCAGGTCTGCATCGTTTACATCCAGACACGCATACTCAGGGTAGGCCTTCAGCACATCGCACATGCTCTGTTTGCGGATGGTAAACATTTTCGCTTTTTGCTTGGCGTAAGCGATATGTCCGATCTTCTTCGGATCTCGCGCTTGCTGGTTGGTGGCCATTTGAGTCCAGGTGTTTTTGTATGCGCCGAAGCTTCTGACTGTCGTTCAAAGCTCTGCTAATTTCGACTCCTCTTGCTCCTGCCAACGCTCCATGTTGGCCTCTGCCCGGAACCATTTTACGCGGTCACCTGGGATTGGTTTGAGTAAAACAACACCCTCTTTGCAGCATCCAACTCGCCTTCATCCGACCATTTCTTCATCTCTGCAGCCGTCACCTTACCCATCTTTCCAAATGTCCATAGCCAACCAGATTTGTGTGGTGCTTTCGCCGTTCTGTCGGATTTGCGCGTGGGTTTGGACGCGGCTGCAGTTGGGACTGCTGCATCTATTTGTTAGGTTGTCTTCCAAATAGTGCATCAGTCTACACACCTGCAGCTCTGCACGGGGCCATCACAGTCCCACCCATCAGGTTTGGCACTGGTGGCTGCAGACCAGAAGACAACTGCTCTGCGGGTATCTGTATTCTGCCGCCAACAGTGATTGCACCTGCGGCCCACCCATCTGTCAGGCGAGAACTGCCCTCACTGCACAATCTGCTTCTCGTGCCCATCAGCGTGTCAGCAACCTTGAGCTCCGGGAATCATCAGCCTCCCCTGTACACGCCCCCAGCTTTAACAACACCCTGCGTGCAACTGTGTAACTCTTGATGTGTTTGTCGCGTCGGCGCTCCGTGTCCTGGATCTGACCCAGTGATTTTGTGTGCTTATTCTGGCCATGGTCGTTCTTCTTCTTCCGATCCCTCAGAGCGACCAGCGCCTTCGCAACCACTTGAATGCTCTTCAGCGAATCATACGCAACACCCTCCCATAGCTTTGCCTCCTCCACCCCGAAGCTGGCAAGGCCTAAATTTATGCACTTCGCCTCCTCGAAGTTGGAAGGTAAGTATAGCACTTCTTGCTCAATCTCGCATGCAGCTCGATTCAGCAACAAGTCAGAGAGGGAAGACATGAGCGCGATCTGTTTGGTGCGCTATTTAGAGATTCAGGTGACCACCTTGATACAGTGATTGTTAATTTCGTGTTCAGTTGTGGCCAGGGGCTGTTTTTCGTATGCAGCAACCAGATCACAAATCGTAGCCCTGGCGTTCATTAGATCGTGACAATCATCAGTTATTGGACTGCATAATGGCTTTCCTGAATCAGGATTCCTTGGTGAAGGACAAGTGCAGCTCGGCTTCTTGTTACGCTGGTGCCAATTACAGCCACCTCGTCGCTAAGCATTTGATTGTAAATGGTGAGTTGGCTTGGGACTGATCTCAATCTTAGTTTTGGAGGCGCTTGGGAATAATAGAAAGGGGCAGACACCTTTCATCAAAGTGTTATACATATATGGACTCTGATATGCTCTTCCTTTTCTCTCAGATTTGCACTTTATTGTCCACCAGCTCTCACTCTCGATTCTGTCGATGAGGTTTGCGCACAAGCCAAAGAATTGCGCTTGAAAGGATTCAAATCTAGTCTTTGCCTCGTTTAAATCAGCTACTAGTGATGTGACTGAACAATAATTAGTCACCTTCTACCCAATACGAGATTTCACGTACTGATTTTCATCATCTCTTCGTATTCCAGTCATTATAATGGAGGATGACAGTATCCTGACAGTGGCCGTTGTTTGCCTGTTGAACAAGCGGACCGATGATTGAGTTTGGGCCAGTATTGCTCTGCTGTTTCTCTGTGAAAGTGTCCTGTAGCTAACATGTACGCCGCAGAGTAGCTGTAGATGCAGCCTGTCTGATGGCCCCACACGTGAAGAGTTGGGACGGCCCATCGCCGGGCGCAAGGACAACAACAAGGATAAGCCCGCTGATCTCTTGATACTGCGCTTGAAGCCACCTACAAGGTTTCCGATTCTACCTTGTGTGCACATTATGTACTATTGACTGACTCAGGAGCAGAAGCCTTACGGCAACTGTTCTCTCAGCCCCTGAGACATGTGAGAAACACAAGGGCGACAGCCGGAGAGGATATTCAGATGATAGGCACCAATAGAACAGCTTCAGGCAAGCAACCAGTTTTTTGTCTTTGATCCAATAACTGATAATTTGTCTAAGCTATTTTGGTGCGCAAGGTGGGCAACACTTATTCGTCAGACATGCTGCCCAACCATAGGGGCAGCTTTGCCCATGACGAGGCCAAGCTGGTCCAGCATGCCTACAAAGATGAAGACAGCAATCTCATCGGGCCCCATGAGTTCTACTCCAAAATCACAGAGGGAGCCCTGTTTTTGGCGCAGATCTCTTTGTCAACATACATAATCAAGGACAACAATCCCAAATTCATGGACTCCAAGGTGTGTCTCTGATGCTCAATTTGGATACACACTTGCATCCCTACATCCAGGTCTATCACATCAACATTGATAAACTTACTATCTTGGACCCAGGCTATGGTGTAGTGTAGGCTCCTGCAATTCCAAATCTCCCGGAAAAAGCGGGACCCTCAACACCTCACGCCAAAAGGTCTCAAGAGCGTGACAGCAGCATCAATAATGCCTTTGATAACCTCTCCCCTTCCAAAAAAATCACACGCTGCTTAAAACTAACTGGAAATCTTCCCAACCTACATACTCTCTGTATATATTTCTATACTTCAATCCTTGAATTTAATAGTCCTCTTATTCAAAATTTGGTAGTGGGGCTCTGCCTTTGTCGGCCTTACTAGCTTTATCTTAGACTGCTGATATGCACCATACCTCCCCCAAACAAGATGTATGCGAGTATCTCACAGCTTGAAGTTTTGTGATTGATAATTTGTTGGATTTGACATTAAATAACAGAAGAATATTTAAGTAACTCCATAATTGTTTTTTCAAATTTAAGATGCAGGGCCCAAATAGATGACCAGGAATGTGAGGGTAATAATGGAGATCAATGAAGGAAAAACCGAGGGTATGAGGGTAATCACTCAAATAGTTGAAGAGGCTGGTTCCATGTTATAAAGCAAAGGATTAAACGAAAAAGAAAACAAGCAAGCAAGATACATTCTTCAAACTGTTTAATATTTATCTAGAATTTTCTGCTGGGGCATAACATGCTGCCCAATCTGCCCCACATACAAATGTATCATATGAAAGCAAGGTCTGGTATTGACCAATGACAAGGGTGTTGTGCGGAGACCAGAGCCCGATCCGCAAGGGCATAGGTACCCAGAAAAGAAGTTCTGAGGGAAAGCAAGAGACCCAACCATTGTGGATAGTCCAATGTAAAGATCCAGGAGATGACTGCGGGTGAAGAGACTGGAATAAGGAATAAGTCAATACAAAAACAGTGTATTGAGAATGAGCTCACATTGAGTAAGCTCCATCCACTTGAAGAGCTGGAACATTGCAGAGGTGGGCTATTGGAGTCACTTTCAAATGAATGAATGATGCAACCATTCGAGTCAGAAAGAACAGACCTTTCAAATGGGGAGAAGGCAACTGAGGTGACCAAATTAGTGTGCCCCTCTAGTAACTCCCTGACGGCAGCTCCAGTTTCTACATCACAAATGCGCACAGTTTTGTCATCGGAGCCAGACATCATTCTCTTGCCATCAGGTGAGAAGGCAACTGAGGTGACCCAATCCGTGTGCCCCTCCAGTGGCTCCCTGAGGACAGCTCCAGTCTCTGCATCCCAAATGCGCACAGTGGAGTCATCGGAGCCAGACACAATTCTCTTGCCATCAGGTGAGAAGGCAACTGAGGTGACCCGATCCGTGTGCCCCTCCAGTGGCTCCCTGAGGGCAGCTCCAGTCTCTGCATCCCAAATGCGCACAGTGGAGTCATGGGAGCCAGACACAATTCTTTTGCCATCAGGTGAGAAGGCAACTGAGGTGACCAAATTGGTGTGCCCCTCCAGTGGCTCCCTGAGGGCAGCTCCAGTCTCTGCATCCCAAATGCGCACAGTTTTGTCATTGGAGCCAGACACAATTCTCTTGCCATCAGGTGAGAAGGCAACTGAGGTGACCTGATCCGTGTGCCCCTCCAGTGGCTCCCTGAGGGCAGCTCCAGTCTCTGCATCCCAAATGCGCACAGTGGAGTCATTGGAGCCAGACACAATTCTCTTGCCATCAGGTGAGAAGGCAACTGAGGTGACCCAATGGGTGTGCCCCTCTAGTGGCTCCCTGAGGGCAGCTCCAGTCTCTGCATCCCAAATGCGCACAGTGTTGTCATCGGAGCCAGACACAATTCTCTTGCCATCAGCTGAGAAGGCAACTGAGGTGATCCAATCGGTGTGCCCCTCCAGTGGCTCCCTGAGGGCAGCTCCAGTCTCTGCATCCCAAATGCGCACAGTTTTGTCGCGGGAGCCAGACACAATTCTCTTGCCATCAGCTGAGAAGGCAACTGAGGTGATCCAATCGGTGTGCCCCTCCAGTGGCTCCCTGAGGGCAGCTCCAGTCTCTGCATCCCAAATGCGCACAGTGGAGTCATCGGAGCCAGACACAATTCTCTTGCCATCAGCTGAGAAGGCAACTGAGGTGATCCAATCGGTGTGCCCCTCCAGTGGCTCCCTGAGGGCAGCTCCAGTCTCTGCATCCCAAATGCGCACAGTGGAGTCATCGGAGCCAGACACAATTCTCTTGCCATCAGGTGAGAAGGCAACTGAGGTGATCCAATCGGTGTGCCCCTCCAGTGGCTCCCTGAGGGCAGCTCCAGTCTCTGCATCCCAAATGCGCACAGTGGAGTCATCGGAGCCAGACACAATTCTCTTGCCATCAGCTGAGAAGGCAACTGAGGTGATCCAATCGGTGTGCCCCTCCAGTGGCTCCCTGAGGGCAGCTCCAGTCTCTGCATCCCAAATGCGCACAGTTTTGTCGCGGGAGCCAGACACAATTCTCTTGCCATCAGGTGAGAAGGCAACTGAGGTGACCCAACTGGTGTGCCCCTCCAGTGGCTCCCTGAGGGCAGCTCCAGTCTCTGCATCCCAAATGCGCACAGTGGAGTCATCGGAGCCAGACACAATTCTCTTGCCATCAGGTGAGAAGGCAACTGAGGTGACCCGATCCGTGTGCCCCTCCAGTGGCTCCCTGAGGGCAGCTCCAGTCTCTGCATCCCAAATGCGCACAGTGGAGTCATGGGAGCCAGACACAATTCTTTTGCCATCAGGTGAGAAGGCAACTGAGGTGACCAAATTGGTGTGCCCCTCCAGTGGCTCCCTGAGGGCAGCTCCAGTCTCTGCATCCCAAATGCGCACAGTGGAGTCATCGGAGCCAGACACAATTCTCTTGCCATCAGGTGAGAAGGCAACTGAGGTGATCCAATCAGTGCGCCCCTCCAGTGGCTCCCTGAGGGCAGCTCCAGTCTCTGCATCCCAAATGCGCACAGTGGAGTCATTGGAGCCAGACACAATTCTCTTGCCATCAGGTGAGAAGGCAACTGAGGTGACCCAATGGGTGTGCCCCTCTAGTGGCTCCCTGAGGGCAGCTCCAGTCTCTGCATCCCAAATGCGCACAGTGTTGTCATCGGAGCCAGACACAATTCTCTTGCCATCAGCTGAGAAGGCAACTGAGGTGATCCAATCGGTGTGCCCCTCCAGTGGCTCCCTGAGGGCAGCTCCAGTCTCTGCATCCCAAATGCGCACAGTTTTGTCGCGGGAGCCAGACACAATTCTCTTGCCATCAGCTGAGAAGGCAACTGAGGTGATCCAATCGGTGTGCCCCTCCAGTGGCTCCCTGAGGGCAGCTCCAGTCTCTGCATCCCAAATGCGCACAGTGGAGTCATGGGAGCCAGACACAATTCTTTTGCCATCAGGTGAGAAGGCAACTGAGGTGACCAAATTGGTGTGCCCCTCCAGTGGCTCCCTGAGGGCAGCTCCAGTCTCTGCATCCCAAATGCGCACAGTTTTGTCATTGGAGCCAGACACAATTCTCTTGCCATCAGGTGAGAAGGCAACTGAGGTGACCTGATCCGTGTGCCCCTCCAGTGGCTCCCTGAGGGCAGCTCCAGTCTCTGCATCCCAAATGCGCACAGTGGAGTCATCGGAGCCAGACACAATTCTCTTGCCATCAGGTGAGAAGGCAACTGAGGTGATCCAATCAGTGCGCCCCTCCAGTGGCTCCCTGAGGGCAGCTCCAGTCTCTGCATCCCAAATGCGCACAGTGGAGTCACTGGAGCCAGACACAATTCTCTTGCCATCAGGTGAGAAGGCAACTGAGGTGACCCAACTGGTGTGCCCCTCCAGTGGCTCCCTGAGGGCAGCTCCAGTCTCTGCATCCCAAATGCGCACAGTGTGGTCTTTGGAGCCAGACACAATTCTCTTGCCATCAGGTGAGAAGGCAACTGAGGTGACCTGATAGGTGTGCCCCTCCAGTACCGAAATTGTGTTTGGCCACTGTTTCATCCTCCCTTTTGTAACTGATACTAATTGTGGGAATTCATGTAAGAATCTTTCACTGATTTTAGACTCCTCTGGTGCCAAGGCCAGTGCTGATAGATAAATGTGGGGAGCACTTTGATTGATTGGTTCCCCAAAGAAGGAAACAAATCTTTTGGCATCAATCAAAAATTCGAGAAGGGGTTTGCTCTAATAATCTTCAGTTCTTATGACATCTCATAAGATTATTCCGCACATACCTCCTTTGCCCAACCTATCAGTTTAGTCAGAGTCTCCTGTCCATAGTTCACAATCCCAAGTAAACTCAATACCTCCAGCCAAAACAGAAACTTTTTGAACAGCAAGTTCTGCACCCTTTTGGCACTGCATGAATCATGGGCTGTCTCCACAAGATGATTGACCCAAAATTCAGCTGCATATCGGAGATGCAATGGGAGATAGCTGTCTCGTCGCCACTGGAAATCTGGCATGTCCTTGTTTCGCAAGTATGAGGTTGGTAGATTGCAGATATTGAATTTCAGTTGCCTGTCCAACACCTTCATAAGAGCAGACACCAGAGCTCTCTGCTGATTGTCTGTACCACAGAGGATTTCAGGCCTGGTCACTTGAACATAAGATGTCATAAACTCTCTGAATGAGAGATGTATTATTCTGATTGCTGCCCCTGGAGTTTCAGAAACATGGATTACAGCGCTCAGAGGGAGCAGTGTCCCTAGAAGAACTTTTTCATCCAGTTCAAGCAGGTCTGCCAGACTCTGGCAATCCAGAGGTTTTAAGAGGTGCAAAATTGTACTAAGAATTTTCATGGCTCGATTGTTGTAACCTTGAGCACGCCGGTCTCCTGGCATAGCTGATGGAATTGCATAATTCATGATCCGGAGGTACAGATCATGCAGGTCAGTCAGAGCTTCCCCATCCAGGAGATAATCAACAGAGTCTTGGGGAGGCACATGTGGCAGTCCTGCCAGAATATAACGAACAGCTGTAGCTGCAAAAACAAAGAGTCCATTTGCACGGGTTGTTATTTCTTCTGCCTGCTGACTCTTGATTTTCCAGGGATGACGTGTAATCCATTTGGCCCCATCAAGTGATTGCTCAACATAGAGGTGGATATCCTCCTGAACTATGAAGGGTTCAATTTGATCAAGCACAACACTATGCATCTGAGAAAGGAGTTTATCAAATTTCAGATAGGAAGGAACATCTGGGCGTCCAGTCAGGAAGAATCGAATATGAGCTGGGATCTGAGCCATGCTATCTGATAGCCACCGCAAGACAATCTGGCCACGGTCTTTTCCACATTCATCCAGAGCATCAAGACAAATCACCCAAGGTTTTGAACAGGGAGGTAGCTTCCCAAGAATTTCTACAACCAGCTTCTGGAACTGCAGGTGTGGTTCTATCTTGCAAATGCGAGTATCTTCCTCTAGTAACTTGATGAGATGCACCCGAAAGTCAGGACTATAATCTGCAAGCTGCATAGCAAGTGTTGTGGCAAGGTGATTTATCTCCTTGCGGTCTGTGTGGTCACGAGAAAAGAAAAAAGATGCTGCAAGAGTCTTTTCCTCCTCCAGGATAGTTGCAACTGTCTTTGCAATTGTGGACTTCCCCGATCCGGCAACCCCACTGAGCATGACCAGGCGGATTTCAGGAATGCAGGTCAAGCCTGCAACAAGGTTCCTGATTACGTCGACTCGTGTACCATCCATGCATTTGTTGGGTGTGTTGGGAGCATTATAGTGTGCTGCCACACATTGGAGCCTTGCTAGGATCTCACTGCTGTTGCCCCTCTGTTGGACTGTGGCATTGACACTATCAGCTTTTCAATCTCCTGAACTGTGGTGTCCAACACTTACAATTCATTTGTGCAGTGCCACTATTATTATATTGAGAAACAGTGTTTAGGAGAGGATGAATCAACATACAGATTATTCACGGTGAAGTGTTCAGTCTTAACATCATAAGACATCCTGGGACCCTCCCCAAGACCCCCGACCCCACCTTGTATGCCACCTCCCCCACCTTCGCCCCCTACGCCGCCTGAGTAACATCAGTAACATACTTGATATTCTTATCAATTTTGCCACGCACCATAGATGTTCTGATTAACTGTGGGGAATTCACTAGCCTGGTGAGACATTGTAGGGCCAGTGTTAATTCGTAGAGACTCCAAGTCAAGGTGGTGGATCTTTTGTATGCAGTGCGGTCGACGTGGAGGTCAAAGAACAAGAGCTGACCGACAGCTGCCTGACAGCTCAGTGACAGCCTCACACGTGGCTACACGCAACGTTTCCTAATTATAGGGTGCCAAACTTCAGTGAAATGGCAATTTTTTGATTCGCGAATATCATTGTCCCGGCAAATTCTCCCTCTTACCATCTTTCCACCGCAAGATAACAAGGTGCGGCGTTTTCGGCCGCTCCGGCCCGTTGCCAAGGCGCTCCCATCCCGCGTAAACGTCATCGTGGATTGTTCCCAAAGTTTGAAACAGCGCTTTCCGACTCCCGCCACGTTCTCAGTTTACGCGCCCGCCTTCCCGCCCCACCACGCTCGCGGCCCGACGCGTTTATTTGGCACTGCGTGGCGCCGTCGTCCGTCGCTGCCGCGGCGATCAAGACTGCCACGTCGCTCTCCGACTCATTCCTCGACGCTCGACCCGTCTGGATGCCCGCCCCGCTATGCGTCGAAAGCGGCTTTCCCAATCTCATGCCTCTAGCCACCCTCTCCCCCGTCTAGTTTTCGGCTGGTCTTCGGCGCCCCTTCTCGCGCTCCGCTGCCTCTGCATGTTTGCGCCGCACCCGTTCTGCGAGAAGCCTCGTCTCATTGCGCGTGCTGCTTGAGTTTTCTTACCCGCGCTGCAATCCTACATCGCGAGCATCGTACGTGCCCTTCTAATACTCTTGATCTTTTCTAATTACCCTGTGTCCTTCCGCACCGTGCAGAGTCGAATGCGCGAGAGCGTTCTCGCTTTCCTTCGCTTCGGCGTCGTACATACGACACGTTTCAGTCGCTCACGAAACAGGCATGTATTCGATCCTGTTTCCTTTCTCCTTCATTCGTTGACTGTGCGTAACAGGCGCTCCCACTCAATCCCCAATCGCAATCTAAGCAAGTGCATCCAGCATCGCATACGTGCGCTAGGCCCGACGCCACTCGGAGCGTGCAGCAGCAGCTTGCGATCCGCGGCGATGTGCGAGATGCTCGGTGCTGCGCTCGAATGACCTGCGCACCCCACCAAGTACGATTCAGAGCTTTTCTGGTGCGTTTCTCTGCCCATTTTCCTCCCTCCTTCCGCCCTCTTTCAATTTCCATTGCTTCGCCCCCTCCTTAGTCTCTCTTTTTCCTCGCCCTTGAGGTACATATACTGACTTGCTCGTCAGCCATCCTGCGCACGCGCACCCCGTCCGCATCTCAAAAGAGAGTGTGAGCCCGCACTCGCGACCATCTTCAGCAGCACCGCCGTCCGTACGCAGAGTCTGCCTCTTCGGACGCTCCCCAACCTTTCTCCACGCTGTCGATGCCCGCCTCGGACTCGCTGCACCGCCCATGCTAGTCGCGGTCGCCAAAATGAGCTTGAGCCTGCCAGCGGCTCTCAGGCGCGGCGACGCAGCATTCGAGCTCGACCTTGCGACGGCGCCCGTGCTTCTCCCCGCCCTCGTCACCCTCTGCGCGGCGTGCCCCGCCCTCGTCTTACGTTTCCCCGCCGAGCCAGCGCGCGGGTCGCAGCACCGCCGTCCGTACGCAGAGTCTGCCTCTTCGGACGCTCCACACGCTTTCTCCACGCTGTCGATGCCCGCCTCGGACTCGCTGCACCGCCCATGCTCGTCGCGGTCGCCAAAATGAGCTTAAGCCTGCCAGCGGCTCTCACGCGCGGCGACGCAGCAATCGAGCTCGACCTTGCGACGGCGCCCGTGCTCTTCCACGTCCTCGTCACCCTCTGCGCGGCGTACTCCGCCCTCGTCTTACGCTTCCCCGCCGAGCACCAGCGCGCGGGTCCTCACCACCACCATCGCAGTGCCGTCATGGCCTCTCATCCCTCCTTTCATCGTGGACTACGCAACGGGCGGCGGCGTCGCGGGCGTGCAGATGCACGCGGACGCGGTGGTGGCTGTCAGCTGTCAGTCGATTATTTTAGGTGCGTGGCCCCTCTGTCTTTAATCTTTACTATTTATGCTGACATGATTGATCTCATTCGCAGGCGTACCTCTGCGTGAACATGATCGTGGGCGGGCTGTACTACCGCGCCCAGATCGGCTTCCTGACGGGCTGGGTCCACCACGTCGTGTACATCGGCATCGCGGAGATCGCAGCGGATCGCGGCGGATATCTTTGTTTGTACGCTGTTATCGAGGTGCGTTTCCCTCCTCTTTCTCTCTCCTCCCCTTCCCCATCGCTCCTCCGCATACGATATTGACGCAATCGCAGCTCCCCACCTTCTTCCTCGGCGCCTCCACGCTCCTCCCCCTCCTCCGCTCCAACACCCTCTTCGCCCTCACCCTCCTCGCCAAGAGCATCCTCTTCCACATCGTGCTGCTCTTCCCTTAGACGTTCCCGCCCTCGCCGCCCTCTCCACCTCTCTATCTCTCTCCAGCTCCCCGTCTCTGCCCGTCCACTACGCGGAGGCGCCGGTACGATTCGCCGCGGCTCTATGGCGCTCGTTTCCCCACTCTATCAAGGGGTGCGTCGCGGGGTTTTTTCGCCGCTACCGCCAGGCAAGGCCGAGAGCCGTCAAGACGATCGAGGTGGACGGAGGCACGCACCCGCACCCGCTCACACCAAACGTCTACCCCGACGCGCGCTCGCGTCCCGTCGCCTTTATTCCCCCTGTTTCCCTCACCCCGTACGATGGGCGTGGGCGTGGTCACCACGCACATTCTACGCGATCGGCTCGTCTGCTCCTCGCACTTGCTCCAGCGCGTGGAGGGTGAGCGCTGGCTGGCGGGGCTGGGGGAGCTGGGACGCGGGCGCGTCGTGGTCGGGGGTCGCCGTTGCTGAACGCGTGTCGCACCGGAGACGATTAGGTCACGGGCGGCGGTGATGGCGCGGCGGATGAGCGCGAGTCTGCTCGGGGGGTATGTGAGATCGGAGATCGCTCGCGTAGGGCGTTGCAACGCGCCGCGACTTACGCATTTCCCTGCCCATACCCCCCACGTCTTTCCCCCCATCTTTTGCTGCGCGTTCCCGGAGAGACGGAGGTGGGGGCAGAGGAGGGAGGGCAGATCACTTGTGCGGGTCATACCCGAGGGTGGGCGTTCTGTTTCTTAGGCTAGAGACGTCGCCGTCTCCGAGCTCGGGGCGGGCAGGCGGGCGATCTGATCTGTGTAGCACCACTGCTATTCACGACTACGATTACATCAATTGTCTTCCCACCACTAGATCTACTCCATCTCGTCCATGGCCAGAACAGGACCATCGTAGTTACTCACTTACATGCCGTCCACCTGCTCATCTACCTAGCTACTCGTGCATGTACTGAGCTGTAGACTTCGCTCTTTGACCTATTCATGATGTGACTCTTTTGTTGTATTTTTTCGCGCTTTCCTGGGTGTATTTTGGTACGACTTTCTGGGACTTGGGACGTTGTAGGTAGAGCTGTATTATGAATGTCGATGGACTCGGTTTAATTATGCGATTCGGAAATGGCTGTGAAAGGTGCGAGGTCCGGTGCGTCGTTGAGGCAAATGGAGCAGGAAGTGCTGTGTTTTGAGTGTGCAAGGGAAGAAGCTCAAGGTGCTCACTCGAAGGTTATTATCATTGTGTAACAGTCCCCCGTTCGAGGTGGAGCTTGTATCCTCCTCCAGCTAATCTGCTCAGTTATAATACCTACTAGTAATCCCTCGTCTCTTGAGTTTCCAAGTGTACTCCTTGCTTTATGCCAGCTGAACTCGGAGTCCCATTTTTTTGCAGTCGAAAAAAAAGAAAAAAACTTGCCGCCGCCGTTCATAGGGTGGTGTCAAATGAACTTAGTCGCATTTGACAAGTACAACCCCCCGTTGATTCATGTTTTACTTGCGTTCTTCTTTTCTTTGATTGGTGTACTTGTGTTTTCCTCGCTGACTTGAATGCCCGGACTGCGGACAGGGTTTCTAGATCTGCGATTCAAACGTTCTGTCAAATACTTTCAACATCGAGTGCGGGTCAATTTAATTCCGCATGTCGATCAACAGCTCGCTGGCAGCGGGCCGCAAGTTGACTAACCTTTCGCACACTGAACGCCGTGTATCTTTCCCGCCGATTGCTTGAATGGAACTTCTGTCGATGTCCTTCCCGGCTTTGCTCAATCCGCCGTTCTCACTGTCCTGGCTACTGTATATATCGTTCACGCACACCGCTCAGCGTCGCCTCCAACACGCTGCAAAATCGATAAATATTCATCCAAGGAATTCCGGCAGGATCTTCCTTCCGGGACCCCGCACCGTTGCAACTCAATCAATAGCTCTGTACAGAGTACTTACTCATCTTCGGTGTGTTGCCGAAATTCTCAATTCGCGCCAATGATCCAATTTTGTCGTTCTTAGTCGCCGACGAAATGACAAAATGATAAAATAAATGTGCTTTCGTTAATAGGAAACAATAGATATACGCTCCAATTCACCAGAATCATCTTCCGTGATATTTATCTCAGAATAAGTACGTTCTTCGCTCTTCTTCACTGTTTCATAGACTCTCATGTGTTTGCTCTTCTTAGGGCACCAGAATACTACTAAGTATATCGTATCTGAATTCCTGTCGCTGTTTGTTTCACTCTCGCATTATTAATGTGGACTTACCAGATATTGTCGCGCTGCGAGCGTAAGGTCTCAGTATCTCCCAGCGCTGGACACTCATTCGTGTTTGATATGTTCATGGAGCCTGGATTTTGACCTCAGCACGGTGAGATGAATGCCTGGATGAATTCATGCTTACCTGACGCTACGAACTTCGCCAGGTGCCATCATTGCCAGTCTTGAAGTGCAGTGACACCGGCAATACGATATCAAGACAGGTTCTCGGTCAGGAGTCAGGCACAGGTGGAGACAATAGGGGCGGTCAGACGAGGCAAACTTCAGAGGCGCTTCAAAGTTCAACCATGTGCTTCAGCCCTCAGGTGCGCATCGGGGACACTTAGTAAAATAATTTGAAGCACAATGAGCTCACAGTAAGGATCCTAAACGTATGCACTCAACCAACTCTCTTGAATGTCGAAGAATCTCTCCAATTTTTTTAGGCGGTTTGACGCGATCCATAGATCAGAATCAGACCGGAGTTTGCCGAAATGATTGGCAAGAAAACTTCAAATACGCACGCACCTTGGCAACAGCGGTTTCGTCGCCTTCTTCATGGCTCACCGCGACATCCATTCTCTCCCCCCGAAACTCTTTCAGAGATATTTCGCTCTGCTGTCGCGGCGGTCACTCCTGAATTCTGGGGCCCTAGGGAATCTACGCCAACGCAGGGTCAACAAATGGAGCTCGAGCGTATCGCTAATGCTCCCCTGTTGATACTTTCCCAGGTGTGCTCGTGGTGGCATGGGATGGCGATTGATACTCCGACGTTTTGGTCTACGGTGGAGGTCAGCAGCGTTGTGCACACGCCAGCATTCCTCGAGAGGACGATCGCGCTATTAAATACTCGTCTGGCACGCAATCGCAACACTGCACTCTCGATTTCTCTTTGTGTCGTCAGAAACAGAACACCATTCCATCCCCGCATCTTTGAGTCTTTGGCTGAGCACTCCCATCGATGGGAACATGTGTAAGGGCAACCACGAAGGCCCGAGGTACTCAGGGACTGAGGTGGGGGATCCAAAGGTTAATTGACGGTAGCTAAATATACAGAGAAGCATACCTGACGTGGGGGATCCAAAGAGAAGAAACTCTGAGGATTCCCACATCAGCCGTGGGTATAAGTAAGCTACTAGCTAAGACCATGTGACCAGAGTGATCAGCAGATGTCCCGGGCTTGGTCACATGCAAGGTGCCATCGGGGGTTCCCCCGGGTCACGTGCCGGTTTCCGGTACCGGTCCCGGTAGACCGGTGACTGGGAGAGCGACCGGAAGGATCGGAGGGGTCGGAAGGGCGTTGGATGGGGGTCGGGACGGGGGTTCCCCTGACATCACCCCCCCCTTGGAATGCGGCGCCCCGACACATAGACCGGATGCGAAGGGAGGGATCCCGGAAGGACGGGGAGTCGAAGGCGGCGATGGCAATGGTGCGTGGTTTGGCTGGGTATTTCAGGTAGAACTCGGCGACAGCTTCCGGGGCGAAGAGGTCGGAGTGCTTGACCCATTGATTGTGCGAGTCGTCGTACCCTTTGAAGCGCACCATGAAGTAGAGCGACTTCCAGCGCACCTTTGCATCAAGGATCTCTTCGACCTCCCATTCCGGAGCATCACCGGGTGCGTCCGGGAGGACTGGGGCCGGCTCGTCATAGCCGGGCCGTCCCTCGAAAGGGTCGTCTTCAGCGAGTTCCAACTTCACCACCGGGAAGACCGGGTGGAGCTGGGAGAGCCGGGGCGGGAGCTCCAGCTTGTACGCGCCGCGGCCAACGACCTTGATGACCTTAAAGGGTCCAAGTCGTCGGTGCGAGAGACCGGGAGATGGCCGGGTCGTCTGGATGTCCGACGCATCGAGCCAGACCCGGTCACCCACCTTGATCTCCGGCGCAGGGGTGCGCCGGCGGTCGTAGTACCGCTTGTACTCCTCCTTGGCTTTGACCAGCGTGGACCGGGCTTCGGAGACACCGGAAGCGATCCGGTCGCGGAATTCATTTACTGACTCCAGCTTCGAACATAGCCCGTTCGGCTCGAACCCCATTCGGGGGAGCCGGCCGGTGTCGGTCATGAACGGGACCTGCTGCGTGGAAGAGTGGACGTGGTTGTTGTAGGCAAATTCGGCGGCCGGCAAGAGGTCGTCCCAGTCGTCCTGCATGTAGTTGGTGAAGATGCGGATGAACTGTTCCATCTCTTGGTTGACGCGCTCCGTCTGGCCATCAGTCTGCGGGTGGTACACCGTGGAGGTCGCGGGCTTGATGCCGATAAGGTGCCAGAGCTCGGTGGTGAACTCCGCAATAAATTGCGGACCCCGGTCGGAGATGTACTTCTCCGGCGCGCCATGGAGCTTCCAGACGTTCCGGTAGTACAACCGGGCGGCGCCGACCGCGTCGATCTGGGTGTGACACTCCATGAAGTGGGCGCGCTTACCAAGGACATCGACCGCGACCATGATCGCATCGTACCCGTGGGCCTCCGGGAGTTCGACGACGAAGTCAACCGAGACCGTGCTCCAGCGTTCTTCGGGGACCTCCGTCGGGTGCAACTCCCCGACCAGAAGCTTCCGGAGTGCCTTGGTCCGGCAGCACAGATCGCAGGTGGCCACATACCGGCCGACATGACGGGACAACTGGGGCCACCAGTAGTTCCGGGAGACGAGCTCCAACGTTTTAAAGTGACTGGCATGACCGGCGACCCAGGTGTCATGGTGCTGCTCCAAGATCCGGCAGCGAAGGTCCTTGTCACGGGGGACAACAATCTTGCCGCGGAAGTAGAGCAAGCCGGCATCGACATGCCACTCGTCCGACCGGGTAGACCGGGACCAGCGGCCCGGAACCTTGAGGAGCTCGCGAGCCGCAAGGGCGACGGGGTCCTCGAGGTCCGGTTCGTGCGAGAGCGCGTCGCGGATGTCCCGGAGAATCGGGACTTCCGGACCAGCAACAACGACACCTTCTAGAGCCCGGATGTGAAACAGGTCGGGGCGTAGAAGCGTGACGTCCTCGTTGTCCCGACCGGAGCCGTGATCTGGTCGCCGGGAAAGTGCACCCGGTCAACCCATCGAGCGACCGGGCTTGTGGTGCAGGGTGAAGTCGAACCGGGACAGGTACAGGGACCACCGCGCCTGCCGCCGGTTCAAGTTCTGCGACTTCCGAAAGTACTCCAAGTTCTTGTGGTCGGTCCAGATCTCGACTGGGTACTGCGAGCCTTCAAGGAAGTGTCGCCACTCCTCGAGGGCTGCTTGGACTATTGCGAGCATCTCCTTGTCATGGATCTCGTAGTTGCGTTGGACCGAACTCAAGTTCTTGGAGAAGAAGGCAACCGGGTGCCACTTCTCGTCGGCGCCGGGCTGAGAGAGGACGGCACTGGATGCGAAGTCCGAGCTGTCTGCTTCCACCCGATAAGGCTGCGACTTGTCCGGGAGGATCAGGACCGGGTCGGTGGTCACCGCGTCCTTGAGATTCCGGAACGCGGCGGCCTCCTTCTCAGTCCAGAGCCACACCAAGCCTTTCTTCGTGAGGTCAAAGAGCGGCCGGGCGACGTCGGAGAACCCCCGGATGAACCGGCGGTAGAAGTTCGTGAAGCCGAGGAACTGCTGCACGTCCTTCTTGTTCTCCGGCACCGGCCAAGCGGCGACACCGGCGACCTTGACCGGATCCATCTCGACCTGGTCGTGCGAGATGATCACCCCGAGGTACTCGATCGACGATTTCTCGAACTCGCACTTCTCCGGTCGCAGGTAGAGCTTATGCTCCCAGAGCCGCCGGAGGACTTCCCGGACGATTTCTCGGTGCCGGGCGAGGTCCGAGTGCGCGATGAGAATATCATCGAGGTATACCATGACGTCTCCGGACAAGATGAGATCCTCCAAGATATCGTTCATCATTGTCTGAAAGGTTGCGGGGGAGTTGGTCAGGCCGTAGTACATCACCAGTGGCTCGAAGAGCCCCCGGTTCGTCCGGAACGCGGCCTTCCACTCGTCGCCTTCCCGGATGCGGACGTTGTTGAAGCCCCACCGGACATCGAGTTTCGTGAAGTACCGGGCTCCTTTCAAACGATTAATAAGGTCGTTGATGAGAGGGAGGGGGTACCGGTTCTTCACGGTCATCGCGTTAAGCGCCCAGGAGTCCTGTACGAACCGGAGCGCTCCGTCCTTCTTCTTGACGAAGAAGACCGGGGATGCCATCGGGGACTTCGAGGGCCGGATCCGACCGGTGGCCAACCCTTCTTCGATAAATGTGTCGAGTTCACGCTGCTCAAGAGGGGAGATGGGGTAGACCTTGCAGTTGGCCAGTTTCGAATCCGGGACGAGCTCAATGGCATGGTCCCACGACCGGCGCTCCGGGAGCGAGTCGAACGACTCCCGGTTGAAGACCTCTTCGAACTCACGTGCCCACTCAGGAATTTCTTCCGTACCGGGCGTGGAGTTTTAGCATGCGCTTCGGCCAGCCGTTGCAAAGCGGTACCGGTCGCCCGGATGTCCTCCGAGGGGGAGAACCGAGTGTAGAAAACCCGATCTCCTTCCCGGACGGGGTCGTCTTCGTCATTCGAATCTTCCCCGTCATCCGGTCCGAGTTCCGGTAAGTCCTCGTCAAACTCCGTGTCGTCGTCCTCGCCGGAACGTTCGTCCGTGTCAATGACACATATCCGGGGGACTGGACCGGACCGGAGCTGCTGGAGGATCCGAGCGGAGACCTTGGCAAGCTTCCGGTCGGCACGCGCCTCGGCGACACAGGTAGCACAGCACCTGGTAGGGCAGCGGCTCATCTTAACCTCGCGGTTGGCCCAGTCGATCTCCGGGTTGTGCTTCCAGAGCCAGGAGTAGCCCAGGATGAGCTTCTCCTTCCCGAGGCGGGTGACGGCGAACTGAGCATGCTCACTGTGGCCCTTGTAGCGAAGGACCACGTCTGCGACATCCCGAATGAAGCCGGCCTCATTGGGAGAACCGTCCACATTGTAGACCGGGATGGGCTGCGAGAGCCGGCGGATCGGTATCTTGTGCTCGGCGGCGTACTCCGTGTCAATAAACTCGGAAGTAGCCCCGCAGTCCACCAGGCCGTTGAGCGAGAGCTGAAGGGCGGTCGGTGGTGGATTCGATCTTGAGGGGGAGCCGGAGGGAGTTACTGCTCTCCGAGGTGGCAGCAAGGGTAAAGTGTTTCGGGAGGCGGCGCTCCCAGGCAGTTTTCTTCTGGGGGCGCGGCGTCCGCAGGAGGGGTGGTCGGGGTTCCTGTTTGACCGGAGAGACCGGAACGACTGGAACAACCGGAACAACCGGAACAACCGGAACAACCGGTACAACCGGAGTCTCGACCGGTCTAAGGGGTGCGTCTATCGGTTCGGTGGATGCAAGAGATATATTGTCACACTCGTTACATAGGACAGCGAAACGATTAGGAGACGCGACAGAGGGCGCACCGCTCACGCTGCGCGGGGGAGAAAATCCTCCAGCTCGGCGGCGGCGGCGTGTTCTGCGGCAGCCTCTGTCGATGCCAGACGCGCGACGAGCTCGTCGAGCAAGTCGCCCCCGAGTTGCCAGATCACCTCGTACAAGACATCGATTGACCGGACGTCGACCGGTGCGGTACAGTCCCGGGCGAAGTGGTTCGGGTCCCCGCAGCGGAAGCAACCGCGGTGCGGGGCGCTACGGGCACGCGTCCGGTCGACGTCCATCGGGACGGCAGGCGGAAGCGCGGGGGTGGCAGCGGCTCTCTGTTGCGGTGCGGTAAAACGTGCCGGAATGGAAGTGACCGCAACCGGAAGGGTTCCCGAGCGTGCGGCCGGTTGGTGGCGACCGGAACCGGTCGTCTCGCGGGAGGCCTCGCGCGCACGGAGGAGCGACTCGTACTGCCGGTAGGCCCGGAGGCGCCAGGCCGGGTAGTCCCGCAGGTCCGGAGGGTCGCTTGACCCGGTGATAGCGAGGTTAATCGCTGGGTTAAGACCGGTCCGGTATTTCGTGACCTTGATGATCGGGTCTTCGAAGCCGGCGATGTCGACGAGGTCCTCGAAGTCGTCGGTGTACCGGAAGTCGTCCCACGCGCCCATGTGATACGACCGGGACTCGAGGGTGCGTAGCACGTGGTCCTGCTTGTTCTCCTCGACGAACCGGAGTTGGAACTCCGTGATGAACGCGTCCCAGGTGGAGAAGGGGAACGGGGCTCTGGTGGCGTGGCGCTCAGCCCACTTCGATGCGGAGTCTTTGGCCATGAAGGACATGGCGAACCGGACCGCCTTCTCTTCGGAGGGGCTGCCGTCCTCGAGGAACGCCTCCGGGAGCAACCGGATGTACGACCGGACGGCATGGAGAAACGCCCGGCCTTGTTTCCGGTCGCCGTCGAAGACGAACGGGGGGTTTGGCTGGAGGGCCGATTTCGAGCCGGGAACTGCTGGAGGGAATAATCCTGTACCCGGGTCCGGAGCCGGGCCGGCAAGGGACGGGGCAGGTGAAGCAGTACGGGTGGGGTCGATTTTTTGTGCAATTCGCTCAAGGGTACTCTCGAGCCTGTCCATGCGGGTGGAGACGGCTTCAGCTGCTGCTTGCGCAGCGGCGGCGGCGGTACTCGCAGCGTCCATGGAGTGCTCTACAGGTAAGGAGGAGGGGGCAAGATTCAGGGTAGGGGAGGCCGGGACACTATCAGAGGAGTCCGAGCCGTTCACACCAAAGCCTGCAATCTTGGCCGGTTGATCCCTTAGAGAGTTTCTTCTGCTGTAAGGGCAACCACGAAGGCCCGAGGTACTCAGGGACTGACGTGGGGGATCCAAAGGTTAATTGATGGTAGCTAAATATACAGAGAAGCATACCTGACGTGGGGGATCCAAAGAGAAGAAACTCTGAGGATTCCCACGTCAGCCGTGGGTATAAGTAAGCTACTAGCTAAGACCATGTGACCAGAGTGATCAGCAGATGTCCTGGGCTTGGTCACATGCAAGGTGCCATCGGGGGTTCCCCCGGGTCACGTGCCGGTTTCCGGTACCGGTCCCGGTAGACCGGTGACTGGGAGAGCGACCGGAAGGATCGGAGGGGTCGGAAGGGCGTTGGATGGGGGTCGGGACGGGGGTTCCCCTGACAACGTGTACAAGTGGCCGGGTTCTTACGCGGAGTGGATACGTCCGTCTTGACGGGAAAATTGTCTCGTCTCACCAGGCTCGCGATCTCAGGTTATCCTGAAACCATCCGGGCTCTCGCTATTGCTCCACGCTTGGAGAAGATCTGTATAGTCACGCCCCTCGTGGACTCGCAATCCTTGAACGAATTTTTGAGACTCAAACACCTGCAGTCGTTCGAATGCGCGGTTTCGCGTCCTGCAGACTTCGACATCCTGCGCTCCTGGATGGCCCAGCCACGCCCTACCAGTGCAGCGGAGTTGCAACTCACATTCGGCATCAACTGTCAAACCTTTCTGCAACATTATGCCTCCTTGAAGCGCATGTGCCTTCCCTCTATGTACCTCGAAAGTCTCTGCAAGTCACAGATCTAACTTGTACACAATTGTACACGCCGCAGCGATCCCTCTTCTTCCCTTTGCTTTGCCGCATCTCCTGTTCACACCTTGAGCATGTCTGTAACGCCAATCAATCTTATTTACCATCCCAATTTTTTTTTTGCGAGGACGCCCAAAAAGGCAAAAAGTCGGTGGGATCAAATTAGTAAGCGATTCGACCAACTCATTCCAACTCATGATTGTAGGAGGCCGGCGGGCGGCGGGTCACAAATAGACGAAGAGCCAGAAAAAGAAATGTACTTGAAGTAGGAGGTTCTACTCTTTATAAAATTATGTATGTCTGAAGTGTAAACTCCACCCAGATATCCCCCCCCCCAACCCTCTCCTCCCCTGCCCTGTCTGCAATGAGCATCAGTCAACCTTGAACCTACGGCAACAGACAGTACCACGCCCACAAGTCAGCCAATCTGGTGCCGTGCCAAGCTCACAAACCAGGGCGCTTTTCTGCATTCAACGTTTGTACGACGATGGCGAAGTTCAACGCTCGCGAAATGGCCACCATTGTGGAGCGCATCTTTGCCAGTGTCACCGCGACCCAGCTACAACGCCTTGTCATGGGGTGCCGCGGTTATCCCGAGCTCGCATTGCAGTGGCCGCATGCCGAGTTCGTTGGCTTGTGCGAGCGCTCCGGCCTTTCTAGCTGCCTCCAGACCCTGCGCATAGTCGAGGTACGCATTGGAGAGAGCAATCTGCTGCAGGTTTTATCGCTGCTCCCGGCACTGGAACGCCTGGAAGTCGGAGACGCTCCAGAGAAGCCGTGCAAACGCAAACAGCGGGGGAAATCCGGCAAATCGAACGGCGTCATTACCGACAGCTTCTTGCGGCCGATAAGCGATGCGCCGGGGCGAGACTTGTCCCCTGCCTGTCTTATTTTGCCTGCGTGTCGCGGCTCACGTTCACGCACGGTCTCCTCGTGGACCTGGCGACGTCCAGAGTCGCGCGGCTATCTGGTTCCTCTATACCATTCCATCTTTGCGTCCGCCGCTTTCCTGGAACCGACATTGTTGTCACCTCACCAGTGCGCACGTCATTGTGGGACCTGGCCGCTGACAACGCCAAGTTCACGTACGATGCAGGGGAGATTTATGTACCAATGTTTGTGAGAGGGCATGCATAGTGAGTACACCAGGACACACAATCTTCAAAACGGGCACACAGTTGAGAATTTACTTACAACAGGGAAAAATACAAGCGCCTCCGACCGCGGATAAGCTTGAATCCGACTCATACATCCAAGCTTCAAGCTCATGCACAACTCATGCAATTCCTGCTGTCGTACCACAGCGCTCCCATCACTACATTAATACCACTTGAGCCTCGCGCAAGGCGCCCCAGGAATGCACATCTAGACGCAGCGCAATAGGCATCGGATTAGGCTTAGAGGTACTTATAATTGAAGAGTAAAGTAGATGCGTTTTTGGGGGTTTTTTTTTTGAGTTTTAATTATCCCCGGATAGCGGAGGATCACTGGGGGGCCTTGCGCCGGAGGCTGGGCTGTGGCAAGGGCACAGGATTGATCTGCGGAAGCACACCGCTGCCAGGAATGATGACAGTGCGAAAGAGCTGAAGTAGCGTCAGATGAATGAAAACGAGAAACAGCGAAGAGTCCGCGCCTTGCCCAAGTCCTCATCTTCGCGGACAGCCAGTTGAATGTGCCGAGGAGTGATCCTCTTCTTCTTTGCATCCTGTGCAACATTCCCGGCGACTTCGAGAACTTCAGCCGTCAGGTATTCCAGAACCGCGGCCGTGAACACTGAAACTCCCATCATAAATTTATCCGAGGCGTAGTTGAACTACTCACCAGACGCCGGCTCACTAATGAGCTCGGTATAGCGACCCTTCTTGAGTTTCCTGTGAAATTTTCGGACTGAAAATGTCAGGTCAGCTTCCGCGGATCTCGATGTTCGGGCGTCGCCGCCTGTGTTCCCGCCATGGGCTCGGCTGGTCCCAGAACTCGAAGGGTTGGAACGCGGATTGTAGCTGGGGAACACCCGAGCTCCATGTGCTATGAGGATAATAACAGGCAATACAAGAAGGGTTGGGCAAAGTAGAGCGGAGACTAACAGAATGAGGCCCTGACTATTTTGGGGTTATCTTCAGTTACTGCGTGGATCGATAATTCACCTAGACTCCTGAGATTCACTAGTGTGTGCACATCCGTGCGCAAAAGCCAAGCAGCGACAATGGGGAGAGTCTTGCGGTTCCAGTTCTACAAAACTCTTGAAAATGCGTCGAAATACAATATGTCTCCACTTCAAGGCGACGATAGTCGTGCTCCCAAGCAATTTTTTCGCCTGCACAAAAAGGTGTTCTTTGCTACGTGGAAGTTAGAAAGGGCGGCCGTGTATCGGTTGCACACTACTTATGCGCTTGATGCCGGCGGTAAAGTGGTTGGTTAATCAATACACACAGCGAGGTGAGTAAGTCGGCCACGGTGCCTACGTCGAACTTTCTTGATCCTAACTTTAATTACTCATTTTCCAGGATCTAGGACAATGAATAAACGATGTACGCGCGTTGCCCATGAACGTGGGAATTTGTGAAATTTCGACGACAAATAGTCAGTTGCCGCTGTTTGACTGTGCTTGCCTGATGTATCGCGTCGCGTCGATCATGTGATGCATATCTTTTCTTCTCTTTCTGTCCTATCGAAGTCGCATCGCTCTGGGTTCTTTGTCTCCCCACACAAGTTCACGGAAGTTGTGCCTCCTTCCTTGGCGGATCCGTGTATGCGACACTTAAGAAAACAGAAGCTACGCTTGGTTGTCTTAGGCTTTCAACGGGCTGTCTTTGACAGACCTACCACTCGCCTCTTCGTTCTAGATATACACGCAGAAACAGTACGGGCAAACCTCTAAGCTCACCTCTTAAGCCTCAAATCGTCGTGCGGACCAAATTCCCGTCTCTCACACACCAGACCCATAATTGCACTTCTTCCCTCTCGATCCCTTTCGTCAAATCGCTACCAAGATGCGGCGTCTCGCAATTCGACTGGCCACTATCAGCACTTTGAGCTACAATCATCACAGCCCATGCACGCCTCCAAGAGAAGACTCTCTTTCTCCCATTGGTACTTGATCTACGGGCTGGCCAAGATAATACGTAGCGAGGACGAATGCGCGCACCTACCTTCATTTCTTTGTGACACCATTGATGGCTCGGGGGCTTGTCTGATGTCTAAAGCAGGCCGAAGATCCTCGAGCTGACTCTAAATTCCGATTCGGCTGGTCTGCCGTACGTAGTGGCGAGTCAAGAATGAGTTCGAATCGCATCCAGATGGGTGCATTACTAATCGACGCTTTTTAACGTGAGTGTCCGTTTTCGTTCAGCACCGACTCGTCGTCCTTCCGTGATTCTTACACTGACTGAATTACTCTATGTCTCCCTGGTGTCCTTGGACGCGACCAAGCCTCTCTATCGAACACTGCGCGATGATTTGCACCAAGTTATCGTCCTCATCCGAGAGGGATGGGATCCAGAAGTCACGGCATGCGGTATCTGGATGCTCAAACTTCACCCAGGAATGTTTGCTTAAAACACCACCAATTTCTCGAGTCAGTAGAAAATTTTCGCAGTCGGCTCGACTCAACCCCAACAGCGCTGGCGTGCCTGAATAATTCCGATTTAACCAATTTTGTTTGTTCACAATCGTCCTCTCGCGCGCGCTCTCAATGCATTTGAGAACACTCCAAAACTTCGATATCTGTCTTTGGAATTCACGCGTGCCGACCCTGTAGACCTCCCTCCGCTCCCGTGTGGCCGCTAAGCTTCACGGAATTACCATTGATGGTTCCCCCCCGCCCGGCGAAGCGGCTTTCAGCCACCGGCCCATGTCCAACCCGCCGCCGAACAACAGCATGCGGAAGATCATTTATTTGGAAAGGAACATAAAAATAAACTATAACGACGGTTCTCGCTAGCATGAACACACCGGAACTAAGGGAATTGCTTATCGTCAACTGTGGGGCATGGGACTCCCCAAGTGTGACGTCGTTGGCGCAGCGATCTGGATGCCACCTGGAGAGGCTGGTCCTACTAGAAACTCGGATTCGTGCTGGAGATCTGCTCGATGTGCTCCGAGCAATACCGACTCTCGAAACACTCGAAATAACGGAGAGCATTCCCAACGCCGTGACCGATCCCGTGGTTGAGGCACTTACTCTGTCGGCTCGGCAGTTCGCCGTGCTGCCCATCCTCGGTACACTCGTCTTGAAAGGAGCCTACCTCTTCGGAACCGATAAACTGCTGACAATGCTATAGACCCGGATGGATCCCCAGAACCGGTCTTCCCAGCCCATGGCTATGAATATCATGCTCCTCAACCGAGAACTTTCTCCAGCCGATTGCCAGAGATTTGCCGCGTTAGAGGGGCACGGATTTGGACATTTGGAATGGTTCGATGAAGCCCGAGCCCGTGTTCAAATGGAGTTGGGAGATGCAGCGTTGATCGACGGTATCAAACAAATCACTCTGGGTAGAAAATCCTGACAGAGCCGGTCAGACACAGACTTGACTATCGCACATCTCAAAAGAATTACATGAGTATATTTAGTCAAATTAGACCTTGTTCAATTGAGCTTATTAGCAAAGTGGCAGATCGCGTCAGTGTAATGTATCTGCTTGGCGTCGAAGACTGTCGGAAGCGCAAGCGATTATCACACACGAGCGCCTAGTTTACAGTTGTCTTTCGAGCATCCATATAAATCGAGATTTTGCTGTGACCTTTACATACAGATACTGAGCGACCAAGTACATTTTCAAACAGATCGTTCGATCAGTGGCGGACAATCCAGATGCATAGCTCGTGTCGGTAGGCAGATCCGGTGAATTTCAATATCACGGCGGATCCGCTAGAGATCCGGATTGCTAAGAATTGAGAGAGGAGGCTAGACCCACTCGAGCTCCATTCAACGAACAACTGATAGCGATCAACCGGCCTTGGGTTAAAGTTTTTTTATTGCTAGGCTAGAACCAAGGAGACAAGGTTCACGCTGAGAGTCGGAGTGTGAGTGGCGCAGGAACTACGCAGGTCGATCTGATTCTCCGTGCGTTCCCGCGGTGGGTTGCTTTCGGTTTGCACTCCGGTACAGGATCAAATTTCCTGTCTTGGAACGCTGGCTTTCTTTGGCGGGGCTGATTCCCGTTCGAAAGTAGTCTCTTATAAACAGATACTATAACATTTCTAACTCGTACCTCGTTTGTTATAGCTCGAAAGAAGTCCAGATATTTTCTAACACCCCCAAACTGCCATTCCTATACCCGGGCACAATGCGAACCCTCCCAGTAGGGGTGCACACCGTCCCGCAAACCGCAACAGCCGTCTAAATGACCTTTTGGAAGGTATGACCGTGCGGGACGGCAAAAGGAAGGGGGACGTATGCAAAATTGCGGTTACGGTCTGGTGGGCTGTTTTGTCCAAGATTCTACGGTCATTTCTTGTATGCGCCTGGCCTAAAGGTTGTTAGGATTATGTTCCAACTCAACTTGCCCCTTTTAAAAGGCTTTTGGTCAGTTTGGACATGATGTTCCATGTTGCGGACGGTTCACGCGAATTTCAACATGGGATTCTAGCCCAAAATGAACCTGTAAAAATTATGGCGGGCCCGAAATCCAGTTTAGAAAATTAATAAAACATAGGGGCTAAGAATTGTGTCGCCCTGGGGTGAATGGCGCTCGTGTGCAATGTCCACTATGGACACTGTTATGGTCGAGACTCGAGGTAAGTGCCGAGAAGGGAGACACAGACGGGTGATAGCCGAGCACCGCCACGATCTTTCCTTCTCACCAACACTCCTCTTCCGCTGGGCCAACCCCTTCTCAGTCTAAGCTAGCCCTTTGTACCACGTCCCATCAAATCACATTAGATGTCCGTCCCTCGAGCCGCGCCAGAAAATCACCTTTGCGGCAACGCCTCATTTAATCGTTGATTTGTCCCCTTTCGCTTCCCTTCATCCGCATCGCGCCATTAACAACCCTACTACGACAAGGGGCGTCTGTCGCCACCCATTCTCGATGCGGGCGTAGCTTGAGCATGCCAGCGGCCCTCCTGCGAGGCGACTTGGCAATCGACCTCGACATTGCGACGGTGCCCGTGTTCCTCCCCGCGCTCGTCACCCTCTACGCGGCGTACCCTGCCCTCGCCCCACGCTTTACCGCTGAGCGCCAGTGCGCATGGGTCCTCACCACCGTCGTCAGCGCCATCATGACCCTCTCGTCCCTCCCCTTCATCGTGGACTACGCTACGCGCAGTGGCATCGCGGGTGTGCAGATGCCCGCGGACGCGGCGGTGGCTTCTTTCAGGTGCGTTTCCCTCCCACCCTCTTTAATGATTCCTACTTACGCTGATATGATTATTCTACTCTTAGTACCTGTGCGCGGACATGATCGTGGGCGGACTATACTACCGCGCCCAGATCGGCTTCCTGGCGGGCTGGGTGCACCACTCGTGAAGATCGCGATACGTTGTACGTGGGCGCATCTCTTCTGTTTGTGTGCTGTTATGGAGGTACGTGCGCTTCCTTTGCCCTTGCCTACTTGCTTGCCTTTTCTTCGTTCTTGCGCTCTTCCTTTCCCTCCCTTGTCCATCCTTAGGTTAAGTCACCACGCTCGCCAGTGGATGCTGGCGCTGTCACGCATAGGCGGCGCAGCCCACGACCACTGCGGCGCCCGCTCCTTGTGCTGCTTGTGCGACGCGTCCATCGCCTTGCCGCCTACCCCTCCCCTCCTTCCTCCTCGCCCTCCCTCTCCTCCTTCTCCCTTCTTCCTTTCCCGTCCACAGACGCTAATCTAACATACACCTCCTCTTAGCTCCCAACCTTCCTCCTTGGTGCCTCCACCTCCTCCCCACCCTCCGCTCCAATGCCCTCACCTTCCTCGCTATGCGCATCCTCTTCTCGTACGCTTTCCCGCCATCCACCTCGGCACCAAGATTCCCCGCTCTCTTACCAGCCCTCGTCTTCCCCCTCCACGCGATGTGATTCAAGGGGTGCCTCGCGGGGTTTATCCGACGCTACAGGGCGACGGGGAGGCCGTCGTCAAGACAAAGGAGAAGCACCCACTCACACCAGATTTCTACCCCGACCTGCGCTCGTTTGGCGCACCACGCGCACCCAGTCGCCTCTATTCCGACACCGTACGCGTGGGGCGGCGTGATCACCACCACTTACATTTTCTCCAGCCGCGGAGGACGAGAGGTGGTTGGCAGGCCCGGCGAGCTGGGGCGCGTCGTGGCCATGGGTCGCCGTTGCAGGCACCGGAGATCGATTCGGCCTAGGGTGGCGGTGATGGCGAGGAGGATGAGCGCGAGTCTGCTTGGGGGTAGAGTTTGTTGTGGGGTAAGTGAGGTCGTTGATGGTGCAAGTTCGTCAGATCAGAACTAATCCGAGGAAAGCTCGTCGTAAGTGTTCCTGTGCTCCAAAATTAGTGCAAGTTCATCAGATATGCTTGCAACTTCTTCGGAAGTCCCAATCCGACCAATCACTCCGGAATCGGTTGGCGCCCGGCGATGCACCCGTCGATTCTTGTCCTCTCCTACCATCATCTCGTCCCGCCCTAAGCGATTTCGCGGTGCGTACCCAGTCGCTGAACACCCATCAATAGCCACAAATGTGTACAGGCAACAATGGATGTGTCCCAGTTTCCCCCGTACTTTTGGGACAGCAGCAGCGAAACACAGCGGCGGTATGCCCCACCTTCTTTGAGCTCAGTGATCAGGACATCTGTTTTATTCTGTACAACGGAAGTTCATACTTGTTGAGAACAGGCTTTTTCGTTATATTTGTCCCGCACTGTAACACCTCGACCGAATATCTCAACCGAAGTTGAACACACGTGGCAATGGGGTCTGGTTTTGGATCTGCCAGGCGCTTAAATTCCTTCCAGAACGCTCCACTCGAAGGTGCGTTGAATAGTTTGTCTCTATTGGCATCTTTAATTGATCCCAAACGGTCTCGTCCCCGGTGTTTTTCAGGATATCTCTTTCTCGAGGGTTTAGTAACCGTTTCAGCCACCCTGTCGTCTGGAAGATTGGCTGTTACTTTTTCCACGTCAATTATGGGCCGAACTTCGTTGGAGTATGGCGGAAGATTGCTCTATAGGGTTTGGGGTTCGCAAAATTTCAGTCAGAACCGAACCTAACCGAACCCCGGCAACACTGCAGCGTCCGTTCTTCTGGATCAAACGCCATGCCATAAAAACACCTAGCTACGGCAATCTGAAAGTGCTATAGATTGCTATCATACCGCTGCATAGTTTGTAGCTAGGTGGTTTTATTCCTGATGTGATGCGTCAGGTTTGCATCAAACTCTGAATTGTCTCTGCTGTCCGACTTCGTGCTTGGAAGAACTTATTCATAACAGGACAGTCAAATTGTTCACCAGTCCCGGGACCACCACCAGTCGAAATGGGTGAGATGCGCGAACCTCGTCGGAACGGCTATGAAAACTGATTTCTCAGGAGCGAATACCCGATCAACATCGATCAACGCCTGTCCTTCTACAGCCTTCTACTAAGGCGTTCTACTTCTAGTACCAGTGGGTAGGGATGGTCCGGAACTACGGTTTTTGAGATACCTTGGTTCCCGTGCTAGTTCATCGCCCGCGGCTCAATTCTTCAAGTTCTTTGTGGTCCACTACCGCCTGCTTCATCGGATCTCTATCTCTGTAACCTCGCATTTTTCTTGTCCGTGCTGCGGACCGCCCATCCATTCCTCGGCGATTAACGAACGAGATCTGAACTTGCGCACAACGATCGGAGATACTTTCCTGTTGTTAGGTAGGTAGGTAGCATTACACTGCACGGTCCAAATAATGAACGCCGGTTTCCTGGGATTATCGATATCGCTAGTTTATAGCGTGCGAGTTCTCACACATCGGAGTGATACCCTCGAAATACGCTATAGCTGCTTCTCAATAGTCTTTTAAGCGACGAAGCGCATTGTTACTTTCTCACAAGCCGTCATCCTCGCTAGGTCTCGGCCTGCATGTCTGATATAATTCTCGAACGCCCCTCACACTCTTTCTCTCAATGGCCCCCACGCTCATTCTGTGCGGACTGGTCGCTGTTGGCGTATATATTGCATCTTTGATCCTCCACCGCATCTTTGGACGCTCTATCCTAGACAACATCGATGGACCCCCATCCAACTCGGTTTTGACTGGTGGGTTTTCGCTCACGTCTGCGTCTATCTTATGCATCTGGCCGCCACAGGAAACCTGCCCGCTTTTTTTGACCCTGATGGCTGGGACTTCCAACAAGATCTGGAGGATAATTATGGCGAGGTGGTGATGATCCGGGGACTGCTCAGTGTTTGTCGTCAATTTTCTCTTCCGCCTACACAACAAAATTGAAGGAGCAAACTTGAGCAGAAACCGCAGCTCTACGTGTTCGACCCTGTCGCACTGCAAAGCATCATTGTTCAACAAAGCGATGCGTACGAGGAGCACCCGATCTACATGAAGTGCGTCTTCAGTTTGCAATTGGAATTGTTTTTATTCATGATTTTGGACGCAGGGCATACGGCCTCCTCTGGGGCCCTGGGATCCAGTCCTCTGTCGGGGCGGATCACCACAGGTATCGCAAAATCATTACCCCAGCATTTGCGACTGGAACGATCCGTGAGATGATCCCGTTGTTCTACGAAGTGGCCGAGAAGGTGCGCGTGCTTCGCCCACCAGGGATTGAGCTCAAGCAGATGAGCTCTAGGCGCGGGATGGGTTAATATCGCCCTTCGTGAGCGATGGACCACGCAAGGTCGGGCGATATGGATCCCGCTCATATTTTAATCACTGATTGTCATCCAGCTTGACCTGAACAATATTCTTGGTCGCACGTCGTTGGAGGTTATCGGACGCACCAGTATCGGCTACTCTTTCGATTCGATGATTCCTGGCCAAGATACGCGGAATGAATATGCGGAAACGTTAAAGGAGCTCTTGTGCGTTGGGCACAATACATTTCAATAGATTGGTTGACAGAAAGAATTACAGACCAACCGTATTCAAGTTCAAGCTCTTCTTTCCCTTCTTACCGCGCGCTTGTGAGATCGGATCTGCTGCCTTTCGACGCTTCGTGGTCGACATGATCCCCTCTAAAACGCTCCACCGTGCTCGAGATATGGTGGATCTGATGGAGCGCAAGGCGACCCAACTGGTCATGGAAAAGAAGGAGGCAGTTGCCCGCGGGCAGCTGGATATTGAAGATGATTCCAAGGACATCATGACCCTTCTGCGTAAGCCTGCGTCCCGCTACAGATCTGTGCCCCAGAAATTTACGTCTCCCTGCAGTGAAAGCTAACTTGACGGCCGAGGAAGGAATGTTCTTGACCGACGAGGAGCTGGTCGGGCAAACAGGGTAAGTCATTCGCCATCTTTATGCCGTGTAACGAATCTGTGCTCTCTAAGGATAATGATATCTGCGGCGACGGATACGACGTCGTCTGCACTCGATCGAATTTTTCACACCTTGTCCCTCCATTGTGACGTGCAGGACAAACTCCGCGCCGAGATCGTTGAGGCGCCGGAGCACATGGACTACGAGCAATTGGGATCGCTACCCTACCTTGACGGGTTTATCCACGAGGTCCTGAGGTTGTGAGTGATACGGCGCAACACAGTGACCGAAGACAGCCACTCATTCGTCCTTAGGTATCCCCCGGTGACCCCAGTAATGAACCGCGAGTATGTGGCCTTCTGCCCCTCGGTAGCTCCCATGTTCGCTGATTCAGAGTCTGCAGAACTGTGGAGGATACGACCCTTCCCTTGGGCACGCCTCTCATTGGCGTTGATGGACAGCAGATTACATCGATCCCTGTTCCGAAGGGTACAACTATATAGTGCGTGTTTTTGGCCGGCTTTCAGTCCATTTCATTTGAACTGTTCTATTTCACTCTACTAATTCTGTCCTTCGCAGCATCGCGATTCAAGCTGCGAACCGCAACCGAAGAATCTGGGGCGACGATGCTCTGGAATTCAAGCCCGAACGTTGGCAAAACGGCAAAGCAGGCACGCAAACAGATCGGTTGTGCGGCATTTACGGAAACATGATGACCTTCCTTGGGGGTGGAAGAAGTTGCCTGTAGGCTCCCAGTGTGGTTTTATTGTTTTATAATTAATTATCTCTCTTCAGTGGATTCCAATTTGCCTTGCTTGAGATCAGTGCGCACTGTTCCTTCCTTCTTATCTGGGTTTTCTTACTCAACCTGTCTACAGAGGTGATTGTGTCTGTTTTGCTGCGAAGTTTCATATTCTCCCCCGCCGATGACTCGATAAAGTGGAAGATGTCCGGCATGATTGCGGTACCAAGTGTAGAGGGAAAGGTTGTGCTACCGTTAATGGTCGAGAATTTGAAACACTAAGAGTACTGGTACTTGGACGTGTAAATTACGCTTTCTTTGTGCCTACACTACTATGCAGACAGCAACGGCAAACTATTGGAAAACTGTGATGATAAGGAATTTGACTGTTCCTGCCGTGGTTGAATTGCAATGGCAGACAACCGCGAAAGAGTAGTTGAATCAGATGAGGCGACTTACTTTATCTTATTGCACAAACAATCTCCATTTCGCGGAAGCCTCATACCTGTTCCGACTGACACATCAACGGAGGACGATAAGGATGGATGTTGATTTCAAGGTATTAGATCTACATTAATAAATTCGTCCACTCACTCGGTAGGTCTTGGGCCACCACAAAAATATATACTTTGCACTTGATTCACCCGGTGACGCCGCGGCCTCCAGCGCGAAATCATCAACTTTGGAGTTCCATCTGGTGTCGTGTTTGTTTCAAGTGTTGGTTCATTTTTGAGTTTTGATTTAATTTGGTTGATGGTGGCCCGGCTGGATTCTTAGCTTTCTTGTCTGATCCGATTCCATTAATTGACTCGAACTCAAGTCAGAGACAACTTTTCAGATCTACTATATACCCAACTACTACCCTTGCAGCAGTAAGAACCGAGCAGTAGAAGCCCATCGCCCCATCAACTTCTACGTTGAATAAATTTCAGGATACATATTTGAAGATTCCAATGTTGTAAGCAGCGGTATCCATCCGCCGGAGATCGGAAATTACAGCCTCGATCGAGGCGAAAGCGAGAGTGAAGGGTCGGCACTCGGAAGCTGTTGGCATGCAGGCAGGCGGCAGTGGCTTCATTGTTCTGATTATTGGCGGTATCCAAAGGGTCTGCACAACGAATCTATAAGTTAACTGATACTGCACAAGCGGTTGACGAGGTCGTCATCCCCTGCCGATGTCAGATAGCTTGAGATCAATGAAGTGGTACTATTGAGCCCATCAGATCCGAAACGCCGGTCATCTTCACATTGGAGCATGCGTTACAGCACCCCACTCAAATCCATCCGGCCGCGGCCCGCTAGGCTCACGCTCCGCAGTGCAAGGTTCTTCAGGTCTCGGATTTGGACGTTGTTCCTATCGTCATTTGCTCGTGGGGCTCTTACATATGTTGGGATGCATCGTGATCTTTGTCGCGGGATTGAGGATGGAATCTCTCACGGGCTACATATCGTAGTGGGAGTGGTTCGCAACGTCCATCTGGAGCGTCAGAACGGCGACGATCACAGCAACGTTAGTGTCCCTTCTACAAAGGCAGCGTAACAATTTGAAAAAGAGGCAAGTTTTCTCAGTCCTGGCATGCTAGACCGAGTTTCACCGATTATCGGCACTTGTTGATAAACTCATTTTATGGACCTTAGGTTTGTCCATTTGTTTCTCGAACCTCATTTGATTCACAAGCCATCCGGACTGCTGACCAGTGTAACTGGCATGATTTCGCCGGCTTTTGTATGTCCCATTCGCCCCTGTCAGTGGTGCTCTGTCGTGCTTCGATCCTTGAACGTGTTCTTGCCGTTTATCACGATGAAGCAGAACCTTTGCTTACTTACCTATGTAGCTGCTGGTGTATGCACTGAGCTGTAGATGCAGACCTCGCACCCCCTCACTTCGCTTTTTACCCTAACGACCTGCTCATGATATGATTCTTTTGTTGTTGTATTTTATCGCGCTTTCCTGGGTGTAATTTTAGTACGACTTTTTGGGACTTGGGACCGTGTAAGTAGAGCTGTATTATGAATGTGAATGGCCTGCATTTAATTATGCGATTCGGAAATCGCTGCGACAGGTGTGAGGTCCAGCGCGCCGTCGAGGCAGATGGAGCAGGAAGTGCTGTGGTTTCAGTGTGCAAGGGAAGCAGCCAAGGTGTCGACTCGAATGGCAAATATATATTATTATCATTGTGTAACGAGCTTGTAGCGTCCTCCAGCTGAACTGCTCAGTTACCTAATCCCTCGTCTCTCGAGTTTTCAAGTGTACTTTATGCCAGCTGAACTCGTAGTGCGATTTGTTCGCAGTCAAAAAGAAGAGAAAACTCTTGCGGCCGCCTCTTATAGGATGGTGTCGAATGAATAAATAGTCGCATTTAACAAAAAAAGTTCTTTACATCAGCGGCTGTTGGATTGCAATCTTCGTGCGGGTGAGCATGCGAGACAGGGGTCAGGCGCGGGTCCGGGATCGTCATCGTTATCAGCGGCATTCGAGTTGGCACTGGGGTCGGACCGTTGATTCGGGACCAGGTATTCAGATCCAGACGCCGTGGTATGTTCAACCAGGCGGATTTTCTACGCAACTAGTCAGACGCCGTCGAGCATTGGTCAAGAGCCAGAGGGAAAATTACCGGTTGTGACCAAAGAATGGTAAAATCGGAATCAGAATTATGCAGGCGCAGTAGCACTGGTCTAGCGCTTTTGCGTTGAATGCGCCATGGCGATGTCAGAACTGCGAGCAATTTTTACCGACTAGAGAAATCGGTGGTAATTTGTGCGAACGTTCGTGTGTGAAGTTTGAGCATCCAGACATACATCATGCCGTGATTTCTGAATCCCTTGTTTTCAACTCGGATGAGGACTATGACTAACTTGAAGTCCAAATCATCGCGCCTGTTAAGAGCCGGAGACAACCAGGCGTAGCTTTGTTCCCTTGAATATTGCACGCGGATACGAAGAAAGGTGGTGGAACTTCCATAAACTTGGGCATAACAGAAAAAGAACCCTGAACGATAGGGAGGGATTGTGGAGGGAGTAGCAAAAGATAGCGTCACATGACCGACGCGACGCAAATCACATCGAGCAAGCAGAGTCAAACAGTGCGAACTAATTATTTTCGAGGAGTCTCACAAACTCCCACGTTTATGGCGCGTATAACTGATTCGTTTCCTGGATCGCGGAAAATGAGTAATAAAAAGTTTGGATTAAGAAGGTTCGGCGTAGTCAGTGTGGCCGAATTACTCAGCTCGCTATAATATAAAGGTTCTGATCATTCGTCGTCGTCCCATAACAAGATCCCACATTTATCATGTCCGCATACAAATCTTTCGCTGTGCTCGGAGGCGGGTCGATAGGACGCCAAAATCGTTGGTAGACGCCGCAAAACTCGCCGGAGTGAAATTGTTTTGCCCTCTGAGTTTGAGGCTCCGTCTGACGGTGATTGAGCGGGTATTCACAGTCGGGTGGTAGGCGTAGAAGCCAAGCAGGACATCATAGGTGCGAAGGGTACATTGTTGGTGTCATGCATAATATCAATGCTCACGAAGTCATCAGAGTATTTAAAATCCGTCAAAATTCCTTCACTCAGAGTTTTTGTGGGTCCAACTGTGGAGCTCAACCTACCAGAATTGACCTACGAACGACCAGGCTGCCCTCTTCACCAAATTGATCCAGGCTTGTTGGACATCCAGAGCATGGAAAAGTCCCAATTAATCGTAGGCAACGGGGAGGCGCCTGTGTCCTTCACCTCTATCGCCGACGTTGCAGGTATGTGGTTGAAATACCCCTGAGTAGCTGGCTGTAACTTGACGACAATTTCAGGATTTTCGGCGCATATACTGACGGCCCTGCCGCTCTCCGAGCTAGAAAACCGGGTTCTGCGACTCGAAGGCGAGCGAGCGAGTTTCAAAGAGATCGGAGAGCTATTCAAAGCTCCGGTGGAGCATGTTGACCACATCGCGGGAGAGGCGGGCGACGTGAAGACGGGTTTGTTGGCGCTGCTTGGTAGTGGCGCAGAAAGCACGGGATGGGATGAAGTCAACGGAATAGAGAGGTCGGGAAGTGAGGCCGCTGGGAACGCAAATGCGTTGTGGTCTTAGACTCGTAACAAGTCTGCCATCTACGGCAGGCACGGCAAAGTACTTGCACTTAGAATTGCCGTAGATGGCAGACTGGTTACGAGTCTATTGTGGTCTGGCCACCGTTGGAGAAGTATCACGGAGGTGCTTAACCTTCGAATGAATGAGCGTACATCGACTCAATGGAATGAACCGAGTATGAATCTAATGACAGGCTTCAGTCTTCAAGCCTCTGAGTTCCAGTTGAATAATTCGAATTCAAGTCTTTACGAATTGAACATACAAATATGTCTCCTTCCTTGTCGAAATAACGACCCCCGATTCAATAGCGTTGTTCATAATGTCGGTCTGTATCCAGTACTAGTCTGAATCCGTAATGGTCGCAGAGGGATTCAAGTTGAGTCAGATTTCAACCCGAGCACGAACTAGGCCGTGACGGCATGCGCAATAGCAGCGTGTGAGATCATTGATCAATCAACACGTCGGCTTGTCTTTTGCCTTCATGACCTTCGTCATACCCAGCTAGCCGCCATCCTTGGACACATTGACAGGGATGATTACCGAACGCTCAGGGCGTGCTCTCGTCGATTCTGCCTTTTGCTCGTTCAGCCAAGCACCCCTCTTCCGCACCATCCAAAACCCACAATCCGTGACTCGGGGAATCGCCCCTCAGTCCGTTCCCTGGACTGATGCATTGAGCCAGAGACTTGATTTAACAATGGTGAAAATATAGATGCACCGAGAGGCCATAATTTTACTACTGCTTTCAACTCATCAATTGGCTGTCGAGGTTCTACGCTACACGGATCATGTGCATCAGCCCTTAGCTCGGTTGGACAGACTTTGCGACACCACTCGCTTGACTGTCACCCTCGTCCATCCTGACGACATAGGATGTAGGTAGCTGGTTATAGCCCAGGGTGTGCCACGTCAACTCATCTTCTCCGGCCGCCTTTTCGTCAAGGATCCGCCGCCTCAACAGGTGGACGTCGATCCGCTCGCGTCCACGCGGCCACGCACGTCCAGCGGTTTTCACGCTCATGATCGCATCGTGCCGATGGACTGCAGCTATGGTTCTTTTCGCTGGGGCATTCCGCCGTGCCTTCGCTCCCTCCTTCTTTAATAGCGCCTTCTTCCCGTACTTGGGGCATCCGAAATACCTCGCCACGACGCATAGTGCGCGGGCTACTGGCGGGTATAGGTGACTGTCGCTTCAATGCTCTCGCTCCATCACCGACACGTACGAGGACATCTGCTGCGCTGCTCGCTGGGGGAGGCTGGTCATGGGCTTGGGAAGGTAGAGAGCCGAGGATGCGAAGGATGGGGATTGGGACGGCGGTGCAGAAGCAGGGGTTACGCCCGCCCCGACTTTCTCCATTTGAAGGGCACATACTCGCCGCCCGCGGTGCCTTCAGCGGTACCCTGCTTTCGTGCTGCTCCAATATCCCTTCCTCCACATACACACATCAGCAGCGTATCGGTCGAGGTATGGATCCGTCACGCTAGCCTCTCGCTCTCCCGCCTGCATGGACAGATCTGCGGGCGTCTGCTAAATCACCGCAGTATCACCTTGCTCGCAGCTCGCTATCGCCGGCGCGAGTGCACGACGGAAAAAGTGCGTAGGAGAAGTGGTCTGGGAATCCCCATCCATGCACAGCGGTGCCCATATCCTCTCCGCAAGTCAGACTAGCCTCGACGGCACCCGTTTCCGTCGCTCGCGCGCGTCTCACAGTCCTAGTGTCTATTGTGGTCGAGCTGCGCAGGCTCGAGTGCCGTGTCTTGCTCGCCTGTTGCGCGTGCGGGCGGGATTTAGCAAATCACATCGCGCCCCTGGGGCATCTCCTAGCGCTCGCCACGAACCTCAAGCTATCCGCGCCATTGTCCACCGGCGTTCTCAGGCTCCTTCCCACAATGCCGTTCAGGGATGAGGCTGGCGGTGCTCGTTCTCCCGGAACCCCAGCCCCATTCCTTCGCGTTTGGCACCCTTCCGATGACGCCTGACCTGCACTTTGCCCCTCGATCGTCTCGCACTCGGCTGTCCCTGCAAGTTCTCTGTATCGGCAATGCCCCGGATTTCAGCTTTGCATCGTAGATCCGGTTCTCTCACGTCGCTTGACCCAATTCATGGCTCAATATGGGTTTCTCGCCATAAATGCTGGATGGGAGCGTGGGTGTGTATTTTTTACGACGATGCATAGATGATATTTACTTGTTTTTCTCGTTCTGCCCTTGGCGTCCGTCAAGGTGAATGGATTGGATTGGACTGAAGGTGTGCAAGTTCTTTCTGTTCATTGAATTATCATGATTAACTGATATTCGGAATCGTCTTGACACACTGCAAATTCGGGCGCCTAATTCGGCTCTTATACGGTGCTGCGGTTTTTTCATGCATCGCAAGCTTGGGATGTCCGGCTAGGATCTACAGCTTTCCACAGTCCATAAAAACCGTATCCTGCAATACTACGACTTCACTCGCCGCGAGGTGCAATGTTATATATCCTCCGCCAAACAACTCATTCCTCTGATTTTTAGCGGAAGATACGACCACGTCCGCCTTACTTCAGATGTTACTTCCAACATAAACTTCGCGGTGTCCAAATGGATCTGGAGTGCTACTGCCACCGCCAACACGTTCGTCGGGCTCCGCAAGAGCTTCACGCCGCCTGAAGGAAAGGCACTCATCGCGACAGAGATCATTTTCACCGTTTTCACGAGCCTAACTTTCTATGAGAACGGGGTTGAGATCGGAACCGGCAACGGCCTCCCCGATTACCGCCCCCTTTTTGCGCGGCGCTTCTGCGTCGACCTCCTCCCCAGCTTCACCGTCTTCGCCTTCAATACGTCCACCTCGGGCAGTGGAGCCGACGAAGGCATTGCCATCCGCCTCACATACTCTGACGGCACCAAGGACACCCTTGTCACGGACAGCTTCTGGCGCGCGAAAGAGTGGGATCCCGCCCGGATCCGAGCAGCCATCGTTGGACGACACCACCTGCCAGTGGCCCGTCGCCACAGTTGTCGGGAGCTACGCCGCTAGTGCATGGGCCGACGTCCTCGTGAGCATAATCAGGCTCGAGAACACGGAGTGGATCTGAACGGACGTCGTGCCTGCGAGCAGGACAGTCCCCGCCGGCTCGCGTGCGTTCATTCGCCCTAACGGGGACCACGACGATCCTCATCGCAGCGGACAACGCACACACGCCGTACGTCAACGGAGTCAGCATCGGGTCGGTGACGAACTTCAAAATCGCGCAGCACTACACGGTCAACTTTGCGTCTGCGCCTTCGGAGGTGGTGCTCGCCGTGCTCACAAAGAACAATACCGCGAGCGCAGCGGGGTTGCTTGTGGCAATGGAGCTGAACATGGTGCCCGCTAGGCGCACTAATTGCACCGCTGGGGCGTTTGTGATGTCGGATGTCGGCTGGAATTCGACGAAGGATTCGATCCCTGCTGGGTTCGAGCAGCCCAGGTTCGATGATTCGACATGGCCTGCTGTTGTCGTGGAGGCGGACTATACCGCGGCAGCATGGGGTACATTAACCATCGCGGCATCCTCCCCGTCTGTCATGATCTAAAGTCCACTCCGACGCAGATGTTTTCATTCCGTTGTTCATTTTGTGTAACGTCGTTCGCCCACTCTGATTACTTGGTTTTATATGCTTTGCCGGTCATTTGAATTCAATGTCCTTTGAGTGTCTTCTTCTTCCCAAGGAAAATATCAATCCTGAGTTCCGAACAAATAGAAGTTGCTTAATTGAACCCAGTAGCCAGTTGGACGAACCATATCCAACCGCGGGTTTGATTGCGTTGAAAAGTTAACGCTTCCAGTATACACCCCTGACGCATCCTTGGGGCTTCACAGAAACTCATCTGGTATTCTTGATTCCAGTTCGCTGATTTTCACCGTTCATCTTACGGTAGATCAATGGGCGATGCAGAACGCCGGATAATATGCTCCGGAAAATTCTTCAGACTGTACAGTGCTACAGGAAACATGTCATCAAGAAAAACAACTTCGCGAACAGCGGCCAAGCGCCACAAAGGGATAAGCCTCAAGAGCCCCTTGCAACCTCCGCCGAGAGAGAGTGCCCGCTTCTGCGCAACATCTCAAAACCCTCGTAGAAACTGCATGCAAATCGTCAGCGCGCCAACGCAGTGGCGCTGGGTGGAGGAGAGCTCACCGATGGTCGCCAAGGAGGTCACCCTTCATTATTGTTTTCTTCCCGCGTTTGATTTTGGTGGTCGACCTGGAAGTCATGAACATTCGACGATTAATCAAAGTGACAGGCGGAGATTTCGATAACGGACGCACTCCTTCGCGATTGCGGAAAAAAGATCGAGCAATGTGATACCCTTACTATTTTTCACGGTAACGTGGAACGCGGCAACGTTGATGCTGGCCGAAGGGACCGCAGGAATGGAGATGAAATCGTTGGCAAGTTTGAGCTGGGAGAGTTCGACTTGGTCCTCCTTGACGAAAAAACAAACATCCTCAAGGCCGTTCCCAATCATGTATGAGAGTTCTGGCAATGCGGGGTGCAACTGCGACTCGCTGAATGAGCGAATTTAATCGGTGCTTGCAATAGCTATCCTCATACCCTAATTCTCTCGGGAGGAAACCATTTTGGGTCGGTGAGAAGCGCCGTAGCCTGGTCCGCATTCTTGACCGATTTGTACCAAGCGGCGGCCAGGATACTCTCGCTATAATGAAGCATGCTTCTCTTGAAGTGCAGATATTCTGGGTCCCTGTCGTATGAACCGAAGATCGTCTCGAACATGTCGAAGATGCCTCTTTCACGCGATTCAGCCTTGCAGCCTTTCCGTCCTTGAGTTCGCGGCAAAATTGACTTCGTAACGAATCTCCGTACCTGGTTCTACATACACCTTGCTCGACTTCTTGAACAGCTGGACGCTGAGGGCGGGATCCTTCGTAACGATAGCGTTCCATTGGACGCATACAGCGAGCGCGGAAAGCAGGGATCTATACGACAGATGGAGGAATATCCTCGTCAATACTTCAGGAGCGAAGTCGATTAGACCTTTGGCCTGCAGAATGTTGAGCTAGGATGCGGTGGCGGCAATCGTGAACGATCTCACCATGCTTTCCTGGATGGTCGTTGGCGTGAAGGTGTGTGCTGGCACCGGTGACAGGCTTTACACGTAAATGCTCCAGATCCGACTTGATTCCCACCGCTCGCAGACAAGTACTCACGCAAACCTCATTGCTAATGCTTAAATGCTGTAGAGGACAAAAAACAACCCGAAAAAATGGTATATTCGACTGTCTGAGAACAATCTCGGACTACGCTAACTGAGGTCAGGATAATTACGGAAACTGCGCAGCGCCTTTCCAGCCCACTGTAAACCGCCGTTAAGTTCCGTTCAGTTCAAAAACCCCAAATCGACGACATACCGCATCTCAGCCAACAATCCAACAGTCCATGCGGGTCGCTAAAGTTACACGTCAGAACACTAAGGAAATTGCGGGACACAAGAAAGAAACAAAGACGCACTATTTCGTCTTGACAGCGAGCAGCCGCTCGTAATTCGTTCCCAAGTATGTATCTACTCGCCATCAGGAACTTGGTTAATTAAATAGAGATTAGTTAGAATGTCGGATCGTCAACGGTATCAGGAGTATTTGAGTGCCGTGGTATGTTCAATGAGGCGTATTTCTACACGACTTGCCAAACGCCGTCGAAGATACAGATGGAACAGACCCGCTGTGTCCAAGAAAATGGTTCAATCGGAATCAGATTTGTTCAGGCGCGCCAGCACTGAGCTAGCACTATTGCGTTGAGTGCGCCATGGCGTAGTCTGAGCCGACTGCGAGAAATTTTTACGAACTCGAGACATCGGTGGTGTTCGAGCAAACGTTCCTGTGCGAACTCTGAGGATCCGGACATACGGTTACCGCATGCTGTGGATTCTGGATCCCTTGTTTCCTGGGTGAGGACGATAACTAGGTCCAAATCATCGCGCAGTGTTCCACCGAGAGGTTGCTGCGTCTGCGGAAATGCTATAGATCGCGGCGGCACAGGACGCCAGAAAGACATAGACTCAAAACTCACGGAAGGACGACGAGTCGTGTGCTGAACGCAAACGGGCACTCACGTTGAAAATTACATTCGCCAATTAGTTGAATACACCCAACTCAATCCGATTCTTGACTCGCCGCTACGGGTGGCAAACGAACTGAAAATTGGGGCCAGGTAAGGATAATCGGAATTTAGAGCCATCGCGAAGACTTTCGGCCTGCCCTAGACTCAGACAAGGCCCCGAGCCATGAGTGGTGTCACACAGAAATAGAGGGCAGGTACGCGTATTCGTTCTCGCTACATATTGCTCTTTTGGCCGGCCCGTATATCATGTGCCAGTGGGAGTAAGAGCGTCTTCTTTTGAAGATGTGTTGACGGCGACGAATTCAATTGCGACACGTATGTATCTTGGTCGCGATTTGACGGATGAAATCGAGAAGGATGAAGTGCGAAGACGGCTCAAGGATGCCGGCGCCCCGGCGGCATGTGAAGATGTACAAGAGACGGAAACTCGGTCTGCACAACGATTTGAGGTGGAAGAAGCGAGCTTGAAGGGTTTCCTGCAAGTAGTTTTTGCGTGTAGTATACTATTCGAACGAGGTTGTGAGGCGTAAGTAGCCTGTTGAGAGCCTAAGATAACCAGGCGTAGCATCTGTTTCTTGAGTGTTGCACGCGGATTTGTCAAGAAAGGAGGACCTCCGTGAGCAACAGAAAGGAAGGAAAAGATATGCATCATGACAGACGACGCGATAGTACATCAGGCAAGCTCAGTCAAATAGCGGCAACTAATTATTTTCTAGAAATCTCGCAAACTCCCACGTTCATGGGCGACGCGCGTACCTTTATTCATTCTCCTGCATCCCGGAGAATGAGTAATTAAATTTAGGATTAAGAAGGTTCGGCGGAGAGGTTCGGCGTAGTCAGCGTGACCGAATTACTCACATCGCTACAATATCATCTGGGTATAATATAAAGGTTGGCCTCTGATTATTTGCCGTTGCCCCATCCCAGGAGCCAAGTTTATCATGTCCGCATACAAGTCCTTCGCCGTCGTCGGAGGGGGTTCGATAGGACTACCCGTCGTCATCGCGCTCGCTTCGCACAACGTCTCTGTCATCCTCCTCTCGCGGCCAGGCTCCCCTCCCAAAACCGTACCATCAACGGTCGAGGTCGTCCAGGTCGACTACAGCGATACCACAGCAACGGCCGCGGTATTCAAGCAGCACAAAGTCGACGTGGTATTGTCGACTATTAGCTTCTTCGCACTTTCGGCGCAAAAATCATTAGTGGACGCCGCAAAACTCGCAAGAGTGAAACTATTCTTGCCCTCCGAGTTTGGGGCTCCGTCTGACGGCGACCCAGCGGGTATCCACAGTCGGGCGGGAGGCATCGAAGCCAAGCAGGACATCATAGGTGCGAAAGGTACATTGCTGGTGTCATGTATAATGCTCATAAAGTCATCAGAATATTTAAAATCCGTTAAAATTCCTTCTCTCAGAATTTTTGTGGGTCCAAGGGTGGAATTCAACCTACCAGTATTGACCTCCGAACGACCAGACTGGCCTCTTCACCGAACTCATCCCCTGGCTTGTTGGACATCCAGAGCATGGGAAAGTTAGAATCGTAGGCAAAGGGGAGGCGCCTGTGTCCTTCACCTCTATCGCCGACGTTGCAGGTGTGTGGTTGAAATACCTCTGGGTAGCTGGCTATAACCTGAAGACAATTGCAGGATTTGTGGCATATATACTGACGACCCTGCCGCCCAATGAGCTAGAGAACCGGATTCTGAGGCTCGAAGGCGAGCGAGCGAGTTTCAACGAGATCGGAGAGCTGTTCAAGGCCCCGGTGGAACATGTTGACCGCATCATGGGAGAGGCGGGCGACGTGAAAACGGGGTTGTTGGCGCTGCTTTGTAGCGGCGCGGGAAGCACGGGATGGGATGAAATCAACGGAGTAGAGAGATCGGGAAGTGAGGCCGCCGGAAGCGCGAATGCATTGTGGTCTGGCCACCATTGGAGAAGTATCAATGAGGTGCTTAACCTTTGAATGGATAAGGGTACACCGTCTCAATGGAATGAATTTAACATGAATTTGCTGAAAGTTCAACTTAGCCTATGCGCTCAGGTTGAATGATTTGAATTCAATATCTTCAGGAGTTGAACATACAATGTGTCTTCCTTCCTTGTCAAAATAACGACTGCCAATTCAATGGCGTTGTTTATTTTCCAGGGCTCAGAAATGTCTGTCTGTGTTCAGAACTAGTTTCGATCCGTAATGGTAGCAGAGGGGGTTCAAGTTGAGTTGGATACCAACCAGAACACAAATAGTGAAGTGGCAGCATGGGAGATCATTTCATTGGTCGGCTTGTCTTCTGCCTTCATTCGCCATATCCAACGAGCTCGTAACCACCAACCTCAGGCTTGGACACATTGGCAGGGATGATTACCGAACCCTCAGAGCGTGCTCTCTCGTCGATTCTGCGTTGTGCTTGTATCAACTGCTTCTCTTCCGCACCATCATCCTGCCCCAAATCTAATTACCTGCAAGTCCTCTGACGCACAGTTCTCTCTCAGACAGAGTACTTGAAAAGCGGTGATCTATTCCCGACCGAACATAGTTCTGCTGGCGAAGTATGCATAGGATGTCCTCCAATTATTCTACGCCATCCCTGTGTATCGTTTAATGTAAGAAATGCTTGATCCAAAGGTACCCATTTCCGTGAAAACTTACTTCTCTGTATTTCCTTTAGTTCTACAGCGGCGGGTCGAAAGCTTGCGGCAGTGAACTCAGCTACGGGGATATGAAAGAGTTCAGGAACAATAGTGTACACTGTGCCTGCATCACCTCTTCCTCATCCTGCTGTTTTTTTGAGTGACCCGAGTACCCTAGCTTATTTTACGATGCTGCGGCCTGCATGCTTGAATTTACACAATCTTTCTCTCATTTGTACAATGATCAAACCAGCAATACACTCCATTATGACAAACTTAAACAACGACGTGGACACCAACTGCGACTGGCAACGGCTCAGGAATCTTGAAACACGCCATGATCAGTAATAGCTTCGCCCGAACTGAACCTAGAATAGCATTTCAAGATAAGTCAAGATGAACAGGAAGAAAAAAATGGCTAGACGGTACCTTGGATTCGGAGGTCTTCTCTGCTGCATCGGAGCCCTTGTTTTTCTCAGCGGCCTGGGTTTTTTGGGCAGCTTGGGCCTAGGATGAAGAGTTGTTTTCAGCTATCAAACGATTAGGACTGGGTCTTACGCTCGATACCAAAGAAGCGACAACGGACTGCAGAGCGCATTTTAGCAGACTGTCAGAACTTAGCGTGGACAACGTGCCTTGGAATCTTCCTCAGCGCCGGTCTCATTCTTGCCTGATTCATCAGATGCTTCAGCGCCGCTGTTCTCGCCATTTTTTGACTCTTCCTGCCCATTGGCTTCGTCGGCTTTGTTGGCTTCGTCGGCTTTATTGGCTTCGTCGGCTTTGTTGGCTTCGTCGGCTTTGTTGGCTTCGTCGGCTTTGTTGGCTTCGTCGGCTTTGTTGGCTTCGTCCTGGCCGTTGGCTTCGGTAGCATTGTTCCCGCCGTTGTTTTCTGCCTCGTTATTGGCTCCGTTCTCGTTGTTCTGACCGGTTTTCTCATCCTCCGCGTTGGCGCTCTCGACGCCAGAGCCCCCAATCAAATTTACTGCCGTCAAGAGTGCCTAGATCGAGCTGGTCAATTCCATTCCTCGCCATTTGACAATGAATTCACCTTCACTGTTTCCAGGTCGCTGGCCAGCTCCTTGTCGTCGCTGACGGGAGTGGAATGAGAAAATGCAAGTACAGGGGATTGAAGAGCCCGACATACGTTTTAGTTTCGTCTAGGAGGGCAATGGCTGAGGACAACAAGGTAGCAACGACGTTTGCATTCGCGTTCTGGGAGGCAATATGTGATAAGAGATTTGCCCGACGGGACCAGAGTCGGCTGCGTACCTGGGCCTCTCCAGCGGGTGCCGCAACGGCTTCGCCCTCGGCACGGGCGCCGAACCGCGAATGCAACTGGAGCGGGGCCGCACTCGCCGTGAAGAAGGAGGTCGCCAGCACCGAGACGAGGAAAGTGGTGGAAAAGCGTGTCATAATCGGTGATATGTGAAGATAGAAAGTAAGACCAGAGCCAAGCTGGAAGATGAGGAGAAAGGTGGAGGAGAGTGTAAATTAGGTGAAAGGAAAAGGAGGACCAGGCCTGCAAAGAAAGAGAATGTTTGATGATGAAAGAGAGACCTTGGCCAAGCTTTTATAGAACCTCGAGGCGATGCTCTCCGCAATCGTGGCCGCTGTAATAGCCCAGAGAAACATTACTCTGGGATAAATCGCCGATAATATCCGGCCGATCAAACATCTGCCACCCAAAACACAATGCAGCCTGCCGCTTGGCTGAGGATCGTGGATGGCCCGGTAATGGGTGTCTCTAAGGCTAAGGCAACCAAAGAAAAGGCCCAAACCTTTCCACTTGATCCTTGCTTGATCAATGATGTATGGCGCAACGATAGGTTTTCGGAGCGTCTCTATGGCCAAGGTAATCCAAGGACCGGCCAAAAAGCGGATGAAAACTTCCACTTGGTTTTATGTTCCAGATAAGGAGCAGTGTTCCGGATGTCGCCACTGTATCAGACTGGGCGGGGCGGCGCCCAGAGATATTGGGGGTGATATTAGAGCTAAATTCCATCGGGCTGTGGTGTCCATTATTTCCTAGCTGAACATGACAGAGTCAATTTCAAAATAACGGGCCCAGGTCATGGGATTACGACCTATATTTCATCGAGGCTTGATAATTTGGACAGCGATGCCGTCTGTACCCATTGATGACACTCCCGATCTAAGAATCCAGCTAGACGCGTACAGTGTGAAAATCGATCCGATGATGACGCCGGCGCCGCGCTAGCGCTACAGTCGGACATCGGTCGCCTTGGGGAAACAGCCTTTCCATCCAAAATTTAAATCGCCTAGTGCTGCAGAGTGCTGCATGTTTCGAAGTTTGGTACGGGAATCAAGTCTTTGGAATCGTCCAGGTGGGGAATGCCCGCAGCGGATGGACTACTCTTGCGACGACGACCCCAGGATATAGCGGATAACATAAGTTTCATGCATGTCGGGCGATGTATGCCAAGGGCGCCGAGGATAGAGATCCTTACTCACTGGTGAATAATTTCAAAGCCGAGACCAACTAGTTTCGTGCCGCCGCGCCGCTGATGAGCCATTCTGAGAAAACAGTCCGATCTGAAAGCACGGCTAGGAGCGCAGATAGTACATCATGGTGGCACTGGCGCAAGAGCTGGTCACCTTGGGAGAAAGCCGATCTGCAGGACAGTGTGAGATGACACAGGGGGCGACGTATGAGGCTTGGGCCGCTTGGCGTAGCGATTATGGTTGGCGACGTTAGGCGTCACTGAGTCAAAGTCTCCGGGTCCAGTTTACAGTGGGCTCGGATGTATCCGGTTTGCGTCCATCAATGGCTCAGTGGACCGCCGAACGAGAACCTGACCTGAAGCGCGGTGAAAATGAGATGGATGTTGCGCACAAGAGATGATGTCAGTGCGGGAACTACCGATCAATGATGTTGCCGTTCACGGTCACGTTCCTTTGGCGCGTAGATATACTTCTCACGACATGACCACCTGAACAACTTCACGCCGCGTATGTGGCCCGTAAACAATAATTGAAGGATCGGACTCTCCAACAAGGCAGAATTACTAGTTTCGAGTGTGACCTGTGACCGCGACTTTCGAACCTGAGCTTTCGAAAATGGGTCGGGGAAGGGGTGACGCGTTTGCTCGCTGTTCTCTCATACTATTGAGAAATAAAATACCTTGAACATACGATCAATCCACTGTGGGACACACTTCTCAGGTAATCCACAATATTGGAATTCCGCTTGAATTTGAAAACGTTGAGGAAAGTTTGAGCAAAGTACAAGAAAGCGGTGTTGAAAATACCACTCATCGAAAGGTAACTTCTTGTGGTGTATTGACGCGCTTCGCGTCCCGCTGAGTCCGTAAACGGCATATCCGAGATCACCGAGCACCTCCGATCCAAACACGACCTCACGCGTCTTGCTTTCTACCACCACCACGTCGCGCCGCCCGTCGTCCTACTCGAATCTCGTCCCCCGTACTCGCTCCTACACGTTCCCCGATGCTGCCGCACCCATTCACTGCCCCCGCTTTCAAGATTAGCCAGCTCCATTTTATCGTACAGCCTTTTGGTCTCTGACCCAGTTCTTCCATTTCTTCTCCTATTTCACTTACTATTTATTCTGTATCTAGTAGCTCATTCTATACGATTCTTTTTGCCCCCGATTCCGTCCCTCGTCGCTCCCAGCCCTCGTCGTTGCTGTGGATAGGCCCAGGCTCTTGAGCTTTCTGTTGTTCCACCTCGCACACACACCTGTTCCTTCCTTCCGCGCTCGCACGGTTGGTTGGTCTGTCAGTATACACTGACTGTACAAGACTAGTTTTTACCCTGCTCCCGATTTTTCTTTTTGGCCCAAACAATTTATATACACGCGCGCTAAGAAATGACGTGCCGAGAAAAATGCGAGATGATCTCGGCGAATTTCCCAACAATTTATCTTGAATACGATTGGCTATCCTTAGTCCCCAGGAGGATTTCGCTCCGGATAGACTTGGGATGCCGCAATCACTTCAGTCTCGACACTTGGGATTTCAAGTCACTTACGACCAATCCGCCCAGCTTGAAGCTCCAATTTTGGGGTACAGGCCTCAGGTACCTCTCTAATAGTCTCACTCTTTTCTCACTCTTTTTTCTCTTTTTTCGTCTTTTCGCAACTTTAATTTGGCCGATCATCCACAGGCATGGGATATGAGCCGTTTTTCAGGGGATAAAAATTTGGCATCAAGTCGAGCACATTGTCGTATTAGAAGAGATAATGCGCCAACGAGACGATCCATTACTGATGAAATCGGACTATGTAACCTCGGATCAGGGAACTTAAGCTTGCAACAGTCGAAATATTTATTTGAGTACGGAGGGGATTACAGAGCTCCAAATTTCCACAGAGTTGATACCAGTGAGATCAGATGAAGTGAACAAGGTCAGCTCCCCATTTTTGGGCCTATCAAATACTGTATTCAACTCCGACGTGATGTTACGAGGGCCGACGTCAAATGCCGGTATACAATCAATTTTGACGGAGACACCGAGGTACAATTGAACCTGAAGGTTCCAGAGGCCCAATCCCAATTCATATTTATATTTTTGCCCACCTACACCAGCATCGAGCCAAATGAATCGGGCTCACATATCTTCGAAGGTCAGAGCGACGCGAGCGGATCAGAGCCTCAGCAAGATTATGAATCGGCATCGACAATCATTCCGCTTTTGTGCTGCCCACGCATAAATACTTAGGTCGATGGGTAGTGTAGCCCATAGGTAGGTAGGTAGGTAGGTAGAATTACTCGGCACGGTCCCGCTCAGGAACGCCGGTTCCACGGATTACTCCGGTGTACACGCACTATGTAGCTACACCATCTTCCGTGGGCCTCTCAGTATTCCGTTAGCCGAGCTCCCGGTCGCAGCTGTCAGTCGAAACGTTCAAACTCGCCGGCGTAGAGCTAAAAAGATAAGGAGAAGCGAAATAAAAGTTAGCACATCAACAGGATCAGCCCTCTGGATCAAGCATTTAAACGAAACACAGGAACGGCATAAAACAACTCGAGGACATCAAACGCAAATTTTGCAACCAAAGGGATCGTCGATCTCGGATAGATAATAGCCTTCAAGAATTCAGTATTCGAGAGTGCCATCATCTGGATGCGTAGGTCTGGGAGGTCGGTGAAAAGCTTCGTTAGGAATTTAGCCCGTAAATCAACGAGGACGTCCGAGGACTTGCAAGTGATTAGGGCGTGTTCCGGCGTTTCTACCTCGCTCTTACATAACCTACACAACCTTTCCGCTCGAGGAACTGGTTGATGCGCATGATCGACGTAACGCAAGACTTCCACGGCTAACAAGTGTGTCGAGAGTAACACGGAGGTAATAGCCTCTCTGTGTTTCTGAGTCTTCACGAGTGTTAGGTAATGCCGCATGCAAGAAGTGACTTGGGTTGGTCCCTTGTCCTTTTGAGGTTCGCGCCGACTGTGTAGCAGATAAAGCTTGTCAGATGAGTCAATTTCCCCTTGTAACCATTCCAGCATAAGCTTCTGCACCAGCTTGGAGTAATCTTCGACGTCATCAGAAGAAGTTTGACGTGTTAGAACCAGTTCAGGGCAGTGGAATGGTAGTCTCGAAGCGGCCTTGATTAAGTCGCTGACCCAAGATTTTTTACCGTTGCCAGATAGATCAATAGAGCTAATCAGAGCGGCGCGGGCGTAGTGATCATCATTGAGGCCAAGGAAATAACGCAGGTGGCTGAGACCGAGAAGAAGGCGACGGACTCTGATGGGCATGATACCAGTCTCGGTGAATAGCGGGGCAATCATCGACCGGCGATGGAGATTGAGCATTTGGCGGATGAAGTTAACTTGAATTACGCAAAGCTGTTTCACGTGCACGTCTTCACTGTCCGGTGAGATTTCGCAACCATGGATCAAGTGACAATCGACGCGGGCCATGTATAGCTGTTTCAATTCTCTAGGTGTTAATCTTCCCGTCATGTCTTCAATTGCCATGATCCGGTGCGCGCAGTAACGGGCAGTGCGTGCTTTGGCTTTGTAATGATCTTGAAACATATTTCTGGTGTCGGTCCGCAGATTGACGCCAACGTACTTCTCTTCTGTTTTCACAGAGATCTCGGTTGTACCCAGATGGAAAGTTGGGAGCGGAGAAGTCGTGGCCCCGTAGATCAAGATAATCGTTTTGATTAAGTTGACGAGGATAAAGTTTCTTGCGCACCAGACTTCCAACGTGGAGAGTTTTTCACGAAGACCCCGGATGGATAGAGAGACAATGAGAAGATCGTCGGCTTGAGCAAGTAGGGAGATTCGGACTGCAGCAAGGAATACGTCATCCGAATCCGGCATCATTGACAGATCCGCGAGAAATAAGTTCCACAAAATTGGGGAGGCCGGATCTCCAGTCAGTAATCCAATGAGAGCTTTGAATTCGGCAGATCGCGTGTCCCCGTGCTTCACGTAGTATACCATGCGATCGTATAACATACGAAGCCAATCAAAGATTGCACCTCCCATTCCCATTCGGAACAATTTTAACCACAATGTTGGTTGGTCCGTGGAGGGAAAGGCATTCGTAAAATCGACGCATGCAACATACATTGTTTTGCCGTGCGCTCTCGCCCATTCTTTTAAGCACCGGAGGATGAATGGGTTGTTATTGGTGCGGTAACCTGGTCTAAATCCGTTTTGCCATGGTGGAATTAAACCTCTTGCTTCTGCCCAGTCAAAGATGCGCCAATGAATTAGGATAGTTAGACCTTTAAGAAAGCAGCTCTGGAGTGCTATGAGTCTGTAGCTATCCGGGTTGTCGTGCGGTTTCAATCGCTTGAGGATCCCGATCATTGCTGATATAAACCATATAGATGGGCCTCCACGGCGGTCAACACATTCGTTGCATAGATAAGCCAAATCGTCATTCGGTATCTCAAGTAGCTCCGCATAAGAAGTGTGATCTTCGCCTTCAGCGCTGTCAAGAGAGTGCTTGCGTATGTGGTCCTTTAGCCGGCCCATGTCTTCGTCGCCCCATCTTTCGCTGAAGAAGCCTTCCTCGCTATTGTCTTCGGTTGTGTCCGGAATCAAACCAGCCAGAATTGCGTTCATCTTGTGCTGGGTAGCGTCAAATTGAGACGGCAGAATTTCCGGGGGCTTCAGACGTTTTTCAAATACGTCTTTGAGACTTGCGGCAGTTACCGAAATTGGAGCCGGCTTTGGATCTGCCAGTTTTTTAATTTCCTTCCAAAAGGCGCCGCTTGACGGTGCTTCCATCACTCGTTTTCGGTTCGCATCCATTAGCGCTTTGAGTTTATCTCGGCCTCTGTGGGTTTCGGGGAGTGCCGCGCGCGTTTGATGGGGGACTGCTGGTTGGATATTGTCACTTGGCACGTCTGCGCTGACCTTTGCAACCTCCGGGATGATAGGCATCGTGTCGACAGGGGGGATGGGAGCGACGAACTGAGCCGTAGTTCGTGGTAGTGAGCAGGCCCGAATTGCGGCAGATTTCGCTTCTATGAGATGACCATGCTTAGGCGCTACGTCCTCCTTGATGAAGGAAAATTCTACGGGAGCCAAGCGTGCCTTGATCGACAAGACCAGAATTTTCTTCAAGTCCCCGTTTAAATCGCGCCAACCGCATGCTTGGTTTCTGGCAGCATGGTAAACCGCAGCTTGGATTGCGTAGTGGGAACGAGTAGATATGATGATGGACTTGAATACCGGCGCTTTTTGAAGCGCTAGGATAACTGCTAGCAGCTCCGCACGTGGACCAGTTTGTTGTCCAGGTACTCGACTTACAGCGTTGAGACGAGCGTTTGGACCCCAGTAGGTTGCGGCGCCTGCAGATGCAGAGATTTTACCTGCGTTGGTGCAAACACCATGTACGGCGACTCGCAATGGAGTGGTAATCGAAGTCACCGGGCCATACAGCGCTAAGAGTTTTTTGGCCTCGTCTTTGCCGGCTTCTAGAGTACTGATGAATAGCTTGTCCAGTTCGGTTTCATCCGGGAGGGAGAAGTCAATTTTTCTCTTTTTGCGGGGATTGGCGAAGAAAAGGTTTTGCGTATCAAAGTCTAACTTCAGATTGAGGATGGTCGCCGAATGATCGTAGCCTTTTACGCGATCACATACGGTGAAGCTTTCAATTTTTTCGAAGCTTGATTTGGAGCAGGCAACGTAGTCCACGACCGTCCTGCGCATGGTCTCTTCAGTTTTCCCTTGAAACGATGTAAAGTTTCCGCTGTTAGGACCGAAGCAAATTGCGCCGCTGACAAAAGCAAGTCCGTAATCGCCGAGCATGTTGCACAGCCAGTTGCCTCGAGTCGAAGATTGGGCCGTGTCTTTGGAGCAGCGAGGGGGATCGGTGGGGTACGCGAGTTTTGATCCCGTTCGGGCGTTCAAGTCGCCGTGGAGTGAATATTCCAAGTTTGCCGCGTATGCGAGTGCAATTGAGGATTCCAGAGCGGCGCAGGGATCTTTTTCGAGGACCCCGGCCCATTGGGATTGTTCCGGTAGCAGGTAGGCATTGTATACGAGGTGGTTAGAAATTTGGATCACCATGAAATCTGGACCCGAGAAATCTTCTCTGTATTTGAACGGTATCGTTGAACGCATTACGATTGCAACACCTCCCCAGGATTTATCGAAGGAAGCCTTCGGACGTCGGGTGCGCGATAGAATTAAATAGCCTGGAGGAAGCTCGATTGATTCGTGCTGCTGCGGGCGTAGGTGAGTTTCTTGAAATAAATTAATGTCATACTTTTGGAGTTCTTTACGAAAGTCCGGGCAGCTCATTTGTAAAGAAAAGGCACCATTGATATTCCAGCTACGAATAGAGACTACATGAGTAGTATCAAGAGGGTGTGTAGAAGGTATAGAAGTAGGAGGTGTAGAAGGTAAAGAATTAAAAAGCGGGGCGGAAGGTGGGATCAGAATCCGATCATTTTGTGTGGAGGGGTGTGGAATGTGGAGCGGTGACGCAGAAGATAAAGAATGTACGGTACGTGGGGCCGCGGACGACGACGCGGAGAGTGGTGAATGTGTGGAAGGTAAATAAAAAGGGGGGCGAGCTGCCCTCAGACATTTGGGCGGGCGATGCAGCATTCATACCCGACGCGCGAGTTGGTGTTCCACGCCTCGATGAACCAGGTGGCGACGGACTCGGCTTCGAAGACGAGGACGGCGGTCTCCTCGTCGGGGCCCTTGCGCGATGTGATGCGGGCCGAGCGCATGGTGGCGATCACGCTCAAGATGAGGTTGCGAGGGGCGAGGTGCCACTTCTTATCCCAGTCCATCGGCCCAAAAAGGACCTCACGGGAAGGGTCAGTGGGGACGCGGGGAGGGCCGCCCGGGGGGGCACGAGGGAGCATGGCGGGGGGAGGGGGTGGAGCGATCGGGTAGGGGGAAGGGCGTCCGACAGGCGCAGCGGCGATGGGTGCGACGGTGGCGGGTGCGGCGAGCGCGTGCAAAGGGGCGGCGAAGGCAGGAGCGGTGAAGGCGGGCGCGAACGCGGGGGAAGCGAATTGAGGGGCGGGGGGGCCGTGGGCAAGGAGAAGGTGGGTGGGATGACCACAGCGGGGGCGTGGCGCTTGGCTGGATGCTCGAGGTCATCCTCCTCGCGGCCGCGTTTGGTGCCGACGATCTCTTGGATGATGGCGCGGAGGCGGGCGTCATCGAAGGCGGCGGATGGTGCGATCCCCACGCCCGCGCTGGAGCGAGCGAGGAGGAGCTTGATGGTGTGGTCGTGCGAGTCGAGCGACGCCTGGAGGGTGGTGACCTCGTTCTCGAGCTTGAGGGTGCGCGCACGGCTGTCGTTGATGGCGTTGCCCATGGCGACGCCGTTGGACCCCAGCTTGTTCACGCCCTCAACGAGAGACGGGATGGCATACGAGTCAGCGGCGGCGGCGGCGGCAGGGGCAGGGCCGCGAGAGAGCATCTCTGCGGCGTCCGCTTGGAACCCGAGGAGCTGCGCTTCGAAGCCTGGGGGTTGCGTTAGAGAGCGGTGAATGCGAGATGCGATTGCATGCACACCTGCAAAGCCTTCGGCTACATCTGCGGTGAGCTTCTCCACGCGGTCGTGGATTCCAGCGGTGCCCACGGCAAGTGTGTCGAGGGCGAGTCTGTTCGCCTTGTGCTCGGGAGCGCCATAGCGCTGCGGGGGCTTTTGGGTGAGGGAGAAGTGAATCTTTTTCAGCCATGTGTGGCCCGTCGATGAGCCCGAGGGCCCGGCAACATTGGAGGCACTGGGCGGGGCAGATGCAGGCGAGGCTGGGGCGGGTGAGGGAGGAAGAGGGGTCTTGGCCTTTCCCTTATCTTTGGCAGGGCCCAAGAAATCGTCGATGAGGTCGTTGCCCTCTTCGTCGTCTATAAAGGACGAAGAGGGAGGGAAGCAAAGAGCCGTCGCTACAGCCATTTCTTCCGCGGTGATCGAGGAAGCATGCTCAACGAGCGCGGCCAGATCCGTTGCCGCTGTTGCCGGAATGGGGGCTAAGGTGGCGCCGGGAGTTGACGTGGGGATTTCCGAGAACGAAGGAAACTGAATGAGGGTGGGAGCGGCGGTGATAGCGGGGGTATCAGCGACAGGAGACATTTTTGGAAGCGCGGGGAAGGTATTTTTGGTGGGACTACGATTATTTTTTGAGGTAAGAGGCAAGGTGTACGTGAGGTTTTTCGAGGCTTTATGGATCGATTCACGTGGTGATATGCAGTTAAGACACGTGAGTTTGTACACAGACTCCAATGAAAATTTGGGTTAGGGTCAGACAGGGAGGAATTGACTCGTATTCACACTCTGTCAGGAGAAAGTTCCTTTGAGGACGGTTCCTGTGAGAGAGGACTACACAGACTGGGTAGTGTAATCTGAGTCAAAGATTTATGAAACGGGGTGGCGCCAATCGCAATAAATTTTTAGGATGCTTCGCTATTACTGCCGACGACGGCCATTAATCAGAAGCACAACTGAACGGCTCTCGGACACCTCTGCGGACACTTTAAAAGTGTGCGGGGAGGGAGAGGACGCTCGTAACAGTGTTTTTCAAAATTAGATGGTGGTGGTACGGATCAGTAAGGATGGAATGAGTTGTGGCCAGGGAGCATGGCGGGGGGAGGGGGTGGAGCGATCGGGTAGGGGGAAGGGCGTCCGACAGGCGCAGCGGCGATGGGTGCGACGGTGGCGGGTGCGGCGAGCGCGTGCAAAGGGGCGGCGAAGGCAGGAGCGGTGAAGGCGGGCGCGAACGTTTGGCGTCTCCTCGATGGATGACCCCAGGTCCCTTGTGCTATACGGCGTCCTCGCTGTCCTGATAGTCGCCTCCCTCCGCAAGGCATTTCATGATCCGAAGGTGCGTGGCTCTCCGCCTGGCCAACCACATCACTTACAACCCGTCAGCTCGACGCGATCCCCGTCATGAGATCCTCTGGATTTGGGAGCTACTGGGATGCTTACAATTTTCCTGCGAATGGGCTGAACCTGATCAAAGCCGGGTACGCCCAGTACCCAGAAGGAATATTTCGGGTTGCGCGCCTCTTTCGCTGGATGTTCATAGTATCCAACCCCAAGCTCGTGAAGGAGATCGGGAGCGCACCGGAGACTGTCCTATCTTTCCACGGAGGTGTCGAATTGAATTTCCCAAGTTGGTTGCTCGACTTCATCTATTCTGACAGCGATTGAATGATCTGCAGTCAAACTCCTCATCGGTCCTGCGGTCGCCGAGAATCACTATCACGTGCATACCATCCGCACCAGCCTGACCCGGAATCTGCATGCTTGTTTCCCCGACGTCAAGGATGAGATTGTTGCTGCATTCGGAGACATCGTGCAACTACATGGCTCTGGTGGGAAATAATTAAATTATCCGTTGCATCCTTCTAGCAATTTCAGAATGGAAATCTCTCACAATGTTACCTACGACCATGGCCATAGTGGCGCGGGTTAGCAATCGCCTTTTCGTGGGCCTTCCTCTGTGTAGATATTTATGTGCTTCCCTCCTCGATTCCTGACTGAGTTCACTCAGGCAGAGATCGAACATACCTCCAGAACAATGTTCAATTCGCCCTCGACATTATGCGTAGTCGCCGGAAAATGGACTGGTTCCCATACTTCCTCCGCCCGCAAGTCGCTTTCACCGTGCAGATCTTTTGAACACTCATTCAGCAAGTACAGGCTCGTTGCTCCGTTAATCTCCGACAAAGATAAGACTATCGCAGTGGCTCTGAAAGCTTTGAGCCCGCTCATCCAAGAGAGACTATCGAAGGAGAAAGAGCTAGGTCCTGATTGGCCAGGAAAACCGGTAAATAAGGTTTCCGCACTGAGAACAGATGACTTAGGATGTCGCAGAATGATTTGATTTCCTGGCTTCTGGAGGATGCGGAGGAAAAGGAGCGAAATGCACCCTCTCTGGTGCTCCGCATCCTTCTCAGCAACTTCGCTGCAATCCACACCACTTCTATGGTTTGGTTTGTTTCTTCCACATTTGAGAAATTAGCTGAATTTCCTCCTTCACTTCCCTAGGCCTTCACCCAGGCGATGTTCGATTTGACGACCCATCCGGAGCACCTGTTGCCCATGCGTGAAGAGGCGGACCGCGTTATTGCACAGGAGGGCTGGACAAAGACTGCGCTTAACAGCATGTTCAAAATTGACAGTTTCTTGCGCGAGTCCCAACGCATGAATAATAACTTAGCAGGTGGGACCCTGGACGCAACACTACTGTCTGTACTTATCGGCTTCGGATAATAGCCGCTATGGTCCGTAAAGTTGTAGCAAAAGACGGTTTAAGGTTCTCCGACGGGACTGTGCTGCCGGAGGGCTCGATGGTCTGTGCCGCTGCACGTCCAATACATTATGATAGCTGTAAGCTCTTTCCTGTATGATTCGCTGTTTAGTGCTCAACAAACTAGCGATTCATGAAAATGCGACCGAATTCGATGGCTTCCGCTTCGCGAGGGAGCGCGCGGAGCACGGAGCTACTCAGGATTCCAGCCAAGACATTTTCAAGCGCCAGATGATTTCGACTGGTCCGGACCACTTGGCTTTCGGGACGGGGAAACACGCCTGCCCGGTCAGTCTGGGTTCGCATTTATCGGATCTCTGTAACTGAAATTTGCGTATTTTTTCTCCTTCTCCAGGGAAGATTTTTCGCGGCGACAGAACTGAAGGCGATGCTTGCTCATGTAGTCATGAACTACGATCTCAAGGCCGAGCTGGAGGGCGTGCGCCCACAGGAAGCTGTCTCCGGGCTGGCAATATCTCCAAATGCAACCGCCAAGGTCCAGTTCAGGAAGAGAATTGATCTGTAGGATGGAGATCAACTCGAGTGAACGTTGAAATTGGGGAGGCTATTTACAGCAGATCTCAGTTCAAGCACATCAGTAGCGTTGTTCATTTGCTAAGTAAGAAGGTCGAGCTGTCTACTCGTTTGAATGATGAATCAGATATCGCTACCTCATGTCACAGTCCCAAGATTTATTTCTGTGGGATTGTTAACCAATCGCCGCTTTACCTCCGGCATCGCGTAGCCACGTCGACGACCGTGCATTCCACAACGGCGAATCCCATGGACGACTCTATCCGCAGCCTGCAGAGTTCGTCTCACAGTCTCTTCAGTCATATACGGGGTAAGTAGTAAGACTGTAGCTACTAGTATGCAACGGGCCAGGGGAAATTGCCGCGCCTGCCGCGCATTGCCGCGGCACTGCCGCGGCATCCTTATGCATCCTTATGCATCTTTTGGGAAGCCACCCGGGGTATTCTGGGGACTCCATTCGGGTCGGTAACACTTGGAGGCATTGGCAGGGACTATCAAAGACGTGTCTTGGGTGAATTCAATAAAAAACAGGGCAGTATAAGTAACAAATGAGGTTAGATTGAAGTTGAACTTTCTATTTCTTGCTCTCCTGCCTTCAAACATGTCTCAGAAGTGAAAAGACCGTCAGGGAAGTGATATAAATCACTTTCAACTAACCTTGATGATGCAAGTCTGCGCAGTAGTACCGCGGCAGGTGCGCGTCACTGCCGCGGCAATGCGCGGCAATGCCGCGTCAATGCGCGGCAGTGCCGCGTCAAGTCCCTGCAGTGCCGCGTCAATAACCTGCAGTGTTCCCTCACCGTTCATTGAACAACTGTCAATTATTTTCATCCATTCCCGATGATTGCCTCTCCTAGAATTATTGACGTGGTAGTCTGCACACAGTGACACAGTGGCTGTGTTTTTACCGCGGCACGCACTGCATAGGTACTACACGGCTTCTCCACCTTTCCATCATAGTCCTAGTCTATGTCAATGTGCATCACCGCTGCCTCACTGTCACAGCATTGCGCATCACTCAAATGAAGAGGTGTCCTTTTGGTTATGAAATTTTCCGCGAGAGAACCGCCAGTCCTGAGTTGTCCGACTCTTTCTTGACTGTTGAACCATATTGAGGCCGGGATAATTCGAAATTGCATGGGAACTCGAAACGTTTGATATTTCACCTCTGCTTTCGTGTCATTTAGTTGCTTCTAACCATTTTTCTTGCAGATCCTTGTGGGTGTACCATTATCGAGGTCAGGAATTAGGGCAGCAGGACACAACAGCCAGCCAGTTTTCCTGTCTTGATTTTTCAGTTCCTCCACATGAGAATTCTGGTTATGTCTGTTAGCTGTATGGCCGACTGCATCCTCATTTGAACTGGGCAATGTGACCAGGTAATATAAGAGGAAACTAAACAACTGTTTCGCTGCCGCGCAGCCATTGCACGTCATGCCGCAGCAAGTGCGCGGCAACCCATCGTCCTTTAATCTTATCCGGACAGAGCTGTTCATTGTCAACATAACATTCAAATGTAGTTCACATTTTAATTTTGACGCCCCACGGCTGCAGTCATGGTTGAGTCTGTCAGTACCCTTGAACTCATCTATGGTGCCAGCCAGCATTATGAATGGTTGAACCGGGGTGCAGCACTACCCTTGGCTTCCCAGTTTCTTCATTTGGCTGTTCCTCATGGATGCTCTGGACCGTTCACTTCATCTTCTTTGAGCTCAACTAGCTTCGGGCATCTCGATGATCGCCAATTACATACCCACTGGCTCTATACAGTTTGTATTGGTATTTAAACTTAATCGCTTCAATTAAATTCCTGGATTTTAGAGGTTAAAGACCCTGTGCAAGCGAGTCTCTCGTCAAACGAATGCAAGCTGCAGTCTGGAGAATGAGGTTCACCAACTGCCAAGAAAGTCTTGAGGAGACAGATGAAGCACGGCCATTCCCTGAGGTCACAAGATGGGGCGGTCCCAGATCCAGCATATGAAAGTACTAAGCTTAGGTCAGGGTGTGTATTAGCCTCCTGAATCTTCATATTCCTAGTGGCAAATCTACACCTGCTTTCTCCACCAATTTTGACAAGGTACAATGGAAGTTCCCCTTTGAAACCTAAAAAGAAATCCTGGCAATTCATAGCAGTAAGAGATTCATTACTAGAAGAGGGATTGCAATTCAAAACCGGAAAGGTAGATGTCGAGGACTCTGGGTATTTCATCCACTGCGGCGCTATGTACGCCGTATTTTCAACCCTGACTTGAGAATTTTCAGGCTGACCAAAGGAATCAGTTTCAGCCACGGCATATTCACTGAACAGGTTCCAATCTGGTGAGCTCTCCAGCTCAATATTGAACGAATATTGAACGCACTGAGAAACAACCAGGCCCAGGCAATGTATCTGATGGATAAATATATACATATGAAGTCTTTTCATTGAAGTGGATGTCGTTGTTGTCCATTCAATTTTAATAACTGAACCAATTCCCGGGCATCTCGGGGCTGACCGAGTGAACAGTCGTCAGTGAACTCATAGCGGTTCGTGGAATGAATATCTGGTAATGTGACCCAAATTCAGGCATACTTGCACTTTCACGACACGAACGTCGTGGATTCTGAAGCTTGCTCCAAGTGAACTGCCTCAGCTTCAACCTGGAGACTCACATCCTACACCCATGACATTCAGATACATCCCACCTGAAATTAAAATCGTACCTCCCCGCTCAACAGAGTCTCTACCAGGTTTAACTGCTGCGAGATGCGGTAATTACCACAGGATAACCAAATTTCGACCCAAACTTAGAGATACTCTGGCCATTTGCTTGAATAATTCCGGGGCATCCAAGCAGATCCAGGGATGTGTTATGAAAGGATCAGAAGAGTTAAAGGCCGGGAAAAACAACACGGAAGGCATGGTTGCCGCGGCCGTGGGGCAACATAATTCATTCTCGTGTTGCTGATTTAATTTCAAACTGGGCAATAGGGGACCAGTCGAGCAGAGCGGACTCCCCCAGTTCCCGTGCTCAGCACACCCAAGCTCAATCTCTCTTCTTTTCCTCCCTGTATTAGTATTAAATTGTGCAATAGATATACAACGCTTTGCAGACGATACTCTTCACGAAGTCAAAGTGGGCGATTCCCCTGGCATTCTTTCAACTGGATCAGGGAAAATTCAACGTCTAGAAAATGAATTGCTAGCCTGGGGTGAAAAGTCAGTGCCACTGAATGTGACTCTGCCTGAACCATCTTAGGAATCCCGGTATTCTGTAGGCCAGCAAATAACTGAACACAGCACAGATTAGAGTCTGCCACGCGAGAGAATTCTGTGCCTTGAGATTTCCGGGTGTCAAGCATTTGTAACACTCGCGTCCTGTAGCTTCTGTAGTGGACCAAGATACAATGAAAAAACAAACTTGAAGCAATGTCTTACTCAACTATGTTCAATGTCAGTGTTCACTTGTGACCATATTTAGTGTCTAAAAGCACTTTCAGAAGTCTAAAGGATTGAAAGAGTCGTGAGGAATGCTCAAAGGTTATCCCACCGGTGTTTAAAGTTGAAGTTGTTGCAACTTGGAAGCGATGTGCCGTCAACATGTATGAGTCGGGCCCCTCGATTCCACGAGCTACGACACTTAGCACACTTTCTCAAGACGTTTTTCATCGAATGGATCTCTTCAGGCAGCTCATTTTCACTCTTGAACCTGAAACTAAGCAGATAACATGAGTTTAGTCAAACTTTGGGAGAGATTTTTAGCATACCTATTGCGTGGCTTGTACACACCGTTTTGACGTCCAGACGAGGTGTTTAGACGATAAAAGTCCAAGACAGGTCGAATTGGGACCTAGAAATGTACGTGGAGAGAAACAGAGGCTGCGCGGCACTTCTACCCCTCTGCCGCGGCAATAACACAGCCACCGCCGCGTAAATGCGCAGCAGTACAAACACAAGTTGCCTTTTCACAAACAAGGCACCTACAATTCACTCTAATCGATGTGATGGCTTTAAATTTGACTCTACTTAGCTTGATTCCCCAGTTTCCTGACCAGAAATTCGTGTCATACAGCCGACTCTAGTCCTAAAATGGGGGATGATTTAGGTCTTCCAAAAACAAAGCTCATCAAGGGGTTGTTCTGGTTCAAGCGATGTATTGGGACGAGAAAACGTCACATAGACTGGATCTAAGGCCAGAAAACAACTGTAGAATGAACCAGAGCTTGCGCGGGACTGCCGCGGCAAAACACAGCCACCGCCGCGTCAATGCGCGGCAATACCGCGTCAGTGCGCGGCAGTACCGCGGCAGTCGCGGCAATTTCACCCAGCCCGTATGCAACTGCTCTCGACCTCCGAGGACTCACGTGCTCTGTTGTAGCCGCCGACGCAGCCGCTCTTTCTGACTTCTACATAGCAAAGAATAGATTTTTTGTGGAGGCAAACAAATTGCTCGGGAGCACGACCATCGCCGCCTTGTTTCAGCGCATTTTCAAGCGTTTTGTAAACTGGAACCACAAGACAGTCCCCATCGTCGCTGCTTGGCTCTTGCGGACGGATGCACCCACCATAGTGAATCTCGGTGCGTCTGGCTGAATTAGCGATACACGCTATAACTGAAAACAACCCCAAAAATAGTCAAAAAACATCGGCGCCTCACTCTGCTAGTCTCCGCTCTACTTTGCGTCGTCCCAGGCCTTCTTATACTGCCTGTGATTATCCTCACAGCCCTGGGATTTGAATACATGGGCATCAGACAAGGTTCGTGAAAATGCGTGCATTTTACGTCCTCCTAATTACATGTGCAGGGTCCCCTGCTGCGGCGTATCAGAGCAACGTTTATGGAGGATTCACTCCTGCTTCTTCTCTGTTCGCGAGATTGGAGTCGGCCGGCATGAGATATATGAACAACCCAGCCATGGATGTGGTCGGCCTGGTGGTCAGCCTGTCCGCGGGTCTCTTGGCCATCTTCGCCTGGAATTTGGAGTGAGTTTAGGGTATATGTATTCTTGGTCGACCAAAAGGAAGTTCCACATTGTTCTCTGTATAGTCTAGCAATACTTGAGCCTGTTTCCTGCCTCCGGGAAAGAAATCTGTAAGGTTAAGCGCCTGAATTTAACTTGACAAGCACCCCTTCCTTCCCAAGACGTCTTTATTACTGTCTTGCCCAATGTTATTGACGTTCATCGGTGTAATATCTTGATGAGTCTGTTATTTGCCATTGACATGCTCCTTGTAATTTCTTCCAGCACGGTTCGAACATCTCTGAATGAATGAGCGTACTCCCGACTCACTGGAATGAACCGAATATTAATCTACTGACGGTCTTCGGGGCCAATGAGCTCAAGTTGAATAATTCAAATTCAAGTCTTTACGAGCTGAACATACAACATCTCTCCTTCCTTGGCGAGATAACGACCCCCGGCATTCAATGGCGTTGTTAAATTGCGACGAAAGTCAAGCCTTACCTAGTATAGCTCGAATCCCTAATGGTTGCAGAGCGGATTCAAGTTGAGTCGGATTCTGATCACCTCGTACCTGTAACGATGTGCATCCTTAGCGAGCAGGACGAAAAAAGTGTTCGTTATCCTATTCGGGGCTGATATGAAGTTAGCGGAACGAGCCATACCCTTTCAACTGCCACCGCAGAGCTCAAAGACACGGTTCCAGTTCTTTCCCTGTATTTATTATAAGCGTGCCATAAACCAACTTGCGTTAATGGAGGTAAAGATTGGAGGGCAGAGCTAATTTGATGTCATTTGGCCTTTTTTCGGCCGAAAATTTTCCATCTGAGCATAGGGATATACCTAGAGTCAGGCCGCCGTAAAATAAATATTCAGAGAACCTTGAGGTTAATTATAAGTTGTCCGCGCGAGCCAGATTGCAAACCACCTGCCTTCCCGCTTTCCACAAAAATTCGGACTGGATCCAGTGTGATGAGAGGGTAACCTGTCAAACTCATTTCTCACGTCAGCTTGTTGGCGGCGCGAGGCTGCTGGAACAATAGCTTCGGTCAACGCGGACAGTAGGCAGACGGATCAAACCGTGATGTGGCGGTGTAGTGATTTCGACTCCATTGTTCTTCGCTTGTCGTCAACAATGGTTCTGGGAACTCATAAACGCGATGTGCATCGAGGCTTATTGTCTACTGTCTCGCCCTCACTCTCGAGCAGCCTCAGCCACGGAAACGACTTTGACTTCACTTGGACTCTTTGACGAGACTTTTTAACGACCCTTCAAGTTACACGATGAGCTGTGAGTCCTTGTTACTTTTTGCCTAATATCAGGGCGTTCTGACGGAAATGGTCGATATAGTGTCCTCGTACATCAAGCGCCAGACGCGCGTAATTCGCAAGAGGACTGCTGTCTCGAGTGCGGGGCTTAGTAGCATCCTGGAGGAACCCAGCAGCCTCCTGGAAAGCATCCCGGAAAAAAAACCCAAAAAGAACAGCATGAAAGCAAAAAGACGGCTCGGTGTCCCGAACCTCTCGATTCCGCATACATCGCCTCTGTTCATCGCCGTGCAAGGTCTGGATGACTCCGAATGGCGCCTCAGATTGGCCGAGTCTCTCCGGGAGGACGGTAAAGACGTGACGACGTTCGACATCCCGCGTCCACCTATACCGATCTTCGAGTTGCCGAACTCGGACGAGAGCGAGTCTAGCGGATCGGAGAGCAGCGAGGGAAGTCGGTCTGGGTCGGAGAGCCCGATGTCGAGCGGTATGCCTACGACCCCAACATCATCTCCTACGGCAGAGAGATATGTTACAGCAGAGCTGAAGGGCCAGTGTGTGATACGATGCAAGAGCATCAAACCACTTGCTATCGCCAAACGCTCCGTGTCACCTATCCCGCCTGTGCCTTCTTCGTCCATTATCTCGGTGTCTTCAGCATCTCAAGCAGACTCGGGAGCGGACGAGGACGAGGAGGATAGCGATGCTTGGCAAGATGACGATGAATACTACGCCGCGCATGCAGGCGGCTTCATCACCCTTGCCCCGCCGCTTCCGCCTTCCTTCCCCTCCTCCCCGGCTTTACCCCGCCGCGAGTCCAGAATTATCCTTGCCCCTACCGCAGTGTCCATGCGGCCATCGGGGCAACTCGACCCTGCCTACGCACCCCATCGTGCCTCAGTGCGCCTTAGCCGCGCCTTCAATATCCCCACGCGCGCACCCCCGCCCCCGCCCATTATCACTTCTGGCTCCCAGCCTCGCTCGGGCTCCCTTTCCAGCACGACTCGTTCTCCTTCGTGTTCGTCCCTTCCCTTGCTTTTCATCTCGCTTTGTGCGCTGACTGGTACCCGCTACATATAGCTTCCTCCAGCTCCAGCTCACGCCTCGCGGCCCTCCTCTCTCCCTCCCCGCCGACACAGTGTTTCCCTGCGGAGGCGCATGTCGTCCCGTCCGATGTCGATGTCGACGATGACGGGGAGTGGAAAGAGTGCACAGACGACTTCGACGAGGTGCCGCTGTCGCCCCTTGTTGTATCCGCACCGTCGGCTGAGCCCGGGGAGCTGTCTATCACCGCTGATGATCTGGAGAAGAACGAGATAGAAGAAGGGGAGAAGTCGCCCCTTCCTGCCCCAGGCCCGTACACTGGCTGGCGCTCGCCTTCGCCTTCACATTCACACTCACCCGCCGCGTCCGCAACCCCTGCGCTCGGCTCGCGCTGGTCTGCCACCACCTCCGCGCCCTCACCCCGCCCGCGGGACACCACCCCCGAGACGCCCGCGCTCCGCTCGCGCTGGTCTGCCTCCACCTCCCTAGCCTCACCCCGCCCGCAAGACACCACCCCTGAGACCCCCGCCCTCCGCTCCCGCTGGTCAGCCTCCACGACCGCACCCTCCCTACCCCCGACCCCCGCTCCCGCCCTCCGCTCGCGCTGGTCCTCCTCCACGCTCTCCTCCATCCACTCCGCGCACGCGCGCTCCCCCGCGTCGCCAAAGACGTTCTCCTTCGCGCGGCGCTACTTCCCCAAGTCCCCCAAACCCAAGTCGCCGCACGCGCCAGCAGCCTACCCCAAATCACCCCGCGCGCACGCGTACAAGGCGCACCCGCGGCCAATGGGCAGCGCGACCGTCCTCCGGCCACGCAAGCAGCAACGCAAGCTCACCGTCGCCGACGTGATGGTGGTGTGCCCCCCGCCCGCGCCGTCTGTCCTCGCGTGCGCGTCGCCGGACCTCTTCGCTTCGTTCTCTGCGCTGTCTCCTGGTGCCGCGGGGCCGCCCCCGACGCCGTACTCCGCATCCGCGCAGTGGGCCGCGTACCCCGCGTCGCCCGCGCCTGCGCCAGCGCTCCAATCGATGGTTGCGAGCACACCGAGCCCCGCGCTCTACGCGGCGTACACGACGCAGCGCAGCCCGCGGCGCCGCGCGTCGAACGCCTCGAACGTCAGCGGGTGGTCGTACTCTGCGGTGTCCGCTAGCGGCAGCTCGGAGTCGGGACATAGCGAGTGCAGCGTGGGGAGCAATGGGCTGCGGCGGAAGCCGATTCCCGTGGAGATGTTTTTGCGGTAGCGCGAAGACTCATCTTTCTATGCGCGCTGGGAGTAGTCCGCGCGGCATTCATTCCTGATTTTTTCACGTCTTTCGCATTTACTTTTGTCTTACGCCCACCGCATGCACGCTCATACTCACTCTCATACAAGTATCGTCACTCATCCCACGTAGATATTTAATGCCCACGCCACACCCACGCACTCCTTGTAGCTATATCATCATCATTTGGTTTCGCAATGACTACGAATTTCCATACAGCGCTGATCGGCGCCTTTTGCGACGCGTGCACTCTTTTGAAGTCTTGAGATTTCAATCCTGCGTTGTCTCCCGCAATTAGAGAAAGGACGCCCAACGCCACGACTTCATAGGTGTCTGTCTACACATGCTCCCAGTTAAACCTAATAAATGTAGCTGTCGTAGAAGAAAATGAAGAGAATCAGTATGATATATACCGAACAGACACTTCTCCAGCATGCAAGCGGTACCACTGTGCTCGGAAGCGCGCGTCGCGGGTCGACGTCCCCGAGAAGGGGAGGAAGTCCGCATGGCTCGCGGTGGACGCATAGACATGGTGGATGTATAGACGGCGGCTTGTCTTGCACTGTCGTTCGGCGTCGTGCGGAGGAAAGTGGTCTCGGTGCGCATCGCCTGCGTGTCGCCCGCCCCCTGCCCGCCCGTAGCCGTATCATCGCGTCAGATGCAGCCGGCGCTGGCGATGAGAAGCCGCGTTGGCGAGCAATGGTGTAGTGTGGTTCTGAGGATGAAAACGCACGCGGCGGCGATGGAAGGGCAGCCGTAGCGTGCGCTGCGCGCGCCAGGGGTGCGCGACAGGCCGAGCGGAGGCGGCGTGGGCGCAAAGGATGGGCGCGGCGCGGGGAGGCGGCATGGGTGTTCGTTGCACTTGCTACGCGTTCCGGCGATGCTGCGCGTCGTACTCCCGGTGCCGGACAGGTACTGGCTTCGAGCGGAGGATAGTGAGCCGCTGGACACGCTGGCGGGACGCGGGGAGGCGATAACCGCGACATGGGCGATGGGGAGCGGCTGCTGCAGGTGCTGCGTATGCGGGTGGGGTTATTGGGTGCTGTCTCGAGGATGCGCCCGGCGCGAATGGTACCTGTTGGAGACGCAATTGGCGCGCGAGGAGGTGATAAAAGCGGCGCTGGCGATAAGGATCGACCAGCGCGCGCGCTGCGCACGCAGGAGGTGCGGGGAAGTACGCAGGCGCGGTGACTGCTGAAGAGTCACGGTGTGCGGGAAGGCGGCGAGGCAAGGTAGGCGACGAGGAACGCCAGCGTCGCGTGTAGCTGGTGGTGCACCCCAATTTGGAGGTTCCATCGAAGGATCGATACGGACACTGTTATACCGACAGACACGTTGGCTTGGAGATAATGTTCCTCGTCTCGGCTCGAGCTGGCCTTCGGCACCGTGTTCCACTAGAGTTTGATAACCGTTTCTCTCAATGCTAACTGCAAGGGGCTGTCGTGCATTGAGCCTTTCACATTGGCGTCGGCACCGTGTTCAAGAACTTCGTGGCCTTTCTCTGATGCTATTGGCAATAGGGCGCTGTTTTCAATTCCGGGGACCATTATAAGCGGTTTTTAATTCTGCATTTGTAAAATTAAACACTCACGCAAAAAAGCTGAAAAACAGGGTTTTGTGGTGGCTAGGGTTTTTTCGTGCGCTGGCTTTGGCAAAAATGAAGCGTTAACCGATTTATGAAGGAACGAAGGCCGTAACGACGCTAGATCGATCGGTCAAGGTAAAAGGGAGAAAAGATTGAAGAAAGATGCAGGAAGACTAGGGCTAGAAGATGAGAGAAGAAACAACTATGCAGGATGACGGAGATGAGAATACAAGGAATCTAATTCATTGTGTACGGCGAGTCACTTATCAACTACTATCTAATACTGCCTGCGGACATAATTGGCTCTCAGCGCCTCGTCGTCGGTGAAACCAAGGGGGAAAAAAGGCTCACCGGCACCCTTGAACTCGTTTAGAGAGCCAACAAGCTCCCGAGTACAGCACCAACAACCGCCGCTCCACCAGTAAAGATGATCGCAGACCGAGAAGCAGAGCTCGGCTTCTTGTCATTATTCGACGTGGTGACGATGGTGACGTTGTTATAATTGGTCGAGTTGTTATTGGTTTTGCAGGTGGAGATGAATTCTGCGAGACAAGAAGCCACGATAGGAAAGTGGAAATGGATAGGAAAAGAAATAATAAGCAAAAAAATACGTCGGAGATGGATGAAGTACGGACGGTTGGCCGCAGACTGTAGCGACGAGGTCGGGACTGCATTAGCTTGTGCCTCGCAATTATAGCACACATTAATTGCGGACAGGGTTGAATTTGTACAGAGCGCATTGAGTGAATTGAGGTTCTACACAAAGATTCCAGGAAAATACAAGAGTCAGAGTCTAGTCATTAAACTACCAAAGTATTGGACGACGTACATTGATCGAATTCTTCAACGCTTCACATATATTGTCGCATTTATTAATCGGCCTGCCACCAATGGCGTTCGCGAGCGCCTGCGCGGCTGGTATGCGGTCGTTGTCATCGCGCAGCTCAAGATCGGTGGATATGGGGGCGGCGGTCACTAAGGCGATTTCAATCTGAGTGTATTGCTGAACGAGCAATGGGGAGGTTCAGACGCACCGATACTAGCAGCGAGAATTGTAGAAACCGCGACGCTCAGGATCTGCATTGTCTTGTCTCGTAGAGTGTGCGTGAATCAAGTGCGGAAAGGTCGTCAAGTAACACGTTATTGAAGTAGTTCGGTGGCAGTGACAAGAAAATTGAAGATATTGAAGAATATGAGGCCTGGTTATCAAAAGCAGGAAGTAAAAAGAAGAAAAAAGGTGCAGCCTGTGCGAGAAACACTCAGCGATCGCGAGTAGGTGGAAGAAGAGGACAAGCCAAGTATGTACTCCCGTTGATCCGTTAATGCACGTGGCTCGGATCACTACAACGACAGGGCTACGGGCCCGCTCATTGACCTAGGGGATATGTACGTGCTGATACGTGACCTCTCGGCCTCATGCTACGCCGTGGGCAGCAGCGACATCCGCTGTGTCCTCAGTCCACTCAACGACTTGAACCGTCAACCGCGTTTTCGTGCATGCCAAGAGCTGTCATCGGAGGTTAAAATCTCGCAAATCAAGCCACGAGTTGTTCCTGTTCCAACCCACCACCTCGTCTTCAAATCAGGTCGAAATGCTCACACTCGAGGACCTGGGGGAAGACATTTGTCTACTCTTACTCTCACTTTGCGATATTGAAACCGTACTGGCCACGAGTCGCGTATGTTTGGCTGTTGACGCGCTTTCTTCAGGTCTTCTCATAGGTCTGTGAATCCAGGTAAACGGACTCTTCCGTCGGTTGGCGCTGAGCAAGCAACTGTGGATCCTTCTGGTCGAAGACCTTGCTCATAGAGCACTTGTGGATCTACCTCACACGCGCGCCCTTGCAGATAACACTGTCGAAGAGCTGATCGCGCTCGTCAAAAGGACCGTGGTTGGCCCTGCCACTTGGTCCTCGCCTGACGTATCCCCGACTCTGGCCGAGGAGATCTCGCTACCCGACACTTTTCTCGACGCCGAGAACATCATATTGTTGCCTGGAGGGCGGTACGTTGTCGAAATCCGGGACAATCGGGTTTCGCTATGGAATGTGAAGGCGTGGAGGCCTTTGTGGACGACAGATCGAGAGATGCATTCAGTGCGCTCTTTCGAAATGCTGGACGGCGGACGTTTTGTCACGCTCTGCCTTACCGCGACGTATGTACTTCCCGCTCATTCTGATTTATATTTCCTCCTGACCCATTGTTTTCCGCCTCTGCACGCAGGCGGTCTCTCAAAATCATCCAGGTTGACCTTAAAACCGGCGAGACCCAGGCTCTCTCTACTACCAAGCTTTCAAACCTATTTTGGCTGGACTCAGGCCCCTTTGCCATCTCCGGCGACCTTGTAGCGCATTCAATCCGCTGGCGCACACCTTCCAGCTGGAGTGCCAGATTCGGTGGTATACTCCTGATCAATTGGCAGGAACAGACATACGTCCTGATCTCGCGGCCCTGTCCCGACGTGTTCTCGAATCTCGTACGTTGCGTGCCACATCCTGTCCATGTCGGGTACTCACCCGCGCCACAGGTTCCCGAAGTCGTTCTGTGCCCGGGGCACATGATCTTCACTGTGGAACATCAACATGCTACAGCCCTCGTGTTCGCCATTGCGGACCTCACGTCTCATTGGCGCCCTATCTCTTCCCTGAATTTCAATGACGTAGTTTACTGGCGGTCCATTGTCCCTGCGGCCGTCGCTCGGTTCGACGACCTTCGCATTGCCGACGACAGGGAGGGTCCAGGAGTAGACACTCTCAAACTCATGCTCTATCGCTCGCCCCTCAGCCACGGTGGATACAAGCTCTTCATCTCCCACTCTGATACCCTCCCTGATATACCAAATTGGACAATGGGTTTCCAGAAGTTTCCGAGCGCGTTGCTCGCCTACCGGCTCACTGTATCACCCGCCACCGGCGTTCTCGAGGGTTGGGAGCGCACCTCCGCGATTCACGCCGGGCTGCCCATTCACTACGGCTCCTACGCGGGATACGTCGTGGAGCGAGTGCCTGAGGGGGACGCGATGAACATAGTCGACTTGCGCCATCCGACGCCCGGGAGCGCCGCGAATCGCTTCATTATGGAGACGGACGGGAGATTCCATGCCGCGGCGGTGTCGGGATATAGCCACGCCGTTCTACAGCGGCGGGATTCGACGCTTGTTGTGTCGTACTACATTTAGGCCACAAAGACTATGTAGCTCCCTCCAGGTTCTTTCTCAGTTCAGCAAAGTCGACGACTGGGGGCGCAAGTCGGCAGATGCTTACATCAACCGCGGGGCTCCCTATGCTCGATGTAACATCTGCGGTATGGAGACGCTTGCGGCTTTATCTACAAGTCTGGTACGCTTGTGTCTGGGAATCGTAGTAGTATATTTTCCTTGAGCTCAATTCCTCCTTCCCAGAGCCTTGCGCACCCTAGATTCCCAAGTAAAACAAAGGGCGCGCAATTTATCTATGTAAGTGAATACACGGCGCGCCGAATGTATGCTAGATGAAATGAAGGGATACATGGTAGGAATTTAAACAGTCATCGTCCGTATCACCCTCGCGCGCCAATGACATTCCACTTGCCTGGTCCGACCTCTTCCGCACGAGTATTACGAAAGGGAAGAGATGAGGACCGCCGGTGCTGTCATCGATGCCCCGCAGCAGGAAGTAGATTCGATGGGTCACAAAATGAGAGTGGGGAGGCTAAACGCGGGTTGGAGTGGCGACGAGGCGGCCAGGGGTGAGGAGAGAGCGCCGCGCTAGCAGCAAGCGCGAGGGCAAGGTCAGCGCGTAGGAAGAATCGCGCAGCCGCATTCTCAGACGCGACATGTGTGGCATGTGGCGAGGGTGCGCGTGCGCGGGAGTCCATCCCCACGGCGTGTAGTGCGCTAGGGAGATGCGATGGGGGAATGAGGAGCAGAGTGGCATGAGACGATGGAGGGAAGCAGTCCCCGTGTGTCGTCGTGAGGGAAGGAGGCGGCGCGGACGCGTGAAAGCTCGGCCCGACCTGAAATCAACGGAGGCGCCGAGTCGAGTCGGTGGAGGCACGAGAGGCGGCGGCGGAAGGCGGGTGATGTTGTCCGCAGCGAATTGGGCGCAGCTGCTCACGCTGGCGAGTGGTTAAAAGGCGTGGAGAGACGGCGCGCGAGATGGGCGCCGCTACGTCGGCGGCTCGGGATCGAAACGGCTGCGGCGCCGGAGGCACCGAGCGCGCAGTTGGTACTGTACTCGATGGGATCGAAGCCGTTGGGGGCGTTAGCGACGTGCTAGGATGCAGGGAGCTGGAGAGGTGCGAGATCGGGTTGGGCGCCCGAGTCAGCCGTGCGGCGACAAAGCGACAGCAATGGTGGGTCTTCGTGGCGTCTTACGGGGGTGACCTCCGCAGTTCTAGAGTGAAACGTGACGTGGGCAGGCTTGAAGACGCAAGATCGGCAAGGGTGGTGCCAGGAGCGCGTACGGCGGATTCCACGGCGAACGCAGGGCAGCGCCATGGCGGAGAGTGGGTGTACAGGGACCAAGGCAAGAGGGAGGGGTTTAATAAGTCCCGCGCCGCGCAGGGAAGGTGTATATTTTCCTGCCAGATTACCGGTCAAAAGCCCTTGCAGCTGCAGCGTGTGCTGCGCACGACAAGGGAGATGCGCGTCGTGTTAGCGGTGCGCGGCAGGCCGAGGTTTGGAGCGGAGAGCGGCGTGGGCGCAGAGGATGGACGCGGCGCGCGGGAGGCGATGAAGATGGCCTGGGCGACGTGGAACGCTTGTTGCACTTGCGGCGAGGCTGCGCGTCGTGAGGCTGCGCGTCGTACCTCGCTGCCGGATGGGAGCTGACTTCGAGCGGAGAATGGTGAGGCGCTGGACACGCTGGCGGGACGCGGGGAGGTGATAACCGCGGCACGGGCGATGGGGAGCGGCTGCCACAGGTGCTGCGCATGCGGGAGGTGGTGCGTGCCGTACCGAAGATGCGCCGGGCGCGCGTGTGGATGGGGGAGAGCGGTACTTGCTGGAGACGCACTTGGCGCGTGAGGAGGCGATGAAAGCGGCGCCGGCGATGGGGATCGGCCATCGCACGCGCTGCGCGCGCAGGAGGTGGTGAAAGTGGTGCCGGCGAGTACGGCAGACACAGACGTTGGGCGGTGACGGCAGTACGTACACTCCTGCAGAGTCACGGGTGTGCGGGAAGGCAAGGAGGCGGCGTGGACGGTGAGGAACGCCAGCGTCGCGTGCAGCCGGTGGTGCGGGTCGGGTTTGGGCTCGCACCGCTGTGGTGTCGAGCGTGCGGGCGTGGCAGGAACGGTAGAGCGCGCCTGTGGCGGCTTTCAAGTCGCGGGCCGGATCGTGCGCGTTGTCGTGGTGCTGTAGATGGATCCCCCGGGCAGCGAGCGGCGCTCCTGGTCGCGGCGCACGTCGCATGCTACGCTCCGGCGAGGCCGGCTTCGGCAGCGTGGAAAAGGCGTCCGGGGCAGTCAACAAGGCACGACGCTGCCGTATGAACGGCGGCGGTGCTGAAGATCGTCGCGGGTGCGCTCAAGCCCTCTTGACTGTGGAAATGTGGACGGGGTGCACAGGCGCAGGATGACTGACGGGGCCGTGAGTACATATACCTCAAGGACGGAAAAAAAGAGAGAGACTAAGGAGGGCGCGAAGGAACGGAAAATGAAGAAAGGGCGAAAATGGGGAAGAGAAACGCACCCAGAAAGGCTCCGAATAGTGCTTGGTGGGGTGGACAGGTCATTCGCGCGCGGCACCGAGCAACTCGCACATCGCAAACGATATGGTGCTGCTGCACGCTCTGAGCGCATGTATGCGATGCTGGACGCCGTACTTGCTCGAATTGGGATTGAGCGGCGGTCTAGTAGCACCAGTTACGCAGTCAATGAATGAAGGAGAAATGAAAGAGGATCGAATACATACATGTTTCGCGAGCTTGAGTCGAGACTGGAACGTGTCGGATGTACGACACCGAAGCGAAAGAAAGAGATGAATAGTTGACTCTGGACGAAGGACAAAATGTAATTCATAGAGGGTTATCAAAAAAATCAATAAGTTGGAAGGGCACGCACGATGCTCGCGATGTGCGATCGCAGCGCGGGTAGAGAATCTCAAGCCGTACACGCAATGAGACGAAGATTCTCGGCTACGGGGAACGCGTGCGGCGCGAATATGCAGATGGCTGAGTGCGAGAAGGTACGCTGTAGCACCTCGAAGACCAGCCGAAAATTAGGCGGCGCAAAGGGGGCCTAGAGGACTCGAGTGAGATTGGGAAAGCCGCTTTCGAAGCATAGCGGGGTGGGCAGCGTCGGGGGAGTCGGAATTATTGGTCTGACACCGTCAGGAGCGGTGGGGTGCGCAGCTGTCGGGAATATCGGACTTGCTCAGGGAGCATGTACGGCGTACAGGACGAGAGCGTCAGGACCATCGGGAACCGTTGGGCGGTCTAGGCTGCGTATAGGAGGACGGCAGGCTTGATGGTCGGCAATGCCGTACATGGCTTGCCGCATTTGGCAGTCCCACCCCTATCTCTTGTCTTTTTGTCAAAAACGGCCCTCGAAAGGCTATAACGGAGCCAAAACTCTCGCAGAACATTCATAATAGCTTCTGAATATACCGGGGTCTTTTTATAGAAACATTGAGATTATGATTTAGGCTAGAATATCCGCCACCAAACTTTTATGTGCTACAGGCATTATACAGGGCCGATTGAAGAATCTAGTATCATATATTGTGGCCTTGAAAAGAAGGTCTACTTCTCTGAATTATTGCATTGTGCCGGGTGTGAGCAGAGTGAACAGACTGGTGTCCTGAGATGAAGATTTCTCCATGTCCAGGGCTTTTGTGAAAAAAGTAAGAACTAGACTATCATCCGACCCACATTAAACTCAGCATATCCCATACAAAATATGCTTCATTGAATGTATGGCCCACAATTACCTCTATCCAAGCCAATGCCGGAGTTTGAATTTGGCATTGCACTGCCGATTAAGTGAATGACAGGAGCAACCATGTGGACGCTTACAAGCCATGGCTGTGTCCGCCACGTTGTCTTCCACACACTCCACTGCACACAAATACATTGTCCTGATCCTTCCTTGGTCAGTCCTGGCTATTGTGGAACCTGCAGCAGTGACTGATACATCTCTGCCAAAGATCCAACCCCTTAATCTCCACCATGCTTGGCCAAGGTGACAATCCCCAAGGACTTATTACCGACATCTCTGGTATGAGCAAAGTTTATTGAAATGTCTCAATGATTGTTCATTTTTCCTGGAAGGTGTAGTAGGAGGTCCTGGTGGAGAGGGCCATGAACATGGGACTGGTGGCAATGACAGGGGCCCTACACTGCTTACCATGAGTAACCTGGCCAACACATACTCAGCCCAGGGGGAACTTCAAAAGGCTGAAGAACTTAAGATTATTGTGCTGGAGAAACAGAAACAGCTTCTGGGTGACAATCATCCGGACACCTTGCGTACCATGGGAGATCTGGCCAGCATATACTCACAGCTGGGGCAGTATAAAATGGCTGAAGAACTTAATGCCATGAGGCTGGAGAGACAGAAACAACTTCTGGGTGAAAATCATCCAGAGACCCTCCATACCATGGGCAATCTGGCCAGCATATACTCACTGCTAGGACAGCTTCAAATAGCCAAAGAACTCAATGACATTGTGCTGGAGAAACAGAAACAGCTTCTGGGTGACAATCATCCAGACATTTTGCACACTGGGGTTGTCAAAAACCGCGAATTTCGCGCACCCGGGTAGTGAATTCAATGATTCACTATCTATGTGCGTGAAAATGGTTTCACGTACTTGGCAAATTCATGTACTTGATCATTGAATCACGTACCTTTGTAGAGGTCGCTTTTTGAGCATGAATTCGTAGGTCTTTTTCTGATCAGTCATCATGAAAATCTGTCCTGAAAATTTCGGCGGGCTCGCTCCAAGACTTGTCCAAGCTTGCCCTAAACCGTGAAATAATTACTCCACCCTCGGTTAATATAAGAACCCACGTAGCTCCACACACCCTCCCACACTCTCTTTGACTCGAACCACCACCAAGCTGGTCTCTCGTCGCCTACCTCCCGCCGTATACAAGAGACAGCCACCGCCGTTATTGTCTGGGTGCCGTCGCCATTGTATGTGGATCATCTTCTCATCTCTGGCAGCCTAGTAGGCTGACAGCGGCTGTCTTAGAATCTCACTTGAGAGTCCTGACGGTTTCGGGTTGGAGAAGACGATTTGCGGGACATGGTATGGGATTGAATGGGTATGAGCATTGTTGCAAGCCTCACACTGCTTAATATATCTCACATATGCCTCAGGGCGCAATGAACCCGGTGTGTTACGGTGTCGAACGGTGAGCAGCCGTCCGTGGGTATCACTCTGGTGAGCACATCTTTTCACTCCATCTGTCCGACTGCTATGAGGGTGGCGGACGGAACATGCACGATGGCATTTACTCGCCTTCTCCCTCCCATTATCACCGCCCTTTGCTTGCGCCCTCGACTGCCGTCGGATCAACGATTCGGATGAGGACGAATTCATAGTCGCCCCGGATTTTGAAGCGGCGCACGATGAGGAAGCTGAAGGGGAGGTGGACGATGCTAGGATGTCGGTAAAGGCGGGTGCGACGCGATAACGAGTAGTTACATCGATGTATTTTTCAAGAAAATTTATATTACATTTCACTACCTTTTCGTGTGATTCTTCATGCAATGGCCAATGAAAGAATAAATCATCAACTCTTGTTGTGCACAATTCACTGCAAAACATAGTACTTGGTTATAGTGAAAGCTTTCATTTTCTACGCGAAGTTCATATAGTTTTCGTTGCATGAAATTCATGGAAACTGCGCGAATGTCACGAACTTTTATGAGGGAAAGTACTATAAAAGATGTTGATCAACCTACGTGAATTTCGCGGGATTTGACGTCCCCAGTGGCATACCATGAGTAATCTGGCCAGCACATACTCACACCTGGGGGAGCTTCAAAGGCTGAAGAAAATCAGGTTATTGTACCGGAGAAACAGGAACAGCTTCTGGGTGACAGTCATCCAGACACTCTACATACCATGTGTAATCTGGCCAGCACATACTTGCATCTGGGAGAGCTTCAAAAGGCCAAAGAACTCAATGTTACTGTCCTGGAGAGACAGAAACAACTTCTGGGTGACAATCATCCAGACTATCTGCATTCCCTGGGTAATCTTGCCAAGACATACTCAGACCTGGGGGAGCATCAGAAGGCTGAAGAGCTCAATGGTATTGTGCTGGAGAAAATGAAACATCTTCTGGGTGAAAATCATCCAGATACCCTCGGTACCATGGGTAATCTCGCCAACACATACTCAGACCTGGGTGAGCATCAAAAGGCCAAAAAACTCAAGGTTATTGTGCTGAAAAAACAGAAGCAGCTTCTGGGTGAGGATCATCCATGCACCCTGCTTGCTATAGGTAATCTGGCCAAAACATACTCAGACCTGGGTGAGCATCAAAAAGCCAACGAACTCAATGGTATTGGGCTGCTCAAAAAGAAACATCTTCTGGGTGAAAATCATCCAGACACCCTCCTTACCATGGGTAATCTGGCAAGCACCTACTCACTCCTAGGAGAGCATCAAAAAGCTGAGGAACTCACAGTTATTGTGCTGGATAATCAGAAACAGCTTCTGGGTGACAATCATCCATACACTCTGCATACCATGAGTACTCTGGCCAGCACATACTCACACCTAGGAGAACATAAAAAGGCCAAAGGACTCATCATGATTGTGCTGGAGAAACAGAACAGCTTCTAGGTGACAATCATCCAGACACCCTCCGTAACATGGGTAATCTAGCCAGCACCTACTCATTCATGGGAGAGCATCAAAAGGCTGAAGAACTCAAGAGTATTGTACTGGAGAAACAGAAACAGCTTCTGGGTGAAAATTATCCAGGTACCCTCCATACAATGGGTAATCTGGCCAACACCTACTCGCTCCTGGGAGAGCATCAAAAGGCTGAAGAGCTCAAGCTTATTGTGCTGGAGAAACAGAAACATCATCTGGGTGATAATCATCCACATGCTCTGCATACCATCGGTAACCTGGCCAACACATATTCAGATCTGGGAGAGCATCAAAAGGCTGCAGAACTCAGGGATATTGTGCTAGAGAAACAGAAATCAGAAACACCTTCTGGGTGACAGTGTAAGGGGTCTTGGAGCATTAATGTATATCCAATTTTATATATCTTACTATGAATAGTCTCATCTCAATTGTGTTTGTGTATATTAGTTCCAGTAGTCAATAACCTGTTGTGTTCACTAGGGCATGAAACCGTCCGTATTACGCATACAGCATAATTTATATGCTGTGTTCTTGTTATGCCACGGCTCTACCCGTGCGTAAAGGCAGGAAGTGAAAGGGCAAATGGGACGGTTCCGTACGTAATGTGCGTATACGGCGTATTATATGGATTTTCTCACCGAGTTTTTTCCAAGTGGCCTCAAACTGCGTGAACGTCAATTGAGGCCTGCAAGACATAGGCAGACTATACAGCAATGGTTCATGAGCACTACCAAGCAGCCAAATAATTTGATCACAGGTTAAACAAAGTCTTTGATTGGTCTGTCGGGCAAAATTTCTAAGTAGTTCGTTGCTATAGATGGTTGGAATGGAAGTTGCCGATACCAAGTTAAGCTCGGCAGAGTGATAGGCAATCACCATCAGATGCAAATCCAGGCGGCCATGCCGCCTGGACTCTGAGCCGTTTACGGGGCCATGTTTACGGGTCTACCCGTAGCATAACCGTATTGTATGAGTGAACCAACAAGTTGATAATGATATGGGCCATAACCGTTTTTACAGCTTGTAATCCCGTAAAATTGCGGGACGGTTGCATGCCCTAGTGTTCACATGACAATATATCTACTTTTCTACTCCAGAGAACCTCCACTGAAATGCTTTCCGATCCCTGCTAACCACTCCAGGTTTCTGATAAAGGTACAAGCAGACACCTATTTACAAATACTATGAATTTATGTTTGTCATGACCAGCCAGACTCAGATGCACTGAAACTCTCTCACTACATTTTGGGGCAGCCTCGGCCAACCCTGGGCTCGGCCTAGTTGGTCAAGGTTGGTCGACCTCAGTTTTGATTTGATGCCGGTCCTCTGGTGCTACTGGTTGTTGGAGAAGGCCCAACGCTGTGGACGGGCACTGCCCTCGATCGATCCGGTGGCTTTGTACCTGTTTGTACACAAATGCAAATCAAAGGGAGGCTGATTGGCGGTATTGAGGCGGCGTGGACGCTCGTTTTGGCTATCCATGATACAGTCGAGGTTGGGGTGATGAGTGTATAGAGAAAGGACCAGAATGTCAGCGCATTATTGCTCCTAGTGACGTTGTCGAGGGCACACAAGGCGCGAGGGCCAGCAAAATAACCCTTTGTTGTGACTCGGGTGTAACACATTGGCGAACTAAAATTAGCAACACTCTCACACCCTCACATGGCTATGGGAAGGCCAGCCAACGGCGCCAGGGATGCTGGGCGCTGGGACAGAGATCAGGGGCTCAGCCAACCTGGCCGAGGTGACCTAGCCCAACCTCGCCCAACCTCAACCAACCTCGCCCAACTTCCCCTCGACCAACCCGGTCGAGCCCCCTTGGCCAACCTCGGCCAACCTCAACCGACCTTGACCAAGTCGGCCGAGGGGCCATCAAAATGTAGTGTCTTATCATGAATATTTGTGAAAGATTGGAAACTCATCTTGAGAGAGCAAGGATATCCAGCTCCTGATAAGAGTCTGGCCATTAATTTAAGAGTCTTACCACATTGTAACAAGTCATGGTGATAGGGGTAAACACAGATTGAAGGTCCAGCAGTTAACTCTAGTGAGTTAACTGTTCTACTAGTCAGCCTTACCATTGAGCTCTGGGAGTCAGTTGATAGCTGAGTCTTTGTCTTTGGGCACTCAAGGTGATCAAGAGGAACAACATTATTTCAGAGCTGGCCACTTGTCAAGCAGAGTACAAGATTATCACCTAGACACTACTCCAGAGTTCAGCCACTGGATCTTTGATTAGACTGTATTTCTGGCTCTATCACATTTTTCTGTAGCTATACATGTTGTCCATACTAATATATTAGGCCACTGGAACATGTTCTCGGCCTGCTAGACAGTTTTTGGTGCCAAAACAGCTCCAAACCAGAAATTCCCTAATACATGATATCTTCACATATTCCATTCGATCACTAATTGCGTGTGGATTAGCTGAGTAGATCTATCTAGTTTTTATCCGAATTGGTGAAGAACTGACTGAGATATTGGGAGTTCTTTGAAACTATCCCAAAACTGTTTTTTTTTTCCCTGCATGCCTTCGGTACCGCAATCAGCTGCAAGATAGTCAGCTGACATGGAAGCATCCAAAATATGTTCCAAATCATCACTGGTGGTGTTTGATTCAGGAGAATTGACAGAAGCCTCCAGCACTGTTGCAGGAGCATCAGGAAGCGCAACAGAGGTAGTAGGGGATGTCAATGCTTCTGGAACTTGTTCCGGTGTTGATGACGGTCTAGGCTCCAATATGAACAGACACTGGTGAAGGTTAGTAAACACACATTCAGTCAAATCCAAACAAATGAGGTGTATCTCAATATTTGAGTCTCTGAATTTTTGCGGCTGCCAGATGGAAGAGGTTTGATGATCTGAGGTCATTAAACATAGTGTTGCTGCCACTCGAAAAGTCGAGTTGTGACTCCAGAAGTCAACTCGAACACAGATTCAACTTGACTTGACTCGATTCAATAGTTCCAAGTTGACTCAAGTTGACTTGAGTCGACTTCAGAGGCCATTTCTGAAAGCAAGGTGTTTTTGTGGTTCTAGCTTCATTCGCAGTGGTTTCGCAAAAAATCTCAGAAATGTGACAGTGTCACCTGGGTGTAACACGTTCAGGTCATGGTCCATCAAAATTCTAAATATTCCTTTTTGTGTGGTGTAAATGGCTCACTACACCTTTCCAGGTTTTGGAGTGTTAAGTTGACTCCAAGTCACTCGAGTCGACTTGGAAGACAACCTAAGTTGCAGTGGTGACTTGGCTTGACTCAACTCAAGTCAGTTGTGACTTAGACTTTGAAATGACTTGGAGTCGAAGTTGCGGCAACACTAATTAAACAGACTGATGATTATTTTTGAACAGAAACTCATGTCAGAGTCACTGGTTTCAAACAGTCTGATTTTTCACCTTTTTTGCAGCTGGCGGAGGGACCTATTCACATCTCAGGAGCTCAAAACTTTATCCATCAGCAAACCCTGATTCCATCATGGTGCCGCATAGTGCCCATAGTGCAGGTCCTTTGTTATGTAGGGCTCCATAGTGCTATGTAGTACTATTGACACTACCTAGGAAATCTGGGTTTGTTGAGGTCTCAAATGTTTGGGTACCATTTGGAAATGCTCAGAGTGCTCTTTTGCATCCTTTTTGCCCTAGCTTTCTAGCCAGCAGACAAACTGCACATGCAATGCAAATTATTGTGAACCACAAGATGTATGCGGCTAAAGTGTATAGAGTGCTTTGAATCTTATTCTACCAAGCTGTACACATCACTCAGGCTTGAATTCTGAGATTTGAGGTCCTGTATACCCAGCTGTATCAGAGGAAAGCAGTAGTGCAGCACCAGAATGCGCAGTAGGAATCCAGTGCCATCAGCCTTTTGACAAAAAACTTATGACTTGTTTGGCCTTGTGACCTTGCCAACAAGCTGACAAAAGTCAGAGCGACAAAAAACACCCCCTTAGAAAATGAAGAGCAGAACTTAAAAGAACTGTCAAAGCTTGAAGGACGTCTGCTGTGGCTTGTTCCAGTTGCGGCATACCCTGATACATTGATCTGCTGCAAAAACAAATAAAAATTTGCCACTACCCCGAGTCCATCCAGTGACCTTGTGGTTTTCCGAACTTGGTTTGTGACCTTACGAGCTTGTGGCTGTTTTGGTGAGGCTTGTGACCTTGTTCGGCCTTGTACAAGGTCACAAGTTATCTTGTCAAAAGTCTGATGGCTTGCCATAGTTGGCTGCATGAATTGAATTTTCTGTTTGGACTCCTTGACTCGCAGCATCGGAGATTTGGGGTGAAGAGCGAGGGGAGAGTTGGAGAAAGACCAAAGAATTGCATCTGTTACAAGAAAGTTATGAAGTGGTGTTGTTTTGGCACTTATCCCCGAGCACGATAACCTTGAATTCTGTGATCTCTACCACGTTTGGGAAATTATCAAGATATTATCTGCGACCGGGTACTCGGCCACCTTAGCATGCTTGACCCAGAGCCCACCCATGGAAGCTTGTAGATACGGTTTTGTGGGCTTTGAACCAACGTTGTACATCCTAAAAGTAAGGCCAGACATTTTTCACAAATTTACATGGCGATTCCATGGCTCACCAATTTTATTTTTTGGCGGTACCCCAAAGGGGCAATAAACGGGCTAGTCGGCCACCCCACTATTTCGTTCGTTTACACCCCGGTGTGGTCCAAATAATTCAAAGGATATATTTACATGATTCTATACTCGCTGCCGAAATAAGTAATTGCGTCATATCATGTGCCATGCTGTCAACCATGTTTTGTTGACGTGGTCTTGCCTACTTCTTCAACCAATACTCTCGTCTCATGCCACCTGTTCGCAGTGCATACCACCGACACAGCCCCTCCCGACGCGACAGAGTCATTGGGGCTGTCAAGGCTGGCCTATCGTGCGAAGAAGCCACAGATCAGGAAAATGTCCCCATCTAGACTGCACAAGATATCATCAAAAAATATACGGAAACCGGTTCCACAGCCGAAAACCGCGCACTGGGTGTCCTCGGAAGGTTACCGATCATAGAAAACGCCAAGTTGTCCGCGACGCACATAAAAACCGTTGCAAACTGCTTGCTGATGTCGGGAACGACGTCGAGCCGCCAATCAGTGATACTGCCGTGCACACCATCCTGGATGCACAAGGTTACCATCGTAGGAAGGGAAGAAAGGTCCCATACCTTCGTCCCGAACATCACCGAGCCCGTGCACGCTGGGGGAGGGATCATAGGACACAGGATTGGGATGTTGTTATTTGGTCGGATGAGTGCTATGTCTACATCGGCAGTGCCAAGGATACTGTGTACGTGACATGGCGTGCAGATGAAGTCTATCATGAGGACTGTGTAGTCCCGACCTTCAAGCAGTCAAATGTTCATGTTATGGTGTGGGGATGTATCATGAACGGCAAGAAGGGACCACTTGTTGTGCTGGAGTATCCGTGAGGGAAGGGCGGTGGAATGAATTCCACCAGATACCAGGAGCAGGTCATTCATAGGGTTCTTGTGGATTTTTACACACAGGGGAAGCAAACCAACCCCAACATTGTATTCCAGCAGGATAACGCAGCGGCACATGTCAGCAAATCGATGCTCAACCACTTGGCACACCTTGGCATCACCCTCTTTCCACACCCCGCATGTTCTCCTGATCTAAGCCCCATTGAACCTCTTTGGGCTGACCTGAAAAGGATCATACGGGCTCGGTGTCGTCCCCCTTCATCCATCGCAGAGCTTAAATCAGCATTGTTGGAGGCATGGAAGAGTCTAACGGACGACGATGTCCGAAAGCATACATCACGGATGAATGATCGTGTTAACGTCGTGGTGGCTGCAAAAGGTGGTCATATCCCCTTTTAATTTTGTACCTATAGTGCCCTACATCTATACTTTAATCCTATAATGTTTCAAGTCATTGGCATCTATGTGTGCTTCAAAAATTATCAACTTAATGCAAAGAGATCAATTTGCCACAGCCACATGACGCAGTTACTTATTTCGGCAGCGAGTACACATAAGCAGTACATCTGAGATATATGAGGATGATAATAATCTCCCATTCAAGCCGAGCAGAATGGGTGAAATGATGGTGCAGATGCTCTGCAAAGCATAGAATGTATGGGAGGTCCAAATGAAGGTGTATTATACTAAATAGGATGTATTATAACATACACAAGGGGCTGGTCGGCCGCTTCGCGCCCTCCCATCCCCTTCCATGCAATTTATTCATACCAAGATTTATTTTATTACAACCAATGGGAGCCAAAAAAAATTATCTGCCTACTTGAAAAAGCTACATCTGCTGGAATTTTTATTGTCGGCTCGACCTCATCGGATTGTGCACTGTTTTCCATCAATATTGCTCCCGGAATTTATCATCTTTCCAGCCGTAAACACTGCATCAGAAGGGGCCTGTTCGCCGCGGCTGCCTTTGTTTCAGTGTGATGGGAGAGATCTGTCAAGGTTAACGCCGGGGCAGTGTCTGTCAAAGTATGCTAGAAGGGTGACGTCAAGTGCCGAGATGCCAAATGATTGATTGCCCGTGGGCCGGTGGGAAAGAAAGAGCATGATCAAGGGCGGCGGGCTGCCATGGCGGATGGCATCAGCGGAGATTAAAAAGGCTTCGGACGGACAGAGGTGCTTAATTTTATAAAGAGGGTGATGTTACCAGTCTCCTACCCAGCCGCATGTTACGGGGTTGGGGAAGACAGAGTAGTGTTATTAGCGGCTGAATCTCAGTAGTAATAGCAATAGACAAATACCATCATAGCCCATCACTCCATCAGTTCTAGCCCAACTATTGCTTCCGAACTTCAAAGGCCCCAACCCCTCCACGGCGGCTGGCATTTAACAAGTGTAAACAACATAGCCACAAATCAACGAAATATTCATTCTCAAGACCTAGCCCTCGGGAAAAAGTTGGGGGTAGCTTCAAATGCGTCCCTGGGTGCCCTCGGGCACTGGCGCAATTTTGAGGGGGAGCTCAGAGATTGACTGGAAAGGTTCAGAGAAACCTGCCCAAGCAGGTGGCTATGTTGTTTACGCTTGTTAAATGCCAGCCGCCGTGGAGGGGTTGGGGCCTTTGAAGTTCGGATGCTTTAGTGTCGGCTATCAATGTATTTGTCTTTTTGTATTACTACAACACATATTAGAGCTTTTGAGTACGCGTCTCTGTCTTCTCCAACCCCGCAACGTGCGGTGGGTAGGAGCCTGACATGTTACTGCAAGATGTCTCCCGCATACACATGAACCCTCAAAAAAGTCCATCTTTACATGCAAGTGAAATTTGGTGGCTTGCGGTAGTGGCCGGCTGTGAGGGAAAATCAGACAGTTGAAAGCCAAATGGATGTGGCAGTATGGTGGGTTAGATGTTTCGAGGGCAGATATCAGTTTCCAAGTCCGTCGTAAAGATGGGTGGATTGACAGAGAGGTGGCTGGATTGAGCGAGTTCAGAACTTGAGATCCGGTCCTTGACAGGGCCACAAGGGTAGAGGAAATTGTCTTTGCATATCACATGCAACAAAAGAATTCCCCAAAATCAAGGGAACATTTTGAGTGCTAAAACTTGTGAATCGGTGAAGATTTGGTGGAGAAAAGACCAAAAGATGAGCACGAGGCCCGGTCGGAGATAAGAAATGATGGTCACACACCGGCTCAAATTTTGACATGCAGGGTCCTCGAAGGTCGGGCTCCACCCAACAGTGGCCAAATCCCAGGTTTCAGCATCGAAACGACATCCATTGTGCAAGTAGCCGACTACCTAGTGTGGCCGAGAAGGCAGTTGCCGATAATTCGGGGAGCTTGCTCCCCCGATTCTATCCAGGCGATCCGGAAATCCACGTCTTTGTAGTGCTGGGAAGGTCCGGTTCAGGAATCGGTTCGAACCTGAACCGGACCGAACTGAACACCGAGTTCAGGTTCAGGGTTCAAGGGTTGCTTGAACCGAACGCGGCGTTCAGGTTCGGCGTTCGGGCGGTGAGGGTCGCGTTCGAACCGAATCGAACGCTGAACCTGAAAATTGAATAATTGGCTCATTTTCCCATCATTTTCGGCGATTTCTGGCCACCCTTTGGCTTAGACCTTTCGGCAACAAGTGCTACTCACCTTCACGAAATTCTCTGGCATCTTGTTGAAAAGAATTGGGACAAATCTTGATCTCTTCAAGTAACATTGAGCACGTGTCATCCGTTCAAAGAATATTGGTAACTATATTGTGATCCCCGTACACCTGTGGAGGACATTAATGCGTGCTACAGCGTTTGTAGTGCGTTCCATTCACAGAAAAATCCTATCCCTGGTCATCTTTGACCTGATTTTTGGTCGCCGAGAAGGCCGAAATTGGCGAGGTTCGAACGCGTTCGAACGCGAAACCGAACCTGAACCTGCGTTCAGGTTCGAGGTTCAGCACTGGTCTGAACCGAACGCGGCGTTCGAGTTCAGCGTTCAGAGCGAAGTGCCCTGAACCTGAACCGAACCGAACCTTCCCAGCACTACGTCTTTGGTGTTTGCTAAATCACGTGTTGACTCCCACGCTGGTGCCGCCGCGCAGCGGCAGTTCGTTTCGGCCGAAATCCACGGCAGTCCGAATGTTCAGAATCTCCAGTCAAAAAAACACCTCTGTATTAGCGAGCTCCCCCTTTTACGTATCCGGGCACCGGAATACAAAACATATTACCAAATCTTGGCGGAGTGCATGCTGGAGTGAGTTTGACGTTCTGGATTTCTTGGTTCGCGATTGCCGGTAGGTTGCCAGATCTCTCTTTGAATTCTCTCTTTTCCTCTCTCCTTTTGCAACTTGAAAAATCTTGATTTTTTCCTTCGGTCCACAGACATAATACATAAGCCAAATGATTGGAGCCTCATCTACACGCTGAGCGGGAGAAGCGCTGCTATGTCGACCATCTGATAGATTTCCCTCGGGTGCCGAGCCGTTGACATCGGTAGCAAGAACTTCTCTCCCACCGTCTACCTGCCGTCTATCCCCCACGAGAGCTCTGTTATGGCCGACATAGTCTCTACACTTGGTACAGCGTACGCCATTCTGGGCTTCATCGTATCGTCCTGGCAGGCGTATGATGCTAGCAAGGAGCAACTGGGGGTTTTGATCAACTCCACCAAACAGCTTTTGACGACGCTGAATACTGAATTCCGCAAATCACGACTGATCCCAGAGAAATGCGAAAAGCCGCTGGAAGATTTGGAAACGTGCGCCTGGTCTCCCCATCTCCAGTTTGCGTTTGTGCTCAATCTGTATCTGCAGGCTCCTCCGGGACATTCACCGCTTCGTCGAAAATGAGAAGGACTCCGGATTCCTGAAGATGCTGTTCCAGAAAGATGCGCGGGTTTTCAAGATCGAGGCCTTCCACAAACGAATCGGAGGGTGCATAAACTCCTTCCAGGTTTGCTTCACCTTGTGGACAGTGATTCTGGGCTGACCTCAATCACAGATCTCCTCCCTTCTGAATATACAAACGATGCTTGCAGAGAGCACAAAAGGGCAGGCGCGGGATGCAGAGGCCTTAAATACATATCTCAGCTCCCTCGAGAAAAATAATACAAAACTGCTCCGCACACTTGGTGAGTTTCAATGCTGGTCTTGGTCCAATTTTATCAAATCGTCCCCAAGAAATTAACCAAAATAACACAATCGCGATGATGGTCTCCCTCGAAAAAAAGCTGAATAACCAGAGTATCGAGCGCGCGGAGCAGAAGTTCTACACCCACACCCTCGAATACTTGACGTCCAGAAGCGGAAAACCGGTCAAGGTGGAGGAGTGGATGATTGCCTCCTTTGAAGTTGACTATGGCGAGGAAATCGGTGTAGGGGGTTTGTGAGTTGCCAATGTTCGTCTCTTGAATATTCTCACAGTCTCGCAGCGGAAGGGTGTATCGAGGGACCTGGAATCGAACAGAAGTGGCGATCAAAGTCTTGCAGAATGAGGCGGGAATTAAGCCAAGCCCTGCTGTGAGTGTACCCCGCCAGAAATCGAAAATGCTTATCTATTTGATAACAGTCGCTTCTCAATGAAATTGAGGCAAATGAATCCATGTACGACTGATATACTCATCACTAAGTCTGATCACTAGATCTGGTCGACACTACGACACCCAAATATTGTGCAGTTCTTCGGTGCGAATACATTGGACGATAAGCCGTTTATTGTGATGCCCTATGTGCAATACAATGCCAAAGAGTTCCTGCGAACGCGCTCCGAGTTTGACCCACTGTATATCGTACATTTTGAATTTCGTTGTCACTCGAGCGCTCACTCACTCTGCACATAGCTGCGCGATATTTCCCTTGGCCTTGAGTACCTGCACTCACGAAAAATTTGCCACGGAGACCTGAAGGCCGTGAGCCCATTCCTTTGTCCCCTCGTAACCCAAATCTGAGAGGCCGAATTTAGATCAATGTTCTTGTGGAGAACTCCGGACGGGCGCAATTATGCGATTTCGGTCTGGCACGGCTGAGGGCCGATGCTGCTTCCCGTACAGTCACCACCGGAGAAGCCCCTCAAATACAAGGCAGTCGTAATTGGATGGCACCTGAACTCCTCAATGGCTCTCGAATTCGTCTGCCGTCGGATGTTTATGCATTCAGCATGACCTTGTACGAGGTCGGTATATGTTAATTTCCTCGGCTGGCTGGCATTGATTGGTTAACAGCTATACACCGATGAAATTCCCTTGTTTTCTGTCCCGTACGCCGATCTCGTCGACCTCGTCGTTCGCCGCGGGGGGAGGCCGGAGCAACCAGAGGAAGAGGACGGGGGCCGACCCATGCCTGCTCAAGTCTGGGAATTGGCGGAACACTGCTGGGTTGCAGATCCTCGCAAACGACCGACAGCCACCCAGATTCACGACAGGATCAAGCATATGTTATCCCAGCTACCACCGGAACCGCTGAACGAATCAACCACTGTACCATCTACATCGAATCAACCTCAGATTCTGCCCAGCAGGGCCGCCGCACCGCCTCCTCGGCCACGACGCGACGAGGGGACTTCACCGAATACAGGTGACCCATCGCAACCCGACGAGCTGAGTTCGGTTCTCTCGGATACAGCCGCTCAGTTGGAAGGGGTGATTGCGCATGATGATCACCTAGATAGCTTCTCTCTCAGGCAGGATTGGGATCTTGGGGCCGATGATTTCCGTCGATTGGAGGAGCTACAAAACAATATCATATCCATAAGAGAGAAGACATTGGGAGCCACTCACCCCGATACACTCGCGGCTGTGTTGAACTTGGCTTCTACATACCACCGCATGGGGAAATACGCTCTCGCGGCAAGCCTTCAAACTCGGGTCATCGACATGCGCAAGCAAGTTTTAGGAGCAGACCATTATGACACTCTCACAGCCATGTGCAATCTTGCAGCAACGAACCGCAACCTCGGTCGGCTAGAAGAGGCAGTGGCCCTCGGGAAGCAGGTTGTGATATGTCGCACAAAAGCGTTGGGCAGGACAAACCTTAAAACCCTGAGTGCCATGCACGGTGTAGGGCTGACGTACTATCAATCGCAGCAATATGAAATTGCACAGGTGGTGCAGCGCATAGTTTTCGATGAACGGAAGAAAATCCTTGGAAAGAAACACAATGACACGCTCATAGCGATGGAATGCTTGGCGAAGACATACCACCATCTTGGCCGGAGCGACGAAGCCAGGAAACTCGCATCCAAGGTCCTTCAACGCCGGAAGGAAACCCTTGGAAAGGATCATCCGCACACATTGGCGACTTCGGAGACGCTTTCAATGATGTGAGGGCGCCTCTCTGTACATAACTCTGAACCCTAACTCCCCGCTAATCAAGGTCCCCGAATCAGGCCTGATCGACTCAGGGGAAGAGAGTTGAACTACGGCGGGGTAAAAGGGTGCATTTGATGGTGCTCTCTCGGGGGCATTAATACGGAAGAAAAGAGAATACTTTGGAGCGCAGGCTATTATTATTAGTACTGAGCGCGCAGAAGAAGAAGGCTTCAATGAAAGACTACATGACTAGAGTATTCAACTATTTAGTGGATTATACATCGAATTAAGGCTACACGTGGAGCAAATTGGTTCGCGTGCAAGTACAACAGCCCGAAAAAAAACCGATAGCCCTAAAAGAACGAAGGGGCAGCAAACCAAACTAGACAACGCTCTCGACGTGAATCGGCAGCTGCCTGACGCCGTCCGCGGTCTTCGCCTCCAGCGTCACCGAGATCCGCGCACGCACGGTGTCGTCTTTGGGGAGGCTGAGGATGAATCGGCGCACGAGCTCCGTCACGAAGACTTGCATCTCCAGGATCCTGGACGCGCACGGAAGGGTCAGATATCGGGCGAGTAACGATATAGGGCACGTACGCGAATCGCCACCTGGAAAGAAGACAACTGCGGTCAGTATCCCGGAAATCAGGAGAACGCAAGGGGTAACGCACCCCACACAGACACCCGGCCCGGCAGAGAAAGACAACCTATCTCCGGTAAATGAACCGTGGACATGAGAGAAGGTGCAGAGAAAACATACAGCGACGCATGGGGTCCAAGCGCCGACCCCTTGCACGGCTCCCCCGCGAGCCACCTCGACGGCTTGAACTCCCCGGCGTCGGCCCCCCAGATCGAGGGAAGCCTTCACCAGAAAAAAGGAATCAGTATCCGACTGGGACGAAGATGTCCAACTCACCGATGGTATGCGCCCATGGACACGAAGAACACCTGCCCCTTCCTGACGGGTATCTCTGTGATTTGAACGCCTGTGGTGGTGGTGATGGGCTGGCTGAGAGGGAGCACGCAATCCGTGGCAGCCATGCGTTCCGAGAGGGGAAGAGGGGGGTAGAACCGGAGCACCTCCTGCACGAAGAAATGTGAGTAGTTATCAGCGACGGAGACAGGGTCGCTCACGTTGATCATCGCATTCAAGAGCGCCATCTTGTCGTACGCAGGCCCGGAGTCGCCGCCCACGCTCGTGGCGAGCTGGATTTCCTCGCGCAGGGCCTGCTGATAATCGGGCATTTGCGCGAGCTTCCAGAGAACGAAACCCAAGGCACCGCCCTGGACAAAGGCGACGTTTATGATTAGCGCATGGTTTGGGATCGCGCCGCCGAGATCGTACCGCGGTGTCGACACCAGCAATCAGAATCGTGCGAATATGAACGGGGATCTCCTCGTCGGGGACGCCCTTGTGCGCACTCTCCCCTTTCACTAAAAAGGCACCAAAAGTCATTCATTCATTGCGCGCCAAGTAAGAGGTGAAGCAAACGAACGACTTACGGAAGGGATCAATAAAGCCGCGCCCATGTTGGTCTTCTCCCCCTCCATCGCGTCTCTCCTGAACGAGCGCACGACTCAGCTCATCCGTGACTCTCGTGTATTCTTGAATCTGGCGCATGGTCTGCAGCGGGAGGCGCATGGCGAGGCGGAAGACGGTTTCCGGGACGTATTGGAGGATCGCATCCCCCAGCTTTGTGGATTCTGTTACCTCTGAGAGGGAGTTCCTGGATGCGTGGGTGCGGTTCTCAGTATGTAGTGTGAACCGCGGGATGAGGGGCTACGTACATAAGAGTCCTTTGGACCTCGGACAGTTCGCTCTTCCCCTCCAGGCCGTTGAACGGGTGTTCCAGGATCGCTATATTGTGTATCAGAAAACGAAAACGAACTTTGATTGAAGTACGCACCGTCCCCGATGGCGTCTATTATCGCGTCGTGCAACGTACGCGATATGTCGACGGTGGTTCCCGGGAAGCCGTGCGCATCCCACTGGTCCGCGAGCTTCAAATGATAAACTGTATGAACATACCCACTCAAAGCATACGCATACCTTCCTGCCGACTTGCTGGAGCGCGGGAAGCATCGCGCGGACGCTCTTCGCGGAAAGCCCCGGGTTCATGATGTTCCGGAGGTATCGGTGGTGCTCGCCTGGTGGATGTTTCATTTAATGGGCGCGGGGGAAAGGGTATTATCATGAACCATGCTTACCCTGTGCGAGAAAGACGTTGCCGAACCCGAACGAGAAGTTCGCGGCCTTCTGGTGGGCGGCGCCGTGGACGAACATCGGGCTGTTGAGGATGTATTTCGCCGTCAAGGGATCCGCGATGATCAAGCGGGATTCCTGCAATCGATAAAGAGATGTAGATAAGTCGCTCTGCGATTCCCCCAAGAAAAGGGTACGTGCCCCGAAGCAAGCTTTGATCGAATATACGGGGCCGTATGTGTCGAGCCACCGGAATTCGTGCTCTCCGTATTCTTTGCTGAGCAGCAGTTCGAGGATGTTGCCTGTCGGCGTCGTGAATATTGAATAGATGGCTGACTGCGCATTGCTGCTGCGACGTTACCATAGAGCCAGGATTCCGACTTTGGTCCTGGAATGGAATTGATGATGTTCCGATTGGAGCGAGAACGATGGTGGAGGATCCGAAAACCTGTGAGAGCGAGGAGGACTGAGAATGCCAGAAGTATAGACATGGTGGAGGGGTAAGGAAGAGGGCTGCGAGTGCGGAAGGAGATGATTTATATGCGATCGATCCGAGACAAGACAATAGGTTGTGTACATGTCTCAGATTAATTTGCCTGAATTCGTTGAATCGTTATCGGGCACAGCCGTGATGCATATATTCCCGGGCCATGCAGCGTACACGGGGATTGTTTCTGAAAAAAATTAAGACACATGGGAACGGCGGTGAAAAAATGAAATTTCACAGCGCCGACAATGCCCCGAAACTTATGTATAGCCGGTGCCGACACTGTCACAGAGATATGTTAATAAGGTTGAAATGAAGTTGCCGTGAGTTGACCGATCATCCAGAGTCTTGTCATCTCCAGAGCCCTGCGAGGTTTTATTGCAAATTTCCTGGCCACATACGCAGGCCCGGATCAGACGATAGCGATTATGCTTTACCAATTCTTTCCGACCCTGTTCTTCCCAGCCCTGTTGTTCCGGACCCACCTACCGGATCTACAGTTTCTGTCAATTTTTTTCACGGGCGCCGAAACGGGGATCTCCGTTTTCCCAAAGAGTTGACAGGAGTTGACCCGCTTGTTGCAGCTTGCCGACATTCCATCAGGCACGGTACGCGCCACCCGCGGTTTGATGTCCGACGTCACGCTAGGGGCCGAGCTTTCAGTAGAGGTTCAGTATAGAGGGCATTTCTTTAAGGCGCTGTCACAATCTTACGGTCGTCCGCCCAGCGTCATGATCGCCAGCCCTCTTCCGTCTTACTCTTGGCAGGATGCGCCCAATCACTGGCCATGTTCCGGAGATGCCCGTGCCTGTGAGAGAAGCGGTTCGTCATAAGAGGCCAAAAACGACTTATTCTGCAGTAATTATACCTTGCTGGAACACAATGGACCGAAGGTGGTGAAATTGCGCGGGAGAAATGCTGGGGCTCGACAGCATGACGAGAAGATGACCGGAGGGTTATTTGTGGGGATCGACTTCAACAGGGGTTCCAGCGCAGGACTCGAGGTGTTGGCATGGAAGAGAGACAAGGGCGAGGTGATGTCATCACGTCATATTAATAGCGGTCATCGGTCTTCATCCAACTTTGCCGCTGATTTCGAATCCCTCGGACAACGTAGTGACAACGTTCAGCAACATGGCGGTAGGTATCAATATTAAACGTCACGGGCCAAATAACGAACGCCCGGTTTAATCGGTGCCTTGGCCCGGCTTTCCGTTACGAGTACGTCGAGTCGTCAGGACCGGATTTGGCGGGACAAATGACATCACTTCTCCATTTAGTTGACCGCGTCCATACGGCATCCTAGGGCTCGCACGATAATCCTATCCTGTTCTTCTGGCAAACATACTGTCCGGTGAGCAGCTGGCGGGCCAGCGGCGAGTACGCAACGATCTGGATTCCAAGCTCGCATGCGGCGGAACGAGGTGCACGTCGTGTGCGCGACGGAGGGTCGTAGCCGTGGTGCCGCTTTTCCAGCCCAGAAGAGGAAGTTGCATCAAGCGGTAGAGGAACTTGAAAGAGATGGTACAGACTCGACAAACTCGGCCAAAACAACGATGGTGTCGAAGTTGTATAGATGAAATCTCACCGCCGTGGATGATTGGTCGCATATATACCTCAATTGGAGCTCTTTTGTTCTCTCTCTGGGGTCTAGCATCTAGGGTATAGCATCAATACCAAATAGCTAAAGACTCAAGTAAGCTTACGTATGGAGGTAGTAATCGACTCCACGCCGAGCCTCTTGAGAAATGATTCTGTAGCCGCTTTGTTATATTCTGGGCTGCCAGCGATCGCGGCGGAATCCAAACTTGGATGAGAGGAATATGTTTCGAGTTTGTTGGATTGAAAAATCGGGCTGTGCATGCCATTTGCCAATCAGGTCCTCTGAATTTCCGTAAATGTCCGCCGTGTCGCAGAACGTGCATCCCGCAGAAAGTCCGCGAGTCGCTCGAGAAAACCGAAATGAGAGACCTGGAATCGCTCTTCATCCGACTCTCCTTTGCCGTAGAAAGTGAGGATTCAATCCCCATGGCACCAAAGCCAATTGCGGAGAAGGTAGAATCTTCGATGGTGCGGGTGGGAGTCATGGTATGAGTGGAGAGTTTCCTGCTAGTCTGCCTGTCTTATACCTGTGAACCGGGTGACCTTATTCACAGATGAGACCGGAGGCAAGGGAAACCTTGGGCCCAGCCAACATGCCCACAGTGATATCACAAGAGTTGGAGATGGCCTGCAACCATTTGAAGCTTTTTGAACGTGAGGAACGAAAGAAAAGACCAACGAACACCCGTAGGCCTCCCGACATCTCACCACCCGCCGTTTAACTTCTTCATGCGGCCCAAAATAACATTTACTGACATTGACCGACTGATCAATTTGAGAGACAGACGTCACAACACATAAGAGCGGGTTCGGCGCCGGGGAGGTCTAGTAGCTCTGTGACTCACCGAGCAATGTGCTGGGTGAGAGGGTCTGCTCCCCGGCCTGACCGCGACCTTCCAAGTAAAGAGAGATGCACGACATGGTGGTGAATGGCAGTTCCGGATAAGCCGTTTTTCTCGTCGCCGAAGAAACTACCCGATAACTCGACACTGCGTCCGCTGCGACGCCCGTTGTGCCGATGCATGTTGTAACACCATCAATTAATTTGGAACGTCGTTGGCGGTGTAACATAGGATGTTGATCTGAATGAAGAGTTCATAAGCACGGTGGAGTTTCAAGTCTCACGCAGTGCGCAAACTCATGTCACCGGGGATTGCATCCTCCAGTGCTATCGCAATTTTTTGCGTCAGCTATGCGGAGGCTGAATCTGCAACGGAAGACGCACCATCTATCTCCCCTGATCGACGTGTGGCGATGAGGTCTTCTGCGCGAGCCTAGGATAAGATTCAGGATAATATATTTGCTCAGCTAGGTCCCCTACTACCCGCGTGAACGCGTTGACATGGTGAGGAGAGAAAAAGGCAAAGTGATACCATCGCCTTCATATTAACAGCGGTGCCGCGGGCGCTAATCAATCTTCGAACACTTCCGGAAACCAACATGGACTCGGTGTCTTCGCCCTGCCTTCCGCCGGAGCTGAGGTTTTTGAGCTTGCTTCAGGCCCCAAACCACGCCCATTCCGAGCGAGCCCGAGTTGTGCGGTCAGGGCAGGCTCGCAAAGAGCGATCCAAGGTTGGATCGGAGAGTCAAATACAGAGCCTTCACTTCCGGAGGAACCCTTTTGACATGTAGAGTCCACGCTCTTTTCAACACCAGCGTCTTTCTTACGCGACCGAGTCCAACACTTATAGCTGCCAAACGAGACTCTTCCCGTGTGCAGCGGAGCTCTGCTGTTGTTTCATACTAATGGCCCACAGATACTCCCTTCTCTCAGCGCTCTGCGGCCGCGTCTGCTGAACCTGTATTTGAAACAGCTGTTGTGGGGTATCGACTCTTCCTTACACTTCGCAATTTGAAACAGTTCAACTGAATCACGAGTTTTTGCAGTCCATTGACGATCTGTGGTGATAGTGGTGATGGATGAAGATTTTGCGAAAGACTGCTGGCTCATGTTGACCCAGGGCGGATTCCACTTTCAGGCCCGGTCGGATGCCTTCATCGAGACGAAGCGACGCGGAGGAATTATATCCAGTTTGTCTCATTTGCGTTGCACGTCTTGTTTCGATTCTAATGTCGTAAATTGACAGGTACCGACCCTCTCCGGCAAACGAGAATTCATAGACGTAATCATGGCTATAGTGCGCCTGAATATCTGTGAAGAGCAAAATGAGTTCTGTGAGAACGCCCAGATTTTATTAAGTGACTGATAGAATGAGAGTATAGATGCGCGAGAGTAATAAGCTCTTTAGGTTTGTTGCAAGTCTCTGAATTGGAGATGCGAGATACATGCAGTATAAATACTAAAGTCCGTAGCGTAGTTATAGCGGAAGCAAGCAACGGGATGCTGTGCACACAGAGACAGGGACGGGGTATGTGAAATAAGTAAATAAGTAACATGGTGACACTACAAGGAAAGGGAACCGGGGCGGCGCGACCGTAACTGGGGCGGGGCGCGACACGGTCATGTACCTCCAACAGTGACTTCTACAAAACGGCCCTCGTGTCCCCATAGTCCATCCCTCTTGGCGCCCTCATCGTATCCCTCATCGACCTGGCCGGAACGTCCGCCAAAGCCTCGTCAACAAGTATTGCGACATCTTCGGCACAGCCGAAAGACAAACTCCAGCCGGATCCACCATGACCGTACGAATGCACAATGCGGCTTCCAGCTCTGCGCAGCTCTCGCTCCACCCGCACGTTCTGCCCTCGGAATGGTCGAAGGCCCTGAGCCAATGGATAGTCCGGATCCAGACGGGCCCTGTCGAGACCCGGTAAAAACGCCTCGCATCTCGCACGCATGCGCTTGATGATCGGACTCTCCAAAGTAAGATCGAGTTCGTTCATGTCGGGCTCAGTGATTCCCCCAATCAGGAGGATATTGTCGTTCCTGGGAACGAGGAAGACCATCTCGTTGATGTTGACATCCGCGCTGATACTCAGAGCGGCGTCCACCTTGGGGAAATCCACGCCATCATTGATAACTCGAATGAGGCCGCCACGGATCGGATACACGCTCCTGTCACCTGCGAGAGTTTCCGCCCCTAGCCCGGTACAGTTAACGATGACGTCCGCGTTGAACCGCGCGCGCAGGGCATCTTCAACATGAAGGAGGTCGCCATCGATGGTCTCCGTTATGTATTCTGCGCCTTTGGTCGCGACAAGCTCGGTGAGCCACTCCATCGCCAGGTCTGTATCGATGACTGGTGAAAGCACCTCATAGGCATCCATTGCACCGTATGAAGGATTACATCCTCGCTCCTCGATGAGGTGCGCCCCGCGGTGGAAGCCTCTCACGCCACTCCCGATTATTTCCTCCATCTTCGAATATTGTCTGGGATCCTTCTCGATGGCGGATGGGAAGAAGAAGTCGGCGGGCAACATGCGGATCCCCGAGGCGGCGCTGAGCTCAGGGATCGACGCAATTCCATCCAATATGTGATAGGCTGTCATAACCCATCTCTTGGAATGCCCGAGGGATATGGCGTCGGTGTGTTGGCCACAGACGGCGGGAGGATATTCCCAGAGTGCACCGGCGATCTGCGAAGTCAAGCGATGTTCACTGTTAACCCAGTTGCTGGAAATCAAAAATTCAACGTTAGTGAGTAAAGCATTCAGATCGTCGTAACTTACGAGCTGAGCACTGTGACGCGATACCCGCGGTCCAAGAGCACCCAAGCGGATGTAAGCCCAATAACTCCACCACCGATTACAAGAACGTGAGGTGAGGCTGTCGATGGCTCCTTGAGGGGACGCCCGAGGGGTAAGAGGTCTTTCCAGAGCGTTAAAACCATCGGATTAAAGCGTTTCAAGATATGGAGGAGGGTGTTTTCTTCACTGCAGCGTGGTCGAGCTGCTTCACTGTTCGTATAATGTGAAGCCTTTATATTGCGATTCGAATATCCTGTTGCTGTCGTAGCAATTCCGAATGCATACATTTTCCCCGTCAAGAACGGGCAAGGAGATTTTGACGCAGCACTGACGTTTGACGCATGCAACGTCAGTCTGCGTCTGTTGAATTTTGCTTCAATGTTGAACTCACCTTGAATGATATCCACGGACTCCCAATTTCAGTGAACATCATACCGAAGCACTAATGCATCGTTTCACTGCGCTCCAACCCCTTGTACGTAGATGGAACCCATTTCTACCTGCGTCTATGTCATGTAGAGGCAGTGTCTACATGCGTAGATCACGTAGGTGGACGTAGGAGGACCTAGACGGACCTAGACTGAGATATACAGACTTGTCGAAGTTGATGCATAATTTCGAGTGATAATCGGAACGAAGAATGCGGTTGAGGAGATATCTAACCTGTGATTGTTCGAACTTTGTTCACATTGGTTCCGCAATTCGGTGGTTGTGTATGAATAGATTGAGGCTGCCTCTCAAGTTGCCTAGGAAAATCTGAGACGCATCCAGGGTGGTAATGACCTGACCAATGTCAATAGAAGACCGAAATGGCACTCAATCTATTACAAAATTGGATGAGGTGGGCCTTACAGATCAGAGATTTCTGATCATCCCCCGCTGGAAAATAGGAAGATCAAAGTAATTATAGGACGTCATAAAGCAGAAACCGAGTTGACCCCAGTCTGGGCTCTTTTGAAGCTCAGGTTGTCGGGTAAGGCCTTGGAAAAGTCAGGGGTCGCGTGGGAATCTAAGCTGTGTTGTAGGAGACCGTAGACGTCGAAGACTCTGACAACGCGCTCTGTGATATCCGGCCCGAATCCCGTTCCCCATATTTCGTTTCCTTGTATACCGCTCCCTGTATTTGCTTTCGATATACGCTACATTCAACCATCACCGAGGTAGACGGAGAGAACCGAATCTGACGTAGCCAAACGTCGTGAAACGTAGACGTATCTCCGTCTACATACGCACGTGAACCGACATAGGCCGACGTAGGCGGATGTAGCGGAGCGTAGACGTGGGTCCGTCGACCGAGCTTTGCGTCCGCTGGTATCAAATTCTACAAAGAAATTAGAATTCTATGTAGAATCTTTTGATCGGACAAGTGGAATGATCACCGAGAAATTCTGTAGAGAGAAAAGTGGTCGGGTGCATAGAGTTAATGGTAGAAATGTTTGACCGCCCATGCGGATGCCAGGACACGTCGCATCCCAGGTATTCCTTCTCCTGCTCTTCTCGTGTCCTACTCATTACTTTCCTTATAAAATTACCACTGTCTGTCCGAAGCCTTTGGAACTCCGCTTATGACAAATCAGCTCCAATGGGCTGGAATATCAACGTCAAATTATGAGAACGGCGCCCAATCTAAACGCTTAGCCGAAGTGGTGGGCCGCCGCGCTCTTGTGAGCTTACATGATATCTCTGCTGCCTTGCTTCGGCTCCCCCAGCTCCAAACTCTCAGTTTCCATGGTCTGACTCAGTTCTTGCAGTTCCCCTGTGTGGCTGGGCAGAGTGTTTGTTCCATCAGGTCAACAAATGCAGACCACCTCCTGTGCATCCTCTCTCAATCCTTCAAACTATTGGGGGATCTCTTGGTGTCACGGATTTGACTTTGGTTCAAACCTACTGGGCATGCTTTCAAGGAAATTGTATGGAACCGTGCGGACATTTCTGGGAGTGTGAGCAAAAACGAGATTACTATGTACAATAATGCACTTCTCGCCCAAGGTACACCTGCCAGCATAAGCTCACCTCATTGCCAGCTCAATTGCAATCCAGTGGCCTTTCCGGAGATAATCGGGAAGGAAGGAAAGTGGCGTTTTAACACGTCTATCTGTGAGCACACCAGTGTTTTATTTTCGGGTTCCATCTCTGTCGTTCAAGATATGGAGGTCACCAGGTATACTTTTTATCCTGGACGAGATGATCAAACAACGCAACAGATGTGTGGTGGCTCAACTGAAGTCCAAAGGACACTGTCCGTAGACTATCCCTGTGGAAGCGCTGTTCCCTTTTCGAAAGCTTTAAATTATATTATACCTCCGTGTAGTATTTGGCCCCTTGACTAAACATGTTCACTCTTCAATCGACGGGTTCATGTACTCGTCAAAACGAACCGTGAGAAGTTGACCCGGAAATCGCCGAGACCACCGTCGCGATTTTCCTACATATGGGAGGGCGTTTTCAAATGTTCTGAAATTTGGGTGTCAACCTCAATATAGGGAAACTTTGGCCTACAATGGAGATGTCTTTTCGTCTAGCCATAATTATATCTTACATGACTACGGGGAGAACCCGTCCACAATTAATTTTCAGAGACATCCTTGGTCTGAGCTCTAGTACTCCAAATGCGCAGCAGTACAGTATGGGCTTTTAGCGAGTAGCCCAATGTAGTTTTGTTGAGCGAGTTCCCGTGATTTCGTCTTTGAGCTGAACGCGCGAGGCGCGCACAGGAGGAATGAGCTAACAACATCAGAACTTTACATCTGACCTTCCCAACCTCTATTGCGGTTGGGCCTGATATCCGGGGAGGGATTGCAGACAGTGTAACCAACCTTTGTCCAGGGTTGAGGCTGTAAGGCTCGGGATGTTCAATATCAACCAAATAGCAACGTACTCAATGCACACAACCAAGATACCATTTTGGGAAGCAAAAATAGAACTGAACCATGTCCGACTGTGAAGGCATCGTGAATGCCAACAAGCTAACTCCGCCCAGTCGCTTGTCGTTTCTGCGGAGTTGTCCGACGTGTCCGGGCTTGTCTCTGTAGAATTTGATGGGACAAAGATTATCATCAAAATTCTACGAGAATTCTCTGATAGAATTTGATCCCGGCGGATTTAAACTTCTGGTCGACAGGGGGTGGGAACGCAGTGTTTGGCCTCCGAATACAGGCTGGGACTGTTAAAAACAATGAACAAAACTTGAATGTCAATGTGATAGTGTCACAAACATCACCGCCGATCTGCGCCGATTTTCGACGTCAGTCCAGCGCCTTGCAGGGTCAATATAGACATTTCAAGCGTCAGTCGCACCTCCAGTTTGAGTCTGCGCCGTGACACAATGTCAGTGACCGACCCGCGTCAGGTCAACGTCAACGTCAATGCTGTCTGCGCTGCTCATGCGGCACTCTGCGCCGGTCTCCTCGACATTCAAGTAGGTACTTCATAGTCTCCCACATGTCAGACTCAAAAGAATTAAAATTAAAACAATCGAAATTTTTGCTTGTACCTCATCACACCACCACCACAGAATCAAGACCCATCCGAAGTGGCCTCAAACAACTCACCTAAAGGAAGTGGAGGAAAAACAAAACAAAAGCGAAAGAATGCACGTCGAACATCCGGTGAACGAATCCCCCGCAAGATTCTGCATCGCCTAGACTATGCATGCGATCTGCGGGTGTCAAGCGTCAAGTCGAGTCAGTAAATTATACGTCAAATATCGGTCAAATCAAATGTGAAGAGAAGTGAGAGAAGCCCCCCCAAAAAAGGAACAACAAAGTGGAGGGAATAAGGGAGGAAAGGGTCGTCCGCCTCAAATTCTCCCCCCCCCCTAAAACAATCCAAAGACGTCGCCCCCCTCGTAATCTTCTCCTCCAACATCGTCGTATGGCTCATCATCGCCACCGTCTCTTCCGCGTTGAAGCTCGTTTCCCGATCTAAACTCGATAACCGCAATAGCGCTTTCTTGGCTTCATCAATCCTCCCTCTCTTTACCACTGGCTCAATCAAACACTGAGTTGCCGCCGCCGGTGCCCACTGGCATTCTCGATATTTGTCCTTTTGGTTCACTATAACTTCTGTGAGTTCTACTCATCAGTAGTATTCCGTTCAATTTGCCTCCGCCGCCAGTTTTTTTCATACTTTTAAAAATCGAGGAAAAACTAATAAATCGAGAAAAAATTATTGCCGCCTTCAGAAAAGATGAACCTGACGCGTGACTGAGGAATTCAACGAGATACTACAGTAAGTATTCGAAAAAATTATTCTTATATATTGTGCATGACTCCCGGTAAGCACGAGAGTGTGTGATTTTAGGCCTTGTCCGAGTTATCTCCAAAATAGTTGGTGGATTGAAATCATTTTTTTTGAGCACTGGGACCGGAACATTTTACCGCATACCGCAGACAAAGTGCGGTGACAGGGTCTCCATATGACCTTATAATTCTAATCAGCACAATAAGTGTACTTCATCAGGCTAAAACGCTTCAACGCTGTGTGCGCCGCCCTGTGTCAATGCGTACGCTCCTGTGTCAATGCGTGTGCTGCTCTGCATCAATTTGCTCTGACGTTGAGTGACACATCCACAGATATACCTCAGCAGATGCCTCGAATCAGGATTGCACCTGTTTATATCCTTCCTGATTTACCATCTACCGCTCCTGTGGGCATCCCATTTCCGTTTATTTTTGGGAGCCCACCAGCTGACCCTTCCTATCAAAGATTAACTTGGAGTGCCAGACGTTTGGCTTACTTTCGACCTCTCCGGTCAACCGTTCAACCTCCGCTCAGAAGGCAGGATCTCTTTCGCTTCTTTCTTTGTTGCATCCCACCATCTCCCCCCGAGTCGCCTTCTGTCGATTACTCTTTCCCATCCCCTCTTCCTCTGAAACCTAACCAATTCTGTTTCAATACGGTGCTTATTGGATGTCCAATCAAGTCCTCTGCAACCCAGCGAGTCCGAACACAAAGACCGAAGACAACAACTCAATCGCAACTTCGCTCATGGTTTTCCAGCTCCCTCCTATCCAGCAACGTCCCATTTCCTTCGATTTCAGTATGGTGCTTTAGGGCTATCCATGCAGCCCTCCGCAAGACCCAACGAAGACCAAGCATCAAGACGAACAATACAACCCTCAATTGGAACTGCGCTCACGGCATTCAGCTTCAATACGGAGCCTGCCCAACACCATCAGGACCGATAACCATGCTTACTCAGTCGCAACTCGAACCTTTCAAAATGCAAACGCCTACTGGCTGTGACGATAACACACGTCTGGAGGGTTTCTCAAGACCGAGCTTAACATCCAAGACCTCTCGGACCGAAGCAGGGACTTATTGCCGGAATAAAAGACCTCGAAGAAGATCCGAGACCCCTGACGAAGTTGAACCCATTCAAGGCCTTCAACAAGGCTTCCGTACCTATTTGGTGTCGGGACAAATGACATACTATGTCCGACTGGCTTCCCGGTCAGTCGGGGTAACCGGTCACTTGACCAATATAGGAGGGTAGACCCGACTTGATGCTTAGAGGCTACTCGCATGTTGAAAGGCAAGTACAGACACCCCTCGTACCCAAAATTATGTGATGCTGTGCTCGATTGATTGACGGTGGGAGATGCCGAACACCGCTTTTCTTGTTTCGGCCATAATATAAATCGATGATTTCTGCACAACCACTGCATCGTTCTGTGACCGCTAGGGCTCATTTTGTTCAGGAGGTGTCTACATAAATTATGGGCTCATTTACAGGTGCTTACCCCCTCAATACATACTTATATTATACCAGGTAAATGATCTTGGGATGTCACAAATGGCTTGAGGCGTGGATTTGTTGGCCGTATATCGGAGGAGGTCGTGGTGCTATGACTTCACAACTCCAAGTGGATGTTCTACAAGGTCAATAAATTGATTTGACCCTGTTAGTGTAGCCCCGTCGATTTGCTTCTTTCCTTATTCACACCTGACCGGTTACCTGTCAATGGTTTTGGCCGGTCCCTGACTTGCCGCGGCAAACTATTTGCTGACACATGAGTTCTTCACTAAATATCATACCCTTGGGCCCATTATATTCCCATGATGCAGGACTAAATCACGATATGCGAAAATCTCTAGTTTCATTGTTCTTCCTCTCTCAAGATATTGAAAACCATTAAGGTGACCGGTTTCCCAGTCAAAAATAGTAGACTTTTCTATTTAGTTGAACTCGTCCAATCATATTCTACCCTCGAACATTGTACCCTGCACATTGGCCTCGGATTTTCCTCAAATACCTCGCATGATAATCTCATCCTATTCTTCTGGCAACTGTTTGATGCTAAGCCTTGGAATATGGAAGCTAACGCCGACATATCAACAAGGATCTGTGCCAACAGCGGCGCTGGGTTCCTCTCTCCATGCGCTGCATCCGCCATAGCGGCGACCTTGCGCACGGCCTGCAAATCTTCTGCGGATAGCTTGAGCTTTGCCGCGCCGATGTTCTCCATATACTACCGAAACAAGGAGAAACAACAATTAATTGGAATCGGAGAGTGAGAGATAGAATGGAACCTTGATCTTCTTGGTCCCAGAGATGGCGATAATGTCGTCGCCCTGCGCGAGAACACACGCGAGGGCGACTTGCCCGCCGATTGCGTCGTATTTCTTCCCGATGGATTTCAACCCCTCTACGAGCTTGAGAATATCGGGGAAGTTCGCTGAACTATATTTGATTTCGGAAGTGAATAGGTGTAAGAAGCAGAGAATTCGCCCTGCGGGACGAGCCTGCAGAAACCAGTCTTATCGAAATCGTCTGGAGATTTCCGCGTGCCGTAGGAAAGGATTATGGGGCTTTTGTACCGTTCAGTTGAATTACGCACATACTGTCCGGTGAACAGCTGGCAGCCCAGCGGCGAGTAGGCAATGATCTGGATTCCAAGCCCGCATGCGGCGGAAAGCAGCCCGATGTCCTTGATGTCAAGCGTGAGGGCGAGGACTCGACTTGCAGGGCTGAAATGGGGTGAACGGCGTGTGCGCGACGGAGGGTCGCAGTCGAGCCCTCGGGGAGGCCGAGGTGCCGCTTTTCCACCCAGGAGAGGAAGTTGCATCAAGCGGCGGACGAGCCTGAAAGAGGTCGTACAGACTTATGAATGAATCTCGCCGCCCTGGATGATTGGGCCCATATATACCTCAATTGGAACGCCATTGTTCGTCCTCTGGGTCTAGCATTAATACCAAATAGCCAGAGATCCAAGTAGACTTACGTGGAGATAGTAATCGACTCTACGGCGAGCCTCTTGAGAAAGGATTCTGTAGCCGTTTTGACATATTCTGGGCTGCCAGAGATCGCGGCGGAATCCAAGATTGTATGAGAGGAATGTATTTCGAGTTTGTTGGATTAAAAAATCAGGCTGTGCATGCTATCTACCAATCAGCTCCGCCGAGTTTCCGTGGATGTCCGCTGTGTCCCAGAACGTGTATCCCGCAGCGGCACCAAGGACCTGTAGAAAGTCCGCGAGTCGCTCCAGAAAACCAAAATGAGAGGCATTGAATCGCTCTTCATCCGACTCTCCTTTGCCGTAGAAAGTGGAGATCCCCACGGCGCCAAAGCCAATTGCGGAGAAGGTAGAATTTCGGATGGTGCGAGTGGGAGTAATTTAGAACGTCGTTGGCGCCGTGGCATCGGATGTCGATCTAAACTAAGGGTTCATAACCACGGTGGAATCATGCAATGCGCAAACTCATGTCCCCGGGGATTACATACTCCAGCGATATCGCAATTTTTTCGTTAGATATGCGGAGGCTGAATTTGCAACGGAAGACGCACCCGGGTCTATCTCCCCTGATCGACGTTTGACGATGAAATCTTCTGCGCGAGTCCAGTAGTCAAGACCCGCATGAGCGCCCATTTGCTAGTCCTTGAGATCGAGGAGATAGGACATCGTCACAATCACAAACCGTGGGTCCCGCGCTAGATCGGGGAGGAAATGACGGTAGTTGCGTGAGCCATTCACCATCAGAACCAGCACATCCAGAGACGTGCATATCTCTAGCACAGTCCGGCATAGACTGATTCATGGGGCAGCTTTGAAGGAGAAATGCGTCACCAGGGGCAGCAGGGAAAGCCGCCCTACATGATCTAGCGGAAAGCGGCCGGTGTCTCTGAGAGCAAGAGGAGTTATCTGCGTGAAGACTGGATGGACGTGCGGAAGCTCTTTGAAGAAGGGAATGAAATCCGCGCTGAGACGCTGTAGAGGTAGCGGCGCCAGTGAAGATAGTAGGGGGCGAATATCACCCCCAATGACAGCGCGTGTCAAGTTTATAATCAGGTGGCGCACGGAAGTGGACACTGGAGAATTTGACTGAATCGCGGATAGAATCGCGTCCCAGGTGAATATTGAATAACCTTCAATGGCGCTGGCATATTTCACGGAGATAGTTCGATCTAACAAAGGTTCCCCTCAGGATACATTGAGAGCTGTGGCTTTTCGGATGCGCGGCTCTGATTCACGTACCACTGCTTCACGCGCCAGGTGACCAACATGACACTGCGGGCAAGTGCCATGGCCGTGGGTTCATGGCATTTGACTGGCGTGGGACCGACACTTGCCATGGCGTTGGCACGGCGTTGCACATGCGATCAAAAATCGGACCGGGCCGCCGGGGTGACAAAAAAAACCACGATATAGAAAGCGTCAAAACTCGATTTGCATCAGCGGTGCTGTATGATACTATAATCTAGCTCTCTACCACCATTAATTGGATTTGATGCTTACTGCGGGTATACACCATTCCAGCCCATGTGCTGCAAATACTGCGAGATATGCCAGCCATTCGTAATGTACCTCTAAGTTTCAACATTCAAACCAACTCCATGAAATCGCACAAAGCTCCTTACAGAAAACTCCAACCAATCAATGAGGTATGTCTACTCTCAGCCCACTGATTTCTTGCAGTGGTTTCAGCATCTAAATGATCCCCTTTTTCGAGCCCTCTTTGACGTAAAAAATTCCCAAGGGTCTTCCGTCTGACTTCTCAGGTGGTAAGGGTCTATCGGATGCCATCGCGTCCTCTGCTGCCTTCAGCATGAGGTCGCGATCCTCCCATTCCTTGCTGCCCGGACAGTATGCGAGGAGGAGAGTCATGACGAGCCCACTGAATGGGACTTTGAAAAGACTGGCCGGGAGAGGGGGCCGCCATTGTTAATTAGCGCGATGCGTACGAAGCGCTGTGTCACAATTTGTGACACTAGACCTCGCCGTTTACAACGACTTCTCAGCTGCCTCAGGCATGCTGAAAAATCTGAGGATTTTCACGAAGGCTCTGTGGCATACGACAAACAAGTTTTGCTAATTGGGCCGATGTGTCTGACCCGTTCCTAGACCTGCAAAGGCCGTCTTTCCAAAAATGATGACCGCCAGATTGAGGCAGGAATGGAATGTTTTCAAAGTGTTTTTGGAGACGGAAAAAGTACCCAGAGGAGGCTGTTGATATTTTCTATGAGATACCAAGAAGACCTAAGGAAGGGGGCATGGCTTGGGGCAAGAAGAAAAGAATCGGCAACCCCTCTTTTTGTCGCAGTCTCAGGCTGAAGCAAGCCCCCTCAGTGAAGGGCCAGCGCACCGGGCCGGAGCTGTGCGGGCTTGCTCCGAACCTACACCGGCCCGGTCTCGGCTTGGTCCTGAAAGAAAGAACAAAGGGAAATTGATTGTATGTGCAACGCCGTGCCAACGCCATGGCAAGTGTCGGTCCCACGCCAGTCAAATGCCATGAACCCACGGCCATGGCACTTGCCCGCAGTGTGAGTTTCGGGATCAACACAGGTTGAGAGAGCGCGCAGATTTCGGAAATCTGGCGTTCGAGCTCGGGAGGAATGTGGGATCCATGCTTCGTAGGCGTTGGCGCAAAACAAGAGCAGTGACAACAAAACCAAGCCTTTGGACCGCCTTCCATTTGCCCCTTTCGGTTATTTCTTATTTTTATGCATACCCTGTCTCAAGGCGCACCCGCGACGTTCCTGCGGCTGCTCGCACGGCCGCGGTGCGCAGCATCCCCCGCCGCGCAATGATGAACCCGCCACCTACCGCGAAGTGTACTGCGTGACTGCGACGTCGCGTCTGTCAAGGATAACTGATTCGGACACTGGACAGAACAAGTGTATAATCATGAGCTCAGTATCAAGTAGACGGAAACAAAATGGATTGAGCGCGACATAGCTCCTGACTGTCCGGTCCTTTCCGGGCATCACCTGCGAAGATTCGTAAGTAAAGTGAATTTAGTCCCGGCACTGATTAATGATACACACATTATTCGTCATCGTCTTCTGGGTCGTAGCAGTCCCATTGCCCACAATCGAAAGAATAGTCCTGGAAATAACCCTTCTTTCTCAAGCAATGAAGCGTGAAACGGCCGAGGAAAGCGGCGTCAAGTCCTGCATCGCGCAGCATCTGCATCGAAGTGTCGATACCAGCTGGGCAGTTGCCGCGAGCGGTGAGAGCGTAAAACAAGCGCAGAGCTACAAGGCCGCCGGAACCTGGCTGAGTTGGCCGATTTCGTGAATGCGCCATGGTGAAGAAGATATCCTGCGGAAATGGGCGCACGAAGCCATACCCCAAAAACATGAGATTGGGACACAGGTCATGGGAGCTGCCGGAGATGGTCATAGCGTCAAGAAAGGCAGTTTCCTGCTCTGGTGTCGGGGGTTGATATGGGTGGGCGTCGATGACTAGGAATGTGAGGCGTGGAAGGCCGCGTAGCACTGTGATCAGCTCTGGAGAGATATCACAGAACATGAGGACCAGCTTTGTGAGCGAGCGGGCGGGACCGAGAACGAACGTCTGGGAAGAGAGAACAGCTAGATCCGGCAGCTCACTCTGCTCGCATAATAGGTTCTCAAGTGAAGGTGTGGTGAGATGAGGGATAAACCTAGGCTTATCGATCCAGAGACTGTGAACGTGCGGGAGAGTGACCGGTGGACCGTCCTCGGGCTCGAAGTCTGGTTCATGTCCCAAGCCGATGGCGCACTGGAGCAGGTTGAGGGCTGCCCTCAGGATTGTGAGCTGATCCTGAACTGTGTAGGTTCCTCGATAGTGAGTGATTTGTCCCCATGGAAGTGAGTGTGGGTTATCTGGCGACCATTCAAGGCCATAGTCGGTGAGGATCGCTTGACGGAGGTTTGGCGCGGAAGAAAAAATGTCTGGGATTACGCTGTCGGGCCCATTAATTAGAATTAGCTTTTCCAACGACGTAATGCGGCCGTTGCGGGGGCATAGCCAGCCGAGGTCAACGGATCTGTGACAGAGGTCCAAGCACAAGACACGCCAGCGGTGGCATTGTGCGACGACAAGATCCGCAACGTTAGGATCGGGGGTGTCGCCATTCTCCATGGCCGCCCAATAAACCTTGAGCGGGGCGCAGGCTGACCGGATAAGTTGAGTTTTAATCAGGGATGTGTCTGTTATAGCGGCAGGGGAAAGGGGGATCGTGATAGAGGTCCACAGAGGGGAATACCCGAGCGCACAGAGTCTCCAAGACCGACAGATGTGGCCGAGATACCAGGGCGCCGCCTTCCCGACCTCATCATCGTCACTGGAGATGCTGTCTTGGGTCATAGAGAATATTTCGCAAATCAATTCTGGGGGCACACGACGAACTGGCGACAGAATAGCCCGATATGGGCGAATTTTCTCCACGGCCTCATCGCGACTTCGGACTAGCTGCCCAAGCGTGGCCTGCAACTCGTGGATTCGGTCATTCAAATCGTCCACTATATCTTGTCCCTTCAAGACGACATCGCGAATCGAAAGAGTTTCAGAATCGAGAGGTATATCGTTAGATCGCAGCAGGCGGGTAAGATCCGGTGCTTTCAAGGCTGCAGGGATGGATGCGACTCCGCATTCAATCGATGGCAATGATGCCATGACTATACGCTGAAGATGAGTGGGTTCATGATGATGTGTTAAATAGCCCACTGTCGTGCTGGAGGTGCTCGGAACTGGATGCTGTTTCGTTTGGGAAACGACGATGGTGGTGGTTTGAGGAAGACTGGGGCTACAACAAGACCAAATCATTTGCACCGCATTAGCCAACTTTCGCTTTACGGCCTCCTCAGTCATTCTGCCTGCGCGCACCTTGTCCGCGTCTGAAGGCGCACCCACGACGTTCCTGTACAACCGGCTACTCGCGCGGCCGCGGTGCGCTGCGTCCTCCGCCCGTCTTCCGGGATCCGCGCCTTCAGTCCTCCGCTTCGCTGCAGGGTGGCGCACGACATGCGACGCGACTACCCTCAGCGCCGGCTGCCGCAGCTGATCCTCTATAGCACCACGACACGGCGCGATGCGCCGTGCGACGATGAACACTACTGCGCGACTGCGACGTCGCCCCATGCGCAATATAGCGCCCATCCCCGACGTCGTACCATGCTCACACGCTCGACACCACGCCGCCGCGCACCCTAGCTCCAACCTCCACCACCAGCCGCAACTCTAGCCGGAGAAACTGGCGTCTCTCGCCGCCTACGCCGCCTTTTTCGCCTCCTCGTCTACCGCGACCGTCTTGAGCAAAGTCACGCCCACCGCGACCATCTTTTGCGGAGTTCTACCGCCAAGTACCCTCACTGCTCCCTCTACAGCCCTCATCAATACCACCGGCAGCACCTTCTGCATCCCGCAGGACGCTTCGCGGCCGTTTCTCTATCGCACACGCCGCGTCCGGTGCCTTCCCCCTCACCGCTCGGTTGTTTCCCATCGCCGGCGTTGCCTCCCCGTGCGCTTCGAGCGTACTCGCCGCAGTACCGCCCCTCCTAATCGACGCGCGCCTTTGGATGTATCCTCAAGACACCACAAACGTGCCCAGCCATTCGCCATCGCCTACGGTGCATTAGCCGCCTCCCCGCGCAACACGGGCATCTTTACCTCTCCATCACATAGGACCCATTTCTCGCCTGCACGCCCGCTGCTCCAACCCTCTGTGCCTGCACCCCCGCTCGACCCGTGTCGCGCACAACGACTACGACGCACGCTGCGTTTCACGGCCGGATGTCGATTCCAGATCCGCATTATGGGCCCTTATTCCTGCGCAGCAGAGACGTACTTTAATGCACGCTCATGCAGCGCGCCGCACTGCATCCGACCCGCTGACCTCCAGAACGCGTATGTACCAGTACCGGTTTCTACTCCACGGAGTTCTGTAACTCGGATTACACGTACCTCGACCCCCACCCAGACTTCAACATCCTTCCTCTTTCATTCTTTATCGCACGTTAGTTTTATTATTGCTTTTGTGTGCAAATACAACAACTTGATTGTGAGCGATTAATATTTTATGCAGACGCGTTGTCCCGGTATCTCCATGTTTTGTTACGCCTCCGGCCATTATCTGGCCGATTGTGGGTCTTGGTTCTTTGCCCGTTCTCATCTGCCACATCTCCGACGCAAGCTCCGATATCTCTTTTTGGCCGGCACTTCGTTGGTATGTGTTCTCAAGAGGGACAAGGAAATCTTGGAAAAGGTGCCAATCTATGTAAATTCAGGTCGATTGGACACTTTTTGCGGTCTCCGAGGGCCTCCGAAGCTCTGGTTGGTCGTGTGCATTATATTACCACGAATTTCGGCATCACTCCAGCTCCCTCAATTGTTGGAATTTCAGGATTTCTTGGAGACCGACCCTCGTATGTTCAGGGTCGAGTTGATAATTGAAGATGCCAACTTTTTGTGTATCGATGAAGGATGAGGCAGAAAGCCGTTTCTGATTATTTCCAAATCCAGGCTGAAATTGATGGCAACTTGAGTTTTGGGCCCGGCGAATTTTTGTCGAATCAAATTTCAATCTTTTGAGACAAGAGCTCCGAGAACTTGAACCGAGTCGACTAAACTTAGCCTTTGCCTCTCAGATGTTTATAGCTCTATGAATTTACTCAGTACATATCGGAGTATCCCCAACCAAAAACCCAGCTTCTTTGAACAAGATCTGGGCAAGCTAATTGGATTTCTTGATGAGCCTCAAATGCTGACAGTTGCACAACATAATATATTTTCAGATTTATTTCTATGACTAATTGCATATGAGTTATTCCAGAAGAACCAGCTATATTTCATGTCAATCCGTGCAGAACTGACCGAGAAATGGGTGTTTCTTCGAAAACTGTCCAAAATAGTAAATTTTTGATCCGCGCCTTCGGTTCTGCAATCGGCCGTAAAGTCACGATCGAGACTTGGATTTTTGCGCTACATTGGGCTCACCTCGACTTTCAGGATTGTTCTTACGACTTTGAGATGGCATGTTAGATCCATTCGCCCTCAATTCAAACACCTGTAAGCGTTGTCCTCGTTCTCTGTTCATTTTCCATTCAACTGACATTCGTTTGAAGATCGAGGGAAAAGAAGGGGGTAACCTGAGACGAGGTTTTCATCTTGATCTGTGAATGACCACAGCGGTGGGCCGTTCAATCTTCCTTATTTAGAAGTCTGGCAATACGAGCATACCTCTTTGAAGAACCGGAACGTGATCGGCACAAGTGAGTGTTTGATTTCCTTTCTCTCCTGCTCTCGCTTTCCTCGCTGTAAAAGTTCAACTTTCTCTCCCTGGCATCTGTCCTCTTGACATAGCCTTTTCACCTCTGCAACCTTGCCGATACGCTCGCTAACGCTCGTGAATAGCACAAGATACCGATCCCACGTCACCAGCTAAATAGGGGAAGTCTTGAATTCTTGCGCTTCACCCTTCCTGATACACCGTTTCTACGCAGAATCGTACTCGAATACGGTTGTCTATTTCATTGATACCGCCGTGTCTACCGATGCTTTCCCAAAAAACCTTTCTGTTGAAAATTTGGTGCGTCTCGATTACTTCCAACGCCAGATTTTCCATCGTCGCCGACAAGTTGTTCGTTTCATTCAGGCCAAGTCTACAGCGTCAAGATTCCATCGTCGGATGCTCGCATACACTTAGGTATGTCTTTTCAATATCTGACTCATGTAAGTTGTAACTTCTCCTCAAACCACCTGAGCCCTTCAGACCTGCGCTCAAAAATTTGATTGAGGGCTTCGAATGCGACCATATTCATTCCCAGAGCTCTGGTCTGTCACACGCACCTCGCGCTGCGCGCACAAAAATTGCAATTTTGGGGCCATTTTCCCCAATTCTGTGACTTTTTTTGCCACATTCGAAGATCCCCTCGGTGACCTGTGACAGGTTCGAAAATTTTCTGAAATTTTGGGCCCTGTGACGCGTGACATACGAATTGAGCGAAATAGTACAGTAACTGTGGCGCGCAGCGGGAAACACTGACGTCTGTCTGAGTATATACAAGAAGAATGGGAGTGGGACTGGGCGAGTCCCATCATCAGGGAGCGAGTCCCATTTTTACGGCGCGGAGGATGGGACTCGTCTGCGATGATGGAACTCAGCACAGAACCGGCCATCACAAGGCCATCAGACCATTTATCCCGAGATCAACGACGTGAATTTGTGTCACACACCCCTAAACGGATGTTGAGCCAGGCCTTCTAGCCTATGAGGCATGTAAATCTCCAGAATTCAGTCATTATTTGGACTCTATAAGTGTTCTTACACTCTTTGTTCACTGCAATTGATTGGCACCTAGTATATCAAGGGCCATCTCGCCTCCTTCAAGAGGTAGCACTGTCACAATATCATCGGCAGAGTCTAAAGTGTGTGCACAACATGGTTAGTGTATTGGAGGTCAATTTTCGTTCCATGCAGTAGAGCTCCACTTCGGATCTCAGCATGGCTGTCACTCATACCTTTAACCTACAATCATCTCTCTCCGAAGTGAAGTGAACACCACCGGCAAGTGCGAGGAGGGTGATAGATTCTATGCATATGCACAGGACGCGTACTTAGTCAAATAGTGGTGGTCCTTGGCACGCAGGCTGACCATTATGCAACGGCCTTTGTGACTCAATTTTGCTCTGAACTGGGAGTCTGTCCATACCCATGATGGGAGGAGGAAAAGAAATGCTTGTGCGATTGACTCAGCCAAAAATGTTGGTACATAACTAGTTTAAACATAGACACAGTTAACGCAATGCTGCAGTCGTGCATTAACAGCAGCCATTAAGAGAGGGTATTGGCATTGGAGGTTGAAATACGGAGACACAGACAATAGTTATGAATGGCGAGTTGGGGTGTTATGGCAAGTTGAGACTAGGGCAATGGCTGATTCAATCTTGAGGTTTTCCACGAAGCCGGCGGTCAGTAATTGAACTGAATAGTTGAGGCTCTGGGCGGCAGCTGGAGGTGCAAGAATGCGGTGCCAGAACAAATTTATTAATCTCCAGGTGCGAATTGGGATATGCTAGGGATGTAGCTGCAGTACAACAACAAAGGGGTTGTTACAGAGACAAATGAACAGGCACCGATTTCTCGACGGTATTACTGTTTCTGCACTGGTTTTTTTCTGTTTTTTATACACAAAAAAAAAGTTGCACATGCGATAGTGGCCCAAGTGCGTGACGTGCATAATAAGGGAAAAACTACGTAGGGCCATGCCGTATAAAGTATAATAAAGCAGCTGTACAATTTGCGGTTGCGCTACGGTTGAAAAAACCAGTGTACATATATTCCGACTCGGTTGTTTTGTTAGAAATTGAACTGTGGAGAGTCGTTCAAGCCAGGATGTTAGGGCTGCAGACCGTACGGGGACAGTCGTATTTGTCCAGACCGGTTCCGTATGCCATCCCGTATACCTTGATTCCACGAGCCTAAGGGTACGGTATATGTCGAAATAGGGCTTTAAGCGACATTATGCTGCACATCCAATTTCCTTGGAATATGGTGGTTATTTCTGCCCATTGTTGGTCATCAAACGTTCCCGTGAGCCGTCGTGGTCTTGGATGTGCCTTAATAACCTGCAATCCGAATTATGTTTCGAGTTCGCACGGCCTCTAATAATTGCTAACAGTCATCCCTGAGCGGAAAAACATTGCAACGGGTATTTAGTATGATAATTCATTAATTCATCCTTAACCTTCATTGTTGCTTCATTGCACCCAAACTTCAGCAATTTAGTGCCATAAATTATACGGTCGTATATACGGGAAACGGCTCTATTTTTTGACGAGTATTCCCGTAAATTCAAATGAGGGAGAGCAACCGGACGGAACGGGGATGGCGGGCTCGGGGATGGCCGACTGTGCGGAGTTTCAATTTGGTCACATCTTTGATGGATGGTTCATTGTCGGGATGATGAGTCCCATTCCTGATGGGAGTGCAGTTCCATCATCAGCGAACTGAGTCCCATTCTTTCCTGGTGATTAATGGGACTCGTTCCCTGATGATGGGACTCGCCCAGTCCCACTCCCATCCTTTTGGGCACTACTCCGTCTGTCTACATGTTCTGTGCTCTCTTGCGTCTACGCGCTCACCTTCAATTTCAGCTCTTCCAAGGTCCTCATTGCCCATACAGTAACCGCATGACATCCCCAACGATGGCACAGAGTGACGCCGACGCGCAGGAGTTGTGGAAGACCGATCTCGAACCGCGCATAACCCAAATCCTCACCGGGAACGAACCCCTTACTTATGCAACCCACTCGGCTGTGTATTCCGCGGGATACGATCTCATATTGAAGGGCAAGGGAAAGGGACAGAATAATAACAACAACAACTGCAAATGCACGTTCTCACTTCTGCGCGACAATCGATCCGATCCGAATACGGTAGATCTTTACGCACAGGTACAGTCCTTCTTCGCGGAATACACCCAACGCATCCGTGGGGTGTGTACTCTAGGTGGTTTCCACATGCTACTTACATACAGACGTCTGCTGCAGGCAGCGCCTAGCGACGGCTCCGCGCTCTCAGCATACTACGACGCCGAATGGGATCGTTTCTCTCGTGGCGTGGGCATCGTCGACCGTCTGCTGGACTACTTGAACAAACACTACGTCAACCGTCTTCGCGCTGAGGGACAGACGACTGTATTAACCGTGAGGAATGTGCGATCTTTCTCTCTTCTTCCTTGAGCTCGTCTGACGATCGAATCTCCAAACAGCTCGCGTTCCATAACTGGAAGAAAAACGTCTTCGAGGCCCTATCCTCTCACCTGGCCAATACGGACACTGGAAAGGCACGCATCGAGACGATCCGGCAGCTCTTTGCGTCAGAGGGGGAGTTGAAGGCCGACGCTGAAGGATATCCGTTTTGAAGTCGCGCAGGATTCTTGAAGCTGCGTTTGCGCCGACAGATGTACTATGAACTCGAATTGATGCTTGCGGGAGCCAATCAACCCTCCCTGGTCGAATATTAATTTATACATCCAACCAGGGATTCGTAATTCAGGACAATGAATGCCCATTCGCAGCATCTACGCGCAACTCTAGCTTACTCCGCCAAACTGCACTCCGGAAATCTTCCTCGCCTCCTTCAGCACATCATACCCCATCACATACTCCTGCAGGTCCGGCGCTAAAACATATATTCATCAGCTCGATGCCAACAACCAAAGCATGTAACGGTGGATCAACAACTCGGTACTCACCTCTGTAATACTTTCCCCTCTCAGTCGGCACCATCATCTGGTCGTGGCTTTCCCTTGCGACCAACTCCACCCGCTCTTTCCTCAGCGCCTGATACGCTGCGAGCCGGGCGGGGATGTCTGCGCGTGTCGTCCCACGGGGGAGGAAAACCGAGAGAGCGCCGGCGTCTTCGACGGCTTGGGCGGCGCCTTGGCCGAGAGCTGTCAAGGTCTTCAGTGGCTCCGACTTGCGATGCGGGAGTAACAGAATGAATTGGAGGGAGTATACGTACTTGGTAGCGTCGCGTGCGCCGCGTCCCCTATCAGCGCCGCACGCCCGCGCACCCACGTCGGGAGCACCGGCACGAAGCGGAGCTGCCACCTCGGCAAGCGCTCCGGAAGAGCATTCAAGAGCGCCTGGAATTGAGGGTGGAACTCGGAGAAGTGCGCCAGGAGGTCCGAGCGGGTAGTGTGAGCTGTCCAGCCTAAATGCCGTTCGTTAATCCACGTTTTTCTCGATGTGGCGGGGAAGGAAAGACGGAAGGATGAAGCTAGGGCAACAAACCTGGATCAGCCTGGGGCAGATCCTCCACTACACCCACGAAGTTCATGAGTGTCCCACCGCGGCAGGGATACATGAACAGCACGCGGAACGGCCCCCCGAACTGGATGACGTTCCGCGGCCCGCTCACACCTTCGTGGAGCCAGCCGAGCCCCGGGATGGCGTCAAGTGCCGACATGGCGATGAGCGTGCGGGCAGTGGTGAGGCCCGTCGGGGATGGTTTCTGTTCATACCCGAGGATGTGCGTGCGGATGGTCGACTGCGGATTTGGGATATCAAGATCACAACGTGAATGCGTGTGCTACTAGTAGGAGTGCGTGCATGCTCACGGAAATTCCATCCGCCCCAAGGATGAGATCACTCTGTATGATGCGCCCATCGCTTAGGGTTAACGACCCCGACTCAGGTTCGCAATCCACCACTTTACTGGCAAGGTTAATAACCCCGGGCGGACCCTCACCGGGACCTATCGCAAGACGTTCCAACTCCGCAAGCAGATCGCTTCGCGTGCACATCAGCGCCTGCCCCACCCTTCCGTATTAGTGGTGCATCTGGGAATCCCGTGAAGCCTACTCACCACCTTGCCCTCGATCGCCATCCATGGGGCAGTCTGACTTTTTCCGTCCACCGCGTTGAAGTTCTGGACCTATATAATTCAAGTCGGACGGTGAGAGATGCTGGGAAAACACGGCCGCACGCACCCCCACGAAATCCACACTCTGCAAATTATCTTTCTCGTACCCAAAGTGTTCGAGGACGCGTCGCGAATTTACCGGCACGACGATTGCGGCGCCGATCTCGGTCTTGATTTCCGCGGACTCAAATATCTGCGGAACTGGTTGAGTACGTGCGGATGAAGGGCATGTAGATGGGCGGGCACCTGAACGCGGTGTCCATTCCGCCTCAGCGCGATCGCGGCTGCTAGACCAGCGATACCCGCTCCGACGATGGAGACACTCAGAGGCTGCGGGGTGGGGGTGCTATTTGTCATCGTTGGGAATGCATTGATTTTCGCCGGCCATTTAAACCTTCCGATGGCGTCGTCCGTTTATCCTGGCGGCTGAAAGGACAGAGAGAGTTAGTCAACGACTATGACCAAAAAACCCACGGTTCGATGGCGGCTTGTCGAATTTATCCGTTGAAGAAGGAAATTCACACCAGTGCCACCGTCAATAGACAGGTTGCGCACGAGCCACTGGAGCCACCTAGTGGCTCTCGGACCGTTCGTAAACGGGTGGCTCCACCGCCAAATTATGACACAAAGATTACTGTAATGGCCCGAGTGGCTGATTGGAGCCACTGCCTGCTATTTTTGCGCGCGGTCCGAGAGCCACTGGGTGGCTCCAGCGGCTCGTGCGCAACCTGTCTAATGATAAGAACCAAGCGGTCATCGGGCGGCAAGCGTAATGAACATATCGCGGACTTGGAAGTTGTCAGAATTCTGTGCGTATGTGCATGTTGAGTTTCGGCGTCCCAGTGCATGTTGCGAACCTCCAACCGACTCGCCGAGTGACATTCATTCATGGTCCATGTTTAGCAATAAAAGCATCTATTTTGACGGTGAACACCCGAATTAGTTCTATGCAGTGTTCGGCGACTGGTTTAAGATCCCAGAAAAGAGCGGTTTTAACCCAATATGTGTTTATCCAGATTCAAAGTCATGCGACTCCTGTTTGCGCCTCGTAGGCTGAGGCCCCGGAAGGGTTGATGAGGGAATGGGCTCATACCAAAAGACGGTCGCAACGCGCAATCTGCCGTATTGTAGCGATCCAGTCGAAGGAGGGACTGAATCATTCTGTGGCCAAACATCGCTAAAGGTCCGTCGTGAATGTAGTAATGCTGCAAAACATTCTAGATGCTCTGTGCGAACCTCGCATTCGTGTGAGTCAGAAAGCTACATATATATTCGTCAAAAGTCCAAACATCAAAACCAAGCTTCAGGCACTAATCATCCTCTGAATCGACCTCATCTTCCGGGTCCAAAAAGTATTCAAGAGCTTGAGCGGAAAAAAACTTGATCAGTAAGGTGAGAGGACCGGAAGAACTGACATACGATTTATTTCCCCAGACTTACGCTTCGCAATAAAATTGTCAGCGCGCGACCAATAATCGTCGCCTGTGTGCGCTCCCCTCATCCAGTCCTCGAGGTACCATTGGCAAACCATGAGTACAAAACGCGGGTGTTGCGCCAAATCATCGTCCACTTCTGGAAGTCCTCCGTCTCTGTCGTACACTAGCACGACAAGAGCCTGCAGGGCTTCCCACGTTTGGAGAAGAGTGAGACACAGTGGGAGATAATCATCGTTGTTGAATGTGAGATGCGTAAGGTGCGGAAGACGCGTCAGAGCAGACCAAACTTCTTCGTCTATGTTGGTCGGGACGTCGAATATCTCGAGGTGTGTTATTGAAGTGAAAAGCCGTGAGAAGTCAATTTGATCGGGGCCGAACAAGGCTTTCAACGAGCAGTGAAGCCGTTTCAGCGGCATATTGAGCCGCAGAACAGTTGCCGATGTCTGGGCCGACAACAGTAATACGCGCGGAGCTGTCAAACGGGTGATCGGCATTGGTCGGCATTGGTGATCGCCGTATTCCACTGGCGGCACACTGGGTTTTGGTGGACTTCAATGGCCGCACGCATTGATCTTTTGCCCACTGAGATCCACTGGATACCATTGGAGCCTCGGACCTGAAACCCACTGAACTCCAGTGTTTTCCACGGTCTCACGCCAGTTTTTACCACCGTTCGATGGAATGTTTCTGCCTTCAAAACCAATGAAAGCAATATTTCAACCTGTATTCCGGCCATATTCCTTCCCAACCATACCATACCATACCATACTGTGGAGCAATTGAGGTCATCGTACCTGTAACAGATATGCGGACCGTTTGCATCCGCAATAAACCCAAAGTGCATTGTTGAGCTTTCGGAACAAGGTTGTACTGGGGACCTTGTTCCAATTCTATACTCACCCATTTTCATCTCCATTATCAAGTACAAGGACAGTAGAGTACAAAAAAATCACTAATAGTATATTATTCAAGTAGACAGTGAGTACGTAGTTTAGTTTTCTGGAATCCAATACTTCCACCACTCATCTCAGCGCGAAGCTTGCGGTTCTTGAAATCTTGTTTGGGTTTGGTTTACCTCATATCTACCCGGACCTCACAGTACGGTAGCTGTACTGTATCCGTATTACAGTATAAAAAAATGACTGCACTCGCTTGTGTGCGCTTGAATCTTTGTTTCACGTTTTTGACCACAAGCTCATCTTGATATAACTGGTAGTTCATGTGCAAGCAAAATGATACAGAAGGTTGTGGAGGCTCAAACTCATTGGTATCTAGCAGTACATAACGGACGCCAGTGGATTCCAGTCGGCGGAGAAATTATAATGTGGGCCGATGATTTTCAGTGTTAATCGATGGGTCACAGTTATCTCATTGTCACACATTGTCCATCAATGGCCGCCAATAGCCATTGGTGGCCACTGGTGGCCACCAGTGACTTTGCTAGTGATGGGTGTATTACTCGCCGACAACCAAAAGTTTTCGACATTAGAGCATCCAGAACAACCGCCTCTGTTTCGGGATCCAACTGGGATAAATATAGTTGGCGGACTGAATCTTTAAAGAACGATCGTGGTTTCGAGTGAATCAAAGAGTTGAGCGTGGAGCTTTCGATGGCGAAAGGCCCTGAGTCTTCTGTGAACTTGGGCCGCAAACCTGGGCGATGATCGGCCACAATGATGGCTCAAGGTCTCGCCGCGGTGGTGGTTAATGACAAGCTGCAGCTTCAGATCTAAGTTTGATCGATTTCATCAGACAGGTGCTTGCCGAGAGGGAGGCTGACATCTGCCGCTCACCGGCTGAGGAAAGCTTGAAGGCAATCTTGCGCCAATCACATCACCAGTCACATCATTGTTGCGAGATCTGCTGTTGCTCTCATTCAGCAACATCCCAGCTCGTCGAGGATGTCAGGAATCTTTGGTCGCGGCCCCAGCAAGCTCCTCAGTGCGGTTGCGAAACCCCTGAAGCCGCGGTGGTATCAAGAGCAAGCCCGCGACTTTTTCATTGCGAATGCCGGGATCCAGCTCTCCCAGAAGACGTTAGATATCTGCAGAGGCTATCTGACGTACAGCACTCTCAGCTTGGCCTGAATTTCATTGACCAAGTTACCAGACACGAGCACGCCTCAGCGGAAATGAGAATCCTCGTGCTGGCCGAGCTGTCGGAGCGCGCAAAGATTGAGGAGAATGCCTCCGTCCTTGTGGATCTTCTCGCAGCAGAGCAGGTCATAACGTTCAGCAACATGGTAGGTGGGTAGGTATTAATATTATTAAACGTCACGGTCCAAACAATGAACGCCCGGTTTAATCGGTGCCTTGGCCCGGCTTTCCGTTATGAGTACGTTGCGTCGTTAGGACAGTACTTGGTGTCGCGACAAATGACATCACTTCTTCATTTTAGTTGCATACGGCATCCTACCGTACCTCGCATGGTAATCTCATCCTGTTTTTCTGGCAACTGTTTGACGCTAAGCCTTGGGATATCGAAGCTAACGGCGTATCAACAAACATCTGCGCCAACAGCGGCGCGGGGTTCCTCTGTCTCCTTGTGCTGCATCCGCCTTGCGTACGGTCTGCAAGCCTTTTGGGGATAGCCTCAGATTTCCCGCGCCGACGTTCTCCTCCAGGTACTACCGAAGAAAGGAGAGCCGAGTCGGTCAAATTTTATTTCTTTCTTTCTCCAACTGACCTTTCCTTGGATCTCACCGAAGGTCTTCTTTCATGGTTCTCTCCGTATTTAATCTAGCGAGCACAGGGCAATATCCCGAGTCGAGCCTCGGTTTCCAGGGCTGTGGGAAAACCTTCTTCCGGTGCCTCATTCTCTCTGCCGTTTGTCTGTCTGTCCAGGTCGTCGAGAGCCATCTCTCTTCGTTTCTTACACATCTGGCACCATACTCATTCATGGTTGGGGACGGACTGCTCCGAGTCGTCCCTTACGTATTTGTGGTTCGTATCTCTGGCTTAGATTGGAATATAACTCTGTATCCCGAATAACCCATTTCCTCGAATGGAATCTTTGCTGTGAAGATTATTCAGAAATGAACGTCTTATTTAAGTTTTGGCGCCCGACCTTGACGTTAACAGCAGTGACGCGATCATACAGCACTGCACAGCTTCCACGTCTTGTCCTCTTCCTCCATGGCCGATATCGTTGGCCTCATCGCTAGCATTCTGCAGCTCGTCGACGGCGTGGTGAAAGCGTGGGACTACGTCCAGGATTTTCAGCATGCGCCCGAGGATCAGCAACAGCTACTTCAGGAGATCAAAAGTCTTGACCCGCTAATCCGGAATTTGGACGAGCAGATCCAGCGCAGTGGTGCGACTGCACTAACCAGAAACTTGGAGACCCCGCTGCTTTCAGTTGAAGGAAATGATGCAGCGCTTGACGAAGAAACTGGACTCAAAGAGCACCACGACACGGCGCGATGCGCCGTGCGACGATGAACACTACTGCGCGACTGTGACGTCGCCCCATGCGCAATACAGCGCCCATCCCCGACGTCGTACCATGCTCACACGCTCGACACCACGCCGCCGCGCACCCTAGCTCCAACCTCCACCACCAGCCGCAACTCTAGCCGGCGAAACTAACCTCTCTCGCCGCCTACGCCGCCTTTGTAGCTTCCTCGTCTACCGCGACCGTCTTGAGCAAAGTCACGCCCACCGCGACCATCTTTTGCGGAGTTCTACCGCCAAGTACCCTCACTGCTCCCTCTACAGCCCTCATCAATACCACCGGCAGCACCTTCTGCATCCCGCAGGACGCTTCGCGGCCGTTTCTCTATCGCACACGCCGCGTCCGGTGCCTTCCCCCTCACCGCTCGGTTGTTTCCCATCGCCGGCGTTGCCTCCCCGTGCGCTTCGAGCGTACTCGCCGCAGTACCGCCTCTAATAATCGACGCGCGCCTTTGGATGTATCCTCAAGACACCACCAACGTGCCCAGCCATTCGCCATCGCCTACGATGCATTAGCCGCCTCCCCGCGCAACACGGGCATCTTTATCTCTCCATCACATAGGACCCATTTCTCGCCTGCACGCCCGCTGCTCCAACCCTCTGTGCCTGCACCCCCGCTCGACCCGTGTCGCGCACAACGACTACGACGCACGCTGCGCTTCGCGGCCGGATCTTCATTCCAGATCCGCATTATGGGCCCTTATTCCTGCGCAGCAGCGGCGTACTTCAATGCACGCTCATGCAGCGCGCCGCCCTGCATCCGACCCGCTGACCTCCTGTACCAGTACCGGCTTCTACTCCACGGAGGAGTTCTGTAACTCGGATTACACGTACCTCGACCCCCACCCACTCTTCAACATCCTTCCTCTTTCATTCTTTATTGCACGTTAGTTTTATTATTGCTTTTGTGTGCAAATACAACAACTTGATTGTGAGCGATTAATATTTTATGCAGACGCGTTGTCCCGGTATCTCCATGTTTTTTTACGCCTCTGGCCATTATCTGGCCGATTGTGGGTCTCGGTTCTTTGCCCGTTCTCATCTGCCACATCTCCGCCACATCTCCGACGCGTTGTCCCGGTATCTCCATGTTTTGTTACGCCTCCGGCTATTATCTGGCCGATTGTGGGTCTTGGTTCTTTGCCCGTTCTCATCTGCCACATCTCCGACGCAAGCTCCGATATCTCTTTTTGGCCGGCACTTCGTTGGTATGTGTTCTCAAGAGGGACAAGGAAATCTTGGAAAAGGTGCCAATCTATGTAAATTCAGGTCGATTGGACACTTTTTGCGGTCTCCGAGGGCCTCCGAAGCTCTGGTTGGTCGTGTGCATTATATTACCACGAATTTCGGCATCACTCCAGCTCCCTCAATTGTTGGAATTTCAGGATTTCTTGGAGACCGACCCTCGTATGTTCAGGGTTGAGTTGATAATTGAAGATGCCAACTTTTTGTGTATCGATGAAGGATGAGGCAGAAAGCCGTTTCTGATTATTTCCAAATCCAGGCTGAAATTGATGGCAACTTGAGTTTTGGGCCCGGCGAATTTTTGTCGAATCAAATTTCAATCTTTTGAGACAAGAGTTCCCAGAACTTGAACCGAATCGACTAAACTTCGCCTTTGGCTCTCAGATGTTTATAGCTCTATGAATTTACTCAGTACATATTGGAGTATCCCCAACCAAAAATCCAGCTTCTTTGAACAAGATCTGGGCAAGCTAATTGGATTTCATAAATTTCATGGCTTGATGAGCCTCAAATACTGACAGGTGCACAACATAATATATTTTCAGATTTACTTCTATGGCTGATTGCACATGAATTATTCCAGAAGAACTAGCTACATTTCATGTCAATCCGTGCAGAACTGACCGAGAAATGGATAATTCTTCGAAAACTGCCCAAAATAGCAAAATTTTGATCCGCGCCTTCGGTTCTGCAATCGGCTGTAAAGTCACAGGCAAGTGATCGAGACTTGGATTTTTGCGCTACATTGGGCTCACCTCGACTTTCAGGATTGTTCTTGCGACTTTGAGATGGCATGTTAGATCCATTCGCCCTCAATTCAGACACCTGTAAGCGTCGTCTTCGTTCTCTGTTCATTTTCCATTCAAGTGACATTCGTTTGAAGATCGAGGGGACTATGTAGAAGGGGGTAAACTGGGACGAGGTTTTTCATCTTGGTCTGTGAATGTCAACAGCGGTGAGCCGTTCAATCTTCCTTATTTGAAGTCTGGCAATACGAGCATACCTCTTTGGAGAACCGGAACGTGATCGGCACAAGTGAGTGTTTGATTTCCTTTTTTCTCCTGCTCTCGCTTTCCTCCCTGTAAAAGTTCAACTTTCTCTCCCTGGCATCTGTCCTCTTGACATATCCTTTTCACCTCTGCGACCTTGCTGACACGCTCGCTAACGCTCGTGAATAGCACAAGATACCGATCCCACGTCACCAGCTAAATAGGGGAAGTCTTGAATTCTTGCGCTTCACCCTTCCTGATACACCATCTCTACGCAGACTCGTACTCGTACTCGAATACGGTTGTTTATTTCATTGATACCGCCGTGTTTACCAATGCTTTCCCAAATAACCTTCCTGTTGAAAATTTAGTGCGTCACGATTACTTCCAACGCCCGATTTTTTCCATGGTCGCCGACAAGTTGTTCGTGTCATTCAGGCCAAGTCTACAGCGTCGAGATTCCATCCTCGGATGCTCGCATACGCCTAGGTATGTCTTTTCAATATCTGACTCATGTAAGTTCTAACTTCTCCTCAAACCACCTCATTTTGACTCGGGTATGAATATTGTATTGGACCCGCGGCCGACTTGTCTTAGCTAGCGAGGTAAGCTTTTTTATTTATGTCATTTATCTATGCTCTCGAGTCTGACCCATAGGAGACTGCTTTTGTTGTTACAACTGTTACGACTGTGAGCCGCACCTATGTGATACGTCACCGAGGTACAAATGATCCTCCTGCCCTTTACTATTTGAACTGATTCCTTCTAGGAAAATTTTCTTAACCCGTGGCACGGTTCATTCACCTTCTATGCCAATTTTATCTTCTCATCTTGACGTGGCAGATTCTCTGTGCGTCCGTCGTGGTGAGCTCAAGGTATTATTTCTAATTGTTCGATATCTTGTTAACTAGGCCTCGGAATTGCGCGAGAAGTTGGTTGGGTGCAACGTGAGCAGCGTAGGCTACACCGGACATCTGTATTATGTACCTGTAATATATTTATTTTGACCCCATAACCTGACTGAATCCACAATCAGCCTAATGGAAAGTGACCCAATCGTCATGATTGAGGGAACTCAATCAAGCTGGCTGTTACACCCACTCAGGCTGATTGCGATTTCTGCCAAAGTTCAATCAGCCTGACTGTGCGCCATCACTTAGGTTGATTGGGTCCCTCGGTCATGTTGATAGGCACTCAGGCTGACACGATGGCACAGTCAGGTTGATTGAGTCCCATCAGTCAGCCTGATTGAAACCTCTCCCCACAGTGTAAAGAGCCAGTGCCCCGAGAGCCTTGGGTGTAAATTGAACACAGGAAAACCGACTGAATTGTCTTGATATCATGTACGATACAACTGTACACTGTTCTCTTATTTTAGGCAGCAATCTACTACCTCAACAATCGTAAGCCAACATTACAACTGCTTCTTCCCGCCATCACTCCCAATCACTCTGGTTCCATCCACCCAACTCATCACCGCCGCCGTCGTCAAGATGGTCGAGAGAAACATTGGCGCATGCACCCACCGCGTATTTGTCGTCGGTGCCCCGAGGTAGCAGAATTGGAACTGCTCAACTACGAAAAGCGCGGCGAGGATGCGCGGCGCGTTCCGGCGCAAGCCCGACGCTGTGGGCTTTGGGGAGGTGTAGAGAAGGTATGGTGTGGCGGCGAGGGCCATGAGCGCGAGCTCCAAGAGGAACATTGTGCTAGGAGAGTCGAACAACGAAGTGCCATGGGGTTTGCTTGAAGACGGGGTCAGGACCATGTCTGACAGCGAAGACGTAAATTTATTTGCGAGTGATATCATGAGCAATTTTAGCTACCTGGGCGGTGCGTCGTGGCATCAAGGATGTAGTGCGTCGATGTCACGAAAAAGAGCGCAAGAAAATCAGTCATCGGGACTGTACTCCAATTTTTGGTGAAAAAGGCCGTGTATAAGGCCGCGAAACCGGCAGCTACATTATTTGTGCCGTGAGCGGTAAAGAATAGCGACGCAGAGAGAAGCAAACCCATAATAACCTCTCCGACGAGGGAGTGGCTGTATGGATAATCGTTGGCGTACGGAAAGCAGCCTCGTAGGTTGAGGGTGGGGCTATAGCGGAACTCCTCGATCCCTAGCATGGCGTTGACGAAGAAGATTGCGTCGGGGAGGGAGCCGGCCAAGGCCAGAGCCCACATGGGGAGGTTGGGAAAAAATGGCCTGAGGGCCAGGGCGGGGGCAGCATGGGCAATCCACATGTTTGGAGAAGAAAGTACGAGCATCTGTCGATCTGAGAGATATAAAGGGAGAAGTCGGGCTCTGTGATATCACTGTGACGAAGAGTGGGGTTCATCGAACCTGTATTCCAGGCTCCCACTGTCCCGATGATGACGCACATAAAGGATCATTTATACCAAGCCTTCTATAGCGTCAGAGTAGGGTTAGAACTAGCCTCTCTTGACAGACTTCCCACTCGCAACCCTAGGTTAGAACACAGAGTCCGAGAATGCCGAGATTGATGGATGTCCGGAAAGGAATGATGCGGTCATATTCGCTGCACAGCATCTCGCGTAACTGTGGCGCGCAGCGGGAAACACTGACTTCCACGTTCCTTCTCGCTCTGGCGTCTGTCTACATCTTCTGTGCTCTCTTGCGTCTAGGCGTTCACCTTCAGCTTCAGCTCTTCTCATCGCCCATAACCGCATGACATCCCCAACGATGGCACAGAGTGACGCCGACGCGCAGGAGTTGTGGAAGACCGATCTCGAACCTCGCATAACCCAAATCCTCACCGGGAGCGAACCCCTCACTTACGCAGCCCATTCTGCCGTGTACTCCGCGGGATACAACTTCATATTGAAGGGCAAGGGAAAGGGACAGAATAATAACAACGATAACTGCAAATGTACGTTCTCACTTTCTGCGCGACAATCGATCCGATCCGAATACGTTAGATCTTTACGCGCAGGTACAGTCCTTCTTCGCGGAATACACCCAACGCATCCGTGAGGTGCGTACTCTACGTGGTTTCCATATCCTGCTTACATACAGAGATCCGCTGCAGGCAGCGCCCAACGACGGCTCCGAGCTCCCAGCATACTACGACGCCGAATGGGATCGTTTCTCTCGTGGCGTGGGCATCGTCGATCGTCTGCTGGACTACTTGAACAAACACCACGTCAACCGTCTTCGCGCTGAGGGACAAACGACTGCATTAACCGTGAGGAGTGTGCGATCTTCCTCTCGTCTTCCTTGAGCTCGTCTGACGACCGAATCGGTAAACAGCTCGCGTTCAATAACTGGAAGGCGAACGTCTTTGAGGCCCTATCCCCTCGCCTGGCCAATACTGACTCTGACAAGGCACGCATCGAGACGATCCGGCAGCTCTTTGCGTCAGAGGGGGAGTTGAAGGCCACCACGCTCAAGGATACCGCGCAGGCTTCTTGAAGCCGCGTTTGCGCCGACAGATGTACTACCGCTCAGTGTATGTAAGATTGCATGAACTCGAATTGATGCTTGCGGATTTCTCATCGATCCTTTTCATTTCGGAATGATTCTCTTGTACAAGCGGACACAACCGGGATGCTCGAGACTTTCCTTTCCACTGAGCCCGTTCTCATCGTACTCACTATGCTTTCAGACATGATGATGCCGCTAAATATCCCGTGAATCCAGGCCTTGTTTTGAAGAGCCAATAAACCCTCCCTGGTCGCATATTAATTTATACATCCAACCAAGAATTCGTAATTCAGGACAATGAATGCCCATTCGCAGCATCTACGCGCAACTCTAGCTTACTCCGCCAAACTGCTCTCCGTAAATCTTCCTCGCCTCCTTCAGCACATCATACCCCATCACATACTCCTGCAGCTCCGGCGCTAAAACACATATTCATCAGCTCGATGCCAACAACCAAAGCATGTAACGGTGGATCAACAACTCGGTACTCACCTCTGTGATACTTTCCCCGCTCACTCGGCACCATCATCTGGTCGTGGCTCTCCCTTGCGACCAGCTCCGCCCGGTCCTTCCTCAGCGCCTGATACGCTGCGAGCCGGGCGGGGATGTCTGCGCGTGTCGTCCCACGGGGGAGGAAAACCGAGAGAGCGCCGGCGTCTTCGACGGCTTGGGCGGCGCCTTGGCCGAGAGCTGTCAAGGTCTTCAGTGGCTCCGACTTGCAATGCGGGAGTAACAGAATGAACTGGAGGGAGTATACGTACTTGGTAGCGTCGCGTGCGCCGCGTCCCCAATCAGCGCCGCGCGCCCGCGCACCCACGTCGGGAGCACCGGCACGAAGCGGAATTGCCACCTCGGCAAGCGCTCTGGCAGAGCATTCAAGAGCGCCTGGAATTGCGGGTGGTAGTCGGAGAAGTGCGCCAGGAGCTCGGACCGGGTGGTGTGAGCTGTCCAGCCTAAATGCCGTTCGTCAATCCACGTTTTTCTCGATATGGCGGGGAGGGAAGGACGGAAGGATGAAGCTAGGGCAACGAACCTGGATCAGCCCGGGGCGGATCCTCGACTATACCCGCGAAGTTCATGAGCGTCCCACCGCGGCAGGGATACATTAACAGCACGCGGAACGGCCCCCCGGACTGGATGACGTTCCGCGGCCCGCTCACACCTTCGTGGAGCCAGCCGAGCCCCGGGATGGCGTCGAGTGCCGACATGTCGATGAGCGCGCGGGCATTGGTGAGGCCCGTCGGGGATGGTTTCTGTTCGTGCCCGAGGATGTGCGTGCGGATGGTTGACTGCGGATTTGGAATATCAAGATCACAACGTGAGTGCGTGTGCTAGTAGGAGTGCGTGCATGCTCACGGAGATTCCATCCGCCCCAAAGATGAGATCACTCTGTATGATGCGCCCATCGCTCAGCGTTAACGACCCCGACTCAGGTTCGCAATCCACCACTTTACTGCCAAGGTTAATGACCCCGGGCGGACCCTCACCGGGACCTATCGCAAGACGTTCCAACTCCGCAAGCAGATCGCTTCGCGTGCACATCAGCGCCTGCCCCACCCTTCCGTATTAGTGGTGCATCTGGGAGTCCCGCGCAGCCTACTCACCACCTTGCCCTCGATCGCCATCCATGGGGCAGTGTGACTTTTTCCATCCACTGCGTTGAAGTTCTGGACCTATACAATTCAAGTCGGACGGTGAGAGATGCTGCGAAAGCACGGCCGCACGCACCCCCACGAAATCCACACTCTGCAAATTATCTTTCTCGTACCCAAAGCGTTCGAGGACGCGTTGCGAGTTTACCGGAACGACGATTGCGGCGCCGATCTCGGTCTTGATTTCCGCGGACTCAAATATCTGCGGAACTGGTTGAGTACGTGCGGGCGGAGGATGGCGTGTGGACGGGCGGGCACCTGAACGCGGTGTCCATTCCGCCTCAGCGCGATCGCGGCTGCTAGACCAGCGATACCCGCTCCAACGATGGAGACACTCAGAGGCTGTGGGGTGGGGGTGCTATTTGTCATCTTTGGGAATGCATTGATTGTCGCCGGTCATTTGAACCTTCTGGCGTCGTCCGTTTATCCTGGCGGCTGAAATGACAGAGCGAGTTAGTCAACAACTATGACCAAAAAAAAACACGGTTCGTCAGCGGCTTGTCGAATTCCCGCTACTGTAAGGTAAGGGTCTTAGAGAGCCTGATTTTTCGATTTTGGTCGTGCATTACATTTTCGTCAGCATTCTCCACGTAATGACCTTTCCTCTCTGCCAAAATGTGTCGGCTTGCCCCAGCCGGTTCATCGATCGATGATTGCCGAGAGCAAATGATAATCCTGCTGACTCGGTCCTCGGAAGCTAACCGAGAATTTGGTAATCTTTTGACAGGGGCCTTTGCCCTTGCCCTTGACGTTCCCACTCGCTCTTTTGCCAAATTCTCGTCCCCGTAGCTCTAGACTGCTCTCACCTGTCTGGGTCATCGCCGGTCAACCACGGCTCAGCCAACCATTCTGCGTCTCAATAAACTTGAATATTTTCTCAGGTGCATTTTACCATAGAATCGTTGTGTTAGCGATGCAGTGTGAGCGCTGGGCATACTTTTACACTAATAATTTGAACGTGCCGTATGTTGGAGTGTATTGCTGTCGAATCCCTTTGCAAAATATGCCTGTGACTCTGTATTCCATTTAATTCTCTTGTTTGAGCTGAACTGAGCTTACTTGCATTTTCGTTCTGCTTTCAGCTTGCATCCTGCTCTTTGCACTGGGCTTCCCCGGCAGACCTTGTGCAACTCCGTTTTGTACGTCTATTTGTCTGTCTCCTTTCGAACGGTATTGACCAAATTGCTGTTGGGTTTCCCACCCAAACCTTGCATTTTTGCGCTACATCTTCCGTATCGCTGTCGCGTCACAAGTTGACTCATTTTTACTGGGTGTGATCCCTGCTCCGAAATGTCAAAGTTAGAGAGTCCCACTGTGAAAATCTGGATCTCCTCAGACACAAGTGTGTCTTTCACAGGGCTTTCTTCACTTCCTGAGCTGGCCATTGTCGGACCTCACAGCAGATCATTGCCTTCCCTGGAAACATTACTTTGCTTCTGGCGGTCATTTTCAGTGCCGAAGATTGTATTACTGCAGTGATTGAGATTTATGAAAATGTATGTTAAACCTCGACCACAGCCTGTTGATGTCTATATGAGCCCTACAACTCCAAAGAACTCAACTAAAGAGAAACCCATGGTTGCCGAGTTATGGGCTGTTCCGAAAGATATTTTGGTAAAACTTGGGTCCCACCATGAGCCGCAACACACATATGGTCGTTCACTTATGCTCGTTCTCCGTGAACTTTAACTAGACATGAGCCTCGAAGTCGTCGCATGAAGAACAGAAATGGAACTATAAAAGGTTACCTTGAAGCTGGATAAGTTTACGCAGAAGGTGTATTTACTCACAGTTCAAGTGCCAGTCTTGGCACAGGAATAACATTGGAGCTTAGCATAACTCCGGGCGGTTACGACAGTTATCTTGGTTGTCAGGCATCCTTGTGCCGCAACACGTCGAGGGATGTATCCCCAAAAATACAAAGGCAAATTATACATTCAAAGATATATGGCGGCCCAATGCGAGCTGGTCGACGCACGCGCGTCGATTATTATGTGGCCAAACATATCGCTACAGGTCCCTCGTGAACGTATTAGTAATGCTGCAAAGTATTCTAGATGCTCTGTGCGAACCTCGCATTCGTGTGAGTCGGGAACCTACATATATGTTCGTCAAAAGTCCAAACATCAAAACCAAGCTTCAGGCACTAATCATCCTCTGAATCGACCTCATCTTCCGGGTCCAAGAAGTATTCAAGAGCTTGAGCGGAAAAAACTTGATCAGCAAGGTGACAGGGCCGGAACAACTGACATACGATTTATTTCCCCAGACTTACGCTTCGCAATAAAATTGTCAGCGCGCGACCAATAATCGTCGCCTGTGTGCGCTCCCCTCATCCAGTCCTCGAGGTACCATTGGCAAACCATGAGTACAAAACGCGGGTGTTGCGCCAAATCATCGTCCACTTCTGGAAGTCCTCCGTCTCTGTCGTACACTAGCACGACAAGAGCCTGCAGGGCTTCCCACGTTTGGAGAAGAGTGAGACACAGTGGGAGATAATCATCGTTGTTGAATGCGAGATGCGTAAGGTGCGGAAGACGCGTCAGAGCAGACCAAACTTCATCCTCTATGTTGGTCGGGACGTCGAATATCTCGAGGTGTGTTATTGAAGTGAAAAGCCGTGAGAAGTCAATTTGATCGGGGCCGAACAAGGCTTTCAACGAGCAGTGAAGCCGTTTCAGCGGCATATTAAGCCGCAGAACAGTTGCCGATGTCTGGGCCGACAACCAAAAGTTTTCGACATTAGAGCAGGCATCCAGAACAACCGCCTCTGTTTCGGGATCCAACTGGGATAGATATAGTTGGCGGACTGAATATTTAAAGAAAGACGGTGGTTTCGAGTGAATCAAAGAGTTGAGCGTGGAGCTTTCGATGGCGAAAGGCCCTGAGTCTTTTCTGAACTTGGGCCGCAAATCTGGGCGATGGTCGGCCACAATGATGGTTCGGTACAAAAGCGGCTCGACCCTAGCCAAGGGAGAAAGGGGATTAACAAGACAGTGCCAGCGGAGTGTTTACAGGCCAACCATATTTTAACCCGCCACGCAACCAGCATGAATCTCAGGATTGACCGAGGCCAGGAGGTGGCGGCCACTTCGAAGATGAGCCGCTCCAACTCAGCGGGGAGTGCAGGTAAGGGTGTTGCGTCGATGGATGTCATCCAAATCATTCCGCTGTACTAGTAGACTCGGGTGTATCCGGGCTAGGAGGCAAAAGGTCTCGCCGCGGTGGTGGTTAATGACAAGCTGTGTCACAGCACATCCGCAGCTTCAGATCTTTTGATCGATTTTATCATGCCGAGAGGGAAGCCGACACCTGCCCCTCACCGGCTGACACTGGGGGCAAAAGACGACGCATGTGGTTTCCGCATGCGTTAGACGCATGTGGTCCACATGCGAGTGGTTTCTGGAACAAAGCTGACTATCAGCTTTGTTGCATCTTTGTCTTTTCTTTGAGCTGCCCCCAAAAACAAAGATGCAACAAAGCTGATTGTCAGCTTTGTTCCAGAAACCACTCGCATGCGGAGCACATGCGTCTAACGCATGCGCAACCCGCATGCGTCGGTCTTTGCCCCCGGTGTGAGTAAAGCTTGACGCCAATAACATCACTCGTTACTTTCATCCAGCAATATCCCTATCCCAGCTCGCCGAGGATGTCAGGGATCTTTGGTCCCGGCCCCAGCAAGCTCCTTAGCGCCGTTGCGAAACCTGAAGGCCCGGTGGCATCAAGAGCAAGCCCGCGACTTTTTCATTGCGCATGCAGGGATCAAGCTCTCCCAGAAGACGCTAGATATCTGCAGAGGCTATCTGACTTACGGCACTCTCAGCTTGGCCTAAATTTCATTGACTAAGTGACAAGACACGAGCACACCTCAGCGGAAACGAGAATGCTCGTGCTGGCCGAGCTGCCGGTGCGCGCGAAGATTGAGGAGAATGCCTCCGCCCTGGTGGATTTTCTTACAGCAGAGCAGGCGCTTTTCGACGAGTTATCCCAATCTCCGACGGTCAAATTCAAGGCATTTACATGTGCCCTGGTAGGCAATCTAACTAGCCATGAGTCTACCAGGGACGCCATCTGTTATTCAAGCCATGCGCGCGACTCGCCCGAATGCTGCGGTACGTGATATACGTCTCGAGATGGCGTAATACTTGGTGTATTTATATATCCTTGCCTTCAGCGACCCGGATTTCTATGCCCGCGATGCGGCCCTGTTCGCGCTCATCAAAATTAGCACTTCACCGCAAGGTGTTCAAGCAGTGATGAAGGCCCAGTCACTGGAATCCGCTGCGGACTCCTTGATATCACGGATAACAGAGTAGGGCGCGAAAGCTTGCAAGCTTCTATGTAAAATCGGAGAGCGGCAGTCGACTCTTTCGACCATGCGTTCGTTAAATATTCCACTGCGCCTTGTTTCCCTAATCAGGTGAGTAATTTGTCCCTAGTGAGACATCCACTGAACTCGGCGAAAGGGACTCAGACGTTGCTGTGTGCAGGAGCGCTACGACTGCTCTTGCGGAAATTAGCCGCTGGCCAGAGGGCGCGCACGCCGTAATTGACGCCAAGATCCTCACGCGCCTCGAGAAACTCCTGTATTCTCCCGACCCAGTAACTCGGGCATGCGCCTGTCTAGTTGTGAGACGTCTGAAAATGGAAAAGAGAATAGTGGATGCCGTCTTGGCGATTCATCCTTCCGAGCGACTCGTCACCCTCGTCAAGTGAGTTGGATTCCTGTCGGATGAGACATTCCTAAGATAATATACAATTTTCGCAAGCGACCCATACGAAGAGGTGCGCCTCTCATCGGATTTTGCTCTCTCGAAAGTCGGCCTATCGGCCGACGGCGCGCGCCGTTGTGGATGCACACGCGCCAGAGCGCGCTATCGCGCATCTCCTCTCGTCCAATCTCGAGCTTCGCAAATGGATGCCGCATGATGTTACACCTCGCAAAGCATCTGCCTGCGCTTCTGGCTGTTCTCACGTCCAAGCCATGCGCCCAATTTCTCATTCTCGTAAGGTGAGCTTCGCAGAACTTTTGTTTGCTACGGCACTGAATGCTTTCTCTTGCAACGGCGGCGCCAATTTCGAGCTTCGTCAGCATGCTCTCGCGGCGCTCGCGCAGATTAGCCGGTGGCCAGACGGTGCAGCCGCTGTGGTCCAGGTGCAGATGACGGCGAAAGCACATGAGTTGCTCCAGGACCCGCATTCCAAAATTCGCGCCGAAACGAGCCACATTCTGGGAACCTTGCCTTGCATCCAGCGAGCCTGGCCGCCGTAGTCGCGATTGATCCCTACGCGCGCCTAGTCTCCTTCCTGAGGTAATTGCGGCATAAATTTCTGAGACGGATCCTATGTTTACCGATGATCGGGTAGTGATCCAGACAACGATCTGTGCAGATGTGCTGTATACGCACTCGCGAAGCTTAGCATCCGCAGCGAGGGTGCGGAGGCTGTTGTAGAGGTAAATGCGCTACATGATGCTGCCGCGCATCTAAGCTCGCTTGTGCCCGAGATTCGCAAACTCACGTGCGAGCTGCTCGACCATGTAGCGCAGCACGAAGAGACACTGCCGTGGGTGATTTCGCGGGACCCCTGCGTGCAGCTCGTGAACCTGCTCAGCTGAGTAATAACCCCAACAGAGTGCTACGCGTTGGACCCACACTGACATTGATACTTCTTCAGCGACCCAAACATTGAGGTCTGCAGATGCGCCGCTGCCGCTCTGGCCCGACGGTGCGGCCGCCGTCGGCTCTGCCCAAGCCGTGAACGCCGCCATGCCGTTGATGGAATTGCCGGACGAACAGGTGAAACAGTGGGTTTCGACAATGCTCGGCAATCTCGTGCGCCACGAGCAGGCATCATCCACCTATATGACGACGGGGATAGGGGAGTTGGTGTCCAGTCTTAAGATACACAGGTGGGCCGTATGCGCATTGCGTTCTCTTGGCGCTTTGAACGTTCACGTCCATGTCGCAGCTCCGGGCAAGTTATCGGCCAACATATTCGTCTTCGCAACCCCCCAGACTCAGCGCTGGGCCCCGAAATACCGGAGGCGCTGCAGGCTCTTGGCCAGCTGCTAGGCTCGACTCCAGACCAAAAGCTCGCGTCTAATATGATGGAAGGCCTGACCTCGTTTCTGTTGGCTAGCATGTTGAAGCAGGATATTGGGAGATACATAGTGGTTATTCAGTGAACACGCACACGCGTTCTCTTCTCTTCGCTATCATCGACTCATTGAATTAACTCGGATTTCCAAGTATTTTAATAATTGGCACCACGTACGAGTCGCTCTAAAAGCTTAAACAACTAATCGAACCTTCTCTTGGCCAAGACTCAGAAAATGTCAGAGTCCGACCTGTCGACGTCCTGGAGCGCCTCGCGAACGTTGTGGCATCAGAAGATGCGGAGTCGGATGTGCGACTTAGATTTTGCGCGTGCTGTATCTTGCTTCAGCTCGTGCGGTACAAACAGGGCACAGGACCTTCGCATTGACGCAGGATTGGGCATATAGATTTCACTGCGATCTCAGGGAATGGGGTTTCGGATGGGACTGTAATTTATCAGACAAGGGCTTTTTGTCTTCTATGGGTGAAACATTCAACGGACTCGCCTGCCCAAGGCCTGCCCGATATGAACTTTGTATCCTCGAGCAGTTGGAACTAAGTGTAGGGGACCGTTGTCCTTCAACGAAGAGGTTTATCGACAGTTGTGCAATTCAGCACTGTTTCATGCAATCCACTTTTACATCCATACCGAACTTAAAATTCTTCTGTGAGATCTGGTGTCAACCTAAGGTACATATCAATTCCCAAGAAGTGTTACAATGCGTAATAAAATTGGATTAGAGTGTGACGTCCGCAAACACAGGTCGATGGTCGCTTGCTAAGAGGCCGTCATCCGTGCGGGAACTCTCCACTTTGTAACCGTCCGCCGTCCTGTGCAGTGATGAGCGTTTGCGTCGAAATAGCATCAGAAAAAGAAGACACGCACCAGCCTAGATTCGTGCCTCCAAATACGAAATCAATACGTTGCCAATCGGTCGTATCGGTGGCGGTCGTGAATCCCGTAAAGGTGGCGAAAGTGCTGCGCACAGAACGCCGCGGCGCTTGGCCTCTGAGGTCCAACATCGAGAAGTTGGCGCTCTGCGTAGGGACCGCGTATTTCGCCGCGAAGGTGGCGTTTATTGCCACAGGCGCTATGGCGCTAGTGAAAATGTTATACGCGCCAGAGTCGGTGCCCGACGGCGGGCTGGTGTGCCATTTATTTAAATATGAGGAGAGACAGTGAAAGATAAGAGAACCATCAAGCACCTATTAAAGTCACCAGTGACAAGGACTGGTCTTTGGGTCGTCACAGCCTCGAAGCGTGCCCGGTAAAGGATAAGGGACGCAGCCAGCTGGCGCTGGGCGTCGGATTGGTCATCCATGTGCGTGTTCAATAGTGTGAATGCAGTGCGGTCACCCGTCAGGAGCTGCAAGTGCGCGACGTTGCAGATGCGGAACGAGCCAGCCCCGGGGAATTTCGAGACGTCAAAGGGCGTGTTCCTAGGTGATCGATATGGTTATAAGGGACGCGGACGCGAATCGAACTTGCATACGAAGTCCAGAACGTATCATTTGAGATGAGCGCTATCTCGGTTCTGCGGCGATTCAAAAGCCGGTATCCAGATGCCGAATATTGACTTACTTCTTGTAAAATATGGGGCTGAACTCCCCAGCGGCAACACCGTCGTCGCGGCCAACTCCAACCTGGAACAAGTCAATGAAGAATAGATAACAGGAAGCACCGATGCTGTTCACCCAATCCCAGTCGCTTCCCAACAACTCCGCCAGGTCGTCGACCTGCCGGACCAACGCCTCCTGGAACCCTACATATCGAAGACGCATGAAGAGCACCCGAGTAACGTGTATCGAAAGACGGACCAGCTAGGATGACTCCCTCGCTGATGAGGTGCTCAGCAACACGAAGGCGGCGAAGGCTCCACGGCTGCTCAGTGGTCAGACTTAGATAATGCGGCTGTACAAGCGGGTTGGACAGATTTGCGAGCGACTGCTGGACGGTGATGTTATCCGGCTTTGAGTCGAACCGTAAGTTGTATGTGACAAGACGGAATGCTGCCGAGTTCAACGGCGCGCACAGTGCCAAGAGGATGCACGAAAGACGGGAAAACATTGCGAAGTGGCTGCAGGCCAGGACTGTGCCGGCGTTGGCCAAGCATCTTATGAAGGAAGTGGTTGTTCTTCTCAGAAGCCGTTAGAACTTATAGAAGCTGCCGTAGTCCATGGTAGCACGTGCGCGACAAATACATCCCGCCAGTTACCCCGGACTCGGAGATTGTAACGTTTGCAGAGCATGTGCAGGCACACTGCATATCTGGGGGCTTTCGTTGCGCTATCTTGGATCCAGTGGTTGTAATGGTCTTGCCGCATGGTTAATTGTCGTTTTTCTGTGTGAACGTGCGTGGATGGTGGGTTCGGCAAACGGAAGAAGAAGCGAAATTCAAGTAGCGCGAGAATGCTGCCTTGGCGCGTGATCCATTTATCCAAAGCGAGCGCACTTCATAGGCTGTGATAGGTCTCGCCAAGCCATACGGAATGAGGTGGCTCCAGTGGGCAAGAAACAGAATGACACTCCAGTGGCATCCACGACTCTAGATTCTAGAAGCCACTGGTACTGGAGAGGGAGCCGAGAACATTGTTAGCAGTCTGTGACCGTAGCGCGCCGTCAGTTCCCCATCTGGACTTTGATCTGTTTGCTCGGAGTTCTGTCCGCTGTTTCCGTACGCTCTCGGACTTCCTTCCGCTTATTCCTACTTATATTGCGACCTTTGTACTCTTGACGCCGAGACCCCGAATATACCTCTGCGGCTTGATCTTGTGTGTGACCCGACCTGCTTATAAACATTCCCTGGGGATCAGGGGTTTCGCGTCTATTGAGTATGGGCAGTCAATTCAGAAATCTTGAGCCTCAGAGGAAGTCCGGACGAGGTTGCGGAAAGAAAGTGAGGGTCACGTGGGATCACAACAAGAGCAAAGCAGAAGCAGTGCTTTGCAAGTTATTCTGAAACCACCACCTTCACACATATAACTCGTGGTAGCGCGCTTCGTTGCAAAGCCCAATCCATAGGCATTTCAACCAGATTTAAGCTACCACAGCATCAATCTGAAGAGGCAAAAGCGGCATACTATGATACGGGAAATGAAGTTATCAAAGTTTGGTTCAGGAATTTTTTTGAACCTGAAGCAAATAAAAAAGTCAGGTTCAGGTCAGGAAATTGAAACCACAAACTCAAAGGTCATTCCAGGTTCCTGGGTGATTTTGCTGAAAGTGTTCAAACATTAGTCTCATAAGAGGAATCATCAAACATCTGGGTTTAAACACCCACTTCTGATTCACACCTTCGGTACTGCCGTCTGCTGTAAACCACAGATATTTTCTGGAGATGGCCTGCCTCTCATCCTCCTTCAAACTTTCGTCACAAATGTGGAACTACGTCTGAGAACAGAACCTGAAAATCTGAGCTTCATACTACATAGCCGCGCGGGTCTAAGTGGGATGGCACTAGGTGGAGCTACAGCAGCTTGCGGTTGATTCATCGCTTTATATCAGAAATCCAGCTGCCCTTCTCTGGCTGGAGCCTGTTGTCTATGCTTATCTGTGTCTCCAAGTTCGGGCGACCGGATATAGACATTTGGCCATAGTTGCAGAAGGTTTGTGGGTTGCTAGTTGGGGTGCTGACCAATTTTCCAGGTGGAGAGAAAATGTGCCCAGTTCCATCTGGCTTTCACACTTTCCAGTGCATTACTTACGCCTTCTGGCATTGGGCCCAGCACCTGTGGGTAAATATTAGCGAGGCACAAGCTGAATTTCTTATAATGTCTGTCTTAGAGGGACTGGGGAAACACATAAATTGAACAAGTACACGAGAAACTATTGTCCATCAAAGCCTCTGGCTCTTCCTTCTCAAAACCTCAAGATAACTTCCTCATCTGTTTCATAATCTTTCTAAGTTCCTTTGCCTTTGTGTGTTTGTTCAGACTGCAGTATATTGATACCAGATTACTCATCGCCCGAAGAGTGGCAGGATGAGTGTCACCTTGAACCTCTTTTTGCTTCTCCAATACAATAACTCCCATCTCTTCTGCCTTGTGAAACTCTCCTAGCTTTTGGTATGTTGATACCAGATCACCCATAGCCCAAAGAGTGTCTGGGTGGTCATGGCCAAGAAGCTGTTGTCGCCTCTCCAACACAGTAGCTGCCAACTCTTCTGCCTGGCAGAGCTCTCCTAGCCTTCGATATGTTGATGCAAGATCCCCCATGGCCCAAAGAGTGTCTGGATGATTATGACCAAGAACCTGTTTTCGTTTCTCCAGCACTACCAAACGCAGCTCTTTTGTTTTGTGAAACTTGCTTAGCTTTTCATATATCAATGCCAGTTCACCCATCGCCAGAAGAGTGTCCGGATGACCATCACCAAGAACCTGTTTTCGCTTCTCCCACGCAATAACTCCCAGCTCTTCCGCCTTGTGAAAGTCGTGTAGATTTCGATATGTTGATGCCAGATTACCCATTGTCCGAAGAGTGTCTGGATGATCATCACCGAGAACCTGTTTCTGCTTTTCCAGCACCACAACTCCCAGCTCTTTCACTTGGCAGAACTTTCCAAGGAGAAAATATATCAATGCCAGATTACTCCTAGCCCAAAGGGTATCTGGATGGTCAGCACCAAGAACCTTTGTCTCCTTCTCTATCGCAGTAACAGCAAGGTTCTTTGCTTCATTATACCGTCCTACATGATAATATATCATTGCATATTGTTTGCCAAAATCAAAGGCGACCTGCTGGTTGACATGCCTCAGAAAGTCAACATGGGAAATTAATCCCAGACTAGCCACTTGCTGATCCGATCCTCGGATTTCTGCAAAGGACATGCCTACTATGGCAGCCATAGTCAAATGATGTGAATGTGGCTCTGTTATTGTTGTTTGGCTCCAGCTATGCACAAGTGGATGGATTGAGAACAATTTTCTCTCAGCAGCAAGGCTGATGAGAGAATAAGCCCTGAGCTCGTTTGTGACCTTCAGGAAGCGAAGAGAGTCCCATTCACCAGTGGGGCTCAAAAATTGTGAGAGGAAATCCAATGGTTTTTGCAAGTCTTCCTTGGATGGAATGCACTGCTGGAATTTGTATGTGGCAGCCCTGCTGAAAATCTCTTCTGAAATGCCTTCTCGATGAAGAAATGAACAAAGCTGCAAGAGCATAGCAGCTGATGGACTGAGTCGCTCAAAACTCATTTGCCATGTTGTATAGACTGTCCAAGCATATTTGTCATGGGTCTGGCGAAGCTTTTCACTGAGCAGCTGGGCCCGGTTCCTCTCATAAAAACCCAAATAGCTGTCAAGGGCTCCAGATTGAGAGATGAATCCTCCCGCCTGGACAATTGCGAGAGGCAGATAGCATAATGCCTTGGAAACAGTTAATTGACAGCCAAGGGAATGAATAGCAATTGACCTTCACAATTTCAGCAGCAATCAATTCATTGGGAAGTGAAATCTCTTGGACAGCACTTTTCAGTAACAATAACACAGCATCTGTTTTCTCCATATCAGACACCTGAGAATATGATCCATAAACACGGAGCTCAGGGTTTCGAGACGTTATGACAATATTGCCGTGATTGCACTGAGGGAAGAAATTATGCAAGTTTATGTTTGGATCATCAGCATTGTCAATGAATAGCAGCCAGTCTTCATCTTGATTTGCAAGCCACTTCAGTGCATCCTGGGAGGAGTTCCCAATATTTTTCAGTGTTGCAATGTTCTTCAGATCTGCTTCAATGGTTTCTGTTGTGCTAGCATCCAGGAGAAAAATGTCCTTAATGCTAGACCCATGATCATTCATACAAGGATCTTCTGCTCAAATTTGAACTTACTGAGACGAATCCTCAATGAACTTCAGAGCAATCTGTGTTTTTCCAGCTCCACCTAGTCCATACAGCACATAAATGTGTTGTTTCTTGAGACCTCCATTGAATAAAATGCTCATTTCGTCAAGGATTGCTTGTCTCCCTTGGAAGTTTCTGGAAGGTAGAGGGCAATTGTTAATTTGTCGGTGTTGGACCGCAGGGACATCTGGTTAAAACAAAAGTGAGATTGAACAAAAATTATTCAAATGAGCATAATACTGGATGATATTCCAGTTGCAAGGGCTGTTTTGATTTCATGCACTTGGAAATTTGTATCAATGGCTACCATGAGCTGTACAAGATGATGACTAATGGGGTTTATCAAATGCAATGTATCCACAAGTACCTTGAGCTGCGAGCATATTTCTTGAATATGTTTCTGGTATCCAGCAATGCTATCTTGAATGCGGCTAGACTTGAAAAATTCTGTGATATGCCCGCGGATGCCTTCTGATTTCTTTTGCATTGTCTCAACCTCAAGAATCACATTTCGCAGGAACCTGGACAGAATCAGATGAACGCTAGACAATATGTCCTCAAATTTGTGCGATATTCACCTCTCAAAGTTCTCACACAGACCCTTCAGCTTCACTGCAGCTGTATCCCTATGCAAGATTATCTGATCCTGCAGAATGGTCATAATTTCCATTGCAGCTCCTTCAGATCATCACGATTCTTCTTCACTTTCTGCAACGACAATCATTAGTCCCAAACTCGACAAGGACAATCGTGAGATGAACCTCGACGGTTTCAAGAAAGATTACCACGATTCCAAAGGCGCCTTTTATATAGGGGAATGGAAGACATTCTCCAGCAGCTGTTATCGTCCTGGCAGCCAAGATCGCGGGACCAAGCCAATCTGGCCCTGAATTGGAGCTCCCAGCTTGGGAGTGTTTCTTGGATAACCCGGGTGGTGTACCCCTTGGCATTTGAGGTGGATTGGGTGCTGCGTTGGGGGAGTGGGGAGAGAACATGGTGGGTCGAGGTGAGTACTCGATAAGCGCCGAAGCTGTGGTGTAGTGCAGCCTACGTACAGCCTGTGACAGCTTCCATTTGACGCTGTGAGATACACTCAGTCAGCTGAGGCCTGCTGAGCGAGTTCCCGCCCAATACTAGAGCGTACACAAAATTCTAATGGGCGAGGCATTGAATATAAACTGCCGAGAGCGCTGCACACGCACACATTTGGGCCCCGAAAGCTCAGAGTTCGCAAGTCGAATTAAAATAAAATAAAAAAGAGTTTAAAAATTCAATTTTCTTGTCGTGCGGAGTCGGAGGTGTTAGATTGGCTGTCGATCTATATCTATCGGCTAGCGTCAGATTACACCTCATTATCGGGATGCTGACGAAAATATCAATACCCCGCGAACCGGACGAAATGCTCGTTCTTACTGAATATTCAGCTCAATACGAGTGAGGGTGAATATTGGTTTTCAATAGTGGAGCCAGAGGAGATTATGAAAAGTTCAAGACGATGGAAACCTAGCCCGCGAGGCACGAGTTGGATCTGTTATAGCGTCTATCTTAGAGACAAGGGAAACGCCCGACCTTGAGCTTCCTTTTCCGGATCCGTTGTGGAGCTGTATCGGCTGTGCCTACTTACAGCTTACTGCCAGTGCTGTTAAACAGCCCTTCCTCTCACTCACTTCTTTTGACTTGAAAGCCTGCATATGCCGCCGCTGTATGCACAGGACATTCTTGTGGCCGCCCTTCGTCCCGCGGGAGAGTAAGCCCCCGCAATCTTGGAATTCCCTTCTCCGGTCTCAGCGGCAGGGGATCCAACCGGCCCTTCCTCCCCTTTTTCATGCTTCTGCGTGCATCTCCCTCAGGACGTGACGCGTGGACGACATATTATTATGTAGTAAGACAATTGTACCGTAGGGCGTTGAAGCTATATGTCCTGCCGATAACACTAGTAATAAACACAACAAAAGAGAAAGAGAGAGGGGAAGTGGACATATTATACAACAGAGAACAGTTCTTCGGTTCGCATCTTGTCGCTATATCATCTCCGTGGAGATTTCACGATGAATGCGCGCTATGGCACGCAGCGCACCGCACCGCACCTAAATCACACCGCGCCCGCCGCCGCCAACGGCTCCGGACCCCTCCACACCACCGTGCACACCCACAGGCTGCCCGTCCCCGCTCTCGGGGATCGTCTTCGGCGGCACATGTTCGTGTCCATGTCCATGCATGCGGTTCCACAGCCCCGCGATCCCGCCCCGGTCCTTGCTCGCGCTGCGCTCCTTGCTGCCTGTGCGCTCCCGCGAGCGGGACATATTCCCGATACCGCCGCGCCCGGAGGACTCGTATGTGCCGGGGTGGTGCACGAGCTGTTCGGGTGGTGGTGCGGGCGAGGCGGTGAGGTTAGCGATGCCGCCGCGGCCGGTGGAGTGTCTGTGCAATGCAATGGGTGAGTAAGTGAAGCGAAGGATGAGAGGTATATTGATGGAGGGAGGGAAGAAGAACCAAGGTGTGGATAGGGAGGCATGGATAAGGAACCAGAATAGATAAGCGGGACTTACATTCCATCGATCTCGACCACAGCGCTCCGCCCGCGCTCAGGTACAGGTGCGGGGCCCGGGGCGATGTTCCCCGCGCCGCCGCGCCCGCTCGAATGCACCTGTCCTTGAGGGCTGTTGCGCGACGGCGACGGCGACCCCAGCTGCGAGCGCTCGCGGCTCCCGCTCATGTTGCCCGCCCCGCCGCGCCCCGTCGAGTGCACCGCCTCTCTTTCGCGCGACTCGTGCGCGCGGATCATGTCGCGCTCACTCCCGGTGCGGACGTCCCGATCGTCGACTGGGTCGCGCGAGGGGGAGCGGAAGTTCCCGGCGCCGCCGCGGCCTGTGGAGCGGAGCTCTGAGATGGCTACCGCAGGCTCGCGTCCGCGCGTGGAAGAAAAATCGTCAGGCCCGTCAACGGGGCGGTCCTGTGAGTTTGAGGAGGGGCGCATGTTGCCCAGTCCGCCGCGACCTGAGGAGGTCTGCATCCATAGTAAAACCAGCCAAAAAATCGAGAGGAAAACGGGGAAAACAGCGCAAGGACCGTCAGTGGTGGCTGGGAATAAACAGAAAACGACGCACCAGGGCCTCGCGGCCGCGTGAAGTAGATCGATCCGCCATTGATATGTTGGAATTTGGTGCTTTCCCCGCGATACAACAGTTAAAGCGTAGAGTTGTACTTCGGACGAGATGGTCGCAGGAAGGAAAGAGAGGGGCGCCTTTTAAACGCCGATTTCCGGATCTTCGCGCAAGAATGACGCAATGTGTGGCGGATCACAGCTTCCGTCGGATTTGGTCGGCCGGTTTGTTCCGGTTCTTTTTTGTTTTGTTTTTCTGTACTCTTACAATCAATTCGTCAGTCACGCGTCACGCAGGCCCTTGACGTGACGAATTTTGGAACTTGGTAACGCGTCACGCAGGGTCTTGACGAATATATTTCTTGTCACACTTGGTTCAATTTTTGGCTGAAATCATGGAAAATGCGGTTTTTTCCGGCGCCGCAGGCCCGATTCACTCTTTTCATGTACTCTTGTGGTCTTTAAGTGCCTTTCTGCCCGAAATCGCGCAGGCTTTGGTTCGGAAAACGCGGGTCCACTGCTAAAACATGATGTTTTTCTTGATTTCTCAAATTTTCCCTCTGTTAAAGCGGTTTGTGTCCTCTTCTCAATTATAAAGTGCTTAGTTGAAGGTCCTATGGACTCTGGAGTGGATCTCAGATCTGACGAATTTTTGGGGCCCGTCACGCGGCCCAAGGCCCGTTGACGAATTGACGAAATGGAAATTTGAGTCACGCGTCACACCGCTTGACGAATTGATTGTAAGAGTACAGTTCTTCACTTTGCTCGTCCTCTTGCTTCTAGTATACGTCTTTTGCAGGTTGTATCTAAGCTTTTCACTCGAGGCGGAACTTTCCGCCAGGCACCTGGATCTGCTCCCCCGTGCTCCTCGATATTCCCTTGACATCGGCCAACCATGAGATCCGAACCAGGTGTCGCTCGAGTCATTTGTAGGCATGTTGCTGTCCAATGTCTTCATTTTATGATGTGGCAGCCCAATGACAAGTGCCACACGATCCGAGCTAACTTGAACAGCACAGTGAACGATTGATGGCGTCACTGGTTTGTATGATGACCCTCATCTTGCCGGGACGGTTGAACAGTTCAAGTCACTCTTCCTAAAGAAACGGTGAGCGACAGAATTTTTTCACAATGATTCTTCCCCCCCCAGCCCTGGTTTGTCGCATTCTAATTATATACGGCCGTCTATTCGCCCTTGAGTCGGTTCCACCGTTGACTTAACCTTCCCGCCTCCCTCAGCTTCTGCCTCATTGCTCTCACACATTGGAGGTGTTCACTATTAATCTTGTTGCAGAAATTCAAATCGAATTGTCACAATGCCTGTATGTAAAGCGTCTTCGTACGACTGACGGAAGCACCAGTGATATGGGCGTTGGCTCCTGCAAGGCTGGGATATATGACTCGGATATACCCCAGGCCGGCAGGATCCAATGACGATATGACTGGAGCGACAGGCACTTGTACCTGATGGAAGACACTGTATACACAATTGAAACACACAAAAGAAACAGATAAAAACCAGCCGTGCGGGGTCCCCTGAGCTCGCAGCCGTGCGAGCAACATGTGAGCATTAAGAAATAGCATCCCCGGCTCCCGCCCGCACGACGAATGTGGTCGAGTAAATTCTTCAAGGAAATAGCCGGGGCCTACGTATTTGGCATAATCACATATCCACGAGTCTTGGATACGGTCACATCAGGCCCAGGCCAAATAAAACGGAGAGTCGAGAGTAAAACAGAACACTGAATTGATTGAGGGCAAGAGCATCCTATACAACACCAAGGTTGAACAACTGTCTGAGGTGCTAGAGATAATGTGGACTCACGGTTGTCGCGAAGATCTTCCCGACCTCACGATGTGTGGTTGCCTGTTGAACTTCGAGCTGCTTTTGCTGAGCAGCGAGCTGCACCTGTAGCGCGGCCATTTCTGCCTGCTTTACTTCAAGGCGCAACGCCGAGGCCGCCTGCATGGACAATCAGCATCAGCACCGCCAGTGGCTGAATGAAGGTACCAAGAAATCGCGATACGCGTCATCCAGCTGGCCCTTGATCTTCAACAACACATGCTCATTACAGTTGAGGTGCATGAGGCGCGAGACACCCCCCGTGAGCGCGATCGCGTCCATCGAGCAACGGATCTCGTCGAGAACATCAGGAAAACACAAAGTTGCCCCATAGACCATGATAGCGCCCCATAGAAGCCATAGCTGTCATAGCAGATGGCCAACCCCATAGAAAGGTGGGGGGGGGGGGGTCAAAATTATAGCACTCCATAGCACCTCATAGTATGGGTGGAAGCTATCATAGTGCACATAGTCATAGTGCTCAGAGTGCTCATAGTACTGTATAGTAGCATAAGTAGAGTCTCCTCAAAAAATATATATATATATATATCTTGTTGCCTCGAACCAATTGATTTTATTTCTATTACCTTGGTTAGTTTCAAGTAACTACATAACTAAGTTGACTAACTTGGGACAGGTTGATAACATAGTTCAGTGATTAAAGGAATGCACCTTGGGGAATTGAACACACGACCTCATGATTACAAATAAAATGTAAGACAGCACACTTTCATACTAGACTAAAGAACCATTAAGGATCTAGATATTTGATAATCTATGACGCTACCCTATGCTCCTTCTACTTTTTGACCACAATTCAACCTCACTCCCCTCATAACCTGATTGACATTAGGTGCCCTAGCAATGGTAATGATATTGACAGATAATTAAAGTGTTAATTTGGTTAACACGGTCAAAAATGGGGTGTATGGGTCACTCATCTAAAAATAGACCCAAAAATGAAAGTTGTAGAGCTCAATCAGAGCTACAAGACATCTCTAAGGTCATTTTGCCTCAAAAGCCTTCGTTAGCCTGTAAAATGCAAAATACTTTTTCAGACGCGGCGGTTTTCAGAAACTCAAAGCTTTGAACTTGGCCCAGATGTGCACAAATACTGTCAGAAAGGTGAAATAGGATTCATATTAACACCTAGCATTGTTTGAAATGCTTGGTGCTACCTATATTTTCTGGGACCTGCTACATAGCACTATATAGTTCCAGCCAGTTACTATAAAGTGCTATGTAGTGCTCACTGGACTATTTGATAGACAGCCATAGAATGTCATAGCTGTAGCAGTAACTTTCATAGCTCTTCATAGCTCTCCATAGCTTGCCATAGTGTGCGAAAAGTCTTATAGCACCTGATAGCACCTGATAGCTTCCCATAAACACCCTCTGGCTATGGGGCCATTTTGGATTTTCCTGATGAAGGCTGCAGACGAATAAGTATCTGCCAATCAAGTGGGCGGTCGGACCCACACCGTGAAGCGCTCTATACTAAGCAACATCTGCGGGGAAATCGCGGAACCGTCGGGCACCGCGTCAGCGATGAGGACGATAATATATTGCGTGCGGAGGGCGATGTCACGCGCATTGGACTTGAAATGTTTCGCGCGCTGGAATAAAACTGGGTTGGGCGTTGCCTCACAGGGAAAGATCACACCGACCTTTGCAATGTCCCAGACTGCGAGTACACCCCCAACCGCGCTCTTAAGCGTCCGCGGATTCTTTCAACGCAAGGAGGGTAGTCAAGAGGATGTCGGGCAGTGCGGCTGAGGTGCGAGAGGAGAGAGATGTAAGCTGCGGGGTGGGTTTCCTTCCCCGCGAGGGGAAGGGGAGCCACATGAGGGCCTGGAGCTCTGGGCGCTCAAGGCCGGAGCTTATACCATGCATATGGCTGTGCATACAGCAGTTAAATGTGGATTTTCCGTGCGAACAGCTGCGGAATTGAATGAGAACATATAGAGCATCTGAAGACATCGCCTTAGGAGCGCTAATCATACCGTTGATTGATTCATGGTGCAGAACGAGCCTCACGGGAGACACGGCTTCGGAGAAAGAACCAGTAGACAGACGCCTGATAAACACCCCAGATATTAAAGAGATTGGGCACGATGCAGCCTGAGAGTAACAAGAGAGGACAACAACCCTCATTAAGAGTATGATAGACACTGCCCCAAAGCAATAACATGGCCCGATGACGGAGATTGGGTACAGTAGTTCTAGACGCCTACGGTGGGGCCGAGAGAAGAGAGAGAAAAATAGGAAGCCGTTAGATCCGTATGTGTGTGTGAAATGAGTGCAGACATTATGCGGGGGTACATAGATCCCTTCCGTGGCTCTCATCGGAATACCAAGACGCGTTACGTCGCCTCTGAGGCGGCGCGACAGTGACCTACAACGCAGAAAGTCGCGCCGCTTTGAGTCGGAAAGAAATCCTTGGAATCCGATTTGACTAAGAGTCCACTGGCGCGAATTCATGATGAAATGCCTGTTGTGGGAGAAGGCAAAGAGTTTGCGATGTGGCGATGCATGCACCCAGCATGCACGTATCAGCATCAGGAAAAAACCCCATTGACAATTGTCGGAAAAGTTTAGAATTTTTTTTGACAATCTTGGAATCGAGAGAAATGTTCAATTTCTTTTCGTCAGAATGTCCGGCAAATGGTCATATTTTGTCGACATTTGGTTGACATTTCAACTCATTTTAATAAAGGTAGTCCAAACCGGCCCTGGATGTCCAGTTATGCAGTAAATATTTAGACTAACGCTCTGGCCTTGGTGCAGTGCACAAACAACCGTTCCACTGGATTCATGGATTCCACGGATTCAGTCGGGGCGTTTCTCGAGTACGTATATTGACCGCCCTCAGAGCCGACATGGACGGCCCTAGCAGCACAGATTCAGATCCTGCCGACCGGGATATAACGCCGTAGGTCATCACGTTTATGACCTCTAACCGATTTTTGGTGGGCAAACGCCCCAGGAAACGATAGAATGAGGGATTGATGCTAAAGACGTCGATTTGAATGAGGGGCGGGAAGAAGGGTACGATCCAGATTCTCCAGTGTCCGATCTAGGGCAATGTCAATATTATGTTGGATGAGAATCTGATATACTCACCGTGCCCTCTCAAAGGACACTCCTGTTGGAGCAGAAGATCGACAACGGATGAGGAGGGGGCGAGGCCGATGTAGGTCGGTCTCGGGACTCGGAGAGGAGTGATAGTCCCTGACAGCACCGATTGGGAAGGTCAACATGCCGCGAATGTGGTGAGGCGCTTGATTCCCGGAGAATAGCTTGCAAATATGCGTGAAAGCTGGGCAGCATCCCAGCGTCCCAAGCGGAAGACAAGGCTGTGCAGAGACGATAATACAACGGCGACCTTGTCGAGTATAACATCTCCTGAACCGGGATCCATGAGACCTAGTGTGAGTTGATCCACATTGGACCAGGGAATTTGGGTTACAGATTGAACAACTCTAAAATCGCCATGGTAGACTTCTAGCTCGCGAACATATCGACTCAAATGAGGGGAGGCCGTCAGCAAGTCGAGTAGTCGCTCTGCGATGATAGTTGCAGCCACTCCAGGCAATTTCGTACAGAAACAGAACGGAAGATGTGGGATTGTGCGCAGGAGTGGGTGATGAGCGACGCGGATTTTAAGGTCCGCCAAATAGCCCGCCTCGTAGACTCACTACCAGTGCCGTTGGCTCGGCGCGCAGTCTCAGTGGTGTTCTTCAAATGTGAATGTGTAATAATAATTTGGGTCTATATGGTTTTATGTTGGTTGGGCTTGGTCTGATGTTTGGTATGTTTGGTGTGATCAGGGCTTGCCGGATTTTATGCATTCAAACAAGACGATGTCTATTGAAAACAAAACGCTGATCCCGGATATGAAAAGAAGTTGTAGGAGCACACGTGTTCCCTGGAATCCAAGATACCAACCTGAAGAAATAATCAATCAGCGGCCTCCAGACGAGATCATCTGCGTAGGATTTACCCCAAGTACGCCTCAGTTCTGAATCGCAATACCCCAGTTTTGGTCTGCGTCGTTGAAAGTCGCGTCGCATTCCATGATTTGTAGCTGAGGACGCGCAAATTAATCCGCGGGAACACTTGGTCGAAACACAAGGACAACTCACCACGGTCCCAGCGGTGACGTCTCCATTCGGCACGTTGACGCACTGAGGTTAAAGTCAGATTCAATGCTCAGAAGCCGAAAGAGGTACGTGCCTTATTCTGTCCGGCCCAGACGATGTGCGGCGTCCCTCCAATCTGGCCCGCGGAAATCCACTGCTGGCCTGTGCAAATCATGTTTCAATGGCAAGACGAATAACAGAATTGATGTTCGCATACTAGCATCCCCAGCAACGCAAGTGGAGATCTGAAGTGGAGTTCCATCGGCGTCTACCCCGTTGGTTACATCCAGGCACTGGAAGAGTCACGAATTATGAGCTAAGAAACCCAAGCTTGTCAGGGAAGAAACACACCTTGTCCCCGAAAATTTGAAGAGTGCCGATTCCGGTACCGTTCGTGGCGACCCAAGTGTTAGACACACTGGCCTCGCCATCGAAGCAGCCGGAGATTATCACTGGCGCGCCGTCGGCGTTGCTCGATGCAGTGAGGCAGCCGCCCACAGGGCCTTAACGGAAAATTAGAAAGAGAATTTGAGAACCTGTATCAGCGCTTACCAGTCGAGAGGGCGGTATCATAGACTAAACTTTGTCCAGACCTGTCGAAAACAGTGTCACAATGAGTGAGGAGCCGAGGGCGTTCGATTCGTACGAAGGTTCGTCTGGGGCTTGAGCACTGATTGACAAGGAAAGAGCGGCCAAAATGAGCGAGATCAAGCTGCGGTTGAAAGCCATGGCAGGTTCGTTGATGGGAATGGGTATGTCAGGGAGAGTCATCCTTTTATACCACGCCGGTCATTCAAATTAGGACGGGACAGCATCGCCGCGTGCGAAAAATAATTTCAGTGGGATTGCCGAGGTTGGGTTGGCAACCGTGCTATTTTTCGCAGTTGGAAAAATTCCGAACCGACGCCAGGCCATTTGAACGGACAGAAGAGGGCGGGGAATATTGAGAAGAGCAGTGCAAAGGCTCCTAGGTCTCTCGTTTTCCAAGTATTCTGCGGAGTCCTGGCCGACCGGATCAGCCAAAAGTTGACAATTATATACCGCCCTAAGAATTGTCAGAGCTTGTCATTTGAATAGGTGCACCTGCACTCTAGATGTATCCTGCGCGTCACTTTAGAATCCCAATACACCAGGTCTGGCTGGTATGAATGATTTATGGAAACTAGCTCGGGTCGCAGAGATTTTGCAGAGCGGTTGACCGTGTCATTCAACGGCAGTACATCGCCGTGTGCGAGAACAATATTACTAAACATCCCCAAAATTAGCCTCAGGGGAGCCCTCGGTGGAGTCTCTATGGCATCTCTAACAGTATCGGCTGGAAGGAATGCCGTCAAAAATAGTGCAGCCGGAAAACTGAAGACGCACCCGACAGTGAAGTGGAATAAATTCAAGGGAGAGAAGACCTCTCGCATGAAGGGTAGGAAATGCCGCCTCGTAATTACGAATCGTCTTTGCGTGCGGCGGGACGGGTGTGAGGCTCCCAAGTCGGGAGGTTTTTCGAGCACTTGTATAGTGACATGGTTCAGAGCCGGCATCGACCGCCCGAGTAACAACGATTCGAAATGGTTGTCGTACGTAACGCCGTAAGTGATCAGTGTAATGACCGCGACGCGGTTCTCGGCTGGGAGACGCGCCAGGAAACGATTGAAGGGTTGATGGGCGTCGAAGACGTCGATATTAGTTAGAGCAGGAAGAGCGTTGGGATCGACATGATCTAGCGTATGATCTGGCGTACTTGAATATATCAATCCACGCAGCGAAAAAATATATACTCACCCTTCCTTTAATGCTCAGGTGGGTCAGAGTCGTGCGGCGCAGGAAGCCATTGATTTCGGCATCGTAAAAGTGTTATCGGATGGGGTCCGAAGCCTCGCAGTACTATATCTACCCCGTTTCCATCCTGTTGTTTCATCGCCATACACACATGTTTCTTACATTATATTTCACATCTCCCCGTCTCATTGACTATCAAACACACTTTATGTTTCATATTCCCGTTCACATAGTTACGTGCATGTATATAAACTGTAGGTGCTAGGTGAATATACCTTACCTCTTGCTTCCCTGACAAAAAAAAGCCACTTACTATTCTAAGTATCTATGGCGGGATTCAGACCTCTGAATCCCTTGTTACAAGTCGTTCAAAGTCCGATCTGTCAGAACACAGAACAATATTGATCGGAGATCAAACGTCGTTTGTGTTATGTTCCGTGACGTCGTCACAGGGATACAAACCACCTTTCTTCTTTCACCTACGTCCACCACTCATTCAACTGTGTTATCCTGCCTCGCTCTGTGTTATCGTAAAGTCTCTGCATGGGTACGGGCATGTTTAGCACATATCTACGGTGAGTCTTTCCACAGCGTCGTCATTTGTCCTCGTTCCCCGATTTTACCCCGGCTTGTGACGACGACCTTGATACAGGAAGTGCGCACCACAGAATACCTACCTTATTGTGTGACAGGCTACCAACCACCCTCGTCCTCTGTACCCCGCCAAGGCCGCCGTGCGTGCTGCCCAGGGCTTGCCTTCACTCTCAACATTCCTCCATCGACGTCTGGCACAGAGATGTCAATATTTGGTGGCAGGAGTAGCACCCCAAGTATGAGTGCGATTACGGAGCTCACGTGCCTTCCTTTCCCCGCAGACATTCACTTGCGCAGTAACCGTCGGCACTGGCAGCAAGCGAGAGTCATTACGAGCATCGCGGCGGTGGCGGATGATGGGCATTGCAGTCATGAGGTGTGTTCCCGCCCTATCATCAATTTCATTTCGGCCTCCTGTTGGAGCGGATACTGAATCGCAATAACTCCGCTGCCAGCCGTTGACGTCTGCGACTACATACAGGCTCATACACTCGACAAGTAAGGTTACCTATTTCCTCTCGCACACTTATACTGTCATTCCCTTCATGTCGAATTTTTCGCAGTATTCATCATCCAACACTTGTGATATGTGCCGACACGTATGACCGTTTGCGAGTGTAAACTAACGCGATATCTTTGGACAACTAGACCTATTCCACTCGCCCAATTGCTTTTTTCACGGTCAATTTTCCCTTCGGCGAGTTCGCTCGCGCTGATCGACAAATTCGGTGCGCATGGTCCCTGCTTTTCTGCTTTCGCGCAGTGCTGACAGTCCGTCACAGCCCCCGAGGAGACTGCTATCTGTCTCGATTAATGTTCGTGCGCCATTCCAACTCCCAATATGCCGTACTCCGACCATTAGTCTCAATCCCAAACAAGCTGCCTCATACTGCGTGACGACCGCGGGTTCCTACTCGTATGTCCCTTTTTCTGTTCGTACCGCTCATCTGCTAATCCCTGAACCCTTTCTACTTTCCAGGCTTTTCGATGAGGATGGGGGATCATCGGTGTCATTGTAGGGTCGGCGGGGCCCGTAAGAGTTACGTAGACTACTGGCATGTAACGTATTGTAGCGTGAATGCAATTGTTTTGGCTGTATAACCCGTATTGAGGACTCACATATACTTGAAATGCATGCCATTTGTGAACAAATGGCTCACATCTGTGAACAAAATGTCAGAAAATTGCTCAATTTTTTAGGGACTGAAAAATTATGCCATTTTGACAATTGTGAACAAAATCCGAGGAATGTTAAGAACCTTCGACAACTGCGTAGACATTCCGCCAAATGGTGGCGATGCATGCACGCATCAGCAAACATCATTGTCATTCCGGTTTCTTCCGGCGCCATTGAGAGGTCAAATTTTGCCGACTGGCACTGCTCCCAGAAGCTTCGAAAATGCTTCCACGCTCGTTCTTTCAAAAAAAATCGCAGGGGACTCCCTCGGATTCTCAGAGTTGGTGGAACTTCTGGGAACTTCGCAGTGCTATCATCTATGGGCTGGTATATTCAAGACAAGTTACTGACAAGGTACAGTACAAGCCGGTGAAAATTTACAGTTACAGTAAAGTAGAGAAATATTCAACAAGCCGATGGAATAAGTATAAGCTAAAGCGGAAGTAACTGAATATTCTACAGCACGATGCAATTGATGCGCTTGTCGGGGCCTGTGCGCTTTGAGCTTAGCAGAGCTGCCCGAGTAGCCTGTTGGAAAACCTCTTTCACACCTTCCCCCGTCTTGGATGAGCACTCGAAATACGCGCTAGCACCGATCCTCTGCTGCACCGCCAAACCCTCCTGTTTCGTCACAGCCCCCCGCAGCGTACCCCGCAAATCCGTCTTGCACCCAACCAAAATCGTGGGCAGTCTCGTCGAGCAATGGTGCATCACTTCCGGCGCCCACTTTTCCTCGATATTTTCGAACGAGTCACGGCTGTCGATCGCGAAGCAGATGAGGATGACATGCGCGTCGGGGTAAGAGAGCGGGCGTAGCCGATCATAGTCTTCCTGCCCTGCGGTGTCCCATAGCGATAGTTCGACGTCCCTTCCGTCGACGTGGACGTCCGTCACGGTGTTCTCGAACACAGTAGGAACGTAGGCCTCAGAGAAGGTGCCTTCGGAGAAGAGGATGAGGAGGGAGGTCTTGCCGCAGGCGCCGTCGCCTACGATGACGAGTTTTCTCCTGATTTCGGGCATGGTGAGTGGTGAGTTTTGAGTGTTGTGGCAGATGCACTCACCGTCAGACCATTAAAGTACTGAGCTTGAGGCTGTGAACACCGACGGGTACAGCCTTGACTGTCAAATCGAATCATTTTCCAATTCAACTTGACTCATTACCAAACCCGAATAAGGAGACTCTGGTCAAGGAATGTGCTATCTGCCCCAGAGACTATCCATTTGGTCATGGGCATGGCTATATCTGCTCTGTCGTGTGGGGCGATGTCTGCTTTTGTGTACCTGCCGTCCGCTTGGGAGATCCCGTTCAATTCAATTAATTGTTGGATGGCTGTCAAACGTCCAAGGTGACGTCAAAGGCACTGTATGATGCCTAGGCCGTGAGAGGTCTCGATATCACATAGCTTTGAACAAGACCGACCCCCGCTTTGCTCCGGAAATGAATCAGCGCAAAGAAAAATATATATTGACTTGGCACGAAATACAACCAAACCAAAGTCGAATACGGACCCGCATTATGAGAGCTCGACAAAATTGATCCGACATCGCTGATACGACACCGGAAATGACGCGACACCACGGAGGCTTTACATACTCTCGCTTTGTTCGAGTAATCGCTCGGAGCTGCATCTCGCTTGTGGTTACATTACATTACGTGGATAGACGCCCGCTTTCTTATAAAGGGCGACAATTCAGTGCGGCATCACCAACATCCCACTCGCAGAATGTTATACAAGCTCATATCTAGTGCCATCCTTCTCTTCGCCCTGGCCCAGGGCGTTGTTTCCTCTCCGTCGCTCGGTGCGCGCCTGGTCGAGTGTACGTCTAACAGCTTATATTGAATGGCGAGAGATGACCAATCATGCACTTGGCATAGGCGGTCCCGGTGTACGTGTTTGCTTTCTTCTAGTCTTGGGAAATGTTGTGCTAATTACTGTTGTTTCGATCGCAGTTACCAGCCTGTGAGTATCATTGTTCGCGGTCCTTCTTTAAGTTTGATTTACTGATTCTCGCCCACTCACAGGTCCGGGTGCCGATCATTGCTGTGGCTCTTGGTGAGTCTCGCTCTCTTATATGAAAAACGATACCCTTGGATTGAAATTGCGATTCAGTTGCGTGGCGCCGCGCTCCAACTTGTGTTGTGCCATCAATATTTAAGCGTTTACAGCGGCCAGGGAGATGTGGGTGGAAGCGGTAGTACTTCGCTGTGTTCCTACAGACTCTGTTCAAATATGCCAATCCCGAACCGTGTCTTCGTGAACCGTAATATCACCTCATCTTGCATCACGCGCACATGTATAGCTGGCATTGAAAAGGACACCGTCCATGAAAAAATGTGCTTCCACTTTATTCAACATTTGAGCAATCACAGTATGGGAACTTCAGGCAGTGAGATGAATAAGCAAGTGATTTACGAGCGCTGACTCGGAAAGCCGAGCCGATGGCAAACAACCTATCGAAGGGCACAGCCAGTGCAGCGAGGTAACACCATCGCCATCCGGACCGGAAGCTACCAGTACAGCGGGGTCTTGTCCACTACCTCGCCTATTTCAAAAGGACAATAAGAGCTTCGCCCGCACCAGCGTCAGCTACAGCCTGGGCGAACTCAACGCTTTCCTAGGCCAGCATCAGGCCTTCGTGTCCCACGGCCAGTGCACTGCCGTCCACCTCGGCGGTCACGCGTACGTTCAGACGGACAGCTACGGCAGCCGCGGCTTCGGTCATTTGGGGGCTCGCTCGAGATTATCCATCACGGTGGCCAGGAGCCGGAGATCACCTGCTCCAGCGACCCGGACCTCTTCTTTGCCTGACTGTGCGGCAGCCCGGGCAACTTCAGTGTGCTGACGCGCTTCTCGAGGTGCACCGGGATGCCGACTACACCGGCTCGCTCGGCCTGCGTGCCGTACACCTGTACCGCACGGATGAGCTCTTCTGGGCCACCTGGCGGAGATGAGCGACGACGAAAACTTCTCGCGCAACTACGACCTGTGTATCAGCGTGCTCATCGCCTCCCTCCACATGTTTGGGCTCATGGGCGGACTCGACAACCAGATAATTATAAGGAGGAGCATCCGGAGATCTTTGGCGAGGATGACTGCCAATGGCACCCTGCTCAGGCCGCGCATGATCGTCGTGTACGCGCACTCTGTGCCTTTTGGTCCGGACGACAAACCCAACATGGCGTTTGAGCAGCGTTGATCGCCTGCGTCGCCAGACCCTTGGCCTCTTGCAGGGCCGCCGCGACAGCAGCGTCTATGTCAGAATCCAAGTTGCGCAGCAATGTTATGCCGATTTTACTATTACAAGCTACCTTTGTATCTTGAGAGTGCAGACGAAAGACATCAGTGACCAGGGTGCTTTTGCATAAGATATACACCATGCCGTGCCGGGCGCCGATGGCGAACCCAGCCATGGAGACGAGGAGCGTGAGATGGGCGAACTTGTACAACATCGGATGTTTTTGAAAACTGGAAAGAAGGAAAGCAAACGACCACCAGGGTTAACAACAAATGTGGCTGGAAAGAAATGCTGGGAAAGACTACAATGATTATCGCTCGCCCGGAGTGCTCTTACATAAATCTGGCACCCAATCCGTCGGAAGTTCCATCACGGAGAAGCGATGCGCGATGCCCGATCCAGGGATTACCCAGCAGTAACTTAGACTAAGCACGAGTTTCGATTCAATTGCCACTGGTAAAATTGGGCGACCATTACGTCCTCCGAGTAATGTGTCTTCTACAGCGATTTCTCTTAAATTTTCAGGCAGTTGAAACAAATAGTATTAAGAATCCCGAGCCGATGGGATTCCCTCAGCTTCTGTAGCGCCCACTGATAATGTCCGCCGCTAAACAAAATTGCACTGAGTGAATCATGAGGCGGCTTGTAATACTCACCCTTTTCACCAATCACATAAGCGGTGGCTGTAGACCAGTTAGCATCCAGTGAAGCAGCAAATAGAGATGTCGAACCATGAGTGTGAGTGGCGAGGTGAATCGGAATAATGCCAATGTCAACCACACGCAAGTTAGTAGTTCCATAAACCTTTGAACACAAGATGTGTTTATTCCGGACCCAAGGACAAAATCGAGGTACCAACCTTGAGCTCCGGGGACACAACGCCTTGTTTGTCCAGTGGCAGCATTGAGGTCGATCCGATAGTGTCTATACGAAGGTCAGGCCAAGGGAGAATGCGTTTGAATCACGTACGCCAGCATGTGCCATGACAATCGTAGATATATTCTGCGCGATAAAGGTTAACAATCGAAGTGTAACCACAGCGTGAACTCACTGCGTATCTCCTCATCGCTCTGGCAGTTCGGACCAGGGTCCATTTCGCGGACGACGCCAGACTTCCATGGTTCGACTTCGGCCATGGAACGAATGTACTTGATGTGTTGCACGAGGATTTCCAAATCTGTTGATGAAAATTCGACATTCGCGTTAATGGCCTGCAAGGAGAGTTACCATGGTCATTCTCAAAATACGCCGGATTGATCGCGGGATTGGCAAGGGGATCGCTACTCGTAGCGTGCTATGCAATGCTTTTAATATTACACATACTTGAAAAGGAAATATGCTTACTATGGTACCATGGGAGAGTGGATGGTTGAGTACGACGAGGACAGTTACGTAGCTTTTCCCGGCTTCAGGTGCAGTAATCGTTGTGAAGTACCCTTCGCTCGCCCCGTCAGCTGGAACTCAGGGTCATTATTATGAAGACGTGCCAGGGAACGCAATGATCTCAAGATCGGGAAGCGTATCATTCTTCAAGATCTCAATTTGCTTATCCAAGATATCAGCTTGACCAGGCTCGAGTTTACCACTCTTCTTCAGCTCATCCACACTTTTCGCCGCTTTTTCAATCAGAGCGGGGGCCTCTGAGGTGGCCGACTGGAGTGGGAAATAGGCAAAAGATGTGATACCGATGCGGTGCATGCCTTCCAGCTCAGAGCTATAGTTAACGCACGTGAGTACCGCGCTCAGAAGGCGATGAGAAGACACGTAGCGGAACGTACTGAAGTCTCTTCGCCTCGGCCGCAAACGCGGGGTCACGCATCAGGTCATAGGTTTCGTGTGTATCCTTGGGGTTCAGCTCGTACGACACACCTAGTCCCAGTCAAAGTGTTAGGACTTCATAACCGTACAGGTGCTACCACTTGCCGAAATATGTGTGGTCTTGGACGTTTTGGCCGACGCCGCGAAGGTCAATCTGCGTGAAGGTTCAAGGTCAGGATGGAGGGGTAACGAAATAAGCTATGGCATTGTGAACTCACCTTACACTCAATACCAATTTTCTCCAGAATCTCTTTACGTCCGATACCGGAAAGTTCAAGGATTTGGGGAGACTTGATGGCACTGCAGAGAAAAAGTTAGTCGATGACTCAACATTCGTAGAATAAATTCAGCGGTTGCGCCGTTGCGCCGAGTGGAGCCAACGGTCCCCGGAATATCGCAAAGGAAAGTGACGAGAATACTAACCCGGCACTGAGGATCACTTCCTTCGTGGCATGAACCGTCAAAGTTTTCCCACCCCGAATAAATTCTACACCAGTGGCCGTCAGGCCTTGTCCTGGGGTATCAGCAAAGATAACGCGAGACACAACCGCCTCTGTAAGCACCTATAGCAATCAAGTAATCAGATCGCGACAAGAAAAAACAAATGAAAATGTTGTAGAGGCTTACAACTAAGTTCTTCCTCTCCTTGCTCGGCATATAGTACGCGGTGGCAGCGTATGATCTTGTCCATGACCTCGGATCCAAGTTGGCTGACGCCATCCATGTTCCGGTGATATCCCCACCATACGGATCTTCGACGGGCTTCAAGCCCTTGTTGATGAGGGTCTCCTGGAAAAGCTGGTCGACAGTGTGGACGCTGTGTGGTGCGGTAACTTGGATTGGACCAGAACCACCGCGAAAGGCAAGGTTGTGTGTGTGGGGGTAAAGTGCCGTTTGCCAGCTCTGCGCAGGATGAAAGCTAGGGTAATGGAATCGATGTATGGTGAGAACTTCGTGACATACATAGAGGATGAAAGATCTTACGTCTCGCTGATGCGACTATATTTCGAATACTCTGCCCAATTCCAACCAGGATTTCCGAGTTCTTCGATAGCGTTAACATCTTCTGCAGGTGGTTTGGTCCATCTTGGAGAGCAAGACTTAGCACTAGTCACTTCTTCGATTCTTCCACGCACGCATAAAAGTTCATAGCAGAGCTTCCTCCTGGATCGCAATCTCGTGTGACTCCCAGTACTCGATACAAAGATCGGACCACACACCTAACCCCTTCCCACGTTGCCACAAATACGATTTGTTGAGAGAGTGCGTTTGAGCCGTAGTAGGGAAGGACCAATCAAACTTTCAGATAATCAGGTCTATGCGCACTCGCATGACGGCCTTGGAATACCTTGGGATTTCCGAAGGTCTGACCAAATTGACCGGGTACGTCAATGAGCGATTCCCCGATGTTGTGTTCTCCAGCCTCGAGTACAGCGACGGTGATGAGGGGATCCTCGGTGAGACGGCTCGCCAGAGTCAATCCTGCAGTCTATTTGCCATGAGGGGAACATCGCCAAAAGATCGGAAGACTCACTCCGCCTCCACAGATGACATAGTCAAAAGACTTATCGACAACATCCTCTGCGGAAAACTTGAGGTCAGACATAGCAGAGTTATTGGGGTAAGAAAGGCTGTGTATTTGAATATGTACATCGTTCCACGAGTCCTTTCTCGGCGTTTCCCACACCCACGCTTGAGCGCTACCCCGGTCTCCGAGATTGCCGCGGCATCGTTCAGCAGCTGTCGTCTTTTTAAAGAACAAGAGTACTGTACGTGTACTGAGGCAACCGTCGCGGTCACGGCGGGGTCAGTTGCGTTGCCCAAACCGCCCCAAGTGACGATCACGATAGCCTGTTTGCTTCAAAATAATCGTGAGATCCACATTTTTTTTCTTGGCCGTAAAAACCGTCAAAAACTGATGAAAATTATCGGAAGTTCCTTTTGCATTGATTCAATGCAGGATACCAGCAAAATACCAATGGACGCATCTTGTAGGCTATTTTGATGGCACATTGAATCTTCTGGTTGCCCCGGTTTCAGCCATCACGGTGAATTTTTCTCTAGTTGCGTTGCCCAAACAGGGTCATGATGTCACGGTTGGTCCGCTGATTGCCTCAGTTCACACACGTACAATAACGGGAGGAGGAAAATGATATTTCTGCCTTTCTACGCGAGCTCCACTGCCGCATGCTAAGATCCAGGCCTCTCCGATCAAGCATAAGCTCAAGCGCTCAAGCCGCCAGCGCGAGCGGCACGGCGGAAGCGCGCACACCTTGTGAAGGGGCGGAATGGTACTCGGAAATCGACTCCTTCTGGAGACCCGTCCAGGGAAAGCTTCGAAGTGTCGAAAGGAAATGAGAACGGACTACCTATGCGAGCAAGCGTACTACATATCTGTCAACTAGGGCATCAAACCGTCCGTATTACATTAGGTATAACTTTTACGCCGTAATATTGTTACGCCACGGTTCCACCGTGCGTAAAGATCAAAGATGGAAGGGCAAACGGGACGGGTCCCGTACCGATGTTTACGCGTAATTTACGGGGTTTCCTCACCGAATTTATACAGTACTGCACACTCAGCTGTGGCAGACATTCAACTCAAGACCAGGTTCGCGTGCTCATGGAATCATGAAAATGACTGTAGTGGGTGTCGAGCGATGAAGGTGGAACCGTGACGTGGGCCGCCAGGAAGGAAGCCCGAGCGAGCGGCACTTAGGTAAATGTCGGAGCCCCATACATCGCGCCGGAGGTGCGAATGCGGTTACGCATTTCGGTATGCTTTCTTGTCTGTCCAAGTCTAAGACCTAAAAAAAAAAAGAGCCGGATGAAAATGCACAAGGGGAAACTCATTTCATAGCCGAGTTGCTAGGTGTCTAGCCGGGCAAAGCCGCAGCCAGCCGTGAGTTGGGCTATCACGCCGCTGAAGGCAGTGATGGCGCTGAGTTCCCATGCGGTTTAAAATGTATGCCGGTCGTCAGGTAGAGGAAGGGAGCTGTATTCACAACACGCGGAATAAGCTTTATGGAGTCCAAAATTATATGGAACGGAATCGAGTCTGTGGAGTCGACTAATAAGCGTCTAGCGTGGTCTCCGGCGCGATGGATCCATCAACATCTACTGAGCATGACGGCCCATCTATATAAAAGGGCCAAGCTAGTCCATAAAGAGGTCCGGCCAGTCCAGCACCAGTCCAGCACCCGTTTATTCCTCCGCCAAATCCAATAGCCGGCATGCTCGTTTCTAACCCTGGGATCAACCTCATCCTAGGACCAGTCATCCTTGGAATAATCAGTACGTCTGGCTCTCTGTTTTTCATCCGCATGTTGAGCGCAAACGAAAATTTTAGTTAATACGTTCATATTGGGAATCGTCTTCTCGCAGGCTGTAATATACTACACTAGCTCGAGATACAAGAAAGATTCGTGGGTTATCAAGTAGGCCTTCCCCTGTGGCTTCAATCTCCACTGATAGAGGATCAAAGGGGTCTCGTTTCTTGGGCTTTGCTGCTTGACATGTTTCACTCATCTGCAGTCATCTTCGTCATTTGGGAATATTGCATAAACCATTTCGGCGATACTGTTTTTCTCCGGACAACACCATGGCCGTAGTACGTCATTCCACCGTTCTCCTCGGGCCTTCAATGATCGGTCGCTGCATCACGCTTAGCCCAACGACCCCCATCTTCTCTTCATGGCAAGTCATCCGTTCCTTTGTCCGAATTTCATCAATATTTGATTGCAGCGCGGCAGTCCCAATCCAGATTTTTCTGGCATGGAGGATCCTCCGATTGAGCAAATCTTGGCCTATCTTTGGCGTCCTCTCGGCCGTCGCTCTCGCCTCTGGCGTAATGGCATGGATTTCCGCCATACGCGCCGTGCAAGCTTCAAAGTATGTCTGCGGCATTGTACTATATGACATATGCCTACCTGGCTGACCCTTCTCTCGCATTCAGCATCAAGGTAGACGATGATTCTCCAGTCATTAATATTTGTTCTGACACATGTGCCTCTTGACAGGACTTTGCTGCTCTCATCCCAGTTGTCGACACGTGGCGTGAGTACTGACTGCTGGATTCTGTGCGCGTTGTTAACCCCATCGTAGTGGTACTTTCGGTCATATGCGACGTATCATTAACGTACATGGCCTGCCACTTGCATCATTCTCTGTCCTTACATATATTACTCGCAGAACGTTGTTGTTCTTATACCTGCACCGAAGCCGCACTGGATTCCCAAGTATGTTTTGTGTCCTCAATATTGCTACTGCAGCTGACACCAGACGTAATGTAGGAACCGATAATAGTCTGTTCATCCATTTTTGCTTAAAAAAGGCATGTTATAATTACGGTTGCAGTTATTACAACTTTGATAGCCAAGTCCATCGAAACGGCTTCCTTTTGTGCGTGTTCTGTATGTGTCGGGGATCTCTAACACTGAAGCCTTATACCGAATTCAGGCACCTTTATCTCGGTAAGTGTGGCAAATTATTAGATGGCACAATCAAAATTTGACTGTACACACCCGTGGTATAGATAATGGATTTGATCACTTTCACGATTCTCCAAAACACCAATTTCCATTTCGTTTTCGCATTAGGTAAGTCAAGTGTTATTCGTGATACTGGGGCTTACCGACCTTGTAGTTGCTGGGCGGATGTATACCAATACGCTGCTAGCGGTGAGTACGACCATAACTCATCCCATTTACGGACTGACTGTAGGAGAGCAGACTTTGAACAATGGTCAAAAGCTGCGGGAAGAGGGAACTGGAATCACGACAGTACCAGCCGTTAGTGTCTATCACATCCGCCATGCATCGGTTAACCTTATGTGCATGCAGGCCTTACGCGGCACAGCGGTACACATTTCAGTCGAGCAGCACGCGGACTCGGAATCTGGTATGGAGCTGGGAAGCTACTCAAAAAGAAGTCCAGACAAGCTGGTTTAGACGGTTCGGGATTCCCTTTATGGATTCCTCAAGTATGGCCCATCTCCGTGTACTACAGTTCCGGACAGTCAAAGTCAACAAATTTGATTGACCACTTCTATGACATCCGATACCCATCGGAATTGAAAGGAAACAATGAAAGCAAGCTCCTGAATTTTTTGAAGCAAATTTCATCGAGCCGTTACTGAGATAATGCCCATTTTTCACCTGGGGAATGCAAAATTTTGGCCGGACACCAAATATCATACGTAAAATCATGAAAATATTTATTTGAGCTCTTTTCACCTATCTGAGTATGATGCTGGTACAAATAAATATTTTCAACGAGCGGTTATGGAGGAAAAACCCTGGGAAAGTTCAGTGTTACCGTGACAAAAGTTACATTTTGATTGTCATGCTGCTGTCAATCAAACGATTCCAACTCAAGTTGTGGCTCAGAAAGCACAAAAAATGGGAACCAGCTTTAGAGCATGGACAAGAGTATGAAGAAAGATTTAGGATACCTTTAGAAGGTATTTCAGGGCAGTAAGATCCCCAGGACGCCCACAGAGGTACACACAATTTCGATGAGATGGCCCGAAAATTTGGCCAAACCCTTTTTCTCGTGGGAAAATTCCAAAAAAATCGGTTTTAGGCTTATTTTGGGGTGCTGAGTCTGAATCTGAACTCAGCTAAGCTCAGAAAATAGCATTTGAGCCACTGTCCACTTTGTTGGCTTTGACTGTCCGGAACTGTAGTCCCTGTACAATTGAGATTCGCACTATTGGGTTGCTCACTTGGGAACAATGGTTCATGCATGGGCTGATCATTCAGATTATCTCGGCGGGGCATCCGCCGCGTCTGTTTGCTGGTTTACACGCTTACGGTAGGCGAGAGCTACGCGGTTCGATCCAAATCAAGAACCGCGGTTCGGCTGTGCCTGCCGGCTTCTTCCGGTCCCATAACCCATTTTAGTCATGTCCTCAGCAACACTCATCCCTCGATCCCGCCGCCGCCTCCCGCACGTCGCGCCGCCTCCCGCAGGTTGCGCCGCCTCCCGCCCATCGAGCCGCCCCCACCTCCCGCCACTGCTCCCACCCGCGGTCCTCCGAAGGCCTCGGCTGATCAGTAACATCCGTGGGACACTAAGTATCTGGTGGCCGACCGACTGGTGCAGGAGTAGCCGCGGCTGTAGGCGCAAAGGCCATTTGCCTAGTCAAGTCAACTGGCTGTGTATCACGATGGCCGCAACCCACTGTTCTGGTGCTCATTTGGTGTCCATACTTCCAGTTCAAGCTCATGATCACCAGCTACCCCGCCTCACCCTCGACTGGCACACCAAGAAGCATACCATCAATGAAGTCTTCAGTAGCTCAAATGGGATGCTTTTCTTTCTCTGTTGTTCAATCCACATGCAAGTGGTAGGACCCTCAAAGCGGCTGCACAACAAAATCTCCAACTTCACCACCCATTTTATGAAGTATATCCGGAAGGGCCCATTCACGGCATCTTCTTCAAGCGGCAGGAAAAAGATAGAGCGTAAGTCACTGAGGTTTCCGCTCTCAACACCTTTGCATCTGGGGGATTGGAGATCGACCCCGACACCAAAGTCGGTTCCCCGTCATTTGCATCACACTTTTTCACACATCCCTCATGTTTCTGCAGGCTCTCCTTATTGCCTTGCACTTCGACCCGATCCCCGTTTCGGTCGTTGTCCCGATCACCGCTTAGCCTGAATGCAGCGGACCCGGTAGTGGAAGAAGCTGGACATCCTGGACGCTGCTCCACGGTAAACTCACCCATCCGAATTTTGTTGAGGCATGAAGTATGGTACATGTGTCTTTACGTGCAAAAAAATTAGTATGATATGCCATATGTTCATTCTCAAGTCCACTTTGATGATCTGAATTCTTGCAACGGCAGTGCCTGCTTCACGTCTTCGTATTCAACAGCTTTGCAATATTTCGAATTAGCGTCTTTGAGGCAAGGACAAGCTGCAACTTTAACCAGATCTCTGACACCATTTGACGCAGTGGTGCAGCCAAATATCCCCTGTGGACCAATGGCCACCAGAGACTGTTCTTCACCAGAAGATGTCGGACACTGCTGTAGCAAGTCGAAACTATTTCGACAAACAAAGTTGTACATCAGATATCACTGTACATCATTTAATCTTCCAAGATTCCCGATACTTAACTGCAGACATTTTTCTAAATATTTACCAGTGCACGGATTTGTGTCGGGCGCTGACTCTCGAGTCTTATACGCTTGTTATGCCAGAGGACGGGGATTCCTGCAGTGAAAAGGACTCGGACTTGGACTTGGACCCTCTTCATGTCTATCAACACACCTACTAGTAATACACTCGTTTCCTGTCATCATTTGGGAACTTAAATTATTACTATGTAATTAGACTACTGCATGCTTAGACTATGCTATACCCCTACCTACCTACCGGCCTACTGGTACTTGAACACATTGCCCTACTCACGTTCATCTGCATATCCGAAATGTATCTAAGTAGCTAGCCAATTTCGCCTCAGGGTTGCAACCAAACGATGGGCGTCAGACAGTACATGGAGTACCGAACGAGGCCCATCCCCTCGCTTCCAATAGTTATAATGTCCCGCATATGCCATCAATCAGTCCGCGGTTGAGTGGGAGCGGTAGGAGGTGGGAGGCGGGGGGGCGGTGCAATGGGCAGGAGGTGGCGCAATGGTTGATGGATGAGCGTTGGGTGGTGGCGCTCGAAAGGGTTATGGGAACCGGAATCGGAAGCCGGCAGGCACAGCCGAACCGCGGTTCTTGATTTGAATCGAACCGCGTAGCTCTTGCCTACCGTACACGCTGGTGCCGTGATTCTCTTTCCCTCTGTATCCACAATTTCTCTTTCTCTCATCTTCTCCCGCCATTCATTCCATATTGTGTTGGTATCAGCTGCCACAGTTGGGGTGAGCCTGACTGCACAGGAAAAAGGAAATACTTAGAGGAACAGCGTGGGGTCAAGCTTCCTTGTCCGATTAGTAGCATTTGGACAAGCAAACCATTTGCTGGAAGTAGATTCAGAGCTAAAATTGGTGGAATGTATGAGGTATTTATGCAGCAAGCAACGGTTGCTTTTTGTTGTAAAATGGGGAGGGGAAAACCGGTGTATTAACTGGGTCCTTCAGTACAGTATTTATACTCCCCAGCAGAACAATGGGTAGTTCGTACAATGGTAAACTAGATAATACGGAGTTCGAATTCCCTGACTCCAAGAACAATGGGTGGCGCGTGAAACACCTAGTAACTACGCGTCCAGACGCGTCTCGACGCATCTCCATGGTTCCGACCCATGGCTATGCGTGCACTGTGCCGTACAGACACGTCTGCGACGCGTGGCGTTCACGTCCACGACACGTACCTCCACGCCGTGTCCTCCACGTTCGTGTCGCGCTCACGTGGCTCTGCCCAGGCTGACGAGTCGCCTCCGTCCTGTGTCAGCGACGATTCCAACACTCCCCCTCAGACTGGCAAGAGCCCGATGCACGCGTGAACTTGCGTGAACTCGTCGTGCTTGGGTATCTCTATCCCGAGTCGACTCGGATGATCGTCCCGGATCTGCAATCAGGATTGATCTCTCACGACGATCTCTCACGACTCGTCTCCATTTTCCTTCCGAGCTTCAGCCTCCCGCCACGACGTCGACAAGATGAGAAGATTCTCCACCAAACGGGTCTGCCTAGTGTGCTCGCCGTCACGTTCGCAAAGAGAAATGGGATGATCGACGGCTGTCTTGGCAAGCCGAATTTGGGGTATGTTTCCCGTTGAGCTCGCGATTCGATTCGCGGCTCGGCTGCTGCAACCCATAGATTGTGCTCAACAATCTCCGTGCACGTCTCGTATCCTCTCCGAATGCTGGTGGCTACCGCTCGTAACTCTAATTTTTGGGCTCGTCGCTGGATATATATCACGATCCTTGAGGGCGGCAATAGCGAGTGCGGCGCGCAGCGATTCGCAATGGATAAGGGGGAAGTCAACGGCTCTAGGGCCTCGCGATTACACGGTACCTCCATGAGCTCGTGACTTCCCTTCTTCTTCAACTCTTCTCCTTCCTCTCTCATCGCCTCCTTCCATTTCAGCCGCTCGCCCGACTTCAAGTCTTCAACGTTTCGTTGTTCGTGCGTGATGCGCCGGCGGCTTCGAGTATAAACTCTCCCACCATGTTCCTTCCGTCGTCTATGCCTCCAAACCTTCTTGGTCTTCGGGTGCTGGACGCGGAATTGCTACGCGATGAACATCTGGTTTGGTCTGGTTCCCGTGCTGATGGAAGTTGTGATAGTGAGGTTGCCAGTGGAAGTGTGCTCGGTAGCTGCGTGGATGTCTGAAACGGTGGCTGCTGCGACTTGGTCCGCGCTTGCGTCCGCGACTCAGCGGTCGGCGCCTCCTGCTTCGACTATCTCTGCGCTGGTGGCTCCTCCTCACTTGGCGCCGTCTTCTGGTTCTTCACGGAGTCGGGGTGTGCAGCGTATCCTGTGGGAGATTGCTGGCTCGGCGTTCCCAACTCCCCCTCGAGCTGCAGATCGACCAGGGGTTGGGTGCTCGGCGCTATCCGTACGACGTTGTCTGTACGTTTTCCGAATCCCAGGAATTTAAACTTCCCTGCCCTCTCGTGATCTCTTCCTAGCTTAGACAGCTTCTAGCATCGACTCACGTTTCGCTCATTCCTCGCGCCTGAACTCCCAAAGGTGCGGTCCATTGAACTTTTTCGTGTCCGTGCCTCCAACGGCGTCATTTCTCCGGAGTGCACGTCGGCGCACGGTTTCGGATCTTCACCGTCGACTCGACCGCTGACTCCCAAAGAATGTGCCGACAAATTTTCGTGCTACTGCTCATCAACGGGCAAGCTCGAGCATCTCGTCCTATAAATTTTCTCGGCTGCTCCGCTCGATGTGCGAGTGCTTTGGGGTTCCCGAGCGTGATCGCCTCCGCGGCGGCGTGCGCGCCTTCGCACACTTCTCTTTGCACTTGCTTCTGGGCTCGCGTGGCTGGCGGGCGCAGACGTCCAGTCTTGCTCCCCGTAGCTTTTACTCGAGAATCGCTCCGAAACACAATCTATTGTGCGCGCAAGTCGGTGCTGATGGGACGTCGAGTAAACTGTGTTTCGCGTCCCGGAGCCTGCAGTGGTGCGTTTCCAATTTTCCAATTTCATCGTCGGGTCCATCTGCCGCTATCATCTCAAGGTCCAGGGATCGTCCAGTCAAAAACAAAGGGTAGAAATTGGATTGGGTGGTTTACTAGTACGTGAAGAATTCTTTCTCGACGTCGTCCGCCCAATTAATCTTTTCCTCTCCCTTTCTACTGCTTGGACCTTCTCCCTCCTTTCCTCCATCTTTTGACCAGCAATCGGCGGCAATATGTCCCTTCTTTCGGCAATTGTAACACTCCACTCTGTCCATTCTCCTTCCTCCATCGTCCTTCTTTGCTCGTCCGTACATCGCAGCGCTTCCATCACCATTTTTCTCAAGTCTGCGGCGGTTCTCATCCAAGACCAAGGAAATGAACTCGTGCGACGAGATGGTTGGAGCGTTGCTCGATGCTCCCAGGTACGCCGATGTGAAGTTGTCCCAAGACTCAGGGAGCGAGCTGATTATCAACAGCAGAAAGTCCTCGTCCGTGACTACGCTGCCGAGGATCGCGAGCTCCTCCTGAATGCGACGCAACTCCGTAACATGGACAGCGATATCCGTCGCGTCATCTGCAATTGTACGGTACAGACGGCGTCGGTGCGACAGTATTCCTAACTTCCCACTTCTCTCCTTCACCTGTTTCAGCTGCGACCACATTTCGGCTGCTGTCTTGGCGCCCGCGATGTGAACCATCTGCGAGTCACTCAAGGTGAGCTCGATCTGTGTCTGCGCTTTCCCGTCTAACTCCTCCCATCGCTCCATTTCCTTCCGCTCATCCGTCGTTGGTTTCTCGGGGTCGGCGGCGACTGGCTTTGATGTGGTGCCCTCGACGATCTTCAAGAGTGCGCGCTCGCGAAATATGGCTGTGACGCGGCGCTTCCACGGAACCCAGTTTGTTTCGCTGAGTTGCTCGATCCGGAACAGCGATGATGGCGCATAGCCGGCGATGTTGGTAGTTGACATAGTCGTGGTGGGAGAAAATGGCGAGCAAGTTCAGATAAACTAGATTAGGTCGGGGCCCATAACCTGTTGTAAAATGGGGAGGGGAAAACCGGTGTATTAACTGGGTCCTTCAGTACAGTATTTATACTCCCCAGCAGAACAATGGGTAGTTCGTACAATGGTAAACTAGATAATACGGAGTTCGAATTCCCTGACTCCAAGAACAATGGGTGGCGCGTGAAACACCTAGTAACTACGCGTCCAGACGCGTCTCCATGGTTCCGACCCATGGCTATGCGTGCACTGTGCCTTACAGACACGTCTGCGACGCGTGGCGTTCACGTCCACGACACGTACCTCCACGCCGTGTCCTCCACGTTCGTGTCGCGCTCACGTGGCTCTGCCCAGGCTGACGAGTCGCCTCCGTCCTGTGTCAGCGACGATTCCAACACTTTTGCAGTTTTTGATTTGCTAGGCGGTGGTCTCTGCCATGTGGCGAATACTGTACTAGTTCAACCACTTATTATGTGACGGGTGACGGAGTCTTGTGAAATAAAGGGATTTGGCTTGGTGACGGTGACATTGAGGTTTTGAGGCCCAATTAGGCTTAGAAAGGTCAAAAAAAAAAAACTGGTCCAGTGATTTGCGAGCTCGGAACCTAGTGTGGAAACACAAGAAACAACCAAAACCAATATTGGACAAGATAGACTGAGCCTATCCCAAACCAACACCAGAGACAATGTATGATAACAGGTAGCCGACGAGTGTCAGTCCCTAGTTTCAGAGCCTTTAAAAGATTGAAAGGGAAAGTCAATTGTCCAAAGTAAGAGTTCAACGAAGGTGTGTGTTATGATACGAACAAAACCGAAGATCCAAAGGATACTACTGTTTCAGACTTCCTTGATGCGATATATGATAACCAAGTTTTAAGAAACATAAGAAACAATGAAGTTTCTGCAGTTTCTTGCGTATCCCAAAAATCCACGTCAATAAAGTTGTTGCCAAAAAGTGCGTAACATGTGTTTCGTTGGTTTCCCAACCAGTCCAAATCCCAAGTCCCAGAGTCCTTTCAGTCAATCCAAATCCAGTATCCCAGTTCCAATATCCAGTTTCCAGTCCAGTCAATGTCCTTTCCCAATCCCAATATCTTTCCAATCCAATCACACAATGTTTCCGAGTCCAAAACCAGATTCAATTCAATCACAAACTTCCAAACTTCTATTCCTTCGTTGTATGAGACTCGCCTTTTACAAGTATCTAGGACTTGCAAAACTCAAATAATGTGAGTGTTTCCTGGGGGAAACTTTGCTGCTCTCTCCTCCTACACTCTGACTACTTATACAAACAATGATATGACTATGACAATAAAGAAAATATGCAAAAGAGTCTGTTTATCTGCCCTATTTCCTGTGTTTCCTGAGTATTTATAAGACTACAAAGTGTCTCATTGGTTCGTGAGGTCAGATTCATCATTCCGGGTATATTCCAACCATTTCTTGGTAATGTCCTGCACATGGCGACATGATGGGTGCTCGAAACCATAATTCCCAAGTGTTTCTTGAGTTGTTGAACCCCCGTTCCTGAAGTATCCCTCGGATTGGTACAGTCGGACCTTGTAGCCCTGGTCTATAGCTTCCAAATGATACCCTACTTCCTTGAGACCATTAAATGCGACCGATGAGGATTAGAGTCTACTATCCCCATTGGCATCTACTATGGTTCTGAGATCGACGATCACAAGACCCAGCTAATATTATCTCCTTGGACTCATGCCCGGCATAGCCGCGTACCTGGAACAAGCGGGATGGTAATCCTGTTGTCACATGCAACTATGTCTGACAGGATTTCCCAACTGATCCACGCTCTGATACACCCAATACGTCAGAAACCACTCAAACCGTTGTAGGAAACAGAAGAAACTAGTCATACAACTGGTAGGTTGTGTTGGGCTACATCTTCCACTAAATGTTTTGGAGCGAGCACATGCCAGAGATGCTTCTGATTCCTCAGGGGCACCATCCTGTTACTCAGATGATATTGGCCTCTTGTGGGAAGCCAGTTGATACAACCAATACATGATATACAGAATATTAAACATAAGAAAATCACAAAAACAAGTGATTTCATTGGTGGCTCAATATCCTGCTTATCACCAGCATTTACTGGACTGCCATTTATGGTAATTTTAGGTGATTGCCGAGGAATGAAGACCTGATCCAGTGAAATTTTGAGGTGATGGTGACATGCTGTGAATAAGTGGTCGAAATAGTACAGTACATCCAGTACCTTTGAAATAGATTGCCTCTGGCATAATCAATGTCTCAAACGATCAAATGAGCTTGTATTTACTTGCAGTGGACAAATGAACTGCAAACAAACCAGCACCCAATTGGCTGTAATGACAAGGACTGAATAAAGATAAATGCCCAACTTGCACCATGATCAAATGACCCATCTTCACAGCCATTCTCACAATTATTTTCATGGACAAATGAGCCACATCTCAGTTGTCAACTGGGACTCCCTGTGTGTTTTCCCCTTGGCTACTGTACTATCACATTCAATTTGGCAGTCACGGGTCATGGAAGGGTTGACAGCGCCAAATTTTGGTGGGTCACAGAGGCCTTGACAAATTCAACTTTCATTACGGTAAGTTCAAATTTTGGTTCTGAGTTCTCAAATTTCTTTGCTATAAGCGCCCCATGGTTGATTTCTTCCCCATTTTCAGAGGTTCTTCGATATTCAACGAGGAAATCTTTTTGAAAGCCTGCGAAAACTGTGGGTTTTCATGTTTTACATGGAGAGTTTGTTCAGCTTTTGATGCTCTTTTGATAGACCATCCTAATGTTAAATTGACATGTGTGCCAAATGATTCTCAAATATGTGTAATTTTTGTGCTCAATGAATTTTTGTCTGTGTCATGCTCAACCTTGGGGAGCCCCTGTGTTGAACTCTGTTGTTTGGTTCAGATGAGGCAGTGTCTGGTTACATATCTTTGTTATGCATTACTCGTGCTTACTCAGATTGCTTATTGATACATGGTATATAAGTAGCCTAGTATGCAATGGATCTGGGCTTTTCGCCTCCCATCTGAGACCCCATCTGCCTTTTTGGCTACCATCTGAGACCATCTAAGTTCCCACTTCCAACAGATTGACAAATTGACAAATATGTTCAAGATCACGCATCACACCCCTGTCATAGGGCAGTCCGTATGCACCTTTAATAAAACAGGCATATTTTTACTGTTTTGCTTGAAATATTGTCAGATTTTTGCATGTTTTGTGTGTTTTAAGACCTTTTGATGAGAACTACAAACCAAATTCTGCATGTTGTGATTTCAATTTCAATCTTGTCGAGAAATGATAGGCTTTTTGATGTACGATTTGTTCTGGACAAACATTGCATTTTTTTTTTTTTTGGGCAGCGTGATTTTTTTTGAAGTTGCATACTTTTATTGGCTGTGTGTTGACTTTTTTTTCTGCAGTGTTGCTGTGGCTCAGCTCGGCTTGACTGAGACGCCAAGCCAAACCAAAAATAAGCCAGCCATAGCCAGCCGATCAAGCCACAACTGAGCCGTGGCCCAGCTGGTAGCTCAGATGTCTGGGTCATCGCTGTCAATTTGCTTAATTGACGTAAGCCACGGCTGACATGTTTGCACAACTTGATTGGCTGGCTTATTTTTGGCTTGGCTTGGCAGCTCAGTCAAGCCGAGCCGAGCCGCGGCAACACTAGCCCCTAAGCAGAAAAAAAGTCGACCCACAGCTAATAAAAGTATGCAACTTCAAAAAAAGAAAAATCACAATGTTTGTCCAGAACAAATCGCACATCAACAAGCCTATCATTTCTCGAAAAGATTGAAATCACAACATGCAGAATTTGGAAAAACTTACAATGTTTTCACTACTTTTCCATTTTTAAGGTGAAAATGCCAAAAAAGTTTTACGTTTTTCACCAACTTTTTCTGTGAAAAACCTCTATTTTTCATTAATTTTTTCACCGAAAACCTAAATTGTTCAACTGGCAGTGTAAGTAATGTTCATTGATGTATGCAGTATACATTACACAGGCGGGGGAATGGCGGCAAGGATTATGTCCCTGTACATCTTCAGACCTCCCTGGTGTAGGGCTGTGCACCGTGTCCGTCGTGCCGATTTGACGGACTCTGGCGACAGGTAACCGACCCGTTCCGTCGGGCCCTAGAAAGATTTGCTGACAGGACGGTTTTGGGGGTGACAGCCGTGACGGTGTGTTCAGTTCAGGTTGTGGAAATGCACATTTCCTTAGTCAAAAGACTTGTACTGTAGAATTACATTCAATTCGGCAGAGGGTCATTTGATTTTCTTATTCAGGCCCAACCGGCCAGATCTGCTGTTTCCTCGGACGACGCGAGTTGGATGGCAGGGATCGCGAGATCCAATTTTCTATCACCGCACGACGGAGTTTGACATCCTTGGAAGCTGTCGGCCCGGGCATGTGTGTCCCCTGTAAACTCTTTGCAATGGCTTGAGGGATGGAACGAAGGAGTGGGTCCATTCGGTAGAACATTGGATCCAGTCCCCAAATGATTTTGAGTGAACGACCCAACACAAGGAATATGCCCAGTGAAGGACAAAACAAAATGATATGTCATTCAGGATGAAAGATAGTGTTCTTTTCCCCTTGTGACTGAGTATCCCTCCTCTGACGGCTTTCCTTTGTGTTCAACTGCAGTTTTATTCCGCAGAGGGAGATCTCGTCATGCATGGGAATTCCGCAAGCTGCAAATTCAATTCGTTCCCCATTCGCGTTGGCGAGTTATCTGTTCCCGTCTTACGACGATCAATACTGCGGGATGTCTATCCTGCGGCATGGAAATTGTGGATTGTATGCTGTCCACATTTTCAATGGGAAATTTCATACCGCCCTGAGCACGTCACCTCGGTTATGGCATCCCGTCTTTGTATAAAGGCCTCAGGGTTCGACACTGATAGATATCGACACCCAGAATGCTAAACAAGTTTATCCCCTGCGCCATTCTGTTCCTTACCCTAGTGCATGAGGCCATGTCCAGTCCTCTGGGGCCCGGCCCAGTAGCCCCGAAATGTGAGTCCCATGCATCCCATGTTGTATTCAAATTACTGAAATTGTGAACAAGGCGCTGCCTCGGTACGTGGTTTCCAAGCAGTGAGGGTACATTGATCTCATTGATGCTCCAAATCCTTTTATAGGCTCCCCAATGTACGAATGGTGCCGTATTGTCCCAACTCTTCTGACTTTGAATTGTTCACAGGCGCATCTGACAAGGTCTGCTGTAACGGCTTGTGAGTGTTCCATTGCATTCAAGAGGCACCGGAATTGACTGAATATGCGAAGCTGCGTGTCGACAACCGCGGCGTGTGCGGTCATCAACTAAGGATAATTTCTGTTCAGCGCTAGACATGCAGTCCTACTCGTTATAAAATTACGGGTGTTTGAAGCCTTTAAACTCTGCTTTGGGTCAATAGCTCTAAGACTTCAGCATATTAGCGTTAACTTTTCGGGAAGATGCTGACGCACCGTCAACCGCTTGACTCTTTCTCTGATAAAATTGACCCGCGTCGGCCCGCTAAGAGCGCATCCCAGTCGTCGCGTGGTGGTCATGGACTCGGTACACAAAGCGGAGCAGGATCCGGCGGATACGACGATATTCCACTCTTGAGATGAGGAGGAAAAATAAGCGCGGTCGGGCGGGCAGGGAGTTGAACGCCACATCGATTATGGTACGCGAGGTGACTTGGGACTTGGGGAAGATCTCAACGATGTCGTGAGCGGGCGGGACTTTTTCGGAGTCGCTGTCCGGCTTCTCGGTGTTGTAGCAGCGCAGCCTCCGAGAAGCACTACAACCGCTAAGGAATGCGGTGGTAACATGGCGGCCGGCGAGGGTATGGAGACACGCGATGGGATTCCCGGGTTAAGCGGAGGGGCGCGAGCTGGCAGGTCACACATAGTACGACGGGTCAGTGTTTTTCCTCGAGTGGAATGACACGCCATGGGCGCAAGCGGGAGAGGTCGTGAGGGACAAGTTGTGGGAGAGAGTAATTGTTGCGTAGTAGAAACGAGAAGTGATTGGGATCGGAACGCTAAGAGCAAGCAGCATTTGAGATTAAGAAAGGCGTCGAGAGTAGGATGCTGTGAGATAATCCTAGGCTGAAAGCTGATACTGGAGGACGACAGAAAATCCCTCCAACGGGGAATTTCTGCCTTCAACCCTCACGTTCAGGGAGCAGATGCATATCGTATGCTTTTGAGCGGTTGCTTCTTTGCATGGAGTTACGATCAAGCGCGCGTGCAGCGGCCTCCCGGAAAGAGTTTCTTTGAGGGTCATCGAAGAGCCATACACGGACCCAGAGCAACCCATCAATTGCGTTCACTACTGTAAAAAGGACATGACTACCATCTAACCAGCTAAATATCCGCAGAAACATTGGAGTGGAAATAGAAAAGGCACACTTCGTTGTCCTATGGCTGAACCTCGAGTTGAACGGGAGTCCTCAAAAAAAAAAGGGGGTAGATGTTTCCTATGAGCGGATTCTCGGAGGATTCATGCTACGAGGCCACCACTTCCGGGTTGTCGGCTATCTCGTATTCTAAAGCTGATGAGGGATCAGTCAAACACACTATTAATGATGGGCCACCAACCATCTATTTCTCCAGATCGCCGCTGCGAGATAAAATGTTCGGCTCGATTCCAGTAGTCCCTGCGCGAATGCGCTCCCATTTTCAAGTTCATGAGAAAGGACGACAGTTCATGGCCACAAACCGGACATCGTGGGCCAGAGCTATCGCAATTGGCTCGTATCTGCTTTGGACCGGCACACTAAGGCAAACCAGAAGAGAAAGCGACTGGCAAATGTTCAACAAATGCTGACAGATGCGAATAAATCCCTCGTAATTGAAGGAGAGATGGGTAAGCAGGGAAAGAAGGCCCAGCCGGGACCAAGTTCCCAGATCGCCTGGCGAAGAAGACATGTAGGTTTGCCCCGTGGGTTCGATATGAGTTATGTGGGTAAAAAAATGGTCTGTAGGAGAAAGCCTCTGCAAGAGGATCCTTGATTGACCATAGAAGTGCTTGAGGGGTAAGGATGCAATCAATGGAATGTAATCCTCGGGAATATTCCCAATCCACACGTTCTCCAGTCCGGTGCAGGCAAATAAAATGCGTGCGGCGACACTGGGGACGACGCGTAGAGGGAGAGCACGTAGATATAGATTCCGAACGCCTGGATGATGGACAACATAATCTTGATGGTGACACGGGGCAACTCTTTCATCGACTGGAAGGTTAAATCCCCTTCAACGACGATGGTGACATATAGAAGCGGTTCGAGCCTGAGCATTGGAATAAAAGTCGTACCCTAAGACAGGGGACATCACACACCATTCTTTGACCCGCGCCGCGACTAGCATGAGGTTTGGAATGGATACGGGTTGTGCGTAGGTGCATATTTCAAAGATTTTTCGTTCCAGCTCTGGGGGAAGCGGCGGCGAGCCATCGGGTTCCATCTTGAGTGAAGGCGGATTTGGTGGATGAGACACAGCCGTGGCCGCTGCCGACCGGCATCGGCGGAAAATCCTCCTAACAACCGCATCAAACTGGGACCACAAATTCGCTTCTTGTCCAGCACCACGACCATGTACGGCGGACGAAGTCATGCCTACGCATCGGTCAAAAACCTTTTCTCTTCCTCACTCCTGCCAAACCTGTCTCAGGAATCCGAGCTTTCTGATCTTCTCCGCACGAATTCCGTCCCAGCGGAGCCCGGGCCACTGGCATCCCACATTCGCTCCGTGATCGCCTCTTCGCGGTCAGAGGTTGGGCGATACGACATTAACATCCGGACGCTCAGAGCTGCACTCGATAAACTCGTCTCAGAGCGCGACATTTTGGAGCGACACGCTCATAGATGCCGCAGCGTCTTCGCCCCAATTCGGTCTCTTCCCCCAGAGCTGCTGCTGAAAATATTCGCCCACTGCAGCCCAGACTCGCAACTCGATAATCCATCTGGGACGTGGAACAGATCGGCGAGGCGAGAGCACATGGAAGGGTTAGCCAAACCTCATTTGCTTCGACTGTCGCGCGTATGCTCTGGGTGGCACACAGTGGTGATGGGCTCGCCATCTCTATGGGCCACTATAGAAGTTCGCCTCATGGCGTGGCTTTTTCCTGATGCAGCATCTCTTCTGACAGATCTACTGCTGGCCACTGTGGAACGCGCAAAGAGCCACCCGCTAGACCTCAAAATCTATGCGAAAGGCGAATTTGAAGAGACTTCAAGCTTGGAACTGTTCATGCAGTGTTCTGAGCGCTGCAAAAGTCTAAGCTTAGGTTTTTTCGCCGGTGCAGTAGTGATTCGTCACTTTGCTCTTGCGAAAGGAAAGTTTACTCTCCTCGAAACCTTGAAACTTGACGGCAATCTGCTAAACAAGCTGGAATTCTTTGAGGTGGCCCCGCGCTTGGTGGAGGTTACCTTTCGGAAAAACGCTGCCAGTTGGCCTCCGCGACTACCATGGGGGCAGCTACAGACGCTAAACTGCGAGGAGGGCACTGCCAATAGCCTTCGGGATTTTCTGTCCCTCATACCACACTGCACAAGTCTCTCAACAATGAAATTATTGGAGCTGGACCTTTCCATCTGGCGCCCTTTTACCCTACCCCCAGTGAACTCCAATCTCAATTCCCTCGCCATCTCGCTGAGAAATACGCGGGATTCGCCTCCTGACCACTGCACGGAAGTGTGCGCCGTACTTCTCGGAAGCTTTACGCTCCCATGTGCCAAACAACTGTCGTTCCACATGCACTCGCTAAGACCTTTGTTTTGGCCACAAGACACATTCCTCAGCTTCCTCTCCCGCTCGTCGTGTGGGGATACTGTCACCTCACTAGTGTTACGGAACATAATCATCACGGAGCCTCAGCTTCTCGGCTGCCTCGCCAACCTCCCACGTCTCGAGACCCTCGTCATCGGAGACATTCCAAAAGTCGACGATGGTGACTTCGAGCCTCAGCCACTCCTCGCGGAACACATCGTTATCGCCGACATCCTCCTCCGCGCACTCTCGGGGACCTCTTCGGCGACGGGTCTCGCGAGCTTGCGCGCATTCTGCTGCGCATCGCTGTTCCGCTTCACTCCCAGCGTAATGCTGGATTTCGTGGTCTCTCAAGTGGAGACTGGGCTCCAGTCCCGGCGTTTTGAGCTTCGAATGCAATGGCATCCCAAGCACGTACCCGTCCTAGATCCCGCCTTCATAGCTGGGCTTGATGGGCTGCATCGGCGAGGTGATATTTGGTATTGTCTCGAGGTTTCAGAGTCAGCATTCGGGGCGCTGTAGGGATCAAGCTTTTGCACTTTTCGGACAGGTAGTACTCGACTCTGCGTTCATTTAGCCACAACGTAATATTTTGGTGACAACTCGCAATTTTCGATTTGAATTCTGAATGACTGAAATTACTGCCAATCCACCCTCACAAGCGGCGTGTCGTACAAGTCCTCCCCGCCCGGCGCAGGCCGGGTGCGCGTCCACGTCTAGAGTAGAATACATCATCGTAGTCAGTAATCTCTCCCAACAATTCCGAAGCACATTTTATGCATAGTATGAAGAGAATGAGAAAGGAAGAGAAATAGAAACTCACGATGAATATATAATCCCCGGTACCGTCCGTCAGACTGGGGTGCGCCACCGCAGAATACGCAGGGAGGCTGCCGTTGCCCACTGCCCCGCTATAGAAGAGCTGCGCATCATCAGCCGGTGCATGGATGATGATCAGGTATGGAGATCCAAAGACGTACCTGCGGCGCGCTCCACGGACCCTCTGGCTCGGACGCGGTAGAGATGTAGAAATTGGCGTCGGGGAAGGCGTCCCCGCCGATCCAGACGTAGGACTATGTTTAAGCAAGTAATTTTGGATGAATTGAGTCACGTATACAAAAAGGAAATTGGATGAAGGACGGACCCTCCATTTGGGTGACCAGTAGATGGTGCCCTGTTTGGAGCTCGTGTTTACGAGGATGATTCCCGTATTGTTGGATGCTGGCGCGGTACGCGTCCATGCTGTAGCGCATTTATAAAGGAGAGGAGAGGAGAAGGAGAGGGAGAGACGTACACCCATTGACGTAGTACTCGTAGATACGTTTATCTTCCAACGAGCCGAGGAGACCCGTTAGTCTTGCCCTTGCTACAGCCAACTGGCGGTTAGGCGTGGCACCGTACAAGTACGCCTCGAGGGGTTGGCGAGTACATCTCAGGCTGTATTTCTCATAGGAGAGCTGCGCAATGCGGACTCACGAAGCCATTCCGCAACACGCTCCCTGCTGTGCCATACCCGATCTGCGTGCCCGACCAGAAGGCGCTAATCTCCACATTCGCGGTGGGGAAAGCCCTTCCGTGCTGGGAGACGACGCGGTAGAGCGAGTAGCCCGGCGTGTCAATGACGTCGAGCCCGCTGAGATGTTGCCGCGTCATGAACGCGTAGGCGCTCACGGCGCCGTTGGGAGCGCGAAAAGTAACGATGGGCCCGGTATCTGGCCAGCCCACCCAGCGCGAGCCGTCGCCGCACAGCCCTAGCGGCGGGCATTCATCAGCTTCGAGAGGGTAAAACGGGGACCCGAATGCTGCTGGGGAGGAAAGAACGAGAGGTTGTGCGTTCCTGGCGCCGGAAGGCAGCGGGGAGAACGATGCGGTGCTGGCGATTGAGGTGTCTTCTGGATTTCCGCTGGTGGAATTAATTATTTGCGAGTCGCGGCAAACCCAGAGCTGTGAGTGGATGGTTTTTTAACCGATCGGGAAGGGAAGGAACTAGGACGAATGGTTACCACGACGTTCTTTGACCAGAGACTTGAGCTGCACGAATCGCGATTGAGTGGATCGACCAGGGAACCATAGCTTGTGGTCGAGGCCACGATGGGCGTTACTGCATGAGCTGTAGCACAACAGAGGAGGCTGGCGGCAGAGTACCGAAAGATGTGGCCAACCATCTCGGAGCTCGTCAACGTAGTACGGGAAGGCGCCGCCGCGAGTATTGGCCATGATATATCCTTGATCTTGGACTCCTGACTCAATCACGCGGCGTACCATGCCCACTCATTGATAGTCGAGAAGAAGTTCGGGATCAGGTGCCAGATTTGCGTGGATGTGTGCCTATGTGCGCGCTGTGCTTGCCAAAACTACACATGCTTGTTTTTGCCAAAAGGATCGCCGGAGTAGAACAATTTCCAAACGTTACCGTGGGAAGCAAGGTGCAAAGAGGAAAATGAGCAGAAAAAAAAAAAAGATTGGGCCGAATTGATCCGTAGGCCGATACAAAATTTCGGATCAGTGAGCCGATCATTGATACGCTCTTCAAAAAACACTTTCGCGTGCACTTGCCGAAATCTGCCGCCATCTTAATTACCCGATTTAGGTTTGGCACCTGCGGCGGAATTTGAAGAGTGCTTTCGCGTTGCACCCATTTCAGTGAGTGAGCCACTTCATGGATTCATCCGGCAATGAAATCCGTGACAGACTCTTCTCCTTCACACAGACGGCACGACCGGGTTGGATATGCAAACATTTTTTGTTTGTTGAACATGACCAACAATTATCGATATCCCTCCATCTTCACTGTAAATGATCGGGGCTGCTATCGAAAACCCTTGCTGGGTATGACCACTAACCAACGGACGTCTTACTGTTGCAATGAGCTCAAATAACAAATATCCACATCCCCGTCCGGCGTCTTTCAACGGGCCGTCGGACGCATCAAGATGGCTAACCTTAGAACATGTACGCCGTTCCGCAGTGCATTGCTCACTAATTTATGCTAACGCCTCGGTAGTGGGCGGATGACTGTGGAGTGGAGTCTGAGCGCCGTCCGAAATATCTGTTGCTGCTGACTTAATATTTCCGCCAATGTCCGATTTGATATCGCGCACAGAATGCGTGATGGAAGAAGGATAATTTCAATTAGGAAATCTCTTGCTGGTGTACAGGTGGGGTGGATCGCTAAATTGAACTTGAACCCCGTACACCACTACGGAGGGCTGCTGATTGAAATCATCTTTCTAACAATACTTAGATCGTTGCCACCTTACTAAGTTGCCCTAGGCTCATAATATCGGACGGGGAAGTAGCCTGAGAATGTCCGCTTGTTTGACACACCCTGATGCGCCGGACACGCTTCGTGCGACTGGGACGCACTCGGTGTCTGAAAGGAGGTTGAAACACAGCCACTCGGCCGGTTTTGCCCAAACTTGGTCACGACAGTCATCACCACTTTGCGACCCACCCCACATATAAACTCAGCGTAAAAATCCGACCTCACCTTGTGTATTTTCCCCGATGAATACTGCGAACGTTATTCAGACACGCAGCAAGCACCTCTCATGGCTCCTGGATACTCACCACCAAGTTATCCAAACACCTATGACTCCCCGCATCGGCAACCGCCGCGATTCATCCCTCAGCTTCGGCGTTGTTTTACCCCCAGAGACCATCGCTGAGCTTGACCGGGTGCTTGCGAATGACCAGGAGTGCTTTACTCGCTATGGCGGTAATGATCCCCGCGACCCGCCACCTCGTCGGCCAACAACACGGGCTTCACGCCGGATATCAACACCCGCGCTTCTTGACCCAGAAGAAATCACCTGGGATGGCCCCGATGACCAAACGAACCCGCAGAATTGGAGCGATTTGAAGAAGTGGATCATCACCTTCACCGTGATAATAATGACTGTAAATGTGTACGTCCTGTCCGTCAACGCGTTTCGACGTATTCTCAAAAATTTTAGAACATTGGCATCGTCGGCACCAGGCACTGCAGGCCGTGCGATGCAGGCAGATTTTGGATTCCCGACAGAGGTCTCGTATCTCATAACCAGCATGTTTCTTTTAGGATATGTGATTGGGGTACGTCTCGTTTCCTGGCACAGTTCATTGTGCTCATATTGGTCCATCAGCCATTATTCTGGGGTCCCGGGAGCGAATTATTTGGCCGTCGCCCCATCTTCATCTTCACTATGGGGATGTACACCATCCTAAATCTCGGCCAATCCCTCGCAAAGAACATCGAGACGGTGCTGGTCACGCGATTCTTGAGCGGGTTTTTCGCGGTGGCGCCTCTTGTCAACGCTGGAGGTAACTATCGCCTTAATTATTCCCCCGAACCCAATTTTGATTGAGTCGTGTAGGTCTGGTGGCTGATATCTGGTCAGTCGAGAATCGTGGGCTCGCCATGAGCTTGTTTGCCGCTGGACTTTTCCTCGGACCTGGTAGGTTTCTCGAATCTTCTTTGCTAGTCTTCGGCACTGATTAATTGTGTTTAGTTATGGGACCTATCGTCGCTGGCTAGTGGGTCATCCATCCTTTCTAACACCCCGTCCCCTGCTGATGTCGTGCTGCTAGCATCGTCGAGAGCTCGCTGAGCTGGCGTTGGGTATTTTGGGTCATGATGATGTTTGCTGGAGTGTGCTTCATCTTCATGACTCTCACTCTCCCGGAGACGTACGCCCCGGTTATCCTCCTCAAGAAGGTTTTTTTTGTCCTCCACTCTCCCCAATCATAATTAACACACAATTCAGGTCCGTGCTATGCGCAAGGCCGACCCCGTCGGCGCGCAGAACCTGTTCGCCGCGCATGAGCGGCAGGACTGGTCTGTCCGCGGCGTCGTCAACCGTACGCTGTTCCGTCCGTTCCAGATGCTCGCGGGGGAGCCAATCCTCGTGCTTGTCACCCTCTACCTCTCGCTCATATATGGCGTGCTCTACGGGCGTGCGTCCTTTTCTATCCCTTCGATCTTATAATCTGAAATCGCCCATGGCAGTATTCGAAGCCTTCCCCATCATCTTCATCGAAAAGCGCGGCTTCACCATCGCGCAAAACGGGCTCGCTTTCATCGGCGTCGGCATCGGAACGACCCTCGGCGCGGCGCTCAATGTATGGATGGGGCGCAACTACCCGCCGCTCATCAAGGCGTGGCGCGGCTTCCCGCCGCCTGAAGAGCGTCTTCTCGGCGGCATGGTCGGCAGCTGTGCATTCGTCGTAGGTATCTTTTGGCTCGGATGGACCGGCCAGTACCCCAGCATCCCGTGGTACGTGCCGGAGCTCAGCACGATCGTGCTCGGGATGGGCGTCTCCATGATCTTCATCAGCTTCCTCAGCTATTTGGTCGAGACGTATTTGTGCGTCGAGTCTTATTTCACATCAGTTGCTCGCAGCCTCTCATACAAATTATTGGCGTTGTTTCAGAATGTACAGCGCCTCAGCATTTGCAGCTAATACCTTCGTCCGCTCGCTCGTCGCCGCCGCATTCCCGCTTTTCACGGTCCAGATGTTCACCAAGGTGAGCTTGGATCCTTTGCATTATGGATATGAATACTTCCGCTTACCCTGCCGACAGATGGGCGTCCACTGGGCCTCGACGCTCCTCGGCGGCGTCGGCCTCCTCCTCCTCCCCTCTCCATTCCTGTTCTACAAATACGGCGCGCGCATCCGCGAGAACAGCAAGTTTGCCCCATGTGTAGATTTGAAGATCGCCAAGATCATCGCGGAGGAGATGGAGACGAACATGAAAGCGACGAACATCCTCGCAGAGGACGAGCCGAGCACAGCTAGGGAGAAGGTGGCCACTATTGTATAAATTTGCGCCCGGCACTGGACTCTAGACGTGATTTATGATCGGTCCCTCTGGATTTCCTCCGCCCTCCTTACCTGGAGCCCGACCTCCCCGCGCTTTTATGTATACGGACTCCTCAAACAGCGCACGTATCTCAACTACTAGACCCATTAATTCCATGACTTGAATCTACAGCAAACATACATTATTACTTACACCACAACACGATTGAACCGGGTTCGATTGTTCACCTAGATATGTAGATTGTAGCACAAGGAAATTTTCAATGTAATCCGATCCGATGAATGTAGTCGGAAAAATCAAACCTGAAGACCCAGAGTCATGAAAATGCCTTCGTGCAGTGGGAAGATCTAGAACTTAAACCTAGAGTAAGTAGCCGATTCCGCGTTGGGACTCGAAGTTCGGAAACGAGTCTCCCTTGTAGCTTGGAGGGCCGAGCCGTGTCTGGTATGTATTTTGGCCAGTTCAATGAGAATTTCAGTTACCCAGCGATGCAGGTGGGGCAGGGATTCGACTCCTCCTCAACCGAGGACAGCCCAGAATTACAAAACACGTACGAGAACAAAGCAAACAACTGGATGACCTGGGAGACAGACGCCTACCGCCCTGGTCCGCCCTCGTCATGAGCAAGAGTTGAACGGGCGGATTATTCAGCTTAGGTTTCCACCAGAATGAGCTCTGGTTGATCGTAGGGATCACTAACCTCAGAAGTGGCTTTTTCCGTGTGCAACATCAGTGTTTTGACATTTTGATTGCGGTGTTTCACGTGGTTTTTGGCGTTTTCGCGTTGCTCACCTAATTATTTTGGGTTTTGTAGGGTGTGTAGACTAGCAGTGTGGTCCAGACAATATAGAGTGGTTGGGATGGGCCCAGACAATCATTGGGAGGACCAAGTCCCATGAGCTCACATGCCGTTCTGATGATATCACGGTGTTGTCAAAATTTCGGCAAAAATTGCTGGCGGTGTCTGTTGGGGTAACTTGGGCGTCGCCCCTCCAGTCTGGAGCTGTATAACATTGTTCAAACAAATGCTGTCAATTGCTAACATGTGGCTTCACAGCACAGGGAGGCAGGATTTTATGGTCACAAACCAACATACGGCGGACTAGTATAGGTGTCCTACTTCTACTGAAGCCATGTTTATCAGAGACCAAAATAGATAGGTCACCAAAAATTGGTCTGAGTTTAGAGGTTCATTGCTGACGACCAGATTTATACTCCTATTAATACTTAGGGTTGCCCACCCATTACATGACTATGACGGCAACGGCCGTCGATTTGACGGGTGGTCAACGGGCGCTGCGGCCCGTGCAATGGTTGAGATTTAGTTTGACGGCACGGGACGGTCAACGGGACGGCCCTAGCGGCGTAGCGGGCTCGCGGCTATGTTTGACATATTTCTAAGTACTCTGCATCGTGTTTCTTCGTGGAAATTCCATCCCTTGAGCTACTGTGGATGAGTGGTACCGGTGTAGGTGGCCCGATGTTACAGTACCGGCTGTAAGTACTCATTGGTAATGTTGCCGAAGAACGGAAGTAGCGTCGTGAAGTTTCCACCACAAGAAGCGCTTAGAAGCGTCTGAATGATTTCTTCAAGATTCATTTACTTACAAAAACGGACCAAAATAAATTCAGTTGTGTGCACCCAGACATTGGTCGGCATAAGTAAAGCACCTTGGCCTTGAAAATAAATCGTGTTGTTCATCCCACCATATCGCTCACCCTCCAGTTCTTCTATTTTGTATTTTATTTCCTTATTCAAGCTTCCGGGATTTTTTTTTGGTATGTATCCCTTTTTCTATTTGGTTTCCATGGCCAGTTACTGAGAACACTCACAACTGCGAGGAGCACTGATAAGCTGTTTGCCATTCAGTGTTCATAACGGAAAGCTCATGAGCCGAATAACGGCGGGGATGTCGCCGAAACGAGCTAGATCTGATGGGAGTTGTACCAATCCGAAATCGACTCAACACTGTGAATCCGAGGGATCTGTTTGATTCTGAGTTGAATGGCGAATGTGGCGTTGATTGTGGCATAAATGCTGACATCAGAAATACATTATGGCGCGTATGGCTGCCACAATCTTTGATGGCAATAAGCAAATCATGACATGGATCAGGCCTCTACGAGGCGGGTGCTGAACCTTTAGGTCTGTTCCGCAATACTCTTCACTCCACTGAGTTCGGCTGAAACACCAAACGGACATGACCTGTGCTCTGTGTGTATATATATACTATTTGTGTTTCCCCTTCCCCGCTGCACTCTGAACTCAACAAGAGGCTTGAAGTGCCGTGCAACGAGGGATATTTTCGTTTTCTGATCCCAAAAGGCAGAACACACTGTTGAATTTCAACGGGTGTAAGTGAAGGCGGACTTAATCTAACAAGCAGAGCTTCAGACTTGAATACAAGACACGCTTCCGTACATCGATGAACGAGAAACTCCAAGCGTCAAGTATCAGAACTCTTCCTCTTTTTGCCAGACAGTCCTGCAGACACATGGTCATGGCGTACAGTCATCTTCCTCAAAGCAAGAACATCAATTCTGTGATTCACGACGAGGAAATGTGGGACAGCAATTTTATCGGGCAAAGTGATACAAATAAAATGGTCCTGGTCATTTTCAATCCAATGACTATTCAAAATTTGAACGGCCTGCATACGAGGCGCTGCTAGCACGCCAGCAGTTCGAATATCCTGACTGGATATTCCATCTCGCGTACGAAATGTTTGGGTTTCCTGCGTACGGGATATCCCAGGGACTACAACATTGATGTCTCGCGAACTTGGCATCGGTGAGGGAGCAGGTACACCGAGAGTCCAAGAAATGAACACCGATGCTCGCTTGGAGCATCGGTGCAAGAGGCCGAGAGGCTGAGAGGCGGAGACTACACAAGGAAGTATGAGAAAGTGATGATACCTGAGGCAAAAATGCACCTATGGACGATGACTGCACAGAAGCTGCGCCGAGGCAAGATCCAGTGAGCCACAGCTTAGATGCACGACAACTTGCTGTCCCGAGTTGCTCACAAGGTAGAGCCAGTCCAAAGCAAGCACCAAGTCACAGGGCAGAGAAGCAGTCACGAGGACATCGAGTAAGAGCATCGACATAGCGCCCGCATTGCAAAGAAGTGTTAGAGCGCCGGAGAGCTGGGAGCCGCGTGTAGGCAGCCCTGAATTGATCGCCCAATCCAGGGAAACACAACACTTTGCAGCTCCACCATTGAATCCGGTACATAAGGGTGTATCGCAGAAGCTAGCAAAGGAGGACATGGGGGGAGACAGCAAAGGTGCGAGGATACGAGCGCGCTGGCAAGATTATGCTGTGGGCCGGATGTATCAATGTGATCCCCGCGTTGGAAAGTCCCACGGCACCGGATACTAGCCCGAAAACCAAGCGGAAATGACTAATAACCAGAAATTGAACTTGGCAGAATGTCTTCATCTAATCGCAGCAGAACGGCCTTAGATTTAAGAATTCAATCGGTAATAAGATTGAAAAAATATAGGCAAATTTGGTTTGCATACCATTCCTTCTTCCACTTGCCAGACAATTTGTTCTCGGTGATGACCAATTTATATGATGAAATGCTGTGTTGGCCGAAACCGATGTTCCTCTGGGTAGCCAAACCTAAAGGTTCAGCAATCATGCCATACAAATTTCTGGCACTTGAAGTATGGCGCGCTTGACTCGTCTGATGCCAGACGACCCAGACATCTTTTATTTTGCTGATGCAGCGACCGACAGAGGTTTAGATAGTCAGCTTTTGCCAGCCATCGTGCGTTCAAATATCTCGAGTTCGTCCGCACTGCGTATAATCACCACGTACCAGCTGCCTACCGTGCCGTGCAATGAAGCCGTGCTTTGAAGCTTTCCGAGTCCTACGGATCCCGAATGAACTTCCTGACATGCGATATCACGGTCGCGCAAGACGTGGCATCCTTATATGATGTAACTGCCGTGTGAGTGTCATCCAAATAAGGTAGAATCCGAGTCTGAGAACACGCTAGGCCAACTTATGTGATTTTCAAAAGCGATCGTCAGATCGATAAATTGGTGAGCGATAGCAAAGTGTGAGTGTAATAATAATTCAGATCCAAGCGGATGGTGTGCTGACTTAGACTAGTGAGCGGCGCGTGGCCGTGCTGAAAGTTTCTGGGACCCGGAGGTATTCGGCAATTTCTTGAGTGCACGTCGAGCTGCAGGGTAGTGAGATTGAGAGAAGGACAAATGCGAGCCTGAATTCGAACCACGGAATTATACGCTAGTCGCCATCACCACCACCCCTCCTCCGCCCGACCCCGCCCGCCTCTCGCCAGGGTCTATTCCACTCCCGCGTCAGATCCACCTTTTCCTTCTCCCACTTTGCCCCTTTCGCATCATCCGTTTCCGTTCGGTAGAAGTGAGCATCCCAACCGTTGACCTTGCCCACGTCCAGAAAATCCCTTTGACGAGCCTTCGTGCTGCTGAGACCGGGAGTGGAAGAAAAGGACGTTGGCAGAGGGAAAAATAATGGCTGCTTGGGATCGAGCGTGATGTGGATCTGGGACGGCGTCACGAACGTCGCGGCGAGCTGTAGCGCAGCATCGGATACGTGCTCCGGTTCACCGGAAGGGACTACATGCGCCATTTCCTCATCCAGCTCGAGATCGAGGTCAAGGTGTCACAAAAGCGAGAATCCTACTGTTCTGATATGAGAAATAACGAAGATGAACAATCACCATCTGCCTCCCTTGAAACGAAGATATCTTTCAGTTTCGTCGCCTGCGTAGGTTTCCGGAGATCGTGACGCTGGTGTGACCTGGGCAATTTTTGGAGACGGGGGAATGATTGCCGCCGATCCGCGAACATCTACATCCATTGGAACAAACTCGATTACGTCGTCGTCGTCCAGAGTCGCAGTGCCGCCTATTTTGAGAAATTCTTCCTCGTCGACATCGGAGCCGACGCTTTCTCGACCTCCCCACTCTGGGTCTCGCGCTTCAAATGAAGACTTCAAAAGGGGTAGAGACTGATTTTTCGCGAGTTCTTCAGAGCCGCTAGACAGGACGGACGGCGTAAACGAGATGTTCAGGCGTTTCGTGATGTTGGCAGAAGATGGCATGTGACCGTGACGAAAAAATTGCGGGTCACAGATGTTGTCATTGTTGCCGCTGTTGTCTTCCCCCGTCTTTTCCGTTTTTGCGACTGCGACGGGGATTGCCTCAGATCTCTCCCAAGCTTTGACCATGTCCGGGCCTAACTAAGGGACGACCATGGCCTAGAGCCGCCCGTGGACCGTGATTCAGCAACGGAAGCACGTTGGAAGCACGTCAGCCTCGGTGGAAGTAACTTGCAAGTCAGCCTCGGTGACGATTTTGACGCAAGTTTTCGGCTACACGGGCCTATCCAGCTGGATATCGAGGTGTCTCTATTCTATTGCTAGTGGCGCTATAGCTCGCGTTCGCCCTTAATCAATCTCATCTCACTGCGATGACAACATTGATGAAATGGACTCGAGTCTGACAGACCCTCACTCGTGTTCTTGTTTGACAAACTCGGCCCATAGTTTTCACTGAAATTGATTCACTAATTAATCCTGAGGCGGGTGGAAATGTCAGGTCGTGGCTAGATTGACAAAATGGTTCTCACTATCATAGTTTGAAGGCAATAAGGTTTGCAAGCTAACTTCAAAATACAGTATGATGATCTCCAGTTCTGCATCCTGAGGCGTTCTCTGATCACCTCCTGTGGCTTTATTTCGTCCTTAAACAACCAGCGAGCATCACTGTCTTGCTCTTTTGCCAACGGAGACCCGTCAGACGTATATCGCGAATAACATTTGAGTTTCGGCCAAGTAAAAAATCTCCAACCAAAAACCCAGGCACTCTCTGGGAAGTGGGATAATGTAATTCTGGATGACTCCGTGCGCGTAATGTCTCATAGGACCGTAGCTGAAACAGAATCTGTCAGGTTGGATTACTACCAAAATGCCGACCATACTCGTCATGCAAATTATCCTTCGGCTCCGTCGAAAGATTGGATCAGTCTTCGATGCCAAAAATGCAACAAGATCTCGCGTGTTTTCAGAACGTACCAAAATAATAGTATTGAAAGCCAGTTGAGGTGGGAGGGATGCATCCCCATTAAGTGGTCTATCGCCGCATCCGATGTTGCGCTTTCTGTTTGAATGGTACTTACTTGGAGATCATGCAGGCCGACCCATCGCACGTCAGTATGTCCATGTCACCCTGGTACCTACGGATCCACAAAGATGGTAAGTAATTTAGCTGCTACATGCGGTACTGAATGATACTAACTTTCATTGATATGTTCCAAGAGTGGAACTTCAACTTGGCCATTAAGTATTAAGCCGAGGACGATATATTCAGCTCCCTTGCAAACGCTTGGAAGGTTTGTAAACTCGACTTCGTGAAGTGCAGAATGATCCGTTTTTCTCCATCGACTTTGATCGACATTGCATCACTGTCATCCTTGGTATTCATCGAAAGTGACGGCTGGGTTCACACAGAACTGAAACTATGTCGGTCCCTTCCCCGAAGGAAAGTAAGGCGCGCGCTGTATCACCGACTTGGATATACATTGTAGCGTTGGCGAGCTTGAAGCACTAATCCCTTTGCGATTTTTACTTGGTTCATAACATTCTTAGCAGGCAAGTGTCAAGAGTTTCCCTTTCGGTTCGAATTTGATCGATCCTTGTGCAGTGTTACCCCTTCGAAGATGAAGCTTCTTCTAGACTGTTCCACCTTCACTTGGATTCTCGCCCGCCTAGATGACGAAGCGACATGACTTCAAGCTCTAGAAGCATGGTTTTCCAAATGGGACTGGGGTCAAATGTCACTGTCTCGGTCCCGACATTGATTCCTTATCGAAGCTTTGGCGTCTCTGTCAGTTCTCTGTCCCGGCTTCAGACGACAGTCTCAGGAATATTTGCCGGTCAGATTCGTATAGACTTCTCCCGATCTGATGCAGAACGGACATAAACGCGAGGTGGCATTTAATCTCTATGTGGGCGTCTGGACATATATAAAGAGCAGCGATCTTGAGCTTTTTTCTCAACGGTCTTCTCGACCATTCTCTCTTTCAATATGCTCTTCTTCCCGTCCATCATCCCTCTGGGTGTTTCTCTCTTCCTCTCAAGCTCCATCGCAACATCGATTGGCCCCGTTGCCAACCTGCCTATTGTGAACAGGCAACTCACTTTTTTGGGTCATGAAAAGGGAGATCTCTGACCCCATTGAACAGGCAAATCGCTCCAGATGGTTTCTCTCGGTCGTGAGCCTTACTCCATCCATGTGATTCGGGCGATTCTCATTATTTATAGGACGGTCCTGGCAGGCGGCACATTTCCCGGGCCGCTGATCAAGGCCTTTAAGGTCAGTTGGTTAGCTTCGAGGCTGATTCATCTTTCTGAATTTCATGCAGGGAGATCGCTTTCTGCTTGACGTGGAGGTGATTTTTTCTACAATCCCAACATCCAATGGAACCTGACATTAATTGACAGGACCAACTCACGGATAACACGATGTTGCGGTCGACGAGCATCCACTGGCACGGCTTCTTCCAGAAGAACACGAGTTGGGCTGATGGACCTTCGTTTGTTACGCGTGAGCGCCTCTTACTGCGCCAACTCTTGCTTCCGAAATTTAACACAACATCTCATCTAGAATGCCCCATAGCGGCGAACCATTCTTTTTTGTACGACTTCCAAGCCCCAGGACAAGCGGGAACCTACTGGTATCATAGCCATCTCTGTTCGTTGAATTTTAAGCCCAATGGATTTTCTGTACTGAGATCATAAACAGCGACTCAGTACTGCGACGGCCTGCGTGGTCCCATGGTCGGTCAGTTTGAGCGTCCTTCTATTTAAGCCATCCCTGATTTCTGAACGAACAGTTTACGACCTACTTGACCCCCAACGGTCTCGTACGTGCCGAAAGGTTGATGGGTACTATATAATAATAATTAACTGCATTTTCAACAGTCTACGACGTCGATGATGAAACCACTGTCATCACTCTCGCGGACTGGTATCACTTTCCCGCTCCTAGGTATGTCTTTCCTTTTCACGTTTCCTTGCACGATTTCCCAATCCCGGTCAAGTGCACCTCTCATCCCTGTTGCCAACTCGACCTTAATCAATGGTCTCGGACGATACCAGGCCGGGGTAAGCTCCTGTGTTCCCTTGTTTGATCAAGTCATGCTGATGAAATCAACCAGCCTGCTTCCCCGCTTGCTGTCATTAGTGTTACGAAGGGGACACGCTATCGGTTCAGACTCGTAGCCATCAGTTGTGACCCTAATTATAACTTCAGGTGGGAATTTTTTTCCAATTTCAACTACGTGAACTTGAACTTAATCATCTACCCAGTATCGACGGCCACAGCCTGACAATCATCGAGGCACGAAAATTGTTGCATCTCGTGACTGCTCGAAACTTACCAAATTTTTTCTCGGCGTAGGTCGACGGTGTCAACCACACGCCTCTGACTGTGGATTCGCTGCAGGTATTTGGTGCGTGTCGTTCCAGCTATTATCCCAGCCAAGTACGGATACGAGCATTGCAGCTGGACAACGCTATTCGTTTGTACTTCATGCAGACCAGAAAGTCGACAACTACCGGGTTCGCGCGAATCCGAATCTTGGGAATACCGGGTTCGTGGACGGAATCAACTCAGCTATCCTCCGCTATGTGGGTGCCCCCAAAGTGGACCCAACAACCAATTCTACAGGTACCACGCCTCTCGTCGAGACAGCCTTGCATCCTCTCGTGAAAACGCCGGTTCCTGGGAAGCCCTTCCCCGGCGGAGCGGACGTCACCCTCAATCTGAACATCGTCTTGAACTTGACAACTTTCAAATTCGAAATCAATGGCGCGGTATGGTGTTCCTAGCTCGTTCCCGCTCTATATGCTGATGGGATTGCCAGACGTTCGTTCCACCCACCGCCCCGGTTCTTCTTCAAGTTCTCAGCGGAGCACAAGCCGCACAGGATCTCCTTCCTCCGGGCAGTGTGTACACCTTGCCGCCCAACAAGGTCATCGAAATCAGCATCCCTGGAGGCGCACCTGGTGCTCCTGTGCGTGTTTTAGCTATTCAGACGACATTAAGCGCTGAAGAAAGCCCAGCACCCCTTCCATCTTCACGGGGTATGTTGAAAGCAACTTACCTGCGCCGAGCATTTAGCGGCTAACTTGACCCCAGCACAACTTCCATGTGATCCGCAGCGCCGGCAACTCCACGTACAACTTTAATGACCCTGTTCGTCCTTTCGCACCATGTTCTGTCTCCTTGCTTACCGATAACATCCCCAGGTCATCCGCGACGTCGTGTCCACCGGACCTGCCACTACAGACAACACTACCTTCAGATTCGTCACCGATAACGCCGGTCCATGTATGTTTTTCCACCTTGCAGGTAACGGGAAGCTAATAGTCGACCTTTCTGAAGGGTTCCTGCACTGCCATATCGACTGGCATTTGGAGATGTGAGCGTGCCTCAAAAAAACATTCCGCTATTATGTACTGACGACGCCTTCAGCGGCCTGGCCGTGGTCTTGGCCGAGGACACGGGTACTCTGAAGCATGAGCAGACTCCCCCGGCATGGGACCAGCTCTGCCCCATCTACGATAACCTCAGACCTGACCAGCTATAATAATACTCTTCAAACCAAGCCAGTTAATTCTCCGTGGACTGCAGATACATACATGAACTGCATATATATACTTTCGACGAATTCACACTGAAAGCACCCCTACTCAAAGGTGGAATATACTCTTGGGCCTCTTTATAAATGTATGTAGTTTGCATATTTGCAGGATAAACTTGCTATTTATCCATGGCGGTTTTCGATCGGTTCGGTATGGAACGACATGGACTTATCCAGCAGTGTACGGAAGGATACTGAGGGCTCCGTTGAACGAGAGGTGCAGTTGGTGTTGATGGAAAGAGAGGCCAGGCACGTGAGTCATCTTTCCTGAAAAGTGACATAAGCCATGTCTATATTGGGCATGGCACCTGTCAGGGCACTGTAACACAGTCTTGAGTGATGACTAGTGAACCTGCCTGCAAATTGAACTGAATTCTTGAAGCAAAATTGTGCCAATTTGCATATTTTCTTAAGCGAACACATCTATATAGTGCGATTTCAGAAGGAATCCAGGTATGGGACAGCGGTGATTCTCAATCTGATATTTACATGGTTTGATTACAGATCTACCGTTGCTACAGGGTATGGAAAAGCAGCTATAACGGAGTGGTTGCGCCGCCGATATTTCTTGCCCTTGCCACAACTGGTTCGTCGAATATTCTTACACATAAGTCAACATCTCTACGCTTCGGGGCTCAAGATGGATGGTGAGCAGACATGAACATACATTTTGGATGTAGCAGATTCCCCAATTAGGTGATTGCTGGTCAACCTGCCTGGAAATTGAACCAAATTTTTGAGGCAAAATTGCACTCCCTTGGCAGATGTGAATTTATGCATGCCCGCTGTGAGTTCAGGGCTTAAAGATGGATGATCAGCGGACATGAACAACGTGCTTTTTTGAGCTGGCATCTTAATTTTCTCCCGCTGCACTCTCATGATTGCCAGCACTTATTCATGGGAAACAACAATGTTGAAAACAAGCGAGATGAAGACTGATTTCGGTTCGGGTTTACTTAGAAACTGTTGTGGTTTAAACCATCATGGTTTGAACCGGTTTAAATGATTCACTTTGCTTTCTTCAACCCACACTTTAATCCAGGGGTTTCACTCAACTATGGTTTAAACTGTGGTGTAAACCATTCACTTTGTTCCGGAACCCACACTTTAATCGGGAGGTTTCACTCAAATGTGGTTTAACCGCAGTTTAAATCAGTGGTTTAAACCACGGCCATCGTTAGAGACGACACATGGTTTAAACTTGAACCATGCTTTTGCTGCGGTGTGGCTATTGGGCGCAAAGCTACAGCCACAGGAAAAACACATAAGCACGAATTTCTGACAGTCATACACCGCAAGTAGATACATGAAAAAAATTAAATTTATCCTTGTGTGATATTTCTATCTTCACAACCCCACCGCAGTCCTGAGCGCCGTGTAGTTGGGTGTGCCCAGCCCAGTGACAGGATCCCACCCAGTGTTTGCGAAGAAGCCGCTACAATTCTCGTAAGGCTGAGACCCAGGCTGACAAGTGAAATGACACGTACTCGGTGCCGCAACCGGGATTGATACCAATGGTAAGGTCGTTGAGCGCCGCACGGCCGACAGAACTGTACAGGAAAGGGTTCAGAAAACCCAGAGTGGGCTTTCCGACCGCTACTAGCTTAAGGAATATAATAAGGATTAGAACTTGAGTTTCCCCGTTATTCAAGAGAGAGAAAGCTTACCTCGTCGTTCAGGAGCGCGATGATGGATGCAAAAGTGGGGCTAGAGCAGGAGGTTCCCGCGGCGCTGCCGAATTGGTTATCTGCCCCAATTTTATTAGTTTCTGCGGGTATATGGCGACATCCAGCAAGAAAGAAAGACGAGCCGCACCCATTACGATTTCAAAGTTCTCGCCCTGCGCGGAGACGTCGGGGAAGCCACGGCCGCTCCGGTTGAACCTGCCGGACTCAGGGATGGTGCCGAGGCGATCGATAAATGCTAGGTAGGTTGCGACGTCTTTGGCCTGGTATTCTGGGATCGAGAAGTAGTTCGAGAAGCCTGAAGACGCGTCAGCGTACTACTAGTAAAGCACGGATAGAGCAAACCAAGAACTGACCTCCAGAGGTGAATGTCGACCCCCTTTCGGTGTTCCCGTCCTCTTCGTCGAATCCCGTGGAGCCGACTGAAGTGATGCTGTGGAAACAGAGCGGGAAACAGAGCGTATCAGAGAGTAGAATGGGATGGGAAGGGGAGAAATTTTACGCACAAGGGGCAGCTGGCGGGGAAGGGGGCGGTGAATACCGCGCTGCATGCGAGCCGGGGTTCAGTGAGAAATCTTCAACAAAGGTGTGAATGGAGTTTGCTTACCAGCTCCCGCTGCCCTCAACACCTCCTGCAAATCAAGTGAGCACGTGGCGTGGAGACGGATTTGAATCATGATCCTAGTAGGACTAACCATCGCCGGAGGAGAAGAGAAGCGAGGTACCGAGAGCGCTCAACTGCATGTACGTGTTGCACAGGTTACTAAATAATACCATCCGTCGTCAAAATTCAGCGTCCAGGAAGCACACAGGAACTTGAAAGGCACTGACATGGCAACTGATATTGGGAGGTCAGTCTCGGAATCGAAGCCGTAGCTGGTGGTCAAGACACTGGGACGGCTAGGGTCGTTGATCAGAAGAATGATCATGTCACTGTGTTTGAAGTGTCAGAAGCAGGGACGCGCACAGAAGTGTCAACGAGACTTACAGGAACCCGTTGAGGCCATCGGGATTGTCATCACCCGCCGAAATAAAGATGACTGGGACACCGGTGGCGATGCCGATGGTGTACTTCAAATTCATTTTAGTATAGAGAAATGATGAAAGGAGTACACAAGAGCTGTACCTGAGTATCAAGGTCCTAGGAGCAAGAAGAAAATAGGTATGAGCTCGAAATGAAATGCGGACCACCAACCGCTTCGACACCGGCCTGGGATCTGTTCTGCGGATTCGATCCACCATCGAGGGTCTCAAGAGCAAAGCTGGTGGACGAGTTGATATCAGGGCGTTCCTTGGTGAGGAAGGTCTGTGGCGGCAGTCAGAACCCATGAAACAGCACGTCGGCCGAAATCACCGTAAGATCCGCCTGATTTGCCCATTCCTAAGAGTAACGAGCGCAATAAATACAGTATCGGAAGCCAATGAGGATGGGCAACGTACGTCAATGAAGCCAGCGACACCGAGCGTATTGGACTTTTGCGTTGCAGAGGCGGTGGGGATGCCGTAGAGCTCCTGATCATTTGGTGAGTGGAAATCGTTGCGCCGGACGCGAAATAACCCACTTGAAGGCACGCGGGTGTGATAGTCGAGGTGCATGAGTCGGGGACATCATCCAAGCCGGCGGTGGCTCGCTTCGCAGAGCTGGCGGCAACAAGCTTGGGCCTCGAGCGAAGGGGAGGCGCGAAGATGGTCGTCGGGTGGAAAAACTCGACGTGCTGGGTCAGCAGCGTGGGGAGGGAGTACTGGAGCGTGCGAAGGATGGTCTTGCCTGTCTCGACATGGGTAAAGACGGAGAATTCGGCAGAAAGGAGGTCGTTGGCCTGGGAGACAGGGATCTTGATCTCGAGCATGTCACCGGCGGGCGTAACAGGTTTGGCACTGATATTGTTCTCTGAGAGCCAGCTGGACACGGCGGCAACAGTCTCATTCGTGGGCTTGACAAATTCGGTAACCTGGCAGCGACAACAGAGGTTAAACATATTCGCTCTACCAAATCATAGAAGTGACACCTCTTTGATGTTCAAATGTTGCCCGTAGACTGCAGAACGGTCAGAGAAGACGGTGGCGAGAAGCTCGGAACGCACCTTCCGATGTCGGATCGCTGATTTTGTACAGCTCAGTCTCCAGTCCAGCAATATTGTTCTGTTTTAACGCGATGCGGAGGGTGAGTTCTTGCTCTGCGGGTGCTGCGGCAGACAGAGCGAATCCTTTGGCAGGCGCGGCACGCGACTCATGGACAATCACGGTAGGTGGAGCCCTGGGCGTGGCCGCTACGAGCAGAAGGAGGGTCGCGATGAAACTAGTGGCTAAAACCATCTTTGGGAGTTGAAACGGGAGAGGTTCACAACGTATCTCGAAATATGCATAGGTTTATAAACCGCCCACTGACGTTTCGGCAGGTCGTATCCTCGTGGAGACGAGTCCATCGAAGCTACGGATCGTGTGCTTCGAACATCTTGGTAGGAAGAAACAACGGGCGGGTGACAGGCTCGGAAGTATGGCAATGGAATCGAGCTGTGTGATATGCGGTGAGTGCTGGCTATGGTGGGGTGGAGAAGTCTCTAAATACTCGCAAGATCAGTTATATACTCGTGGTCATCACCGCAGTGCCTTCTCACTGTGCTGTAACATCTGCGCAGAGATTGAGCTGACAACGAATGACTCTGATAGCGCAATAACTGTAGCGCACAGTGTATAGGCCAGCGTTTGTAGGTATACTACCCATATGTTCCTTTGTGAGGGACCACAGTGGATATACATTTCCTTTCGTTGCTTTTCCCATTCCTCGCATCTTGAGTAGATGTCGTGATTTCGATGTTCCTGTCATGGCCATTCGTATGTACATGCTTTTTGATTCCGTATCTACCCGTTGTATTCTTCCCCAGAATTATACCCACGATTTGGACTATTAGCCGTTGGCTGGGCATTCCCAGCATCTTTGACTTGTCGGCCGGCGGTATCCTCGTGGAGACGAGTACATCGAAGCTACGGATCGCGTAATTCGAACATGGCAATGGAATCGAACTGTGCGATATGCGGTGACTGTTGGCTATGGTGGGGTGGAGAAGTCTCTAAATATTCACAAGATCAGCTATGTACTCGTGGTCATCATCGCAGCGCCTTCTCACCGTCACATCTGTGCAGATATTGAGCCGACAACGAACGAGTCCGATAACGCAATAACGGTAGGGCACACTGTAGAGGTTAGTGTTTGTAGGTACACTACCCATACGTTCCTCTGAGGCACCAAACTGGTTATTTCCATTCCTTTTCTTCCCTCGTATGTTCGGTAGATGTCGTGATGTTGTACGTTGGTGTCACGCATTTGATATTTGTATGTACATGTTTTTCGTTTCCGTATCTACCGGTCTGTATTCTTCCCCAGCTCCTTCTTTCACCCCACTATCTCCGCGCCTACACTCTTCCACGGACATCTGAGTCACTGACTAATTCTGATACGCGCCGGAGAGCGAGCGTGCAAGTATATTGTCGTAGCAACGTGTTGCATGCCAGAGCTTCTGTTTGTTTCCGACAGGCCTGGTCACAAATTTCAGAACAGGAATACTCCAAAAATACGATACGAAAAATTTAATTTTGAATATATTCAAATATGAATGAATACAAGACATGCCTTCGCTTCGCTCCGGCAGAGAAGCGAGCACGTCAAAACTTTTTTATGTGTGGGATTGCTGAATATTACTAATTTACGGGTGAGCTAATGAAGTTGGAGATTGACGACTCGAAGTGCCCACTTTGACTTCAATCAGATGTTGGCGAACGACTGTGGCCTGAGGAAGGCCCGAGTAAAATGTCAGCGGCAGTCCTAGTGCATAAAGACGACGAAAATTGATCGTGAAAGCGCTAACAGGAGCGCGTGGTTGAGATTCGCTCCCACGCGAAGTGTAAATAGCAGGGGCCAGAGGCATCTGGGATACATCCGAGGCGGCGGAGGGAAATGAATGAGCCGTCCGGGTTATGCCGATGCTGTAAGGCTTTCGGGGCTGGGTCAGCGGCGTCAGAAAATTAACTATAGCAGCTGCAGAGAGTGCATCAAGTGCAGACTTGTACGTGTGACAGATCGCGTGGCAGGAGCACGAACATCGGATCTTAATGTTTACACCGTGCTGGCTGAAAGAAAACCTAAGAAACAAGTTGGAGGAAGGAAAGATGGGCGAAAATCCTATACCAGCATGCCAAAACCCACCGAGCAGCTCGCGTTAAACGAGGGATAAATATAAAGTGGACGGGTGGGTATGTGCAAATACGGGACGGAGAAAGCTAGACATCGAATTCGGATGTCTACAGCGTCGAGAAAAGCGGTGACTCACCGGAATCACCAGAATTGGAGAAGAAACATGCGAATAATCGCGTGAGCGCGAAAGAGAACGTAACCATTCTCACCTGGCAGTGAGCTCCCATTAATTATCAGAGGCCACGGGATTCGATGTGCGATTTTTGTGGCCTGAAGAATGGGATGGCCAAAGACAGACAGAGTTGAAACATCATGATCGCATCGAAGAGGATGTGCAAAAGACGCTTGATAGGTATGTTATAGCCACCGAGATTGAGAAGCCAGTCCCGAGATTGAATGCCGTGGCAGGAGAACCCCAAGAGTGTTGAGAGGCTTGAGCTATCTTGCAATTTTTGGAGAGTCACCGGTTCAGCTTGAGGTCTTGCAGTGTTTCGACGAGCGATAATTTACCTCGAAGCCTGAAGATTCTCCCGGATTGAGTAGGTCTTGCAGCGCCGTCGTCGCAGCAGATACTAGGTCTTGTCAATGGAATCAAGTGTGGAGAACCTCCGAGTTTGGAGTCGAGTCAAATTTGAAGATCCCGTAATTGAGTAGTTCCATAGTGGATGGGACAACCCGATAGATGATGGTGAGATAGGGGAGGATTTAGGAGACGGGTGAAGGAAGGAAGGCCGGAAAAGTCTAGCAGCTGGGCTTTTATGTGAATATATTTACGTGGCCGCAGCGTAAAGCTCCGAAGGCTGTTCTTTCACAAGGTCTGTTTCTCTTCCTCAAGGGTCCTGATCCGGTGTTGATTGGACAGCTTTGAGATCTTGAATTACGGGGTCAGTGGGAACGACTGCACAGCTTTGGTTAGATGGATTCTGACGCAGCTCATCGCGCAGATTAAAAGCTCCGAAGGCTGTTCCTGCATGGGGTTTGCCGAAATATGGTCTGATTATGCGGCCTGGAGATCTGGAATTATAGGGTTGGTGGGAATAATGACACACATCGGGCGAAGGCCATTCATCTGCTGTAAACCGTGGGCTATTTGATGTTGAAAGTGAGCAGAGAGCGAGAGAAATGGAAAAGGGAAAGGGGGTGTGCGCAAAGAGGTACAAACAAAAGCCGGTCCTTTCGTTAAAAGAACGGTAGATGATACGGCTAATCGTTTGACGGTAGCTCCAGACGAAAGGAAAATTCGAAGCGGGAGAGTGAACTGGACACAGATACTGCGTGAAAGTCCCGCAGATGGCTAGGATTGCGCAATTTACATCCAAGGATGTTATTTTCAACTGTAAGGCATATTTTGGCGAAATTTAGCCCCTCAAAATGCCGGGAGATATTCTTGAAACCCAGAAGTTCGGGACATAGGAATGAATCCATATTCGGTAAGGAATATACTGTATTTTTACGTTCAAATTGACACGGGGTGTGACACGTGACCCGTTCAACCGATTTGACATTTCGACACCGGCGAGAAATTGGTGTGACACAGCCAAAAATTATCCAATTCCAATCCAATCCAAGTCAGAAACAATCAACTCCAGGGGTTTAGTATCCCAAGGCAGCCGATATGAGTATTCCTTCCACAATGAATGATGTTCAAACTTCACAAATATATAAATTTGTGAAACCTGAATATCACGAGTTGCCTCCCTTGTGGCACAAGTACTGCTACTTGCTAGTAAGGGGAAACTTCTCTCTGTTTTGAGTTGCTTCCCTTAGACAGATGTTATTAGCTTGCTAACAGGGGAGCTTCTCTGCCTATCACAGCAAACACTCTAGCTACTTATAGAAACAATGATATGACTATGACAATAAAGAAATGTGCAACAATGTCTGTTTATCCATCCCAATTCCCATGTATCCGAGTTAGAATACAAAATACAAAGTGTCCCATTGGCTGTAGAGTTTGGATTCGTCACTCCAGGTATATTCCAACTGTGTCTTGGTAAGGCCTTGCGTGTGGTGGTGTGATGGCTCTTTAATTAGCAACCACCAAGTGGTTCTTAAGCTGTGGAACTTTCATTCCTGAAGTATCCCTTGAATTGGTATAGCCAGACTTTAGAGTGCCAGTCTATAGTTTTCAATTGATACCCCACTTCAAAGTGACCATTAAAAGAAACCTTTAAAGATTAGATTTGACTATCCCCAAAGGTATCTGCTATGCTTATTCTTCTCTAGAATTTCATTCCACTTGAACAACACTTTTGGCCCTGCACCGCTCATTCATGATGTCTTAATCATCGTACATGGTATTTTTCTTCCTGTCATTCTGCTTATTCACTTATCCTCCATGACCTCATTTGTACAGCATCAGAACATCACCTTGCTGCTAGTGTAGTTAATCTAGGTTGTAGTGAAGAGTGTGTTATTCTCTTCATCTCCGATTTTTCTAGGCTAACTCTGCTTTCCTTTCACCTCATAGACCCTTCCTGTTTCCCTCCAATATTCATGTGAACATTATGCTTGTTGGGCTGTACAACGCGAACCACATGCGGTGCAATGCCACTCTTCTTTCGACCTTTGTGCAATATGCAGTCAATTTATGGTGCCTGATCCTTCATTCCCTTCTGATCTCATCTTGAACTTCAGTGCAGCTATGGCGACGGAACAGCGCCAAAAGTTATGTCCCACCCTTTACCGAAGCTATTACGTGCCCCCCAACCTTTTCATATCAACTTGCCAACCTCCATTCTTCCTACTGCTAGTATGGTGCAATTTATGGAGCTCTGAGGTGCATCTGTTGAAGCAACACGTTTAGTTTGCATATACATCGCACTAGTACTGGTTCGAGAGTCTTGCGCATGTACATAAGTTCTGCTGCTCATGATGCATTTATTGACTTGTTCGCTCTCACTTAGCAGGACTTGTGCTTGTACTTTGAGGAAAACATTTAAACTGGTCAAGGTGAGTTCCCAGCTGATTCGTCAAGTAGTTACATTTTTTTTACCCTGCAGACTTGGGTTTACTCCTTGAACTGCTAAGACCCACAGCCTTTTTTGAATTTACAAGTTCAAAATTCAACCAAGACGGGAACAGTGAATCTCACGATCTAAATTGGATCATGGAACTGGACAAGTAGCAGGACGTACAAATATTGAGGTCCCAGGGTTGAGGAGAATATGCCTTTGTTGATCGTGCCGATCATCATCCACCTCTCATTTATCGGCTGGAATAAATGCACTGAGTACTAGGGTTCGACCCCCCCTGGAGGCACTTACCCGATTCGGTATAATTTTTACATTTTTTTGCTTCTACTTTTCCTATCTCCTGTGTTTCCTCAACCAGACCATGAGAAGCACATCAGTGACCACACTTGGGTTCAAAATCCACCAGTTGACAAGATAATTGTTTACTCCCTCAACACAAGGAGGCTCAAAGCCAGGAAAGTCCGATTTACTCGACTTGAGATGCGTGAGCACCAAGCCTTCGTCGATCACAGTGATCACCGACTTTGACTCTGAGTAGAGTGCATTTATTCTTCTACAAGTGGGCCGCAGGGGTTCATAAGGAATTCAGACACCGGAGGCATCCACCGATGTATGTGAACACCACATGCCATGTTTGCATGTGATTCGCCTTCGCAGACAAAGGACTGACAAAGGGCACCTTTGTCGCAGGCTTTGTTTTCTGGGTGTGGGAAACAAAGCCTGTGGAAAACCCCTCTTTGTCTACAGAAGGCAGCTTTGTGGGTTGTGTTTTGCATGCAAGCCACATGCGTTCATCGCATGTGATGTTTGCCTTGGTGGATGCCCCCGGTGAGAGGGCCATGTTTATAATTTGGCTCTATGACATTTTCCTAAATCCATTCAAGTCCTCCGTTTCAAAAAATCAGACCATTTGAACATGCCCTGATCCTTCACCTCAGGCTACCCCTCCCAGACCCCCCATGGGCCTAATTTTTAGTAGAGAATAACCGTCCTAAGGGGGGGTCAGTTTGAGTGGTGGTCCCATTTCCCATGGGACTTCCCACCTTTGAAGGGACTTTTCACCAAACTGCTGGGGGATGTCCCATCTGGTTTTTTTGAGGGATATCCCACCCGCCGTAGCGGGCCCGAAAAATAACTGTGGGATGTCCCATCTTCCCATTTTGCTGCACCAAAAAAGCGCGATTTTGGGGCCATTTCTAGACAGTTTTCCATGATGCTTGGTGATACATGTGGCTTGAAGGTAGGCCAATGCTGCTACATATATGCTGCACCCTGCACAGCATATTTTCCTAGGCAAAAATACAGGATTTTGCACCAGAAAAGGCTGGTTTTGCACCTGTTCCTGCAGGAATTTGGATTGTACATGGTCATTCATGCAGTCTCAAGGTAAGGCAAGGTCCATAGCTTTACGCTGTGCCCCACAAGCAGCAGATTTATGGGTGGAAACACAGGATTTCGGAACAGAAAAGCTGGTTTTTGCAGCCATTCCTCCACAGAATTGGATGATACTTAATAACTCATGCAGTTTCATCATAGGCCATCACCCCTATCCATATGCTATGCCATGTCATGTGCGCTGGATTTCTGTGGGTGAAACCACAGCATTTCACTACAGAAAAGATGTGTTTTTGCAGCTATTGATCTATTGACTTGGATCATTGGCAGTAATTCAGGTAGCCCTTGGGATAGCTCTAATTATGTCTTTGCTTACTGACAATCTCAAACTAATGTGCACAATGTGGGGTATCCTGCTATCATTCCAATCATTATGTGATGTCATGTTGTCTTAATCCTGACCAGTGGGATATCCCACCAGTCAACATGGAATATCCAGCTCAGAGTGGGATGTCCCGTCATTATCTTATACAATGTGAGATGTAACACTGAGACTGGTTTTGAAGGTGGGAAGTCCCACTCAGAGCCAAGGGACATCCCACTGTTATCTGATCTGAGGTGGGATGTCCCACTCATACTCTTCTCCATGGGGGACATCCCATTTAGAGGCAAGGGACATCCCACTGTTATCTGATCTGAGGTGGGATGTCCCACTCATATTCTTCTCCATGGGGGACATCCCACTTACAGGCAAGGGACATCCCACTATTATTCTGTCAGACGTGGGATGTCCCACTTGTAATTTTCCCAATGGTGGGAAGTCCCACTTTAATTTGTGTAGTGAGGGACATCCCACCTTTACTTGTATCAACAATCCCTTTTAGAGTCCAAGCCACAGCTGATGCTACAATGCTGAATACATTGTTTCCCAATTTACTTTGATCAATCATATACTGTGGCACCCTTGGCTCTTATTGATAGATGCACAGCCACTGATGGAATCAACTATATTCACCTCCATGTTCCAAAAAAGGCAATTATAGTTGTGTTTCAATGGTGGATGGTGAAAATCACCCAGGCTCATTTAGATGCCTAGCTTTGGTGATACATATGCACTAGCATCATGTTATTTGATCAGTGATATAGTTTGGCACTCCTTGGCCTATATTAATCGACACACAGCCACTGATGGGATCAACTATATTCACCTCCATGTTCCATAAAAGGCAATTATGCTTGTATCTCAATGGTGGATGGCAAAAATCAGCCAGATCTTCTTAGGTGCATAGGTTCATTGTTTTTATCCTTAACACTGAAGGTTATTATCCTTAATGAATGAGTAATACCCCTGTTTATGTGAAGCTCTGGTGAACATGTGTGAATTAACCTTGGCTGGTCAATGGGGCTACCAAGAGCATAATGCTAAAGATGACTGTTGTAGCCCTTGATGAGCTCTACAGTTTTGGTAGAGCCATCAGAGGTTTGGCTGATGACTTTCCCTTTTGGGACACTAACGCTTTTGTCCCAAAAAGGAAATTTTCGACATCAGCCCTTCCCTGGCTCATAATTCAACCATTTTGGATGGTCTAACCTTATAAGCATGTTGTTCTATGTTCTTTGAAGCCACCTGGGATACATTAGAGCCCAGTACAGTACAGTAATTGGGTGAAAAAAAGCGAATATTGATAAATTGTGTCCTGGCCATAATATCTTGGGAATATACCAATAGAAATAGCTCCTGGATAGATTAACGTGTCCCCTTAAGCTACAGAGATACCCTCCAGGTGATGTAGTATATTCTGGTAGTGAAAGGCATCCCAGTTTGGCCTTACAAGGAAATTGCATTTTGGCCATATTATGGGTTCCTCTATGATGTGAGATATCTCAAAACACATCTGTTGGAATTGGTTCATCTATAGGTATTAGAAAATGAGACAATTAACACCCTGAGCACCCCATACCCCATGATTTAAGGTGATCTTATTGTATATTCTTGTTCATCATATTCAGCATGCCACAGGGTCATAGCTAATGTTCTGAATGCTTATCCTAGTATTCCTAAGCTATATGACCAATTTTGAGTCAAAAAGCAGGCCAATATATGGTGATAAACCTCAGAATTGTCAAATGTCATGTTTTGCTTGTTTCATAAATAGGGCCTCAAGGAGACCAATTAGTGCGAAATAAACATCAGGAATGAAGCCAGACAGTGTAACTGACCCAGATTATGCTTTATTTCAACTGTTTTGGTCAAGTATTGACCAGATGGTGGTTCTGATGAGATGGGTTTGAGTACAACTTGTGGTCCATATGCTGGACATGGTTCAAAACACCATCTGGCCAATACTTGACCAAAACAGTTGAAATAAAGCATAATCTGGGTCAGTTACACTGTCTGGCTTCATTCCTGATGTTTATTTCGCACTAATTGGTCTCCTTGAGGCCCTATTTATGAAACAAGCAAAACATGACATTTGACAATTCTGAGGTTTATCACCATATATTGGCCTGCTTTTTGACTCAAAATTGGTCATATAGCTTAGGAATACTAGGATAAGCCTTCAGAACATTAGCTATGACCCTGTGGCATGCTGAATATGATGAACAAGAATATACAATAAGATCACCTTAAATCATGGGGTATGGGGTGCTCAGGGTGTTAATTGTCTCATTTTCTAATACCTATAGATGAACCAATTCCAACAGATGTGTTTTGAGATATCTCACATCATAGAGGAACCCATAATATGGCCAAAATGCAATTTCCTTGTAAGGCCAAACTGGGATGCCTTTCACTACCAGAATATACTACATCACCTGGAGGGTATCTCTGTAGCTTAAGGGGACACGTTAATCTATCCAGGAGCTATTTCTATTGGTATATTCCCAAGATATTATGGCCAGGACACAATTTATCAATATTCGCTTTTTTTCACCCAATTACTGTACTGTACTGGGCTCTAATGTATCCCAGGTGGCTTCAAAGAACATAGAACAACATGCTTATAAGGTTAGACCATCCAAAATGGTTGAATTATGAGCCAGGGAAGGGCTGATGTCGAAAATTTCCTTTTTGGGACAAAAGCGTTAGTGTCCCAAAAGGGAAAGTCATCAGCCAAACCTCTGATGGCTCTACCAAAACTGTAGAGCTCATCAAGGGCTACAACAGTCATCTTTAGCATTATGCTCTTGGTAGCCCCATTGACCAGCCAAGGTTAATTCACACATGTTCACCAGAGCTTCACATAAACAGGGGTATTACTCATTCATTAAGGATAATAACCTTCAGTGTTAAGGATAAAAACAATGAACCTATGCACCTAAGAAGATCTGGCTGATTTTTGCCATCCACCATTGAGATACAAGCATAATTGCCTTTTATGGAACATGGAGGTGAATATAGTTGATCCCATCAGTGGCTGTGTGTCGATTAATATAGGCCAAGGAGTGCCAAACTATATCACTGATCAAATAACATGATGCTAGTGCATATGTATCACCAAAGCTAGGCATCTAAATGAGCCTGGGTGATTTTCACCATCCACCATTGAAACACAACTATAATTGCCTTTTTTGGAACATGGAGGTGAATATAGTTGATTCCATCAGTGGCTGTGCATCTATCAATAAGAGCCAAGGGTGCCACAGTATATGATTGATCAAAGTAAATTGGGAAACAATGTATTCAGCATTGTAGCATCAGCTGTGGCTTGGACTCTAAAAGGGATTGTTGATACAAGTAAAGGTGGGATGTCCCTCACTACACAAATTAAAGTGGGACTTCCCACCATTGGGAAAATTACAAGTGGGACATCCCACGTCTGACAGAATAATAGTGGGATGTCCCTTGCCTGTAAGTGGGATGTCCCCCATGGAGAAGAATATGAGTGGGACATCCCACCTCAGATCAGATAACAGTGGGATGTCCCTTGCCTCTAAATGGGATGTCCCCCATGGAGAAGAGTATGAGTGGGACATCCCACCTCAGATCAGATAACAGTGGGATGTCCCTTGGCTCTGAGTGGGACTTCCCACCTTCAAAACCAGTCTCAGTGTTACATCTCACATTGTATAAGATAATGACGGGACATCCCACTCTGAGCTGGATATTCCATGTTGACTGGTGGGATATCCCACTGGTCAGGATTAAGACAACATGACATCACATAATGATTGGAATGATAGCAGGATACCCCACATTGTGCACATTAGTTTGAGATTGTCAGTAAGCAAAGACATAATTAGAGCTATCCCAAGGGCTACCTGAATTACTGCCAATGATCCAAGTCAATAGATCAATAGCTGCAAAAACACATCTTTTCTGTAGTGAAATGCTGTGGTTTCACCCACAGAAATCCAGCGCACATGACATGGCATAGCATATGGATAGGGGTGATGGCCTATGATGAAACTGCATGAGTTATTAAGTATCATCCAATTCTGTGGAGGAATGGCTGCAAAAACCAGCTTTTCTGTTCCGAAATCCTGTGTTTCCACCCATAAATCTGCTGCTTGTGGGGCACAGCGTAAAGCTATGGACCTTGCCTTACCTTGAGACTGCATGAATGACCATGTACAATCCAAATTCCTGCAGGAACAGGTGCAAAACCAGCCTTTTCTGGTGCAAAATCCTGTATTTTTGCCTAGGAAAATATGCTGTGCAGGGTGCAGCATATATGTAGCAGCATTGGCCTACCTTCAAGCCACATGTATCACCAAGCATCATGGAAAACTGTCTAGAAATGGCCCCAAAATCGCGCTTTTTTGGTGCAGCAAAATGGGAAGATGGGACATCCCACAGTTATTTTTCGGGCCCGCTTACGGCGGGTGGGATATCCCTCAAAAAAACCAGATGGGACATCCCCCAGCAGTTTGGTGAAAAGTCCCTTCAAAGGTGGGAAGTCCCATGGGAAATGGGACCACCACTCAAACTGACCCCCCCTTAGGACGGTTATTCTCTACTAAAAATTAGGCCCATGGGGGGTCTGGGAGGGGTAGCCTGAGGTGGATCCTTCTAGACCACTGCAAATGGTCTGAAATCACAGATCATGCAAATTGAAATATTTTCATAACTTTCTTCAATAATCCCGTACAAATTAGCCTAGTAAAACTAGCTAGGTTTCATGTCACTCTATTGAGAACTGATTGAGTCATGTGGAATCCTTCGGCGACGTCCCAAAACACTGCAATTCCTGTCTCCCAAAAAAGAGAAATAATAATAATAATAATAATTCAAAAATCTATTGAGATGTCAGGGTTGAGGGGAATAAGCCTCGTCGATCGCGGTGATCACCCACCTCTCATATGCCGGCTTTACGTTATCGATACTGAAAAGATGAGCTGGGTACTGGTTCTGGGGCTCGACTATCCCGAGGGCACTAGGCAGACAGGGTGTATTTTTTTCCCAGCTTCTACTTTCTTCTGCCCTTGGCCTGAGAAGTAGAAGACGAGGGTTCACAAAAGCAGGGGTGAGGCTCAACGTGTTTGCAAAATTCCCACTTGTCGAACTCCAGATAAGAGCAGAATGAGCACTGGTCGATCGTGGTGATCACCCACCCTTGATACATCAATATGGATCTGTGCAAGTGGGCAGCGGGGTTCGACTCCTCCCGAGGGCATGGGATCTGGTGATGCATTTTTTTTCCCATTGGCTTCTCTTCTCACTCTGTGGAGCTCGTACTTCAATTCGAGTCTGATGCCAAATTGACGCAGGAACGGTGAACTTCATAACCTTGGATCCTAGAACCTGAATAAGGGCGGGACATACAGTAAGTATTGAGGCGCCAGGTTGAGGTGGATAAGCCCTCGTAGATTGCGGTGATCACCCACTTCGAATGCGCGGAATTCATCCTCATCAAGTGGACAGCGGGGTTCGACTCCTCCCGAGGGCATTCGTCCTTCCTACTTCCTGTTTATTTTTATTTTCACTCGATGGAGCTCGTACTACATTGAATCTGCAGTGTTGAATTTCTGACCTCACAAAATATTAACAAGACACTCAAAATTAAACTGACGCGGGACCGATGAACCTCGCGAGCTTGGATCCTGGAGCCAGAGAGAGAGCGGGATGTGTTGAGGTGCCAAGGGCGAAGAAGATAAACTTTCGTTGATCGTGGTGATCACTTACCTCTTATTCATATTGAAAGACGAACTGGGCTCGACTTCCTCGAGGGCACTTGGCAGAGTTCGAATTTTTCCTGCTTATCTTTTTGCTTCGCTCCACCTGAGAAGACAGCAGGGGACAGGCTTAAAGCCGGAATAGTCCAATTTATGCAGCTTGAGTTGAAGTAGGACCAGGCTCTCGTCGATCATGGGGATCACCCACTTTGAATGGAGGGGAAAGTTTGCCCAAGTGGGTAGCGGGGGTTCGACTCCTCCCGAGGGCATACAAAGTCAAAAGATATAGGCTTTTTTGTTCTTCCACTCGATGAAGCTCATCCTTTAACCTGCGTTCCATTTCCGTCCCCAGAAGAATAACATTAAGTTCAAAATCAAACCGACGCGAGAACGTTGAACCTCACGATCTTGGATCCTGGACCCGCATGTATCAAGGTGCCAGGATTGAGGATAACAAGCCCTTGTCGATCGTGGTGATCACCCACCGCTCATGTGCGTATGTGGTAATCGATGAACTGGGTACCGGGGTTCGACTCCTCCGCAGGGCATGAGTTTCTAGGATTCTCCTTTTTTTATGGTTTTTGGCCACTCTTACTTCAATCTGCGTTGTTTAATTTCATTGTTTTCCCCAGAAAGGTAACAAGTTCAAAATCAGTCCGATGTCGCAGGAACGGGTGAGCCTCACGACCTAAATTGAATATTGGAACCGGATGTATTGAGGTGCCAAGATTGAGGTAAATAAGCCCTCGTTGATCGCGGTGATCACCCACCGCTCATATGTTGATAGTGAAAGATGAATTGGGCACTGGGGTTCGACTCCCCCGAGGGCACTGGCCAGATAGGGTAGGAGTTTTTTTTCCCTGCTTCTGCTTTTCCTATATTTTTCTTTCCTGGCTTGGGAAGGGAATCAGCGAGCGAAATCCACCAGGTGACAAAATAATTAACTGGCTGGAACAACCCCTCCCCCACAAAAAAGAGCTCCGGGGCAGGCTCAAGGCCGTATTCAAGTTTCCGATGTAGTTGACTATAGATGAGGGAGCACCAAGCCCTCGTCGATCGTGGTGATCACCCACCTCTAATGAAGATGGAGTTACAGAGTACCAGTGAGTGGGCCGGGGGTTCGACTCTTCCGCGAGGCATAAGGCATTTCAGTCGGTTTTTTTTTCGGGCTTTTTTGTACGCAAGCCGAGTAGGAGCATATGAATCTCTTGAGTCTTGTGCGTGTTCTTGGGAGCTGGACGCCGCGTAGAGATTTGGTTGCGGTGGTACAGTTCAGAATTCAGAGTGGAAAGTTTAATTTCATTGTTGCGCATGACCGTTATGGAACCGGGGTTTTTCTTGCCTTGCATACGACTGGACGCAGCTCGCTGCAGAGAAAATGGGACCCTGTTCGTTCAATGGTTGGGATGCCCGCGTTACACTTGGCGTGGGAACCCGCACGGGTGTCACGGGCTCAAATTTTTGTGTTGCGTGTACCGAGAATGTATAATAAAAACCAAATAAAAACGAGGAAAAAACCCCGCCAGTGCGCATTGAGAGCTGTTTATCAGAACAATTTACGTGCAGGATTTTGGGCGGATAGCTAATTTTCTTTGGCTCCCGTTCCCGGTGCGGAGTTGATTCGCCGGCCGTCCTGATGGGGATCCCTTAACAGCGTGTATACGTTGGCAAAAACTACCACGACGATGGCTACCCTCTGCTGCTAGTCGTCTGTCCATCCATTCCCTCACTTCCATTCAACTCCAACTTCAACTCGAATAACCCCTCTCCATCCACCCCTCAAATCTTATGGCATATCCTAACCCTGAATCCACGATCGCCCGGCCCCTCCTCTCCCTCACCACTTCGGCTCACCCTTCCGCATCCGCCTCGTACGGCGCTCGCCGCCGCCAACGCCGCCTCCGCTTCCTGCTCCTCCTCGGCGCCACCTCCATCGTCGTCGTCTTCCTCTCGACGTACGTGTACTTCGGGCCTTCCGCTGGGCTCCCCATCCCAGAACGGCTCGCGGGGTATTCGCGCCCTCCGACTGGCGGCGGGGGAGGCGGAGGCAGTGGATGGAGTGGATGGGGCCCGTGGGGACAGCCTGGGGCGGGCAATGCGCCCCCACCTGCGCATGGAGGTGCCGGTGAGCACCCACACGGCGCGCCGATGCCGGGGAAGCCCCCGCCTGTCGATGGGCTGCCCCCGCTTGATTCCTCCTCCTCATCCTCCCCTCTGTCTTCTCCCTCAAACACCGACTACTCCATCAGCGCCGAATCTGCTGTCGACGCCCTCCTCTCCGTCCAACCCTCCACCCTCCCCTCCGCCCGCGCTTACTACACCCTCCGCACCTCTCGACCCCCGCCCACCGGGTTCGACGCCTTCTTCGCTTTCGCGCAGGAACGCAAGTGCCTTGTGGGCTCGTATGAGGGCGTGTGGCGTGACTTTGCGCCGTTTTGGAAGGTCGAGATGGGGGTTGCTGCAAAGCGACAGAAGGAGAGTGGTAGGACGAGCGGGATGGAGGGGAGGGGGTGGTTTAGAGAGCGGGTGAACAAGGTGGAGCAGAGGGTACGTGGGGTGCATTCGTTCGGTCTTTGAGTGTAGAGCTGATGGGCTTCAGTTCATGTCCGACGGCGACTCGCACGGCATCGCCGCGCTCGCCATCCGCGACGGAAAAGCTCATAAACCCGAGCAGCAGGCGTCGTATTTCGATGGCGACTGGGAGAGGACCATCAATAAGGTGCGTTGCGCCGTTCTCTCTTTCTTCCTTTGATTATATCGCTGACTTTCGTGCTTGCTCCTCGTTTCCTTGCTTGCTCGTTCCACAGTTCGCAGCCTCCCTCCCGCCCATGACCGTCCTCGTCAACGGCCGCGACGAGCCGCGCGTCGTGTTTGACGTGGGCCCGTTTTTCGAGGAGGGTGCGTCCTCCCCGCTTCTCTTCTCAATCCCCTCCTTCTTTCCGTCCCCCTTCCCGCATTACTCGCCACCCCCTTCCCCCCATCCCGCATTTCGTCTTCAGACTCAAGACTAATCTCAGCCCCAGATTCCAAGGCGCTCGACTCGGCAATAGCACTCACCGCCCCAACCCCCTTCAGCCTCGCCCCCCGCGCACCGCCGCGTTCTTCTCCGACGCCCCCAGCGGGAGGGATCAAGTCTGTAGGCCAGCGCGGGGGTGGGCAAGGCGGAGGATGTTAGCTGTGAGTATTTCGCAGTATTCTTTGTTTTCATCCGCTCTTTCTCTCCTTGCCTCTGATTCTGCTTTCCTTTTTTTTTCTTTCTTTCTAGTCCTCCTCTCCGCCTCCTCAGCGGAATTTACGACCGATCTCGTCCCCGTGCTGAGCATGACCAAGCTCGCGGACGCGTCGACGGTGGCGGAGGGCGGCGGGTCGTGCTTCGCGGATGTGTTGGTTCCGGGGGAGGTGAGTCTTTTTCGTTCTCCTCCTTGCTCCTTCCCCTCCTTGCTCTCTTGCTTTTTTTTCTTTCTTTCTGCCCGACCAGGCACTGAAGAGAGCAGGCGGAGGGAAATAATTAATGTGATGATGCTGACGCATTTTTTTTTTGTTCAGTTCTTCTACCGCACCTCGTGGTGGGCTGGCAAATTTGAGTATCCGAATAATGTGAAATGGGAGGATAAGAAGGAGGTGTTGTGTGCGTGTTGCCTCCTTTCTCTTCATCTTCATCTTCATCTTCATCTTCAACTTCGTTCTCTCCCTCCCTCCTTTCCTCCCTTTCTCTTTTGGGAGGAGAAGCTGCCATCTGCCCTATGATGATATGAACCTATTACTAACAACACCGACAGACTGGCGCGGTAAATCCAACGGCGGCCACATCCGCGGCACCAACTACCGATCCTTCCCGCGCTTCCGCCTCATGGACCTCGCTGCCCTCCCGGAGAACCGCGAGAAGGGGCTGTTTGATGTGCGGATCACGCAGTGGCATGAGTGGCATTGTACCGGTACGTTCAGGTCTACGTTCTTCCCCGCTCTCCTTATTTGAAGAAAGGCGCTAACTCCCGCACTGACAGACGACTGCGACGCCGAGCCGATCAAGTCCGCATACAACATCACCGAGAACAAGGCCCCGGCCGAGGAGGCGTACCAGTACAAGTACCTCCTCGACGTTGACGGGAATACGTTTTCGGGGCGGTATTTGGGGCTGATGAGGAGTGGGGGTTGGTGTTTAAGGTGTGTGTGCTCCATTCCTCTTTGTCTGCGGTTTGTTTGTGCGCCGTCGTCTTGCGACGCGCATGAAAGGAATAATGAGGAGTAGTACTCACTCACTCACTCACCCTCGCAGTCCACCGCCTTTGCGGAATTCTTCACGCCGTGGCTCGTACCGTACGAGCACTTTATACCCGTACGGCCCGACCTTGCGGATTTGCCGGCCAAGATTGAGTGGGCGAGGGCGAATGATGGGGAGGTGCGTTTTTTTTTGGTCTCGTTTATGCTTGATCCACGACTCTGACGGCTTCGTCTATTTTCTTTGGAATCTCGCTTTCCTGATCTGCCGACGTCGACCGCGAACTTCGATTTGTTGACCGAAATCGTCACATCCACCAACACAACAAATGACACGTACACAACATGCACAGGCCCGCCGCATCCAAGAAGCGGGGCGCGTCTTTGCGGAGCGCGTACTCACCGACGCGCAGAACGACTGCTATTGGTTCGCGGTACTGCTCGAGTGGGGGGCGCTTTGGGGGGAGGGGTGATAGGAGGAGACTAGAGGTTGCGCCGGGCTTCAGAGTAAGGCGTTCTTTATTGCTACTGCTTAGGAGAGGATGGGAGGCGTTGCTTGTGGTAATTTATTGCTTGCTTGGGTTTATGCATTTCGTAGTTGGTTGCTTCCGGACTGCGTGTTGGACTGGGTTGATAATTATAATAAGCTGGATGTATGTAGGTCCGGGTCCGGGTTCGGACGATGTTTTCTTATGCGTAATTGAATGACGCTGGGGTGGAGTGTGCAACAAAAACATGTCCTCAGGTACACATATTGCCCTCGGGGAGAGTCGACTCTCAGTGCCCGTCCGAAACGTCGTGTGATTTTCCAATAATCGACAAGGGCTTGCCAGGTGCGGATTTAATAGAGAGAGATTCGAATCTAGTTGGGAGGTGGGTATGCCGATGGGGGAGTGATTGGATATTTAACGACGCGAGCATACACAATTTTCCTGGAGACAGGACGGAGTATTTTTACGGACGTGCAGAACGTTTGGTGGTTTGCCGTGCTGCTGACGCGAGGTGCGCATTGGTGGGAAGAGTAACACCCTTCATAGTGGAGAGGAGTTGTGTTACTGTGTTCCTTAAAGTAATTTATTCCTTGGGTTTATGGCATGCATCGTTCGTTGCTTATGGGTTGATAATCTTGGTACGAATAAATTGCATGGAAGGGGATGTGAGGCCGCGAAGCGGCCGAATAGCCCCTTGTTTCTCTTAGAACGGCGCTGGCCAGCTGCGTGGTGGGAAGCATCATGATGGGGATCCGACTACTGAGAACACCACTGACGTGGGGGAACACACTCCACCTAGGGGGGTCGACTTGAAAAGGTACCCGTCAGTGCATCCTTAATAGCGGTACTGGAAAGAACGCGAAGTAGAAGAAGAGAAAAACAAACGAAATGTACCTCGGCCTCTCCATATATGTTTGGCAACCGCGAAGCTTAGGTCTATCTGTCTGAAGTCCGCTCAATTAGTGTTATCGAAGAGTCATAGGGGACAAGGACGTGTAATGTTTGAAGGCTTCTGAGGGTGTTGATCTTTCGCTCACATGCCGCAATCCTGGTATTAATTGAGGCTCCGTTCTGTAGTACAAACCTATGGCTAGCATATGCTTAGGCATAGCCACCCATTTTGTACCACAAAATGGAGCGGTAAATTAATAGGTGCGGAAGTTATCAAGTGCACTGCAATATTGCCAGGTGCAGTGGTGTTGGCTGTAACCGTCGTGAGTTGTCCGGTCGTGTGCATTATGAGGCGTGTGGCAGCCACGCGCAGGGCTTGTAATCGCGGGATAGCCTCCAGGGCTTCAAGTTTGCTTTCTTTCCTGAGCCTCATCGAGACCGACGGCGTCAACAGTGAGCCATGTCAGCGTGTGGTGGCAAGGAACAAGAAACACACTACACTCCCCGCTATCAACGCAAACCGAATAACCAGAAACAACCTTGTCGCGCGCCACTCCACTCTCATCGCCGATCGGCCCGATCCTTCTCGATGAGATTTATCCAGGAAGCCAAGGAGGGTACAAATGCCAGGGATCCAGTCGACGAAGGTGACATGTACAGGCGCGGGGAGGGGCTTGTCGTGTTGAATAGACATGCGCGGAAGAGCGGAAGGGATAAAGGGACGTACAAGGCCAGCAGCGAGGTCGATAGACGCCGACTGTGTGGCGCTCGTAGTTAACCAGGACTCAAAGAGATACACTCTCTCACATATTTTTTTTCCAACCTGAAAATCTCGATGGGGAGTCGGCGTCCTACCGAATCGCCGCCTCGGATCCCCGCATGTCCACGTGTTGCATCGCCCCAGCGCTCCTTGTCTCTCGCGGTCACATTGCTCACCCATGAATCCCAAGCACACCTTCCCCAATGAGCTTTGGCTGGAGCTCTTCACCCACTCTTCTCCAGAAGCGCTCCGAAACGTCTCCTCGACCAATCACGCCCTTTATGACATCGCGCGCCCGCTCGGTTTCACCGAATTCAAACTCTACCCATATCCGTACGAGTACCAGCCCCCACAGGCCCAGCTCGACAATGCTCTGGAGCGCCTGCAATTCTGGTCCTCGCCCAAAGTTGCACCACACGTGCGCTTGTGCACTGCGAGATATAACCTGTCGAGATGGCAAGGGTCTACACAAGCGGATGGCGGAACCCCACACGTCTTGGTCAACGCATTCTTTGAATGCCTGCCGAAATTCACGGGTTTGAAACGGCTATATACCGATCGCATTCAGATCACACAACTAGGACTCACGAAATTGTGCACCTTACCTGCGCTCACCTACGTAGATTTGTCTGGGTCCAAACTCGCGGCCGGGGAGCAAACAGATCTCGACTCTTTGACTCTGCGCGTCGCGACATTCATCACACGCTACGACCAGATAAACACCCTCTGGATTCCTCTACTCTCTCGCGATTCTCTCCGCGAACTCAATCTCTCGGACATCAGCCCCCTAGCCAAACCCGGAGTCCAACCGTTCCCGAACGTCCATACGTTGACCGTGAACGACCCCCCCTTTCGCAGCTGGGACACCCCCACTATCTTCGCAAAGTTTCCCGCGGTCCGCATCTTCGTGTCTGATTATCGGTGCGTTCTGCGGAATATGACTCCGGCGCAGACATCGTCGATCTTTCCCGTCCTCGAAAAATACACCGGCGCGTGTGAAAATCTGCACATATTTGTCCAGCGGAGCACACTCACACACATCACCTTCGACACCGGGTTTCCATTCCAAAGGTTGCTGACAGAGTTGCAGGGAGTGACTGCTCTACCGAGCATCACCTTGCTGACGGCGCGTTTCACCACCTCGTCCCAGAATGCTTTCGGGAAAGCGGAAATCGAAAGGCTGTTTACGCTCTTTCCCGGCCTCAACGAGCTCCAGCTGACGTTATACCCGGACGCGGACGCGGACAGCGGGTTCACGCCTCAGGTACGGATCTCTCGGCTAAGGCACTCGTTATTACTTGACTGAAGTTGATTCCACTGTGCAGCCGACCGTATTCCTCCCTATGCTCAGCGCCTCCCCCTTTCTCCCCAGCACCTTGCAATCTCTCTCGCTCGACTGGGACTTCCCTTTTGAATACGGCAGCACCGAATCCGCGCAGGGGAACGACCCCGCTGCGCCAGCGCCCGGCGACATCCCTGACTTCAACACTAACTCCGGCCTACGCAACGAGCTCATCGCACGGTGTCCACGTCTGAGTTATATATTCCTCGATGGATACCACTTCCTCTACGTGTGGTGGAAGACGTCGTGGGTGTGGGAAGCGACTGCACATGGCTTTGGTGAGCTTCGGCAGCCAGAGCTTACTAGCTGGGCTCCTCTGACTTAGGGCTGCTTGACAGATGACGCAGAGGTTTTGAGAGCAAAGAAGACTGAGCGCAAATTCGGGCCACCTGTTTTGCTATCTTAATAGAGAGCGACCACTCCATGTGGCGAGTGGAATTACTGCCGTTTGCATAAGTCTGTGAAACCGCAGAAAAGTTTTTCGCCCGTCACGTGGCTGATGTAAGCGACCGAAACCACGATTTCAGCGTCATAGCCATCTCTGCCTCGCCGAAGCCTCATTGCGCAAAGGCACATAGAACGAAAATTATATCAGAAACAAGTATGAATTAGCGATTGCCCGCAACTAGATTCCCCGCCGGGCCCGCTTCCCTTCAATCTTCCCTGACCACTGGCGTGCAAATTTTTTGAGCTGGTGTACTTGACCCTCAGCCAGTCCCGTCAACTCCCCAAGGCGCTCTGTAGTCACTGACGGTTCACAGAGTACATCAGGACTGTACTGCCCAGGACGAAGGCGAGCGATCGCGTCCACAATCACACTGCTAGGAATCTTTTTAGCAACACGAAAGAGTTCCATGAAAACCTCCAATTCGTTGTCAACGTCCGGTGGGGGAGAGGATGCACGCTCCGGGCTGCGAGCAGCGACAGGGAGATTTGCAGGTGTACGAGTACTGACACCCATGTTCTGGGCCATCATGGCCATGACCGGGCCGAGAGTTGCGAGCAGGAGATTTGCCGTGTCGTTACTGGATGTTGCCACTGGCTGAACAGCAGGAGAGGGCCCGGTACGACCGCGAGGTTTCGGTTTTGATGTACTGCCATCATTCCAGGCGTCCAGAAGCTCTTTCGGAGGAGGATCCCCCGCAAGGCAATGACCGGCAAGCTGGTAACATGTAAATAAAAGCAATGTTGTGAGACATGAAGCTAACTTACAACTGCCTCGGCCCAAAGATTGAGGCGGAACCGATTCATCTCGATGTGTCGGAGGTCCCCGGTGATGAAACATGCGCCATGCTCGACACATGAATGAGCCGCTTTGATTTCATCAACCACGGCGCCAAGTGCAATTTGGGCAGGCGTGAAGTTATTGGTGTGAGGGACCTGCATCGAAATAAGTGTCATATCAGTTGAACATAAAATTTAGTACTGACTCGAGTTCCGTGCGACAGCTCAAGTTCATACGGGTCAGGCGAATGAGCCTGGGGATATGTGAGATACACTCGTGAGTGGAAAATGGAATACATACACGCTTGTGACGCTGTTTGAAGCCTTCCATCAAGTCAAGGTCAAAAACGACCCGAACCGTGTCGAGTTTGACAGATTTGGTACGCCATACTGCAACGGAGAGCTGCTGTACAGTGATCTTCCAGTCGTCATCAAATAGAACAGCAGCAGCGCCGGCCTTCCCACCACTGTATAATTCGTCAAAATGGGATCCACCGAAGGAGAAAAAAGACATACGAAGATCCCGACCAAGAGATCTTTATGGATGGCCCACTGGCTACTCCGGCGACGTACACATCCTGGTAGTTGTGAGCACTGAGTGCGGTCGAAATAAATTCTGCACGCGTCATGCTAAGCACGTCGACAGCTCTGGATACTGTCTTAGATTCGGATTGCTTCTTGGCGCGAGTATTGTTCCGGGACGACTTTTGATGTTTCGTCCACTCAATGGTGACGTGAACAAAGAGAAGACGTGGATCAGACCGCTCTAACTGGCGCTTGAGAAAGAGAGGAAGAGGAGAAACCTTTGCGTCACATACCTTCGAGATTGGCGGAACCCACCGATCCCTCATCCACATTGCCAACCGTGCCACTGTCAGAGGCTGAAGCATCTGTAAAGCCTTGAGAATATGTTGATATCAGAGCGAGAAAGACAAAGACGTACTGGGTAGCGCAAGAAGCACAGGGTCAATAGCAGCATCACTGCCCGGGACATGGTACGGACGAGCAAGGTCAGGCATAAACGTTGGCGTGAAGACGAGTTCGTGAAAAGCGCTGCCCTGCCCTGTGTTGTACGGGTTGCTGAAACTGCGCGGACCACTGGACATGGTGCTGTCGCCTTCATCCGAAAACACTGTATTTATAGGGACTCCGGCGCACGGACCTGTGAGCGATGCACCATGGCACGATGACCAGAGTCATGCTTTCAGGACGAAAGACAAGGCCGCAAAGAGGTCATCCAAGGGTCAAGCAAGGGATGATCAAGATGGGATTGAGCAAATGGAGAAGGGGTTGCGAAGGGCAATAGTATACCGGGGATTTGTGAAAAGGTCGGTTGATATGTGGTTCGGCTCACGCTAGGGACATGCTGTAGAGGCCTACATGGCAGTAGAGAGCAAGAAGTGTAGGCGGAAAGTTCGGATGTCCAGATTAGGCGGCTTACATCAGCCACGTGACGGGCGAAAAACTTTTCGGCAGTTTCACAGACTTATGCAAACGGCAGTAAGGATCGATTTGCATCAGCACAAGCACCCGGAATGTAAAGAAGCTGATTCCATATCGTAGAAGATTTTGGTTGAAGAAAGGAGAGATCTCGTTCACGGGGGATATCGAATGTTCATCAGCAAACCCTGTTTTTTTTAGCACTATGGACCACTATGTAGTGCTACAGAGTGGCCCATAGTGGACTATAGTGGCTGTAGTGGCTGTAGTGAAGGTTAGTTGCTCTGTAGTGCTATGTAGTGCTCTGGAGTACTATGTGAAAAATCAGGGATTGCTGATGTTGTGTCAAAAGAATTGCGCGTTTTGATACTTGGCTAACCGCTAGATTTAGGTATCCATGATCTGGAATGGCGACAATGCGATGGAGACATCGAGATTCGATGCGTTGTCATATCCATCTGAGATCAGAGCTGTCCTCACACCTAAAAAGGCCATATTTCCAGCGTGTTAAATGTGAGGTTTAAAGCAAGGGTGCACCGGCATTCAAACCGGCGACCTAGGGTCGGTTAGTTAGTCCGGCCGTTGGGTTCGACAAAAAAAAATGGGACACCAATCTTGGCACCAATTTTTTGAGAAAACTAGGATTCAGAGGACTCGGAGTGGTTTTTCGGATGCTATAGCCTGCCCCTGTGCTTTCTGGGGTGTAAAAGCACTCAACCGACTGCTTTAGCTAACTTAGTTAAGCAACTGATGGCGGGAGGTTGTACTTGTTTGTTGTTTGATCATGCAAGGAAAGTGCAAACTCAATGGTTACGACGTCACTGTTGAGAATTATTTTTAATTTGCTTCCTGCTAGGGTGGTTGGGTGGATGGTGTAAACTTCCCATGCTATCTGTCTCTTATTGCCCAAATACCACTGATAATAGCCTGAAAACGCATGCAGTACAGCTGAAATATTCCGAGGAGCGTCAGAAGATGAAATAAGGGCTGGGAAGTTTAAAAAACGCCATGTCGTTGTATTATAACCTCCTCCAACCCCCTTTCTTGCTCATTTTCTGTCCATCCGGCAACTAAAGTGCGTGGGAATTTCCTTATGGGGACGCTTACGTAGTTAGTTAGTCCGAGGTCGAGGTCTCGAAAAAAAAAATCGACCCTAGATCGTTTTTTTGAATGCCGGTGCACCCTTGGTTTACAGCCTTTTGCGGAACATAGGGCGGCGCTGTTTTTTTTTTTTTCAACAGTTTTCACCAGGACACCTGCAACCGGGTCAATTTTGATTGGATTGCCTCAGGAGTAGGTGCGTTGGATTCGCGTTGTAAATCCGCAGTTAACCTAATACCGGTATTTTTGATGCCATCAGAAAATGAAATTTCTGCTGAAAAATTTCGGGTTTCAGCAAGTCACCTGTAGCATTTGGAATACTGCTCAGATTGACCTAGTTTTTGGATATGTTATACGTCTACATATTTCCTAGTCAACCCAAACTTTGGACGGAAAATATTGGAAGTGATTGTAGTTCATTGTGCCCTTTGTTGAAATGGTCATCCTCCTCATTGAGAAAATACAGCATTCAAAGTGGAGTCGGGTATTTCTACATGTAAAAACATAAGAGTTGACTAGACTGTATGTCTACACTTAACATATCCAAAAACTAGGTCAATCCGAGGAGTACTCCAAGTGCTACAGGTGACTTGCTGAAGCCTGAAATTTTTCAGCAGCAATTTCATTTTCTAATGGCATCAAAAATACCGGTATTAGGTTGACTGCGGATTTTTAATGCGATTCCAGCGCACCTACTCCTAGGGCAATCCGATCAAAATTGAACCCGTGGCGGCATTCCTGGTGGAAACTGTTGAAAAAAAAAAAAACAGCCCCCGCCCTATGTTCCGCAAAAGGCTGTAAAGTTGTAAGTCAAGGGGCGTCCAGTCAAGCGCCATCAAAGATCAACCCATTGCAGTATGTTGGTGTTTGTCACCGACATTGATCCCGCTGAGGCGGTCACGTGTAAGCGCACACTTGGGAAACGCGAGGCCGCGCCAAACATATAATCCTGGGCATAAAATAATACAAGTACCGGAACGTCAATTAAGGCAATCAAGACATCCAGCCCGGCCGCTCAATGCACAAATGTTCCCCTCCAATGCTCTCTGTGCCCCGTATCAAAATCTGGGAATCGGAAAATCATTTGGAAGTATAACGCCTTCTTTCACCTTATTGCCGAGCACTCGACATCGGGTCAAAGACCTCCCAAAATCGCGCGCACGCGCTTACACATGACCGCCTCAACAGGATCAATGCCGGTGACAAATACCAACATACTGCAATGGGTTGATCTTTGATGGCGCTTGACTGGATGCCCCTTGTTGTAAGTATACTTCTCGCGCCACTTTTATGTGGAACGCAAGTGGCATTTCTAAGGTAGCACGGTACAGTGATTGATTATACTTAGTGCTATCTCTTCACCGCGTGGCGGATCACCAGAGACCGATCATATCGTCCTATTAAAGCCTTGCTCGTTAGGGGGCAGGGATAAAGATAAACAAACCCTGCCGACACTACCACCCCCAGGAAATGCACTTACGCACTCATGTCCAGCGCACTGGACACGTCGTGTGGGGCTGCAGATGAGGGGCTCGGGGCTGCAAAGGCCAGCCCTTCCTCGCTCCTCACCCGACACCCACTAAAACCTGGGGCTCCCCTGTCCAGTCGTCGGGGAGCGTGTCTCGCGCCACTTTTAGATTGTGGAAAAGTTCCTATATCAGACTGACAGTCAGCGTGAGATAATGTCGTAATTTGATAGAACTCTTCCGCTTAGCTGTAAACAAAGACATTTTGTTGAGAAGGAAAAGCTGGCAGATTGTAACACTTTCAATCGTGATGAATGTGAGATTGAAAGAAGTATTTTAGGCACTCCATTCAACTGTCGTTTAATGAAAGACTTTTAACAACAAAAAAGACCGTTTGATAGATCACCTTTCAACCTTGCTTTAAGAAAAGAAATCATCACTGGAGAAAGGTGTGCATAAAGAACACCTTTCTGCAGCCATTTACGAAAGTGAAACCAATACCTGGCTCAACTGTTCTTCTCAATTTATTGGGCACTTTTGTTTATGTCCAGAAGGTCTTCTGAGGGTAAAGTACAGCGCAGGTTGATGCAATACCTAGTTCAACCGTTCAGTTCAATTGCTCCGGCATTGTGTCCGATACCAAGAAGGATGCTTTTACATACGGTTCAGAAAGTTTTCCGATGTAAATTTATCGTAATTTCAACTCCTTATGCTTGAGGATACACAAACTGAGTGAGTGTAACTGCAATAATTCCACAGACCACGCCTTTCTCTTTTCGAGCTGGAGTTGAGATGGTTGGTGACTGCTGATAGGCTATATAGAGCAATGCGAGCGACAGTATGGGCGTTTTGGAAACGAATCAGAGATAATGTAGGACCGTCCGGGAAACTGTGGTGGCGGAGGTTGTTGTTGAACTAACATAACCAGGCACGAAATGTCAAGCATCTGCACCCATGATGAGACACGAGCATTGACATGGGAAGTTGTTCCAGCTTTCCAGGACAATAATCAAGTTACAGACTCATATTGCTTTCACTCATGGACGAAAACCGGCAGACGCGAATTGCGTGTGTCGACAAGTGCTTCAAGAGTTGAACCGTGAGAACGTGGATCGATGACAGCAGCTACTTGATGTATGTATATGATAATGGAGAACAATTGGTGCTGCTCCTGAGAGCTTAGGTAAATGGAATAAGACGGATTCCTGTTGAACCCTGTCTCGGGCATCTCGGCGATCGGGGCGCAATGGGTCCCCTATTTCATATTGAAGTACAAGGTTAAATATGTTGAAGTGTATGTCTAGTGATTTCACCGAGCTTGGCACGAATCGACATTTCGCTGGTTTATTTCACTTGATTTCACCAGGAAAGCCGGCTGAACGGAGTGTTTGCGGCGGATTCACTGCGGCGATTTTAACGCATGCAATGTATGTATGATTATTGGAAGATTTCAATAGTGTCAACTCTAATCTTATAGCTGAAAGGTTCGGATCACTGTCGGCCGGAAACCTCAGATCTGCACAGCCCCGGGGCTACATATCACACTGCGTTCCGCTGCCACCTAGCCTCAGTTTGGCCAGCTGATCTGGAGTCTGTGTAGTCCAAGCGTAGTCGACTACGCTTGGACTATGTATACACACAAAGACTGTGTAGTCGACTACACAGACCTATGCAGAGCTACGCAGACCCCCGATCCGCTGGGCATACTCAGCCTAGGTGGCAGCGGAACGCAGTGTTTTGTTTCCTGCCATCGCCCTCGACGGAAAAATCACCACCACATGGACTCCACCATATCTGTTAGAACTTAAGGACGAGTTGGGGGGAAACAACTGTAAGATGGTAATGAATTACTGAACTACTACAGGCTTTTATACTACAAAGGTGAGTCATAACAAATCTATCTACAAGTCATAACAACTAAACAAGAGTCATATATTCTACTGTGCGCGGCTGCCCTATTGCTGCGAGCCGCTGCGAGTCACTTCGGTACCGGGAACCGAGGTTCCAACCGTAGTAACCATATTCGGCTTGCTCAAGTAAGCAGCCAAATTCCAACAGTATCCGCCAATGTAAAGGATGCAATCGGTGCGCACATCACTAAGTTTATCCTCGTGTGTTATCGAGGTTTTTCTATAGGTGCTTTGTAGATCGGTGTCTTAGTCTCATACATGCTCTTCAACTTCGGTTTAAAAATAACCCAAATGAATATTATTACGGCCGGTTCCCAGAAGACTCTTGGAAGCTCAAAGCGATGCTATGTACAGGGAGAAGATACTGAGGAAATAACTGACCAGCACCTTCAAGGAAGTGAGCGAGGCGAATACCTGCTCGCGCCGACGCGAGTACTCCGAGCGGCAAGTGCGGGTAAGTGCGATGAGAATGGCTCCACGTCTGCAGGTGCGGAAGAATGATCTCGCCTTTCGTCTCTTCTCTCCATACATCGTCCCTTTTTCGCTCATCCCGCGGATTGCCGCTCTGTATCAGGTGCCTGACACAATCATTACCGCTTCGTCCTCCATCTTACTGCATCCCGGGAGGCTATTCATTGTTCCAGACTCGGAGCCTGTTTACTCCATGCGACGAACCAATTAACGCCTAATCAGCGAGATTTTCACAGCCCTGGCCGGGCTATAACCCATTCTCGGGTCCCCACCGAGCAGATCTTGCAGCACCATTGACCAAACAACGAACACAGATCGCCCATTGAGCAAGCAATTGACTCGGATCTCGGGAGCGACATTTGTAATGTGTTCACCAGAGATCGTAACAACGGCGCCGGTGCGCGGTGCTCAAGGTAATAGCCTATAGCGCGTGGACTTCGCTCATCAAAATGTAAAAATGGAAAGGCTAGCCCCGGCTGCAGTGGTAGTATATATGATCATGGGCCAAAAGCCCCGAAAAAATGCCGTTTATTGAGCGCTTTCAAAGGTCAGAACTGAGCGCTTCCAAAGTCTTGGGCCTGATCTCCCAAAAACAGAATTTAAAACCTTCAGATACCTGCGATTTTATAAAGAGGGAGATAACCTTCACCCAGCTTCGCAGGTCCATACCGCCATGCTCAAACCAATTTGGGCGGCGTGCCTTGCTGGCGCGCTTATTTGCCTACCCTCCTTTACAATCGCTGCGGGATGCGCTGGCATTACAGGAACCGCGGCTGCGACAGGTGTGTTGCGTTCCCCTCCCCTGGTATGCGGGCTGACGCGGGACGTCTGTTAGATCCGTTTTGGATGAGCACTGCGAGTCTGACGTCGCTCAGCAAGAGCGCGTACAAGTCGGGGTATAAGGTGGGTATACGTACGTAACCTACACTAAACAGGCTCATGAAAACACCGCGAAGGTCTTCCGCAATGTTGTTACGGATTATCATGCTGTTGGAGATGGCATCGCTGGTGCGTCTTACGTGTGCTGCTACGGAGCGCAATACTCAATCCTTTCGCAGACGATACCGTTGCTATCAACAATGCCATTAGCGGTATGTTGGTGCTTTGCCTGTGAGCGTCGTCTGATGCAATCCGCAGATGGTGGCCGTTGCGGACAAGGGTGCTTTTCTTCCACTGTGGGATTCTCGCTCCTTCCCATAACGGGACTTGACTCATCCAATACGATAGATTACCCCCGCGATAATCTTCTTCCCTCGCGGCAAAGTACGTCTTGCGCATTCGCGATCGAGCTGAATCACTCATCCATGACTATATGTAGTACCGCGTCACCGCACCAATCATCCCCTTCTATTACACGACTCTGTACGTCGCGCTCACACCTCGGATGCCCTCATATTCAGTCTGAGATGAACTGCAGAGTCGGCGATTACAACACAAAACCGCAGATTATCGCCGATGCCAACTTTGTCGGTGTCGCCGTCATCGGTACGTTCCTTGCTTGCCCCGCATCTCACCAATACTGACTCGACAATGACGGCGCCTAGACGCAGACCCTTACATACCAGGCGAATCCAACCCAGATGGATCGGGTGTTAATTGGTGGCAGAATCAGAATGTGCGTCGCGAGTTTGAACTCTCCCCGCTTCGGCGCTGATTTTCCCCCTCGCGCAGAACTTCTTCCGCTCCGTACGGAACTTTGTCATCGATACCACGGCAATGCCGCCGAGCGCGTTTGGTACTGGGATTCACTGGCAAGTTGGTCAGGTGCGTAGTTGTTCTTTCTCGCCGCTCGCGTATAAATGACGACGACAGGCGACTTCGTTGAACAACATCGACTTCAAAATGAACGCAGCGAGCGGGACGAAACATCAGGGTATATTCATGGAGAATGGTTCTGGCGGGTTCATGTCTGACCTCACCTTCGACGGGTACGTTTCCTTCTCCCTTGCTTAAACGAACCCAGTTAATTGGTACGACGCAGCGGTGCATTCGGTTTGTGGATCTCCAACCAGCAGTTCACCATCCGCAACGTCAAGATCTCCAACGCGGGCACCGCCGTGTATCAGCTCTGGAATTGGGGCTTTACGTGGCAGAATATTCAAATCTCGTGAGTTTTTTGAGTGCTTGGAGGCTCCGGCTAACCTCGAGCGAATTACAGGAATTGTGGAGTTGGCTTCGATCTTAATACTGGGGGTTTAACATTGGCTACGCAGGTGTGTGATTCGTTGCAGCTATGCGATCTCGGCGACTCATTCATTTGTTCTTCAGAGCGCTGGTGGAGTTTTGATCATCGACTCTAAGATATCCTCTACTGGGATCGGTATCCGCGTACGTTACACTTGCTCAGCATGAATGCGACGCACCCACCGATGCAACAACAGATGTCGAGCAGCCAAGCAACCTCCCTCGGCGGCTCGCTCATCCTCGACAACGTTGCCTTCTCGGGGATTACCACTGCAAATATTCAAGACGGGAGCGGTACCGTCGTCGCTGCCAATGCTGGTGTGGGGCTCGAGTGGTTCCAGGGCAACGTCTACCTCGGTGCGAACTCCTTCTTTACTTCCTCCAACCCGAAACCGACCATGTACCTAGGCACCACAAAACGCTACTTGCGCGGATCCTACACCCCCGCAGGATCGCGCCCGCAGTTGCTCACGGACGCATCCGGGACGTACTTCTCGCGCTCGAGACCGCAGTACCAGACCTACGCGCCCGGCCGTACGTGTAATCTTTCGCTACCAGGCTCTCGCATCTGACCAACTTGTCCAGAATTCCGCACGCTCATGACAAGTGGACTCGGCGCAAAGGGCGATGGCGTGTCGGACGATACCGCTGCTATCAACGCGTTCATCTCCCAGGTACGTGCTGTTCTTCGTTCCCGTATTACGCTAATCTCTATGTGAATAGAACTCAGGCTGTGCAATTCTCCGTGAGCTCCCAGCTCTTGCTATCCCGCGCAATACTGACCTGCGCAGTCATCGAGACGGGGACGTATCTCGTTACAGACACGATCTTCGTCCCTGCGGGAACGCAGATTGTCGGTGTTCTGTACTCCGTTATCATGGGCAGCGGGGCAAAGTTCGCTGATCAGGCGAATCCGCGCCCAGTCGTTCAAGTGCGTCGTTATGAACGGCACTGTACCGCATTTATAACCTCTTCCCCAGGTTGGAAATGCGGGCGACGTCGGCATTGTCGAGATGAGTGATTTAGTCGTCACCACCACGGGCGGGTCCGCTGGCGCGATCGGGATTGAATGGAACCTCGAAGCGACCTCTCCAGGTGCAGCGGGAGTCTGGGACGTGCACGTTCGCCTCGGGGGCGCTATGGTACGTTCTTTCTTTCCTTTTATTCGCTTAATTTGACCTAGAGTACTTTGTGTAGGGGACCAACATCAACGCGGCGAAGTGCCCTACAACATCCGTCAGTGCAGCTACGTGCGCTTCGGCGTTCCTCGGCATCCACATCACGTCCTCCGGCACGGGGTACTTCGAGGTACACGAAAGGCCTGGTCTCGCTCTGTTACTCATTTTGATCGTGTTTTACAGAATGTATGGGTTTGGAATGCGGGTAAGCTAGCCTATTTGACCGGAACATCCTTCGTTGACGCCTCCGTAGACCACGATCTCGACGACCCGAACCAAACCCAAATCAACTCCTTCAGCGGGCGTGGTATACTCGTCGAATCGGCGCGTGGGCCCGTCTGGTTGGTCGGAACCGCATCCGAGCATCACGTATGCCAATCTCTTTCACTACCCTTGTCCCCGAGTCTCAGGCATGCATCGATGCAGGTCATCTACCAGTACGCTTTCAACAACGCGCAGAACATTTACGCTGGCCTCATCCAAACGGAGACCCCGTACTTCCAACCTACACCGATCCCGCCTGCTCCGTTCTCGACCAACGCCTTATATGGCGATCCTTCCGAGGCCGTCATCGATGCCTGGGGTTTGGTAATCACACGCTCGTTTAACATGTTCGTTTACGGCGCCGGCCTCTATAGTTTCTTCCAGGTACGACTTTTCCTGGACCTCTATACGATACGCTCGCTGACATCCACATCTTAGACGTATGGACAGGCGTGCGTACCCAACCGCAACTGTCAAAACTCGATGGTCTTAGTCGACCGGGAGTCCAACGCAGTGTACATCTATCAACTCACGACCGCCGGAAGCACGAACATGATCAGCTACCCTGGTAACACCTCCGTGGCCGTGCAGGCCGACAACGTCAACGGTTTTGCGAGCACACTGACTTTCTGGGAGGCTGATGTACGGTGCTTCCGCGTCATCTGCGGAGTATTGATGCTAATGATATGATTTCAGGGTACTGGTTCGCCTGGCGGTGGTAATGGTACCGGCGGGGGCACCTTTGGCGATTTCAACTTCATACCGTGGAGTGCATGTTTTTGTGGCCGTTCTCTTCACTCTTGCTCATCAAACTCTCTAGATCCCAATCCCGTTCCACCCTCTGGAGCCGTATCAGAGACGTTCGTAGTGGCCGGCGGGCCCACGACCATAATCCCGATTCCCACAGAACCAACATTCATCACTGCCGGCGGGCAGTTCGTCTTCCTCGATCCCGGAGGCACACCCGTCTCCGCTCAGATTCCCACTACCGTTTCCGAGGTGAACGGAGTCACCCCGACGTGGAGCTTCCAAATCGTACCCCCACAGCCGGCCCAATCACCTTCACTGCGCCGGTTTCAGGCAGCGCGACGTTCTCAACTATCGTTCCTTCGCCGGCTAACGGTGTTACCGCGACGGTTACGGGTCCTGGCGGCGTCAAGTGGTCCCTCACCGGCGCTCCTGCGGGTCCGACGATCATTGGAACTTTGCCGACAACAGTCGGGATTTCGGGTGGAATTACGCCGACGGCAATCATGCCGGTCGGCTGGCTCGGGCCGTGGACTGATCCGGTGTTCCCGCATGTGAGTTACTTATCGCGCCTTGGAGTCTTCCCAGCGCCATCTGAACCGTTTGAAAGAGCGTTACGACCGGGCAGCCACCGCAAGTCAACACCAACATTGCGTGGAGTACGAATTCCTTCGGCATTGCTGCATGCACTCATCACGCTTCTCGTAGATCCCAATCCGTTCCCTTCTCCCGGCGCGAAGACCGAAACCTTCGTCTGCTCTGGAACTACGACCAGTTTCCCCATTCCGACTGCTACCACCACTGTATCCGCAGGCGGTGCGACGATCACTCTCAACAGGTGAGCCTCATTCTCATTATCGACATCTTTCTCATCTCAATCTTCAGTGGTGGGACGCCTGTAGGCGGACCCCTCGCCACTCAATGCAGCGAGGTCGGCGGTATCTTCCCTACCTGGTGTACGTCTTCCTTCTCCCCACGTATCTCTCATCTGACGAGCTCCAACAGCGCTGGATATCATCCCGCCTCCCGGCGTCGCAACAATTACGTTCACCGGCCCGCTCACATCCACGCCCACATACATCAGCATCGTTCCTGTTCCTCCGAAGACCGACTCTCCCGACCCCACCGTTACCGGGCCAGGGGGCGACCACAATCGTTGCAACACCCTCAACTTTTGGACCCTTCTCTTCGGCGGCCTTATCAACCCGTGTCTACCGCTCGATATTGGGATTATCGGCGGTATCACTCCCGTGAGTCCGATTCCGCACTACAATACCAGCGCTCAGAAAGTCGCATCCAGGTCCCGATTCCTCCTCCAGGTTGGAACGGTCCATGGACGAATCCCATCCCGCGGCCGACGCCTCCGCCTCCCGGCGGCGATGGCGACCAGAACACGCAGTCGGCGAGCAGGTCGACGAGTAGTATGAGCCAGTCTTCCTCCTCGTCCTCATCGACTGCATGTCCGACGATGCCCGCTGATCTCACCCTCCCCGATGAGCCAGACAATGCTGATTGGGATGGCGAAGGCACGGATTTCGATCGGCGACGCGGGCCAGGTGAACAAGTTCGATTCCGTTGGACGTTTTCTAACGTTTATCTCGTCAGGCCGTACGACACGCCGTACCCAGGATTCGCCAGCAGCGAGACTCGATGCCCTTGGCAAGGACATCTGGCGTAGGTTGGCGACACCGTTCCATTGGCTCGCGACATGGAGCCGCGAAACACAGCCGAATACATCACTGGCGCACTTCCCACCCTCCCGACGAGCTGGAGAGAAAATGCACACCCTCGTCCGCCGCAATCGCCGTACGTACTTTGTCTCGCCTCCATCGATATCTCCCTGATACCCTGCAGGCGTCAACATTCCTCGCTGTCCCGGAGTGGCGGTTGTGAACACCGCGAACGTCCTGCTTGGCTCCGCCGACTACGTTCACCTCGATCCCGCTGGAACCATCATCGGGACTACTCTCGTCGGCCAGCCTGTCGGGGGCTCTCCTGCGGGCCAAGTAACCAACCGTGCGTTACTCCTCGTGAGCGATATTAACTTGCCTGCTGACCAGTGACCGTAGAGGAACATGTCTTCGAGTGCGTATCGAGGGTTAAATCTCGAACGAGATGGCGCTCACGCTTTCCAGGCTGGGATATATTGGGCAGTGGGTCGGGACAGCACCAATGATGAATGACGCCGACTGTGCTTGGTATGTTCATTGCGATCTTCTACGCGATCTGGCTGACGGCCATCCAGGATATCAGACAATCTCATCAACTATATCCGCGCCGATGGAACAACGATGGGTCTTTCGCTCGTTCAAGCTATCGATGTCGTATGTTGGCACTCAGAACGCTCGTCATGTAGTTCTAACAACAGTCTCTAGACTGCCAACATGGTGTGGGTCGACAAACCGCTCAACCAAGGTACATGTTTGCTTATGTTGAAATATGTCCCTCACATGTGCCTGCTTAGCCAAATCAAACATTGTCAACCATAACGGGAATCCCCCGATGCGGGTAGCCATGGATAACATCTCGACCATCTTCCCGACATTCGTCGAGGCTTCCAACGAGATCTACCGAATCGAGTAAGTCCTCTTCTCTTTCCCGGGACCAACTCCTCTCAATGGATGAGCCAGATTCTTCCTGCGCAATCTCGCCGCCACGGGCCAATGTGGGATCACGATTTTGTTCGAAGCTGGATGCACGCTCACCATGTTACTCCAGACTTTGCAGGGACTTCCGCTATCTTCAGCGCTACGGCTTTGCGCGTGCAGAACGCCCTATCTGAGATTACGCCGTCAACTGTCATTGACGATGATTCAAGCATACCTCTCTTGTTCAACACATGGCTGACGGGTTTGATTAACGCGTACCCCGCAGACTGCCAGTATGCACCTGACGTTCGGTTTTATACTCGGACTGAAGTCTTTCTAGGGCGCGCGCGAACGCAGCGTACACTTATTATCGCACTTCCATGAACACGCTGGCTACTCGTCTGGGGCAGCCCGTTCCGGCCTGTTTCCCACTGTATACTGCGAATGTGGTTCGTCCTTACCCTCGCCGAGTCATGTATTCTGCTCACGATCACGCTAGTATAACCCCTCGACCTTCAATCCACGGGTATGTATTACGGCGCATACAATTCGCTTCTTGGGCTAACTGCTGCATGTGTAGATCCTCATCCCGGCCGCGCCGGCATCGCCGCGTTGCAATGTTCCTGGTACGGACGGCGTGGTCACTTACACAGAGACCGCGCCCGCTGGAGCTTTAGGCGCCATCGGGATTCTCCAATACGGGACCAACAACGGCGATGTCAAAATCATGGGCTCCGGAAACACGGTTCGTGCTCATTCGACGTTCTCCGCTCATATACTGACGTCGAGCGGCAGGATTTCTACGCGGTGGGCTCGGGCCAATCGATCAGTGGTAACCACGTCCAGGGCAAATCACTGAGCGATTTCACCGGCTGTCCTACGGCGTACCTCTTCAACGACGTCGCGCCCGGCACGGCCGACTATTCGACCGCTAACATCGCGTTCACCTGTGGGAATGGTCTCGGTGCACAGGACGTCGACATCAACTTCGTCATGAATGGTCAAGCCCTCGGTGATTGCATTCTTGTGCGCGAGGGGGCGACTGCGAATTGGGAGGTGATATGCAGCACCTCGGCGGACGAGACCACGGAGTGCGCCGATGACTATATTTTGGATCTCGGCGCGAGGCGGAAACGCGCTTCACCTCCATTGCAGCCCCTCTCGCAGGCCATCGACAGGTTGAGCTTCTCGGTCCTCGGGGACTCTAGTGCCACTGGGACGTCATGGCATACTTGCATAGCTAATTTCTCTCTTTTATTTCGGTTTTTTGGTATCTTAATTTAAGTGTTTGCGACTTTCCCGGCTCTGCTGGCTGCCCAAAAATGCAGCTTGCGTGTGTCGATTGAGCTTGCGGCCTTGCGCGTCACAGAATGGCCCCAAATGCATGAGCGTCAGCGTCACGGGGAATTCCGCCGGACGGGCCGGACGTGCCTTAAGATAGGGGGAACTGCACGCCTTAAGTGTTCGCAATGCGGAAGTCTTAAGCTCTCACCGATAGCTATGCCTTAAGGCACTTGAAGCGTTCAATGTCTTAATAAGCACAATGGAATTCTCCGAGACTTGAGGTAAACTATTTGGCACGTCTTGAGCATTGCGGCTGCCAGGAAGTATTCGGCCGTGATAACGATGATCTGATTAACCGTTCTTGAAGATTTTGCTCGTTCGGCTGTGTTACTTCCTCATATATCCCTTCTCCTTTTGTGTTTCCTCTGCTGTTCCTCTTGGATTAACCCTTCCTATCAAGTAGAAGCAGGGAAATTCTTTAAGAATTCAACCAGGGAGTCATCACCAACATCCCCCTTACATCGACTATATTAATTAATATTCTATTGTTTTGAGCACCTGGACATCTGAAAATGGAAGAGGGCTGGGGTTTGGCCCGTTTGGGGCTGTGAGCGGCACGAATTCAGTGACAAGTCAATGGGCGTTGATTCCTGCCTCTCATTCTTTCCATGCTCCTTGAGCCGCACCCTGTATTCCTTTTCTTCAAGAAACTGGTCCAGTCAATGGGCCTGTTCTCCCACAGATTCAGCACAAGCTGTCAGGTTGTACGACCTCAGTTGCGGTCGACCGAGCACCGCTCTGTCCTGACCAAGACATCAAAATCTCCTCGTCTGTTCGAATTTCCCAACTGAAAACACCCAAAGTACTGTAATTCTGCTCTTTGCTCCTCTCGCCCGGAAGTAGTCGAGCTTCGAGACCGCTTCAAGACCCCAAGCCTCAAGACCTCGACCGACGACCTCCAAGCCTCGATCTTCAAAGCCTCTTGCTTCAAAACCTCAAGTACTCTGTTCAACGGCGCCCCACAAAACCTGTCTACATGCCCAGTGGGTCAGGCGCGCCAGCATCGAGCAACACAGCAACAAAGATTCGGAGAAATGGGGGCGGCGGGAGCTCGAGGCGGTCACGGTGTGTATGCTGTCTTTTCTGTGCGCCTTGAGAACCTGTTTGATTGACATTGCAGATCATCGCCTGGTCGAATAATCGCCCACCACGTTGCGTTCTAACTTGACGGATGACGCAGAATTGTTCAGTTGTGTGTAGGGCCCTGTCAACACGCCCGGTAGTATTGCAGGGCGTAGCATATGTGTATGAAATATTTATAACTGCAATTCATTATTTTCACCATTCATTCATTGGGAATTGTTTGCAGTCAAGTTATAATTGGATGGTAACTCAGATGGCGGCAATTTCGATGCTCAGCTGGCTGTCACATCAAAGCTGGCTCCAGTGTGAATCTATTGGGTAATGGCCTGGCGGCTAGCCTTCAGAAGGCTGGCTCCAGCTGGAAGTGACATGTATTCGAGAGTTTTCTTCCAGCTCTGGGCCACATTGGCGGTGTATGAGGGGTGTTACCCTTCCCCCAAAGCGCACCCCACTCCAGCGGCACGGTAACCCCCCAAAATTCTTCTCCGCTTCCGTAAAGACGCGCCGCCCCGCCTTTAGGAAATTTGTGTTCGTGTCGTTATGTAATATCGAATCTCTTGCCCATCGGCATACGCATCTCTCAACTAGATTCGAACCTCTGTCTCCCAAATGTGAACCTGCCCAGCCCTCGTCGATTATTGGAAAATCACCCACGCCGTTTACGTCGGACACATGTTCTACGATGGGCGACGGGAGCTGCTGGGATTTCGACTCTTCCAGAGGGCATTATCTGTCCGAAGCGGCATTTTTGTTTCACTCGCCTCATCCAGCTCCGCACAAGAAAACATCGTCCGAACCCAGGCTCAGTCCATATGTATTTTATTATAATTATCAATCCAGCACGCAGTCCGTAAGCAACCAACTAGGATGATCTTTGACTCGCACCACCACCATCAAAACACGCCGACGGCTGCCCCGGCCCCCATCGCCTCCTCGGCGGGCGGGTTTGGCCTCTCCTCAACTACAGATCAACTTGCTGCTCACTACCGTCACTTGGAGTCCCTCCTGGACTCCGCCCTAGCGACTTTGACACTGATCAACGCGACACAATGCACCTCTCACCTGCCACCGTTCACTGTACACACAGTGCAGGTCACCCAGGCACTCAACCACCTCATTACAGCCAACTCCTATGCCCCGACCTTGACCACTTGCACTCCTCCGCGCCCTGACCACACCCATGCACCAACTCCAGCAGCGACACCCAAGCCGGAGGCTGCCACGTACGCTATGATTGCCGATCCCCATCGCTCTCCATCACCGACCACACCCAATCATGACACACTCAAACAACCGCCCCGATCTCCGTCGCCAGCTGCCGTACCTGCGCGGGGCCTCCGAGTCATTGTCCGATTCGACCTGAACGCAACCCACCAGCCCGTCCAACGCGATCCAGAGGATCTTTATTTAGCCATTGAGGAGGCATTGCAGGTCAAAGACAGACCCTTGCACCCCTATCTTGGCGGAGTCCGGTGGACGCAACGCGGGAATCTGGTGCTACACCCGTCAACTATGTGCACTGCATCATACCTCCAGCAGCGGAAGGCTGACATATGGGGGGCCATTTGCCCGCTACTAGACCTTCCCAAGCCATACAAAGTCCCGCCCTTCGAACAGGATGCGGCCTGGCACTCAGTTGTCATTCACGGCGTCCCGAAGTCACCTGATGGGAAACTGGATTCCTACACACTCGATGGCATGAATGCATGGCTTAACATTGCCGGTGCTTTTGTGGGCGGTGTTACAGCCTACTCGATCCTTTGTTGCCCCGAAAATCTCGAAAAACGATGTTCGCTTGCCATTCGGGTGACCTTGTCTGCAGAGACTGACGCACAATGGCTCATCAAAAATGGGGCCTGCTTCTATGGGACCAAGTGCAGAGTCACACAGTATCTTGGGAAACTGCGTGCTGTCACTCCATCCCCCGAGAAGTGATCGGCGGCCTGCCTTTCTATGTTTCCCCCTATGCTTTTACTTTACCCTTCCTCTATTATACTCACATTAATACTTAGCTCAACCACGGTTGAACCGTATGCGGGATTTTCCCCGCTTCGAGCTTCCCTCCAAGGGGTCTCTTAGCTTTGCCGAACTTACAGGATATGTCACGGACAATTTCCGAAGTAGATGATACTATACTGTGCAAGAGGGGTCCCTAACATATCGTACGCGACAAAGGGGAAATAAAATTGATTCAAAAAAAAAAAAAAAAAAAAAAAAAAAAAAAAAAGCAACCAACTACGAAATGCATAAACCCAAACAAGCAATAAATTACCGTAAGCAACGCCTCCCATCCTCTCCTTAAGCAGCAATGACAGTAAAGAACGCCTTACTCTCGCAACTCCTAGTCTCCTACCCTCACCCCTCCCCCCAAAGCGCCCCCCACTCGAGCAACACCGCAAACCAATAGCAATCGTTCTGCGCGTCGGTGAGGACGCGCTCTGCAAAGACGCGCCCGGCTTCTTGGATGCGGCGGGCCTGTGTGTGTTGTGTTGCGTCGACGTGGGGGTTCAAGAACGTCGATTTATCAGAGATTCGGAGATTGATTCCGGTCAGGGATTCGAAGATGCGGTCGAGGCGAGTCCAACAGCAAAAGAAGTGGCATTTCAGAAAGGAAGAAAACCGTCAGTCATCGATGAGAAGACAAAAGGAAGCAAAAACGCACCTCCCCATCATTCGCGCGCGCCCACTCAATCTTGGCCGGCAAATCCGCAAGATCAAGTCTTACGGGGATAAAATGCTCGTACGGGATGAGCCACGGTGTGAAGAACTCAGAAAAGGCAGTGGACTGTGCGAGGGTGGTCAGTCAGTTACTACTCATCACTATTCTTCCGTGACCAAGCGTGTTACGCTGCGACCTTGGAAGAAAATTTCCAACGGGCGACATCGCATATGCATATGCAAGAAAGCCAGAAAACAAGGATGAAACGGAGGATCGGCGCAAAGGATGAGACGGAGACATAAACACACACCTTAAACACCAACCCCCCACTCCTCATCAATCCCAAATACTTCCCAGAGAATGTATTCCCATCAACGTCGAGGAGGTACTTGTACTGGTACGCCTCCTCGGGCGGGGCCTTGTTCCTGATGATGTTGTATGCGGACTTGATCGGCTCGGCGTCGCAGTCGTCTGTGAGTGCGGGAGTTAGCAAGCAGACTTCCTTAAGTCAAAGATGCCTCCGATGCAGAGGAATGAAAGAGAGCGAGAAAGAACGTAAACCTGAACGCACCGGTACAATACCAGTTATGCCAGTGCGTGATCTTCACATCAAACAACCCCTTCTCCCGATTCTCGGGGAGCGCAGCGAAGTCCATAAGGCGGAAGCGCGGGAAGGAACGGTAGTTGGTGCCGCGGATGTGGCCGCCGTTGGATTTGCCGCGCCAGTCTGTCGGTCTGTTAGTAGTAGGTTCATATCATAGTGCTGATGCCGTGTGCAGCTCGAACGCATGCCCCTCCTCCCAAGAAGAGACAGGAAGGAGGAGGGAGGGAGGGAGGGAGAGAACGAAGATGAAGATAAAGATGAAGAAAAAGGAGGCAATACGTACACAACACCTCCTTCTTATCCTCCCATGTCACATTATTGGGATACTCAAATTTACCCGCCCACCACGAGTCGCGGTAGTAGAACTGAAAAAAAGAAAATGCGTCAGTGTGGGCAACATTGATTTCCCTCCGCCTGCTCTCTTTGGTGCCGCCTCCCTCCGCTTTCCTTTAGAGGGTGGGAAGGTCGAGTTTCGGCGCGAAAACAAAAAGAAAGAAAAGCAAAGAACGAAGAAAACGACTCACCTCCCCGGGCACCAACACATCCGCGAAACACGACCCCCCACCTTCCGCCACTGTCGACGCGTCCGCGAGCTTGGTCATGCTGAGCACGGGGACGAGGTCGGTTGTGAATTCCGCTGAGGCAGCGGAGAGGAGGACTAGAAAAAAGAAAATCAATATTAGCTTGCAACATGAACAGGCGAAGAGATAGGAAGATACATAGATCGAGCGAGTGAAATAAAGACTCTACTCACAGCTAACATCCTCCCTCTCACCCACCCCACTCGGGGGACGACACACTTTATCCCTGCCGCTCGCGGTGTCAGCGAAGAACGTGTTTGTGCGTGGTGGAGAGAGGGCGAAGGGGGTTGGGGAGGTGAGAGTTAGGGCGCTTGAGAGCGCTGAGTCGTCCTCGAAAAGGGGGCCCACGTCAAACACGACGCGCGGCTCGTCACGCCCGTTTATGAGGACGGTCATGGGTGGGAGGAAGGCTGCGAACTGCCGAAAAAAAAGAAAAAGGAAGCGAGTGGGAAGGAAAAAATGAAATGAAACGAGGAGCATGAAAATCAGCACCGACAAACCAAGAACGAAAGACAACGCAACGCACCTTATTGATCGTCCTCACCCAATCTCCATCGAAATACGTCCGGTGTTCAGGTATATGGGCTTCCCCATCGCGGACGGCGAGCGCGGCGATGCCGTGCGGGTAGCCGTCAGACATGAGCTGGCGCATATCAGCTCTACCACACTCAAAGAACGAATGCACCCCACGTACCCTCTGCTCCGCCTTCTTCACCCGCTCTCTAAACCATCCCCTCCCTTCCATCCCACTCTTCCTGCCACTCTCTTTCTGCCTCTGCGCAGCAACCCCCATCTCGACCCTCCAAAACGGCGCAAAGTCGCGCCACACGCCCTCATAACTCCCCACCAGACACTTATGTTCTTGCGCATAAGAGAAAAAGGCGTCAAACCCGGTGGGCGGGGGCCGTGAGTTACGGCGGATGTAGTAAGCGCGGGCGGAGGGGAGGGTGGAGGGTTGGAGGGAGAGGAGGGAATTGATCGAGGATTCGGTGTAGGAGGCGAGCTCGTCGTCGGTGCAGTGATGCGAGGATAGGTGTGAAGACGAGGAGTCGGAAGACGAGGACCCGGGATGCCCACGACCCCCACCCAGTCCATTCCCCGCCCCCGGGCGGAGGAGGACGCGAATACCCCGCGAGCAGTTCAGGGATGGGGAGCCCCACGGACGGCCCGAAGTACACATAGGCCGTGAGGAAGGCAAGGAGGAGGAGTAGAAAGCAGAGGCGACGTTGGGGACGGCGGGCGCCATATGTTGCTGAGGCCGACGGATGGGTGGGAGAGGTGGTGAGTAGGGATCCCCACCGTATCCGTATATACGGTAATACGGATACGGTTATACGGGTACCGTAACCGTACCGTATGAACCCCTTCGAGGCTCTATACGGTTACGGTTGGCCACCTGCCGTAACCGTAACTAACCGTAAACATACGGTCCGTATACGGTAACTTACGACCGTAAATTTGCCAACATGGTTCGAATTTGAACCCATCGGCCGGCCGGAGCCGAAACACGCGATGAGGCTCCCTGCTATGCCGGCTGATTTGGCAGAACATAAAATATTACTTCTCGGATCAAATTACCTTTTGTGGGCGGCCGAGGTGCGGAATGGCTACTCGGCTCGACTTCGGCATCCATTTTAGGCAGCTGTCAAACTGTCAAACACAGTGGTTGAAGCACCGCATTCTCTCGGACGCTGTGCTTCACCGGTCCCTCTGAAATGTTGAAGACCAACAAAGATCACTCAAATACACGTCCATAATTAATCTTTCCTTTCCTTTTGTTGCGTACGCCGGCAATCGAGTGTGATATCATGTCAATGCAAGGTAATTTTTATCTCTGGATGTACAAATTGAGGATCGTGAGTTTGACCAGGTTCTCCAAGAGGTGCAGGAGGCGGAAATACCTGTTATCTATCTTCCTTTCAATTTTATTTCATTCTATATGACCGTATACGGTCGTAATGTCCGTAAATGCACCGTACCGTAACCGTAAGAGGCCTCGGAAGCATCGTTACGGTTACGGTTACGCTAGGTTAGCACCCGTAAATAGCCGTAATCCTTACGGTCGTAACCGTATACGGTACGGTGGGGATCCCTAGTGGTGAGAGCGAGAATGGATTTGGGTCCAAGATATGATGGTGCCATTAGTGGCTTTCTTTCGGGGTGAGAGGGGTTGTTGAAATTGAAGTTAGAAAAAGAATGGACCGACTAGCGGGCCGACACAGTCTTCGTCGTACTAACAAGTCACAACACCGCTGTGGGATCCCCATCATGATAGCCGGCAAATTAGCTCTACACCGGAGATGGGAGCGAAGGAGAGATTGGCTATGCGCCCAAAATCTGCACGTAAATTGTCCGAGATAAATTTCTCTTGAAATGCGTATCCCCTATGGCACACAGGGGGGTTTTATTATTTTATTTTATTTTTATTACGCGCAACGCCCCAAGACAACCGTACCGGTTCCGACGCCAAGTGTAACGCGGGAATAGCAACCACTGAACGTTGAACAGGGAACCATTTTCTCTGCAGGGATGTGCGCCGCCGTCGTATTCAAGGCAAAAAAAGACCGGTTTGACAAAGGCGGATGCGCAATAAAATAGAATCCACTTGGAACTTGGAACTGTACCACCTCGAACCAAATCTCGTTGCCGCGTCCAGCTCTCCTAAAAACGTTCATAAGACCCGAGATATGCTCTTACCCTGCCTTCATAAAAAAGCCCGACCAAGAAAAAAACACCTATGCCTGCAATATATGCCTCACGGAGGAGTTGAACCCCCCGGCCCACTCAGTAGTATTTTTGACACAGCCATCACGAATTAGAAGTGGGTGATCACCACGATCGACGAGGGCTTGGTGCTCCTCCGTCTCAAATTCAATAATCGGACTCTTCCGGCTTTGAGCCTATCCCCTTGCCTTTGTTTTTTTTTCGTGGGGGCGGGGGCTGTTCCAGCCATTCCAGCCATCTAATTGTTTCATCTAGACTCGTCACCAGTCTGCCCAGAGACGGCAAAATCTTCGTGCAAAAGCACGTTGTACGGCATAGTGCTTGCACTAAGTTTTGCCGTCATTGGCAGACTGGTGACGAGTCTATGTTTCATCAACCGGTGGATTTCGAACCCTAAATATGCTCGCTGATTCGCTTCTCAGCCTGAAAGAAGCAAAAGACGGGAAAAACAGAAGCAGGTAAAATTTTCAACAATTTGGCTAGTGCCCTCGGGAATTGAACCCCAGTACCCAGTTCATCCTTTCAGTACAGACGCCCATACATGAGAGGTGGGTGATCACCAAGATCAACAGGGGCTTTTTTACTTCAACCCCTACTTGCACCGAGATTAACAAGGGCTTATCCTCCTCGACCCTGGCACCGCAATGCATTCCGCTCGGGGACGCTTCGAAGATCCGAGGTCCCCACATTCTTTGTTGTATTGCAGGATCGAACTGAGATTGCTTCAAGACACAAAAGATTTACATCGAACACTTCCCTGTGATTGAAGTATAAACAAGTTCCACCCCAGGGAGAACAAAAAATGGGATCCGCCATCGTCGTGCCACTGCCCTCGGGAGGAGTCGAACCTCCACCCCACTTACATCACCGCAATGAGAAACTATTGGAGATAGGTGATCACCACGATCGACGAGGGCTTGTTCCTTCCTCAATGATGACTGAATAAATGAGATTCTTTTGAGGGACCCAGGCGTGCAACTTGCTCTTCCCTCGCTCTTCCGACAGGTTATAAATCTGTTCATTGGCACAACGAGCACGAATAGAAAAACCGAGTACACACAGAAAGAAAAGAAAAACCGCAGCGTGTATGAATGTCCTCGGGAGCAGTCGAACCTCGATGGCCCACTTGTATACACAGACGAAGAGTAATGTGGTTTTACATGGGTGATCACCACGACTGACGAAGGCTTGTTTGAAGTAGATCGAATATCCTGACAGGTGAAAGATTTTGCAGGATGGGATCACTACGACATTTTCGTCGCGGACGATTGATCCATTCTGGACACCCGACAACACAGCGGTGGAAGTTATGGTGACTTCGTATGTGTGGAACGCTGTCCAACGGTCTGCTCAGCTTATTTGATACGACTGGAGTGGCACCGTGCTAAACACAAGCGCCCACGATTTTTCCGTCCCAATCCGAAATCAATAACTCGTCGATTTCGGCGACTCTGGGTTGGATTAGATTCTTTCCGCCGGCGAAAATGCGACAAATGTGTGGATGCTTCTCAATCTCACCTCGGGTGAACAATAAGACCACGAATGAACAACATGTGCGCAATTCGTTGTGATGGATCAATCGTTTAAGCTGAAACTCGTCTCTCCCGTTCGCACCTGCCTCACTCCCAGATGCCGCAATTGTTGACCCTCCCATATCAATCAATTCGACTGAGGATTTCACCTTCACCTTTTTCTGCTCTCGGCAGTATAGCCCCGTGGACATCGTTGGATCACCGGGCAGGCACAGTCGGCGGGGTTACCATCCAATGGGGTTCATCTGGTGCCCGGAATCGATCGGACCCGAGAGTCGTGCGCCCACTGCATTACTTGGCCGGGTATTGAAGTAACTGCTTTGCAGTAAAATTCCTCCTGAGCGAGAAATTGTCGATCAACACAAGCCCCGATCCAGCCGATTTCGTTCTGCGATCTCTTTGGAACAACACGCATTCGTCGTGAGACCAAGGTGAATAAATGTCAGATAACTCTTGTATGAATACAAAATATATCTTCCTTTCCAATTATGTAGCATTGGACATCGTTTCCTACACTTGAGTGTATGCTCGTTCTGTAAAACTCTCGCACCGCCGATGAGCGGAAGTAATTCCCTGCCAAAAACATAAACGTTTCCAATTTCCCCGATCCTCGTAGTTTCCAGATCTTGGATGCTCCGTGATTATATGTTCCTCGTCGTTGGCTATCTCGTATTTGAGGCGGGCCCGGCTCACGGACCGGATGTGGGACCACGCTCACGTGAGCTCAGATTGGCGCATTGACGCGTTTAGTTCGCGTGCTGAAGTTCTCTAGGATCTATATTTGGCACCAAATACGCGTTTATCGTGAATGGTCCAGATAGAAGAGGAGTCGGAATACAAATTCACCGTTTGGATCTCATACAGGCGATAGCGTAGCAACAGAGTCATCCTTCTGGTCGTTGTGTACCTCTCGCTCAAAATGTACAAAAATTCCTAGAGACAGTTAAAAGGAAGAAAAATGAAATATTGAATACGTCAATCACCGTCTTGCGTCGGGGACGGAAACTCTGCGTTTGGTGCTCTCGGCGAGAGCGGTCTACGGGGTGGTCGTGGCGTGAATTGTAGCGCGCCCTGATCCTCGGGGTTTTGAATAATATCTGTGAGCCATCCTCCATGGGTCGTACTGAATCTTTTAGCGCCATTTTTGGCTTCACCCGCTGTTCGGAGATTGAGAATTCTACGGAGAGGTTTAGCAAATCGGTGCATCAAGATTGAGTTGAGTGAAAACTGACAGTCTGCAGCAAAGCACGCTGGAGATTTGAATGCTCATGGGTGCATTAACGGCTTGAATGAGCTCGTTTCCTTGACTTGAGAAGCAGTGAATAATGCACGCGGAATTTCTGTGCAGGAATGAACACACATGAAGAAAATCACATTCAATCTGGACATTGTGTTTCAGTCGATTTTCTCAGCTAACAAAAAATTGGCTCACAAATTCAACGAAGTGATCGCAAAAAAGTAGAAAAGCCCGTCCCTGACTATACATTTCATCAAGGAAGATGATCCCCCACGGCGATTGTGGTCCATAACTTTGTACAGAGTCAGAGCGGTCATGATCATATCGAATGCCCTGATCTTTGAGCTGGGTAGTTTCGTAGGTGGAGACTCAGCGGCTCACATTGGTGAAGCGAAAAATGCGATAATGAATTTGGGCCCCGCGATGGATGCCTTTCCGGTTACTTTTAGCCGTGTCAGATCTGAAGGCCGTAATGTATGGAGTTACACGTACCAATACACGGGCCGGGCCAAGATGGGAGCCTTGTGTCTAAAAATGCTTAGCATCTGACAGGGTCTATGCATGCAACATGCAAGTCGCGGTCCACTTACAGTCAAAAGCTAGGATGGGGACAGCTATCATGACGCCGAGAAACCCGGCAATGAGCACGATGAGGAATACTCCAATCTTCTTGCTCGATCCATATAGAGCGTATACGCTGAATATTTAGCATTGGTCGGTCGAGATGTAGAAGAAGGCGGAAAGAACCTCACCGTACAGCAAGAACTGGGGTTCTTAGTGCTTAGCTCTCTCCCGTCCGTGCAGGTGCTGAATTTGGAGGCTCACCCAGTTCAACAGAGAGATCTATGAGAACGGCTATACCGGGCAGGATACGAACATAGCGCGCGCAGGATCTATCCAGAGCCTTTTAAGTTGCGGGCAAATTTTCAAAGACCCAGAACTCACGATTCGCTCCAGTTCGCAAAAAACCCTTTTCCGAGAAATAACTCGTCAACCCCAATTGAAAAAAATCTCGATACGGGATACGTACACACCCCCGTGACTGAAGGGAGAACAAATATCAGGTGCTGGCGAATAGTAACCTTCGGAGTGGCTTACCAACGAGCACCGCCAGCGTATAGTATCGCACCAGGCAGTATAAAATTTTGATAGGACTCCAACCCGCTTCCGGTTTCCAGATGGTTCGCCACTAAAGACGAGGGTGTCGATGTGATGTATTTCGCTGGGGGAAGGGAAATACACACCTCTTTAGGAAGGCAAGAAAGCCAGTCCCATACTAAAATTGACGTAGTACCTGAGATCCCTGAGTGTGGAAGCCTTTGAAGCTTTGAGAAAAAGCTTACAGGCGATGTAAGTCTGGTTGTTGTAAGAGATCAGCAAGATCCAGTCAACGATGCGATTGGAGTTTCACCTGCACAACATTCACAACATGAAGGAATTCGGAATCTTCGGACATGTGGTGGTGGGGGAAAGCAAGAAGCTAGGCGTTATTGCGCCCGTTCAAATCGTCTTTTTATCGGCGCGGCAAGAACCCGGGCTCCGCAAATCTCCATAGGATCCGGAGATGAAAATAAAATGAAAGGAGAATGTCAATGTCGCCTGGATGCGGCGTCTCGTATAGCCGTAATTACTCGATAGAGTGATGAGGCCCCCGGTCACTCTTTATAAGGATTGTCGGCCGTAGAGTATCAACGTCAAAAAAGGCCGTCGCGGGTCGCAATAAATGCTAAAACAGCCGAGCTTGGTCGGGTGTGACGGCCGCCCGTAAGCGGGAACGATTCCGCCCCGTCATAGCCTTTGACACAAGAGAGTTGCGAGACGGGTACGGGACGGCAAGGATACCGTTCGTTCAAGCAGGCATTCACTCGGTTGCATTTACCGATTCAATTTGAGACTCAAAGTTCTCACCGAGAGCCGCATACCCAAATTGTTTTCCTGTTTCAAACATTAATGTCGTCGGGGTGTTCAAAACGACGTGACAGTGTCTTTTCTACCTGAAGGGAGCATACCAGGTACTGTGACAATTTTAAAATGCCACCAACATCATTGTCTCGCCTCGCACAATACAGGTTCCGCCGTCCCTTCATTTCGCGGGCAACTGCCGTCTTCTGTGCCGTCTCGTACCGTCGAAGGAGACGACAATTCAGAATGGCGGCCGTGTTTCTGACGGTCCGTAACCGTCGTTCGGCCGAGATTTTACGGCCGTCGCCGTTTAAGGGACGGTGTGCAGCCCTAACCGCCACGGCTTGCGAAGTCAAATTTTTGTATGTAAAATCGCAATTTTTGCCCCGGAATCTTGGTCAATAATAGAGTAAATCAAAGACCTGGGCCCAAATTCATAGAGTAAATCGCCCTTTTTTCTCCCCGAAAATCCGACTATCCTTATAGGGAGTGACCTAAAACATGCGAGGTACGAGCAAGCCGTTGAAGTGTCTAGGAGAGACTAGGAGTGACCGGGGGCCTGAATGACGGGCGTTCAAAATGACCGCGGCAAGGCAACAAATCTTGACTTGGTTCCATTCGTTCTGTCATTCTCTCGTAGACAGACGCTATAACAGAAAGCATGTTGTATCGCCCGAATCATACCATAATCGGAGGTCTTTTCTTGAGCCACGTGCATTTTTCAGGGGTCAAGCTCAGTTCTCATATTTGTAGGTGCTTGTGGATCGTTCGATTCGTTTTCCGTGGATCACTCAAAGAATCTGTGGAGACTTGAGTCTTCTCTAACGGTAAAATGGGTAAGGGTCATTCCGGGCCGTCGAGTTTTCAGCATTTTGATTGTGTATTTGCAGGAAGTAAATCATCCAACCTGCCAGCAAACCTTTCAATTTTGCCCCCGCTGGGCGAGCTCCGCCGTCGTGAGCACAACATGCATCAGTGAGAGACGTGGAAAGTCGCTTGAAGCCCGGGTGGGAGCAATAAAACTTACGGCACTCGCAATTTATTGTCATACATACTAGTACTTGCGTCGCCTAACAGATAGTGTCGCCAGAACATGCAAGGTACAGCATATATATTGTAGCGTCTGTCTACGAGATTGCACTTTCCCCCCACCTTTCTGCTCTTTCCCTCATCCTCAGAATATCCATGCCAGTCATCTCCCGTGGAGAGGTATCGTACATTACAGGTGCTGCATCTGGTGAGTTCCCAATACTCTCTATAACACTTAGCATCTCATCCGACTCTATCAGGAATTGGTCGCGCTCTGGCTACCATGCTCGTCAGCCAAGGGTGCGTTTGTTGACTCTCATACCTGCGATTTCCTCACTTTCTCACAGCGGGCTCGTAATCATCGCGGACCTCAACGCCGAAGCTGGATCCAAATTCGCTTTAGAACTGAACGAGAAGACGGGGAGCATGTGAGAGCCTTAAGTAGCGCTTAGACGATTTTAACGCGCCATGCCAAACCAGTGTCGCTATGTCAGTCAAGGTAGACACCACCATTTGGGAGGACCAAATGGCCGCGTTCCAACAGGCAACGAATGCCTTCAGGAGAATTGACTATGGTGCGTTTAGCCCGGACACAATTCGGTAATTGACACATAATCCCACCTAGTTTTTGCCAACGCCGGAATCGCCGAGCACCCATGGCTGCTTCCGTTTGACCCCGAGACGGCGGCCTCAAGACCGATGGTTAAACCGGATCTCGCCACATTGGATATTAATTTGACTGGCCAGCTATACACTGCCGCTCTAGCGCTCCAGACATTCGAGCGGCAGGAGATCGGGCCTTCTGGCTTTCGTGGCAAGTTGATTCTGACGGCCTCGGTGTTTGGATATTATCCATCCAGAGCGATGCCGCTCTACGCTGCATCCAAGGCCGGGATTATTAATTTTATGCGCTCTGCCGCGCAATATTATGCCAACAAGAATATCACCGTCAACGCGAGTGCGCAATTTCTTCGTTTTTTCACATCCGTTGCCTTACGCCAAAGTCTGTCTTCAAGTTGCGCCAAATTTGGTTGGTAAATTACTTCGTGTGCCTGAGTATAGTTTGGGGTACTCACTGTGTTTTTATAGACACTTCAATCGCTCCGGATGTTTTATTTATTCCGTTCCGAGAACGCAAGCTACTGTCAGACATGCAGTTAGTCCTCGATCAGTTCCAGGTATTTGTATTCCTATCCAGAGATGCAGAAATTCTTACCCCTGGCTCTTCTAGAAATGTTTGGGGGAAAGCACTATCAGCGGCCACGCTCTGTCGATCAGTCAAGATAATGTGTGGACTCATCCGCCGGATACGCGCATGTTTGAAGAAAACGACCCAGCGTGCGATCTAATTAGCGTGGAGCTATTTAAACTATTCGGAGACGGTACTGCTTAATCGGTTTATGTGCTGCTCTCCGATTAAAACGACGAAGGGAATGATTAGAACCGTTCGGAACTTCAATTGTCACAAGTTCAATATCAACATCTCACATCATCCCAACAAGACATTATTCTTTTTTCAACACGATAGAAAACATTGAAATGATTGCACTACAGCTGAGGTCGAATCGATTTGTGCACAGCACAATTAGGTTCGGGCCTGCAGAGCGTATAGCGGATATCGCAGAGAATGCTGGCCCAGAGAATCAAATGCTGTGGCTGTTTTCCAACTAACTGCAAAACCCTAGAGCGCTTTTGAAAAAACTTCCTCACCTCCACCTGTCAATCAATTACCTTTTCCGGTAGTTTTGCTCCACTTTCTACGGCTGTCCGCTGCAGGCTACGCCCAAGCGACGTCAAGTGGAGCTTGTGAGATTTCTTTGAAAGTGCTCTAGGGTTTTGCAGGTAGCTGTCAGATCGCGTGAACTGAGAAAACAAACGACACTCAAACAAAAATTTAATCAAATCGCAGTAGCTCGAACCTGCCGCCAGTCATCAACTTTACAACACGAAAGAAACAATGTATACTTCTCCAAGGACGAGCGAAACTTGGAGGTGTAGCAAGGGTCCCACCCGGAGGCGACATCCAAGAGGTGTTCGATCTCTGGATGGCGGAATTTGATCTGGCCACGCGAGGTGGCGTTGATGGATGCCGGCATCGTCGGTTTGAGGCACAATCCTAGCACAATAGAGAGTTTGCGCAGCAGCCATTCGAGCCATCTGATGGCATTTTTTACGTGCGCAGTGAATGGCTCCACAGCCAAAAAATGACGTCAATGGCTCTGAATGGCTCTGTGGAGCCATTCACCTGCCAATTTTGCGCACGACCCGAAAGCCATCAAATGGCTCCAATGGCTGTTGCGCAAACAGGCTAATATCCATAGCTCTCGTTCTTGACTACAGGTTAGCATATTAGAGAAACTTGAATGCTTGTTTAAGCACATTTGGAAGTGCACGGAAGTGGGTGGTTAATTGCAACATTTGTGAGTGTTGATGGCCGAGCTGATGCCGCTTACACATACCCGCCTTATTTAGGGGGGGCCCCCGTGGGACTTTTTCCATGATCCAGAGATCGAACACCTCTTGGCGACATCAGTGGGAACAGCGCCGATGGGCCTGTCGCAGAGTCGGAAAACTACCTGCTCAGCGGACAGACCGTCCTCCGGATCCTCTTTCCAGCATTCACTGCATTCAGCCCCCAATAGCCGAGGCCGTGGGTAGCTTTGGCTACATAATGGCTATGCGGGGCTATGCCGTCGGCTAGGCTTAGCCACAGCTACACGCCTGTCGCTAGCTTCGGCGAGGCCGGGCTAGGTAGCGGACGGGTAGCTGCGGCTAGCTCGTGGCTAGGTGCCGCTAGGGGCTCGGCTAGGCGGCTCGCCGCAGCTAGCCATGCCGGCTTAGCCGCTTGCGGCTAGGGGGGCTTGAGGCTATATGGGCTCTGAATGCAGTGATTCCTGCATGAGATTCCACATCTCATCCGGTATGCTAGATGGGCGCTCGCCTTGCATGGCATGATACATGATGGCCACGTCTGCAGAGACTTCGTGAAACGGAAGACTGCCGGTGAATATCTGCGCCATGTTAGAAAAACCAGTGTGTCTCGGACAAACCCCGAAACGGACGCAGGAAGACGCATGCGGCGGGCCTGTGGGTTGCGTGTGTGTTGAAGTGGGAGTTCAAGAGCGTCGATTTATCGGGGATTCGGAGTTCGATTTTGGTCAAAGATTCCAAGTTGCGGTCGAGGCGAATCCAACAGCAAAAGAAGTGACATTTCGAATAGAAGAAAACCGTCAGTCATCGATGAAAAGTGGGATAAAAAGGAACCAATGCACCTCCTCATCATTGGCCCGCGCCTCAATCTTGGCCGACAAATCCGCAATATTGAGTCTTACGGGGATAAAACGCTCGTACGGGACGAGCCACGGCGTGAAAATTAAATAAACCGAGATAGCAGGACAAGACTCACCCGTATAATGCCACTCATGCCACTGCGTAATCCTCACATCCATCAACCCCTTCTCACGGTTCTCCGGGAGGGCAGCGAGGTCCATGAGGCGGAAAGGAGCGGTAGTTGGTGCCGCCGCTGTTGGATTTGCCGCGCCACTCTGTCGGTCTGTTAGTAATAGGCTCATATTATAGTGCATGATGCCGTGTGCAGCTCGAACGAACGCCCCTCCTCCTTAGAAAAGCAAAGGAGGAGGAGGGAGGGAGGGGAGAGAGAACGAAGATGAAGATGAAGAAAAAGGAAGCAACACGCACACAGAACCTCCTTCTTGTCCTCTCATGTCACAATATGTTTTGTATTCCGGTGCCCGGATACCTAAGGGTGAGCTCGCTAATACAGAGTTTGTTTTGCAGCTGCAGATTCCAAATATTTACAACTAATCCTCATTAAATACATACTCTCTATCTATACCATAGGTAACTAATTCAAAGCCAAATGCAGCCCTATGTGCAGTGTCATACTCCAGCATTTTCATTGATTCAGTAGTGAGTTTTTGAAGCTGGGCCCACGCAAAAGATATCTGGAAAGCTATACCACAGTGTTTTGACTCAGCCTGACTTGCAGTAAAAAAACGACGAACAAAATTTCTGAACAGCTGTGCACCTGTCATGGCCTTCCCGTCGCCTGTCCCGTACCATCAGTAAATTTTTGAATCACTTCACAGGCTGTTGGGCCACGGTCCGTGCCTGTCACTCACCCGTCGAATTGACGGCCGTGCTGTCACGGGCATGGCGAACAGTCCTAAATTGACAAGACAGGCCACCGCTCTGCTCCGGCAATGGATATAGAAGAAATGGATATTTTGGTTGACGCAAAATTTATTCCGATTCCACATACATCTCGCAAATGATAGGAATAGTTCGGTGGGTGTTAGAATTTTACTTGCCAGAACTTGTGTTTGGAAGTTTGAAAGCCGCCAATCCAGATTGGTGCCACACACCATGATGAGCTTTTCAAAAAGGAAGAAGTGCTTGGGGAATGTGGAATGTGAAATGTGCAGCAAATGGTGTGCCAAGGTCGAAAGAAATTGGAAAATGGTAGTAATGGGAACAAAGACTCATGTGAGAGGTAGTGATACTGAATGCACTACGTGGAAAGAATGAGATAGATCATAAATGCCAAAGAACCATTTGTAACCGGAATTGACCGTAGAAAGAAAACAAATTTGAGCGATGGCTGACACAGAATCACCCAAAGCTCCCTGCGCACGAGCACACAGAACAGACGGTGGCACCACAGCAGCATACCGAAGCATTAAGAGATCTCCCAGAAAAAATCAACGTAAGTCGAGTGAATTTGAGGACAGCGATTTAAGACCAGAGAAACATTGAGGATGATTAATGGTGCGTGAAAATTGTCCAGCCAGTGTGGAGGAAGGTTGTCATATTCATGCTTGGAATATCCGCAGTAGTGGCGCAAGGATCTTTGTTCAATAGAAATAAGCTGCGGCACAGGCAGCAGTTGCTGCAAACAACTGCGGCCCATTAAAATCAGTACTGAACCTGGAGGGTCAGCTGAATAGTTTTTGTGCTGTGTGGACTGCGGCAAAGTTGCACGCTGAGTACATGGGACTGAAGCACCTACATTTTGGCCAGCACCATGGACATGGGGACTGGAAACCCGTGCCAAACAAACTTCTGTTTGTCATTTGTTTATTTTTTTCGGGAGAACGGTGCAGCCTTCCACAGTGACTCTAAAAATACAAACTAAATTGTAGGCTCGAGGTAATGTCCCGCACCAAATTTTGAAATTTGGCGCAGGAAAGGTGAAATGGGGGGGCGGTGAAATGGCTGAGCAATGGCTGTGAAAGTCAAAAGGAAATTATTTGCGGATGCACAAGAGCGAAAATAAATAATCTAGCTGGGACATTACCAGCGGAATGTAAAACTGAACACTTCCTGCACTGGGAGTGTGGTCAGAAAGTTGACCGATGAGGCTACAGCGACTTCCCATCAGTAGGCGGACATCAAATCCCTTTACGTTGCTCGTCCCCAAATGGACAGCAGCAGCTGCTATCCGTTGCGTCCCGTCAGGAACGAACTACGCGGTATGCGCCCTGCTGGAAATGAAACGGCCGTCTTGTTAAACACAGAAAATCGAGGATGGAAGGGGTTAACTCAAGAGGACGAACAGAGAGAATGCAAAAATAGGATTAATTTATGGAGAAACAGCACAGCCGATGGGCCATTTCGTTAAAGAACGGTTGAAATTGTTCGTGGATATCAATCTCCGAAATGAACTGCCATGGATTTCGGCTGCCGCGCAGCGGCAGCACCAGCGTGGGAGTCAACTCGTGACTTAGCACACATAAGGCCAAGCCGCGGTTTTGCACGTGACGCGCAAATCGGATCGCCTGGATAGAATCGGGGGAGCAAGCTCCCCCAATGATTCGGATACTCAAATTTACCCGCCCACCATGAGTCGCGGTAGTAGAACTGAAAACAAAAACAAAAACGTGTCGGCGTGGGGAACACTGATTTCCATCCACCTGCTCTCTTTGGTGCCGCTTCCCTCCGCTTTATTTTAGAGGGAAGGAAGGTCGCATTTCGGTGCGAGAACAAAAAGAAAGAACAACAAGGAAGGAAGAAACCGACTCACCTCTCCCAACATATCCGCGAAACACGACCCCCCCTACCCTCCGCCACCCTCAACGCGCCCGCGAGCTTGGCCATGCTGAGCACGGGGACGAGGTCGGTTGTGAATTCCGCTGAGGCGGCGGAGAGGAGGACTAGAAAAAAGAAAGAAAAAAATAGAATCAATATTAGCTTGAAACATGAACAGCCTGGCGGAGAGATAGGAAGATACATAGATAGAGCGAGTGAAAGAAAGACGCTACTTACAGCTAGCATCCTCCATCTCAGCGGAGAAGGACACACTTTATTCCTCCCGCTCGCGGTCTCAGCGAAGAACGCGTTTGTTTCTGCGCGGAGGGGAGAGGGCGAAGGGGGTTGGGTAGGTGAGAGTTAGGGCGCTTGAGAGCGCCGAGTCGTCCTCGAAAAGCAGACCCATGTCAAACACGACGCATGGCTCGCCGCGGCCGTTGATGAGGACGGTCATGGGCGGAAGGGAGGCTGCGGCCTGGTGTGCGGAGCGCAAATTCAGCAGCAGCACAAGGAGAGAGAGAGGCAAAAAAACGCACTTTCTTAATCGTCTTCTCCCAATCTCCATCGAAATCCGACGCCGGGTATACTGGCTTGTGCGCCTTTTCGAGGATGTCGTACACGGCGATACCGTGTGAATCGCCTTCGTACCTCAGTCGCTGGTCCACCTCCTTCACCCGTTCTCTAAACAATCCCCCGCCCTCCATCCCACCACTCTCTCCCCACCAGACACTTATGTTTTTGTGCATAAGAGAAAAAGGTGTCGAACCCAGTGGGTAGGGGCCGAGAGCTGCGGTGGGTGTAGTAAGCGCGGACGCAGGGGAGGTGGGTGGGTTGGAAGGAGAGGAGAGGAGGGCGGAGATGGAGGAGTTAGAGTGGGAGGTGAGAGAGACGAGCTCGTCGTCGATGTAGAGGTGAGAAGAGGAGAGGACGAAGACGAAGGCAGCCCATCGACAGGCGGCGGCTTCCCCGGTATCGGGGTGCCGTGTTGGTGCTCACCGCCACTCCCATGCGCAGGTGGGGGCGCATTCCCGGCCCCAGGCTGCCCCCACGGCTCTCACCCAGTCTGTCTCCCGTCTCCGGTTGGAGGACGCGAATACCCCGCGAGCCGTGCAGAGATGGGAAGCCCCACGGAAGGCCCAAAGTATACGCACGTCGCGAAGAAGGTAAGGAGGAGGAGGAGAAAGCGGAGGCGGCGTTGAGGGCGGCAGGCGCCATCTGTCGATAAGGCCGACGGATGGATAGGAGAGGTGCGGGCGATCGCGGATTTCGGGCTAGGGGTTGTTGAAATTGAGGTTAGAGTTGAAAGAATGAATGGACCGAGCCTTCGTCGCCGTCAATGCTCATGGGCTTTGGCAACGTACAAGACATCCCCATTATGATAGCCGGCGAATTAACTCCACACCGGAAATGGGAGCGAAGGAGAGATTGGCTCTGCGCCCAGATTCTGCTCGTGGATTGACTGGGATAAGTGTCTCTTGCAATGTGCATCCCCTACGGCACCGACAGTTATTTATTTATGTATCCAATGTTACACTTCGGGATGTGCAACGACAACCGTGCCGTTCCCACGCCAAGTTTAAGGGAGGAATATTAATTAACAACTATTGTACGTTGAGCGTTCGACAGGGAACTATTTTCTCTGCAGGGACGTGCGCCCCGTCGTACTCAAGGCACCGGTTTGGCAGCAGCGGATCCGCATTTAGATAGATAAAAGTAAAAAATCTACATGGAACTTGGAACTGTACCACCTCGAACCAAGTCTCTATGCGGCATCCTGCCGCGGCTCTCTTAAAAACACGAACAAGACTCGAGAGTATGCGTCTACTCTGCCTGTACAAAAAAAGCCCAGCAAAAAAGGCAACTATTGTGCCCGCACTATATGCTCCGCGGAGGAGTCGAACCCGAGATGGATGATCACCACGATCGACCAGGGCTTGGTTTTCCTCCGTCCCAAGGCAAAAAAATCGGGCTCATCCGGCTTTGGGTCTCCTTGCGTTTTTTCTTTCTTTCTTGGGGAGGGGTTGTTCCCGCCTTTTCAACCATCTCGTCAGCCAGCGGACTTCGAACCCAAGTCTGCTCTGAGTCACTGATCCCCTTCTCAGGTTAGGGGAAGCAAAAGGATAAGAAAGTTAAAAGCAAGGGATTTTTTCAAGAATTCAACCCGTGCCCTCGGGGGAGTCGAACTGAAAGGATAAACTTGGTATTGGGGTTACCCCAATACCCAGTTTATCCATTCAGTACAGACGCCGATACGTGAGAGGTAGGTGAGCACTAAGATTAACAAGGAATTTTCACTTCAACCGCTACTTGGTGTGCAAAAAAATCGGTTGAAAAATTGGAATAAACAAAAAACCTCGCGGACGAGTTGGTTATGCACTCGAAAGATTCGAGCCCTGCTAATTGCTTGCCCTTGGTGTCGCGCGCTGCTACTTGCACCGAGATTAACGAGGGCTTATCCTACTCAAATCTGGCCCCGCAATGCATTCCGCTTGCGGGAACGCTTCGAAGATCCGAGGTACCGGTCTCCATATTTTTTGTTGTATTGCGGTATTGAACTGAGATTGCTTTCGCGGCACAAAAAAAATAAATTTCCATGTGATTGAGGTGTGAACAAGCTCTACCCCGTGGAGAATAAAAAATGAGATTTGCCATCATCTTACCAATGCCCTCGGGAGGAGTCGAACCTTCACCCCCCTTACATGTCACTGCAATCTGAATCCTAACCTATTGGAGGTAGCTGATCACCGTGATCGACGAGGGCTTGTTCCTACTTCAACCCAAGCCCAATGAATGGTACTCTTTTTCTGTCTGGACGGCTCCGAGTCGGGCTCAAGATTGTGTCCTAGAGATGTTCAACACAGAAACTCAACACCCCGTTCTACAGAGAACCAATATCGACCGAACTGGCAACCGAGCTAAAACCTCATCAAACAACGCCAAAAAAGTGTAAAAGGAAGGCGACACCTACGTATCCCCTCGAGAGGAGTCGAGCAAATGCTACACTTTTACAGCGGCTCATTTCTTACCCCGCAACAGAGGTAGGCAAATGGCACAATCCACCAAGGCTTATTTACCCTCGTACTCAATTATTAAAGTAAATCACACTCTTTTACCTACGCATCTCAGCCTTCAACGAAATCACAAGAGCCCATTTATTAGAGTATCTATCTATATGGCACATATACTGTCCAAAAAGTATTTTTCACATCTCCAGTATTTACTCCTAAAAAACAACAACTTCAAGTGTCGGATACAAGTTGGTAGGGAGGTTGAAGTTGCAGGACAACTTCAACCATGATCAACTTTGGAGATGTGTAAGTTAGTTGTGTGGCAACTTCGCAAAACCAACTTCTGCTATGCAACATGTTCAGGGATTGCAACATACAACTTCAGATCCCCATGGATTTCAGGGCAGCAACTTGACTAGGTAACAACTTCAGTTGGTTACAACTACCACCAGTCTAGGTCCCATCTTCGACCTTTTGGAGTGTAATCGACTCAGTCCTGCTGGCTATATCTTCTGCCAATAATAAAGCGGTGGGAATTCTATATGTATGGCTGAATTGGCGCCCATTGAATGGCACCAGTGTTAATGCTTAAGACCTTAATCTGGTTAAGGGTTATTAAAGCCTTAGCCTAAGCCTTAATGGTGGAGCTTGGGAGCTCTTAAGGCTTAATGTCTGCCCAGAACAGTTCTCTGGTGAGGCTACCCGTGTAAATATTCGTCGCAAAAACACGTCTAATATGGCATGACCTGGGCACCACCACGACTGACCAAAATGTGGCACTGGAATTGGGATGAAAATTATTTCACTGAGGCATCAAAAAGCAAAAATTATATTCATTTGGAAACTATTGCGAATACTCAGGCACTCACTGAGTCTGTAGGGAATTTTGGATCGGACCAAAAGGCGATTCAATGCTTTAGTGCTGAGTACTTGCTGTACAGAACCTCAATACAGTGTAGGAATTTTGTTCTGAAAATGGAATTAAGGCCTCAAGACTTGCCCTGCTTTTAGGATTAACGGCCTTGACAACCCTTACAGCAGTTTGCGGTACATAAGGCGCGGGCCTCTTTTTTTTTTTTTTTTTTTTTTTTTTGACAATTTTGGCTAGAACACTCGCCACAGCCTCAATTTTGATCGGATTACCTCGGGAGTAGGCGCGTTGGAGTCGCACTGAAAATCCGCAGGGGATGGAGCACCGGCTTTTTTTGATGTAATTACATAATGGATTTCTTTCAAAAAAGTTATGATTTTCACTAGAACAGCTGTAGCACACTGAATACTGGGCCAAATAACCTAGTTCTTGGATATGTTGTGTATTGTAACTACCGCCAAGGGATGGTCCATTCCTCCCAGCGATATTACCACATATACACATTTAACACACACTTAATCGAGGATATTATTTGTGTACCATCATAACCAGAGCTCAGTATGCAGATTTGGTCCAACACCTATCTGTGAACTTTGCAGTCCCCTAGAAATAGTTTAGACGTACAACATATCCAAGAATTAGGTTATTCAGCCCAGTATTCAGTGTGCTACAGCTGTTCTAGTAAAAACCTTAATTTTTTGAAAGAAATCCATTATGTAATTACATCAAAAAAAAAGCCGGTACTCCATCCCCTGCGGATTTTCAGCGCGACTCCAACGCGCTTACTCACGAGGTAATCCGATCAAAATTGAGGCTGTGGTGAGTCTTCTAGCCAAAATTGTTTAAAAAAAAAAAAAAAAAAAAAAAAAAAGAGGCCCGCGCCTTATGTACCGCAAACTGCTGTAATGGGTCGGGGACCCCAAGTTTAACCCTTAATGGCAAGCACTGGGCCATTTCTATCTTGCATGCTGCAACAATAAACGGTCCCAAACTGTCAAAGATCTGTTCCTTCAGGCTGCTGAAATCTATGGGTTGCTGAGTCGTACTCACTGCGATTTCGGAAAGGAGAATGATGGGCTCGAATGACGTGTGATAGCCAAGTGTGGAGTTCTGCACCAAGCATGCCTTCATGGGTGGTGAGTCAGTTTATGTTTTTAATGTCTTGGTTCACCTCCACCAATCTCTGTGTAGCTCCACTCAGAGTACTGGAAAGATGTTCGAAAGGGCATGCTGTCAGTTTACTGCGGAATTTTCATCATCTCAAGGAGCATTGACCTCCAGTGAGGATGAGAACACACCCTTTCTCTCATTGGATGACCTGGAGAGCCATGATTACACTGAGTTCCCTGATGTGGTAGCTGAGTGAGAGGCTGGATATTTGTTACTCATGATGACGAAGTCAAGGAGATGAAGGCTGGGTTGGGAGAGTTTGATTCCTGTGAGTCATCCTTGACATAAAATAAGGCAGAGGTATGTGTAAGGCCAAACCTAATATTGTGACCCCATTTCAATGGAAGGAAATGGAACTCTATGATATCAAACAGCACTTTTAATAACTCTGGTTGAGTCATACAGTAAACCAAACATTCAGTGAATTCTTAGCAACTGCCAGTGATATATATAAGTCAGAACCTGCTGCCAGACGAGATGCAAGTTGAGGTCCTGCCATCCGAAATTGTACTTCTTTCAAATCAAACATGCATGTCCACTTGGGACATAAACTTCAAAGTTGTGACTCTTTGGAGTTGCAACCTTACGAGGTTGTCAATTGCTGAAGCTGCATTTGCTGAAGTTGTCCCAAAGGAAGTTGCTTTAATCCAACTTGACGCCAATTTGAAGTTGTAACTGGAGGGAGTTGTCCCACTTTTGAGGGCAATTGGCCAAGTTGTACTTGAATCCTGGGCATGAACATGAAAATACTTTTTGGACAGTATGTGTGCCATATATCTATCTGCGAACCACGAAACTTAGCCTCGCGATACAAATTTATTCCTCTCAATAGATTCAGCACATCATGAATTCGTCCTTCTCCGCCGATATAACGAGACCGAGACGAAAGTGATCACGCCAAAAGGGAAAAACCCTCGGGAGGAGCCGAACTCCGCCACCCACTTGCATCTAGAATCGAATCATTAGAGTTTGGATGATTTCCATGATATGATGAATGAAGGCTTAACCTCTTCCACTCTTGATTCAAGCTGAATACACGAGTGGGATTCTTCACAGCGATTTGGGCGTGCAACCGAGGAAATTGTTGGCTGGTGCCTGCCCGGATAAGAAGGGATTATGGTTTTGCAGTAGAGCCCTCGAGAGGAGTCGAATCCCGTTACCCGTCTTGTAGTAGTAGACATGCATCTGCTATTAGGCGGTCGATTACCACACCCGCTTGGGGCGGTTTGAGAATCCTTTGTCCACCCATTTTCCTTCGGCTGATCTTCAACTCAGGATTTCGAACAAAGTTCGAGGCATTAAAATTCATCCCACCCAACTGACTAAAAATAAATACGGTACACGGCTCTGCCCTTTAAGCTCCACGGGAGGCTCATTTCGGAACTTCGGGTTGAAACGCGGAATCGGCTACTTACTCCAGGTTTAAATCCTCGATCTTCCCACTGCACGAAGGTATTTTCATGATATTGTCAAGGAGTCTTCGGGTTCGCGTTTTCTAACTAGATCCATCGGATAAAATTACATTGGAAATTTCCCTGCGCTACAATCTACATATCTGCGTAAACATTTGAACCCAGTTCAATCGTGTTGTGGTGTAGGTAATAATTTATGTTTGCTATACATTCAAGTTACGGAATCCATGGCTAGCGAAGTTGAGACGCTTGCGCTGTCTACATAAAAGCCGTGGGGAGGTCAGGCTCCAGCTACGGATGGCGGAGGAAGTATTGGGATCGAGGACCGATAATGAATCGCCTCTAGAGTCCAGCGCTAGCGACTTTATACGATAGCGCGCACCTTCTCCCTAGCTGTACTTGGCTCGTCCTCTGCGAGGATGCTCGTCACCTTCATGTTCATCTCCATCTCCTCCGCAATGATCTTGGCAATCTTCAAATCTATACACGGCGCAAACTTGCTGTTCTCGCGGATGCGCGCGCCGTATCTGTAGAACAGGAATGGGGAGGGGAGGAGGAGGAGGCCGACGCCGCCGAGGAGTGTCGAGGCCCAGTGGACGCCCATCTGTGAGTGGAAGAATCAGTGGAAGTAATTATATTTTTGATATATACAACGAATTCAAGCTCACCTTGGTGAACATCTGAACCGTGAAAAGCGGGAACGCAGCGGCGACGAGCGAGCGGACGAAGGTATTAGCTGCGAATGCTGAGGCGCTGTACATCCTGAAACAGTGGCAATAATTTGTGAGAGGCTGCGCTTAACTGACGTGAAATAAACTCGACGCACAGATATGTCTCCACCAGATAGCTAAGGAAGCTGATGAAGATCATGCAGACGCCCATCCCGAGCACGATCGTGCTGAGCGCCGGGACGTACCACGGGATGCTGGGGTACTGGCCCGTCCATCCGAGCCAAAAGATACCTATGACGAAGGCGCAGCTGCCGACCATGCCGCCGAGAAGACGCTCCTCAGGCGGCGGGAAGCCGCGCCACGCCTTGATGAGCGGCGGGTAGTTGCGCCCCAACCATATGTTGAGCGCAGCGCCGAGGGTCGTTCCGATGCCGACGCCGATGAAAGCGAGCCCGTTTTGCGCGATGGTGAAGCCGCGCTTTTCGATGAAGATGATGGGGAAGGCTTCAAATACTGCCGTGGGTAATGTCAGATTGTACGATCGAAGGGATAGAAAAGGACGCACGGCCGTAGAGCACGCCATATATAAGTGAGAGGTAGAGAGTGACGAGCACGAGAATTGGCTCGCCCGCGAGCATCTGGAACGGGCGGAACAGCGTACGGTTCATGACGCCGCGGATAGACCAGTCCTGCCGCTCATGCGCGGCGAATAAGTTCTGCGCGCCGACGGGGTCGGCCTTGCGCATAGCACGGACCTAAATTGTGTGTTAATTGTAATTCGGGAGATTGGAGGACTAAACTAACCTTCTTGAGAAGGATAACCGGTGCATACGTCTCCGGGAGAGTGAGAGTCATGAAGGTGAAGCAAACTCCGGCAAATATCATCATGACCCAAAAGACCCAGCGCCAGCTCAGCGAGCTATCGACGATGCTAGCAGTACGGCGTTAGCAGGGGACGAGGTGTTTGAAAGGATGACCTACTAGCCAGCGACGATAGGTCCCAGAACTGTGCAAAATCTTGTCAGTGCCGGAGACTAGCAAGGAAGATTTGAGGAACCTACCGGGTCCGAGGAAAAGTCCAGCGGCAAACAAGCTCATGGCGAGCCCACGATTCTCGACTGACCAGATATCAGCCACCAGGCCTACACGACTCAATCAAAATTGGGTTCGGGGGAAGCAACAAGACGATAGTTACCTCCAGCGTTGACAAGAGGCGCCACCGCAAAAAACCCGCTCAAGAATCGCGTGACCAGCACCGTCTCGATGTTCTTTGCGAGGGATTGGCCGAGATTTAGGATGGTGTACATCCCCATAGTGAAGATGAAGATGGGGCGACGGCCAAATAATTCGCTCCCGGGACCCCAGAATAATGGCTGATGGACCAATATGAGCACATTGAATTGTGCCATGAAACGAGACGTACCCCAATCACATATCCTAAAAGAAACATGCTGGTTATGAGATACGAGACCTCTGTCGGGAATCCAAAATCTGCCTGCATCGCACGGCCTGCAGTGCCTGGTGCCGACGATGCCAATGTTCTAACATTGTTAAGAATACGTCGAAAAGCGTTGACAGACAGGACGTACACGTTTACAGTCATTATTATCACGGTGAAGGTGATGATCCACTTCTTCAAATCGCTCCAATTCTGCGGGTTCGTTTGGTCATCGGGGCCATCCCAGGTGATTTCTTCAGGGTCAAGAAGCGCGGGTGTGGATATCCGGCGTGAAGCCCGTGTTGTTGGCCGACGAGGTGGCGGGTCGCGGGGGTCATTACCGCCATAGCGAGTAAAGCACTCCTGGTCATTCGCAAGCACCCGGTCAAGCTCAGCGATGGTTTCGGGGGGCAAAACAACCCCGAAGCTGAGTGATGAGTCGCGGCGGTTGCCGATGCGGGGAGTCGTAGGTGGCTGGATAACTTGATGGTGGGTATCCAGGAGCCATGAGAGGTGCTTGCTGCGTGTCTGAATAACGTTCGCTGTATTCATCGGGGAAAACACACAAGATGAGGTCGCATGTTTACGCTGAGTTTTTATGTGGGGTGGGTCGCAAAGTGGTGATGACTGTCATGACCGGCTGAGTGGCTGTGCATCAACCTCCGAGTGCGTCCCGGTCGCATGAAGCGTCTCCGGCGCATCAGCGTGTGTCAAACAAACAGACACTCACAAGCTATTTCCCTTCCGATGTGGTAAGCTCGGGCACTCAGTAAGGTGACAAATCTAAGCATTGTTTAGAACCATATTTCCCCCAGAGAAGTCCAATGTGACATCACGCAGAGTGTCTGATACAAGAAGAAATCTGAAGTATAATTCAATGAAAAAACCTTTTGCTGGTGTACGGGCGTTGAGGGGATGTGGGGTGGGTCGCTAAGTAAATGAGCATGAATCCCGTACACGGGTTGCTGATTGAAATCATCTTTCTAACAATATTTAGCCCATACACCAGCAAGACGTTTCTAATTGAAATTATCCTTCTTGCATCACACAATTGTGGGCGATATCAAATCGGACATCTCGGGCGGAATTATGGAAGCCAGCAAAGATAATTGTTTCGGACGGAGCTCAGACTCCGCTCTATAATCATCCGCCTACTCCCGAGGCGTTAGAAAAATCGTGTGAGCAATGCACCGCGGAACGGCGTACATGTTTTAAGGTTAGTCATCTTGATGCGTACGACGACCCGTTGAAAGACGCCGGACGGGGATGTGGATATTTTTTATTTACTCATGGCAACCCCAAGACGTCCGCTGATCCGTGATTATGCAGAACGGATGTTCGGATCATTGATCTGGCATACAGGTCATCACACGTAACCCTCCCCCAGATTCCGAACCCATTCATTTCAAAACTCATTTACACATATTCCGGGATCGCTCAACAAGTACTTGGCAAGCATTTACACTTCCTGGATGCAAATCTTACCCTCAAGACTGTGTTTTCTTATTTGTTTATAAGCAAGGATTTGGCGAGGCCGGGCCGTTGGCCGTGCATACAAACAAGGCCCCCCCAAAAGTGAAAAATATATATACTATCTCGCCTTACACAAATTTCCGGCTAGTTTAACCACACAATCCTCTCTATAGTTCACTTCTACCATCCCATGTACTTAAATCAGGCAAATTTCAGTTCTGGTGCCATAAATCAGACGTGCTTACACGGCCAAATATCCCTTTGATGGTATCTCGCGGCATTTCAAACTCAGACCGGTCCAGGTCTATACCCAGCGCTTCCCCGGGTGTTTATTGACCCAATCCACAACGAGATGAAGAAATTGAATCGTCCTATCGCTTTCCCGCAGCAAGTTCTAGGATGCATAGCGGGTTGATCACAGGGTCCTTCAATGAAGCTCGGAAATGGTCGAGGGATTCATCGCTATGGACAGGGTCACCTATTGCACATCAATCATTTTGAGCGGGAAAAAGCAGCACGCGGCTCATTGAGCTTCCTCCTCTTTCTTCGGCGCAGACTTTCACCATGATAGAGTCTGAATTGGCTCTGAAGTCACGCCGTTCTCGTACTTGTTCATTGGTTTTGTTCCATTTAGAGTTTACAGTGATGTTATATAATCGACAAGAAATAGACAACTTAACTAGGAAGCTATTCATGATACACATGAGTCTGCTCCTTTATTTGTTTAATTAACTTCACCTTTCCTCAATTCAACAAGCAAATCAGACTCAAACGCTGACGCTTACTCACCTCCTCAGTTGATGACCAAGTTTGCAACAAGGTTGTTGCCTTCAGCGGCAGTGAACGTGATGGCGATCTTGCGACCTTGGGCATTTGCAACACTATAGTTTGCCAACTGCTTCTCACGCTGGGCGGCACGGTCGGGGAACTTGCCGTCGTAATACTGGGCATTGATGATCATCCCGGTCCAGGGAATAGTTTGTCAACCGAACACAACGCAAGAGTAAGCGGACCTGATCGTTTGTGAGGTTGGTGACGATGTCGCACCAGCGCTTGTAGTTGTGCACGCCGAAGGTAGCGACGAAGCTCTCGCCCGAAGCGGACACGAAACGGAGGGAACCCGAAGTTCCGCTTCCGCCCATGGCGAGCACGTAGGCCCCGCTGACGGAGTCCCAGGAGCCTCCGTTGGCGTAGTTCCAAACTGTCTGTTCAGCAAGGCGGAAAAACGCGTTGGGGTTTGTCTGGAAGACCCGAATGGTGATGTTGTAAGACATGCTGCAACAGGCGCAGGGTGAGCCTGTGCATGTCACGAAGGAAAGGGGCGTACATGATCAGATATAAGTATATCTGCCGAAGATGTCTGTGTATGCAGTTGTCAGCAAAGTGGACGACAGATCGCAGGAGGGACTCGTACTAGGGTGTATGAGGGAAAGAGCCTGAGGAAATTCGTAGAGTGGAGGAGAAGGGCTCATTTATAGAGCTTTCCGCCGGGATTATGGAGGCGATACTCTCCGGACGGCCGCAATATCATTCTTATGGCAGGTTCTGAAAAGAATGTCGGAAAAATTGATTCTGTCTTTCACTCAACCCAATGGATTACAATGACCCTGCAAGGGCCGAACTAACTTACAACTTCCGTTGACACAAACCATTGGCCGCCACTCAGCGTGTATTCTGATGAACACAGTAATACTTGGTAATTAACAACTGGCCGACGTCAGTCTCCTTTGCAATCCTCTTGGCAGAAGCTCAGGGTGAGGGTCAGATGAGTTGTGTCAATGGACGTTAGAATGGAAGTGGCCTGACAAGTTAGTCGTGCCTGTGCCGCATATTGGACCACGGGATCAAGATCTAGGAGCACGCCGCCTTTGGTCCACCACAAAATTAACTAGTGCGGCCACTTGGAACAATTCTGTGTGCCAAAATTGAGATTATGTTCTGGAACGCGCCCAAAAAAGCATGTGCGGGTCCTATACATGAAAAGAGGGTTAACAACTGTCGCGTAATTCATTTGACGGGAGGCGGTCCAGCCTCCCCGCTCACTAAACTCCTGCCGTCGGGCGATTGTGTCATCTAGAACAAGAGAACATGTAAATTAAATGCCGTATTACGACGAAATCTAAGTAAACATCATGAAAGTCGTGTTACTGAGGTCTACTGTGCTGCTGTCGAACAGGAAGAGAGTCCGCACTGCAGCTGCGACCTCCCATGCGACGTGCGCCCGAACTGAATCCAAATGCATAGTTGTCACTTCATTCAGGTCCAACGTAAACCCGGGTCCGAAAATCTCCGGTTTGACACCTGCAGCCAATCAACCGTTCTTGAACGAAATCTTACGAAACCTGTGCATATTTCCCCTGCATCACCATTTTGTGCTCTTCTCTCTCATTTTTCAGCGATGGGACTGCCTTCTCCATTTGCACTGGTACGGGACTAGTTCTCTCTCACCATCTCCTGTGGGAACCTTGTCGGAATTTCTTTAAAACCCTTACAAGGGCTTATAAGGGGCCATAAGGCCATAATACGTCCGGGGCCTGATAAGACGCTTATAAGAACAAAGAGTTGTGATAAGATGAGGTTTTCCTATAAGAGAGCCCTTTCTCACAAGACGGCCAGGCCTTATAATGACTTAAAATCTGGGGGGCAATTAAAAAGAGAAAAAGAGAAATGCCTCACCTTCCGGGCCTACATACTACTTAATTACCTTTGTTATGTTTTGTTCTAATGGCCTTATCGCACAATGAAATACTTACTCAAGGGGTCGAACCGGTGACCTTAGGGAAACGAATGAATTGTGATGTAAAGCAGTATAACCTCTAGGGCATTCCGCCAATATTAATGTAGCTTGTGAGTTTCCTAGCAGGGATAGGCTACTCCTTGCCGATAATTGTACCTCTGATTCAGTGATTGTCTTGACTTGGAAACGGCGGTAGATTGCGCGCTCCGCTCGCGATCTCACCCTGGCCATTCGGCTGCAAGACGAGCGCTCCAAACTTGGACTGCACGGCACAGCGTCCAAGGGTACACTTTGTATTTTGATTCCCTACTAATTTGCAATCGCCGCGTAGGCGGCCAACAGGTAGAGAAGGAAGTACATACGTATATTCATGATCATATTCTCCCCTACTTACGGGAGGATGCTGATGCAGAGGCGGAGGTGGAAAGAGAAAGAGTCGTAGACCCTACGCCTTGAGAGCGTGAACACGTAGTCCGCCCTGTGCAGCCCCCCAAAGATGCCGAACTAGCTTTCCCTGAGGCTGCCCACCAGGAAGAAAGCGCTGCGCGGTGTGGTGAGCCTGAGAAAGCCTGCTACGTTCGTCAGGACCTGGTAGTTCGGGAATCGGGAGGTCGTCGACAAAGAGGTCGTCGGAGAGGTTCGTCGCGATGATGAAAAAAGGGGCAGCGAGGAGGGTGGGCCATCTGCTTTTGATGATCGTGCACACGATACGCAGCTGGGTATTATAGTGGAGGGGTCGTCGTCGGGACGCCAGATCGAGAGCAGGGGGAGCGCGGATGACGGCTTCGCGCGACCATTGGATCACGATGCGGCTGTACAAGGGGCAGGTGAAGGCCGCGAAGCCCTCACATAACAATGTATTGTAAAGCGAGCAGTGTCCTGAGGAATCAAGTCAATGTTACGTGACTTGTAGACGGCGCAAGGACAGACGCACTTTGCAGAAGAGGTCGTGGTAGTTGGTGAGCGCTCTCTTAATGAGCTCGACTGCAAAGGTCTTCTGGAGAAATTCAAACTTGAGAAGTTAGGCTACTCCGAGTTGGCGAGAAGACAGAGGTCGAAGACGGAGAAGGTGTCGCAGGCAGAGGACTGAGAGACTTTGTGGGTGGATCGTTTCATGAAGACATTGAGCAGGGTCGCGGCGGTCCTCGTCGACCATCTTGTCGAACACAAAAATGAGAAGCTGGCTGCTGCGCTACAGCACCAGTAGTCTACAACGTAGCAGAAGCACCTGCTGTAATGAATTAGAATACGCATAAATAACATGATTCAACCAAACGCACTTGGTCCAATAGACTGCCGTGCACCGCCGGGAAATTGGTAACCAGGGATAAGTACATGTAGTGTCTGCACGGCGTGGGCTTGCAAGTTGGCGTAGTGGAACATGTGTGAGCAGGGAAAGGATGTGCGGCTTCATACGGGTGCAGCATCGGCGTGTGCAGGACGACGACAAGCGGCATCGACACACTTGTCGTGCGAGACGTTAAAGGATGGTCAGAATTGGTGTTGTTGATTATTGGGGATCCACATCAACACAATTACAGCAGTTTGCGGTACATAAGGTGCGGGCCTCTTTTTTTTTTTTTTGGGAAGTTTTGACTAGAACAGTCGCCACAACTTCAATTTTGATCGGATTACCTCGGGAGTAGGCGCGTTGGAGTCGCGCTGAAAATTCGCAGGGGATGAAGTACTGGCTTTTTTGATGTAATTACATAATTGAATTTTGTCAAAAGATTCATGGTTTTCACTAGAACAGCTGTAGCACACTGAATACTGGGCCGAATAACCTAATTCTTGGATATGTTGTGCATCCAGGTTATTGCTAGGGGACTGCAAGGCTCACAGACAGGTGTTGGACCAAATCCACATAGTGAGCTCTGCTTATGATGGTACACAAATATTATCCTCGATTAAGTGTGTGTTAAATGAGTATAAGTGGTAATATCGCCCGGGGGAATGGAACATCCCCTGGCGGTAGTTACCATACACAACATATCCAAGAACTAGGTTATTTTGCCCAGTATTCAGTGTGCTACAGCTGTTCTAGTGAAAACCATAAATTCTTTGAAAAAATTACATTTATGTAATTACATCAGAAAAGCCGGTACTCCATCCCCTGCGGATTTTCAGCGCGACTCCAACGCGCCTACTCCCGAGGTAATCCGATCAAAATTGAAGTTGTGGCGACTGTTCTAGTCAAAACTGTCCAAAAAAAAAAGAGGCCCGCGCCTTATGTACCGCAAACTGCTGTAAGCATTGAAGCTGCCGCGTACTAAATACTGGTATCGACGTGTCTTGTCATTTAATAATATAGATGCGTCCTCAAATCTCAGCATATTTTTCAGTGCTTACAAGACGCCGAGAAGAGAACCAGGGACTTATGAGGTGGTCCCAGGCCTTATCTTTGACTTATGAGGCGTGCCGTGACTTATGAGCGGCTGCCGGGGCTTATCGGTAGGTGCCGTGACTTATAAGGACTTATTTGTCAATTAATTATCTTACAAACCTATTATAAGAGTCTCATCAGATGGCACTCTTATAAGGACCCAAACTTTTTTCCGACATTAGCGGACATAATTGTCGCTTTTTGGCAAGCGGATGCATATATCAACCGTGACCTTTTTCTCCATCAGTTTACCGAGTAACATTCATAGTGTGCGGATATTTAGGGGCCCATGAGGTTAGTTATCAGTTCCATCTCACTTTTAGTCTTTGGAGCGGACGTTAAATGAACCCTTCCCTCTCAGGCGGATCTCCTGACGCGATTACACTCCCAATCGGCAGTTCCGTCAAGGAATCCATAGTTCACTACGCCGTGCTGGATCTTGGTATGGCATTCGACTCTGCAGATGTCTGTTCAGCAACTCAACACAGGAATGCAACACGATATGCTGGCAGCATGATCACCACCTCCGCGACCAGCCTTCAAAGACGTCGGTGGTCCAGATTGACGCGTGATCAAATTACCTTCGTCTCATGCGCGGGTTTTATGTCTAGAAAATTCCTGCGCTATAGTATTGGTTTTCCAGGTGTGGAAGGCACCAGAGGGTATTTCATATCTACCGGAGCGAAGGGAAGGAGCATCTTGTTTCACCTTCACCTTATCTGCCCCCGGCGGCGTAGCCCCTACCAGGCAGGGACGGTCGGCGTGCCTGTCGACGATTTCACGGGTTTATACTCTAATGGGTTTCATCTGGTGCCCCGAATCGATCGGACCGGTGAATTGTGCCCTCATCTCAGTACTTGGCCGGGTAGCCAACCAACTGCTCTACAGCAAGAATTCCTCCTGAACGAAGAATTGTCGGCAAACACAAGCCCTGATCCAGTTGATTTCCTTCTACGATCTCTTTGGAACACTACACATTCGTCGTGGGACCAAAGTGCATAAATGTCAGATAATTCTTGTATGAATAGAAACATATGTCTTCTTTGCAATGACCTGACCTCTAACCCACATCGTTTCCTACACTTAAGGGTAATTTCGTTCTGAAAGACTCTCGCACCGCCGATGAGCGGAGGTAAGTGCAAAGGTTTCCGACTTCCCCGATCCAGATCTTGGATCATGTCTCTCTCGCCTTTCTCGTCGTTAGGTTGCCCATGTCCCTGATCCTCGTAGGAATGAAATTCTAGAATCCAAGTTCATGCGGGGTCCAGGCTTCCTCGTCATCGGGTATCTGGTATTTGAGCGCTGAAGAGAAAATTGATCAAACCCCAGTGCGTACATAGGGACGTAGATACGCACCATCTATTTTCCCAGACCGCCTCTGAGAAATAAAATGTTCGGCTCGACTCCAGTAGTCCGAGCCAGTATGCGCTCCCATTTGCCAGTCCACGACGAAACGGAAACAGTTCATGGCCACAAACCGGACATCTTTGGCCAGGATTTGCGCATTTGGCTCGTATATTTCATTCATCGGCGCACTGAGGGAAACTAGGACAGAAAGTGACTGGCAAATGTCCAGCAGACGACTACAGATGGGAATGAATCTCCCGTCATTGAAGGAGGTGGGTAAGCTGGGGAAGAAGGCTGAGCCTGGACCAGATTCCCAGGTCGTCTGGCCGAAAAATCAGAGCTGATCCCAGAAGTTCGATATGGGTTAATTGGGTAAGAACCTGGCCCATAGAAGATATCCTGTGGAGGAGTATTCCTAATGAACCGTAGAAGTGCTTCAGCGGCAAGGATGCGATCAATGAAATGCAATCCTCGGGAATCCTCCCAAGCCACACGTTTTCCAGTCCGGTGCAGGCAGATAAAATTGGCTCGACGATGGTGGGAGACTCTGGGTTTAGGTATAAATGGCGAACTCTGTCTCTGAAAAAAGTTGCCGGTTTCGACTGGATGATGGCCAGCATCGTTTCAATGGTAACACGGGGCAACTCTTCCATCGACAAGATGCTGGGATCATCTTCGATGACGATGGTGCGATATAAAAGCGGTTCAAGCCTAAGTCTCGGAATGAAAATTGTCGCTGGAGACTCGGAATATCGCACACCATTCTTTGACCCGCCAAACGACTAGCATGAGTCTTGGAATGGATACAGGTCGCGCGTGGGCACATGCTTCAAAGATTTGTCGCTCGAGTTCAACAGGCAGAACCTGTGTCGAGGGGGTCGATTCCATGGTCTTCGATACCGTATTTCGTGTGAGCTGTCGACGTGGTGGTTAGAATCAGACCACTACGGCTTTGTGCCGAGCCGGCATGATGAGTATCACTTGTGACGTGACCTGTAGCGTCCTTCTTCTCTTCTCCGTCTGTGGTCGATGGGCCTGCGGGGACTCGGGACGACTCGCCGGCACCATCCTCAGCACACTCCTCGGCCGAGCCGCTCTCGTAGCTCGTCCTAGTTTCAAATTGACGTCGCCGCCGCGGCTGCCCAACGCGAGCACCACGGCCCACCGTCTCCGATCCCGTTTGCCGTAGCGAATATACTGCCAATGCCTAACGCCTCCACACGCGCACTCAAATTGGAGCAGAATCGATGGCCCGCGGGCTGCGAGCAGCCCAATTTTGGGTAGTGAGACTTTTTTTTGAACTACGTGCGGTTGAATCCGCGACTGCAGAGAGGCGCGCGCCTGCTTTCCACATCTTCCTCTTCCTACCTTTCTCGTCTCTGCTGCCCTTCTTTCTTTTCTGTTTCTTTCTTCCAGCGCGTATATCCATCTTTCGAGTTGTCTTCTTTCTTTGGTTTCCTGCTCTAAAACACCTCTTACTCAATCCCGGGGGAATACGTCCCACCTGCGCCTGGGAGTGCACGGGATGGAGCACCTGCAAGGCTTGCCGATGCCGGGAAAACCACCGCCTGTTGATGGGCTGCCCTCTTCCTCTTCCGACGCCCTATCTTAGCACCTATGCACCGACAAAGAGCTTGCCGCCCTCGCCCAATACTCCATCTCCGCCCTCCTCTGCCTCCAATCCCCCTATCTTCCCCTCTGCCCGGGCTTATTACACCCTCCGTACCTCCCGGCCCCCGCCCACCGGGTTCGACGCATTTTTCTTTTATGCACCCCAACATAAGTGGTAGTTATGAGCACGCCTGGAGGCACCTTACGCCGTTTTGGAGGGTCGAGATGGGGGTTGCTGTACAACGACAGAAGGAGAGTGGGAGGACAACAAAAAAAGTTGAGCAGAGGGTACGTGGCGTGCACTTGTTCGTTCTTTGAGTGTAGTATAATAGAGCTGATGCGCTGTAATTCAAGTCCGACGATGAGTCGCACGGGCATCGCCGCACTCGCCATCCGCAATGGAAAAGCCCACAAGCCTGATCACCGTGCATCATATTTCGATGGCGATTGGAGAGGACGATCAATAAAGTGCGTTACGTTGTCTTTTCTTTCGTTCTTTACTTCTCAGTGTTGACTTTCGTGCTCTCTTGGCCCCCCTCTCCCTTCTTTCTTCCTTTCTCCTTTACTGAAACAACAGTTCGCATCCTCCCTCCCGCCCATGACCGTCCTCATCCACGGCCGCGACGAGCCGCGCGTGGGGGTCTGCTTCTCGAGGATGACTCGTCGTTCTCAAGCGCCCTCTCCCTCAACGCCCCAACCGCGCAAGCGGGAGAGACAAAGTGTGTAGGCCAACGAGGGGTGGGGGAGGCGAAGGATGTTAACTGTGAGTTTCGGGTCTTTTCTTTGTTTTTATGCTTTGCTTTTCTTACAGACCCCCTCTAAGCCTCAGCGGAGTTCACGACCGACCTCGCCCCCTTGCTCAGCATGACCAAGCTCGCGGACGTGACAGTGGCGGAGGGTGTGAGGATCGTGTTCGCGGATGTGTTGGTTCCCGGGGAGGTGTGCTTTTTTCTTTCCTTGCGGTTTTCTTTTTGTTCTCGGTCTTCTTCTCAGAGAGAAGCGGCACTAAAGAGAGCAGGCGGAGGGAGTGATGTTGACGCTTTTTTCTGCTTCTTTTTTTCTTCTTTTTGTATTGGGTGCAACCACCGCGACTCGTGGTGGGAGGGTAAATTTGAGTATCCCAATAATGTGTAATGGAAAGATAAGAAAGAGGTCTTGAGTGCGTATGGTCCCCTTTCTTACTTTATTTCTTATTATTAATCATTTCCTCACTCGCTTCCCTACAAACTGGCGCGGTAAATTTAACGGTGACCACATCTGCGGCACCAACTACCGTTTCTTCCCGCGCTTCCGTATCATTGCACTCCCCGAGAACCGCGAGAAGAGATGTGATGATTGCGCAGTGTAATGAGTGGCATTGTACGGGTGAGTGTCTCAGTTTATTTTCTCGTTCTGCTTTACCCGTTTTTGTGATCTGCTGGTTGGGACTGGGAATGGTTTCTTCAAGAGAGTTGCGAAATGCTCGCTAACCCCCCCACTCACAGACGACTCCGACGCCGACGCCATCAAGTCCCCAAACATCGCCGAGGACAGACACCCGCGCCCGGAAGAGGCGTGCAAGTACCTCCTCGACGCTGATGGCATTGCGTTTTTGGGTAGATATTTGGGATTGGGGGTTTGGGATTTAAGGTGTGCATATCCTCCTGTTTTTTTCTTTCTCTGCGTGCATATGCATGTGCGGCGCATACGACATTAAATGTCTTGGTCCATGAACAATGATAATTAGAAGTGGCTGACTGACCACGCTCCCAAAGTCCACCGCCTTTGACGAATCCTTCACGCCGTGGTTCGTCCCGTACGAGCAGTTTATACTCGTAAGGCCCTCCCTTGCGGATTTTCCGGCTCAAATTGAATGAACAAGAGCATTCAGTTCGGACAAGGTACTTTGGAGTTCTTTGTATTCATGCTGTAATTCCGCCATCGTGGAAGAAGTGCACAGGTCTCCATATCAGATCAATATCAATCCAATAGGAAAATATTTTGATTCAGAAAACAATATATCGGTCAAATTCTAAGTCGAACTAAGGTTTCAGGATGAATGTGTGTTGTTCCAAAGAGATCGCAAAACGAAATCGGCTGGATCAGGGCTAGCGTTGGGGGACAATTTCTCATTCAGGAGGAATTTCACTGTCAATTGCTTCAACATGAGGGACCAGTAAAGAGAACAGGACAACTCACAGGTCCGATCGATTCCGGGAACCAAGTAAAACCCATTCGAGGGCAAACCGGTGGTGTTGTCGACAAACACGCCTACGGTACCTGCCGGATGATCCAACCATGTCCATGGTGCTACGCCGCCCAGCGCAGTTAAAGTGAAAGTGAATTCTTCTGTCGAAACGATTTGGATCTGAGGGTCCACGAGGGAGGCCTCGGCCAGCGAGACTGGCGTGAACTGAGAGACGAATTTAGTAAAGCGAAGAATAGAAGGAGTGGCGCACATATTGTTCATTCGTCACGGTCTTGTTGTCAACCTGAGCGGTGAGATTGAGAAGCATCCACACATCTGTAATATTTTGGCCGGCGGGAAAAATCGAATCCAGGCCCAAAGTCCGTGAAATCAACGAGTTGTTGAGCGTCGGGACGAGGAAATCGTGGGTGCTTGTGTTCAGCACGTTGCCTTTCCAGTCGTACCAAGTGAGTTGAGCAGAGCCCTGTACGGTCTCCCACCGATCAGAAGTAACGATAACCTCCAACGTTGCGTTGTCGGGTGTCCAGAACGGATAGATTGTGAGCGGCGAGAAGACACCGGTGAGCCCATACTGCAGGACCTTCCACCGCCCAGAATATTCGATAGCACTCCAGCTGACGCCCTGCCAGATGTCGTTCAGCTGCCAGACCAACGCACCCAGGTTGTTTTCGCCCTGGCCCGCACCACGTCTGTACCATGAAATCTGGGATACCATTGTCATGGTTTGAAAGATCTGGGTGCTCCAGCACCACTGAGCGAAGGTCTGGTTGAAATCAGACGTCGAGGGCGTAGGGAGCCAGAGTTCAACACCCTGGGTCATTTGGGCTTGGCCCTGCGGTGCATTGGGATTTGGGAAGCTCAGACCCACGGCTGGAGGATGGCGATCGCGCGATGAGACGACGGTGGAGTTGAAGGAAAAATCATCGGGGGATAGGAGTACTTCCTCCCAGCTATAAAACGACGGCATGGAGTGAAACCTGGAGTATCGTTCCATCGTGAGGATGTGAATTTACATGATGATGGGATGAACTCACCCGAACTCATTCACGAAGCTGTACACAGATGAGATTTGTACAATAATTGAGGAAAATCGTAAAGTGCGCACCGAGAGACAGGGAAAGTGCTGTAATTGAATGCTTGACTGGCATCGAAATTATATCGTTCTGTGAAATGTGAGATCACTCTCTGGATCGAATATTGGCCATAAGTACCAGTATTTCCATATATTTCCCCCTGCGTCCCATTGTTAAGCCGGACAATGAACGGGTCCAAACTCAAAACACCTCTGGTCGTGGAGCAGTCCGTATATGGGACCTGTGCGGGACGTGAGACAGCTAAATACGGCAAGAAGTCATATCATCGAACCGAGTGAGTTTCAGACATGGCGATGTTATACAGGAAGTCTTGAAACAGTGCCACAAACTGGGAGAGAGGTAAGTTTGTCGAAGAAGGGACGGAAACACCGCCTTCACCTGATCCTGTAGGACATTAAGAATTAGGTCACATCGAGTGGATGAACCAGATAGAGATGGCGCACCACGTAGACGATTTTCCCCTCCGGCACCGTTGCATTCAGGAATAATACGATTTCCTCCATCTCATTTCCGCCAGCCCATTGAACATTGCTGGGGTGTTTGTTGATACGGCGGACATTCTGGCGCACCTCAGGCTCGATGGATTGCAACAAAAAGTCGTCGATGGGGTACAGGGCGGCGGAGAAAATAAACTCCGACCAGGTAAGAATTCCAAGCTCGTCGCAGATAGAGTAAAAGTCGTACACTCCTGCTTCTTCGGAGTCGGGCTGGTAAATTCCGCCGCCCCAAATGCGTAGCTTTAAACCAAGTCCGTTAATAAAACTTGAATGTGGATAACACGACACACCATATTCTGTCCGCTTCGCACCGCGCTCTCAAGCACCCATCGAACCTGCTCCGTGGTGATACGTGCGTAGAAAGGGTCGAGCGGAATAATATTCGTGCCCAAGCTGTAGAACGCTTTCCCATTGATTTCGAAGTGCCACTGATCGCCTGGGGTAATTCCGCGAGAATCTATGTCGTCTTGTGAGTATGGCAGCTGTGCGAGCTTGACTGTCCGGAAGCCGGTGCGGACAGTGAGTTCGACCTCTTGAGCGGAGTCGTCGAGATTAAGAGTGATTGTGAGGTTGTACAGCTGTGGATTGCCGAGGTTGTGAGGGTACCACCGTTGGGGGATGGAGTCAGGTACGTGCCAGAGCACCGTTACCCAAGCGGGCGAATCGGTCGTGCTTGGCAGAGGATCGAGAGAAAACGTCGGGGAAGTAAGGTTTAGCTCGCCGATTGCAAGTGAAAGCGAAGGCGAATCGAAAGACCCGACAGATCGTAATGCCAGAGTTACATTCACCACCCAGTCGGCAGTTTCATTCGCAGGAATTGAAAAGTTCTGGCCAACTTTGTAGATGTCCACAGAATTTTCTTCGACGAAGACGAGCTGTGGAGCGTCGGTTTTGTTAGATGATGAACTGGTTTCGCTCGCATTTGAAAGAGATATGAGATATGCGGGTCTAAAAATTCCACTGGGCAGGAAGGCGGGGCCCTGGAGAAAAATTAGACGACGAATGTCAGAGAACGAAAACAAGATACATACCCAATCCCAGCCGAAGTCGGACTGTGTTTTTCGTACAAACTGGCGACTTGCCGGCACCTCGAACTCGAACTATCCGAATAAGATCCGAATAAGAGCAGAGCAGATAACTGGTGGAGAAACTTACGAATGAATCATCCAGATCTTCCGTGTCCGCCATACTAACATTGGGCCCATAATAATAAACGGATTCGAACGCGACCGTGAGATTCCCAGCCGTGACTTTGCTGAGGAAGGACACGTCAAATACGTGTTGGAGAAACTGATTGTTAACCCAGGCGATGGGGCGTTCGGCCAAAGTCTAGGACAGATTCGTTTATGGTTCGAACTACACGGAGAAAGAGAAATACCGACAATATTAGCTACAGTGTCCAATCCATAGAAGACGAGCAAGATTTGGTCGGCTGTCTTGATCTCAGGTCCGAGTAAAGGGGCTATATCAGCGGTATATGTCCAGTTGTCCATGAAAACCCAACGCTCCGTGAAGTCTATTCAAACCGGGGAAAACAACAATAGACTCGGGTTCAGTTCAATAACTTAATGGCCCAGACTCGGCAACTCACCGTTGATGCCGAGAAGGGGTTCTGTAATAATGCCTGCGCGCGTTAAATCGAGGTGCACCTGCGATGGAATCGTCGCTGGGACAGCAATTGAGCCGTTCTGGTTCGTTAGGCTCCAGTCAAGAACCGAAAGATCGAGAACGGTCGCTGAAATGCATGGCAGGCTGCATAAAAATAGTACGAGCAGTTCCATGATTGGGGGCGCTGGAGGTTTGGTGCAACCAACTCGAGCGGCTTTTGAAGTAGCGTCGGTAAAAGATTACCGAAAATCCTCGGCGATTCTTTGTATGTGTTCATCTCTTGCTCCATTTATTCAACTTCTTTCGTTTTCCTCTCTGTACCCTTCTAATTTATCTCCTTTGAATCCACTGATTTTCCCTCTAACGTCTCGCATAGGTCTTTCCCGACAGGGCACAATTCATCGCCTTAGGCCTAGAGCACAGCGTAATTCGATTGGTACCATGGCGGGCCGCGTAGAGCATGCCAAGAACTCTCAAGTTATAAACGGGCCACATTTCCGTGCGTCAGGTAATCATTCGGTGCTTCCCTGGTAAACACAGCCCATGCATTTGCGACTGAGCGGCCGATCTGCGCGCAGTTCTTTCTTGGCAGCACAGCAGACCGCAGTTGATGCTGCCTGCGGCGCAGCATGATTTCATCCCTCCGGCCGCCGTGCAATTATTGATTGGTTATTAGCCGTTCTTTAAGATTTTGCTCATTCTGCGGTGCAATTACCCCATTAGCCTTGTCTCCGTCGTTTTTGCTCTGTTCTCGCACTGTGCGGCGTAACGTGAGTGAGCGCAGCGTCCTGGCCGCAGACACGGCGCCGATAGTGATGTGGTCACGACCCGAGAGCGCTCTGTCAAGGTGGAAACCGACGTGACAACCTCGGAGGGAGGATCGCGGCGCCGCCCATTTTACTTTCATCCTACCTTGCTTCAACGTTCCTGCATTGGCTTGCTGCACCGGACATTGTTCGCCACATAAACATGCTTCGAATTCCTCAACACCTCAAATACTATCAAAATCCTACAAGATTTGTTTCCACAACAATTTTCATCGCCACTAACGGTTCTACTCGGGATTGCTCAAGTCCGGCCCCAAACACTCTGTTCTGCTCTGATTTTTTTCATCGCTACATGCCCTCTGGATCCTTGAAACGTTTCTACTCACTGAAATACCCACTGCTTCGGTGTCGACGTCTCATTTGTCCGGATGACTCGATGCGACGCGCACACCCGATTGGGATGCGTTCACAGTCCAGGCCACTGTGCCGTGTCGCGTCTGATTTGAAGTACGGTACGTTCAAGAGCACCTCCCACAATTTGATTCGTGTATCGATGTCACATTATAGAGAAGGTAGTATATGGGTGAACTCGGGGCTTGGCCACTGATGTTTAGTACGTCAATTCCCGATACCAACCAAGACCGAAAGCTTATCGGGAAGATCGCGGTTTTTTGGTGGGCGGCGCTTCTATCGATTTGGTCGTCAGAGGAGCGTCTACGTCTCACACGGTTGCATCGGGTGGGTTGCCGGAGCGAAGCGGCGGCGCGTCTTGTTGGCCTGAAGATTCAAAGTTTACAGGTTGCCGCATGAGAATTTTATGGCAATGTCTGAAATTTCATTAATGAATGGGTTCCAAGAAAGAAGAAAGGAGAGGGAAAGCAAATAAAAATATAAAAGAGAACGAGGAGGACCGGCCGATGATGACTGCGCGGTGCGAATGACCGATCAACTTCTCTTGCCCCATATAGGCTCAGCCGGTTCACTAAATCCATCGGCAATGGACCATGGTGCAACCCGTCGGCGCAACAGTAAGCAAAGACTGCGGCGTATGATCCGTCGGGACGATTCATAGCGAGGGCATGGACAGCGTTGAGAGGCCCAAAACAAGGGATGTGCAAGTGAGGAAGGTACGCTTGAGGCCCCTAGATTTTCAGGGAAGCAGCCCACTGGGGGTGGTTTTATGCTAGATGCCAGCCCAGGAATGTTCCAGCATGCAAGAGTACCACTGGGCTACTGAGGGCGATTTGGGTGTAGAGAAGTGAACGTAGCAATGTAAAAGATGGAGAAGAGCTTCCCAGCAAAGAAACGGAGCCAGTAGGGGCACCAAAGGCTGGGGGGAGGAGCCCACAACATGGAGGGAGGAAAAGAATGATGAGATTATGGCAAATGTAAATAAATGCCCATTTTGGGATAAGGCGGAGCACGCCCATGTACGGGCCATCAAAAGGTGGCCATGCGCGTCTCTCGGATGTGACCTGATTGGACCCTCGTAGCAGTCAACAGCTTTTGTTGGATCCTGGTCATCAATTTTTGGTTCAATTCTCTGCAAAGGACATTCATTAGTCGTTGATTTCCGCCGTCATTCCCGAATTATGGGGCTCGCAATCTGGTATTTTCCAAATAATGTACTATTATGGCTACGGGGTGTCACCCTTCACCTCAAAGGTTCACTGAACTCGATGTTCATTTCCTGGCAATCACGAGAAAATCACCAAATATGATATTTCGGCAAATGCCGGACCGAAAATTTTCACCGTTTTTTTTTTCGTCTATTTGGGCCCAAAATTTCCAAGTCACTAGGTCAAAATTGTTTAGTTCATAACCGTCTGTCACCCGTCACCTGAACCTTTCGTCGTAATAGTACAGTAAGTAGCAGAAAATTTTCAACAGGGGCTTCTGCTGTAAGCCGGGTTTACCATCTCTTTTTGAAACCAATTCCGTTGCCCCTCTCCCACTCCAAATAAATGTCATGTTTTGGGGCACTCGAATACGTAGCCGAAACTTGTAATTTCAGGAGCAATATCAGTGCGCCTGAAATTGCTCCTGAAACTTGTGCCGGTCGGGGCGGAGCGGTACGGAGCATACCGGAGCGGTCCGGCACCTGATATCTTTAGTTTCAGGAGCAATTTCAGGCGCACTGATATTGCTCCTGAAACTAAACATTTCGGCTTCGTTTTTTGTCGCCCCGAAACATGCCATTTTCCGGAGTGTCCAGTCTCGGGACGCGCAAATTTCGAGAACGCTGCCGACGGGCCGGGTGCCGACTCAGCGCATCGCTTTTTGTGGCTCGCCGATCTCGGTCTCATTTGTGCTCCCTTTCGGCCACTATATGGCCCACACTGTAGCGATTCGCATGCTCCTACCACCCAAAACACCCTTTTCCGTCTGAAAATCGACCAGGGACTGGAGAAATGGAAAATTGATGCCGACATTGATGGTTTGATTCGATTTTTGAGGCTCTCTTCGCGAAAACAAAAAATACCAAATCGCCCATAGCTCCAAAGCGCAGGAAGCTATCAGACTTTCGCGAAGGATGTACTAGGACCCATTGCGCAACTTTCTGCCTCCCAGTACCATCCTCCGCACATTCCTCGCGGCCGCGGCTGTCCTCGCAACTCGTCCCAATCGCAATCGACGTCGCCGCTGCCCAGCGTGAGCAGCCAACTCAGTCTTTCGGCGTTCGCCGCCTGACTGGGAAATTCAAGAGACACCCAACACCGCGGCCCACCATCCGCGATCCCGGTCGTAATAGTAGTGAAATTTATTCATAACTTACTCACACACAAAAACATCCATCTTTTCTTTCTTTTAACCCGCGTACACGTACCTACACACGAAACCGTTTAGTGAATCCATCCTGCTCTTTGTACATGTCCTTGGTCTCCTTTTCGCGCCATATAATCTTTTTGGCGCGCATATAGATATCCTCCTTTGTCCCCCTTATTAATTTCCCTTGTGCTCACTCATGCTCTCCCCTTCGGCCTCATCCCGTCTCCATCCGCCAAGCACTCCACCCGCACGCGTTCCCCTACAAGCTATTGGAAGCATATTATCGGCGTTTAGCGGCATGTTTTCCTTTCTCTGGGTCGCGCCCTGCTGCGCCGCGGCGTGCTGGCGCACGTGTCTGCGAGACAGTACAGTGCCCACATCGGACGGTGATGCGTACGTCGAGCCCAGCGCGTCTGTGCACGCACCAGCCTTGTTGAGGTAGTGCTCGTCAGGATGAAAGCTCACTCGTTGTTAGTTGCCTCGTGGGCTTTCCGGATGGCGTGACGAGCGAGTGCCACGAGACAGAATCATGTGGACGCGCAATGGCGTAGAAATGGCGCTGCATTGTGCGCGCGTACGTGTACCCTTAACCGCTCCAAGCTACGTAGCATTCATTCGATCTGCTTCTGCTTTCATACAGCCTTGTCCCGGCTGTTAAAACCGCCATAATCCAAGTCAGCTGCCAGTTAGGAACTTCCATTCGTCTTCAGCACTAACTCGCCGACGGCCCGATGGAATCTACTCTTAGTCTAGGACTTTGCTCATCTCGTTTCATCGAACGGCGCAAAGGGCCAAGTCGTAATTGCTTTATTAACCGTCCGTGCGCTGAGCGAACAGTAACGAGTACTTCGGAGCTACTGTCCCTCCGATTCCGCAGTTACACGTCGCCACCAACCATCTTGAGACACTTTGACTTGTGCTACTGGCGCGGCTGCCATCCATAAGAGAGTTGGTGCGATGATCAGGTACATTAGTATCTCATCCCCTTCTTTAACATCGCGCGAACTCAGTCGCAATCTCAGTGGACGATAATCTCAACAGATGATCGGAGTGAGCAAAGGCTACACCGATTGAGGAAATTAATTTTAACGGAGCCGCGGATGAGCTGCGGAGTGCTTCATATCCATTCCGTCTATAGAAGACCGCTCATCGCGCTACTCTCTACTGCACGTTCGTCCCGGGAGTTTGAGTTCCACCCATCTCGACAACTGCTGGCAACGATCGAGCCGCTCCGCGGATTGAGGCATGGGTGGGAGGAGGCTAGAGTTGGTGGCGGCGGGCGCGTGATATAGCCTAGTACTATACTGGGAGTGAAACCGTTTCGGTCCGTGCAGAAGTATTAAAATCCCTCATGTATAATAAGGCGGGAGTTAGATTCATCTGTCAATTTAAGGTTATACTGCGCAGACGGTTGGCATACATTGGACTACATGTGTCCACCCGATGCAGACTAACGTTGTTTCAGACCACTGAGTGCGAATTTTTCGCAACCACGAGAAAGAAAAAGGATACGTGAAGACCGACTCGGCTCTAATCGGCAGCCGGGGGGTTCGGCTTATAACAAATTCTACTTACTTAAGGATGGGACGTAAACGTCAGTAGCTGAAGCCTGGTCATTTAATTGACGTAAAATGACGTAGGAAGGGAGGACTCTTCTCGGTAGGCCGTGTTGACCGAGATGAACTACGTAGACAAGTTGAAGAGCTTCGGACTTGCGCCTGGTGGAAGTAGTGTACAAGTATGAGCCATTTTACAGTTAATGTGCTGTCGCATTCACGGCGATAGTGAACCACATCGTCTCTAGTGCTTCCGCTAGTTCAACTCTTCCGGAAGCTAAAATGACTGAGATCACCCCGTATAATATCCTCTGGCATATGGAATCATGAACAACAAGGCCATAATATTTCCTTGTGCCACACTCTCGTGCTTGAGTTGGCCAGAGATATTTTCCATTCAACCTCTTGAGCTACGGAAATGCAAGGAAGTGTTGAATTCCCGACCGCGAGGGAACCGAACAAAATCGAATAACCTCGGGAAATTTCGGTTATGGCATGTGACTGGACAGGAACTTTCGCGCTCCGAACACTAATCCCTAATAGGGGTGTTCTAAGTGCCCTTCCTGACTCAACAGCATAATGCACCACAAGTTTTTAAAGGGAACGCTAGTGCATCCACCTCCCAGTCAACCATGACCACTTATCTCTTCCACATCGCTAGTCAAGTCCTCTATGCCTACACTGGCCCCAAGACCTCAGCAAAATCGCCCAACCCCGACCTGACCGGCATTTTCGGCGATGGCGACGCTCCTGCTCGCACACTCGATAACCTTGTTAAAAAGTCCGGCGGATCCTGGCCTCCGACCCCTACCTTTGCCAGCTCATGGCCCGCCCCTTTACGAGTCTACCAGGTGGCGTACGAGATTGTGGCACCATTCTTCCCAGTACTGGAGTCTTCCGTGAGCGACACAGAAAACCGCCAGACAATCGATGCGATGCGTGCTCGCATCCGAGGCTTGCTTTCGGGAGACCTTCCCGCCGCGCGTCTTTGTTTCGTGGACTTGAAATCTGTGGCCTCGATCCTCACCGAGGCTGAATCCGGGTGTTGGAGCGGCTATGACGACCAGAGCATGCAGTCCGCAATGGTGGGCTTCTGTGCATGCGTGTGCTTCTTGAGGCTCGCATATAGGCACATCCCGTGTTTTTATATTTCGGCCGTCGTTTGTTGAATGTGGGATTTATAGGTGGGGCGTATCACCAGTTGTTCGCGAAGCCCAGGTTGAAACTTCGGTGGCCTTCCCGCGCGAGCTCGATGAACCGTGGTTGCACTTGCAGCGTTACTTCGGTTTCACGTCTCCGGGAGGAGGTCTGTCGAGTTGCCTGTACTTCAACACGCGGGGCGTCGATACAGACTTCAAGCCGTTCTACTCGTCTGTCTACGGAATGCCTGAGCTTCATCAAAGAACAGCAAATTGGGATGCTCGCCTTTTCCTGGAAACTGAACATCGAGCAAGTCGTTTCCACCCGCGCTCCATTGCCTACTGATTTGTTTGGCCAGTCGCTTCCAATGTATAAACTGATTGCAGCCACCATCTCCGCCTGCGGATCCTTCACCGGTGGCTGTCCCTCTGACGCGCTCACCTCTTTGAAGGAAGCGAACGTCATCTTCCAAAACACCTCTCGCTTTTTCTTCGAAAATATGAAGGATGCGAATATATCTCATGCTCTCTGGCTCGCTTACTTACAAGGCTATACCGGCTGGGCACTCCCCGGCGATGATGGCGCCGTTATCAGCGGCGTGTCCGGAGGCCAATCCCTCACGATTCGCACCTTGGACGCGTTTTTAGGTATACGTCCGGCGCCGGCGCCCGAGGAAGAGGCCCTGCATCTGCCGGTGGCTCAGCAAGATTGGCTGAATTCGCTGCGAGAGGTGCGTGCCTTGTGACTACTCACACCGCGGCGAACGAGCCATTGACACTTGAGCAGTACGACATCCGGGCAAAAGTTCAGTCGGCTATCGATCAATGCGCGGACGCATCGGATACGACTTTGGTAGAATTTTGGCGGGAGATGCAGGCCGAGCTGCAAAAAATGGTCCAAAAGCTTCGGGTACGATCACCTGTTTCCGAAATGACTGTTTTTTATACCGGTATTAGCTCTGGCGGATGGGCCACATGACGCGCATGGTACCTTACGAGGGCGTCCATCGCCCGGAACGAGTCTTCATGACCGCGGGTCGGTCAATCCCACCTGAGGGCGAAGCGTCTGATGAGGCTGGGATGGTCGACCATTTGAAGGAAGTGTTGCAAGAGAGACTCACCCAAACCGTTTGAACGGACATCCAATACTACTTACATATGCCGTTGAAAATGTCGCCCTGTTCCGTATATCAAGCCAATTGTTCTGTTCCAAGTTAGCTCAGACGTTCGGCTAGAGAGATAGAGAAAGAGTGTGTGGACGCCTAGATAGTAAGGTACGGTTTCGATTAGCGAAGCACACCTGCACTGTGAATCGCCATCCTTCTGATGCTTCTCGGCGCTAGTCTAATCTTTACGTCCGACATAGGAGACTGAGATACGAGATAGCGGGCCGGGAGTGAATGGCGGGCGGCCCTGCTCACGTTCCTTCCGAGGTCGCTGGCCACAGGGCGGTATGAAAAACGGGCGGAGGATAATAGACAACTGACCCCAGTAGTATACTGGCTGTTCCAATTGTGGGACCGCGTCAGTGTAATATAACTCCTCCTCCTCCTTCTGTACTACTAGTACACCGTTTAGGCGACCGCTACTGCCCTACATTAGCGATAACAGAGCCTGTGCAGGATTGCGAACCTGGGGATTAACCGGGGGAGTGTAGTCAGTAGTCTTAAAAAATATAATGACAAGAGAACATGGCGCATGGTATCAACAGGGAGATGGTGGCAGGAAGAAGGAACGAAGTGTCACGCGTTACCAGTCACCGGTCCAAGAAAGGGCTTTGTTTGGAACTGTTAGTATCTCGTGCGACAGCGTGCCGATCGGCAAACAAACTTGCCTTTCACCCATTCGCCGTTTTTGCAAGTTCCAGGCTGCATCCAGCCCAACATGAATAACACCACGGGTACTGCCTCGCTGCATGTCCCGCCCCTTCGATTGGAACGATGGACTTTTGAAATCTGTTCCTACCTGGGGTAACGCATATCGAGCTCCTGGGGTGGCACTGGGACGTTCACGGCGAATCCCCGCATGCCAGACGACCTGGGAATTTGGAACAGGCTTAGTTTTCATCCACGGCTCACCCATCTCTCAATAACGAGACGTTCATCCACATCTGTCCCAAGTTGCAACTTGCTGGGCACCTGCCCGTCTCTTTCTGTTTTGCTTCAAGTCTTTGCCAACCCCTACTAGGGACAACCCTCGCTCATGATTTCCAGTTCCTTGCCATTGACCGTCCAGCCGACCTCGAGGACAGGCAAATGGGCGCATATACAGGGAGGTTTTACTGGACCCAAGCCGAAGATTTTATTTCGAAGCGTCGATCTGAAGAGATAAAACGTGCATGTATCTCTGTTACCATCCTCTGTCCGCAGTTGTTGGATACCTGCCCGTCTCTTTCTTTTTTACTTTCTTTTCCGAACCCGTCATAAAAGCTACGAGCGACGGCCCTCGCTCATGATTTCCGGCTCCTGGCCGTTGACTGTCCAGCCGACCTCGAGGACTGGCAATCGGCGCATATACTAGGAAATGTTGCCGGACCCAAGCCGACGCGTCGATCTGGAGAGCTAAATCGTGCGTGTACTTCTGTTACCATCCTCTGCATTTGACGGAGTCGTTAGCCAGCTCTGTAATACGAAAGGCTGAAGCTTTGCACCTAAGCTTCGAGACGGTATCGAGGTTTTTGACTTCACTCCCCAATTTTCCATCACAAGGCCCGGTATTCAGCACCCCTGGTCACTACTGGGAGTAGGATATTTCACTGATTAACTGTGCTTTTTTGCAGGAAAGATTTTCTATAATTCACATTACAGTTGACTCGGCATACTGGCCTTCGTGTCATCACTTAATTTCTGTCTTCATCGACTGAGCAAGATGGGCTCACCCGTTGAACAGAGTATGGGTAGCAGATCAGTATCGCGATGCGATACACCATAACACTGCTTTGTAGCTATTCAAAACGCAAATACTGGGAACAGGGGGTGTCGTTGTTCAAAAAGCGAATGCTGGGGAAAAGGGGTGTGCATTTCCTGCACCACCCAACAGTGACCGTTGCTTCTCAAAAATAAGTCGTTCCCGTCTCAATAGGGCTCCAACCATTTCATTTTCGTTTGTGGAAACCCTCAAACTAAATGAAAATGGTAACAAACGTTTGAAAAAACCGTTTAAACCGTTTATAAATGGTAATTTTGCGGGCATCCCCTGAACAATTAGGCTGGATTCAGACAAGCACCCATGGTGTAACACAGTATTTTGAGACCCTCCTGGCCATATGTTGCCCATAGCGAGGTGTTTAAACACCCTTGGGTGGACAATAGCGGCGCATCAAAGTCGCGGAGATGGCCGGACACTATCATGGACACCCAATTTGGAAACATTTTGGCAACTTAAGTGAGTTGGTTGAGTGGTGAGAGATTTGCAGTGTATTACACATGTAGAGTACTTTTGAGATACTTCCCAGCTGCAATACATGTCACTGAATGTCAACGGGATCGGCTGAGACTTTTCAAGAATCGTTTACCTATATAAACCGTTTGCGAACTGTTTACCCTGGTCCACAAACTAAACGAAAATAAATACGGTTTTAACCATTTTAAACGTTTGCAAACGAAAACTATTGGAGCCTTACGTCTCAATTTCTTGTCAATTTCAACTTCAAGGTTAGTGTGTCTTTGCGGTGCTTGCAGCACCACGGCGCCAAGGACTCCTTGGTTCGAAGATTTCAAAATTTTAAACCGTCAATATTGTTCCAACGCAAGCGGCGGAGAACCAACGCGCTCCGGCGCCGCAAAACATGCTTGCGCCGTCGGCAAGTTATCCCCGTCGGCCGAAGTGGGCCGGCTGATCCGCGATCATTCACTCTTTCCGTCACCGTCTTCCTTGCATCTTCCTCTTTTTTTTCAGCCTCCAATCGTTGTCCAGCACAAGACTGCGGTATTCCTTCCGACGGATACCTATCTCCGACCTTTCAGAATCCGTGATTTTACCTTGCCAACACATGCCCCAAGGGCCACATCGACATCTGCACCTGACCAAAGATCTTGTCCAGCAGACAGTGCCTGGCGGATATCGAAAGGCGCGGTTCCTGGGAGGGCGCCGGATTGACTGTGAACTTGAAGCACTCATCATACCAGCGCTGGGGCACAAACCGCTCTGCAAACGAGACCAGTCAGCTTGCGACATTCTCAAAGTCGGCTCACGATATTTGGAAAGTCTTCATTCGGCTTCGTTCGGGTCTTCCATTAACTGAAGTCGCAATTGCTATTGGTACATCATGTCAATCAATTTTTAGCTCCCGCGTGGCTGTAATTTCGGGTATATTTATACGGTCTTCACTACTTTCTGGTCTCGCCGTCCTCCTTCTTGGAAATGGCTAGCCTTATCCTTCGATATTGTGCTGCGACTCTGCTCTTCTCTGCTTCAGTTCTTGCGGTAACACCCGTTGTGGCCTCGACAACGAGCTATGGCTCCCTCTCTAATTCAGGACTGAATCGTGACTCGTGCAGTTCCAGTCTTTGGTCAAATAACGTGGTGCGTAACGACGATGTCCTCAAAGCGTGTCCACAACGCTCACGAGCCATTCGTCGCCTCCAGATTTGGGTGTGCCGCGACACACAGCAAATAACCAACGGACAGCCAGTGTTGCCCATAATGGCAAACACGGCCTCGTTCTCATCCATGCCTAACGACCGCACCAACCCACAGCCGCTGGTGCTGACGTCACCACAGGGCTTCGGCTCCCTTTACTACCCGCTTGAAGCCGACGAATGCGCGCCGTTCGGGATCTGTAGCGACGGAACGCGTTGGGTAGGCTGGCCCGATACCGGGCCCGTCGTCACCTTCCGCGGCACTGGTGGCGCCGTGAACGCATATGCCTTCATCACACGCTCTCATCTCAGCGGTCTCTCCACGGTTAATACCCCGAGCTACACGCTCTACCACGTCATCTCGAACTCCGCTGGGCCGATCCCCAACTCGACCGTCGACATCAGCTCCTTCTGGTCGTCCACACAGATTGGATATGGCTCGGCGGCGAGCGTCGTAAACAACGGCTTCGTGAGTTTGCCCCCATTGGCTACGATGCACGGAACCTAACCCCCGCTCAAGGCGTACCTGTACGGCGCCACGCCGAACGGCAGGTTGGCGGTAGCGAGAGCAGCGCAGACAGGCTTCCTCGGCGCATTGGAGGATAAGAGCCTGTACCAGTACTATGTTAATGGCGGTGCGTCCCTCGTCTTCTAACTCAACCCAGAAGTTGAAACACCTCTGCCTTGGCAGCATGGACGACGACCGTACCTGCCTCGAATAACGCTGGGATACCCCTCCCAAACACGAGCTCTGCACAGGGCACCGTCTACTGGTCGCCCAAGTGGTCGGTGGGTCGCTGATATCCTTCTTTCTTTCTTTCTTTTTTTTTCTGTGCTAATCGTGAGCTCCAAGTCTTACGTCTGGATCGGCGGCGACGGATTCCCGAACGCCAACTTCTACGTCTCTACCGCGCCCAACCCCGAGGGCCCATGGACCGCCCCGACTGTATGTTGGCACTTCTTACACCCGTGGCTGCAGTGCTAACGCGCAACACAGCACTTCTACACCGGCGTAGTGGGGATAGGGAGTCTTCCCGCATACTCCGCGGTGGCGCATCCGAGTTTGACTGACGGCACGGGCAATTATATATTCATCGTGAGTCTCCCTCCATCGTGCTTCAGCTGACAAGCGCTCATGCGAAAGATGCCGCAGTCGTGGACTCGGACCATCGCTAACCCAACGGGGACCGGTGATGTGTATGACCAGCCGCTTGTCCGGGTGGACTGGCAGTAGTAGGAATGACTGGGCTTGAAACCTTCCATACTTACTCGCTTACGATTCCTATTGACGATGGGGTAAACTGCTGTACGTCGAACAGCTTAAATATAGATTAAAGGGACTTCTTTCGCGGGGCGCCTTGGTCCTTATCAAGCGCTGCAAGTGTCAGGAGGACTGTTTGAGAGCTGTTGTTTTGTCGCGTTGAAGGCATCTCGACATGCCGACAACTCGGCACAAGGCTGTATTGGTCTGATTCTAACCACCACATCGACAGCTTAAGTATAGAACACCAAATACTGTATCGAAGACCATGGAATCGACTTCCTCGACCCTGATTCTGCCTCCTGAACTCGAACGTCAAATCTTTGAAATATGCGCCCACGCACGACCTGTATCCATTCCAAGGCTCATGCTAGTCGCTTGGCGGGTCAAAGAATGGTGTGCGATATTCCTATGTAGTCTCCAGCGACAATTTTCATTCCGAGACTTAGGCTTGAACCGCTTTTGTATCGCACCATCGTTATCGAAGAGGCTCCCAGCATCTTGTCGATGCAAGAGTTGCCCCGGATTACCATTGAAACCATGCTGGCCGTCATCCAGTCGAAGCCAGCAGCTTTTTTCAGAGACAGAGTTCGCCACTTATACCTACGCGAGGTCCCCACCGTCATCGAATCGGTTTTGTCTGCCTGCACCGGACTGGAAAACGTGTGGCTTGGGAGCGTTCCCGAGGATTGCATCCCATTGATCGCATCATTGCCGATGAAGCATTTCTACGGCCCTTTACGAATACTCCTCCACAGGATATCTCCTACGGACCAATTTTTCGCCCAATTAACTCAAATCGAACTCCTGGGACCAGCCCAGATTGCTTCGTCAGACGACCTGGGAATCTGGTCCAGGCTCAGCCTCCTGCCCCAGCTTACCCACCTCTCCTTCAATGACGAAGAATTCATCCCCGTCTGTGGTCGTTTGCTGGAAATTTGCCAGACACTTTGTGTCCTGGTTTCCCTCAGTGCGCCGGTAAAAGAAATATACAAACCAGAGGCGCAAGTTCTGGCCAAGGATGTCCGGTTTGTGACCATGAACTGTCTACCTTTCGTTGTGGACTGGCAAATGGGAGCGCATACGGGCTGGGATTATTGGATTCGAGCCGAACATTTCATTTCTCAGAGGCGGTCTGGGAAAATAGATGGTGCGTATCTCCGGCCCTTTCTACGCACCGGGTTTGATCAATTTCTTCATCAGCTCTCAAATACGAGATAGCCAACGACGAGGATATAATTACGTAGCATCCAAGATTCGGAAACTACGAGCATCGGGGAAATCGCAAACATTTACGTTTTAGCAGGGGATTACTTCCGCTCATCGGTGGTGCGTGAGTATTTCACAACAAGGTTACGCTTAAGTGTACGAAACGATGTGGGTTAGATGCCAGTTCATTGAAAAAGAAGACATATGTTTGTAGTTGTACAAGAATTATCTGACATTCATCCACCTTGGTCTCACGACGAATGCGTGTTGTTCCAAAGAGATCGCAGAACGAAATCGGCTGGATCAGGGCTTGTGTTGGTCGACAATTTTTCGTTCAGGAAGAATTTTACTGTAAATCAGGCTTCAATACCCGGCCAAGTACTGAGATGAGCGCATAACTCACAGGTCCGATCGATTCCGGGCACCAGATAAAACCCATTGGATGGTACACCCGTGGTATTGTCGACAAACACGCCGACTGTACCTGCCGGGTGATCCAACCATGTCCACGGGGCTACACCGCCGAGGGCAGATAAGGTGAAGGTGAGATCCTCAGTCGAATTGATTTGAATCTGAGGGTCAACAAGTGGGGCATCCGCGAGTGAGGCCGGCGTGAACTTAAAAGACGAGTTTCAGCTTGAATGATTGATCGAATATGATGAATTGCGCACATATTGTTCATTTGTAACGGTCCTATTCTCCACTTGGGCAGTGAGATTGAGAAGCATCCACACATCTGTCGCATTTTGGCCGGCGGGAAGAATCGAATCCAACCCCAGAGTCCGCGAAATCAACGAATTGTTTAGCGTCGGAACGGAGAAATCGTGGATGCTTGTGTTCAGCACATTGCCACTCCAGTCGTACCAAGTAAGCTTAGCAGATCCCTGCACGGCCTCCCACCGATCAGAAGTCACGATAACCTCCAGCGTTGCATTGTCGGGTGTCCAGAACGGATAAATCGTCAGCGGCGAAAATGTCGTAGTGATTCCATACTGCAGAACCTTCCACCGGCCAGAATATTCGATACTGCTCCAGCTAACGCCCTGCCAGATGTCGTTGAGTTGCCAAACCAACGCTCCCAAGTTGTTTTCGCCCTGGCCTGCGCCTCGTCTGTACCAAGAGATCTCAGACATCATCGTCATGGATTGGAAGATCTGAGTGCTCCAACACCATTGCGCGAATGTCTGGTTGGAATCAGGCGTCGAGGGCGTAGGGAGCCAAAGTTCGACACCCTGGGTCATTTGGGCCTGGCCCTGCGGTGCGTTGGGATTCGGGAAAACCAAACTTCCTGCCGGTGGATGGTGATCGCGTGAAGCAACGACGGTGGAGTTGAAGGAGAAATCGTCAGGCGATGTGAGTACTTCTTCCCAGGTGTAAAACGACGGCATCGAGTGAAACCTAAGGTGATCTCAATGTTGTCCTTGTAAAAAATGTCGACTAGCTCACCCGAATTCATTCACGAAGCTGAGATACACCCGTTAATTGTGGAGGTGGAGTAAGGAAGATATGAATACGCACCGAGAGACCGGGAAGGTGCTATAGTTGAATGCTTGGCTAGCATCGTAGTTGTATCGCTCTGGTGAAAAGTTGAAAGTTACGGGCCCTTTTCAAGATAATGGTTTTATCCATACCGCTGTTTCCATATATATTCCCCCGCGTTCCGTTGTTGAATCGGAGGACGTATGGATCCAGACTCAGGACGCCTTTGGTTGTGGAACAATCCGTGTACGGGACCTGTATTACTGCGTATCAGCCAGGAAAACACGGTAAGCAATCACTTTTCGTACCGAATGGGTTTCGGACACAGCGATGTCGTGCAGAAAATCTTGAAATAGGGTCACAAACTAACGAAATTGTAAGTTGCTAAGAAAAGGAGCAGGCGAGCTCATTCACCTCATTCTACGGAGTATTCAGAAACGGCAGATGGGGAACCAAACGGATGACGCACCAAATAAATTGTTCCATTAGCCATCGAGTTATTTACACCCGTTACGATTCCCTCGATCTCGTTTCCACCAGCCCATTGAACATTGCTGGGGTGCTTGTTTATGCGCCGGACGTTCTGGCGCACTTCTGGCTCGACAGATTCCAGGAAGAAGTCGTTGATGGGATACAGCGAATCGGAGAAGATGAACTCCGACCAGGCGAGGATTCCAAGCTCGTCGCACAGCGAGTAGAAATCGTACACCCCCTCTTCCTCCGAATCGGGTTGGTAGATTCCGCCGCCCCAAATGCGCAACTTGGATGTATTTGCTAAGATTCCACGAGAACAGAGATGCAGACACGCACCATGTTCTGCCCGCTGCGCACCGCGCTCTCGAGTACCCAACGCACCTGCTCAGTCGTGGTCCGAGCATAAAACGGGTCGAACGGAATAATATTCGTGCCCAAGCTGTAGAACGCTTTCCCATTGATTTCAAAGTGCCACTGATCGCCTGGAGTAATACCGCGAGAGTCGATGTCTTCCTCTGAGTACGGCAGCTGGGCGAGCTTGATTGTGCGGAAGCCTGTGCGTACGGTGAGTTCAACATCCTCGGTGGAGGCATCGAGGTCAAGGGAGATCGTGAGGTTGTATAGCTGTGGGTTGCCGAGGTTGTGAGGATACCATCGCTGAGGGATGGAGTCATGTATCTGCCAGAGCACCGTAACCCAGGTGGGTGAATCGGTCGTCATTGGCAGCGGATCAAGGGAGAACGTCGGGGAGGTAAGGTTAAGTTCGGCGAATGCAAGCGAAATGGATGGGGAGTCGAACGCCGCGCCGGGGCGTAAGGCTAGGGTCACGTTCACCACCCAGTCTGCAGTTTCGTTCGCAGGCACCGAAAAGTTCTGGCCGACCTTGTAAATATCGACAGAAGTTTCCTCGACGAAGACGAGTTGTGCGGCGTCGGTTGCGTTGAACGATGAACTGGGGTCGCTGGTGTTTGAAAGAGATATAAGATATGCGGGCTTGAAGATCCCACTTGGCACAAAGCCTGGGCCCTACGGCATTTCGTCAGTCTATGGAATGTTTTGCGAGTATTAGTAGAACGAGCTACCCAATCCCAGCCGAAGTCCGACGCAATTTTACGTACGTACGCACGGTCTGCGGGTACCTCAAACTGCTCGGATGAGATGTAGGCCAGAACATATTCATCCCGAAAACTCACGGTATCCCCGATTATTGTCTCTGCGTCTGGCCGCGTGCTTATATTCAGTCCATAATAATAAGCGGATTCGAACGCGACTGTCAGGTTCCCGGCGGTTAATCCGCTTAGGAACGAGACGTCAAATACGTATTGGCGAAATTGGTTATTGACCCAGGCGATGGGCTGACCAGCCACTGTCTGCATGGAAGAGTTCGCCATTGAACTGGAAAGAAGACAGGCATAGGCTCACGATGTTCGCGATTGTATCCAGTCCATGGAACACCAGCAGGACCTGGTTGGAAGCATTAACCGGACTACCCAGCATTGGAGCCAGATCAGCGGTATACGTCCAGTTGTCCATGAAGACCCAACGCTCAGTGAAATCTATGCAACAGGTTAGTGAGCGAGACATGATTAATAACCGACGCGTCTGACCATTTATGCCAAGGAGAGGTTCTGTAATAACCCCTGCGCGAGCTAGGTCAAGGTGAGCCTGGGAGGGAATTGCAGCCGGCACAGAAATTGAGCCGTTTTGGTTGACCAGAGTCCATTCGAGGGTTGAGAGATCGAACACGGCGGCGAGAGCACATGCTGGCAGCCACCACAAAAGGAATATAAGGAGGTTCATGGTAACTTTTTGCTTGAATCTCGGCGGGAGATGGGAGTGTTAGGAGAGGGAGCTGAAGCCTCTCGCAAAGAACCCTGAGTGGAGTCAAGATGACGAGAAGATGATTCTCTCAAAGACAGCAGGAGAGTCATGCGCATGGAATCTGTCGAAGTTTGCGCATGAAAATTTAGCCCTGGCCTGTTAAATAATCCCTTCTGACCTATCCACATGTCTCGGAAGAAGGGTGGCTTATGCCAACCCGCCCGTCATTTCTTGAGAATGCATCGTCTGATTAGCACCACCGTGATTAAATGAAGAGAGTATGGATAATAACCAACCCAGGGAGTGGATCTACGAAACAAAACAGAATGGATGGATGACGGGTTAAATCAATTTGGAACGAACTCGACCCTTTCCGCAGCCGCGTTGCCGCGAGTGACACGTGAACCATGTCGTCAATTCGAGAAGAACTTCAAGAAGGTTTAACCGTTAGATATAAAAAGCCACTGAAGAGTGACGATGCTCGGCACCGAGTTCGAAGGGGATAGCAATCGACTCCTTGACCCATGCATCCCACTGGCCTAGAGATGGCGGTCGCCGCCGCACGCCGTGAGTAGCATGGGGCATCGTCGGGAGGTATCCAGAAGAGTAGAAGGAACTGTTTATGACAGGCCCAAGGGAACTGACTCAGATTCACGGTATGGACGAAGCTCGTTGTAAACTTGTAAAGATGGAACGTCCTTGGGCGCGACTGGATTGTAGCCCTTGTTTTCGACTCGCGAAGAAGTTTGCTGCCGTTACTGACATGAAAGATATAGGGCAAACCGGGAGGTATGGGCCCATTGGGCCAAACGTCGGCACTGCAAGTGCGCCACGCTGACTCGTTTGTCGGGTTGTTGTCAGGAAGAAAGCCCGTGGGCGTCAATCAATGGCCAAATACGCCACCATTGCTTCAAATGATAGGCGCCTGCCAGATGACTCAGTGACGACACATCCTTTCTGAGCAGGCTTGTACTCCCTTGTTTTTTTGCACTCTTCCGCGACCCATTCGCATTGCATGGAAACTAATTCGAAGATCATGGCGTTTCCAGCTCTTCCAATCGACCTGGAGCGGGAGATCTTCGAGATTTCAGCTCTCTCTCGACCCATGCGCATTCCCAACCTAATGTTGGTTGCATGGCGTGTTAAAACCTGGTACGGCATACACTGTCGCGGTAGCCTATCCACTGAATCGACACGCAGGGTTGAGCCCCTGCTCTATCGTACTATTGTTGTTTGGCGATCCGCGCGATTTGCTCCTTCTCCTCAGCCAATTCAGGGCCATCCAGCCTTTTATCGGAAAACTCTCATTCCCATTATTAAATCTAAACGTGCCTCGTTCTTCAGGGACTCTACCCGTCACTTGCTGGTCCACCAAATCCCCGAGGACGACACCGAGGGGCAGTTCATTCTGTCGGCTTGCTCTGGCGTCGAAGACCTCTGGATCTTTGAAATCCATCCCCATCTTCTTCCCCTCATCAGCGAGCTACCGCTGAAGCGTCTCTATTGCGGCTTATACGATCTCCTTAAGTCAAATCAAATAACTTTTACTCATCGCCTATTCTCTCGGATAACACATCTCGAAGTGATCGATTCCCAACAGGAACTGGATCTGGACCTATGGCTTGGACTCAGCCTCATCCCGAACTTGACCCATCTGGCCTTCAATGGCCTCGAATTCATTTCTTTATGGCCAGTCCTGCTGGACAAATGTCGCTCGCTGCGGTTACTCGTTTCTTTATGGCACGGTGAAAACGGTGCGAACCGAGTGGCAGCCCACAAGGATGGGGAAAAATTACGGCGGGATACTCGCTTCGTCTTAATGTGGTGCGAAGAGTTCGAAAAGGACTGGCAGATGGGAGCACACGCGAGTGCAGATTATTGGGCGCGTGCCGAAGCCTTCGCAGGGAAGCGGAGATCCGGGGAAATCGATGGTGTGCTGTGGTCTCTTACCCTGTTCAATGTTGAACTCTAAGCCGTCTGTTTTAGCTCTCGAATGCGAGATCAAGGAAGACCCGAGCCTCAATATCGCATAGTCCACGTGTACATTGAGACGAAAATCTCAGAAATATTTCAATCAAGACGAACCCCCAAGGATTTGATTCGCGACGCGCCAGATATATATCATCCCAAAGAAATAAAACAAGTAAGAAGGGGTACGGTATAATGCATGATATGATTTAGCGGTATGGATGTGTCAATTGCGAGTAAAATGGAGTTTTGGGAAGATGGAAGGGCGGGCAGTAGAGGCATGTAAACTGTCTGCGCGTTCATGATGAGCTCGTGACTGAGGTTAGTGGAAACGTCGAGACAACGTGTGCAGCAAGCGCGTTGCCACCGTAGAAAGGGGAGGTCCGAGCTTTGAGCTGTAGAGCTAACACGTCGACCGCGGTTGTCGGGAGGTACGCCAGGAAGAGCGTCTGCAGCTGCGCACTGTCCACGGGATGGGTGAACGATGGTTGGATCTGTGCTTGCAGCGCGAACGGCTTGACCTCCTCGGCTGCGCACATACATCCGTTATTATCAGGCAAGAGAAAAGATAGAAGGCAAGACGTACGAGTGGTGTCGACTGCGTTGGCAATTATGAGCGGCATCGTCTCGAAAATTTGCGTCGCAGAGTCTGGATTTGCGGTCACAAAGTTCCAGCTGACATCCAATAGGATGCTGATCAATGAATAGTCCTCGCCAGGATTCTCGCTGGGACCAAGCAACGGGTAGATGGTCACGGGTAGACCTGCTGCCAGCGCGACGGTCTCGGCCGTAGCAGGGGACACCGTGTCGCTTGGGAGGGTGTAGGCCATAGCGGCCGAGAACAGTGTGATGAAGTTGATCAAGTTGAACATGGTGCTGTTGCTTGAAGGCAAGTCGTGAACTAGATACTGTTTAAATACGCAGCTTTTCAACGAGCGGCGCGGAGGTTGACATAAACACGGTTCGTGAAGTGAAAGCCTTGGGACATTGGAAGCGAAAGCTTGACTTGGAATGACGCCATTGGAACGCTTTACCCTTCATTTCGAAGTGAATGAGTACCTGAAAAAGGGTTAGATAGGCCTGTCCCATGGTCAGAGTGGAAGACCATGCAATACATTTTCGCTATGCGGTCATAGTCGGATGGCGACACTCAGGGACTATGCCCTTGATTGCGATGATTTCGAAGCGTGTAAGAACAGAATAGTCTTCCCTCAGACTGACAGACGTGTCCACAATTGGCTGTATCAGGCGCACGCCGAGACCAGCTACCTGGGGTCGGCCACCCATGGCGATGTCGTCATGGACTGTTGTCGAAAAAGCGGTGAGTGAAATCGACTGGAGCTTGGTCAAAGACTCAAAATGGAACATTTAGTTTAGTTGCCGATGGACCTCGAACGTAAACCTAGCTTTATAACCCTGTTTATCCAGAGAATGTCGAGGCGTGGAGAGAATATTATAGGTGGGGCACCCTGGTCGGGTACGCAAGAAAGGAGCAAGTTGCACACGGAGTGACACAGGCACGGCGGCATGTAAATTTGTTATCAAGATGGACGTTAGAAGATGAGATGACTTGACGGACCGGACTACCTTGCATGACATCGCAAAGAAGATAGTACGGAACAACAGCGGCTCGATCCGGAAGGTCATTTGTCGGGCACCATCAAGCCATTGGACTAAGTTTACTATTGCGACCTATCGGCTCTCGGACGTTGGAGGAAGTGAAACGTAACGAAGTCCCATAAATTTATTGCAGACTGCGAATGAAAACGCTAGATGTGAGATGCAGGTTCCCACCAGAATTATCAGAGTTTCAATCCAGAATTCGACCCTCTTCAGCTGAAGCCCAGTGCTGCCGGCGCTGAGTATTGCACAAAGAGATTGAATCGAGTCCAATTGGAGTGGCTTGAACGTTTTTCTCTCGTGGCAACGAGTTTTAGCACATTGATACGGGTCCATATAGAAAGAAAGTAAGGCGAAAGTTCGAGGACAAGAAAAGGAGGGCTCAGTGGCGGTCCCGATTTATTTGTTTGTAGTCATCGCGCTCTCTCCATCCACCGAGGTCGTCGAAATCATGGTACCAGTGCTTTCACGGACCAAATAACCCAATAATCTGATCTTGCCGAGTCGTCTGCGCTTGAACAAATGTCATCGCCGTCGCAAACGGAGTCACAGACTCGGAGGATCTCGGACCCGCGGCAAGCGCGCGCTAAACTCCAGATAAGCGCGCGCCAAAAGCTCAAGAGTGAAAAATATGAACTGAGTGCGAATTTGGTGCGAATGGATGTGCAAATTCCTAGTCGCAATGAGGCAACCGGTATTGGGGTGAGTAAATTCGAGTCTCCTTGCCATTTGACTGACTGTAGCAGGCTGCAGGTATGCTGTGAGCTGTTGTTAGCTCTCGAATCAGAAGCTGTGGAGAAGGCTGTATAGTAGGCTGGGCCGCTCATATAAGTATACAGTGGCTCAGTTTCCCCTCCCACCCTTGTACGACATCCGTCCAGATGTCGACCAAACCAGCCCATGCTACCAGAATGATACATCGGGTCGTTCTAATGAGAAGGAAAATGCGATGGATCGGAGGTTCTCATCAGAGACCTCGCGATGCATCACATTAGAGGTGCGCCCAAAGCAGGCGCCAAGGAACCCACTGTGTTGATGCCTTCCATGCGGGCGCTCTACCATCAGCCGGCGGCGTTGCCCCGCCATTTACTCAGCGGGGCGCTAGTCGGGTGGCGGTGCGCCCGCCTTCCCATTTTTGGTAAATTTCACCGGGGCATGCCGCGAGCCGGGGAGTCTCAGTGAGCATAAGTTATAGATCATTTAAGCTTTAGTGAGCTTTATAGGTCGCGTGGATGCCTCCCAGAGACGGAAAAGGTAGCTGTTTGTGGGTCTGTTTGCCACCCGCTTTGATAGTGACGTGTTTGTAAATGTTATGAATACACTCCTCCGCTTCGGCTCTTTCCGGATTCTCTGCACGCCCACTTCCCTGCTTCTATTGTTGGTCCGAAAATGCCCATATGAATCGATACTACCGTCCTTTTCTGCTTTCAAGCACTGTTGGATGGAAGAAGTTCCGAAGAACCTGTAATTTTGCACAGTTCGACAATTCCGAGTTGGGTCGATTGTGGGTCGAATTGATTTTCATTGGCACAATCAATTGTTGCGGATGCTGCAGAGGGAATGTTGAAAATTCTTTCTAAGACCAAAGCAACATGACAGCACCATTTGCGACTTGGGACTCTTTCACCAACTACTTATTTGGCGGGCCACCCGGGCGGCTGCAGCTCGTACTGCTCGGTTCGGTTCTTCCCCGGCAGCGGGGGTGTCCTCAACGTCCATCGGATCTATATCCGATATCAAATTTCATGCCATTTTTCTTGTTTACAGGCTCTGTTCTCTGAATTTGCCTGGACAGCGGCATTCCACAAATTGCCCCTGTTAGAAACACCGCAGTGATATCTGGCTCCCTGGGCCGCTTTGATGTGGCGACTGGTCGATACACACTGTGGATTTCTAATTTATTAATCCTCTCATCTTTCTCACCTCTTATTTAGTTCAGTATTAGATTACCTGCTCTATGTGTATCGCTCATACCGAGCCTTCTATTTAGTTTGCACTGCGAGAAATTGACCTGGAAGCCTGGTCCTTATTTTTCTGATATAGCACGTATGCACTTATAACGTTTTGTCATGATTTTGTGACCCTCAAGGAACTGACATGGAGAGAATTGGCCTAATTGTTTGGTTTTGCATTGTGAGAGGTTATTGCTGATACTACTGCAACCTCTGCCTCGAACACTTGGCAGACATACCTGATGCATACATTTCTGGTATAATATGACTTCGGATAAGCGACTCATGTGTATTTCTCATTGCCCAATGGGGCGCAGTGAACACAGACTGACTAAATGGCCAGCAGGTGGATTTTGATGTTTGTCAAAATACTCATTATTCGGGCGTATGTGACCCTTTGGAGGCGTTTATAAATCAGGGAGAGATATATATACCCTCCCTGGAGCGCTATTGACTCTTTGGAACGAAATTCAGGAGATTTAATCTTCCGTCAAGGAAGTATGGTGACGAATTGGCTTATTACCGTACTGAGTTTATGCCTTTGAACGGCCACCTTTTGTGCAGTTTCTTTTTTTTACACGATTCATTATATGAATTTGTTGATTTTCTGAAACGATTCGACTCCTTGCCCTTCTTTCTGATGGAGATTGACATATAAAGTATTTTCTTGGGCTTGCTAGACGCCGTTCTCTGTGTTGATGATTTTCAGCATATCCCATTCTCAAAATTTCTTGGTGCAGGTGGACTCATTAGAAGCTTTTAACATATTCTAGCGCAGCAAATGGGCTCCTAAGGTCTCGAGAACGTTGAACGACGTTGAACTTTGTTGGCCAAGAATGGAAAGTCACTTCGTCACAGCTGTGACATCCGCTCTTTCTTCTCTTCCCACCAGACGATTCGACCGCTCGACGTCAACTCGACGTGCGAAATCCCACCCAATCAACTCAGCTTCCCAGGTCGACAATGAATGGACACTTGACGGGCACCCAGGTGTCAATGTTAGCTGCTCGGTCGTCCCCTGAACAGTTTTATTGAGAGCGAAATGGCATGTGTATTACCGCCTCTACAACCTTCAAACCACCAAGGCTTGTTCTAAAACTCCTAATTCCGGTATGGGATACTCTTTTCATACTAAAATTTCACATGTTCTGAGGCACCATTCCACCACCGCCAATCGATGGGGTGTACACAGCGCCGGTAGAGCAAGCGAGATTTGTGGGGATGCACGTGCGACACAGAGGAGAGCACACGGCCACAAACTCGGCATCTCTGTTCTGTGCCTCCCAACCACAGCTTCCCATCCTCTTCTTCTGCTCATCGACGTTTTCGGCCAGGATCGTATCTCCCAGTGTATCCGCAACCCCGGCACGTGTCCACCATGGGACCATGGGTGGGTTGGTGGAGCCTATCCACACCCAGAATAGCGCTGCTACACATCCCAGCGGAAGTGCGGTTTCGGCTGCGGGCAGTGTGGGGACGGGTGCAGGCAGCCTTATTTTGCAGGATGCATAACCGCCGTGTTCCGCTCCGAATCGAGATTTTTGCAATTTCTGCTCCGTGCGTGGGACCCCAGGCGCCGGCAGGGAGATTCTGCATGAGCGCAAGTCGACTCGAATCACGGTTGGCTGCGTGCCTGGAGCCACACTACGAGTGCCTCCCAAACAGCATCCGTGGAACCAAAACTCGCCGCTCTACTCCCCGTGCGCGTGCCCCAGCCCAGCCGCGGAATCGGTGAGTGCAGACATCGATATGGCGGGCATGCATCCATGCTCTTGCCATCGTGTGCTCAGGCTTGACGCAGTACGGCGATCTGCATTGGGCACTGCACGTCGTCATTCCCGTGCACGCACGCCATGAACGCCGCTCACATAATTAATGTATCCTAGGTTTTTACATCCTTTGCCTTGTTTCATTCGTTTGGGCCCACTTCCGCGGTCGTAACTACCGCGCACTACGCGTACTCAGCAAGCTGTGAAGAACCGTGTTTTGAGACAACCCATCGTAGTTCTTGGTTCAAATATAATGTAAAACAGATGAAATTTGCTCAATGTATATCAAGGAATTTTTTCGCGATTTTTCTATTAAGTTTTTGTGCTCGTCGTTGTGGACGGTGTCGAAGGGCTTTGATCGTCGTGTTCCAGATGCGGTTAATGGGATCACAACGACGATGACGGCAAGCTCACCGCGTGTGATGGGGTTCCCATTGTCTTATGCCAGAACGGGCGGTTCTAAAGCGATGCATCGCGAGGTCTCTAATGAGAACCTCCGATCCATCGCATTTTTCCTCTAATTGGAGGATGCGATGCATCGCCCCGCCAGCATCTGGTGCCTGAGGTGCCTGAGCTATTGAAAAATAGGTGTTACAGCAACTGATTTTATCATGAAATTGGATGTCAGCCATGTTTAAGTCCTCTGGTTGGCCTCTAGTGTGGCATTGGAGCCCTTGTATCTCTTCATCCGCATTCAGCCTTCTTGGCAGGATTTTAGGACCCACTCTCATCAACATGAACTTATTATTGTACCATCTGTAATTTCCGTCAAAAGGCCGGTACTTCATCCCCTGCGGATTTCCAACGCGCCCACTCCCGAGGTAATCCGATCAAAACTGAGGTCGTGGCGACTATTCTAGCCAAAACCATCAAAAAAAAACCGCCCGCACCTTAGGTACCGCAAATTGCTGTAATATTTGCCCCATCAGGATAAATTGTCCTTTTGGGCGTTAAACTAGGCATCAGATCGGAAAGCGACAGCTTTGCATGTGTTTGGCTCTGTTCATAGAAGCGCGTTCGAATAGCGTCGCCCGTCCTCATCAAGTCAAGATTTAATAGAGATTAGTACATGATGACCCCCCGGATGGAGAATGCTTTGCTTCGCGGTTGGGTGTTAGAATATGCGGTCAACTCGAAGGCCGTCTGCCGAGTACCGACTGTGTCATTTAGTCGAAAACCGGTGTAAATGTAGATCAATTGAACACAACCTCGTAATGCACATCAGGAGGGCCATTTATCATCCGGAAGGAGCTTCACCTGATAAGGACCTTTATCTGAGTTTCAGGGGTCGCGAAGATTATCTGCCCGATGTGTCAGTGAAAGTGCCCCTCAGCAAGAATACGCCGCAAGTCATAGTTTCCGATGAATAAAAGGTTTGATTTATCTATTATAGTCTTGATAAGCTTTGTTTGAGTATCCTCGTCGATGAGAGGCTAAAAGCTCAACTCAAAATGAATTAGGCAAGCCTATCCTTGCCAAGCGCAGAAAGTTGTTCTTGAACTCAATTTGATTTCTTTGGGGCATCTTTTCTGCGGGCGCTCCTTCGGTCCGCAACACCTATCGCTCAGCTTCTGCTCGGCGCCTACTTGCCCATGTTCCTTGGGTCAGGGCCTTGGAGACACTTGATGCGATCGCAACCATTCCACCATCCGCCGACAGACGCCCATTCCGATCTGATAGTTGCCACTCAGGTTGGGAAGCTTCCAGTGGACAAGACTGACATCCGCTTCGTCCGGAAATGTATCAAAGAGCAAGAACAAAAAAGAAACATTTATATTGCCGTCTTCTTGATGGTTCGTGGCAAGAGATTAGTATGCTCTCTACTTTTGAGCGCTAAGATACCGGTCAGTTAGTAGCTCACTGAGGGTGCTAAATGACGGGCGCCTCCAAAGTTTCGGGACCAGATGTTCCAGAGCGGAGTTTAAAGGCTTCACACATGGGTAATTTTATAAAAAGAGAGAAGAGAAGAGACAAGCGCTCGCCGGCTCCCACTTGTTTGATTTGGTCGATGTTGGCCGCAGGCTGCCGAACGTGGAGTGAGCCATTAATTGCGCCACATTGAGTTCTCAGCTGTAAAATTAAACTGCGCAGGCAAAATTGGACGGGTGGAGACGCCGAGATAAGGAGCAGGAGAGCAAAAGTAGGAAAGGGAGCATTGCGGCGAAGCTGGATGGCTGTTAATTTCGGGCATAGTGAGAAGATTAACGACAAAAGGAGCGAGATAAAAATCATGAGATTGCGGCACCGCCGGTCGTGAGTTCTTCGAGTGTTGAAATGCGTCGCAATAATAGAGAAGAGCAGGCGGGGTAAGGCCAGATGGGGTTGAGACCAAAGAGACACAAAGAGTCGCGAAGGTAATCGTTAAAGAACGGTTAATTTTCAGCTCTCCTGACAGCTGACTGATATAAGTAAGCGGGGATTCGATCTGCGTCCGAGCGGCTCTTCCCCCTCTCAGTATGCTGCTTTACCTCGCCTGTGCATTTACTGCTATCCTTGGGCTTCATCTTGGCCTTCGCTCGCGCAAAATCCAGCTCCCCTTGCCTCCTGGCCCTAGGCGATTTCCGCTTATAGGTCATCTACTCGCAATACCGTCTAGCTATGAATGGGAGACCTACATGAGATGGAGCCAGCAATACAGTACGCGATCTGCACAATCTGCGACATCTTTGACATGTTCCCAGACTCTGATATCCTTCATCTGAACATTGCGGGAACCTCGGTCATCGTGCTCTCATCGATGCAGGCGGCCATCGACTTGCTTGAGAAGAGATCCGACAAATACTCACACAGGCAAGTCCTATCTCGCGAAACTTGACTTGTAGATTAACGATTATCAGGCCTCCGATGCCGATGGTCAACGAACTTATGGGATGGGATTTCCATTTTGGTACGTGCGCAGCCGGACCTCAAAGTATTCAACACGTTGACATCTTTACCAGGATTCATAAAATATGGTATTCTACGCGATGACACTTGTGCCCTCTCAATGTGAAACTGATGCTATTTCCAGGTGAACGCTGGTATGTGCAGTGCTTCTGTCGTTGAACTCCACTCTGACTGAAGTTGGATGCAGGCGCAAGCTCCGGAGATTGTTTTACCAAACTTTCAATCCCACCGCTGTGCTGAAACAGTACCCCAAGGAGCACGCTGCCTGTCATGAACTTCTCCGTCGCCTCGTCCGCGACCCAGAAAATTTCGTGCACCATCTCCGACAGTGAGTTGCAGTTCGAGGCTATTCTGAATCATAACACTTCGATTGGTAGCATGGCCGGGGAAGTGATTTTATGGGCTGCATACGGGATCGTCGTTCGTCCGGAGAATGACCCCCACGTCAAGCGGGCCGAAGAAGCAATGCAAGCGATGGCACACGCAATAATTCCCGGAAGGTTTCTGGTGGTAAGCCGAGTAATAGTCTGTTTCGATACCGCCGTCGAGCCTGATCTGTCCAGGACTCCATTCCGGTCTTGAAATACGTCCCGGAATGGTTCCCAGGAGCCGGATTCAAACGTCTCGCGAGAGAATGGCGGGAGCTCTCTCAGTCCATGGTGAATGTGCCCTTTGCCGAGGTGAAGCGGAACATGGTGGGTGGCGATCTCAAAAAAAAATTGACCAAGAGTGATGTAGTATTCTTAGGCGGCAGGCACAGCCCCGATTTCCTTTACTTCTACTCAACTGAACAAAATAAGGCACCCTGACGAAGAACGAGCTGTAAAAGAAGTTGCCGGTGCGATGTACGCCAGTGGGGCAGACACGACTGTGTCGACAATTTCGTACTTCGTGCTTGCAATGCTTTCAAATCCTGACGCCCAGAGAAAAGCTCAAGAGGAAATCGACTCTGTTGTTGGTGACGGACGGCTTCCGAAATTCGCGGACGAGGCATTGCTGCCCTATGTCTCTTCGCTTGTTAAGGAAGTGTTTCGTTGGATTCCTTCTGGCCCAGTCGGTTCGTCGTCTTGCATCCTCAAGTACCGATGATTTTAACGTCTCCGTTGAGCCGTCCCTCGCTTTATAGAAGTTGACGATGAATATTATGGCTATCATATTCCGGCAAATTCCATCGTTATGGTGAATGTTTGGTCAGTCTCGGAAGCTTCGGTCGAAAATTTAACTTAAGCAAATTTAAACCATACTCCAGGGCCATCTTCCATGATGAAGTATGCGCAGAGAATATTTGACTACTCCTGTACTCACCGAGTCCAGACCAAATATCCAGATTCGTATATATTTAAGCCCGAGCGCTGGCTGTTGGACGGCAAACCGAACCTTGCAATGGGCGACCCGCTTGACGCTGCATTCGGGTTTGGGCGAAGGCATGACATAAGCCATGAAATTTCTTGCTCCCTCATACTGTTCATAGAGTCTGTCCCGGCAAACAGTTCGCATACTCCTCGGTTTGGATTACGATAGCGTCCATCCTCGCGACTTTTGATATCACGAAAGCCGTGGACAAGAACGGGGACATCATTGAACCCACGTATGAATATCTTTCTGCGATGGTCACGTGTGTTGTTTGTTCTTCCCGAATGTGGGCTGATGCTGACCGGCCATCCCAGTCAACCTCTGCCTTTCAAGTGCTCGATCACACCTCGGTCGGCAGAGGCGGAGAGGTTGATTTCGGAGACCGTCCTGGTCGAGGATGCTTGACTATTTCACTTTGGGGGATTGAATGAAATCAGCGGTCAAATCAAAGGGGGGTCAGGAATAAAATTTCCGAGGGTACCCGTCAAGGCTGAAAAATACTGTTTTTTATTTAAACTTTTTTTTCCTTTCAAATCTTGTTCTGCCTCTCTATATTGCATGCAGCATATCCACATACTAGGTAGGTCTAATAAGCTCATCCTCGAAGGAATTGGGCTGGATCTAACTGGAATGAGCTCAGGACACTTTCGGATGATGGTGCTGGGTTGCACAGCCATACTCTCCTCCGTTCCCTGGGTTTTTGAGGTGCTCCGAGTGCAATGAAGTTGTTTGGGTTGAATTAGAGTATTGTTGTGGCAGTATTGTAGTGTTTCTACCCCCATTTTTAGAATTTCCACTCTGATGTTGAGATGCCCGTACATAACATGGCGCTGTGAGCCATCACTTGGCAATGGCTCTGGAATGGGCAATATACAAGTACCGAGCGGATAATGTACAGAGCGGAAATCTCTAGTGGATAGACGAACCATATCATGCATCTCTGCTTGATAATGTCGGCAAGTAACAAGAAAGTCGCAGAAGCGGAGATCACAAAGAGCAGAAAAGAACAGCGCAAGCAAAGGATAAAACACACTGACGAAAGAAAAAGCAGAGGGCATTATTGGATGATGCCATTGGCCTGGTTTGAACAAGCAATCATCTGAGAAACACAGATGGATTCAGCATAACCAGTAACACTACAAGTGTCAGGGGAACCCCCGTCCCGACCCCCATCCAACGCCCTTCCGACCCCTCCGATCCTCCCGGTCGCTCTCCCGGTCACCGGTCTACCGGGACCGGTACCGGAAACCGACACGTGACCCGATGGCACCTTGCGTGTGATCAAGCCCGGGACATCTGCCGATCACTCCGGTCACATGGTCTTAGCTAGTAGCTTACTTATACCCACGGCTGACGTGGGAATCCTCAGAGTTTCTTCTCTTTGGATCCCCCACGTCAGGTATGCTTCTCTGTATATTTAGCTACTGTCAATTAACCTTTGGATCCCCCACGTCAGTCCCTGAGTACCTCGGGCCTTCGTGGTTGCCCTTACAGCAGAAGAAACTCTCTAAGGGATTAACCGGTCAAGATTGCAGGCTTCGGCGTGAACGGCTCGGACTCCTCTGATAGCGTCCCAGCCTCCCCTACCCTGAATCTTGCCCCCTCCTCCTTGCCTGTAGAGCCCTCCATGGACGCCGCGAGTACCGCTGCCGCCGCTGCGCAAGCAGCAGCCGAGGCCGTCTCCGCCCGCATGGACAGGCTCGAAGGTATTCTCGAGAGCCTTGCACGAAAAATCGACCCCTCCCGCGCCTGCCCCGTCCCTTGCCGGTCCGGCTCCGGACCCGGGTACAGGATTATTCCCCCCAGCCATTCCCGGCTCAAAATCGGCCCTCCGGCCGAACCCCCCGTTCGTCTTTGACGGCGACCGGAAACAAGGCCGGGCGTTCCTCCACGCCGTCCGGTCGTACATCCGGTTGCTGCCGGAAGCGTTCCTCGAGGACGGCGCCCCCTCCGAGGAGAAAGCGGTCCGGTTCGCCATGTCCTTCATGGCCAAGGACTCTGCGTCGAAATGGGCCGAGCGGTACGCTGCCAAAACCCCATTCCCCTTCTTGACCTGGGACGCGTTCGTCACGGAGTTCCGGCTCCGGCTCGTCGAGGAGAACGAACAGGACCATGCGCTCCGCACCCTTGAGTCCCGGTCGTATCACATGGGCGCGCGCGACGTCTTCCGGTACACCGACGACTTCGAAGACCTGGTTGACCTCGCCGGCTTCGAAGACCCGATTATCAAGGTCACGAAGTACCGGACCGGTCTTAACCCGGCAATTAATCTCGCTATCACCGGGTCAAGCGACCCTCCGGACCTGCGGGACTACCCCGCCTGGCGCCTCCGGGCCTACCGGCAGTACGAGTCGTTGCTCCGCGCGCGCGAAGCCTCCCGCGAGACGACCGGTTCCGGTCGCCACCAACCGGCCGTATGCGCGGGAACCCTTCCGGTCGCGGTCGCTTCCGTTCCGGTGCGTTTTACCGCGCCGCAACACAGAGCAGCTGCGGCCCCCGCACTTCCACCCGTGGTCCCGATGGACGTTGACCGGACGCGCGCCCGTAGCACCCCGCGCCGCGGTTGCTTCCGCTGCGGGGACCCGAACCACTTCGCCCGGGACTGTACCGCGCCGGTCGATGTCCGGTCAATCGACGTCTTGGACGAGGTGATCCGGCAACTCGGGAACGACTTGCTCGACGAGCTCGTTGCGCGTCTGGCATCGACAGAGGCCGCTGCGGAACATGCCGCCGCCGCCGAGCTGGAGGATTTTCTCCCCCGCGCAGAGTGAGCGGTGCGCCCTCTGTCGCGTCCCCTAATCGTTTCGCTGTCCTATGTAACGAGTGTGACAATATATCTCTTGCATCCACCGAACCGATAGACGCACCCCTTAGACCGATCGAGACTCCGGTCGTTCCGGTCGTTCCGGTCGAACCGGAACCCCGACCACCCCTCCTGCGGACACCGCGCCCCCAAAAGAAAACTGCCTGGGAGCGCCGCCTCCTGAAACACTTTACCCTTGCCGCCACCTCGGAGAGCAGTAACTCCCTCCGGCTTCCTCTCGAGATCGAATCCACCACCGACGCCGTGAAGCTTTCGCTCAACGGCTTGGTGGACTGCGGGGCTACTTCCGAGTTTATCGACACGGAGTACGCTGCCGAGCACAAGATTCTGGTCCGCCGGCTCTCGCAGCCCATCCCGGTCTACAATGTGGACGGGTCTCCCAACGAGGCCGGCTTCATTCGGGATGTCGCGGATGTGGTCCTTCGCTACAAGGGCCATAGTGACCGTGCTCAGTTCGCTGTCACCCGCCTCGGGAAGGAGAAGCTCATCCTAGGCTACTCCTGGCTCTGGAAGCACAACCCGGAAATCGATTGGGCCAACTGCGAGGTTAAAATGAGCCGCTGCCCTACTGGGTGCTGTGCTACCTGTGTCGCCGAGGCGCGCGCCGACCGGAAGCTTGCCAAGGTCTCTGCCCGGATCCTCCGGCAGCTCCGGTCCGGCCCGGTTCCCCGGATATGTGTCGTCGACACGGACGAACGCTCCAGCGAGGACGATGACAAAGAGTTCGACGAGGACCTACCGGAACTCGGACCGGACAACGGGGAGGATTCGGACGATGAGGATGACTCCGTTGAGGAAGGGGATCGGGTTTTCTACACCCGGTTCTCCCCTCCGGAGGACATCCGAGCGACCGGTACTGTCTCGCAGCGGCTGGCCGAAGCGCATGCTAAGAACTCCGCGCCCGGTACGGAAGAAATTCCCGAGTGGGCCCGAGAATTCGAAGATGTCTTCAACCGGGAGTCGTTCGACTCGCTTCCGGAGCGCCGGTCGTGGGACCATGCCATCGAACTCGTTCCGGATTCGAAACCGGCCAACTGCAAGGTCTACCCCATCTCCCCCTCGAGCAACGCGAGCTCGACGCGTTTATCGAGGAGGGGTTATCTTGTCCAGCGACGTCATGGTATACCTCGACGATATTCTCATCGCACACTCGGACCTCGCCCGGCATCGAGAAATTGTCTGGGAGGTTCTCCGGCGGCTCCGGGAGCATAAGCTCTACTTGGGACCGGAGAAGTGCGAGTTCGAGAAATCGTCGATCGAGTACCTCGGAGTGATCGTCTCACACGACCACATCGAGATGGATCCGGTCAAGGTCGCCGGCGTCGCCGCTTGGCCGGTGCCGGAGAACAAGAAGGACGTACAGCAGTTCCTCGGCTTCACGAACTTCTACCGCCGGTTCATCCGGGGGTTCTCCGACGTCGCCCGGCCGCTCTTCGACCTCACGAAGAAGGGCTTGGTGTGGCTCTGGACCGAGAAGGAGGCCGCCGCGTTCCAGAACCTCAAGGATGCAGTGACCACCGACCCGGTCCTGATCCTTCCGGACGAGTCGCAACCTTACCGGGTGGAGGCAGACAGCTCGGACTTCGCATCCGGTGCCGTTCTCCCTCAGCCGGGCGCGGACCGGAAGTGGCATCCGGTCGCCTTCTTCTCCAAGAGCTTGAGTTCGGTCCAGCGCAATTACGAGATCCACGACAAGGAGATGCTTGCAATCGTTCGAGCCCTCGAGGAGTGGCGACACTTCCTCGAAGGCTCGCAGCACCCGGTTGAGATCTGGACCGATCACAAGAACCTGGAGTACTTCCGGAAGTCACAGAACTTGAACCGGCGGCAGGCACGGTGGTCCCTGTACCTGTCCCGGTTCGACTTCACCCTGCATCACAAGCCCGGCCGCGCGATGGGTCGACCGGACGCGCTTTCCCGGCGACCGGACCACGGTTCCGGTCGGGATAACGAGGATGTCACGCTCCTACGCCCCGACCTGTTCCACGTCCGCGCCTTGGAAGGTGTCGTTGTCGCCGGTCCGGAAATCCCGATCCTCCGGGACATCCGTGACGCGCTCTCGCACGAACCAGACCTCGAGGATCCCGTCGCCCTTGCGGCTCGCGAGCTCCTCAAGATTCCGGGCCGCCGGTCCCGGTCTACCCGGTCGGACGAGTGGCACGTCGACGCCGGCCTGCTCTACTTCCGCGGCAAGATTGTTGTCCCCCGGGACAAGGGCCTTCGCCGCCGGATCTTGGAGCAGCACCATGACACCCAGGTTGCTGGTCACGCCGGCCGCTTCAAGACGTTGGAGCTTGTCTCCCGGAACTACTGGTGGCCCCAGCTGTCCCGTCACGTCGGCCGGTACGTCACCACCTGCGATCTGTGCTGCGGGACCAAGGCACTCCGGAAGCTTCCGGTCGGGGAACTGCACCCGACCGAGGTTCCCGAAGATCGCTGGAGCACGGTCTCGGTCGACTTCGTCGTCGAGCTCCCGGAGGCCCACGGGTACGACGCGATCATGGTCGTGGTCGATGTCCTTGGTAAGCGCGCCCACTTCATGGAGTGTCACACCCAGATCGATGCGGTCGGCGCCGCCCGGTTGTACTACCGGAACGTCTGGAAGCTCCATGGTGCGCCGGAAAAGTACATCTCTGACCGGGGTCCGCAATTTATTGCGGAATTCACCACCGAGCTCTGGCGCCTTATCGGCGTCAAGCCTGCGACCTCCACGGCATACCACCCGCAGACTGACGGCCAGACCGAGCGCGTCAATCAAGAGATGGAACAGTTTATCCGCATCTTCACCAACTACATGCAGGATGACTGGGACGACCTCTTGCCGGCCGCCGAATTCGCCTACAACAACCACATCCACTCTTCCACGCAGCAAGTTCCGTTCATGACCGACACCGGCCGGCTACCCCGGATGGGGTTCGAGCCGAACGGGCTGTGTTCGAAACTTGAGTCGGTAAACAAATTCCGCGACCGGATCGCCTCCGGCGTTTCCGAAGCCCGATCCACGCTGGTCAAGGCCAAGGAGGAGTACAAGCGGTACTACGACCGCCGGCGCACCCCTGCGCCGGAGATCAAGGTAGGCGACCGGGTCTGGCTCGACGCGTCGAACATCCAGACGACCCGGCCGTCCCCCGGTCTCTCGCACCGACGGCTTGGCCCTTTCAAGGTCATCAAAGTCGTCGGTCGCGGTGCGTACAAGCTGGAACTCCCGCCCCGGCTCTCCCGGCTCCACCCGGTCTTTCCGGTCGTGAAGTTAGAACTCGCGGAAGACGACCCTTTCGAGGGACGGCCCGGCTACGACGAACCGGCTCCGGTCCTGCCGGACGCACCCGGTGGAGCTCCGGAATGGGAAGTCGAAGAGATCCTTGATGCAAAGGTGCGCTGGAAGTCGCTCTACTTCATGGTGCGCTTCAAAGGGTATGACGACTCGCACAATCAATGGGTCAAGCACTCCGACCTCTTCGCCCCGGAAGCTGTCGCCGAGTTCTACCGGAAATACCCAGCCAAACCACGCACCATTGCCGTCGCCGCCTTCGACTCCCTGCCCTTCCGGGATCCCTCCCTTCGCATCCGGTCTATGCGTCGGGGCGCCGCATTCCAAGGGGGGGTGATGTCAGGGGAACCCCCGTCCCGACCCCCATCCAACGCCCTTCCGACCCCTCCGATCCTCCCGGTCGCTCTCCCGGTCACCGGTCTACCGGGACCGGTACCGGAAACCGACACGTGACCCGATGGCACCTTGTGTGTGATCAAGCCCGGGACATCTGCCGATCACTCCGGTCACATGGTCTTAGCTAGTAGCTTACTTATACCCACGGCTGACGTGGGAATCCTCAGAGTTTCTTCTCTTTGGATCCCCCACGTCAGGTATGCTTCTCTGTATATTTAGCTACTGTCAATTAACCTTTGGATCCCCCACGTCAGTCCCTGAGTACCTCGGGCCTTCGTGGTTGCCCTTACAACAAGGGCTTGATGAAAAGGAAAAAGCTGAACATATGACATAAAAATCGATGGAGCGGGATTCTAGCGAAGAAAATGTTCACGAAGCAAACAACAGGCTGAGGAGCGGGAAAAAGGCCATACATGAACGAGTGGGAAAACTCCCAAGCGGAGAAAGAAGACGGCATGAAGAACGTGGGGAAGAGAAATAGGTCCGGCAGAAAAGAACCGAAAGCGGAGAACACAATATGACTCCTGTTGAGAATGTACTTGTATATTCTACTGTATTCCTGGAGCGACTCACAGAGTGCTCCGCAGCACCCGCAGTAGTTATAGATAGCTGTAGAACTTTCTAGAAATATTTCCTGTACTTATATAAGGGCTCTCGAGCTCGCCCAATATCATCAGTTTATTGTTGTCCTCGCTTCACTCATTCAACAGGTTATGAGCCCCACAGCCCTCTATTGAACAAGTCGTCTATTGTGCTTTTGATTTGCGTCACATCCCTGTTGAGCGCTGCTCCAGTCGTGATCTGCCTATCCCCATTTATTTCGGTCCACACATCCGTGACAACCCCATATCATCATCATGTCTCTTCCTCCGCCGACTCCCACATTTATCGCATTTATCTGCTCCGTGGTGCAGAGATATGCAGTCTGGAAGCTCAGGATGTCTCACATCTTGACTGATCTAGGCTATGACATTTATCTCTCTGATATGGCCACACACCCCACTGATGCCGGTCCTCTTGCAGCTGCTGCCTGGAACAGAGCCGATCGTAAAGCTTTTTCCACTATTGTTCTCCAAGTCGCCGACAATGTTCTGATCTATGTCTCCAATGCTAAGACAGCTAAGGAGGCCTGGAATGCTTTGTCAAACTGTAAACATGTACAAAGCCAAGGGTGCAATTGGTGTTACCCTTGCTTGCAGGAAATTCCACCGCCAGATTTGCCCCAAGGATGGAGATGTTGAGGAACATATTCGCACCATGCGCTCCTATGAGGCTGAGCTAGTTAGGCTTGGCCACAAGATTGAAGACTCCAAATTCACACACATACTACTCGAGTCCCTTCCAGAATCATGGGACATGTTCGTGTCAGCTGTCGCTGATGATATCGCTGCTGACTCCACCAAACTTATTGCCCGCATCCTCATTGAGGACTCACGCCGCTGCTCGCATCATCCTGCCGATCCCACCACTGCATTGCCTGTAGTTGATATGTCCAAGGTGAAGTGTTTTAAATGTGGTCACTTCGGACATTATGCTAGCAAGCACGATCAGCAGCAGAATAATTCCCGTGACCGGCCTTCCAATTCAGGTCGTCAACCATCGAAATTTAATCGCCGAGGCCGAGGCAAGGGCAAGTCACGTGCCCACGTTGCCGTTGATGATTCATCCGACAGCGAAGATTTTGGTTTTCTTGCACGCGAGCCCACGATCTCCCATGGACTTCAGCCGGACGATTGGCTACTAGATTCTGGCTGTAGTAGGTCCATAGTCTGCAATAAATCCGATTTTACCCAGTACTCTGAGACCCCTAGTGATTTGCAGGGCTCGGCCCAGGCCCGCAAGCCGAGCCAAGCCGGGCCCGGGCTTGATCAAGCCGGGCCGAGCCCGAGGCAGGGCTTTGGCGGGCCCAGGGCTCGGGCTTGAGGAATGTCAGGCCCGCCAGGCCCGGCAAGCCCGGGCCTTGATATATATATTTATCTAGTTTACTGGGCATCGTAAACCGTACATAAAATAAATAAACTGTTTAAACTGTTTCATTTCTGGGCTAAATTATTCGTTAGAAAAGTCCTGGACTGCCTTCACGTTCATTGAATTGACGACTACGGGTCAGCCATGCTTTGGCCATCACGTTTCCGTCATGATGAGCCTCCCTTGCATCCATCTTCCACCTCGCTCATGTGATAGACAACGACCCGGGTAATCATAAACTTCTTCCTACTGCTTACACATAACATACATAGTACATGTGCAATCTAATATAGTGTTTCTTTTTCGTTTGCTACCAAAAAGCCTGGGCTTGGGCCCGGGCCCAGGGCTTCAGGCCCAGCATCCAGGGCTCGGGCTTGGGCCTGGAGAATCTGAAGCCTGAGCCCGCCAAAGCCGAGCCCGAGCCCGGGCATTCAGGCCGAGCCGGGCCCTGAGAATCACTAGAGACCCCTGGTCACAAGATTATCGGCATTGGTGATTCAGCTGGCATTGGCCGTGGCACCGTTCCTCTTTCTTTTGCAGTTGGCAGCAAATCACGAGCTTGCATAATGTGCGATGTTCTGCACTGCCCAACGGCTCCCTGCAACCTTGTCTCGCTTGCGCGACTCACTGATGCAGGTTACCGTGCTGTCTTCGATGGCGACACAGTTGAAATTCGGTCCAAGTGGACTGGAACACTCCTTGCTATTGGCGATAAGATATCACGACTCTATAAACTTCGCATCGCATCACCGCAGTCCTGCCCCAATACCTATGCCTTCCCTGCACGCTCCTGGGACGAATGGCATCGTGCACTTGGCCACCTTCATTATGACGCTATCCGCAAGCTCAAGGCTAAAAATATGGTCAAGGGCATGGAGGTGAACACTCGTGAGCCAGTGTACCAATGTCAAGCCTGCATTCAAGGCAAGGCACATGTTAAGCCATTCCCAAAGGAATCCCAGCGCAAATTTGAACACATTGGTGACATGATATACACCGACCTGTGGGGAAAAGCCCATGGTCGTGGTATAGGAGGTGAATATTATTTCATTTCACTTACAGATGCAAAATCTGCACAGAGCCGACCCCGCTTTCTGAAGAACAAGGAAGGGCCTAGTGTTCTTCAGAAGATCAAAGACTACGTCGCATTTATTCAGTCCCAGACTGGCCGCAAACCCCGCTTCTTCCGCTTCGACAATGGGAAGGAGTATGTCAACCAACAAACACTTGACTGGCTATCAAGCCAAGGGATTGAATGGGAGCTTACTGCTCCTCATTCATCTGCTCAAAATTGTGTTGCTGAATGCCTTAATTGCTCCATTGTTGAACGTGCACGCACCATGCTCATCAGTGCGAAGCTCCCATGGTTTTTATGGCCTGAGGCTGTAAACTATGCTTTTTACCTCAAGAATTGTTGCCCTACTGCTGCACTTGACGAAGATATCACACCCGAAGAGGCATTCACGCACTGTAAGCCACACATTTCTAATGTCCAAGAATTTGGTGCAAAGATTTGGGTACTGCAGCAGGAGGTAAAGTCCACAAGCTCATGGCAAAGGCCCGCCAGTATCGCTTTGTTGGACTATGGGAGTACTCGCGTTCATTCCGCTATTACAACCCTGGAAATAATTTGGTGCAGCACTCACGAAATGTGATTTTCCAGGACCCAAAAACCATTGACAACGATTATGTTGTTCCAGCCCCATTCCCTTCTCTGGCTGAGGGGGAGAATATTGAGCCCACTACCACTGTGCAGCCAGATTTGATCACGTCGCCTTCTGAGCCTCCTACCCAACACACTGTCACGTCTGATATACCATACCCTCCTGTGCCAATTCCCTCTACCTCCACACTCACACCATTGCCTTCTCCTTCACATTCCTTGTCTCTGCCACCGCCTAAAGCACCGAATGATATTAGCAGTGCAATTTCAATGGAGAATATTATTGAAGGCAAGCGTCCACGCCACCCATCCACTAACTTCGCTTTTGCTGTTGCCAAAGCTGCTGCACTCGACGGGGACCCAAGGTCGGTAAAGGAAGCATGTGCACGACACAATTGGCTGCAATGGCAAGCTGCCATGGATGCTGAAATGGGTCAGCATTCAAAACTTGGCACCTGGGAACTCACAGATTCGCCTGCAGGTCGCAAGGCTATTCCTTGCCGTTGACAAGCGTCCACGCCACCCACCCACTAACTTCGCTTTTGCTGTTGCCGAAGCTGCTGCGATGGGGACCCAAGGTCGGTAAAGGAAGCACGTGCACGACATGATTGGCTGCAATGGCAAGCTGCCATGGATGCTGAAATGGGTCAGCATCCAAAACTTGGCACCTAGATTCACCTGCAGGTCGCAAGGCTATTCCTTGCTGTTGGGTCTTTCGACTTAAACACAACGCTGCTGGAAAAGTTGTGAATACAAAGGCCGCCTTGTTGTTAAGGGATTTTCTCAGATCCCTGGAATCGATTTCAACACCACATTTGCACCCACAATCGTCTTGAAACCTTTCGCTTTTTAATTGCCCTTGCAGCACACTACGGTCTTAAAACACACGGTATGGACGTCGTTGCTGCCTATTTAAACAGTCCCCTTGAAGAGATTGTTTACATGCAGCAGCCTGACGGTTATGACAATGGAACTGGTTGTGTCTGCCACTTTACAGCCTTTTGCGGAACATAGGGCGGGCACTGTTTTTTTTTTTTCAACAGTTTTCACCAGGACACCCGCCACGAGATCAATTTTGATTGGATTACCTCGGGAGTAGGTGCGTTGGATTCGCGTTGTAAATCCGCAGTCAACCTAATACCGGTATTTTTGATGCCATCAGAAAATGAAATTTCTGTTAAAAATTTCGGGTTTCAGCAAGTCACCTGTAGGACTTGGAATACTCCTTGGATTGACCTAGTTTTTGGATATGTTATACTTATACACATGTCCTAGTCAACCCAAACTTTGAACAGAGAATATTGGAAGTGATTCTAATTTATTGTGCACTTTGTTGAAATGGTCATTCTCCACTTTGAGAAAATACAGCACTCAGAGCGGAGTCGGGTATGTCCAGATGTAAAAACATAAGCATTGACTAGAACATATGCATACACTCAGCATATCCAAAAACTAGGTTAATCCAAGCAGTACTCCAATAGCTACAGGTGACTTGCTGAAACCCGAAAATTTTCAGCCGAAATTTCATTTTCTGATGGCATCAAAAATACCGGTATTAGGTTGACTGCGGATTTACGAAGCAAATCCAACGCACCTACTACCGAGGTAATCCAATCAAAATTGACCCTGTGGCGGGTGTCCTGGTGAAAACTGCTGAAAAAAAAAAAAAAACAGCGCCCGCCCTATGTTCCGCAAAAGGCTGTAAACTTTTGCTGTATGGTTTACACCAATCTGGCCACAATTGGAACCACACACTCGACTCCGCGTTACTTGGTTTCACACCGTTGATTTCTGACCAGTGTGTGTACCTTTGCCATGACACCACCACTTCCTCTCGCACTATTGTCGCTGTTCATGTCGATGACATGACTCTTTTCACTCGTACCGATAAAGAGCTTTCCCAGCTTAAGGGGGAGCTTTCTTCCAAGTTGAATGTTACAGACTTGGGTGAACTTCACAGTATTCTTGGCATGGAAATTAACCGTGACAAGAATGGTTCAATTACTCTCACTCAAACTGCTTATACCGAAAGGGTCCTTGAATCTGTTGGTATGAGCCATTGCAATTCAATCTCTACCCCTCTGGACCCGAATGTGAAGCTTACCTTACCAGCTGAAGGCGATCCTCACATTGTCAGTGAAGACCTTCGCCGAGAGTACCTTTCTGGCGTTGGTAAACTCATGTACCTCGCTGTGGCAACTCGGCCCGACCTCGCATATGCTGTCCAACATCTTTCACAATTTTCTCAGCGACCAGCAGCTGAGCATATGTCTGCGCTCAAACGCACTTTCCGCTATCTTCATGGCATACTTGAACTCGGCATCTCTTCCCACACTGATGGCAAACTCGAGCTCTTCTCGGACGCTGACCGGGGAGCGAGCCAAATTGACCGCCGTTCCATTTCTGGCTATTTTTCTTTCTTTGCCAACGGACCGTTTTCATGGAGTTCACGTAAACAACCCACAGTTGCACTTTCAACTATGGAGACTGAATTCATGGCCCTCGCGCATGCAACTTGCGAGGCTATTTGGCTTCGTGAACTTAGTTCAGAACTTGGCTTACCATCCTCTGACAATAATTCGGCTATGATGTTTGCAGAGAGCGTCATGTTCCATGCATGTTCAAAGCACATAGACATCTGCTATCACTTTGTTCCAGAGCGAGTTGCTTCTAACGAAGTACAACTTATCCACTGCGTCTCCGAGGACAATCTCGCTGATATCTTCACTAAGGCTCTTCCACATCCTCTGTTCGAGAGCCTACGCAGTCGAATAATGTTGCACTCTTGTTGAGTCGAGGGGGAGTGTTGAGAGTGTGCTTGTATATTCTACTGTATTCCTGGAGTGACTCACAGAGTGCTCCGCAGCACCCGCAGTAGTTATAGATAGCTGTAGAACTTTCTAGAAATATTTCCTGTACTTATATAAGGGCTCTTGAGCTCGCCCAATAGCATCAGTTTATTGTTGTCTCTGCTTCACTGGTTCAACAACTCTAATCGGGAGAAGAATGTGGAACGGAAAAATGGTTGACTCAATGGAAAGCGGAGAAACGTGAGCAAGAGGTGAGATGACTCGGGGAGTGAGCGGAAAAGACAAAAAGGGGAAATATAACTTGGTGCAGCAGGGAAAAAAGCGAGAAGTGAATCAGTAGCGGGAGAAAGGTAGGAAATCGGTACCGAAGCAAAATAGTATAAAAAGAGATCTGTAGTGCAGGAGAAAACATCTGCTTTTCCCCCATCTAAAGTTCCCCTTATTTGTTCTCTACAAAAACAACCCGTCCCCAAGAGTTACAAGGGGGAAGAAAGGTCACCAAGTTGGCTCGTGCCAATCAATTCACGCAAGCTTGGTTATTTCTGCTTGCTGCATGGAAAACAATATTACTAGCCACCTCAACTCGACCTTTTCGAATCGACAAACAGTTATGCCTCCTCCGCATTGATAAGAGCGGAGCGGTATTATTTCGCTCAAACAGCACACACTTGAACAGCCAGCCAAAGCCTTAGCAGCGGTGTGTAACTGTTTCATTCTCAAGGCACAAACACTTGCTAAAGGACAAGGCGGAGGATTACTCTGTAGAGGTTCTTTAGAGATGCAGTACGGCAGAAAGAAAGGAGCAGGAAACACATTCTCGTTGAAAACTCTGTTTGGCACTGGGGCTCCTTGAAGAAAGACAGATGGAGAACATTGGACGGAGCATTTAGAAAAAATATAAATCAAACAACCTGCATGTTGCATAGCGAAGGCCCTTTGCATCGCATCTGGAAAGCCGTCCTTACTCAGCAGGAGTGTAGAACAAATTCCCACTAGCACTTGTAGGAAGGCTGGTTGACGTTAATATGTAGTCTAGCAAAACTTGCAGCACAACAATTTGTTGGGCATACCTTCAATGACCAGGCAACTTTTCTGCTCGAGAGGGCAACTCCACAATTCATTATTTCCCCCTGAGGACAAACACTCTCTGATAGGTTTTCTTCATCTGAAATAATTCAGGTGATTCACCTTTCGAAGGCGGAGTCGACATCACAGCGCCCCTATCCGCTGTGATGCACATAACGCCCCGACCATTTCCCAGCCTTGCTGAATCATGGTAGATTCAGCAGATTGCTTCCTTGTTCTCAGTGTTAGGGGAGTGGGATGCCTGGGTGCAGGATTGCTGTATGGGTCTGAGACCAGTGTGGAAGGGGAGGATGACCCACAGGTTGCCTTCCCTACATTTGGTATTCTTGTATGTACTTTACGGTGCACCAGTCCCAATGACTTGTGCTTCACTATTGTGATCAGGACTGCGGTGCTGCTATTGGAAATTTCATATTATCCCAATTACAATAGAGAGGTTGCGGTAGCCACCAGATGAAACTGGTGGCTTTCACCACAGACAAATGTGGGGGCAGCTTCTTCTCATCTAGCCACTATTTTTTGGTCTCCCTCAGGACTACAAATAGTGGCTGCCTTGCTCTGGCAGCATTGCTCACTGTCCAGGAAAATTAGCCACCAGTCCGATCTGGTGGCTACCGCAAGCTCTCTAATGTGTCCATCCTCTAGAGGTTTATTAGAGTGGGAACAGTGGGATAAGCAGGTGGAGATGCCTTCGGTTGAGAGGCGAGGGATGTGTATGTGTGTATGTGTGTTGTGTGATGTGTATAGCTGGTGGGAGCTAGGCGGTTGTTGACGAGCTCCAAGCCCAGTACCTGCTGTTAGTGCTGGTGGGTGAGGGAAAGGACAATACCAAGGGCAAGTCATTGGTAGACTATGTCCTGTATTCAATAACTGGTGCCTTCATGGACGCCAACATCAGCCGAATGCTCTGCTTGGTCGAGGTGTAAGCTCAGAGTAGGGGGTTGAACAGTGATTTAACCAGTGGTGGCTCTTCCTTGGGCTGTTTCCTATACTATATAATGGGTGGGTGCAGGTCCAATATTAGGAGAGCACGAGCTAAGGACTTGGGATCTGACTGGAGTCAGACCTTGCAAGAATGGAGGAGCAATAAAGTGGCTATTGGAGGACAAGTTAGAGAGGGTGTGGTCAATCCCTGTGACAGGCTTGGATTGCACAGGTGGGGTACAGGGGGTGGGGGAGGAACTTGATCCTGTAATTGACTGACTACTCTGCCTGTTTTTCCATCTCCTTTTATACTTTTTCCATCTTGCTTAGTTACTACTTCCCTCATTCCTCAAAACTGACAATGCACATGGTGGTACACATTTTTAGAGGGCCAATTGAAGGGTCAAGCTCCATGCTCAATAGCGAAGAAGGGAGCTGGCTCTGCAGTAGGTGTTTTAGTGAAGAGAATATGGGAATGGGTTCCCACTGGAGGATCCACCAGCATCGCTCAGGTGGTAACAAGCTCCTACTGGAGGGTCCACTGGTGCTGCTCAGCCTTGCCTGGTGCTTTGAGCCATGGTTTGTGGTGGGCAAGTTGTATATTGGTGTGCATGCACAGACTGAAGTCACAGCTTGTTTGGTCAGGTCGCGTGTATGGAGCTGGTTGGGTCGTGGAGTGTGCTCTGGTGGTCGCAGTTGTTTCAGTGCAGGAATTTGCAGGCAGTGTTAAGTGGCGAACTAAGTGTTTGGTGATCCAAATGCAGTATTGCGGTTTCCCAATTAGGTAGTCCAAGCTTGCAGCCCATGTTTGTGTGTTGGAAAGAGGGGCCCTGAGGCAGTGGGAAGTGTGTAGCACAAGCACCAGCCTCCCACTGTAAGCACATTGTCAGTGAACCCCTTTCCTGCTTCACCTGTACTCCCCATTTCCCAGACAACTGACCCGACTTTCTGTCTACAAACAGAGCATTTGGTGTTCTGCAGTGACTTCCAGCTTGAATACGAGTTTGGACTGGTTCATGCGACGTTTCGGACCACCTGCTCGGTCTCAGAACATATTAAAAATCAACCCAAGAAAATGATGCACGTTCGGTGGCAATAATACACTGCATTCAAGGAGCTCCTAGACTGAGACCTACACAGACCTACACTCAGTCTGCCAAGGATTACATAGGTCCTGGCAAAGTGGGTGTAGGCAGCTACACAGGCTCCCAGACACACCTAGATACACCTGACTCAACTACACAGAGTGTGTGTATCTGCCTACACTTACCTTGCCAGGACCCATGCAATCCTTGGCAAAGTGAGTCTAGGAGCCCCTTGAACGCAGTGTAATGGCACACTTTTCCCACTTGTGAGCATCATCTGAGCCAACGCCAATGTAGCGGAAACTCTCAAGTACCAACATCGTTTATATCATCCAGGTCCTGCAGATGGTTTACAGCTCAGTTACCGTAGCATCTGTTAGCCTCACAAGGGGGGAAAGAGAAGCAAAAATGGACCGCAATGGATGGCAGAGACTTTACGAATAATTTATACCTCATAGTTACCCTCATCTCTACCAACCCATACTTTTTATCACTATGTTCCGGGCCGGCCTACACTTAGTCAGCCCAGCTGAGCGCGGATCAGCGTACTGTACTATTTCGACCAATTGTTCACAAATTTCGAATTTTTCGATGTTCGGGATGGCCGATAAATTTCCTTTCGATTAACGGTGATTTTTGCACACATCAAAAAAACTGAGGTGTCACCGTCACCTGAACAATTGGTCGAAATAGTACAGTAGCCCCAGTGTAGCCGACTATACTTAGTTACCCGGATCAGCGTAGTCGGCTACACTTTGTTACCCAGTCGGCTAGGCCGATCTGGCTGACTAAGTATACTATCTGTGACTGCCAACCTGGCCGGACTAGGAACCTGGCCACTTGCCAATTATAGGACTAGTTACTTAGCTATATGTCATTTTGGTGCTTGGTGGGTAGAATATGACCTATTCCGCCTGTCTCGACCAATTTTCAGCCAAAAGTGATGAGTTGATGTTAAGTGGTGTTGCGAATGATGTCGGGCCGCAGGGTGAGAACATCAATTTCTTATCCCCGAACCGCCACTTTGCTCTTTTCTCCACCAATTCTGCGTCAATCCGCGACTTCGGGGGCTCGTTCTTCTTCCTTGACTGCGGGCTTTGCTCTGGGCAGACAGGAGGCTCGATATTCTCCCCCTTTGCTGCTGGTGTCGCGACAAAGATGCCAATTCCAAGATCAGGACCACAACTGAACGGCCCTCATTGCAAATGAGTCTTTGACCATCCAAGTCCAGCACTTGTCAAAATCAATTCTTATATGTAAAGCTTCAATTCTGAACATATTACACAATTATATTGTCTTGATACCTCCCTCAGTTCGTGGCGGACACCATATCGGCCCAATTTTTGACGTATGAAAATCTAAACGTCGGGTTCTCAGGAGCATGACACAAGAGGGGATTAGGGTATCCAAATTTTTTCATTTACTTCCTATTAGCATTATTGTAATTTGTTTTGGCTAAACAAGACCTCCGACTGGCGCGCCGGCCTCGTTTCTTTGGCACGATTGACCCTAGCACTCATCTCTGTCACCAGAAGCTTTTTGCCCCGTCATTTTTTTAAAGGTCTTTTGTGCGAAAAATGATCGTTTGTCACATGATTATACACCGCGAGACCAACACCGGCGTCTGAAACGGCAGTTTGCACGGGTGGCCAGGTAGGTGGTCAATTCCCTTTTCGTGAACTCCGAAGAAATAAATTCACTGAGCCATGGAGAATACTCAAAATGGTGCCAACTGGGCTCAAACTGTTCCCAAGATGCACGCCTGTCATTTGGGGTCCATAATCCCAGGATGAACTACCAAAGACAACGATTAACAGGCTGAAACCTCTAAGGTGGCCAGGTTCCCAGTCACAAATAGTAGGCCGGCCCGGAACGCAGTTTATGTCCTCACATCTTGCTGCAAATACTGGCCTTTCCCTCCTACTACTCTATCGTCCAAAAACTATCACAATCACATTAACAAGCATCTAAAATACATGTCGTGTACCCATCGTAGCCATAACCACAAACTCAATTATATGTAGAAGAATTCCAATGGCAAAGCGCAATACGAGAGGAGGGAAAGAAAACACAAAACTGTAACAGGAGAGGGGAGACATTACACTGATAAATACACGCGCCCACGCGCCTACCACATGCGGGCCGCTAATTGCGAGCTCCGCAGCTACGCTTCCCCGTGCTCCTTCTCGACGCACTCTCACAACTGTCCATAGTGCGCGCGCAAGCCGCCCCGACCGCCTACCGCTTCCGCTTCCCTTGCAGAGTCGCCCCCGCAAGCCCCAGCTCCCCGCTCATCCGCCTCCCGTGCCCGTGCTCCCCCGACCCGCTCCCCTCGCCCGACTCAACGTCCATCTCGTCCTCGGCGTCGGGGAGCGGCGGGAGGTCCTCGTCCATCGGCGCGCTGCGCTGTCTGTTGGGTGCGCGCGTGTTTGGTGTGGTGTGGTGTATATGGTGGTGGTGCGTGGGTGGTCGAGGATGTGTGTGATGTTATGGGATGGATGTCGGTGCGGGGGCAGAGCAGAGGAGGAGGCGGAGGGAGTGAAGGTAGGATCGTGCGAGGTGTAGAGTAGATTTGAATCCGAATTTGTGGGCGGAAGAAAGAGAATCAAGTCAGAGTCAGCGGCTGCAGGAACAAATGAGAGATTGATAAGAGAGGAGGAAGGCAGGCGGCAGTGTGAAAGAAGAGGAGGAAAGATGGCGTGGGAGGTGGGAGCGAAGAAGGGGAGGAAGGACAGGACGAGGACGGATCGACTGCAAACAGAAGGTGGGTGAAGGGCCGAAGAGCGGCGACGAAGACAGCAACGAGGCATGCAAGCGAGACACCCCATGCTCGTGACCGTGCCGTCCCTAAAGCCCTCAAAAAAACAACGGGACCCACCTCGCATGCCCGCCCCTCCCGCACCCACATTATCCTCCACCTCCGTCTCCGCCCACCCCTCCCCTCCCACACCCAACCCGCCAAATCGCCCAGCAGCGAACAACTCGTCCACCTCGTCCCCGTCCTCCACCTCGAGATCGTCCGCGAGGACGCCTTCCTCCGCCTCCATGACGTCGTCGGGGAGTGTGAGGCCGGGAGGACGTGCGGGTGGGGGATGACGGGCGTCTCGGCGGGGAAGGCGTCGGGGTTCTCGAATTCGTCGTCCTGAGGGAAAGAGGATTAGTAAAGAATGAAGTGAAGATGGGAGGGAGGAGGACGAAGAGGCAACGAGGAAGGTGGAAAGATATGACGAAGGAAGGATAGAAAAGAACGCAAGGTGAGAAGAGCAGACGACAGCAGCATGGGGTGCAGAGAGGACGCCTGCTCGTGCACTCCTCGAACACCCAGCACCGCTTTCTTGCCCCCGCCAGACTCGCTCCATGCGCCGCCGCCTCCGCAGCACAGCCGTCAGCCCCCACCCCGAGGATCGCGGACTCCGACTCTCGAAACAGAAATCTCAAGATATAAACACCGGTGCCGTGCCGTGCGCTGCGTCACCACCCATCTCCCACCCGGGAAGACGGATCCGCCTCGAGAGGATATGGATATGATATCCCTCTGCTGACGAAGACGTAGACGAGTCGTGCGTCTCCCACAGCATGGCGTGCGCTGCGTCAGCACCCATTTCCCACCCATTTCCCACCTCGGGAAGAAGTCCGCCTCGAGAAGATAAGCATGAAAAACATATATCTCGGGGCCACCGAGCCACGTCGCCTCCGCCCTACGTGTCCGACGCAGGACACTATCGGCGGGCACGCCAGCCCGGCAAGGACGTCCCTCCAGCACTGACGAGGACTTTGGGGGCACCCAGCCGCGTCATGAGGTTCCACATACGATCTGCCGCGCGCGCCCCCGTTTCCGCCGCCAACGCGGGACATCCACGCCCCGCTCGACAGCTACGCGACCGGGAAGATGTCGAGAAGATAAGGATATCCCTCTGCTGACGAAGTCGTGCCGCCTCCCACATCCCACGCTCGTGCTACCGTAGCGCTGCGTCTCCCATTTCGAGAGTCGCGCTGACGAAGACGATACACGTAGGCACCCAGCCGCGTCAAAAAGCCGCTCCAGACGATCTCCCGCCCACACCCCCATTTCCGCCGTCAGCGCGGGACATCCACGCCTCGCTACGCGGCTCCATCTCCCACCACCCCCCGCACACTTCTATCAACGAAAGGGAGCGATCTCCCGCCACGGAGCGAGCCCCCTCCACCAGTATCAGGCCCGCACGCACGTCGCACCTCCTCTCCCATTCGCGACCACCCCAGCAAACACGCCATCCCGCGCGGCAAGGGCTCCAAGGCGACGCGAGAAGCTCGACAGACGAAAGACCGCGACCGCTCGCCTCGCTCGCAAGCAAGCAAGGGAGACGTGCACACCATCCAATCCATTCCCCATCCACCATCGATCGCCCGTTCCCGTCCACGTCTCCGGACCGCGTCCCGTTCCCATTTCGACATACACATACACCTCCGCGTTCTCGCACCGCCGAGGCTCGTGAAAGAGCAGCGCCCTCGCAGATCGGACGCACTCTCGCAAGAAGGCAGCCGCAACCACCTTCTGGGCCTCGGCACTACACCCCGTCACTGCCAGTGTGCCAGCACCAAGGAACCCCAAAAAGGAAATCCCCTTTTGGACGCACGCCAAAACCACCCTCCTCAAAAAACCACCAAGAAAAAAGAAAAAAAGAACTAGCCAAAACAGAAAAAACGAGCCAGGAGAGCCGAAAGAAGAGCGAGCGGAAAGACAGAAAGAAAGAAAGAAAAAAAAAAAAAAAAGCCGAAAGCTACACACCTCGTCCCCGTCCCCCTCGACCTCGACATCCTCCTCCAGGTCTGCGAATGTGCGGCAGAGTGGGCAGCTGTTGGTGAGGCGCGCGTTAGTGAGGTTTTTTTTGGGAGGGAGGTGAGGGAAAGGAGAGGGAAGGAGGGACGACCGGTGGAGCGACGGACACGTCGCCGCCGTCTAGTTCGCCCCTTGACCGCCCGGAACGAAGCAGATCACGACTCCTCCGCCCATACAACACACGCGCAGGTCTCACAGCGACCCTTGAGCTAGCGCATCACCGTCACCGTCCGCTACATGGACATCGATCTCGGACTCGGAACTCGACGCGCGGGTCTCCGTTCACCATCCACCATGTGCCGGCGCTCACGACTCTCACCCGCCCGCCAACAGCGCTCGGCTCGGCTCGACGCGCGCAGACTCATCCACGCACGGTGCCGGGCTCGTGCTGGCCCGCCTCCGCGTGCGTCCCTCACGTGGATCTCGGTCTCCAGCTCGAGCTCGACGCGCCACGGTCCAGGACTCGACGCGCACCCCCAGTCCCCACAAAAAGAACGGGTGTTTCGTGCATACCAAGAAAGGCAAGACGATGGAAAAGAACACACCTAAACGCGGGATGATGCGCCTCCAGCAGCGGCCGCAGACACTTGTAGTGGAAGGCGTGCGAGCAGGGCGCGATGAAGAGCGCTTGGCGGATGGAGACCGGGAAGAGGCCTGTGCGAGCGAAGGGTTAGCATCAGGAGCGGGGTATTTGTATTAAGATAAGGGAGGGAGGGAGGGGGGAAGGAAGGAGCGCGACAAAGGGGAGAGCAGGGAAGGATGCAGCGCGCGCGCGTGGACCTGGTGAAAAAGACTCACAGATACAACAGTCAGGTATCCCCAATCCCCCGCCCTTCCGCTTCCCACCCGCCGCGGCGGCAGCAGCAGCGGCAGCGGCAGGCGTAGACGAGGAACCGGCGGGCGCCGACGCGGAGGGCGCGATGGCGAGCGATTTGAGGTTCTTGAGGGCGGTGGTGCTGCGCGGGGTGGGGGGTTAGTATTGGGGGGGTGGCGGCGGGAGAGAAAGAGGAAGGGGAAGGGAAGACGGAAGAAGGAAGTGGGAGAGGAGAGAGGAGAGAGGGGGGTGGAATAGGCGAATCGCGCAGCCCGACGGAGGCACGCATACGGGTGGGTGGGGGGGGGCGAAGAAAGCACCCGACGCCCGACACCCACGGGATGACGCTGAATGGGCCGCTGTAGTAGCACCATAAAACCTACGCCGTGCCCTGCCCCGGCCCAAGAGAAAATGGCGCGAAAAAAACCGAGCCAAGAAAAGACGACACAAAACCGAGCCCAGAAGAAGAAAGAGAGGGAAAAGAAGGAAAGGCAGAAAGAAAACGGGAATAGAATAGCTAGCGGACTAGCGCTTCTGCGACGAATCATCCCAACTTGCGAGAGACGGCGCGCCAGCCAGCGATCATCGCAGGTGCGTAAAGTATGAAAGCACCAAAGTACCTGACGCCCGACGCCCGACGCCCCACGGGATATTACGATCGCAAGAGGAAAGAACGATGAGGAAGTAGAAGCAAAAAGAACGATGGGGAGGTAAAAGCAAAATGAAGGATGGAAGGGAGGGCGAGAACAGAGAGAAGAGAACGGACGCACTTGAACGCATTCGCCGCAGCTTGCCACTCCCTGCCCAACTCGATACGGATCTTGACGCTCTTGTAGATGTCCTCTGCGCCGCCTTGATAGTCGACGCCGAGCTGGAGGATGTCGCCGTCTTTGATTTGGTGGGGACGGCTGTGCACACAAAAAATTATCAGCATGAGAATAACATAACAAGGAACAGCGCGCGCACCTCTCCGTATTCGCGGGACTCAACCGTACATGGTTCAAAAACGTCCCACTACTGCTCTTCGTGTCGCGTATATAAAACTTTGGGTGTGCCCCACTCGCCATCCCATCGGCCTCGATCCAAACCTCCGCATGCGCCCGACTAACGACCTTGCTCTTGAACGCAATCTTGTTCGTGCTGAGCGCATTCACCGCCGCCAGGCCCAAGCCACTGCGGTCTGTGAAGCGGCCGATGCGCAGGGCGGGCTCGCCGGCGCGGAGGTCGCGGGCGATGGGGTCGAAGCGCAGGGACCTGCGCGAGTCGAGGTGCGGGACGAGTCGGATGCGGTGCGAGGCGCCGCCGCCGCCGCCGGCTCCACCCGTATTGGCGCTGGCATTGGGAGCAGGCAGAGCAGGCGGGACCGACGCGCGGACACTCGGCGTAGGCGGCACCGGCCCGACCGCCGCCGTTGGCGTGCTCGCCACATTCCCCGCGCTCCTCCTCCGCCTCAGCATGTGGCTCAGATTCAGCCCCGCAGGCGACGTCGACGGCGCACCGGCCACTGGCGGGCCCCCACGTCTCCCCGCTCTCGAGTTGCCGGTGTTGGGCATGGGTAGGATATTCGGTGCTGCGAATGGATTGGGGGAAGGCGGCTGGTGGCCACCGGGCGGCGAAGGGCTGAGCTCGCGCTGGGCAGCGGCGACGTCGATGTGGGACTGGGACGAGTTGCGGGGGCGGCCGCGGCCGAGGAAGGTGCCGAGGATGGTGTTGCGCAGAGGGGGCGAGTCGGTCCCCGCAGACTCCATCAACGACGAAGAAGAGAAGAAGGAGAGGGCGCTGGGCAGGTCACGTCACAGGTCACACGTCGGTAGCAGACGATCACTATCACCCATCCGTGGCTTGGTGGGGCATCACTGTGGCATTGCGGCTAGGCATCTCTCCAGTGCTCTCATCCTGCGCTTCTACGATTCAATTCGCTTACAGCGGATCTGTTCGGCGTTCGGTCACAATCCTGAACCGATCCTGGCGCCGTTCCTTGGACCTTCCTTCCGTCTGTCTATCACTGATATCGATATCGATCCAGCTTTCACGGAGTCGAGTCATTTTCCTTTTGTTCTGGGAGGGACCGGCCTCAAGCACACATTTATCTCCCACGTCAGGGTATGTGGTTTGTTTCGGAAGAATTTTTTCGAAAAAAAAAAAGAAAATGAGCTCCAACTCACGCGGGTGCCGGTAGTCGAACCCGGTACTATTGCTGGCATGAAAAATTGCATGCGCGACTAAGAGCAGCTGTGTTCCATACACCACACCCGCTTTCCTTCCCCTTCCATCTTGATTAACAAAAATATGTTTTGTATTCCGGTGCCCGGATACGTAAGGGGGAGCTCGCTAATACAGAGTTTTTTTTTTTTTTTTTTTCGAGATTCGGAATAAACTGCCGTGGATTTCGGCCGAAACGAACAGCCGCTGCGCGGCAGCGCCATCGTGGGAATCAACTCGTGACTTTCACCACCGCGGTTTTGCACGTGACACGCAAATCGGATCGCCTAATAGAATCGGGGAGCAAGCTCCCCAATGATTTCAAAGTCACAACTTTTTTAACAGAGGTGGAAAACTGCTGTCTATCACTCATATAGACCTTTATTCTTTCAGGGCCTGCACTCAAACATGAGCCACATTGACACTTCACAGTTGTGTTCCATACACCACGCTCGCTTTCTCTGCCCTTCTGCAAGGTTGGTGAAACCACTGATTTCAATGCCGGCACACCGAAGGCTCGCTGTCAGTTTTTGTTTTCAATCTCTGGGATTGACACTCACACACTGAATCATTCATCTTTTTCTCTGGACATCTCTCACACCACATAGGAGAGGTTCGAAATTTAAAATTGAATGTGTAGAATATATAAAAAAAGGCGGGAGGCCTAAAAGGACATCCATGAGAGTGTCGGGACTCGAACATGGTTCTGCTGCTAAGCATTACGCTGTACTGTCACACTTCGCAGCTGTGTACCATACACCACACCTGCTTTCTCCCCCTCTACAAGGTTGTTTATGGCTAAACCACTGATTTCATCGCCGTTGCGGCACCGAGGGCTCGCTGTCAGTTTTTGTTCATGTCAATCACGAAGATTGATACTCACACATAAATAGTTCATCTTTTTCTCTAGACATCTCTTACACACTATGAGATCGAAAATTGAATGTCTATGATAAAAGGGGAAAAGAAGCAAGAAAGAAAGAAAGAAAGAAAAATCACAGAGTTCGCATCCATGCGGGTGCCGGGACTGGAACCTGGTTCTGCTGCTAAGTATTACACTGTAGTGTCACACTTCGCAGCTGTGTACCATACACCAAACTCACTTTACTTATCCTTCTTTTGCCTCGATTAACCGCGCAATTTCGGAGCAATGCTCCGTAGCTCAGATCTCAGTACACAAGTAAGTACCCGTGCAGGGTTTTGCAACCACCGACCCAGTCGGTCGATAGCATTGATTTTTCCACTGGTTATTGGCCTCCCACACAGATCATATCCAATGTCTGCCTGCAATGTCTGCAATCAATAAAGTAAAATAAAAGAAGGGAGGAAATGATACAAGAGATATGTGGGTGCCAGGAGTCGAACCTGATTCTGCTGTTTAAACTTTGAAAATGTCCTTGACTTCCAACGATGACAGCCGTGCACCATCACCACACACTTTTCCTCCCTCTCTTGGAGCTCACTTAACCCACCAATTTCAGAACAACTCAGACCTTCAGCATTTGTGCCTGTTTCACAATCACCATATTGACACTCGACTCTAGTGACCGTTTCGGTCAAAGGCATGGTTTTGTCCTGTGGCCATCAGCCTCTTGCTCAGATCCTGTCCAGATCTGCAATGAAAATGCAGAAGGAACACCAAAAATACATCAACTCAGGGAAGACGACATGGGGGTACCGGGAATCGAACCCGGTTCTGCTGCTGAGCATTAAAAGTACAGATGACATTTTGCAGCGGTGTACCACACACCACACTCACTTTCTCTGTCCCTCTGCAAGGTTGGTGAACCCACTGATTTCAGTGCCGCACCGAGGGCTCGGAGTCAGTTTTTGTTTTCAACCACTGAAATTGACACTCACACACTGAATAGTTCATCAAGAGATCGAAAATTGAATGTGTACGATAAAAAGGGAAAAGAAGAAAGAAAGAAAAAGATCACAGGGAACACATCCATGTGGGTGCCGGGACTCGAACCCGGATCTGCTGCTGATTATTAGCCTGTTTGCGCTGCAGCCATTGGAGCCATCTGATGGCTGTTTGACATTGCGCAAACTGATGGCAAACTCCACCAGCGACATCTTCCCTTGACGAGTAGTTGTCAGCTTCAGGTGTGCAATCTGCGCAAGGTTTTGATCCTTGAACGCGGCTTCCAGTTCGACAATCAACTGGTTGAACATGTAGGTGGTCGGGAGGGCGCTATCAGCAAATGTCTTCTTCCAGTTTCGGACCCAGTCCGAAGCTGTGCAATCTGTTCCGTCTGCATTTTGGAGGAACGACATGGTGAAGAAAACCTTCTTCTTGTTGGTGTTTAACTCATGGTCATATGCGGTGATGTAGGTGGAAAGGGAATCATGAAAATTATTCCACTTGGTCTTGTCTCCGTTAAAGAATGGCAGGGTGGTGGCAAGGATCACCTCAGACGACATGTCTAGGCTTAGGGTGTGGAAGGGAAGGGATAGTGGTGAAGACAGATGTGTGGGAGTCTGCGGGGAGGGTGAAGAGGATAGTGACGGGCACAAATGGGACTCGTCTGGGGAGTCGGCACTGATGTGTATATGGGGTGCCAAACGGGACCCTGGTGAATTCCGCACAAAGTGGTGGGTGAAGTCAATGCGGTCTTTTGCGAGCGAAACTATCCCGGGTCTTCTACGACACCCCCGACGATGGCAAGATGGTCCTCTCCGAAGATCTGACCAGTGCTCCTGCGACTGCTTTGTGGCTGGGGACAGACTCAACATTTCCCGTGGCCAAGTGTCTGTTCACTATAGTGGACCGCCAATGATTGATGCTGCAATTGTTTAGACTCGCTGTGGACGAGGTAGTATGTTGGTGCGTAAGAATGGATCTTCAAATACGAGAGTCCAAGTAGAGAGGTAAGGATGACGCAAATAGTGCGTGTAGTGGGGGAGAACAGGAAAGGAGGTTGGTAGGGGATGGCGGTATGAGGGTATGAAGGGTAACCTTTTATTATGTCACAGTCAAGACTAAATCGCCTCCAATATCAGAGATAAAGGATTGGGGAGTGTGATGTGTTGTGGGACAGCACCCAGAGGGATTGATGCACTGAACAACTCAAATTGATCTACCAATGCCACATTGAAGATGTGGGCTCATCCCTGGCTCTCACCCTACTGAGCCTTGTCAGAAACATTATAATAGTATCCCACCATACAATACTTGCTCTTTAAAACATCTCCCTCTTTATAAAATTGAGCCTTCCGTCTGTCTGAAGCTGTATCTCCATATGGTTAAATTGCGTTGCATGACCGAAGGATGGCAGATTAGCGCCCTTCAACGGCATGCCGACATTAGTCATTATATTCATCTCCGCTCATCTGCCGAGCAGCGGACTCTGGAGAAGACCGAGAAATGCTTGATGGGTGGCTCAAGTCGAAATGCCGCTTTAGACGGATCAACATTTATGTAATTCACAGACACATGGTCTGCTCTCCTCGGCTTCCGCATGTATTCACTAGAGTTGCCGTCCGAGTTGTTGTTTACTCTCCAGCTTTACCCGTTTTGAGCCTGCGAGTTGCAGAACATGGCAAAAGAATTTGCTCAGGCTGCTCTACTTAGCTACTAAAAGTTACAAGCAAAGAAGGTAAGCAAGTGGGAGCCGGCGCGAAGCGCCGGCGACTGCTTGTTGTAGATGTGAATGAGCCAATTCTGTCCTCGGGATATATCACTCTTGGTTGTCATCACTGAGATTTAACTATTTTTGGCCATTGTCTGATTTTGTGGCTCATGCCCAATTGTCTCATTGCCAATTGTTTTGTGGGGGGTGAGCACCAAATGACCGGGAATTGATTGCTCTGCTCAGCCACTGTGATGCCGGTGATCAGCACCACTCAAAATTTCAAACTCAGGCTCAGCCCTTTTGCACAGCCTAAGTTGTACCAGTATGCCTACGGCATAGTGCTTGCACTAAGATTTGCTGTCTCTGGGCTGTCTGGTAACGAGTCCAGTCTACTGCTACAAACTCATTGGGTGCTCATACAACACGTGCGGGCTCTCATCTCTGCAGAGGGAATGAGGGAAATGAGAAATATTGAATCTCTTTCAGTTCGTTTCCCTATCGTCACTGAACATCAGCTGAAACAAATTTCAGGTGAGGAATACACCAAGACCTGTGGCTTCATCAAATGACTTGACACTGAGTGAAAAGACTAGTGTGCTATGCCACCCGCGAAGAAAATGTTCCAGAAGTGTGGAAACGGGTGCAGAAACAGGCAGAAACAGAAAATCAGTTGAAAAACTGGACCCAGGGTATGAACATCACAGGAGATCCAAGTCCAATGTCGCTGCATTCCAACCATCGTGAAGACACCAACAAATACTAGTAACTGCTTGAAAGCTATTATCATGCAGAAGCTAGTGCAGAATGTTTCACTGTGATCGACTACAGTGAAGCATTTGAGGTAAAGGACTGGCAAAAGCCCGAGAAACGATTTATGGTAAGCCGCAAGCGATTGGATGACCCGTAATGGGACGTACCTTCAATACTGGCACGAACTGAAGACTTTCGGGCAGGTCAAGAGGTCAAGAACAGTGCGTTCCCGGACATGGACAAGGATGACACAGTGTACCCTGCTCTTTAGTTGACAAGCAGACACAGCATGACAATGATGCTTCACAAAGTTACTTGGTGAAACCAACCTGCCCTGCCAAAACTTACTTTACTTTACTTATGGCTGGGTAAGTTGTTTTCGCAAGTAAAGTAAAGTAAAGTAAAGTATAAGTACAAGTAAAGTAAGAAAAAGTAACTTGAAGTAACTTACCCTGTCCTTTAACTTCCGGTAACTTGAGGTTAACTTGAGCCATTTCCAGTGATTTTTGGGCACTGACTGTCACTCAGATGCCTGTATCTACATGAACAAGGAGTCTGTTGATGATCATGACCCCATATCAGGTCTTCTAAGGACCCCTGATAGTACCCTGGGAGGCCTGGGCCATGGCCGGATAAAAATTTGAGATTTTGGCCTCAAAACCTAGGTCCTGGCCTGACAAAAATTGGGGTTTGGTGGCGGAAAAGCCAGGTCCTGTCCGGACAAAATTTCCGAAATCTCAACCATTTTTAAGGTGGGCTTGGGCAAAATTTTGGCCAGAGCGGCGTCTTTCGTGTAAAACAAGTTTGAAAATGCTAAATCAATGCATATCAGCACGGAAAATGGAGCGGTAGAAAGTTTGGGGGCATTTCTAGGTCATGGGAACACAAAATTACCCTTTTTGGTGACCTCGGCTAGGTCCCGTCCGGACAAAAATGCCCCAAGTCGTCGCGAAATCTGTCCGGACAAAAATCGGCCGATTCGAGATTTTTGGGACCTGGCTCCCATGGTACTAAGTATCAGGGGTCCTGTCTTCTAACCGCTTGACTGGGCGGAAGTAACTTGCCATCTGATGTCATAAGTTACTTTCACTGATGGCATTGATCTAACTTGGCGGGGTAAGTTAACGACCAAGCACGTGAAAGTTGAGTAGACTGGAGGTATTTCAGTGTAAATAGATACTCCTAGACAGCTTAGGACATCATGAGGATGTCTCGGCTCACTGAAATTCCCCTGATGGCGTTTGATCTAACTTGGTGGGCCAAGTGATACAGCAAAATTATTTCATGCACAAGCAGGAATTATTACGGATCCTTGAAACGATTTCTGGCCCTCTTTCACAGAGCTAAGTTCCATCACCTGACCACAAAGCACTGGAGCATCAAGAACCAGAAGAACTTGTCCCGAGACAACACAGGTGGCTCAACTTTCTTAACGTTTTTAATAATTCCATCAGATATATTTTGAAGAGCCTTTCATGAACTGATTTGAAAGTCCAGTCTTTGCGATGCATCGCCACATGTGTCACGAAGAATCTACTGCCTTACTACTCATACAGTTCACAGTGGTTCAATACATCAAGATCGGGCTTCCCCTACGGGGTCTAAATTTAATCGACCATAAAACCTTCTTCAAGCTCCTATGTTTCTTCTGGGCCGACGATCTCTTTGACGGAAGGGTTCGTCCAGACTGTGGCGCCGCACAGAAGAGGACATGGACGAAATCGAGTCTGGCCTTGAAAAAATTTCACCATCAGACAAGTCACTGTCGCTGGATGAAGATGATGATGATCAGCTTGGCGGTCCCCCGTTATAGTCCTAAACTATCTGCGTGCAGGTATTTCTGACTGATGCTGTTTCGAGTGCTACGGCTTTAGGTGATTTCCCTTAGCCTTTCCTTTCTTCTTTCCCGATCTCTTCTTAGTCCTATTCCTGCCGTTCTGGAATCTGATGTAGTTTATCGTATTCAGGTCTTTGTTCGGCTGCGTCGATCTTCTTGCCTTTAGCAGATGGTCCCTAGGTCTCCGCGCCAGTCCAGATCTAGACCCACGTGGCTAGGGACAGTTAGTGATTGACTCTCTGTCGTTGTCAATATCCATGATCAGTGCACCAAGCTTTAAGGTCGAAGGACCCACCGCACCCAGGCTTTTATTAATTTTAGGCTTTGGGTCCTTTCAGGTTTGCATCATAGCGGCCTGTATGTAAGGTTCCGGTACTCGGGCCGCCGAAGTCGTCCTCTCGCAGCCGTCTACTTACGCCGTAGCCTTGATCCATAGTCCGTTGTGATTCTGTAGTTCACACCTGATTCTAATGACTCATTCCGCAGGTACTTGTAGTCTATTTAAGCACCCGTAGAAAAAAGCCTATAATAGAATACTTCCTCTTCAACAAAGAGCACTTACCTCCGTTCTCTTTGTCCCCTCCTCTGAGTTACTGATTATTTGTGTGCTTCACTCCAAAAGGAATCAAAGCTTTACATTGTAACTCAAGATCTTCCTCGAACTCGATTGCCGATGAGTAAAATTCCGAGAGCAAAGTATTCAATTGTATCCTCGTAGTCACCCGGGTCCTGCAAGATCCTTTCGAACATCGCGATATCCATGGGTTGATAATCCTATTGTGCCTCGTGTGGGGCCCTCCCGGTAAGCATTGCTCTGAATCCAACGCTGGTCTGTCAAAGCTTCTTCAGGTACTGGAAAGACTACTGTTGTCATTTACAGCCTGAAGCAATTGCTGCGAACGTTGGGCACCGAAGTGAAAATACTGATGACCGCGTCAACTCATAACGGTGAGATCCACAGTTCATGGTTTTACTCATATTAACCTTCTACAGCGGTCGATAATGTCCTGGAACGCTTCGCTGAGATGAATAGAAGAGAAATGTTTCTGGAAGAGCAACAAATACTGCGCGTGGCGACGGACGTATTGAAAGTAAACAAGTCTTTGCAAAGCTTTACCATCGATACCCGGGTTGACGGAGATATGAATGAAAACAGCAAGCTGTTCAAGAGAGCCCAAGAACGGCTCAAGGCAGCGGTCATTGTTTTCACAACTTGCGCGGTTCGTTTATTGCTGAAATCTGTAACGGGCCTTATGTGAATGCCTTTCAGGGTGCTGGCCTTGGCATATTACGCAAGATCAAATTTGACATTGCGCTAATCGACGAAGCGTCGCAGATTACCGAGTCCTGTGCGCTCATCCCTCGAGGGAAGGGAACGCGACAAGCCATTCTCGTTGGTGACCAGTAAGAGAGCTCATCCGTTGATGAAGGATTATATATCTGTATACGAGATTCGTGGGAGTGGGACTCGTCGAGTCCCACTGATCACTGCCCAGTCGCACTTTTTCGTATCAAACAGTGCGACCGATGTTGATCAGTGGGACTCAGGTCGGTCTTGCCGCCTGATGGCCTTGATAGCAACAATTTCTGTCGATAGCCGAGGTCCAAGTATGGGCGTTCCCGGGATGGTACACATATAAGTAGCTCATTGCGGGAATCTTATGTACCAACTAGAAAGTCAGTAAACAATCACGCGACCGTGGATGAATATGTTCGACACGATCAGATGATCATCGCACGTTAAGGAGCATTCAATATGGCGCGGTTCAAGTGAGAAAAATCAGTGAATGAGCATTGATATATTGTGGCATAAAATTCATAAAAGTAGGGTAGGCATATCCAGAATTTCTAAGAGTCTGAAGGTCTGACATTCATCTGCAATTATGCCTCCCCAAGAGCCCGACGGGATTTGGTCCTTGGACGAGAACCCTCAATGATGTTGGCTTGGTTGACTTCGAGCTCTCTTGTTCGCTTTTTCCTCGGCAGCTGTATTTCCGGCTCAATGGGTGATGTAGAGGACTCGATGGAGGGCGGTGTTGATGCCGGCATAGGAAGTGGGGGCAAGCTGTCCATTTTGATTGGTGTTCATACTGGAATCCCCATGCCATCCGGGTTTCCAGTAAAATGCGGCCTAGAGGAAGGGAAAGAGAGAGCAAATGGCGGTGGATTTTGAGTGGTCCCCAGTTAGAAGGATGGAGTAACGAGAAACATGCGGCAAAACAAAAATGGAAGAAATGAATGTCATTTTCGAGACAAAGGGGATGTACTACTTCCGACTGCCGAACCGGTCAGACTAGCTAACCGGTCACTTGGGCAATATAAGAGCATAGACTACACTTTATTGATCGAGTTGATGTGATGCTGTGCCCGATTCCGGTGCCGGACACGGCATTTCTTATTTTGGGCATGGCATCGCGTGTGAGAAATCACGGTTATCTCTCTCAGTTCTCCATCGTTCCACGTCGTCTGGCGCTCGTTCTGTTCAGCAGATGTATGGCTACGTTTTGGGACCCATAAAACCCTCTATATCTTCAATACATACCCTTATTCTCCTAGTTATCAGCGCCGGGATCTCAAAACTAGCTGCAAAAGCTGTGTCTTCATTGGCAGTCTATCTAACCGCATTGTGGTCCTCTGATTCTGTAACTCGGTACAGGAATTCTCAATGCCTAATACACTGCTCTGATTGTGCGGATATGATTTTATCGATTTTTCTTCTCCCTCATTGTGGCGCACAGTGTCAAACCACCATTTGACGTGCGAGTGTAACTTTGAACTTTTTGTGAGACATTGACGGCGATGGTGATGGAAATGGAAATCAAAGTACGTGCATATACGTCCATTAACACCGATACGAGCTCATTTTCGCTATGCAGCCCATTTTGGTGCTGTACGGGCGGTCGCTATCGAAGGTCATTAGATGGTTTTCATTATATCGCGAGCCGAGATCCATATCGATTCAATGATCTTGCCAAATCCAGTTTTTCGGTCGTAATATGTTCCCAACATTTAAAACTATATCCTAGCATCCCAGGATGTGTAGTAGGTCAGTCCCTTCATTACTGAGATAGGCAAAACCCTTAGACCCTGTTCGGGATCCCCAGGTAGCTACAGGATCTCTCCTGTACAGCTAGTCCCAAAAGAGTATCCTGTAGGAATGCTGTGCTCGGCGATCGGGCTCCATTTGCCGCGTCCAGTCACATTGTGACACCTCGTGTACAGTAATTAGAACACGCGCCTTACGCGCACGATATCATGGATCTGTGTGATCGATAGCATACCTATCCTTTCATCTTCATACATCCCCCTCAATATGGGCTTTCTACGGCCTGAAACACTTCAAAAAAAGAGCAAACCTGTTCATATTCAGCATCGGGAGCGGATTCGGCGGGCAGCAGGCCTTGTTGCGTCATTGTCAGCCGCAGCAATGGTTTTTTCCGGTGGTCAGGAGAGAACAGCAATGCATACATCAAGTTTAACAGGACAACGATGGGTAGATGAGTTGATGGAAGGTCCGTGGGCACACTTTTCAAAATAATTCCGGACTGAGCTGTCCCATCATGAAGGTCATCCTGGCCGCTTTCGGAGAGCAATGGGCATGTCAAAATTTGTATTCCTAAAGCTGGTCCATGCCCTTCGTGTCCACTGCAGATTTGCTCCAACAAAACATGTCTCCTGTGAGGAGCAACTTGCAATCTTTCTTCGGATTGCGGTGACTGGATTGGGAAATCGTGAGCACCAGGAGCGGTTTCAACGTAGCGGAGAAACAATTTCGAGGTAGCTCTTTGTTGTACTCACAATTTTTACCTGACTTGAAATTTTGGTAGATGTTTTCATCGGGTCCTGGACATACTTGTTCATTCGGAATTTTATCGCCGCTATATCAAGCTTCCTGATGCTACCATGATACCGCCCAAGATAAATAATAATCCCCACTATTACCCGTTCTTCAAGAACTGTCTCGGCGCTGTGGACGGGACTCTACTTGATGGCTTTGTACCAATGGATGATATGGCACGGTATCGCAGCCGGAAGGGCCGCATCTCCCAGAATACCTTTGCTGCCTGCCGTTTCAACATGATGTTCTGTTTCCTGCTCACTGGTTGGGAAGGCAGTGCAGCAGATGGGCGTGTTTTTGCTGATGCACGGCGGAAGGGCTTTGCGATACCTCCAGGCTATTATTATTTGGGTGATGCTGGTTTCCCGGTCTGCGATGGTCTTCTGGTTCCCTACCGTGGGGTACAATATCACTTGAATGAGTGGCGGAGAGCAGGCAATTTGCGGCAAGTTGGCTATTTAAATTCTGCAGCATATCTGACTTTGCATAGGCCTACTAATTTCAAAGAACTCTTCAATCTTCGCCATGCACGTTTACGAAATGTTATTGAGCGTATTTTTGGGGTAATCAAACACCGATTTAAACTAATGAATGTTGCACCCGAATATTCAATCGAGACTCAGACAAAGATACCGTGTGCATTATCAGTATTGCACAACTTTATCCGTCTCCATGACCCCGACGACTTTGCGGATGATGGTCCAGGACATGGTGGGCCACGCAACCCGACATTCACTCTTCACGAGATCGACGGCGATGAGAGACGTCAATTTCCAGAGGAAGAATTGGGATGTTTTGTCACACCGGTGGAGAGGCAAAGAGCGACTGAATTCAGGGACAATTTAGCTAGGGAGATGTGGGCTAAGTACGTAGAGGAGGAAGATTATAGTGATTAAAATAAACATAGATTACTGGTGAAGTGGCAAAGAGCGACTGAGTTCAGGGACAATCTAGCTAGGGAGATGTGGACTAAGTACGTAGAGGAGGAAGCGGAGGATGATGGAAATTAAACTGAAGATTAAACAGTGTTGGCTTGAAGCTCTGCCAATAAAAACGCCTTGCGCATGGAATGGACCTCCGGGATCGCAAGGAACACATCTGCAACACTGGTGTCAGCACGAATGAGTTGGAGGACACGGATAGCGTCCTCTTCCCCGAGCTTCATTGCCTCATCCTCCACCTGTGTCATTTGCATAATGGCAGCAGTTGCCTTAGCCTTGCGCTCCGGTGAGGAGGGACCACCGGGGTCGCGAGCAAGGGCATTGGCTACCTCCTTGAGACCCTCAGAAACGGCAAGCATAGCATGACCCGCACTAGGCTTGCGTCCATGGCCATCGCCACGCCGATGCTTTCCCGTGCTTGCTGAGCTTGGTGGCGAGTCTGAGATCGCACGAGTGCGCTTTTTGGTATTTTTCGGAACCTGAAGGATTTAAGAAGAGAAGACATGTGAATTAAGAGGAACATTACCTCTATTACCTCGGGCTCATCGTCGTCGGATGGGTCCCATGGAATTGGCGTGCCAGGACTGTCCGGTATGTCTAGCCGATGAATCCCACCCTCCCCACGAAGTGCAGGGTCCAACGGGAAGCCCGGATCCTCGTCGTTCTGACCAGGGATGAAAGCATTATCACCTGTCGCAAATCCGCCATCGACAAGGTCGGCCATGTCGTCATAGAAGGGGTACGCCTTGAAGCGGTATTTTTTAAGCTTCGGGTTCTTCTAATGTACTTTGGTAAGAAAACATAAAGAGCCCGAGTAAAAGATGCACACACCTCGACGTATTCTGCCCAGACATTATCCTCAACTTCAATTGTATGTTTTTCCGCATTCCATCCCCATCCCGACATGGCTCTGAAGGCTCTGAAGATGAGGTACTCAGCCTTCTCCTACTCCCAATAATTAAACACTGGGCAAGCATGTGACAGAGGACCTACCGCAACCCAGCGCGTACTGCACATTCTAGCCGTTTTCGGCGGCCCACCTGACCCGTTTGGTCCGCGTTCAGTACCCGCGAGATTGATAGAAGCAGCATTGAATGCTTCGAGCTTCCAGGACGCATTATCCGTCTGGTTTCCATCAGCCTTTTGCTGTTTTAAAGTGTCGAGAAGATTCTGCACGGTCGCCGTATTCCAGACAGCACGTGGGCTCGAAGACTTCGCTGGCTTGCCCCCAACAGTAAAGACAGCAGTGCCGGGAGGGCTCTGATTCTCCTTATCCACCGCCGGCATTGAGATTGACAAAGAGCGAAGGGAAGAGAAGAAAATAGGACGTGTCGCACTGTGTGACACGGGCGACTGCCTTTTTTGGACGGACTGTACAGGTAAGACTCTGTGCCGAATACTTTGTTACATTCCATTTACCCGAAATGACAGCTACTACCTGTACATTTCGATTTTGGCAGGGCACAGCTAATTACCTGGGGGTCCCGAACAGGGCCTTAAGGTGACCGGTTGGCCAGTCAAAAATAGTATTTTGAGGGCTAGCGAGAGCGCAGAAAGAACGAGCGTACATCCACAACTAGAGAAACAGATTTGCTGGAAATTCAATGACCCCAACTTGATTCACAGAAGAGTATGCCACAGCCGACCGAGACATCTTGCAACAGGATTGAAAAAGATATGGACGTTGCGGTTGAATGCGAAGCAGAAGAAGCACGGGTGTCAAACACTGGAAATCCAAACAGATGTTGATGGGAGAATGCAAGCAAGCAGTCATCGTTGCCGCTATGAGACTGATATTTTATAGATGCTTTGGGGATACAGCTTCTCCCTACTTATAAAATTAAGCCTGTCCGTCCGAAGCTTTTTAAACTCCGCTTTTGGGAGATCACGCCCGGGGCTTTGGAAGCGCGCCGTCCGAACCTTTGGAAGTGCCCAACGAACGGGGCTTCCTCGGGCTTCTAACCCCATGGTCAACTTTAAGCGCGTGCGTGCCTATAAAAACGTACACAATGCCAAACTACGCTTTTTGCTCACCATTAAAGTTTGCGAAGCGCTAATTTAACCACCGAAACTGGCGCCAGTGACTTATGTTTATTAGCAGCTTCATCAACTGCGCTCTTGCTTTGAAGGATAAGCTGGCGATAAAATTCTCAACTTAATTGCAACCTTTTGAAAAATTCTCATTGTCTTCCTGAAGTTTGGTCCGCACTCAGAGCCACAGAATACAAATTGCAATGCATGCACTGGCAGGGATTATGTGACAACTGACTCAGTTTCCACCCTTGATAAATCACCATCATTTCTCCATCCAATAGGCTCACAACTCTCTGTGGATTTTTCAATGAACAAGCCACTAAATATGTACAGACAATAAAAATAAACATCAATTCCATTCCACTCAGCTGAAGTCTGCCTCACAGCAAATCCTGACCATTTGACAGACAGGATGGCAAAAAGGGGGTGGGAGGCTGCCAAGCGGCCGACCAGCCCCTTGTTAGTGAGAAAATTGCGGCGCAGTGTAAATGTTTGGACAGTCATAACCGCGGCACAGTGCGAGTTTTGCTGTGTGCATCTGCAGACTGCGGTAATTATTGAGGTCAGCTGACAGATACCTGTCAAACACCACAGGGATAGCCTTGGCGTCAAAATGGGGCAGGAATGCAGGACTGGCAGGACTAGAACAGAGGCAAAGCCAACAGAGATAGTCCTACATGGGGAAGTAGCATAGCCGAACGAGCAAATCTTAAAGAACGGTTAATCATTAATAACGGGGGAGGGGGACCGCGGAGCGGTCCCCGGAGCACTTGTAAACCTAACGATTCAATTTACAGTATACACACATATTAACAATGGCTGTATCAAGGCAGGTCAAATCATTCGGCGTAAATGCCTAACTCGAATGCTTATCTTTATCCCTGTCCCGAAATTTCTTGAAGAAGGATCTCCTTTGCACCACAAAGCAACTGTTCTTTTGTGTCACCCACATAATCATCCAGCGCATCCGAAGACAAGGCCCAGTGCAAATGATCGACTTACTCTCGGGAAGGCAGTTCAGGCCGCCGGTATCATTGGCTTGACAGTTCAAAAATTGCTAAATGGTGTGTACAGATTAATACAAAGCCTACTCGAGTTTTCATCCTTGTCTTGTCTCTAGCACCTTCGACGTCGCTTGTACGGCAACGAGACGGTCGACGCCTGCGCGAAAGCAGCAGCCCAAGGCGCCTCCTCCCCGCTCGTGACGCGCATCAAGCTCTTCGAGAGCTCCCTTTCCACCAGCCGTGCGGCAGTCATCGCAGCTGGTGCGAAGGCGTTTGCGGCGCAGACCAGCCAAAAAAACTTTGGTAGGCAAGCACCGGCAGCGCTCATCTGGGGTATTGATATACGGTTTTGGGAACTACATGCTCAATTTTGAGAATTATGCCAAAAGTCGACCTCACAGGGCAGCAATGGGCTGTTACCCAGAGAACTGTTGAGCCGAAATCTTTATCATACCCCTTCTGAATTAACTATCGCATTTTCTTGGGATTTACTACCCAATTTCGTCATGTCACAGCAGATCACGTGGGGTAACCACGCTTGTCTGCGTTCTACCTTATTGTATTTCAAAGGGTGTGGGCTTCACGTAGCTGGAATTAAAATTTCTCATCCCTTGTTTCTGCTGGAGCGAAGCGGCGGTCTGTCTTGTTGATTGTAGAAATTTGTATTGGCGCTTGAATTAGCGCCTCGGCAACTTTAACGGTGAGTGAAAAGTGGAGTTTGGCATCGTGTTACTCTCTTTATAAGATTATGTGTGTCTGTCTGAAGCCATTTCAAACTCCGCTTTTGGGAGATCAGGTCCGAGACTTTGGAAGTGCTGGGTCCAGACATTTGGAAGCACTCAATAAATGGTGCTTTCTTGAAGCTTCTGGCCTCAAGATCAACTTTAAGTGCGTGCGAGATCGAGGGCGTGAAGTATGTGCAAATTTGCATGTTTTGCTCTCAACATCCCACCCTACTCTGATTTGTGGATGCTACTTTTCACCCCGGGCCGGAGGCTGCCACTCGTTCAGGTTCTGCTTGTTATTGAACGAATTACTAAAATTCAGAGAGAAAAACGCTGGAATCCTTCTTCCAATTTTTCTGGCCGCCCGTCTCATCGTTACGGCCCGTTGCGATGTCGTACTATATTGTTGGACCTCGGAGGCTTCTGGTGACGTTACGGAATGCGGAACTACGGAATCCACTTGTCCATAGCCACCAATCGTACAGCTAGAATGATACGTCAGAAGGCCTACAAGCGACCCATCGGTGGTCAATTTCAGGCTCCCCCTCGTCATCATTTGAGTTCTTGCAATCGGCATGGGACTCCGACTCCTTGTGAGTTTTCTACCAATCGTCCTGTACACGTCCCAGGTGTTCTAGCACCATTTACCTGTCACGTCTTCCCTCAGTTAAATTTGGCCAATTAATTAACACACCTCGAGGAACGATTCTGCTATTTTGAACCGAGGCATTCCGTGTTCTTGGTTTTGGCTGGTTTGTCAGGTTTTGCGGAGAGGGTTTGATTCCGTTGCGACATAACGAAGTTTGACATCCGTACACCCCTCAACTGAACATTCAGCCGCGTGAGGACAAATTTAAAGCATGGGAAAAGATCAATACCTCGGCTGATGCGATCGATATATATACCTCGTATATTAAGGAGATGCCTCGAATCAGATTGCAGTTGTTTGTCTGATCCTAATCCACCCTTTTTTTCCCAGCGGCCCCACTGACCTCCCACATTAGCTGTTCAGTTTCCTTTCGCTTTCCGAGCTCACCCGACAGATCAATGATCACTTATTTTCGACCTCCCCGATCACCGTTCAACATCCACTCAAAGGGAACGCGCTTCTAGTGCGCTTCTCTCCATCTCCCCCCCCAATCGCATTTCATTTCCTCCCGCATCCGCCCTCTTTCTTTTCGTCCGGCTGAGTTGATCCATTGCCAATAAGATAGTAGTTTATGCCTCAAATCACGTTGGACCCGTTTACATTCTTCCAATCTTTCCCACTCCTTGCCGGAAGTTTTCGCATGTGCATCCCATTACCCATTTTATTTTCGGGGTTCTTCTGCTAACCGATGTATCAGAAATTAGCTTCGATCCTGAGAACTGAACACTTTTAACCTCGCCGATCAGCCGCTCAATAACCGTTCAAAAGGAAGGGTCCCCTTCGACTTCTTTCTTTCATTCTCACCGCCATCGTCGCCCCCCGCAATCGCTCGGGTCCTTTGCATCGTCTGTCCAGTGTCTTTCCGAAGTGTTCCCAACTTTCTCTGTAGCCAATTTCAGCACCTCCTAGCCCGCAAGGAGCCCATGAGCGGGAGCGGTCGTATGATCAGGCCCGGTTTATCTCTTGGACTGCATTGGCTGATGTTACATTTATCCCAGTACGCGTCCTTTCTTTGGGCTTTTGGGTTCATTCAGCGGTGAGTGTTGAAACCTCTTGAACTGCTGGGATGAATTACTGACGTTGTGTTCATCCCAATATCGGTGGTTGCTCCCTCGGGTGAAATCGGCCGTTGGTGAGCGTTGAAATTTTATGGACTTTCATGGATTTGCTGGGGTGGCACTCATTTCAGTATCCTTCATTCTTCCCTTTCACTCTCGGGTCAATTGCCAATCGGGGAGTGTTGAATCCATATATTCCAGATCGGATCTACTGCAAATGTGAGTTGCACTGTTTCTCGGACTACGTGATGGGTTCCTGTAGCGATAGCCACACCCCTACAAGAACGATGCAGGCAATCATTTCGCACCTTCGGCGCACCTGCACACGGACTCTTCCCAGCCCACGCTCTTCAGTCTGTTGTACAGTCAAGATGACGCGAGAAGGTACGCCATCATGTTCCTTCCACCCTACACTGGTTTTCCACTCACTTTCTAGCGTCATTCTCAGGTCTCCTGTTGAATTCCGGCGAGTCATTTCATTTATATCGTCCCTCATTTTCCCGGCCACTCACCGATCCTTCCCCTAATCCATACTTCATCTTTCCTTTGACCTAGAGCATCGTGACCCTTCAAGGTCAATTTCTCGCTTCATTTTTGGCAGTTCTGCAAGCGTGGTGAGTCCCTCCGTGATATTGTATGTTATCAAGATCACCGACTCCGCCCTACAGGCCTTGATGTATCGGAAGAGCCCCCCCTCACATCGACTCCAGCCATCTTTGATGCTATGTTGTGCCAGCCGACACGACAAGGGTGTTTTTTCGTTAAGTTAGTTTCGATGAGGGACGTATCTCCGCCACTGCTGACTTTTTACTCAACTCAGCTCGGTCCCAAAATCGTTCCAGGCCCTCGGAGCGGTGGTATTGGTATTTTGGGCGCGTTACCTTTTATGTTTTGCTCGACTACACACTCCTGACCTGTTATTCATAGTCCTACATTCTATCATTTATGTCGATCCCATACCGTCGTTCCAAATTCATTTTTGAAAACTCCACGAGCGAGGTCAGCATTTGATTGCCCGTGTGCTTGCGCCCAAAGCTAGCGAATTAATAGTGTTGTGAGTTCCTCCCTCTATTCAGCTGCCATCCGATGCGAGATTGGCCACTATTCACTTAGCCAGAAGTTTATTTCTCCTCCATTTATTCCCTACTTATAGTCAGCGGTCAACAGCTTGAGATTCGAATTGGAGGTAGACTGTAAATCGATATCGTACGATCATGATATGTACTAGATACTTTGCGTGAATGATTGGATTTTTCGAGGCATACTTGCTATACAGAAAAACGACGAAATATCTGCCGTATACCCGAAAACGTTGGTTCTTTTGTAAATTAATGCCGGTTAGCTACCCCTCTTCCCACCACACCTGCCACTTACGCCGGAGCGAAGCGACGGCATGTCTTGTACTTGGTATTTGAACGGGCGTCAAAATATTGGCCATCTGACCAATGTCTGCCGGACCTTCGACGACGCCGATTCGTTGATTGGCGCTGAGCCGATGCATATATAGCGGGCATCCAAAGCCCGGCTTCCGTGATTCCGGAATCCCATCTTCCCATCGAACAATGACGGAAGCAGAAGCTGTGAGGATAGGCTGTTCCTCTATAATTCTACACAGCTGACTGGATATAGCCTATTGATCCGATGGATCACAGTGACGGGCTGGAGTCGGAGTCCGAAGGAAACTTTGGCGTTGTGGGTGAGGCAAATACCGTGAGTGCGAATGTGAATGTGATGAGCATATTGATCTGGAATGACGACAGGAAACAAATTACAAGCATGTGGCATTCTTGGGAAGCAGCATAACACAGAATTCCGAGGTAAATGAAAAATGAAGATTTTTCTTACGAGATTGAATTGGTTTTTACTATAGGACTCGGGTACAACGGACACAGAGAGTGAGGGGTCCGGGAATTCAGGAACTTCAGTATGCGCATGAAAATGCCTGGTGTTAAAATTTATATTCTTTGTTTCTCAGGCATCAGAAAATTTGCAAACAATACGGGAATTGGAATACCTTGTACAGCAAACAGGTCAGGATCATCCGGATGCCCCAAGATACCGAGAGGAGCTGGGGATAGCCTGGGGAGAGAAATATACAAGGACAAGGGATATGTATGATCTTCAAAATGCAGTGAGGCACTTTCAGGCTGCGGTAGACCTGACACCACCTGGAGATGCTGAAAGACCTAAGCATCTGCAGAACCTAGGCATATGGCTTACAGATCGATATTGGAGTCTAGGGGACCAGAAGGACCTCGAAGCTGCACTGCAGGCCAATCAAGAGGCAGTGGACCTCACTGCAGTAGGAGACACTGAAAGACCTGGGCGGTTGCATAGCCTAGCTGTATCACTAGCAGAACAATATCGAAGGCTAGGAGACTTGAATGACCTTGAGGCTGCACTGAAAAGCAAACAAGAAGCAGTGGACCTTACTCCAGTCGGCCATGCTGAAAGACCTGCGCGGTTGCAGAGCCTGGGCTCGTTGCTCACAGATCAATATTGGAGGGTAGGAGGCCTGGAGGCCCTTGAAGCTGCTGTGCAGGCACATCAAGAGGTTGTCCAGCTGACTCCAGCAGGACACCCTGAGAGACCTGCGCGGTTGCAGAGCCTTGGTGCATCACTCGCAGGTCGATATCGAAGGCTAGGGGACCTGAAAGATCTTGAGGCTGCACTGCAAAGTAAGCAAGAGGCAGTGGACTTGACTCCAGTAGGGCATGCTGAAAGAGCTGGGTGGTTGCTAAGCCTTGGTGCATCACTTGCAGATCAATATCGAAGGCTAGGGGATCTGAAAGGCCTTAAGGCTGCACTGCAAAGTAAACAAGAGGCAGTGGACTTAACTCCAGTAGGACATGCTGAAAGACCTGGGCGGTTGCAGAGCCTGGGTGTATCACTCACAGATCGATATCAGAGGCTAGGAGACCTGGAAGACCTTGAGGCTGCACTGCAAAGTAAACGAGAGGCAGTGGACTTAACTCCAGTAGTACATGCTGAAAGAGCTGGGCGGTTGCAGAGCCTGGGTGTATCACTCACAGATCGATATCGAAGACTAGGGAATCTGAAAGACCTTGAAGCTGCACTGCACACTAAACAAGAAGCAGTGGACTTAACTCCAGTAGGACATGCTGAGAGACCTGGGCGGTTGCAGAGCCTGGGTGTATCACTCATAGATCGATATCGAAGGCTAGGGGATCTGAAAGACCTTGAGGCTGCACTGCAAACTACACAGGAGGCAGTGGACCTAACTCCAGTAGGACATGCTGAAAGACCTGGGCGGTTGCAGAGCCTAGCTGGATCACTCTCAGATCGATATCAGAGGCTAGGAGACCTGAAAGACCTTGAGGCTGCACTCCAAGCAGATCAAGAGGTAGTTCAGCTGACCCCAGTAGAACATGCTGAAAGACCTGGTTGGTTGCAGAACCTGAGTGTATCACTCACAGATCGATATCAGAGGCTAGGAGACCTGAAAGACCTTGAGGCTGCACTGCAAACTCAACAAGAGGCAGTGGACTTAACTCCAGTAGGACATACTGAAAGACCTGGGCGATTGCAGAGCCTGGGTGCATGTCTCACAGATCGATATCAAAGGCTAGGGGATCTGGAAGACCTTGAGGCTGCACTGCAAACTCAACAGGAGGCAGTGGACTTAACTCCAGTAGGACATGCTGAGAGACCTGGGCGGTTGCAGAGCCTTGGTGCATTACTCACAGGTCGATATCGAAGGCTAGAGGATCTGAAAGACCTTGAGGCTGCACTGCAAAGTAAACAAGAAGCCGTGGACTTGACTCCAGTAGGACATGCTGAAAGACCTGGGCGGTTACAGAGCCTGGGTATATCACTCATGGATCGATATCGAAGGCTAGGGGATCTGAAAGACCTTGAGGCTGCACTGCAAACTACACAACAGGCAGTCAAATTAACTCCAGTAGGACATGCTGAAAGACCTTGGCGGTTGTACAGCCTGGGTGGACCACTCTTAGACCGATATCGAAGGCTGGGGAATCTGAAAGACCTTGAGGCTGCTGTACAGGCAGATCAAGAGGCAGTTCAGCTGACTCCAGTAGAACATCCTGAAAGACCTTCAAGGTTGCAGAACCTGGGTGCATCACTTACAGATCAATATCAGAGCCTAGGAAACTCGGGTGATCTTGAGGCTGCACTTCAAGTAAAGCAAGAGGCAGTGAACCTGACTCTCCCAGATCACCCCAATAGACCAGTGCTAATGAGAGGCCTTGCTGCATCACTCATAGACCGATATTGGAAGCTCAGAGATCCAAAAGACCTTGAAGTCATCCATACCACCTATACAGAGTCTTTCAAACTGTCCTCAGCAAATCCCCAAATATCATGGGAACAAGCTCTGCGATGGGCATATTTTGCTCGTGATTTTCTGCCCTCCGATTGGATCCCTGCTTTTCAAGCAGCCTTTGATCAACTGCCTGAAATTCTCTGGCTTGGTAATCCTATTGCTGTCCGCCATGATGCCATCTATCGCTTAGATATCCCCAGCATAACTTCCCTCGCCGTGCAAGCATGCATACATCTGTGCAATCTTGATACTGCAGTAGAACTGCTGGAGCGCGGACTTGCTATCATATTCCAGCAAATGCTGCAGCTGAAGACTGATGTTAATCTCCTCCCTCCTGACGTAGCCACCACACTCTTACACCTCTCATCACAGCTTCATAGTGAAGATATATCTGACCCAATAACTGTTGCGGATAAAAGAAACAAATTGCTCAAGAAGGTTCGCAATCAACCTGGGCTTGAATATTTTCTTCTTCCGAAATCCTACAATATCCTTTGTGAAGCTGCATATGGAGGTCCTGTTGTGATTCTGACAAGCACTGAATATCAGTGTGATGGAATCATCCTTCTTAATCCCACCATGAAACCAGTGCATGTTCCCCTTCCTACCGTGACATCGGCCCTGCTCAACTCACATCACAAGCTTTTGAAAGAGTTGCTTGGGTGTTATAATATCAGGGACCGAGGACAAGTGTCATCCTCTCGACTCTTTGGGCGGCGCGAACAGTTCACTCATAAACCCATTCAAGAACACTTTGAAGACATGTTGAACTGGCTGTGGATGCATGTTGTCAATCCTATCTATATGGTTCTAAAATTGGTTAGTGTATCAGTAATCCTCCTGAAAATCAGCTGATTTATTTATTTTACCTAGTACGAAATTTCCAGTGGGAGGCTGTGGTGGCTGCCAACAGGTTCATTTGTAGGACTGCCCTGGCATGCAAGTGCACCCACAGATCAATTTATTCATTCATACACAACAACTCTGGAATCTCTTCTCAATGCCTACGCAAAGATACCATCAGGCACTACACCTAAATTAGGTCTTGTCGGAGTAACACATACTGGTTCTAACAGAGCCAACTCTCTCCAAGGCGTAGAGGAGGAAGTGAACAAAATTGTCTCAATTGTTGAACAGCATCAGGTTCAATCCCTTGTGGGAGAACAGGCCACAGTTGATGCTGTGAAAATCCAACTGGAGGACTGCTCCTGGATTCATTTGGCTTGTCATGGACACCAAGATTTGATTGACCCAACAAAAAGTCATCTCCAGCTATATGGGGGCAATTTGGAGTTAGATACAATTCTTCGTATGCCTCTTCCAAAAGCCCAGTTTGTCTTCCTTGCGGCATGCCAGACAGGCATGGGTGATACAGTACTGGTAAATGAATCTTTTCACCTGGGTGGGGGATTCATTACTGCCGGTTTCCAAAGTGCGATTGCAACAATGTGGTCTATGAACGATATGGATGGTCCAACTGTTGCAGAAACTGTCTACTCTCATCTGTTCTATCAAGGCCAAAAGCCTCAAGTTATGGAAACAGCTGAAGCTTTACAGCTTGCAGTCAAAGAGTTAAAGCAGAGAAAGGTTCCATATGAAAGATGGGTACCGTTTATTCACATAGGCATCTAATTTCAGCTGTTTAGTGAGGGAATTGACTCCAGTATTTCTATATTTATTGAAAATGGTAATCATTTTGACCTGAAGCACTGAGATCGGGGGAGGCCAATTCCCACTACCTTCAGGTAACGGTTTTAGGGAGCACTAATTTTGAAATCCTGCTGTAAATCACATTTTGAGTCAGCATCCTTTGTCAACCCTGATCTCTCAGCCAAAAATTCCTCAGCTTTGTCGATCTGGCAACAAAGTCTGATTGTTGTCCAGTGAGCCATAATGTTGCTGGCACCGTGGTCTGTTTCCTGCACCATCTCAGTCAATTGACCTTGAAACCCTTCTACGGCCCAATGCAAGCTGGTCAAGTTTTGGAATTCCGGCAATTTAAGTGCTGTTTGGCCTGGATTGGTCCCGAATTTCACTTCGTCCTCGTCCTCAGTCTCACGACTCACGAGTCCATTTGGGAACTCAAAATACAGGCACACGGCTGCACACCGGCAAACGGGATGGTGATTTGGGAGATGCCAATCAACGTCACGACACAGGCCCCTAATGCAAACAGACATCCACAGGGCCTGAACTGCTTCCTCGAGGGTATTGGAATGGAATTTTGTGTTTGACTGCATCAGGAAAATACTACTTCCCTAATTTACCAGTAACTTCCCCCTAATTTGGCTCTCCATAATAAATGAGGCCGAAGAAGGGTGAATATAGGATAATGGTGATAATTTAGACCATATTTCCAATATTTCCGCAGTATCCTTAAGAAGAAACATCTTGTAAACTTTTCAGCCCGTATGAATCTACGCGCGTCTTCTGCGCATTTCAAGACTTCAACCTGATCGGAATGTTTTGTCTAGACTAGTCTTCGACGACCTTGTAAAAGTCACACTCACGCAAATGTCGCAAGGCCAGAAAATGCCCACCCTAAACTGTACGGCACTAAAGGACTGTTCCAATGGTATGCGTACCAAACACGTACGGCACGCGTTTCAGGACGCGTACGGCACCAACCACGTGTGCTTGAAAATGGTTCGTTTTGAATTATGTCACAACAGCATCAAACACTTCTCTTCCTTTCCTCCCATGTCGCACTCTTCCTCTTGTCGATTTCCCTTCGGATCTTCCTTGTTTTGCCTAGCGCTCACTCAGCTGTGCCATCTGATCGCTTGGTGAGTCTTTTGACTTCATTCACGGCGATCCCATCATGCTGATAGTCGTTCCCTCAAAGCTAGTGTCAGGGTGCGCTATCAGCGATGAGTTACACTACCTTCCAAGACATCTTGACAGCTTCCCAATGTCCAAGACCTTGCTATAAGACAAACTCGTCAGGATGCACATACTCATATACATGTGGTGTGCAGCGCTATTCCACTTTCCCCCTGCAGACGTCTTCAACATTGTGAAGGTGTTGTCTGGCTCGACTCCGCTGTGTGTGCTCTTCATCTTCCTCTATGCTATCATCTTTTACCCCTCCACCATTGTCCAGGAAACATGCCAGCACACACAGTACTTCTTCCGGACATCTGTGCATCGCAACTGTCCATGCGCGTGCCCTTGTTTGTTTGTTTTTTCTGCTTGATAATTGCCTACCTGCAGGCCAGTTTTCTTGCAGTTCATCGCTCGTGCTACGTCAAGGTACACCCCACTACCAAGTGCCTGACAGGATCATCGCCCGAGCGTCATCCGGAACATTCGTACATATGGTCCTTACCAACACCACACTTGTGCCCACGTTCATGCAGCGGGAGTGGCTGGGCCACTTTAACCCATGTACGTCTTCGTTCTTTTCATTGTATTGTTAGCACTAATGCATGCTCTGTAGGGACATGTTGTCGACCTTTGAGAGCACTTTCATTGCGGACACTAGCATTGACTTTATTTCTCCATCCATGTCCATACGCTGTCATTCGTTTCCTACCACGATTAATATTCCGTTCAGCATCTAATTCCATGCCCGTATCGTAATCCTCTCATTATTTCTTCACTTATTCTTATATACTTGCCCAGTGCAGAATGTCGCTTAAGTGGTGACTCTGGTGAGTGTGGTCCTTTCACTCCGACTTGATATTTTTCCTGCCATCGACGCTGTGTTATGTTAGCTGTGAGGTCCGGATCTTTCCATTTTTGTCCAGTAGTATGTACATACTCCTACTTCAACTGTATCACTTTGTCATGTATCATACTATGCACTGAATATATGAAGTTTCCTGATAACCAGACGAGCATGCACATCCAATAATACCATTCAGATGAGGCGGGAATCCCAGGAAATCTTCGCGAACTCGAGGTAATTTAGGCTGAAATTAGTGGTAATTTACTTGGGAGGTTGCTAGATACCTAATGGAGGAAACCAAGCATATTCGACTGAATTAGCCTGAAGTTCAGTCTAATCCAACCTTATTACCATTGGATGATTTTCCTGCTGTGAGGGGATAGATAGTCTGGTAATTCCCTGAACAAAATTTCTATCACTATTTCTGCAACCGAGAATGATCTTCAATAGGTGTTTGCTCCGACCAAAGGGATTTGTCTCGTTATGTCTCATTGGTGACTCACCCTGCTGAATAATCAAAACCTGGAGCAGAATTACATCTCCAGAATTACCCTTTACTGTCCAACAGAAATGCTCCGTAGACCAGTCTTCAGTCAGAGTGCATGTTGGGCACAGTGAGGCTTGTGATGCAACATTGAAAGAGTGATTGATACATGCATATGACTTTGAGTGAGGTAGCCAGCAAGTAACTAATAGAGACTTTGCGGTGAGCCACCGGTAGCCACCCGGGGGCTCACGAGGCATGCAGTACCGAGTGGCTCCACCAGCGTTACGCAGGGGCAACATCATCTGATGGCTGACCCAATCTTGTCCGGTGGCAGCTGGTGGCTCATTCACACTGATGACTGCCAAGTTTCTGCGCGCCGGAGGTGCTATGCAAAATTTGAAGTATTGGGCTAAATTTCAGTCCGACTGAAAGAGAAGCTGAGTCGATTGGTTTCAGCCCCACAATCAGCTTTTATTTCGGCCCTGACTGAGATGCATTCCGATACTTTAAGTTTCAGATAGCACCTCCGATGCACTGAAAGATGGCAAGCGTGACCATGTGTGCCTCTCCCTTGTTCTCATTTTGTCCATTCGTTGTCCCAGCACATATGGGTACCTTTGCCAAATTTCGGCACACTCGATGTGTGAGTTGAAACTCCAAATATCATGTCGCATATATGTTGAGCTCAAATCAGAGCACATTCCATTAGTTTCGGTGCAGCAATGAACTTCAATTTCAGCTCATCCAAATTGAAGTCTGATATTCTACATTTTGAATAGCACCTTGAGGGAACCGAAACTTGGTAATCCCCGATGTGATTTTGAGTCATTTACGGCGCCACCAGAACCACATGCCTCGGGAGCCACCGGGTGGCTACCGGTGACTCGCCGCAAAGTCTCTCCTCGATCCCCAAGGACATCGCTTCGATCTGCTGCCACGTCAATGACAGTCACATTCCATCGCGGTCCATCTGAAGCAAGCCGTAGGCTCAAAAAGTGCTGTGAATATTGCAAAAAAAAAAAAGGTTCAGGTATCTACGATAACGTGTAAATACAGTGCGGAAGTTAGCATAATTAAGATCTCCTATGAATTTATTTCAGTGAACTCACACGTTGTTCCAAATGGGACAGACAAGTGGCGATCAGCCCAAAGTGATTGGTCTCGAGTACAGAGAGGCTCATAGAGCTTGAAACTTTATCATATTTTGCACTGGTGTATATAAATTGAATAAAGGGAGCTCATATAGTTTTTGGCCCGGCACAAATTGTTTCTAGCTCCGCTGTGATGTGATCATGTCAAATGCCAAAGTTGCCGGTGTACAATTAGAAAGAGCCAAGTCCAACTGAGCCTAAGGGTTCAGCACCTGCCTCGAAGAGGCCTAATCCCACGTCATAACAATGTTGTCATTCCTCGGAAAAGTTGGCTTACTTTCGCGCGTCTCAGGCCGCCGCTGGGCCTCACAATAACAAAATCCACAATGATATATTGCCAAGTATCTTTAAATTTCCGTCACATTCCCAACTCATCGTCCAGCCGCCTCAGAAAGCCATCGTGGGATTCAAAGTCGTCATCGAAACGTAGTATGTTCCCTTTGTTGTATCAATAATATTTCCGCCTGCAGCGAGCACGAAATACGGCTCGGGGATGTGCGGGACGAAGGCGATCGGAGCCATCCCTGGGGCGATGCCGAACTCTCGCAAGAAGCTGGGCACGTCGCGCTGGTCGTCCCAATATCGTCAGTCGCATGGCCATGGCTTGGGTAGGACGAGCACGTGGCGCCAACACCGCGACGATCATTCGTGCACTGCAGCAGCACCACAAAGGCTACGCCTACACTATCGCCCGCCGCTCGAAAAAACCGAGCTAAGCAAAAAAAGGGGCACATTGCACAGGGCACAAAACCAAGCCAAGAAGAGAAGAAGAAGCGAGCGAGGGGGATGGAAGAAAAGAAAGCGGTAATCGAATAGCTTTCTGCAACGAATCATCCCGACTTGCGAGACACGCTAGCCAGCCAGCGATCATGGCAGTTGGGTAATGCACCAAAGCACCCGACGTATCATAGCGACGGCGAGAGCACACTCGGCGGCCGGTACTGCTCCCCACCAATTTTACGCGCTCCTCCCAAAGATAAAACACCCAAAAATCCACAAGGAATGGGAAAACACAGAAGTGAACGGGAGAAATCGAACACGACGTACTTGAATGCGTTCGCCGCTGCCTGCCACTCCCTGCCCAACTCGAGGCGGATCTTGACGCTCTTGTAGATGTCCTCTGCGCCGCCTTGCTGTGTGTGCGAAATATTAGCATGAGATATAATAACAAAAAACAGCGAGCGCACCTCTCCGTATTCGCAGGACTCAACCGTACATGGTTCAAAAACGTCCCACTACTGCTCTTCGTGTCGCGTATATAAAACTTTGGGGCCATCCCATCGGCCTCGATCCAAACCTCCGCATGCGCCCGACTAACGACCTTGCTCTTGAACGCAATCTTGTTCGTGCTGAGTGCGTTGACGGCTGCGAGGCCCAAGCCACTGCGGTCTGTGAAGCGGCCGATGCGCAGGGCGGGCTCGCCGGCGCGGAGGTCGCGGGCGATGGGGTCGAAGCGCAGGGACCTGCGCGATTCGAGGTGCGGGACGAGTCGGATGCGATGCGAGGGGCCGCCGCCGCCGGCTCCACCCGTATTGGCGCTGGCATTGGGAGCAGGAAGAGCAGGTAGCACAGACGCGCGGACACTCGGCGTAGGCAGCACCGGCCCGACCGCCGCCGTCGGCGTGCTCGCCACATTCCCCGCGCTCCTCCTCCGCCTCAGCATATGGCTGAGATTTAGCCCCGCAGGCGACGTCGACGGCGCACCGGCCACTGGTGGGCCCGCACGTCTCCCCGCTCTCGAGTTGCCGGTGTTGGGCATGGGGAGGATGTTCGGTGCTGCGAATGGGTTGGGCGAAGGTGGCTGGTGGCCACCGGGCGGCGAAGGGCTGAGCTCGCGCTGGGCAGCGGCGACGTCGATGTGGGACTGGGACGAGTTGCGGGGGCGGCCGCGGCCGAGGAAGTTGCCGAGGATGGTGTTGCGCAGAGGGGGCGAGTCGGTCCCCGCAGACTCCATCAACAGCGAAGAAGAGAAGAGGAAGAGGGCGCTGGGCAGGTCACGTCACAGTCACACGTCGGTAGTAGACGATCAGTATCACCCATCCGTGGCTTGGTGGGGCATCAGTGCACTATGGCATTGCGGCTAGGCATCTCTTCAGCTCTCATCCTGCGCTTCTACGATTCAATTCGCTTACAGCGGATCTGTTCGGCGTTCGGTCACAATCCTGAACCGATCCTGGCGCCGTTCCTTGGACCTTCCGTCTGTCTATCACTGATATCGATATCGATCCAGCTTTCACGGAAGTCGAGTCATTTTTCTTTTGTTCTGGAAGTGGCCGGCCTCAAGCACACATTTAACTCTCGCGTTAGGGTATGTGGTGTTTTGTTTTCAAAAAAAAAAAAACGTCCGGCCATGCGGGTGCCGGGACTCGAACCCGGTTCTGCTGCTGAGAACTCTGGGAGTAGCAAACATAGGCTTTACAGCTGTGCACCGTACACCACACTCGCTTTTTCTGTCCCTCTGCAAAGTTGGTGAAACCACTGATTTCAGTGCCGTATCTAGGGCTCGCAATCAGTTTTTGTTTTCAATCACTGAAATTGACACTGAGACACTGAATAGTTCATCGAAGGATCGAAAATTGAATGCGTACGATAAAAAGGGAAAAGAAGAAAGAAAGAAAAAAAGAAAAAGATTACAGGGAACAAAGCCATGTGGGTGCCGGGACTCGAACCCGGTTCTGCCTGCTGAGTATTGCGGATGCCGATGACACTTCACAGGTGTGTACCCTACACCACACCCACTGCTCCTGTGCTTCTCAGTGCTCAATTAACCCACTGATTTCAGAGCAACTCAGACCTCAGTATTTGTGCATTCTTTTACAATCGACACTCCCACTCAGTCTGTGGCATGTTTTTTTTCCTCTAGTCATGGGACTCACAAACAATATATATCCAATGTCTGCAACGAAAATAACCAAGGGGGAAAAAAAACCACACAGAGGAAGGGCTAACATCCGGGTGCCAGGAGTCGAACCCGGTTCGGCTGCTGACAATCGGGAAGACAGGCCACACTTCACAGCTGTGTACCATACACCACACCCGCTTTCTCTGCCCCTCTACAAGGTTGGCTATGGTTAAACCACTGATTTCAGTGCCCTACCGATGACTCGTTGTCAGTTTTTGTTTATGTCAGTCACTAAGATTGATACGCACACCCTGAATGATTCATCTTTTTCTCTAGACATCTCTCACACATACGAGAGGTCGAAAATTGAATGTCTACGATAAATAAATAAGAAAACGGGGAAGGGTGGGAAACCAGAACGGCAAAAAAGTTGTGACTGGAAATGGAAATGTAGGTGCCGGGAATAGAACCCAGTTCTGCTGCTCAAAAGACTAAAGTTTGAAGGGTGGCAGCTGTGTACCATACACCACACTCACTTTTCTTATCCTTCTTTTGCCTTGATTAACCACGCAATTCCGGAGCAATGCTCCATACCCAGTAAGTATTTGTGCAGTGTTTTACAATCACCAACCCACTCGGTCTGTAGCATTGAGTTTTCCACTGGTTATTGGCCTCACAGACAGATCATATCCAATAGCGGCGGTCAGAGTAGACGCTTCTGGGCGATTCTGACGGCGATTATGGAAACGATTCTGAGATGATTCTCAGAATTGTTTTTTGGCAGAATCGTGGGACAATTGTCCCAACTTTGACCACACCAATTCCTATTTCGATTCCCGAAGCGATTCTGAGGCGATTCTGGGCGTAATAATCAAAACCTCTCAAATTGAAGGCCATAAAAAATTGTCTTGGGTTACCTGGGCAGCTCATGATGTTTTCCGTAGGGTTGCGGAAATTATCATTCAGAAAATCATAACAGTTTAACGGCAACAGGGGAGAATCACACCTGAAAACAGAAGAAATGTTACAAAGTCAATAGTGGCGGTCAGAGTAGACGATTCTGGGCGATTCTCGCCGCGATTCTGACCCCGATTCTGATGACGATTCTGAAATTCTTTTTCATCAGATTTGGGTGAGAATCGCTCAGAATCGTCTTTAAATTAAATTAGAGTCAGAATCGCGTTCGAGAATCGTTGTAGAATCTCCTCCAGAGGAGCTTCTACAACGATTCTCGAGGCGATTCTGGATTATGACGATTTTCCCACATTAAAGAAATTCCAGAATCGTTTGCAGAATCGCCCTCAGAATCGCCCAATTAAAAGTTACTCTGACCGCCACTAATAATTTTGTGATGAAATGGACAGTTTGTGATGAACGAGAATCGCAATCGTAATCGCAATCAGAATCGTTGTAGAAGCACCCCCAGAGGAGCTTCTACATCGAGAATCGCCTGAAAAGCGATTCTGGGTTTTCGAAGATTCTCCCACGCTTAATAATTTGAGAATCACATCCATAATCGCCGTCAGAATTGCCCAGTTAAAATCTACTCTGATCGCCCCTAATGTCTGCCTGCAATGTCTGCAATCAATAAAGTAAAATAAAAGAAGGGAGGAAATGATACAAGAAATATGTGGGTGCCAGGAGTCAAACCTGGTTCTGCAGTTTAAACTTAGAACATGTCCTTCACTTCTAACGATGACAGCCATGTACCATACACCACGCACACTTTTCCTCCCTATCCTGGAGCTCACTTAACCCACCAATTTCAGAGCAACTCAGATCTTCAGCATTTGTGCACTGTTTCACCAACACCAATATTGACACTCGACTCCAGTGACACAGTCCGTCTGTTCCTCGGCCTCATGCTCAGTTCCTGTCCATGTCTGCAATGAAAATGAAGGAGGAACACCAAAAATACACCAACTGAGGGAAGACAAGATGGGCCGGGAATCGAGCCCGGTTCTGCTGTGAGCGTTGATGGGACCAAAACATCACATCTACACTTTGCGGCCGTGTACCTTACACCACACCCACTTTTCATCCCTGTCTTTGACCTCACTTAAGCCACCAATTTCAGAGCAACTCAGACCTCAGTACTTAGTGTTTATGGGCACTTCACAATCAACACTCCAACTTGGTCTGTGGCATTCTGTTTTCCTCTAGTCATGGGACTCACATACAATAGATGTTCAATGTCCACAACGAAAGCTACCACGAGTTATATGTTGGATTTAGAGCTAGGGATGAAGCGAAGCTCAGTGACCCTCTGCAAACACGCAGAGGTCTCGATTCAAAGGCTACGGTAATTATACAAAAAAGGGCTGTAAAACTGCTGTAAAGAACTTTGGAAAGGATACCAAACTAGTGAGCTGTGAAGGCTGCTGTTTAATAGAGCTGTAGAAATGGGCAGGTTGGAAGTTCAACAGCCTGTCAAAGAGGCAGTTTGACGGTGCTTCGATTGTCCTTCCAACATTATACACGCAGTAGCTGCTGCAGAGAAAAAGAAGAAGTGTTGTCTTTGTTTGGCGGGAGCATTAATGCATCGGGTGTTCCTGGCTAACATGACCACATATGCTGTCCTTCTTCCTTCACGCGGATGTCGCCCATACCTCCGTCAAGCACTGACGACGATACTTCCAGCGACGTTCGGCGGCATTACCGCCCATCTTCAGCATATTACAGCGAGTCCACTGGCATGGTGTTTCTGCAAGAAGGCGAAGAAAGGGCAGGACCGTCCGACTCCTCAGCCAGCTCTGGGAGCCCATTGTCGGAGCCGGAGAGGACCGCGCGAAACGGAAGCCGAAGCCTGCCGATACCATATGGTGCGTTGGATACAACATTTTTATTACAATACGGCACTTCACAGGATCGACAGGTGTTCAGCGACCACCTCATTCCCCGATCATTGAGGAGGACAAGGAGGAGGTTGTGTCTCCCGGAGAGATTCAGACACTGTCCATGACAGAGAAAAAAGGGGAAAGTCCATCTCCTGGCCATAATCAGCTCTTTTACTCAAACAAGAGACTCCAGCGCCCTTACCATTCAGATTATTCCGAGGACCGCTCCCTAAAACTCATGGGCGGTACTTTTACAAACATCACCACTGGCAGTATTGTAGATTCAACAGGTGAGCTGATTCAGCACCCCTGATCTGGATTATATATCAAGCTTATGCCCAAGGTCTGACCACATTACATCAAGCATCCGCTCACGACGCTTTCCACGACTCCGCAGAGAGATCCCCCCGCCAGAATGCGATCTCGAGACACAGATGGAGATTCTTGATGACCTCTGCAGTTGGTCATCCGAGGACGATCCTGGCAGCAGGGTGCTTTGGCTTTATGGACGAGCTGGTGCACGCAAATCAGCGATTGCCCAGGCTTTGTGCCATAAGCTAGAAGTCGATGGTCACCTCGGTGGGAGCTTCTTCTTCAAACGAGGACATCCATCTCGCGGAAAAGGCAGCAAACTATTCGCAACAATTGCCTATCAGCTTTCTCTGCTGGCAAATTTCCCTGATTTGAAGCAGTCCATTAGTCAGACAGTGGCACAAAACCCCTCTCTCCTGCACAGATCCCTTTCCGCTCAACTGCAGAGACTGATCATTGAACCTTGCCTTCAAAATGTCTCTGGACACACTCTGGTCGTTGTAATTGATGGATTAGATGAATGCGAAGACGAAAATATTCAGCTGGAAATATTGCGTTCAATTGCGAATGTAACGATCCACGGACACGAACTTGCGCTTCGCTTCCTCATTTCTAGCAGACCAGAGCCTCATACTGGCGACTCTTTTCGTCAACCGGGCTTGGATGGTTTCCATCGTTCTTTCAGTATTCACAATGATAATCTGATAAGAATAACCACTCAATCCGTTGATCTGCCTTGTCATCCATTTGATGATACTCATAAAGAAATCTGTCTCAAGCTGATCAGCCTTCTCAGCGACTCAGCAACCTACAAGCAGTTTTTATCCTGCCGTAATGCTGCTGCTCAGAATCTCCTGGACCTCTTACAGGATGTGAGTGAGCTCAGTTGCCCCAGTAAGACTTGCTAACATACTGATCATTAGCTCTTGGATTGTAACACTTCTGCAGCATCAGCCAGACCCTTCCTTCTCCGGGCATTGTTGAGGCTTTCTCGAGTCTCTGGACAACACCCTCGATGCTTTGCTCTTCCAGATCTGCGGAAAGTAGGGGAACAAGTAGCCGCAGGAAACTTCAGCGATCTTTGGAAAGGGACCGTGTCTGGCAGAGATGTCTCGGTCAAAGTTATGCGGCTATTCCAAACATCAGACATTGAGGCTTTGCTGAAAGTGCGTACTTGATTGTAATGCCACACAGTTTCTCCTTATCTTGTGCAGGAATTTAGTCGGGAGGCACTTATTTGGCGCCAGCTTTGTCACCCAAACCTGCTGCCCTTTTGTGGTCTATATTATTTGGACCGGAGGCTCTGTTTGGTCTCGCCGTGGATGGAAAATGGAAATATCTTGAATTATCTAAGAAATAAACCGGCTAGCATCAGTCGTCTTTCACTTGTAAGTCCACATTGAGGGGAAAGAATTTGATTATTTTGACGGTAGTCCTTAGATGTTGGACGTAGCATTGGGCCTTGAATAATTGCACAAGAACGATGTGGTACACGGCGATTTAAAGGCAGTAAGTCTTTGACATAGTCCGAATTCAAATTCTGGCCTACTCAATCGCAGATCAACATTCTTGTGAGCCCTTCAGGTAGAGCCTGTATTGCGGATTTTGGCCTCTCCTCAATTACCAATCCGATGACCTTCCGATTTACCCACTCGACTATGGAGCGTGGCCGAGGTGGTACGCCCCGCTACCAAGCACCCGAGTTGTTCAGAGATGACACCCAGAACCATTTTGGTTCTGACGTTTATGCGTTCGCGTGTGTTTGCTATGAGGTGTGTTCGCTTTCTCGTTGACCCGAAACAAAAGTGACGTACTATTATGCTCAGATAATGACAGGCAAAGTTCCATTTTACGAATTGTCCAATGACATGGCAGTCATGCTCAGAGTTCTCGCTGAGGAACGTCCTTCCAAGCCCTTCTCGTGGTCCAACACAGCAGTGTTGAATGGCCTCTGGGACCTAATGCACCATTGTTGGAAGGACCAGTCACATATGCGTCCGACAGCAGTTGACATCGTCGGACGGCTGATGGGCCCCACGATTGAGGCGACGACTACGCAGTCTGGTTCAGACTGGGACGAACAGTCCACTTCGAAATTCCGCCGCTCGTTGCACCCTCAGCCTCTGTTGCCGTCGCTGTCGGAAATTGAACGAATGATTCGCGGCGATGACTCGCGTGTGGCTGTAAATCTCAGTCTCTTCGATTTGGAGCTCGTCCGTGAGTCTGCGGAGCAGCCAGAAGCGGATAGCACTGGTTATGTTCTTGGCGACTCACCAGCGGCGCCGGTACCAGGCCCGCGGCAGTGGGATGGAATAGAAAGGAAGCAGGAACCGATCCGCTACCGTCGCCGGCTTCCAAGTTCTACTAAAAGCGAACCATATACGCCAACGAAGATCGCGGATAGCCCAAGCCGCCGCACCTTGACCAGCCCACGCCGCACACCTCCCGCGTCGTGCCGAGGCTTTACCCTCTCAAACGTATCCCTGGTGGAAACCCTCTCCTGCATGGCCGCGATGAAACCACTACGGAGGAAGAGGCGGATGAAGAACCGCGCAAGAAAAAAAAGAGTGAGAAGGGTCCGTTGAAGAACCGCCGCTAGGTTGGATCGCGTGTCGGCGCCGGGCATGTATTTGCTCTTGTCTGCAAGTGGGAGCCCCTTCCTGAGACCAACCCGTATGACGGTAATATCAGGTCGTAATTATTTATTGATCTAGTTCCTGTGCGCTCACCGGTAGCTCGCCTGGGTAGTTTCTCGCCATGTCGTAGCAGCCATTAGTGTGTCGATCGAATATAAATAAAGAGTCCGTGGAAAATAGCCTCAACTAGAGCGGAAACTCCGGCAAACGAACCAACCGGGAGTTATCCAAGGATGCAATATGGAGAGCACCTCCCCTGCAAAATGTTGGCAAGTGGGGTCCCAAGCCTCTGTCAGCTCAATCCCCGGTGTAGTCCGAGGAGGCCGAACTCAAGTGGGGCATCACTCCTGTTCCTTCCTTCCGTCTATCTATCACACTGATATCGATATCGATCCAGCTGCCCCGAGTCAATTTTTTCTTCTCAAACGCTCTCACGTGGGCCGCAAGTAAAAAGTGCCAAAATAGATGCGGGGCCGGGAATCGAACCCGGTTCGGCTGCTTAAGCTGAGCTTCACGAGGAACTGGAGCAGCTGTGTACCATACACCACACCCGTCTGCCACTCTACAAGGTTGGTTATCGTTAAACCACTGATTTCAGCATGACTTGCATCAGGAAAATGTTTTTAGCTGGCATGAGCTGGCTCATCTGGCGGTCCTGGTTGATCTGGCATTGCTGGCGCCAACTCGCCAGAATCACTGCCAGATTCGACATTTTGCCGGATATTGCCGTACCGTGCCAAAACATGTTAGCATGCTGTTACAACCAATGTATGATCATTCGAAGCATTCTGCTGAGCTGGAGGGAATGGAGTATGGGTTTCGATGACAGGCAGTCTCGGATTTCGATAAGTCATTCAAACTCCGACACCACGTGCTGTTGATATGGCGTGATTTGATGGCAAGCGGTTGCCACGTCTCTTGCTTCCTCCCACATTTTTCATGGCCCCCGCCTCCCAATTTGCGGCCCTCAAGCACTTTTGTCCTCTAATACCTCCATCACAACGTCAATCAGACCTCGGGATATCCTATGAGCATTCTCCGGCTCTCCAACTTCAAGATGTTTCCGCTCTTCTGTCGCCCCCGCCCTCGCAAAATCGCCCTCAAGCACTTCTGCCCTCCTATAGCTCCTCCTCAACGTCGAAAAAAAAATCTGGACTTCCTGTGAGTGTTTCCCGGGACTAGCTTCAATATGCCGCAAGACCCAAGATGCTTGTGTTTGCGTACTTGGTTATTCAAGACCTCTCGGTACTTCAATTTGCCTCTCTTGGCCGCCTTCCTGTTGCTATCTTACTCCTTCTTTCCATTCCCTCTTCCCGTGCCTGTATTCGCACTTCGCCGCTTGGGGCATGCCCTCTTGCACTTGCCTTCTACATTTCAGATTTAAGGGCAGCACGTCTGCCAGGCAGGTAAGCAGCTGCCTTTACTTTCCTACCAGGGCTAATAACTTGGACAGTAAGGTTCACGGCTGAGGTATTGATTGTGTCAAGCGTCTTGCGATGATGGGAGGCACGAGGTGTGTACATATTAACATTTCATTGTCCTACACTCAATTTCTCAGTTAGATGGTCGCACCTGGTCTGGGTCTTAGTCCAGGTGGAGCACGGTCTAGCTGGTGTGCACCTGGAGATGCGATGCCAGCAAAGTGCCTCGGTTTTTGGTACAGCAGCTACATGGTGTCGTACTAGGCAGAATATATATATCTTTATCTATGAATATTATGGGGGCTACGCAGAGAATTATAGTGGGTATCCTGAGCCAGTATACACGTTCTGGCGCAGTTCTGGCGTCAGGACACATTCTGGCGTTAGAATACACTCTGGCGCGTGCCATCTTTTCTTGGCGCCAGGTGCAATTCTGGCCAGTTGGCAGTGTTGGCTGACGTGGCGCCAGCTCTACCAGCTCAAAAACATTTTCCTGATGCTGCTGTCAGCTTCAGTTTCAGTTTTTGTTTCAAATCACTGAGATTGATACTCACACGCTGAATGATTCATCTTTTTCTCTAGACATCTCTCACACACATATGAGAGATTGAAAATTGAATGTCTGCGATAAATAAATAAGAAAACGGGGAAGGGTGGGAAACCAGAACGGCAAAAAAGTTATGACTGGAAATGGGCATGTAGGTGCCGGGAATCGAACCCAGTTCTGCTGCCCAAAAGACTAAAGTTTGAAGGGTGGCAGCTATGTACCATACATCACACTCACTTTTCTTACCCTTCTTCTGCCTTGATTAAGCAAACAATTTCGGAGCAATGCTCCATAGCACAGACCTCAGTACACAGTAAGTACTTGTGCAGTGTTTTACAATCACCACCCCAGTCGGTCTATAGCATTAATTTTTTCTCTGGTTATTTGCCTCACGGACAGATCATATCCAATGTCTGCCTGCAATGTTTGCAATGAATAAAAGAAAAGAAAAGAAAAAAGACATGATACAAGAGATATGGAATATGGGTGCCGGGACTCTCGAACCCGGGTCTGCTGTTTTACTCCGTTGATGCACCCCACTTCAAGCCGCTATGTACTGTACACCACACCCACTTCAGCTTTCCCTGCACCACACCCACTTGGCTATGTATGTATCCACCTTCAATATCTGTTTGATAGCACCAACTCAATATCAACAGTCTCAATCACGCATCTTCACAACGACAATTACACGTCACTATCACAACTACCGTACCATTTTGTTCAAATCGACAGTCACGTGTCACGCAACCCCTGTCGATGTCGAATTTTGGTCGGGGTCACACGTCACGCCGGCGTTTGTCGCGTTTGTCAAATGTCTTGAGCGTGACCAAGGTCCCAAAATCGCCCCGGAGATGCAAAAAAAGGCCAAATAGAGAGTTTGCGCTGCAGCCATTCGAGCCATCTGATGGCTGTTTGGCGTTGCGCAAATTGATATCCAAGAACTAGGTTATTTGGCCCAGTATTCAGTGTGCTACAGCTGTTCTAGTGAAAACCCTAAATGTTTTGAAAAAATTCCATTATGTAATTACACCAAAAAAAGCTGGTACTCCATCCCCTGCGGATTTTCAGCGCAACTCTGACACGCCTATTCCCGAGGTAATCCAATCACAATTGAGGCTGTGGCGACTGTTCTAGCCAAAATCGTCCAAAAAATAAATAAATAAATAAATAAAAGAGGCCCGCGCCTTATGTCCGCAAACTGCTGTAAACAATAAATTGCACAAAAGGCAGCCGACCAGCCCCTTGCATGCATTATCATTGGTCCTGGAAATGACTAGAACGGTGACCTCGGTAACCAACTACCAATGGTATCACTGATGGAACCCACGACATCTTTGGTGCTTCTCAAGGGCTGCGTCAGGACATCTGTCACCGTCTTCGCGTCCTCACTCGAGAACCCCATCCCCTCGGCGACGCTTTTCCCCGTGCCGTGCACCGTGTCGAAGACCGCGTCAGCGACCTTGTGGCCCGACGCGCCGTTGCCGGTGGCGGCGTCCAAGAGGCTCTGGCCCATGCGCGGCACCAGGGTTACGACGTCGGCGATGGGCTTGGCGATTTCCTTTGGGACAATCTTTTCGGCGATGTTCTCTATCGCATCGTGGCTAGTGTTTACGATGGTTCCCATGGTCTTCACCGCCAGGGGGCGTGAGTCTTTAAACTCTTTGGCTGCGCGGACGTTCTTGTGGTCACGGCATGAATCCTGGAAGGTGTCAAACTTATTCGCTTTCGGAGAGGGCGTTCACGTGCCTTGGTCAAGAGAGCCAAGGTCGACGTTTTCCTGTCTCCAAGCGAGTTGACCCACTCCTCCAACGTCAAAGCCATCTTCTGTTGGATGGCGGTCCGAGCCATGTACGGATGGTGAATCGTTCCGATTATCTGCTTCTCCATGAGTAAAATCGTCGCTACTTAATCCAGTCAAAGACTAGCCTGATCTATGGCCTGCATGGTCGACTGCTCATCCATGTTTGAATCTGACCAACATCTTACCACCTCTTGCACGCTGTGCTGTTGATGAGCTAGCGATCAACTAGTTGCTACCAGCGAGGTACGTACGTGAACCTGGTAACCTCTTTGGCCACTAACCCGGCAGGCTCGTTCAAGATCGAGTCATAGTGATCCTAAGTGAACATACATCTCTCAATCGGCTGTGTTTTATCGTAAAGCTCAAAATTCAATTCACCTTCGCAAGTGCGGTGTGGGTTGGATCCGTATCGTCGGGATTATTGAATATCTGTTTCTGCTCAGGATGACACTTGGGTAATGAAAAGTTGTGAATTACCGCGTTTTGGTCACCTTGTCGCTTAATGCCGAGGCTCTGAGAGTGGAGAGCATTTTGCAGCTCCCCTACCAATGGCTAATCATATTGGAAGCGTAAGGAGATGAATTTCCTACTGAAAGCCGTACTCACGCTGATGATAGGAGAAAGAACAGAAAGTACGACTGAATTAGCGCGCAAGTCAGTAGTTTTAAGCGAAGATCACAATGATATCGGCTTACTTTGAGTGTAAACCTCACTTAAATCCTGCTTGAATTCGTTGATCCCAAGCGCTTCATCTGCAGCGCACATGATAGAGTCTTTGACGGTGAGTAGATTGCGCATGGCATCTCGCAGCACATCAAGGGCAATATCCGCGCCATCCCTCCTGACGACTTTCTCGGCATCATCGACATTCCTGCTGTTGCCACCGGCCGCGAGGAATTGCGCAATGGAATTAGCAAAGTTTGAGGACTCGGCCTAGTAGTGTTCAAAGTTAGATATATACTTCAGCTGGAATTTTTAACAGTACCTCTGATTTAATCTCCCCAAGTCCATATGAGCAGAGATGACTATATCTCGCTTAAAAAGGCAATGCCAAAGCAATATTGAAACTCACTCATGTCCTTCACCAATCATTGAAGAAACGAAATCTAGACTCCCAAAAGTCCCTGTTACAATTGGCGGTGCTGGTCCGCTGGAAGTCTGTACCTTGGTGGCAGCTAAATAAACAACAATCAGCTTACTGGTACGCTCCAGTCGCGAAAAAAAGATAATGCCGACCGTTATCGCCAACAAAGCAGAATACATCTTTGTATCCTAATTTCACCAACGAGACCTCACACCAGTTACCTAGAGCGAGAATTTAGCAGGACACCAATAGACTGCTGATCGTGCTCACTGTGCGCCAAAAAGTCTTCTAGGATGTGCAGTGCTTTGCCTAATTCACGCATGCCATCCCTACGGTCCTGTACATTTCCGTTGCGTATTGAGCTCCTCCCAAGCTCGATTGCTCTTCGGAGGGTACTGCGTAAGATTGCGGTTGATGTGTCGAAACCCTTGTTCTCCGAAGCAATGTAAGCCTTCATGCCATTGGTAGGGTCAATATCGAGCTCCTCCGCCATGACTGGCCCTCTCAGGCGACGATCGGAGTTCTTTCCGCCATCTCCTAGCCCTGTTCCTTCTCCGTAGCCTCTAAGCGAAACAGTGTTAGTTTTGATGAAGAAACGTAGCTAAAGAGCTGTGCATACTTCGGGTTATCAATATGCTCCTAATGAAAACAGACCGAGGTTGTAACTCGTGAGACATGCGATCAATCGACTTAAAAGAGACACTTACAGCAGGAAAGTATACATTCAAATTCTCATCTTTCACTTCAAAGTCGCCAGAAGCGTAATCAAAGGACTAAAAATTTAGGTGAGCTCTAATGCGACGCTTGAATGCTTGAAAACTTACAAGAAATCCTAAGATCACCACTAATGTCACAAGCTTGGTGGTGCTGAGCCCCTCGTACTGCTTGCACCACTCGAATCTTCCGATATCCTTTCGCACAAAATGGGTTGAAAATCGTGACCTAGGTTAGAATAACGTGTTATTTACCATTAATTGACTAGAATGTGCAGATTAGAAGATGGTTGGTTAATTTCACAACACCAGGAACCCACCTGTAGTCTCGCAGCCAGTTTCCAAAATACACCCTGTCAACGTCTACTTGCTTGAAGATCTCAAGAACTTGGCCATTCTGGCCTACAACGCTATTGAGACAGATAGGAAATGAAGTTAAAGCATTATGTCGTAGCGGCGCAGAGTATCGCGTACTCACCTTGCCATGCCTAAGAGCACTTGCGCGATGCTACCATGTCTTGATATCCTAGTCTCAAAAAAAATGTTCATTGGCTCGTGGATACTGCTTACCTATGGGCTTGAAAGTTATTCTCAGCGAACTTTGGGACTTTTCCAGCCCCAAAAGCTTCGACAGAAGTCGAAAGGGCGAGGACGAGGAGAACTACGAACAGAGAACTTGAAAGGTTGAAACGAGGCATACTTTCGATGGTCATGAAGAATAGCATCGTCTAAGCGGTCTTTAATCTATTCCATTCAAGTCACAGAGATGAGTCCTTGAGAAAGATCGCTCGATTTCCGTGTTGCAGCTGTCAATCGGGAAAGGCCTCCGCCAACAGGAAACGAGCAGCAGACGCGAAAAATCAGTAACCCAGGTCCAGAATCCATCGGCAAGGTACCTTCTCCGACAAAGAATGACGTTAAACCAGGGACATATGCAGCTCTGACTTTGCTCTTCATGTTGGTCACATCGGTAATGAATCAGGAAACCCCGAATTGTGTCTATCAGCTGTTTTACAGACACATATAGACGTTCTAGACAGCTGCTATGGTGTCTTAGTTGTCTATACAGGTTTATCCAACAGCCCATAGCACTTTAGAATTTTTCTGATGTCGGTAAAATGCTATGTCCGATAATGTCGAAAAGAAATAGGGAGGATGAGGGCTGCCAACATAGATTAACAAGGCTACGTCTATAGTTGGTATCTTGTGTACCTGCGCCAAGAAAATGAGCTCCAGAAAGGTGGCAGCTGATAGTCGAACGGTAAGGCACTTGCACCCGGGCCGCTGGGAGCTTTTGCGACGGATGACAGCTGTCAAACAAAAGCGGTAATGCCGCATAGATCCTTTTCTTTCCATCCTCTACCACCTTCCCCGAGTCCCTTACAATATTGCTCTTTTAATTTCGCGTTATATCCATTCTCACCATACAAACTGTCTTCGGTATCACCACGACCCTTCAAGCTCTTTCCTCGGAGAACGGCGTCGTATTCATGCAACCTTTCAAGAATGTGTTTGGATATGGCGGGGACCTGAGGCACATTAAGTCCCCTGGTACCTTTTCATTCTATTGAAAGTTACCCCTCGTTTTTCACTCGGACATTAGACAGGATGCGCAAAAGCCGCATGGACCGCATGCGGCTTCATGCGGCTTTTGGACATTGTGCAAAGCCGCACCCAATGTCCAAAAGCCGCACCCAAAACAGCAGATTTGGGACCTCAACAACATATATCTCACTAGGGTACATGTAAAACAAGTGTATAGTAGACCATTGTATATTAAGGCTGTCTGGGTAGAGCACCAACGATGTATTAGAGAGCCAACAATTCAGGGCTTGAGTGATGCCATGAAAAACCCGGCTTTCCCGAGCTCTCCTTGCAGATGAATTCCACAGCACTGAAGATTTAAATGGTTTCAGGCATCGAATAGAAGTTTGGAGATATAATGATGGTGTATAGCTCAAAATAAACACGAAATCCGCTGCGGCTTTGCACAAGAGTCAAAAGCCGTATGCGGCTTGTGCGCATCCTGTCTATTTGTCCTTTTCAGTAGCAATCCGGACGTAAAGGTTACTTCCAACACGACTGTTTTTCAGATCACACCACGTAGCAACAGCAGCAAGCGCAACAAAGATCCTAGTGAGCTAATGGAATCGACTCCGGTTCTGCTGCTTTACTTGCCCCGATCCTCATCAAAGGCAGCCATGTACCATACACCATAGCCATTTTTCCTCCCTGTCTTTGTCCTCACCCAACCCACCAATTTCAGAGCAACTCAGACCTCAGTGTGACTACATACTCAGTATTTGTACACTGTTTTACAATCACCGATATCAATACTCCGAGTTGACTCCAATGACCCCGTTGCTCTAAGGCATGGTTTTGTCCTCCGGTCGTCAGCCTCGCCCACATATGGATTCAGATCATGATGTCTGCAACAAAACTAAAGAAGAGGAAAAACAGAGTCATGATGCCAGGGTGCCGGGATTTAGGCTTATCTATTGAACTAGGTAAATAGTTTTCTTTATTTGGTGTGAAACGGCTTGTCAAGTCGCAACTCAACTTTTCGGCAAAACTATACCATAGACAGAACAATTTTAAATCACTGAAAAAATCCTGAGTATTGAGGTTTGGCTTGAATTAGCGCCTCAGAAACTTTAACGGTGACCAAAAAGTGGAGTTTGGCATTGTGTATACTTTTATAGGTGCGTGGGCGCTTAAAGTTGATCATGGGGCCAAAAACCCCGATGAAGCGCCATTTATTGAGCACTTCCGAAGGTCTGGACCCAGTGCTTCCAAAGCCTCAGGCCTGATCTCCCAAAAGCGGAGTTGAAAAAGCTTCGGATGGACAGGGATAATTTTATAAAGAGAGAGACACCCTAGCCCTAACCTTGAAAGTACTTCAGTGCGGACTACCCTTATACAGCACCACAGTAAAGCCCTTCGATCCTCTCTTGAACTTGCCAGATTTCATTTCATTTCTTAGCATCCAGGTCTCCAAGCAACGTTTAAGTCCACCGGATATCAGGCGTGACCCCCAAACCCAGCGGATACGGACCTGGATCCACCCCAAACAGACAGCCTTTGTGCCCCACAAGCGGACATCTGTATGGGTGCGAAGATGGCTGATATGTAGCGATCAGTTTTTACATACTCCATCCGCCGACTTATTTCTTGGCGCTGGAAAAGCTTCCGGATACAACTGTGGTACGACAAGAATGGCTTTCCTTTGCAGCGGCCGGCGCCACAGGCTTCTCCTAGTTCTACGTCCAACTTACGTTCATCAAAAAATTGACCGCACGATAAAACTGTCATTTCTGCGCATCCCCTCTTCCTGGTTGCATCTTGGTCCGGTGGATGGCAGGCGCAGGAGGTCCTCCTGCTGAATTCCACGGTTTAAACTTCTGCCTCTGCGCCTCGTTGTTAGGAGAGTCTGGCTGAGCAACACTGCGATATATGTCGGAAAAATCCCGAATGACTTTAGACGCCTTGCAACATGTTGCAGGGCGTCTCAAGCCGATTTGGTAAGTGTGGCTTGCAACACACAGGTTAGGTTCTTGAGACGCCTTGAGAGCCGGGATGTGGGTCTCAAGGTGTCTCAAGGCAACGACGTGCCAAATTCCCTTACAATGCCTCTCAAGACACCTGAAACCACCTCCAAAAAAAACAGGGCAGCTCGCCACTGCCCGACCGTCCGATGCACTCAAATCACGCCAATGAAACAAAAAAGTTATTGTATTCGCATATTTAGCACACAAAGACACAGATAGGAGGGAAGAGGTAGGAGATGGAGAAAAAGAAAAAGACCTATACCATCAAAATGAGTATGTGGATAGGACGAACTTGATGTACAACGCACATATAATGAAACACCATGCTGAGTTTATCCGCTGACTGTGCTGATAAAGCATTCAGGTACAAGGAAATTGAGATTAGCATGTGGGCGTACCTCGAGAATGACATGGCGGCCGGCCGCCTGTGGAAAGAGGACAAGTCGGGGTGATTTCGAGCGTTGAGAAAAGTGACGTACATGTTATACGAGAAGGGTCGCGTGGAACCATGTAGAGGGACAAGGATGGTGGTCGAATGTTGGCGACAGGGAGGCTGTGCGCGAGGAAGGGATGAGGCGGATGGTGGTGGGAGGGAAGAAAGAGAGGTAGAGTCACAGTGTCACGAAGTGGTTGAATATATAGCGCTGTGCTGTGCTGAAAGTGACATCATTGCGCTCCACTCGCTCCACCACTCACCAAATGGCAAAGAACTCCAACATGTCACCGCAGACCTCCGCAATGTGACCCATCCGAAGGGCACACCCGATGATAGAGTACAACACAGGTCTCGAACTTGGGGTGTCGGAATCGTCTGCGATGTCGATCGGTACTCTGTCTGTTACAACTTCAATTCTTGGTGTGCGCGCAGACATGCATTATGTTGTAGACTGTATTTATTCACAAAAACATACTTACCGGTCAATAAAATTGATTGGTGAGGCTCTCAGTGTCAGAAAATAATATTTAAAGCATCTGTGGACTGCCTGAGCCTGGGTGCCTTGGGTCGCCTTGAGACTGTTTGGAACTGGCCGATGGCTTGGAACACCCTGGGACACCTTGAGACGCCTTGAAACTGTTGGCTCATCGGCTTGCAACTTGTGGCGAGCCGTTTCAAGGTCTCAAGCGGCATCAAGCCGTTGCAAGTCAATCGGGTTTTTTCCGACATAATTCTATTTTCTATTTTCTTTATTTATCCCATGTATAACTGCTTCACACTCCCTTCGACTATGCAACGGAATTCCGAGCTCCACCGATTGTTTCTGATGTGGCTTAATTTTCTTCCAAGCTGTCGTCCACTCACGCCAGCACATGTTCGGCACTCTCCTTTTTCTATATTTGACTTCGGCTTCTCTGGCCGACTTCCGATGAACTTGCTACCTCGCTCCGCAGCAGCACTGGACGCCCTCGGAAGAGAAGGTTGGTTGAAGCACCGTTGAAAGTACGCGAAGGAGCACGCAGTTTGGCAACAAATTACAAAAACCACCACGTACACTTGCAGCACTATTTTCGGCGTAAGTATCTGGGCACGCTAGCATCCAGGGGAAGCGCCCGCATGAAGGCTTGCCGGACACCGAGGCCCGGCCCGCCTTCTTCTTCGTGTGTGCCTTGGCTCTGGCTGCTACTACAAAGACCGCTTGCACTACTGGATACGCGACTGTCGCCGGATAAGCCTTCCACTTCCATGAGCACTGGTGCCTGCATACTCTCGGACCCGGACATCTCTGGAATCGGTGTGCGCGTAGCAATCTATGCGCAGAATCTGCTTAGCTTCATTCCCGTCATCGGGGTTCTCCGCGACAGAGAGGTGTCCCTGTACGAGCTCGGGAGCGTGGAGACGCAATCGACAACCATCCTCATCACTGCTTTCGCTATCTTAATCTCTGCCATGGTCGAGAACCGCACCATAGGACTATCCGCATTCCATGCGAACATCGTTCTCAACCTCAGCTGGATGAATAACACAAATACCTTCATCTATTTTCTTCTCTATGTTCACCACCGAACTCAGGAAGGCCCGGCGCAGATCAAGCTAAGCTGGGCTTCTTGGATTACGCACATCAAGGGCGAGCTCTTGACAACCCTTTCATACAAGACCACTTCCTTTCAGTCGAAAGGTACGCTTCGTGCACCGTCATCGAAAATATCTCTACCAATTAGTTCACAGGTACAAAATTCGGGTCTGACACATCACCAGGGCAGTCTACATCGAAAAACACCCTCTCGCGTACGCCTCGTGTACCATCATCAAATGATCTCTACTGATATTCTTTCACAGGAACAAAGTCTACGCCTCCCAAATCGCCGGTGCAGTCTACATTGAAGAGGATTGTTCTCATCCTCGGATCTCTCCATCTCTCCATGATGGCTGCGCTTGGCATCTGGCTTTGGGGTCATCCTCGTTCGTTTGTCGCTGCCGACTGCGACTCCGCATCTACCGTCATTCTTGGTGTGGATATCGCCCTTGGTTCGACGGCATTACGCGTCGCTTCTCTGGTGATCTACTCCTTGTTTCTCATCCCTGGCCTTAACTTGATCTTCCCGGCCATTGTGTTCTTGACAATATTTATCCTTCATCAGGATTGGCGTCCGCTCCCCTCTGGCTGGAGTTCCAGCCACAGCCCCAACCCCAACAGCGTCCAAGTACCCCATCCTCCCAGCATTCTTCCACCGGTTCTTGGCATGCTACTCCTCTGCAGCATAAACATTATATTCCTGACGGACATTGAAATCACGCTTCATCGTAATCAAAGATCCGGTGAATCGACCTGGTCATTTGGGCAGATCTTGGCCATGCTTTTACTGGTGCTGCCTGCCCGTGATGTCTTGAATGCGACTCTTGCACGCGGCCATACAGCGACACTGCAGGAAGTGGTACGCGACAATGCACGAACGGAGGAGATTTTGCGGTCAGTAACTCAGCCCGGCACCGACATCAACACCAAAGTCAGGGGTATGTTGACTGTTCCTCGGCGAGGATCTAACCTGAATCCCAATCTCAGATTCCGACTATATAACAGTGCTGCACCTAGCAGTGGTGCGCCGGGATCTGACGCTTGTCACGCTTCTGTTAGAGCTTGGAGCAAATCCAAATATCCGTACGCCTTCGTGAAGCGAAATTGGATGACTTTGATTAACTGTGCGTTTGAAGGCATAGGCAACTCCTGGCCCCAGACTGCCATTCAGGTCGCATTAAAGTGCCAAAGCCCTCAAGTCGTTCATCTCCTTCGCGACCACGGAGCGGACCTCGATATTCAAGGCAGTCGCGTATCTCGTTCAATGAGATTTCAACTGACGAAAACAGTTCAGCCTGTTTTCAAAGTGAATTAAACTCAGATGCCCAGCTGGGAGTCATAGAGCTCCTTCTTGAACTCGGTGCAGATCCGAATATTCAAGGTTATATCGTCCTCAACTGCGGCATGAACATGAACGCTCGAGGCGACCACACCAAGACTGCACTGTACGCAGCGGCAGAGGTAGCAGAACAGGAGTTGGTCAAGCTTCTCCTCAAACACGGGGCAGATTTGAATATTCCAAGTGATATCGTCTTACGCTGCCGCCTGAGCCTGGCTAACATGGAACTCCAAGGTGGCAACTTTGGTACTGCACTACAAGCCGCTGCTGCTCTCGGAAACTTGGAATTGGTCGCGCTCCTTCTAAAACACGGGGCAGACCCCAATATTCGAGGTGATATTCCTACACTTTGGCACGTACCTCCTAACACGATGCTCTGAGGCGGACCATACGGAACTGCACTGAAAGCCGCTGCTGGTGGACGAAGTTTGGAGGTGGTCAAACTTCTTCTTGAACGCGGAGCGGACCCGAATATTCAAGGTGAGATTGTCCTATACTGCGGCACGACACCTACTAACATGAAACCTTGAGACGGAGAACACGGAACTCTATTGCAAGCAATTGCCGTTCAAGGAAGCTTGGAGGTGGTCCAGGTCCTCCTTGAACATGGGGCAGACCCGAATACTCAAGGTGAGACTATACTGTGGCACAACATCTACTAACATGAGACTTTGAGACGGAGAACACGGGACTCTATTGCAAGCAGTTGCCGTTCAAGGAAGCTCGGAGGTGGTCCAGGTCCTCCTTGAATATGGGGCAGACCTGAATACTCAAGGTGAGACTATACTGTGGCACGACATCTACTAACATGAAACCTTGAGGCGGTAAACACGGCAGTCCACTGCGAGCAGCTGCCTTTCAAGGCAGATTGGAGGTGGTCCGGGTCCTCCTCGAACATGGGGCAGACCCGAATATTCGAGGTGAGACCGTTTCATAGTGCGGCACGAGACCTATCAAGATGAAACCTTGAGGCGGCGAACACGAGGCTCTACTGCAAGCAGCTGTCATTCATGGAAGCTTGGAGATGGTCCGCCTCCTCCTCGAACACAGGGCAGACCCGAATATTCAAGGTGAGCTTGTCCTATACAGCGACACCTGACCTGAAACCTTGAGGCGGTGAACACGGGACCCCACTGCGAGCAGCTGCCGTTCAAGGAAGATTGGAGGTGGTCCAGCTCCTCCTCGAGCACGGGGCAGACCCGAATATTCGACGTGAGAATGGCCCATACTGCGGCACGACAGCTACTAAAATGAAACCTTGAGGCGGCGGACACGGATGTGCACTGCAAGCAGCAGCGGCTAAGGGAAGATTGGAAGTGGTCACACTCTTACTAAAACACGGGGCAGACCCGAATATTCCAGGTGATATTCCTACACTTCGGCACGATACCTTCTAACACGATACTCTGAGGCGGGCCATACGGGACTGCACTGCAAGCAGCAATAGCTGATGGAAACTTGGAGGTGGTTAGGCTCATCCTTGAACACGGAGCAGACTTGAATATTCAAGGTCATATCGTCTTACACTGTTGCACGACCCCGGCTAACACGAAAGTCCAAGGTGGTTGGTTTGGAACTGCACTACAAGCAGCAGCGTGGGAAGGACAATTGGACGTGATTGATCTCCTCCTCCAGCACGGTGTAGATCCGAATATTCCAGGTAAGATCATCTTGTCCTGCGGCCCGATCCTGGCTAACATGTAACTACAAGGTGGCCGGTTTGGGACCTCACTACAAGCCGCTGCTGCTCAAGGAAAACTGGAGGTGGTCAACCTCCTCCTCAGACACGGGGCAGATCCAGATATTGAAGGTGATATTTTTCTCGACGCGACACGACGCTCACTAAGACAAAACTTCGAGGTGGCCACTATGGGACAGCACTACAAGCAGCAGCAGGAGAGGGAAAATTAAAGATGGTCCAGTTCCTCCTGGAACACGGGGCAGATCCGAATATTCCAGGTGACATCGTCTTACACCAGTTGCACGACCTCGGCTAACACCGAAATCCAAGGTGGCAGGCGTGGGACTGCACTACAGACCGCTGCTGCGAAGGGAAGACTGGAGGTGGTCAAGCTCCTCCTCGAACACGGGGCACATTCGAATATTCAAGGTGATATTTCCTCAGCTCCGAGCCGACGCCCGCTAAGATAAATCTCCGAGGCGGCCACTATGGGACTGCACTAAAAGCAGCAGTAGCTGGTGGAAATTTTGAGGTGGTTAGACTCCTCCTTGAATACGGGGCAGAAGTGGAAATTCAAGGTGATATTGTTCCACTGCGGCACGATGCCGACTAACATGCAACCCGGAGTCGGAGACTATGGGACTGCACTACAAGCAGCAGCGTATAAAGGACTGTTCAAGGTAGTCAAGCTCCTCCTCGAACACGGCGCAGACCCGAATATCCAAGGTGACCTCATATTCTCGATTTTGACAAGTACTCAAGAATGCCATAATGATATAACTCCAAGGTAGCCAGCATGGTACTGCACTGGAAGCGGCGATGAAGCGAGGGCATGTCGAGATCGTCCAATTGCTGAAGGAGAATATGGCATTGCGCTCGAGGGATGAAGGTCAACCAACTGCCTGAGATCATGCGGGGCCAAAAAATACTGTACATCATCGATACGGTTTCGCACCAGGACTGGAAGTGATTATCTTCTTAAATTTTCTACGGCTGTATTTTTTTCGTGACGCGTGAGAGCGAAATTGAACAAACACTTACCTGCAGTATAGCATTCATACTCCTACCCGTGTGAACCTGGAACAGATCGATGCGGTTGGGATGTTCTGGTCGCCTCGCTGTTGATTTACTTCCGGGGAATCCAAATTTCATCAAGCGTCGGTCATGAGGTACAGGGTAGGATGCTCCTGCAGGGCACGTGGAACGTGGGCATGAAAATCCTCAAAGGAAAGACAAGACATTGTCACCAGGGGCAAAAACCGACGCATGCGGACCAGGCATGCGATGAGTGCATGTGGTTCGCATGCCATCGATCCCCGGAACAAAGGTGTCAACCATCTTTGTTGCACCTTTGTTTTTCTTTGAGCCACTCCCGATAAACAAAGGTGCAATAAAGATGATTGACATGTTTGTTCAGGGGATTGACGGCATGCGAACCACATGCACTCATCACATGTGGGGTCCACATGCGGCAGCCTTTGCCCCCGGTGTGTGCGGGCGAAGCTTTGAGCAAGGACAGTCAAGTTTGGAAAACATACCTTGGAAATGAACTCCGCACGTTTCAAGAGCATGAGTCTATGACTGAGCTACGCTGTCAATAAAAACAGATTGGTTCCTCGGAATCTAATAATGGGGTCTATTTTGGGGGTAGAGGTCAATGCTAGGGAACGCACATACAGTGGCGGCAAAAAGAAATGGACATGGCCATCTGAGCTCATTTGTGGGCCGAATCAGTTCAAATGAAATTGTGACATCAACATCAAGCAATTTTATGGTCATATAGACCAAAAAAACGCTCTCATCTTACACCAGGGGCAAATGACGACGCACTGGGACATCGAGTGCTTCCAATGCATTCAGTTGGCATGGAAGAATCCCGAGGAACAAAGGTGCCAATCACCTTTATGGCACCTTTGTTTTTCCTTCAGTCACCCGTTGGAAACAAAGGTGCCATAAAGGTGATTGGCACCTTTCTTCCATGATCTGCCGAAATGCTGACCGGATGCATTGGAAGCAATCGATTTCCGAGTGCGGCCTCCTTTGCCCCCCGTGTTACTTCAATTTATCACAATAAAAATATTTCGGGTGTGAGAAAAAATCGACTTTCTGATGATCCACTTCATGCAGGTGCCGGGAATCGGACCCGGTTCTGCTGCTTTACTTGTCTTGATCCTTATCAAAGGCAGCCATGTACCATACACCATAGCCATTTTTCCTCCCTGTCTTTGTCCTCACTTAACCCGCCAATTTTAGAGCAACTCAGACCCCAGTGTGATTTACTCTCTTTATAAAATTACGTGTGTCTGTCCGTCTGAAGCTTTTTTAAACTCCACTGATGTTTTGATGTGCCGCTCTGATGTTCACAACCCACGGTGTGCCAAACGAGCTCTCCAATCATTCCGTACTAATGCCGCTTTGCGCTGTTCACGGCAGCTTGCCGTCACCACCTGATAACAATCTAACAGGTACTACCCTAGCGCCACAGTGACGTATGATTCCAGCATTTTCTCCCACCCGCAACGGAAACAAAGAGCCTCCGCGCCTATAAAAGTGTATACAACACCAAACAGGTGAGGGCGCATGAAAAGGGCGAGAGGATTCTAATGAATTCGGACGATAGCTAGCTAATTTATACAAGTAGCGGTGCCGTATTTCTGGAATTCGGACGATAATTAGCTAACTTATACAAGTAGCGGTGCCGGATTTCTGCCATTGAATCAGGAAGTATTAAGCCAAATAAGGTGATCGAATCATGGGAATGAGTCGAAATAATGGAAAGATACTATAAATGGTAGATACGAATCACACCAAGAGTCATAAGAACGAATAAACCCTTGCCCTTATTATTCTTGAGCACAAGATTGAATAACTGAGACTTTTGGCTGGAAGTAGAGAGGTGGCGGTGTGAGGTCGGGCCGGTCGGGGACTGCCGAGGTGGTGATACAACATGCAATCCCAACAGATGATCATCAATCAAGTGGAGAGCAGCCGGCTGCGAACCGCTTGTACATACTCAGTATTTGTGCACTGTTTTACAATCCCCGATATCAACACTCCGAGTTGACTCCAGTGACCCAGTTACTCTAAGGCATGGTTTTATCCTCTGGTCGTCAGCCTCACGCAAATATGGATTTAGATCATGATGTCTGCAACAAAACTAAAGAAGAGGAAAAACGAAGTCATGATGCCAGGGTGCCGGGACTCAAACCTGGGTCAACTGTTTCACTCCTTTGTTACAGGAACCAACTACTTCGAACAGCTGTGTAACCCTACGTTACACCCACTTCGGGTATTCCTGCACTACACTCATCTTCCTAGTCTTCCTAGTCAGACCATATATCGAGATTATGTTTTTGACAATTTGGAGAGGGTAAAAATAACCTGATATATGGTCTGATTTTAGTGGTCATATCGAAGCCGTAGGTCAGGCTTCCCGATTAGGCCATTCCTAATCGGGAAACCCTCTTCTCGGACTCAGCAGGTGACAAAGATCGCACTTTGGATGCGAGGTTTTGCTGTGCCCTCGGTACGGTTCTTAGCTGTAAACAGGAGGAAAAGTTAGGTTCGTTAGGTATGGCACTTGGTCATGGAACCCCATTTTACTTTTTAGTTGAATATCTCTCGTGATTTTTCAGCTAGTTGGCCGGTTTGAACCCTCTTCCTAAGCAGCACTGAGGGCTTATATATAGCAGATTATACATGACTAGACCAGTTGTGGCAGTTCATCTGGATTTTAGGCATGTCCCTTGCATGCCTCCCTGTACCACCCATCAGAAGCGAAATGGAGATGTACATGGGCCTTTATTTACCATTCACCTGGATCTGTTCGGTCTTGCAGTAGATAAAGTGATTCCGACTTTGAACCGGTTTGAATCAGATTGAGGTTCTTCTGAGGCCATAATTACTGGGCAATGGGAACAGAATTTTGTAGATCACGCTCAACTTTCATTTCTGAGCATCGCTTGCCTCGCTGGTTCACAACCCGCAAGCATGGAGATCACTGTTAACCCTTTTAAAGGCACCCAGAAATCATCCTATTATGCCTGCACGACCATTCTAGAGTTTTGAGATGAATACCCGACTCCAAGTCACTTTATGTCGTTTCAAGTCGGCCAGAATGACTTCGAAGTCGAGCTGAGTCACACAAGCAACTCAACTCAACTCAACTTACAGCTATTGGCAGTACCGAAGGCGCAGATCTTTTTTTTTTTTCTATTTTGGGACAATTTCAAAGAATTCCTAATATCTCAGCGAGTTCTGCATCGATTCACATGAACCTATATAGAAATACTCAGCTAATTCATGTGGAATTAGTAATAGAAGGAAAGTTGTAAAAATATTATTTATTCCGTGACATTGGTTTAAAAGGCCATTTTGTGGATTAATACAGTTTACAGGCATCTAGACACATCCAACTGATGAAGATTTTTGTCAGGGAACTTGGCTTTAATATGTTTTGTCAGCAGTGGACTCAATGTATCAAATGAGGCTCATAACTCTGGTAAGCTGGGGAATGCTGCATTTTAGACCTTGGCCAAGTTAGTTACACAAATAGTTGTGAGGTTACAATTACTTTCCGGGTCCATACACCACAAAAAACAACCACAATGCGAGGCTGCCATCATTAGGGTTTTTTTATCTCTTAATTCGGAGCGAGGGGGAAAATGAAAAGAAAAGGAGTGTGTGGAACGTTCAATCCAACGGATCGGGTCGCACCACAAATTGAACGTAGTCATTGCATCGAATTTGATTGTTGCGGGTTGGGGATCCTTGGGGATGAAGGCCAGTGGGTGCGAGAAATGTATGGTTGGCATCGTGCACGGCAGGCTACACTTTGGTTACATGCGTGAATGGTTAGTTATAAAGTGGGAAAGCGTCAATCCTGCAACGGCCATCAAACGTCAGTCCGAAAATGTTGCAGCGCCGATCTGCGTCAATGCAACGTCACGTCAGCGTCACATCCTCACTTTCACCCTGCCCCAAATCGTAGGGCTCTCATAACGTGTCTACGCTTATGGCTAGTTCGCACCACATACATAGCCAGCCCAAATTTGGCCGATTCTTTTGTCAACAAGGGACTGGTCGGCCGCTTCGCGGCCTCCCATTCCCTTTCATGTGTTTACAGCCACAAAATATGCGACGGCAGCCTATTGGGCATGTAAAAACTGATCTTCTGACTGACCAGTTTGAATGAGTTCGAGCAAGCTCATTGAAGCCCTTTGTTGCCTATCGGGTGAGAGAATTTCACACGTCAATGTCAGATTGCTGTCAGATGATGGCGAGCCGCCGTGAGCGGCGCAAGACGGCATTTGTCCGGAACGGCCAGCCGTCTCTTCCAGAGCATGTGGATCAAGTGGCACATCGTGGGATCAGCGGAGTTTAAAGAGCTTCAGACATGCGTAATTTTATAAAGAGGGTAAAAGAGGGTAATATGTTCCTTTGAGTCGGGAACATCATAGCGCCTAAACTCCAGAAATAGCTCGAAGTTATTTCATTCGAGGCGATGTGCATCTACATTTCTATTGATTGCAAAGCTATGGTGAGACCTGATGAACGAACTCCCTTAAGGGAAGACAAAAGGCTCCCCGATGAGCTTCTCTGTCAGGCTCCACAGATTTTCCGCCATCACCTACACCAAAGTTGTATTCAGCGTGGTTACATTTGCCACACAAGTTTTCATCGGGGAAAGAAAGATACATACAGGATCAGTGCAATATGGAGCGACACCAGCGTTGTTCTCCACGCAATCCGCGAGGTACGCGCCTGACTTGTCTGCCAAAGCACACCTATCTCAACATCATTCGACGCACGAAGGAAGAAGGAAGACATGGCACGGACCTTCGAGTCTAGGATCAAACGCCGCGACGAGGGTGGTCGCGGCGCCCTGCGGGAGTGTTTTGTATTTTTAGGCACCGCTGTGAACAAGCTTACCATCCTCGTCGACGAGGGCTGCGAGCCATAAATCAGGATCAGCTCATAATGCTGAGCGAGGCCGCACCCATGGACTGCATATAGTCCCGCGACTCCTCCTTCTGCATGATGTTCGTGAAGATGACTCGTACATAGCGTGTAATCACCGTGCACATAAGAAAAGAAAGGATACTCGCCCCCAGGCTGCAGGCTATACGCCTTCAGCGCGCCCTGCGCCCGCTTCGTCAGCTCATGCACCATGAGGATGTTCGCCGCCTTCGAGCGGTAGTACCCCAACCCAATATCATACCCCTCGGCGCTGGGATGCTCGATCGCGCTCAGGTCCACACCGTCGCCGAGCGCGTGGGCGTCGCTGCTGAGGAACACCACGCGTGGGGTGTGGCTTCCAGTTTTCGTTAAGAGAAGCTTTGGCGCGAGGAGCTTCGTGAAGAGGAAGTGCCCGACGTGGTTAATTGCTATTTGGGATTCAAGTCCGTCGACGGTTAGTTTGAAGGGTCCGACGACAGCGGCGGCGTTGTTGATGAGTACCTGGGAAGTGGGGTTGCTCGCTAATTAGATGGAGCGGAAGGGAGACGTACATGCAGAGATTCGGGGTACGCATTGACTTCTGCGGCAGCGGTGCGGACTGCCGCCATTGAGGAGAGATCGAGCACAAGGCACCGTATATTTGCGGAGGGAATCTCTGCCTTGATCGCTTCTTCTGCGAGCCTGAGCCTGTATTTTGAGTAAAAACTAGAAATAATACGACGATGAGATGGCATATATACCGGTCAGCGTTATACCCCGTAATAATAACGAGGTTAGCATGCTTCGCAATCGCGCGAGCCGTCTCGAAACCAAGGCCATTGATAGACGTCCCCGTTACAAGCACTACAAATACAAAAGCAAGTTACTCAGTTGGTCAGTGTGAACTCAAAACAACCGCACCGTTCTTCCCTACAATTCGGTCCGCAAACGCAGTGGCTACTTCATCGGCGGTAGATGAGAACGAAAAGTTTGGGAGAGCCATGGAAGTAAATTTTTCGACGTTGTGTACATCGTCCGAGTCCGAGCAAAGTTTCTATATGACGGAGTGTGACTTGTGTCCTTAAACATCCGCTTAGTCAACCACCGCCCGACACCGCAAACCCGAAGGTGAGTCAGTGATAAGGCTCCAACCATTTCGTTTTCGTTTGCCCATCCCCGTAAACAAAACGGAAACGGTTAGTAAACCATTTATAAACTGTTTAAAACCGTTTAAAACGGTATTTCTTAGGCCAAAAACAGCGTGTAATTAGCCTCTATCCCAGTCCAACGCCGCCGCCTTCAACAAGCCTGCTTTTATCCACATCTCGGTGAGCATTGCCTGTGGAATTGTATCGGACTTCATCGATGTACGGGTCTCATGAGTGCTCGAGAAAAGGCGCTCGACGGACACACTGGTGCCGGGGATGGCCACGAAGCCCCGAGCCATTCGCGAGACCATTGGAAACTCGCGCTCGTTCTCGTGCATAAAAAATATTCGTCAGAAAGGTCTTGATGAAAATGTGAAATACGCACCTTCCACCATTTGAGGGGTTATTTGGGCCCGCATAGGTTTTGAACGCATTCAAAAAACGCTGGATCTCATGGACGGCGATCACAGTCGGTGCAGGATCAGCAACATCAACCATACAAATATTGTCCAGGAAGGCATTAGAAGATCCCGGTCTCGAACGCGAGAGATGCGCCGCAGGCTGAGGTCGAGAGCTCGCACCGTGGGGGCGGCCGGTAGAGCTTGTTGGAAGGTTGTGGAAGGACGGAAAACTGGTGGGCAGGTAATGAGGCGGTTATGCTCCGAGATCAGTAATAGCGCCTCTATATAATATTCAACCATTTAAACCGTTTAAAATGGTTTTGTTTACCGTTTGCCCGGGGACGTAAACTAAATGGAAATAAAAAGGATTTTAACCGTTTAAAACGGTTTATAAACGGAAACACTGCGTTCCCACCCCCTGTCGACAGACCCACGTCTACGTTCGGCTACGCTCGGCTACGTCTGTTTACGTCTGTCTACGTCCGTGTACGGCACCATCTAGACGGAGATACGTCTACGTATCGCTACGTTTCGCTACGTTTGGCTACGCCGCGTAGACATGGTTCGGCTATCTCCGTCTACCTCGGTGAGGTTCGTAGACGTACTTCAGCCACCTTCGCAACATGGCTTGGACATACAATCTGCAGTTTCCTGCTGCAATAACTCAGGGATGGACCACTCCTTGTTGCCCTTCGGCAGTCGATATATGACTAAATGTGTGGGAGATATTCCCTGATATTCCCGATTTAGGCATTGGTATCCACAATTTGAGTTTACAGCTCATCAGCCCGGCGTATCACCGTCGTGTGACAGCATCCCTCCGGCTGTGGGCATTTGTACTGGTCTAAAGACATTGACCAATGTAGACCAACTGTGTCTACATGAGGTAGACATAGGTAGACAATGGGGTCTGCCTACCCTCCGTCTACCCCTGTCTACGAACCCTCCGTCTACAAGGGGTGGGAACGCAGTGAAATGGTTGGAGCCTTAGTCAGTGATGTCCCGCCCGACGCCGCTATAAGGGTTCTTGATTATGAATCCGCAAAGTGTTCGGCTGCATTTAGAAATCCCCAGTGAGAAGCAGAACACGTGGACTTGTTACGGCCTTGGTTACGGCCGTAAACGCCAAAAGACGAAAAAGGAAATTACGGAACACGTGGTCGGACGTCTGTGCGCGATCACTCTGCACTTGCTCTGCACTATCATCTTAATATATCTCGATTCTGTCTTCTTCCCAGAGGTACTTGGATTGAAACCAAAGGGCCTTGGTTTTTATGTAATCTGGAAATGCCCGATTTGGTCACAGGTTCAAACACGTTCGAATATGAACTGAACCTGAACGCCCGTTCAGGGCCGAAGTTCAGCGCGCGGTTGAATCGAACATCGGGTTCAGGTTCGGAGTTCAGGGAAATATGTTCTGAACTCGAACCGAACCGAACTTCCCAGCACTAACATTAATAAGATGGCGCCGATAGCCTGAGTGCTTAAATGGATTCTCATCCTACCGTGGTATGCCATACCCGCACATCCCATGATCTCATGAGCACCGAATCAATTTATCGCCGGTTGCATTAAGTGTGTGCGGGCTAGGTATGTTTATGATCCATCATTTTTGTCAAATGTTTGAAGAGATATATGCTGCTTCCTGGCGCAAGAGAGAGCAATGAACACAATGCCTTTTTCAAACATCTTCCGGGGAATAGCTTCCCAGAATATACGGCAGGAACATGCATATTATGTGGTAATGACTGCCACAAACATGACTGCCGCTGGGACTGCCGCTGCACGTGGCAGCAGCACTTGCAGTGGCAAAATCCCTTTGCCCGACGCACCTGAGACGTTACTTTTGTGCCCGCTTCTCTCGCATTTTGTGTACAATTGCGAACTAGAGTTGTCTGTCCTGTCTAGTGTTGCCGCGACTCGGGAGTTGCCGACGCCAAGTCGACTTGGCAGCGCCGACTTGAGTCAAGTCGAATCGAGTTGATACAATCCACTCCGGGTCAACTTGAGTGGCTCAAGTCGGGTCCCAAGCAGGTCTTTTCTTTTCACAAGAGGAAGCAATTGGGGTCATAATTTTTCTTTTGTGACGCATGTGATAGCGTGACTGGTGCATGACTGTGACGTGATGTCCTGTGACAGGTAAAAATCATTTTTCATATTTCGAGTTTTTACAATGCCTGGACGTGTTTGCAGCAATTTGGAAAATTGTGTCGACTTGGTTGACTTGAGTCGCCAAGTCAACTCCAGTCAAGTCAACTCCTGATCCAAGTCAACTTAGTGAGTCGCAACTCAACTTACTGAGTCGTGGCAACACTAGTCCTGTCCCCTTCATCGATGAATGGTTTACCGGTGAGACGGTCCGAGAAAAACTAGGGTCAATATCTTGCATTTTTGCGACTTTTTGCGACTATTTACATGGTCCGAGGAGCCTACCAAAGCATCCTGGCTTCTGAATGGCAGAACTAGGAGCTCCGTTCGATGGTACAAAGGAGGGTCAGAGTGAGCTTCAGGCTGCTGACTGTAGTATTACAAGCTACGCAAGTTAAACACTCAGTGTTAGCTGAATACACGCAATAAGAAGATATATACAAAAGCCCAAAGGTTCCAAGGAGGTAGTGTCTGTACTAAAAGTACCAAAGACTACACAGGCGAGGTCCGCGGAGTGGACTGGTCTTGTCTAGAGACTCAACTATTGACAGATAGATGTGCTGAGGATTGTCACAGCTTCTGTTCTGTACAGAGACATAGGATGGATTGGACTACAAGGTCCGAGGAGAACTCTCTAGCGTAGAAGGAAAGGTTCCAGTGGACTCGAAGGGTCCTCGGGGCTAGACTAATACGATGAGGTTGCTCAGAGAGCCAAATGAGGAAGTGTACGCTATGGGGATCGAACCCACGTGAAGTAGAATGACATGTGAATCTCCACGGAAGACTCTGAGGAGCATAATAGAGACAAGCAAACACCGATTGTGATTGATCGGGAATGCTTTGGGAAGTGCCGATGCCTAGGTGTTGACGCAGCATGGTGGCCCATTGGAGAACAGACATATGAGAGCAGGATTACCTGAAAGGACTGGATTATCAACCAGGGAGGCAGGTTTCATCGACCTCAGATGCAGACAGCATTCAAAACTGACATCATTATACCCAAAAGGGGTTCTTGGGTCATACAAGCTGACTTTCATGGCAATCCATTATGACGAACACCTCGGCCGTTGTTTCCTTGGCGGACAATGACTCCGATTTCGGACTATTTATCCTATCAGTTTTACATCATCAGTTTTGTTCAAGTAGTATAAAAGGAGGAGGAAAAACCCCGCAATGCCCAGCTCATTGCATCCCCACGGATTCAGCCTCACAGCTAATTTCTGTTTGGTGTTGGTGTGTTCAGGTCAGTCTCGCGGAGATATAAAAACATATAGTCTCTGTTTTTGATTTTTCTGCAACTCAATAAATAAAGAAGTTGGTTCTAGAAGAGCTTGAGTGTGAGACTAAGGAATTAAATTTCGAGTTGTTTGTCTGCAGAGGCAGCTGTTCACAAATAAAATCTAAAGTGTTAAAATGTTGGCCTTAGCGTTTGGTGTTGAAAGTGCTATTAGCTTTTGGACAATTGGTTCATCTGTCTTCTAGACTTGAGCAATACATCTGTCTTTGGCATCAGAAGGCGGTTAGCTTTAGGTGTTTGACAAAGGTGATTTCATTGCTAGTGCTCAGAGTAGCTGAGTGAGTTGGCAACCATCCACCTGCCCTACTGTAACAGTATAAGCACCAGACGTAACCAAGTCGTGTCATTTCTGAGGCTAGTGTGCAGCCCTCAGATCTATAAAACCTCCAATCTATATCTATAAAAACCCCAAACCCTAGTTCACTAGGTCCTCGGAGACATATTTCAGTCGGTTTCGACTACTGAAGTTCATCTAAGACTCTATTGAGGCTTCCATGGAGAGACTACTCAGTGTTTAAGAAGTGAAAGTTCCATTCCAGCTGTCCGCATACTACAGACCGGACCCGAATTCAACTGAGGAGCGCATTATAGTTGAGGGTAGTGTGTGGGTGTGTGTTTTAGCACACATTTAGCAGGTTTCTCAGGCCTACCTCAAGCGCACTGTTTCACCTGAGCGTGATGACCCTAGTTAACTCAGCCTCGTCGAGCTATGTACCAGATTTCGATGGTGTTACACGAAGGATTGGATGCTTCCTGTCCGAGATAAAGTGTCGGGCTGGTGTGAAGCTGGGGTATACGTAAACATCTGAGGACATAGATAGATGCAAGGCGAGATCTCCAACCAAGGGTGGGCGCACTCGAATATGGCTGCTGGGCAAGGTCTTTTTGAAACGATTTCTGTGAATGGGCCTGAGTTGTCCCATCCCTTCGAAAATTCTACCCCTATATATACAGAATCGGTCAAAATCATATACAGAACTTGTTCTTCAAACGATTTGCTGATCTGTTCTGACGCTGCTCATCTCCGTAGTACCATTCTCTCCGTGCGCAGAATTCGAACTGGGCATGGCAAACCGTAATGATGACGGCACGGGTCGCCCTCCCGGTCCCTGCTCACTCTCGCTCGCCCATCCCAAGCCGACCCGCGTGTGAATCACCGCGTTAACCATTCCAACCACTGCCGGTCCTGTTGTGATAACAAGTACCTGGAGGCTGAACTTGGTCGCATATGCGATGGCGAAGAAGAGCGTCCATATTCTGCGTTCGTAACATCGAGTTCCGTGCTTCAGCGTTAGTTCGAGGGAGCAATCAAAAAGGGTATAACTAACGCGTAAAACGCCGCACTCTCGACCACGATGACAAGGAAGCGCTGAATGGGTACGTGAGAATAGGGTCGTCGTAAAGCTTTGGATGCTATGAACCCACTCGCAGGTTGCGTCCCTCCGATACTATAGAGATTCGGGTGACCTTCCAAATTCTCCAACTGCTGAACACAAGTGCATTAGGATTTTAAAACTAATAGAATGCGAAAAATTGCTTACAATGAGAGAGTCGTCGAGGAGAATAGTCACGGATAGAACGCTATCCTGGGCCGTCTCCAACGCCAGTGTGTGTTCGTTGAGAGGTTGATTTCCAAGTGCGAGGCGCTCCAGAGATCCAAAGGCCAGGAAACCTCGATAGACTATTATTAACCAGTGCTAAGCGTCAACAAAATCTAATCAACCAAAAGTTTCCTGTTCCAAACAGGGTCCTAGGACGTACTGTAGTCACTACCACGAAAAGTAAGACTGCTGATCCGAAAACCACAGACTTGAATATAGGGTTTCTTTTGCGTGAGTCAGCAGCGCTGTGTGCCGCATTGTACCGGTGGATGAAAAGATAGATGGATAAGAAAAATAGGACGGAATAGATTCCATAGAAAAGGGTCCCAACAGTCAAGGTAGCAGCTGCACTGAATGTAGACACCATTGAGGGACATCGTTGCAAGGCGCGCGTGCACTGTGCACTGGTGGCGTATATGAGTGGGGTGGTAGAAGCTGATGTGTGCCGAAAACAGACAAAAGAAAAAAAAGGCCGCGCCCTAAGTTCCGCAAAGAGCTGTAACACACTTGGTGTTCACATGCCTCACTGGTTGCCCCTGGTAAAAACTGCCCACTCTGCCTCAAAAGTCATTCACATTCTGACAGTCATGGATCTTCCATATGGAGTTGTACCTTATACATAGGAAATACAGATTATATAAAAAATACCGGCATTTCTGGCCCTCAGAAACACTCTTAAGGGCAGTGTATCAAAGTCTTAGGCAAATCTGGCCACTATGCAGAGCATACAACAAGTTCGTTCAGCCAACACTAAAAAACAGCTGATTCTGGCCTAGCAGATCAGCTCATGGTGCCTACAGGAAACCATAGGCCATCATGCCCTCTGAATTCACAATGCGAACAGAATGAGCATAATCCCAAGGAAATCAGTTGAGAATTAAGCTCAAGATAGCTGATCTCGCAACAACGCACAAAATAAAAATAAAACAGGCCGCGTTGTAAGTTCCGCAAATAGCTGTAAATAAACCCTCTGTGTATTCATCTACCCACTATCAGTTTGGGAGTACGAGATTCACTTGACAGGCACGCGGGACCATTAGCCGGCTGCTGAAAAGCCAAATTGCGCCAGGTGCGTGATCAGCATTTCTCAATCGCCTAATGGTCAACAATCCGCAAAGCATTCGGCATCGGATGATTCGACTCCGCAGGAGAAGAGCAGAAGAGAGAGGAGTAAGCAAATAGATATTGGACGCTGAGGAGGCGAACAAATGACAACACACACATGAGAAAGCGCAAATTCGCACACAAAATAAATCCTCGAGGTACTCATCCGTCTGCAAAGTCGTTGAAGTGAATTTCGGGTTGACCACGGTAAGCTATTGGGAGACACAAATCCTGCATTGAGAACTTTGAAGGCGTGGGGGATCACTTACCCTCTGCCGGACAGAAAATATATATCGTGTACACCACGGGACCATGACGCGCCCGAAACAGGACCCGCTCTCGGCACAACAGACATGTCATATGATTGGGAATCGTTGAGAGCAGTTGGATTCGGATGGAAAATTGGCGCAAGGACGGGGAGAACGACCGCGCTGCAGCCGCCAAGAACAGATGTGTGTGTAACACGACTCGCAACTTACCTACTGCTGAAACAGATTCCTGCAGATAGTGTGTGAACAACTATTCAAAAGGGCCGCTGAGTTTGGTTGAATCCGAGAGAGAACAAGCAAGAAGACATTGCAGAGTCGGTGGGAGAGATCGTCGTGGTGAGAAAGAATTGAATCAGGCATATCCATTTGCTTGTCAGTAATCCATATGTCTTCTAATTTGGACCACCCTGACCCATTTTCACTGTGCAGCACTTGTATAGTTAACGGTGCCCATTCTCTTCTTCAAACTGCATGCCAACTGTCAATTTTTTATACCTCCCCTCAAGGTACCACATATGACCAAAGGATGTATAATAGTCGCTAAATGACCTCTTTATGATATACCATGCACCGGAGCCCCTGTAGTGCGCAACAACCATGCATTTAGGCGGGGGGCCGACTAAGCCATCAATGGCCTTTTTCGGCATGTCGCCGGAAGAAAAATTTCTGTACCTTCAAGTTGTCTGCTAAATTCGAGGAAGTTGGCTTGAGCCAATTTTTAAGATGTCTGTTGTGTATCTGATAGGTCTTGAACATCATCAAAATTTACTTCTGAGTCAATAGTAACTCAATGGAGAAGAAAATCATAATTCTGGCAACATCACTCTCTTCATAATGTATGTAAATCTTCCCTCCCAAAAATTCAGTGTGTTTGAACAAGTGCCCACCCTGTGAGGAGGTGTTCAACAGAAGCAAAGCCTCAGGTGCCAAATGTAAAGAAAAAATACATTTTCGCGATTTCCTTTACATCACTAATTGCAGATGAATTATTCTGAAAGAATGGTATATGTTTCGAGGTAATCTGACCAAAACTCAGAGAGTTATGAGGGAATCGGTCGGCGCGACCAAAAATGGAATTTTTTGTTCGCGCCCTAGGTTCCGACATTAGCTGTAACGCTCAATGCTAAGGTGGCCGACTAAGTAATCGCCGATAGTAAGTATCTGCCAATTTACTCTTATTCATCGCTCATGATAACCTCAGAGAGTTCAAAGAATCGGTGGATAACGGCACCCAACTCGCTAGGCCGCGTGGTCCGTTTTGAGTTAGTCTTCTTCCGATTCCGTGTCCCCATTCCTTTCCAGACTCACAGTTGTTTTGTGCCCTTAAGTCGAGGATTGTGCACTCCAATGTATCATTTATCTGCCGCTGACACCACCAGTAATCATCGAGGTTTCTAGCTTCCGGATGGAAGGCTCAAACAAGTGGTTCCAGTCAGCTTCTACCAGATAAACTGCCGAGCTGACTATTATGTTTACTTTTCCCGGAAAGCAGTTTATTTCAACCTGTGCCCGTGCCATGCTCTGAAAATCTCTCTCACACAAACAGAGTTCTTTTGCGAAGTGATGTACTGCCCACTGCACTGCCCACTTGGGTCTGTCTGTGAAGTTTTTCTCTCCTGCTGTGAGGCTGTTTCGTGCATCCCATGCAGTAGTTGTTATTTCTGGCTTTTGTTCTGTTGGTTTATTGAAGATGTCTCCTTCCACCGCTGTTGTACAGAATTTCAGGTTGTCTTTCAAGTCTACTCTTGTGTTGGTGCTGCTTATGAAATACTTACTCGAGAAACAGAGCAAATTGTGGCGATTAGACAGGAATACAGGTATCCTTTGTTGCTTTGATGTGGGCCAATGCCGGACAGAAGTACCTCAGATTCTGCGTGTGAAATCCTTTTGGCTCGAAATCGTGCAAGATTTCAAGCCCAATTTGGACAAGTGTTTGCATGGTCCTTCAAGCTCGCTGATTTTGGTTTGTACATGCTCACATTCAACATTCCTAGTGCGGCGGTACTCACCTTTGCAAATTGCTCCTGGATCTGTGGTGCCAATATGTTCTCATTCAATCTCCACACACTAAACCGACCCTTCATGATCAGATGCAGTGTGTTGCATCCTTCTCACAAATCCATTGAGTCACCCCCATAATAAATAAATAAATAAATAAAGGTTATTTAACCAAATGAACAGCAATCATAGAGACGGAAAACTGCTTTACCAATACCACATAGTTCACCGGAATGCTAAACCATCACTAATCCGACCAGATCCTCCTGCAGGTCCTCAATATCAGATAGATCATCCTCCACCTCCTCCACAATGCCGGTAGGTGCCTTCATCTTTGCAAGACAGGCTACATTCACTCTGTGCTGCCCCAGAACATCTTTGCCAACACTTGCTAGCCTTTCATCAATCCATTCAATCTGTTTGGTCTGTGATGATCTTTCAAACAGTGGCCTCGCTGCATCCCAGAATTCCACTGCCTTGTGCAGGTCATCCTGTTCCTTAGCAATTTCTCCAAGTTGGAGCATGCATTCAGCTCTGCTGCGATGGACATCCATGTAGGTGAATCCCTCGAGTGCAACACTAAATAGGCTGATAGCTGTGTCCTCATCAGCCTGAGAAAGGAAGATGTCTCCCAGAAACTGGAGAGCCTTGTTTATTCCCAACTTCTCTTTGGATTCGAGTGAATGAGCTAGGTAAACTGTTGTCCAACTCAACATCTGACCCGATACACCCCAGCGTCCAGTGTTACTAAGCTGCTCCAAACAATAGGATTTGATTTCAAAGTTGTTGCTGGCTCTGAGACATGTCTTGAAAAGTGCCTCTGCCGCTGGCATATCTCCCTCTCTCAGGTAGAGATTGGCCATGATGGAATCACACATTGTTATTCTTATGATCGCTCCCATTGAAATGAATATTTTCTTGGCTCTCTCAAAATCCTGTTGCACCTCATCTTTTGGAGCATTGAGGAACACACCAATTTCTGCAAGATTCAGCAAAGCCAAGCCATGGTTATAGGGATCCATGTGCACAGGGCTTTGTCGAAGAATCTGAGTTTGAATATTGTGTGCCTCACAGTATTCCGACTTCACCAAGTGGATCTCTGCCTGATGGGTCATGATGCCACAGTCTATATTGCCACCAGACATACCACAAAGAGCCAGAAGATCCCTTGCTCTAGAGCAGAGACACATGCTTTGTTTGTAGTTACCAAGTTGTGTCCAGGCCATTGCTTCTATGCGTAGTGCATGTGCTTCAATGTATAAATTGGCAGAAATCCTGGCCAACCTCTGTGCCTCACATGCATGTAGTCTGGCTGGCAGGTAGTTACCGAGCTGCCAATAATTAACTGCAAGCTGGCATAATGCTGGGGAATGTCTTTTTGTGTTTCCCGATGAAGTTGCCAAGGATATAGCCAGGTGACAAAAATCCATGGCTTTAGAAAAAGTGGTAGTGTGGGCTGAATAATAGTATGCAACAGTGACATAGAATCTATCTTGAAACCGCTGAAGTCAGTTTTCATGTACAAGGTGTAAAAGGTGGGCATACATTTAAGATCTGGATCATTGAAGTACTCGAAGTGCCCTAATGCCTGGGCCACAAGAGGCTAGGTGAGGTTGTGACAAGGAATTTTACAACTGCTTGAGTAAGGTCCTTGCTAGGCTTGAGTCCTAGATGGGCTCCAATGAGGGCAGCAAGTTCCACTTTGCTGGTTGCAGAGTCACAAGTAACAAAATATCGATGTTGGGTATACTGTGCTGAGACTTCTGCATGATGAAGAACTGCTCTGGCAAGACTGGTCTTCCCCATTCCACCTGTACCTAAAATGGCTATCCTGGGAGCTTTCATCTGCAGTAGCTGCAGGATGTCAGACAATTCTGATTCACGGCCATGAAATATCTTGGGCTCTGAGGGCAGCATTGAGATTGAATTGGAGCTTTGAAGAAAGTCTCAGTGATCTCTTCCAGGGCTAGGTGAGCTACATACCTGTTCTGGGATTGAGAATAAACCCTGCTCATCTGGAACAAAGTTGAGCAGATATGTGGCAAACTCAAAATTGCCATACCATAGATGCTCTGTCTGAACTTCTGGTATCAGAGAGTTCATTGATCATGCCAATTACTTCTTGATGTCTCTGTTTTGCCTCTGCCTGCATCTTTGAAACATTGCTCATTATACTGGTGTTCTTGAGCTTTGTAGAGAATTATTTGCAATGAATTATTGTAAAGCCTATGAGAGAGCTCACCAAAAAAAAATCAAGTCCTTGTGTCAGTCCATTTCTGCAATCCTTGAGCAATGTGCTCATATCTCCTTGACGGAACAACTGTTTGACCTTGCTGGCAGTCTGCTGGGATTCAACAAAGGTATGGATCTTGTGGAGGGTCCTAGAGCACCTGGTTAGCTTGAATTTGGAGTCTTTCACAAGCACCTACTCTGTGAAGTTTCCGATATGATTCAGTACACTTGGCGGCAATACCCCCCCTGTCTCTGATTTGATGTGAAGCATGATAATTGCATTGAGCAATTCATGTGTTTGCTCCATCAACTCAACACAGGTTCTCTTGTTTCTCCTGACAGTCTAAGCTCCTTCTGTGAGATTGATGCCACAATCATGGAAAGGTTGTAAATAACTCACCTCAATATTCTTCAGAAGTGACCGTGTTGTGTTAGTGATGGCCACCATGAAAGCTGCCTGCAGACTGTTGGCAAGGATTTCTAGTGTTTCAACTGTAATAGTGAAACATGTGGTAAGCGTGTTCAGTCGAACTTGAGTGTCAGTGGGTTGTGTAGGCATCTTGATGGTGGGGTGTGGGTTTTGCGCGATCCACTTTTATGCATGGTAGGTACCCTGGGAAGTTTTATTATTTCTGGTTGTTGCTTGCTGTTCATCTTAAAATGTTCATTCTTGTTCTGGCAGTTGGAATCAAGGGGTTTTTGTTAGCAACAAAATTTCTAGATACATGATATACGGGTCTATGCTACGGAGCAAACGAGTGGCCTTGTGCCACAGACACCCTTTGGCCACGGCTCCCAGAACAATTTGTCTCCCCGTGCCGCTACGATGAGTACCCAACCCATCTACAGGAAAGTCGCGAAAGATGCCCGCCCTCTCGCGCACAGCTCAACGTGATGTGGTTTATCCTCGGTTCAATCATGGTAAGCATGACGGCTTTTTAGATCTACAGCTATACCACGGCTGCTGAGTTGGAGCGAAGATTCATCAGGTCAGGAACTCATAGAAGCATGTCCTCCTGACATGCCCTTCTAGCCGCTGGGAAGACGCAGTCACGGTCGCCCACGCTTCTCCACAGCCCGAGAAGTGACTATTTTAGTTACAGCATCTCGCCGCGGCAGCCCACATTTTCCCAGGAACGAGACACGCAGGCACGGACATCTCTACAATGGAAAGTGGCCACCGAATGGGAGTCGCGTACGATGCGGAGCAAAGGGTGAACATGTCACGCTTCCAGACTAAAGTAAAGACCTGCTTCGCAAGCAAGTGCCGCAGAGTGATCACACCGCGACACATATACCTACCTACTGCACTTGAAATACGAGGTCGGACTGCAAAGAAAGAGAGAGAATGAGCCGGCGGAAAGGAAGAAAAATGAATTCAGGAGAGGTACCGACCGGAGTTCAATCGCCAAGGGAATGCGAGAGAGCCTCACACGCAGAAGCGACCCAATTGGAAAGGGAACACTGACGGAAGATCCGAGTCGCCATGTTGGCAGCGGCCATCCCCATCTTCGCCTCATCAGTGCCGCGTACGCCCCATTCGTGTCCCAGGATTTCACGAAAATAGACCAACCAGAGTGTCTGCACATACATCAGCAATCTGTCTGCCCACAAACACGCTCCCTTGAGGAGGGTTCTGCATCCAGATCAACAAACACGGCTGTCATTATGTGCCTCTTCATTCAGCGCGAGGCCCACAAGTTCGCCTCCTTCATAGGAGCTCGATCGCCAGGATCCCATGCCCACATTGGCGTCGATCCATCGAGAGTCGTCGTTAGCAGTTTAGCACTCCGCGCTAGATCACCGTCCCATCGAAGGGCAAATCAACGATGGGATCTCCGGTGCGTGTACCAACCAGAGGCTAGATACTCCAGAACAGCTCCAATCCCATGCTCATATCGTCCGCACAACAGCACAAACTACGACAGGTAAGAAAGGTAAAGGGATGAGCGCTCACGATATCTACCATCGGATGCTCTAACTGAGACGGCAAGGAATTTCACTGTACACATGACGCCCGGACGGAGGGACCGCGGACCTGGGGATGGAGTGATAAAGTATGGCGGTGAATAAATCGAGAACGACAAATGAAAGCGTGCCAGGCGCGATATCCCCCAGGATTGAAAAACAGGAGATTGCGGCGCAAGAACAGCAATGTTTCAACAAGAGGTAGCCAAGGGCACTGCTTGCGTGTGATTCCAGCGCAGCAAAATACAGTTCCAGTCTAGAGAATAGCCTGCCCGAGTTCTCGGTGTATTCATCTGCCAGACGTAGAGTGATTCAAGTGAGACGAGTCAATGACGCTGACGAAAAGAAAAGAATTGCGCAGACGTAGATCCTGTAAAGTTCGGATTGGCGCTTGGGAACTTGTTTCCGTGTTCGGATTCTTCATTACCAGATTCAAAGGCATACAGAATCATTTATTTATGCGCGCCAAAACGCGACCGTAACACCTCCGACACAAGATCACAGGAGTCGGACACAACTCGAATACCGGCGGCAAAACATCGTCGAGATCCGGTGGACTCCAAGGAGAATTGGCGGAAGAGATCGACCTCGCTGCAGCGCCAGGGAACATAGGCGGCGTTGCACAACTGGCAGGCACGCGTTACTTGCCGGCTGGCGAAGAGGTTCGCGCGGATTCAGTTGACTCCGGATACCGAGGGCCGTTGGGTTCAAAAGAGACGGGGCGCGAAGACATGGTAGACTCGGTGGGGCTGCGAGTCGTGTGAGTCGTGTTGGACCGGAAAAGGGAGAGCATTAGCGTTCGCGGAGAAAGGAGGGAGCCTAGCGTAACGAATGGCAAGGGTCTAAGAGGAAAAACCAAACAACCGGGAGCGGTGTGGACGCGCCATAGTCGCTCGAACTTCCGAGGGACGGACGAAACGCACGGAATGGATTACAACTCCCGCAATCCGCGCACAACCACGTCCTCGCGATGGTACATCACCTATCGGATGCAATCGCGGACCTCGCTGCTCCTCGCGGTGTAAGGCCGCCGAGTGAGCAAAGAGAAGACGACCACACACAAGATCACGGAGTACTGAAGCATAACGGCGTGAAACCCACCTGCGTCTCTCGTACGTCGCAAATTCACGAATCACAATCCCTGCGCTGGGCTGCAAGTTGGTCTGGATCGCAAAAAAAAGGGATATGTTAGGGCTCGTGGAGCAGGAACGGAGAGCGAAAGGAGCGGTGAAGGGTCAAAGAGGATGAAGAAAAAGGTGTCGACCGCCCGCACGATCACGGGCGCGCCGTCGAAGTGCCGTGGGGATTCCCGAGAGACGAACAGAATGCGCAGCATGGACACCGCACCACTGCAATCCGCGTCGAGGCACGTCTCACGAATCGGACGCGATCGTGGATGTCGCAAAAGTTGCTTTTCAGTTATAAGCCAAGATAGCGCTATTCTGGACCTTATACCAAAAAAAACCCACAGGGTTACAGCACCTTATAAGTACTTATAACCCGGCCTGTTTTTCTTATAAGGTCCAGAATGGCGCTATCCGGGGTTATAGTTGAAAACGGACTTCTGCGACAGAACCCTCCCTACACCAGCTCGCATGGCGTGCATACAACCCACAGGAAACAAGGACGAGCAAAGGGCCAGGCACGAAATAAGGTACTCACCGGCACCGCCTAGCTGCCAACACCAGTCCCAACGATCTCTTCCCTTGCGTCTGTTGAGCGGTCCCGTCCAGCAGTGGTCGTCAGTTCGGGCAGCGTCATCGACGTTGTGAGAGAAAGAGTCGATGTGGCGGTTTTCGGATCAATGACGACGTAGCCGGCGTTGCCTCTTGCCACGACATGTACGCACGGATCGCGATAATCTTGAGCCCACAAGCTCGCTCCTCGGAATTTACTCCACTCTTCAAGCTGGCACCTGGGCTACTTCTCACGTTCATCCGAGTCGACCGAAAAAGAGCTGAGGGCGAACTCGACGAGCAGTAAGCACGCCCAAATCCGCCCCTCGTCCTGTACTTCAAGCTTCAAGCTTCAAGTCTTATCCGCTTATAAGTGTGCAACGCCATAGTGCAGTCCATTCAAGCCGGAAAAATTCACATATGCTCAGTGTTCTCTCATATGGATTCCAGCGGCCGCCTCACTCGGGCATTCACACTTGCATTCTGCTCGCCGCGCGTTCTGCGGACCCTAACCTGTACAGTCAATTTCCGTGACAGCATTCGATTTCCTGTTCCGACCCCTCCCCTTCTGCTGTGGCATCGTACAGGCATTGCTTGTACCCGTCGACTAGCTGCAGAGTCGAACCGATGTTGATCTTGGCCCGGTTCTGGAACACCAATTTCTGTACTCTGAAGTGCAGACTGGCGCACTCGGGTATTCTCCTTTTATAAAATTTGCATCTACGCCCAAATGCATATGACAGTGCACGCGTTGATCATCCATCTGTGCATCTACGGTCGTTTGATCACCTCCCAAATCTCCTCTCGATTGACCGTTCTTTATACTTTCACAGGACAACTTTCCTTTCGATTCGAACGTTCCCGCCTATGGGGTTTTGCTGCCCGAATTTGGACATTATAAAGGTAACTTAACATCCGCGTTGATTGTCACGGTACGGATGCTACTCTGGAAAATCACGCCGTGCTCAGGTGTGTTCTGTAGAGGGATCTTATCGTGACGCCGAATCCTGAATTTATCTGGATCAAACTGGTCAAACTTGGGTGATCTGCGAACGCACAGGTGGAGCCCAATGAAGGCCACAGAAATCACAAACAATCACAGTGAACATGGGTGGATTCGACACTCCAATCCGATTTATCGATTAAATCTGATCAAGTATACTCTCTGAACAAACTGATATCAACCGGTGTTTACATGCGATCGCGACACAGATAGCAGCAAAGCACGTGGAGGCGGTCATAGGAAAGCAAATCGTAGAAGCGTACTACGGCACGCCCGCCCACAAATCGTATTACCTCGGCTGCTCGATGGGCGGGCGGGAAGGCACGCAGGCGGTGCTCAAGTTCCCGGAGGACTTCGATGGCATCGTCGTTGGAGCTCTCGCCACGGACTTCAATCACGCTATAGGATGGGTGGGGGGGGGGGGGGGGGGGGGGGGGGGGGGGGGGGGGGGGGATGCTCAGGCATTATGTCGGGCTGACGGACCCGGATGCAAGCACCACGACTTCGCCGAAACTCATCACGCCTGAGTTGTGGAGTGTCGTTTCGGCGGAAATACTCAGGCAATGCGACACTCTTGACGGGGTGCAGGATGGGATCATCACGGACCCCGATGAGTGTAATTTCTCTCTTTATAAAATTATTTCTCTCTTTATAAAATTACGGGTGTATGAAGCCTTCAAACTCCGCTTTTGGGAGATCAGGCCTCAGGCTTCGGAAGCGCTCGGTCCAGACCTTTGGAAGCGCTCAAAAAACGGCACTTCCTCGGGGCTTTTGGCCTCATCGTACAAGAATCCAAATTAATTTTTGTTTGCGGCCAGTGGCCATTGGACCAACTACAAACGCCAGAGAGATCGGCTCTGGTCGCGAGTTGGAATATTCGCGCGCAAGCCACACCCATGGATTAGAGAAGTTAAAAAATTGCATGTTATCAACATGTTATGGTAAGATTAGAGAAACAAGGCGAGTGTTTGGCTACGGCATCCAAATCAAATACCATGTCCGTCTTCTTCCGAACTGTCGTGTCCTCGTTGCTGAAGTTTGTCTGGTCAAGCGCATGCACACCTGATCTTTCAACTCTTCAACAGCCGCACAGAACAGACAACAAGTGGACAAGCATTTGGGCCGAATAACAAGGGTGTTTGGCAGTAGCGTTGTCGTGTTTGGCTAGGGCCTTCCTTTGAGTCGGGCTTCGCTCTCCTCCTCATCTCTCTACCAACTCGGCAGCGCTGGATCTGAAATATCGGCTTCCCTGTCTCGATGCCTGAACACTGTGTCCACCGGCACCGAGCACACTGTGCGCCGGGTCTGCACCACATGCGCCAACTCGACCGTTACATTGCGCTCTTTCTTGACATACGACTACAGACGAGGCAGAGCGTCGCGTTCGTCCCCCTTTCCGCTATTAATCAGTCCCAATACGGGTTACGAAGCTCCCCACCTAGCCATCCCCGCGCGTTTTAAGATCCGAACGCACTCTCTGATTCTTCATCCTCTCGGTGTGCTGCCGCTCCCGCTCTAACCGTGTTAATGTGGCACACCACTACCGCATCGCCCTTAAGGTGCGTTCACCCGTGGATACTGCACACTAGTACTAATTGCTGACCTGACCCTAGTCTCCAGTGCATTGCCTCGCGTCCCACCGCTGCCCGGCTCAGCCCCCTTCCTTCCCGTAATCTTGTACCCCGCCCCGCGTACATCCGCCTTGGGGCATCCTCGTCGAGACAAGGCTTGCACGCTGTTGGAAGGACGTCTCACCCCCGACGTACGTCCGCTCTTCCGCGGCTCCGTTGAGAGCTTTCCTCGATGCACGCCAGCTCATCCCGCAGCGCACTCTCCTGCGCGACTCGCACAACATCGCGGTATATTCGAGTCGTCTGTGACGATCGATGTCCCGCCCCGTGCTGCGCGCGACCCCCCTCTACCCAATCGGCATGCATCTTCATGATATCGATCGCCGGCGGGGCGTACATCCAGCCCACCCCACTACCTCTGTGCGGCCGCACCACCCCCAGTACCCGCTCAGTTCCTCGGTCTGGTCATGGGCGAGGATGAGGATGGGCGTGCGCGCGGAGATGAGGACGGGCGTGCGCGCGGAGATGAGGACGGGCGTGCGCGCGGAGATGAGGACGGGGGACGTGTGTCGGGCAGTAGACGATGCAGGTGTGCGCAGGCGGAGGCGGCGTGGGGCAGAGGCCGAAATGCGTAGCGTCAGTGCGGATACTGATTCGGGGTCGGGGCAGTGGCCCAGACAGTGCGCGAGCCCGGGGAGCCGGTCCTGTCACCTGCGCGCGCGTGCGTCGATGCGAAGGTAGTAGGACGGTCCGCAGCCGGAGGAGGACGGCGGTGCAGAGCGGGGAGTGAAGATAAGGACGGAGGCGCGAGTCCGCGTCCGAGTACGGGGAGGAATTCCCGGGCGTTTGTCGGAGAGTGGGGAGCTGGGCCCTGCTGCCGTCGTGGCCATGCGGCCGTTGCGTCGCGCGAGGATCCACACTCGGAGGAGTCTGAGTCGGGGTCAGAGGCGGAGGAGGGAGAGGAGCTTTGATGACGTGGCACCCTTCCGCATTGAATTCGGAGCGTGCATGACATTGGGTCGTTGGTGTGCTCCTCCGTTTCGTTGCGGGGAGGGAGGCGGGGCAGCTTGAGCGCCGGTGCTTGAGTGCCGGCCGGGGCGGGTTGGGGTGCTATGCTACGCTAAGATCAAGGATAAGGTCTGCGCTGGAAGGATGGAATGCGCGCGCGCGAGCAGTCTACATCTTTTCGTGATTGAGTACGACCAGAGGTTCTGTACATACCACCTCGTCGCATGTTGTGTCGCTTTGTCGCGGGCTTGGATCCAGAGTGCAAGTACCAATATGTACCCCTGTCGTCCTCACTCCAATACATAATTTTCTATCCTCAAATAATTACTCAGACTTGTTTCAATGGTTTAACTGGAATTTAATGGAAGCAAATAACGAAGGGCATCTAGATATGTCTGCTGATGACAGGATTGTAGCTTTTATTGCTGGGATCATCCTCGAGAGATATGATTTGCCCGTTTCTGACGATGAGTTTGATGATTGTTCCGACGACGAGGATTCCCAGTCAGACAATGAACCCGAAGTCATTGGTAAGACTCCATTTGCGTCACACATGTGTCCAAAAATGAATCTCGCAGCAGATGTGCCAGAGCCTGATGCTTCAGAGACTTCCAAGTTCCCAGCCACTGCCCCAGAAATGTGTCCAAATGCAAGACGAAACAGCCAGCAATCGTGTCAAGATGTTCTCCAATCACGTCGAAATTGGGGTACGTGCATATGGTCTTTTCGAACACTTGATGTCCGAGAAGGAGTTGTTGTGCAAGTCTGTAGCAAGCTTGAACATGGTGCGACAAAAGGGAAAGCATAATATCAGTCTTGTAGATGTTATGGAGGATGACGGAGTCGCTGAATTTGAGGTCGCCGGATCCACAATTTGGACAAATTTTAGACTAGGTCAAGGTTGGACCCACAATTTGGACAAAAATAAACATGGGTAAGCCCGCTTCGCGGCAGAGCCCACTATCGTCACATGGGAATGCGCTGCCAGTAGCTACTAGTCGAGGCGTTGTCATTCTCAAGCGTGACGATGCGCAGTTGTCACATCGGGTTTCGATAACATAGGGGAGCCTACGTACTTAGGTACAAAAAAAAAGCAGTATTATTTATACGATACAAGGGACTGGTCGGCCGCTCCGCGGCCTCCCATTCCCTTACCGTACTTTTTTCTGCAGTTGAATAAAGTGGTGTTAGTTCATTGGGAGCAAGATGAGATTCCAATTATCTCGCACCTCATTGAGTTCAACTGAGTTGAGTTGACATTCGATTCCCTTTCTCTATTGAAACATTCTGGATGTACTGTTTTGATGTTCGCTTACTTGCTCGCCGCGGCAGCCTTTGTTTCGGGATTGTGGGAGCCATCTGTCAACGTTAGCGCCAGGGCAAAGTTTGTTGGATGGGTGACGTCAAATGCCACCAATGCCGTAGTATTGCTTGGTCATGTGCCGGCGGGAAAGAGTACTCCGCACCCGGGGGGCAAGTTGCCGTGGGGTACGGCATCAGCGGAGATGAGCGGAGCCTAAATGGCTTCAGACGGACAGAGAAGCATAATTTTATAAAGAGAGTGACATCGGTGAACAGCCGATTGTCCGAGTAAGTACATCCAATATTCGGCACATTTAAAGAGCCTTCCACATCTCTTTCGAAAATACTCTCTGTGGTATCGTGTGCACGGGCATTTAACGCGCGGGATGTCGTGTTGTTGTTTCTACTCGTGAACGAGGGCCTCTGAATGCAGGTCCGGTATAGGGATGGAGGCAGTTAAAATAAATAGGACATTCCGATGAGTTTTCGTTTTGGCGTATTGATGGTGAATTCCCAACATGAATGCCAGACGTTGGCGCAGTCGCGGTACGCACGTCGACGACGTTCGAATTCTTTCGAATGGCCGAATTTCGCCTGTTTTTCTTGGCTTTGAGCGAGTAATGTAAGGAAAGTATAGCGCCTGCGTCTTAACGTGTATATCTTGCCGAATCCATCCTTGTACGGTTGGTTCTGCAGATATTCGATGAACGTGAGACAGAAAACAAAATTCGACTTACAGATGTGCCAGGGCACCAAAAGAGGGATTAAACCTCAACAAATCACGGCCTGTGAAGAATGGTTTTAGGCGTTCGCGTCGAGAGAGTCTGACAGGGTGTCGGCGAAATGAGCTGAAAAAGGAGACCAGATCGCTTACGGAGTAGGAACTGACACGCAGAATTCAAAATATTGTCTGGGGAATTATCAGCATGTCGTTGAAAGCCAACCAGCAAGAAACCGAGGTGAAAGCGAGATGCGCCATATCGAGCCCATCCTCGAATCCTTTAGACCCTATATTAGGGTCTTGTTTATTATGCTTGTTTGTAAACATGTTTATAAACAGCTGTTTATAAACCGGTTTTTAATCCCTCGGGGCAAAATGGCCTGTTTTTAATTATCTAAGCATGGGCCGGGAGTCGACCCAGAGGACCAAAAACTCGCCAGAATTTCCAGCCGGTGGACAATGTTGAGCTCAGGATCAGTTTCTTCAACCCATTGCCAGTTAATCACCAGTGTAGCAACATTGAAATGGGATTTTTTGATGCTTTGTCACAGATAAGTTGATGGGTGTTGGGTTGATAGGTTGGGTGAAAACTCCAAAGCAATTCTAAGTCACGCAGATTGGCCCGAGAACACCAAGATGCTCTCCCGTCTGATGGCAAGGTTGATGGAAAGAGCTTTGGAAGAGCTCCTGGAACGGGGAGACCGAAAAACTTGTATTTTCGGCTAAATTTGAGAGTCTGTTTATAAACACGTTTATAAACAGCCTGTTTACAAACGAAAAATTATAAACGGTTTATAACCCTCCCTGGGAATTAAAAACAAGACCCTACCCTATATAGCCGTATCCGGGATGCTTCTCTGCAGCCGCGTCGACGCACGCGCCAGACAGCAAATGCGTAAGCACAGAAGTGCAACACTCATTAACAGTCGCCAACAAAGCTGCGTCTACGCCGTGCCTAGCATTGAGATCCTGCAGGTAACAGAAGTCAGAACAGAGGAATGTATTGCACGTAGGATCCGGGAACAACAACAGAGCAGTCAATCGATCACGACCAGATTCGTAGTCTTCGAGATCACAAACGCGAGGCATAGCGTAACGACGAGCCAAAGACGATGACGGGGTACAGAAGTCCACGACGACGTTGTTCCCAACAGGGTCAGACGATCGAAGATGGGGAGATGCGCACACTCTCGTATGTTCACCGACAGGGTTACATATTTCAGAAACATTTTCATGGGACAGGATGCCCGCGGGGGCAAGCGGGGCTGGCCTGACGAAACGAGTTAGACCCAAATCACGTCGAATAAATAAAATAAAATAAAAAAGCCTAACCGGTCGTACTAGGCTGGGAGCCGGAGAGCACTACCGCAAAATTAATCAGGTACACACAGACCCAGAAGACGCAAGACGCACAGATACCCAAAAACGCCGTCTGAGGATCAAAGGACGATGGTACAGACTCACCCATGCCAATCAATCATTCACGGACGTATGACTTCTAACGTAATCCCAGCGACACATCTACAGGAACGGCAGAGTCAACAGTACACAGAACAGATGTGGTGAAAGCACCGCGAGACGGAACAACAAGTGTAACTGGGACCGAGAACGAGAGCGACGGATTGCGGCCTGGAAAGAGAGCTGCAAACAGGCGAGAGGACATCACACTGTCCGGAGCAGAACTCCGGCCAATGGACGCGCACTGGTACACCGCCATTGGGAGGGCAGCTGGCCGCCACATGCAGGCGACATGTGGGCTAGATGTTGCCGACGAGTGGTGGTCAGGTGCCAATTAGGTGGTGGTCAGCATCAATCTCGAATAGCCCCACCGTGCGGACACATTCAGCTGGGAGGCAGCCGTCGATACAAGCTGGTATGGAGCTACAGCGGCACATTTATTGCAGCTTGATCTGCGAGCTCTTGTACATTAATTCTAAACATTGTGTAAATAATTCAAATCAAATGCCATTGGTTTCGGACGTCTACACAATAGGAGTGATCTAACAATTCTAAGTGTTGCTGTCTTCAGCTTCGGCCGAGGTCGCCGCATCAGCGACGTCGATAGCAAGAAAGTCATTGACTTCCTGCTGGAACGTGTCGACAACTTTGTCGTCAAGGACGTAGTTCTTGACGCCGTGCTTGTTTGATCGTCGGTTAGCACCTGGCGGAATGCTCTGGCAAGAAGAGATGTTATCAGTCACCGCGATTCCAAATCAATACTTAAGACGTACCTGACAATCTTCTTCTTGTTGCCCTGGCTGCGTGGCGAATCTGAAAGAGGCGGTCGTCTAGGTTGTCCCAGAAGTTATTCCCGGAACGCGAGATGGCTTGCTAGTCCTGGGGTGACAGTTTGAGATTTGAAGGAAAGCTTGCGAGCCTTGACAGTGTCAGACTTGATCCGAGTAATGGCTTGACATTCAAACCGCGACATTGAGGATGGAGAGCCGGAATGACGGTATTAGGTTCGGGGCTCTTGAAGCAGGTAGGGCTCATGTATTGATGAAGACAGACAAAGTTATGGCTTGTCGTTCCCGAGACGCTTGTCATCCCCGAGACACTGCAGCCGAATAATGCGACAAGCGGTAGACTGCCCGAATAGCAGCGGCGAGGAGGGAAGCACGTTGGCCATCGCTAGATTGACGCGGAAGCGGGCTTCGACGTCTCTTCTGTGAAGACGCGGTTTACTTTCCATCCAGCGAGGTACAAGCTTGTTTGGATGGACCGTGTCTAGGCAAAAGACTAAGCCGCCTACTTGTCGTTCTGTCGGGGGCCTGTGGAGGTCGTGGAGAGTGTGCAACAACGAGCCGTAAGTACTTGAAGTGCGAAGAAACACGTTGGGTGAAGATGGAAGTGGGAGGAAAGAGAGCGCGATGGCAGCGACCAACATGCACGTGATGTCGATGGCCTGTCAACGTCAAAACAACGCGCACGGACCTCCAACGCGCCATTCTAAATCTTGAGTTCAAGTTGAATCACCCGACCCCGAACCCGCTATATTTTCGTGTAAAATGGGTACTATGACGAGATTGCTGTACCTCTCGAGGAGTCTTACACCTGGGGAAAATTATGGCTGAATAAATATATAGGTAGCCGCCATTTCGTGTCACCGGCGAGTCGTTGGTATCCTTCGATTACTGCCGACAGTAAGTACGTGAAGGTTATGATTGCTTACTGTAATGTATGGGAAATACAATTTAATATTTAAAACATGGTCTGCAGGGCAGCTGGCAATCCCATGCTGTGACCATGTGAGTTACACCTGGTAGGTAGCTGGAATTCCAGCTGTAAAGCGCAGCTGGCATCCACCTGGCAGCAAGCTGATCTCAGGTGTCGGAAAATGTGACCGCCATGTGAACTTACCAGCTGACCGCAACCTGGCGGCACTTTGGCGGTGTAACCGTTCACCAAGAGGGACAAACGGAAGGGAGCAAAAGGGAGATCAAATCCAGGATGGAAACTTAAATAGACAGACGGCATGCGGGTCCGAAGACAAAAAAAAATTGAGGCAAAAATGAGATCCGACCTCCACCCCGATAAACACCGGTCCTACCGGAACGTATTGTATGTCACACCATCTGTGACTGCTAATCTAATTTCAATGGATGCATTTAGACATGCACACTCAACATCCTCATGCACTTACCCCACTCCGTTTTCTCCCAAAAGCAACTCAACCTATTTCTAGGGCTCGTCAAGGTCAACAATGTTGATGATGTCCCGAGCATGAAACAAATGCAGAAGATCAACTTGGCCTTGCAAAAGGTTTGCAGGATCGACACCATCCCTTACAATGACGCACTCCGGCATAAATATTTCGTGAGCTTGGCGCAGATTATAGCTTGGGCAAGGCTCAAGGTTATGCTGCTACCTTAATAGCTAATCATCTCACAGGAAATGGCCAATCCTCAGGTATGGCCTCACCTATCTTTTTATCTCGAAGATAGTGGCTCCAAATTTTCAGAGGTCCGCCATCAAGGAGCTTCTAGATGAGCAGATCATACCCATAGTACGGATCTCCAATCATGTTTATTACATATACAAACCAGCTATACTTGCTTCGGAAGCAGGCGAGTTCTGTATCCTGATTCAATGGTTCATGCGTGGTGGAAGTTCGCCAAATGCTGGAAGATGTTAGTTGTAAGTGACAAAGGCTTGGGTTGGCGTTGATGAGCTGTGCAAATACCTACGCATGTAAACACATAATTTTCGCGATTACACTACTATTTTTGACCCCGTACTTGGCCACCTAAGCATTCGTGCCTCAGTATCAACCTGTGACGTGGTTCCCCATGGGCAAAACCGTGTCAGATGAAGGGCAGACATCCTACGAAGGGTTTAAGCCTACTCCCAGCCAAATTTATGAAGACTTGTCCTGGCAGTGAATTCTTTTTGGACGGCGGTTCAACAAGGCCAAATGACAGGTAGTTGGCCACCTCCCCAAATCAAGCACTGAAGTCGGAACTCAGTGACCGGAGCCATCGGGAATTGCAACTAGGGCATATATTCATAATTAGAACATATATTAGTCTTCATGTGGCCCATATGCAGGGTGTAAATAAATACTCTTCCGACAGGGAAAAAGTCCGGACTCAGGCCGCTCAAGCAATGCCATGTCTAGCGGAAGAGGAAATTTCGCTGGGCCCCAAATTGGGCTTCAAAGAGTGTGAAGGAAAGGTGTACAGCATATTTGCATCAATAACTTCGTACTGAGGTGCTTGGAGCACACCAAAAAATCCCATTGTTGATACGATCAAAATTGTGTTGTTTGCGGCAAAGTATTGCACTGCAAAAGGAGCTGAGCAGATAAAATTTTGAAGTACATCCTAAATTGAAGTATTGGACTCCAAAAGCCCTCGTGCCAAGTTCCAGATGGGTAGTTTCACAGTGTTGTCTTATATGATGTCGGCCAATATGAACAACTCAAAAAAAAGCAGCTGTGCCTTCAGGGGAGAGTACAAAAGAAACTTCTGACCCAACCACAGAGAAAGTCGTAGGAGATGATTCGCTAAGAACAGGGGAATAGAATGAGTCCCGGAATGGCCAAGAATTGGTCGAAAGGGAGCTGAGAGAAGAAAGCCAAGCCGCGTGGGCAATAAGAAAATGATGTTCACATGTCTCGGAGCCCGATCCGACATGTCGTAACTGTCCATCAGTTCATCACCCTAACTCCAAATTCGGTTCAGACATTCGTTATAGGTCCTACTATCATCCCTCACTATGCCAGGTTATAAGTGTGAAGGCTCAGCAAGCTAGCTACCAAATGGCCAACTAGGGGAGGTGGCCAACTACGGGGTCCAAACAGTAGTACATAAAAACTCATCTCGGAACAAGGGTTTCCCTCGATCAGGAAGCTATCTAGAGTCATATAGCAGGATAGTCTTCCAGGATATGTGTTACAATGGTGCCGTCTAGGCCTGAAGTTCGATCCAATCTTGGAGAACCATCCAGCAACCAGAGCAGTACCCAGGATAACTCGGAAGCGCTGTTGCTAGACTTATATCAAGAGGAAGGAGATATGTTACTGCAACATTTCTAGGGAAGAGTTGGGACTGCCCCAAGAAGAGAACTATTTGGTGCTATGTGGCCATAAGTGTGGGCACGACTTGACATGCGCGGAACGGCATGACCCGGATCCTCGGCTTGGTTGATGTTCGATCTCAGAAACTGAACGGAACAGTACATGTGGAAGCTCTGATCTCGGAAACTTCCGAGGATCATCAGATCCTGATGAACGCAAGTTCAAATTTCATAAAAGGCCATCCCAGACACCAGCACTATACTACAAGAGTCTATGGAACACACAGCAGAGGCATAGTAGGGCAACATGGGTAGAGAGAGAGATTCAGAACACAAAGGGAGTCTGGACCAACATCTTGACAACGTCCCAATGAGACAGCCCAAAATCACCTAGGGCCTTCCATCGTGCATTTTTGCGGTTTATAGCAGTCTTTACGGGCTTACTAGGACAGACAAATGCATTACTAGTGGACTATTGACAGCCCTAGTACCTCTGTTCAGTGATACAAAGGAGGACCAGAGTGAGCTCTGAACGGCTGGTCGTGGTACTGCTACACAGCCAGATGCTTGGATGATCGAGGGCTGAGTTGCAAAAATCAAACAGCATTTGATCCGGATTATAAGCCCTGCTCATATTTGATTTAACCCAGATACAAAAATTTTCATATTCACTGCAGACTAACCTGAGTCACTCCTGGCGCATTTCTCCCAAGGTATAGCCCATGCTCATTTCTTTCCACTGCTTCTGGGCCATTCCTCGGACTCGGCCTTCCTGCCACCTTGACAGCCCCGGTGATGGCAAACATCGCAGGCTCCAGCCAAACACGTACAACATGCCCTCGTATGGACATTGATGAATCATTTACTTAATCGCTATTAGCCGTCCTCTGGGAATTCAGTACCGATCCGAGCCACAAAATTAGTTTCTGCGTGATTTGCCGCGATGATGCCCCTCAGAATTCCGACTATGCGTGTAGGTGTCATGAAGATAATGATAACCACAAGACCCTTTTGGATCATTTTCGTGACAGGCAAGCAACTGCCAATGAAGATCGAGTTCCCAACGCTGGTGTACCCACCAATGGAGACATTGTCTCACGATTTGATACTATCTAATCGTTCCAATGCCTTATGTAAACACATGCCTATCTAATCTTTGGCGCCTATATTATCTGAGAACTTATTTATATCCTCGGAGCGTTCTGGACAAACACACCTCATACATGAGGATACAGGTCGCTTTGTAAGAACACATGGTGGAGGGTCGGTTCACATGAGGAACACACATTTAATTAATAGGTCTTGACAGATCTCATGGACAATGCATGTACAACACATGGTTACAGGCTGTGGTAGTATATTTATATTCTTGTTCACATGGCTCGATAAACAGTATATATTCAGTAGCTAGTTGTCTGTAGTAGTTAACCTTTTATTCCATCCTCTTTCGAGCTATGCACATTGCACTCTCCAATCCTTTATCTCTGATATTGGACGTGATTTAGTCTTGACTGTGACACATTGCTGAAGATGCCTTGCGTCACCTTCTTGCTTCGATGGCTGGGGGCGGCACACAGCCATATGCATACCAGAGTTCTGAGTCTCCTACCAGCTTTATCTGCTGGAATTTGATGGAAGCCAACAACAAAAAAGATCTTTCCATGTCTGCTGATGACCGGGCTTTTGCTTTTATTGTGGGGACTATACTCAACAGATTCAATTTACCAAATGTTGGAAAATGTTGGTTGTCTTGAGTGACACAGGCTCAGGTTGGCATGTTCTGCAGTCAGATGATTATGAGGTCTCTGCACGCCAATTTCTCAAAAACTTTATTCAATTCCAAGCCGATGCTGGATTGTACAATCTTCCCGATCCATCACGCATTATTGGTTTGTCCATACTTTCTATCATACTATACATTTATTAACATGCTTCAGATGTCCTCGAGCTTAACACAAACAAAACCATGCCTTGGACATATACCAATCCCGTTGTAGGCAACCGCTGGCGCACCAAAGCCAACGGGTTGCATGTGGTCTTATTTCCAATGTGGTTGTATTGCGATGACACTTCTGGGAATGTTTTAAAGAAATGGAACGAGCACAACAGCTTTCTGATGACATCAGCTAGGCTACCACGCGAAGAAGCGCAGAAAGAATACAATATACATTTTCTCTGCACGTCAAATCTCGCGCGACCACTGGAAATGCTGGACGGAATTGTGGAACAGTTGGAGTAAGTCTTCAGCACTGACAAATCTGAAAGAGATGCCAAAGGGGAAGGCATTTGGGCCTGGGATATCGAACTCGATGAACCAGTCCTAGTCATTCCCGAGGTTCTGGTGTTGTTGGGCAATAATCCCATGCAGAGTGAGTTTGCATGCCATATTGGTCTGCGCAGGAAACTCTTCTGCTGAGCTTGTTAGGTCAAAGGCCATGACACTATGGACAGGGACGATGCGGACAAACCTGTCAGGGAGACCAACAGCGAACAAAGGAGTGAAGGTGGCAGTGTTGCTGGTAGCGATGGCAAAAACAGTGTTGCTGGGAGCAGCGGCGAGGGAAGTGTTGCAGGGAATGACGTGGTACCACAGGATTCACCGAAAAAGCGCAAAACAGCAAAAAAAATTCGTGAGACTATGAGCCAGATGGTTGATCGTGTCAGGAATTTTATGACGGTATGTAAACGATGTCATTCATGCTCTCACTAACTTTGTGGCAGATCGGAAAATTGCGGGAGAAAGAGGAAACATATGTGAAGCTTCGATCATTCTTCATGGAGGCATCCACAAAGCTGGATACAAAAACCAAGGTCAAAGACATGCGAACAGAGACAGAGCTCAAGGATGAATTCCAGATGGTCTTCATTGATAAGCTGTTCAACTCCTACAAGAAGAAACGAGGACCAGAAACAAACCGCGCCGCTCTGAACACTATGTTAGCATCTCTCCCCCAAAATACCATGAGTCCCGTGTGGTGAATCAAAGATGAGTAATACCTGTGCAAAGAAATTTTGCTCACAAGTGGAGAGCAGGCCTGGATCCTCACCAAGACATCCCTGTTGAAATTTTGCATGTTGTTCTCCTCGGCTTCGTCAAATATCTCTGGTGAGACTTAATCCAGCAGCTCAAAGGAAAGGACGATAAGAAAGAACTCCTCACATCCGACTTTCATCCCTTGACGTGTCCGGCCTGGGTATTTCCCTTTGGCTGGCAAAACTCTTGTCCAGTATTCCGGCTCATTAACTGGCCGAGATTTTCGTGCCATTGCCCAGGTTGCACCTTTTGTTGTATACGACCTTGTATCGAAGGAGTGCTGCGAGACTTGGCAAGCACTTTCCAAAATTATTCCACTTGTCTGGCAACCAGAAATTGATGACATTGAATCCTATCTGGTACAAGAGCGCGGTGGGCCGCTCCGCAGCCCACCACTTCGGTTGAGACTATCAGTGATATCGGAGATTGAATTCTGACAGCGGAGTTTGAAAAAGCTTCGGACGGACGGACGGACGGACAGACAGACGTAATCTTATAAATAGGGTGATATCAAATCAAATCCTCCTTTCCACCACAGCTGGCTCATTTAATTTTCATCAGGCGCTATTGACGAGAGAAATCGACCACTTTTTGTTGTGTGCTGCAAAATGGACCAATCGCTGATTCACCAAGCCAAAATTCCATATTTTCCTTCATCTTCCCCCCCACATTCGCCGCTGCAGGCCTGCGATTCTATTTGCAACAGAAGCATTTGAATCTTTCAATGTCATTATTCGAACCAAATGTGTTTATTCAAACGCGCCCCATCCCACAACATAGCACATGCATTTGCACAAGGCAATCACATCTGTCATTTGCTCAGTGGCGGAGTATTTATCCTTAGTGCTCCAAACATCAATATCTCCCCAGATAACCTCAAGCCATTGCCCACCCAGCCAACCTCTTATACCTTCACCCGAGACAAGTTGGCTTGGAAGATGATCGGGGACGGACCTGCAAGGCTCGGGACGCAGCACTGTTACTAATTACCTTGGTCTCGATCAGAAAAAAAGCACTGGCTGCAGGTATGCCTTCTCAGTGATTTCTATGGGCTGTGATTGAAAATATACCCAGGTGTCTGTGTCGCAGATAAATCTGCCCCTCATGTAATCATCCAAACACTCACCGGGAAACACATACCATCTTGGTTCACTAAACTCGGATTATTCAAAACCAACGAGCACCTATACCTCCACAACGGCGACTCGTGTATGCCACGCACCTATGTCATTGCCAAAAATCCACATCAGCCGGGAGAAACCTTTGTTGCTCAAGTTGAGGAAATAATTCATAGTGTCGGTTCCGTTACTGCACTGGCGTCGGAACTGGAGGGTGTTCGGCTTCAAAAAGCTACCCTTGATCACACATGAGAACGGTACAGGATGCCCTCTGTACAATTTTCTGGGCAGTGGTTGATCCATTCCACGCAGGTGAGCCTCATGCCTGATCATTTATACTGAATAAAACACAACCTATTTGTAGGAGCTTCTTTGCACTGTGAACGTCCAGCACAATTGCCTCGACAACCATTGTGGGGCGACGGCAACTATCCCCGTATTCCAAGAGCGCATCCACACGATTCTCATCTCTTGACATCTCTGGCCTTGGTATATCCCCTTTAGCGGTGTGAGGCTGGTGCTCATGCTACGCACTTCCCACTGCCTCAGGGCCCCTCTGTCCCACACACAAACAGGGGCTGCAAGCTCGGACTACCTAATCGGGAAACCATGATACCGCATTTGGATTACCAACCACCTAGCTTGCCACTCAACACCGCCTGCGGTTCTGCGGCCAGGACACGCTCCGGGACTTGACCTGCTCTGCACAAATGACTCGACCCACAGCACGGTCTGTGGGTGCGTGCCGATATACTCTGAGGGCGCGACTCACCCACCACAAGCCACAGCTCGAAGTGCAAGGTGACACCGAGCAGCGCCAGCGCGTCCTTTGGCAGGGGCTTGTTGCCACCCAAGTGGCGCTGGCAGATCCTTCAGTGGGAACTCACTACCCTATTCTCTTTGCTAAAACACCTACTGCAGAGCCAGCTCCCCTTTTTTGCTAGCGAGCATGGAGCTTAAACCTTCAATAGGCCTTCAAAAACTCTACCACCATGTGCATGGCCGGTTTCGAGAAGTGGAGGAAATAATGACTAAGCAGGAGGAGAGGTATAAAAGGAGGCAGAAGATGGGCAGAGTAGTCAGTCAATTACAGGACTGAGTTCCTCCTTCACCACCTGTAAGGATCACCAGGGGTAAGGGTATACCTCTGGAGGTATGGTATAAGGTACAAAAGAGGTAGAGGTAGAGGTTGCAAGATCTATACCTTTGGCAAACCTCTACCCAACCTCCCAGGGTAGAGAGGTCCAGAGAGGTATAGGTCTGAAGGGTGTACACTGCAATTTCAGACATCTTTGAGTATAAAACTTGGGTGGAAATTGACCTGAAAGATAGGAAACAGAGTCTTATTGTCATATATCAATTTCTCGACTGCATTCCATGTGTATTTGTGCTTCGGTAATTGTTAACCAAGTTTTTATTTTCCTTGGAATGTAACCTTAGCTCATGAAATGTTTTGTAAGAGGTATAGAATGGGCTTACTCCAAGGATCAACTAACATCTAACCCCTGTGGCCTGTTTTAGACCATTTTATATGGTAAACCTCTCACAGAGGTATGGAGTAGAGGTATAAAGGTCATACCTCTCAAAACCTCTGGCAAGGTAGGGTATACCTCCCCCAGGGGTAGGGGTTTCAGAGGTAGAGGTAGAGGTTAGCCAAATTGTACCTTACCTTTACCCCTGGTGAACCTTAACCACCTGTACACCACCTGTGCTATCCAAGCCCATCACAGGGATTGACCACTCCTCTCTAACTTGTCCTCCAAAACAGGCACTTTACCGCTCCCCCATCCTCACAAGATCTGACTCCAGTTGGATCCCAAGTCTTCAACTCAAGCTCTCCTAATATTGGACCAGCTGCGCCCACCGATTATTTTGTGTAGGGAACAGCCCAAGGAAGGATCAACACTGGTCAAATCACCGTTCGATCCCCTCTCACTACTCTGAGCTCACACCTCGACCAAGTAGAGCACTTGATGATGTCGGTGTCCACAAAGGCACCGGTTATTGGATACAGGACATAGTCCATTTTAAAATGACTTACCCTTGGTACCGTCCTCTCCCTCACCTATCACCATTAACAGCAGATACCAAGCATGGTGAGACGGCCCAAGAAAAACTAGGGTCAATATCTTGCATTTTGCGACTTTTTGCAACTATTTACCTGGTCTGAGGAGCCTACAAAAGCATCCCGGCTTCTGCATAACAGAGCTAGGAACCCTGTTCGGTGGTACAAAGGAGAGTCAGAGTGAGCTTCGAGCTGCTGACTGTAGTATTACAAGCTACACAAGTTAAACACTCAGTGTTAGCTGGATACACACAATAAGAAGATATATACAACAGCCCAGAGGTTCCGAGGAGGTAGAGTCTGTACTAAAAGTACCAAAGACTGCACAGGAGAGGTCCGAGGAGTGAACTAGTCTTGTCTAGGGACTCGTTTATTGACAGATAGATGCGCCGAGGATTGTCCTGGCTTCTATTCTGTATGGAGACATAGTACAAATTGGACTACAAGGTCCGAGGAGGACTCTCTAGCGTATAAGACAGCTCTCAGTGGACTCAGAAGGTCCTCAGGGCTAGACTAATACGATGGGGTTGCTCACAGAGCCAAATGAGGAAGTGTACGCTATGGGGATTGAACCCACACGAAACAGAATGACACGTGAAAGTACGCGGAAGATTCCGAGAAACATAACAGAGACAAGCAAACACCGATTGCGATTGATCGGGACTGTTTTGGGACATGCCAGTGCATAGGTGTTGACGCGGCATGGTGGCCTGTTAGAGAACGGACATATGAGAGCAGGATTACCTGAAAGGACTGGATTATCAACCAGGCCGGCAGGTTTCGTTGACCTCGGATGTGGACGGCATTCAAAACTGACATCATTATACCCAAATAAGGGTTCCTAGTGGTCATACAAGCTGACTTTCACGGCAATCCATCATGATGAACACCTCGGCCGTCATTTCCTTGGCGGACCATGACTCAGATATCGGACTATTTATTCTATCAGTTTTATATCATCAGTTTTGTTCAAGTAGTATAAAAGGAGTAGGAAAACACCACAATGCCCCAGCTCATCGCATCCCCATGGATTCAGCCTCACAGCTAATCTCTGTTTGGTGTTGGTGTGTTCGGGTCAGTCTTGCGGAGATATAAAACATATAGTCTCTGTTTGTGATTGTTCTGTAACTCAATATATAAAGAAGTTGGTTCTAGAAAACTCGAGTGCGAGAAAAAAGGAATTAAGTTTCGAGTTGTTCGTCCGCGGAGGCAGGCATTCACATATAAAATCCAAGTGTTAAATGTTGGCCCTAGTGTTTGGTGTTGGAAGTGCTATTAGCCTTTGGGCAATTGATTCATCTGTCTATTAGACTTAAACAATACATCTGTCTTTGGCATCGGAAGGTAGTTAGCTTTAGGTGTTTGACGAAAGGTGCTTTCATTGCTAGTGCTCCTCGGAGTAGCTGAGCGAGTTTGCAACCATCCATCTGCCCTACAGTAACAATCTGAGCACCAGGCGTAATAAAGTTGTGTCATTTCTGAGGCTAGTGTGCGGTCCTCGGATCTATAAAACCTCCAATCTATACCTATAAAAACCCAAAAACCCTAGTTCACTAGGTCCTCGGAGACATATTTCAGTCAGTTTTGACTACTGAAGTTCCTATAAGACTCTATTGAGGCTTCTGTGGAGAGATTGCTCAGTGTTTAAGAAAGTGAAAGTTCCATTCCAGCTGTCCGCATACTACAGACCAGACCCGAATTCAACCGAGGAGCGCATTATAGTTGAGGGTAGTGTGTGTGTGTGTGTGTGATTTGTTGAGTGTGTATTTTGCACACATTTAGCAGGTTTCCTAGGCCTACCTCAAGCGCACTGTTTCAACGGAGCTCACTGACAGCTTCCGGACTTGCTTCAGTGATACACAGCACACACAGAAAACACACACACATATCCTCTGCCTCTCAACGGCAGACATCTCTGCCCGCATATCCCACTGTTCCCACTCTAATTAACCCCTAGAGGACAGATGTCTTGTTGTTGTGATAACACAAAATTTCCAATAGCAGCACCATGGTCCTGATCACAGTGTTGGGGGGTTTCCCCTTCCTTTTATACTACTTGAACAAAACTGATGATGTAAAACTGATAGAATAAATAGTCCAAAATCTGAGTCATTATCTGCCAAGGAAATGATGGCCGAGGTGTTTGTCATGATGGATTGCCGTGAAAGTCAGGTTGTATGACCTCCAAGAACCCTTATTTGGCTATAATGATGCCAGTTTCAAATTCTGTCTGCATCTGAGGTCAACGAAACCTGCCGGCCTGGTTAATAATGCAGTGGGTAACTACAGGCAGGATGATGCATCTCTTGGTTCCTTGTGGCATATCTAGTGGAAGTTAAACACATGCTGTGTTGAACTCTCAGGCACAGGATCACAAGTTGAAATCTGAATATATTGAGGCTCATAATATCCAGACTCAAATTCTGCATGAAAACCCGGCTATCCAGGATCATGATCTGACTTTTTTAAGGGATTCCATTTTTAGGAGTGTGGACAGGCACTTGAACAGGAATTTTGACAGCACCTGGATGGATCATGAATTCACTCAGTCTGAGAATAGCACCAGCTAATCTAAATATCCGAATTATTGGTCTAGCATGTTACCCCCTTTCAAGCATAAGGGATAAGCCAAATCTTCAAGGTTCCACTATTTCTCTTGTACAGTTGAATCTACCTATAATACTGGTTGGGGAGCACAAAAACATCAGTGGACAAGAAGACTTGCTAACTGTTGCAGCACAAGGTGTGACCGGTCAGAGTGATCACACAAACATCAACAGACAAATATACTCACCGCTTGTTGCAGGGGAATTTGTGTTCAGTGAGAAGCATTGATGGATGAGAAGACTCACACGCTGTTGCAGGGAGAACCATGACTGGTCAGAGAGAGCATGCAAGAATCAGTTGACAACAAGACTCACACCCTGTCGCAGGGAAATTTGTGCTCGGTAAGAGAGTCCACACAAGCATCAGTACATAACAAGACTCACGATCTGTTGCAGGAAGAATCATGCTCGATGAGAGAAAGCACACAAGCATGAATGGACAAGACTCACAAACTGTTGCAGGGAAAATCGCTCTCGGTGAGAGAGTCCACACAGGTATCAACAGAGAAGAAGACTTACCCCCTGGTGCAGAGAAATTTGCGCTTGAGAGAGAGTCCACAAAGGCATCAAGAGAGAAGAAAGCTCACGCCCTGTCGCAGAAGAATTTGCGCTCAGTGAGAAAGTCGACACATATATCAGTAGATGACAAGACTCACAATCTGTTGCAGGAAGAATCATGCTCGGTGAGAGAGAGCACACGAGCATGAATGGACAAGAAGACTCACCTTCTGTTGCAGGGGAAATCGCGCTCAGTGATGGAAAGCACATGACCATCAATGGACAATACTCACCTTCTGTTGCAGGGAAAATCGTGCTCAGTGAGAGAGGGCACACGAGCATGACCCATCAAGAAGACTCACAAACTGTTTCAGGGAAAATCGCGCTCGATGAGAGAGTCCACACAGGCATCAACAGAGAAGAAGACTCACAGGCTGTTGCAGAGAAATTGCACTCGGTGAGAGAGTCCACACCAGCATCAGTGGACGAGAAGCCTCACCTTCTGTTACAGGGGAAATCGCGCTCAGTGAGAGAAAGCACACGACAATCAATGAACAAGAAGCACCTTCTGTTGCAGGAAGAATCATGCTCGTTCAGAAAGAGCACATGAGCATGAATGGACAGGACTCACCTCCTGTTGCAGGAAAAATCGAGCTCGTTCAGAGAGAGCACATGAGCATGAATGGACAAGACTCACCTCCTGTTGCAGGAAAAATCATGCTCGATGAGAGAGAGCGCATGAGCATTGATGGACAAAAAGACTCACCTCCTGTTGCGGAAAATCGTGCTCGGTTAGAGAGTCCATAAAAGCATAAATGGATAAGAAAGCTCACAGGCTGTTGCAGTGAGAATCATGACTGGTCAGTGAGATCACACAGGCATTGGCAGAAAAGAAAACTCACCTCCCGGATCTGTTGCAGGAAAAATCATGCTCAGTGAGAGAGAGCACGCAAGCATCAACAGATAAAAAGACTCACGATCTGCTGCAGGAAGAATCATGCTCGGTAAGAGACAGCACGTGAGGATGAATGGACAAGGCTCACCTCCTGTTGTAGAGAGAAACGCGCTTAGTTAGAGAGAGCACACCAGCATGACCCACCAAGAAGACTCACAAGGTGTTGCAGGGAAAATCGCACTCAGTGAGAGAGTCCACACAAGCATCAATGGAAAAGAAGACTCACAGGCTGTGGAAGAGAAATTTGCGCTCCGTGAGAGTCCACAAAAGTATCAATGGATGGGAAGGCTCACGCGCTGTTGCAGGGACAATCATGATTGGTCAGAGATAGCACGCATCTGTAGATAACAAGACTCACGATCTGTTTCAGGAAAAATCATGCTCAGGAGAGAGAGCACACGAGCATGAATGGGTAGCAAGGCTCACAAGCTGTTGCAGGGAGAGTCGCACTCAGTGGAGAGTCCACACAAGCATCAATGGACGAGAAAACTCACGTGCTATGTCAGGGAGAATCATGACTGGTCAGAGAGCACGCAAGAATCAGTGGACAAACAAGACTCGCCATCTGTTAGAGGGAGAATCATGACTGGTCAGAGAGAGCACGCAAGCATCAACAGATAAAAAGACTCACGACCTGCTGCAAGAAGAATCATGCTCGGTAAGAGACAGCACATGAGGATGAATGGACAAGACTCACCTCCTGTTGCAGGGAGAATCGCGCTCAGTTAGAGAGAGCACACAAGCATGACCCATCAAGAAGATTCACAAACTGTTTCAAGGAAAATTGTGCTCGGTGAGAGAGTCCACAGGCATCAACAGAGAAGAAGACTCACAGGCTGTTGCAGAGAAATTGCACTCGGTGAGAGAGTCCCCCAAGTATCAGTGGACAACAAGACTCACAAGCTGTTACAAGGAGAATCATGACTGGTCAGAGATAGCACGCAAGCAGATAACGAGACTCACCTTCTGTTGCAGGAAGAATCATGGTCGTTCAGAGAGAGCACATGAGCATGAATGGACAAGACTCACCTCCTGTTGCAGGAAAAATCGTGCTCGATGAGAGAGAGCGCACGAGCATTGATGGACAAAAAGCCTCACCTCCTGTTGCGGAAAATCGTGCTCGGTGAGAGAGTCCATAAAGCATAAATGGATAAGAAAACTCACAGGCTGTTGTAGTGAGAATCATGACTGGTCAGTGAGATCACACAGGCGTTGGCAGAAAGAAGACTCGCCTTCTGTTGAAGGGAAATGTGCACTCGGTGAGAGAGTCTACACAAGCATCAATGGATAGGAAGACTCACGTCCTGTTGCAGGGAAAATCGCGCTCGATGAGAAAGTGCACACGGGCATCAATGAACAAGAAGAGTCACCTTCTGTTGCAGGGAAATTTGCGCTCGATGAGAGGGAGCACGCGAATATGAATAGACAGAAGACTCACCGCCTGTTGCAGGAAAGTTTGTGCTCGGTGAGAGAGTCCACACAAGCATCAATGGATGAGAAGGCTTACACGCTGTTTCAGGGAGAATCATGCCTCGTCAGAGATAGCACGTAAGCATCAGTAGATAACAAGACTCACAGTCTGTTGCAGGAAGAATCATGCTCAGTGAGAGAAAGCACATCAGCATGAATGGACGAGACTCACGTTCTGTTGTAGGGAAAATCATGCTCGGTGAGAGAGAGCACACGAGCAGGGATGACAAGACTCACCACCTGTTGCAGGTAAAATTGCGCTCGATGAGAGAAAGCACATGAGCATGAATGGACAAGACTCACGATCTGTTGCAGGAAGAGTCATGCTCAGCGAGAGAGAGCATACGAGCATGAATGGACGAGACTCACGTTCTGTTGCAGGGGAAATCGTGCTTGGTGAGCGACTCCCCACAAGCATCAATGGACAAGAAGACTCACGGGCTGTTGCAGTGAGAGTCATAACTGGTCAGAGAGATCACACAGGCATCAACAGAGACGAAGACTTGCCCACTGTTGCTGGGGAATTTGCGCTCCGTGAGTCCACACAAGCATCAATGGGCAAGAGAACTCACCTCCGGCTGCAGGAAAAATTGCGCTCGATGGGAGAGAGTACACGAGCATAAACGGACAAGAAGACTCACCTCCTGCTGCAGGAAAAATCGCGCTCGATGAGAGGGAGCACACGAGCATGAATAGACAAGAAGACTCACCTTCTGTTGCAGGAAAAATCGCGCTCGATGAGAGAGTCCACACAGGTATCAACAGAGAAGAACCCTCACCTGTTGCAAGGAAATTTGCGCTTCGTGAGAGAGCCCACACAAGCATCAATGGACGAGAAGGCTCACGCGCTGTTGCAGGGAGAATCATGACTCGTCAAAGAGAGCACGCAAGAACCAGTGGACAACAAGACTCACAAGCTGTTACAAGGAGAATCATGACTGGTCAGAGATAGCACGCAAGCAGATAACGAGACTCACGATCTGTGGCAGGAAGAATCATGCTCGGTGAGAGAGAGCACACGAGCATGGATGACAAGACTCACCTCCTGTTGCAGGGAAAATCGCGCTCGATGAGAGAGAGTACATGAGCACGGATGGACGAGAAGACTCGCCCACTGATTCAGGGAAAATCGCGCTCGGTGAGAGAGTTCACACAAGCTTCAATGGACAAGAAGACTCACAGGCTGTTTCATAGGAATTTGTGCTCGGACTCCATACATGCATCAATGGACGAGAAGGCTCACGTTCTGTTGCAGGAAGAATCATGACTGGTCAGAGATAGCACAGCACGCAAGCATCAGTAGATAACAAGACTCACGATCTGCTGCAGCAAAAATGATGCTCAGTGAGAGAGAGCACACGAGCATGAATGGGTGGCAAGGCTCACAAGCTGTTGCAAGGAGAATCGCGCTCAGTTCGAGAGAGCACCCAACCTTTGATGGTTGAAAATACTCACGGTCTGTTGTGGAGAAAATCGCGATCGATAAGAGAGATCACGCAAGCCACAACAGACGAGAAGACTCACGCGCTGTTGCGGGAGCAATTGGGCCCGGTCAGAGACAGACCGCAAGCTTATCTCCTATTTCAGGAAGAATCGCGACGGATCAGAAAGCGACCACATGCAGTAGCAGACAAGAACACTCACTTCTTGTTGCCAGTAGATGCATATATGGACACGGCGAAATAACTTTTCTTCAGCGTCTTCATCCGGTTGCCTGGGCAGATCCACCATCGGCCACACATCATATCATCCCACGAAGGCCACATACGCTATTTGTGGGCCCAAAATCTCCTCCGAGTCGTGGTCTTGCCGATCCATCCGATAGTTTCTCTCACAGGTGGTACTTAAATCAAATCACCATGTCAACCCTGATAACAAAGGAATAGACGAGTGACGCACCACTTGAACCACCCGTTGTCTGTGCTAGTTACTCGTGAGCTACTACAACTCGGGCACGTAGTATTCTGGATGGTGTCGCTCCGATTTCGAATCTGCCGTTTGAGTATACTTATCTCAAGGAGCATCCCGGCCTTCACTGTCTGAGCGAACTTCCCAGGCACGATGAAGTTGCCATCTTTAGATACTACGCGGTATTCCCCGCGCTCCACATAAGAACCCCCGGCTCTCTGGGAGCAACGCAGAGATGTCCTGATATGCTTGTCGAGTCCCTATGACACTTCAACTTCCTTTCCAAAGTTACAGCCAACGCGTGCTTACCGCATAATCGTGACAATACCACAACGACACCGGGATATACCCTCCTGCAGGATCCATTACCCAGAACAGATCGTCGGAGAACCCGTGCGGGACATCACTGGCGACGCCCAGGAGCCGCAGGATGTCGTCAAGTTTTTGGATGATTTGGCGGTTGGCCTTGGAGGAATCAAGGATAATTTGGATTCCGGAAAAAGTATCGATCAGAATACGAGGACCTTCGCCTATCCCGCCGTTCCCGCCAATGCCGAAGTTAACACCATTCCCTCCGTCTCCGCCATAACCTCCGTACATTTTGATCTTCTGAGCTCGATCTCCAACCACATAAGTAGCTAGAATAGAATCTAGGATCTGGCGGATGTCCTCGTCGCGGTGCGAGACAGTGGTGACGTCTTCGGAGATGTTTCGGTTTCGGACAATCCCCAGGGTGTTGTGATTAGGGCGCTTGGATTGGGTGCTAGCTTTGTCGACTCGTAGCCCAGTGGACTTGGATCCAGTACCCGCTCGCTCTGACATGAGGGAAAGAAGTGACAAGTGCAAAGTTGGGGGCTCGTGTAGCCGAGCGTAAACCACGCACCCCGGTCGGAAGGTCCCGCTATCCATTATGTAAATCATTGTGGGATCCAATCTCACAGATAAGAAGAGACGAAAGCTTGGGCCGGTGGACGGCCACGTCCCAACGAATCGTCCCAGCTTTTCCGATCGTCGATGTGGTTCATTTGGCGGAAAATGGCTCATTACACCAGGATGACGTATCCCCCGATTGGAGGATTAGGCCGACGTGGTATCAGCGCGCCAGCATTAATTACTGCCGTGCCTCTTCCTGCTTCCTGTCAATCCATACTCCTGCCTACCTCCTGTCAATCCTTCCTGGACCCTCATCGTCTCTGCTCCCCGCTCTTTACATCTTCCTCGCTGCCTTATTTCTCGTTATCACTAGTCTTTCCCACCCACCGTCGCATATCTGTCTCTGCATAGAAAAATTTAAACGGACATTTACTTATCTCCTAATTTATGTTGTTTAGGTGTAGCTTCGCGCCAACTTGGGTTTCGGCCCGAGAGCGCTCGCTGCGAGGTAGCCTCCCGCAGGCCACGAGGCACAAACGAATTGTGGAGGAAGTCGGCGATCGGTCCGATCACACGCCAGCCGAACACGGGCACACCTCAGCTCGTCCCATGCAACCTAACAAGATCTTAGCGGCTTCGCTCCGGTATCCAAGAATCGAAGACAAATGAAGCCATGGGCCATGAATGTCATGGCAGGTGAACAATATCAATCACTCTACTTATCTCTCTCTTTTCTCTCACTTTCATAAACATGAGCCAAATTTATAAAATTACCGATGTCTGAAGCTTTTTAAACTCCGCTTCAGGACTGGCGGACCCAAAACTTCGGAAGCATCTGTCATCTGATAACAAATCCATGCTGATGGCCTACTACACTCCTGCGAACTACTTCTTTCCCTTTTCATGCTCGGCCATCCCCATCCTTCCGGCATTTCATTGATGAACAGGTCCACGGTGCTGGTCAAGGCGCCCAGCAGTTCATTCTATGTTTTGTCCGGTGACACCCACACTTCTGGCGTTCAGGTATTCCAATTCCAAACACAGCTTCGGGCTGCTCCTTTTCCTTTTTCATGCTCCATCCTTCCAGCATTTCAATGATGAATAAGTCCTGGCCCACAGTGATGGCTAAGTAGCGGTGCCACTCACTATTCTCAACAGGAATGGCATGGTCTCACCTTACAGCTAATGTCGGAACCGAAGGCACGACAGAAATTTCCCAATTTGGAAACATTTTGGAATCCGCGACCAATTCCCTCATATCTCCTTCATTTCGGGTTGGATTACCTTAGTTTACGGCGCATTCTTTCAGGATAATTACAGCGCAATTAGTGATAGAGCCAGATTTTCTATATAATAATTTGTTTCTACTAGCTGACATGGGGTCCTGATTTGAGCTCAACATGTTCTAGCATGGCAAGTTCTTTCCCAATTTGGCTGGATTTCTGGGAGGGCACACTGTCATGCATCCTGGAGGGGGTGATAGAGTCGGATTCCTAAAATTTATCCTCAGAAACTTGCTATGGTATTGAGAGTGATCTTCCAGTCAACATTATAGCTCAAATCAACATTTTTCAGCAAAATTATAATATTCAAAAAGGCCCCTGGAACCCAAACCAGTGCGAAAAATAGCGAGACAAAAAAGGACAGCGATGCCGTGAGGGCTCAATCCGAAATGATGGAGGAAGCGCCCAAGAGGACGAAAACCCCCAATGCTGTTTGCATGAGGGAAGCAGCTGTTCGGCAGAAAGGACCAAAGCCAGATCAGTTGTCACAAGAATTAGAAGGAATTCCAGAAACAAAGGAAGCATCGTGAAATGCTTGTTCCCGCTATGTTAGAGGTGTTGGGCACTGGGAAGATACGTGCAGTCAAGGCCCTCCTTGATAACAGATGTACTACCACATGCATTGATTGAGATTATGCCAAGGCTGAAGGTTTCGAGCAACACAAGCTCAACATGCACATCATCACCTGCAACGCTGATGGAACAGAGAACACTCGGGGCAAGACCACTCATTATGTAGAGTTGATCATGACTGTCGGACCACATAAGGAGTGGCAGCACTTCTTGGTTTCAGGGCTCGGGAAAGCTCACATATTTATCGATTATGACTGGTTATTCAAACATAACCCTGAGATTGATTGGAGATCACAAAGGAGCACTTTCAATCGTTGTCCACCTGAATGCAATATGAAGGGCAAGGAGTTTCGTGCTGGAATGTAGGAGGAATTCTTAGAGGAGGGCAAATTGATTTTGCAGAGAAAAACGATCTACACCTAAAAGAGACTCAGGCACAGAAGATGGCAGAAGAAGCCAATCAGGGTAAAGAGAGGATGACATAGGAGAAGATTCCGCCGCAGTACCACAACTACGTTAAAGTCTTCGCAGATCTTAGTCAGTGGAATGACCATCACAGTATATCTTGGCCAACAGTTCTTCTTGCACATTCCCTGAAGTCAAAAGGGAAGCTTGGAATTCACAAAGCTCTCCAATTCCTAGGAAGTGTGTTGTTCCACACCCAAGATGATGATGATACAGCTGTCAAATTGTACACAGTTGCTCTGGAGGGATTCACATATATGGATGTCCATCAGGATAGAGCAGAATGCATGCTCTGGCTTGGAGATATCTCCCATGGCCATGGTAATCTGATCACAGCAGTGGAGCTTTGAGAAACAGCAAGAGCACTATGGTAATGATCCCCAACATTGAAGAGAACATCAAAGTCTTGAAATTGGATGGCGCAAATCTTCATCTGCTTGCCACCTGACTTCCCCGGAATTCTAGTATTCATGTTTGTGTTCCTACGGGGATTGTCTGTGTGTAGTGCATTGTTGTGAGCTTTGGAATACTTCAGTTTATTTGTTTCATAATGTGGGGGGAGTAAGAAAGAAAATTGAGAATAGAGGCACTTGAACCATTTTGATTGGGATCCTGGCGCCGCGGCCATTGACTTCACTCACACACAAGATGGGTTCGGATCATGTCCAATGTGTGCAATCTCTGCAATAAAAATAAAGAAGGGGGGAAAAAATGGAACAGGTCCGACTCATGCGGGTGCCGGGAGTCGAACCTGGATCTGCTGTTTTACTCCTTTGTTGCATGAACAACAACCCACTTCAAACCGCTGTGTACCCTACACCACACCCACTTCAGATTTCCCTGCACCACAAATTGTCCGAAAATAAAAATAGCCTTATCGGAATCTTTCGCGTAATAATGGGATTATCGGGGAAAATAGCCTAATAAGGCATTATATGGCAGTTATAACAACAGAGCTAGTGGGGCTTATCAGGGCCTTATAATGCCTTATTAGGCTATTTTTCCTGATAATCCCATTCACATGGGCGATTGCCAAATTTCGGCATGCCGGACATTGTATTCTGAACTCCGGATATCAGAACAAAATTCAGCTCACCTAATACAAAATCTTTTTCCTTGATTTTCAGTTCCAGCATCAGCGTATCCCTGAAATCTGTTCTGATATTACAAGTTTCAGATAGAACGTCCAACATTCCAAAATTTGGGAAACTTATTGATGGGCACTTGGTCTTTGTTCCCACTTTGTCATTGCTTTGTTTTAGCACACATGGAGATGTTTGCCAAGTTTTGGGACACCGGATGTTCTATCTGAAAGTTGCAATATCAGAATAGCATTCGGCTTCAGCTGATTTGTGTAACTGAAACTCACGGAATCAGAACCGGCTTCTGTCCGGCTGAAATACCTCAGCTTTCAAACAGAACGTCCGGTGTGCCGAAAATTGGCAATCACCGGTGTAATTATTACGTAAAAGAATCTGATAGGGCTATTTTTATTCTTTCGACTCACCCACCGTCCTATCTACACATCCACCTTCAATTTCTAGACAAGTGGGGCATCACTGAGAAACTGGGGACCATTCACTTCCCTTGGAACACGGATCCGCTTGGCGTTTGGCTAACATACGGCGTGTTCAAATCGCCTGGACTGATGCTGGCGCCGTTCCTTGAACCTTCTGTCTGTGTATCACTATATTGATGCATGCCCGAGTCGGTTCATTCTTCGTTGGGTGTGGAAGGCTCTCAGAGGGTCCTTGCGACCCCTCCTGATTTTATTAAACTGAATAAACGGTTTTGGGTGACGAGGATGTGATGCTCGCCTCAAACCTGTAATTCGAGCTCTCCACTTGGGCCAAAAAAAATGCAGACTCATCCCTACAGATGGCCTCGCGACCTTGATTTGCGCAGCAGCGTGAGGTCGATTTTTTTTTGTTTGCGTATGGGAGCTCAAGCACGAAATGTCCGACTTTCTAGCCCCAGTTAGGTCTGAGTTTAATTTGTGTTCATGCTCGTGTCCAATGCACTTGAAACCCGATGGCCCCATGACCGTCGCGGATACTTGAGGTGATCTTGGGAACTTTCCGGACTGTCACTGACTGAAGAGACATTTTAAAAAAATGGATCCAAGAGGCGCAGCGGAAGCACCGCGAGTTGGTGAGAATCCCAGTTGATTATTGCTGATCTTGGTCCAAGTCGGATACGCGAAGCTCAAGCATGGAGAAAAAAAATTCTCGAGCGGCGCTGCAAGAGAAGTTTGCTATCTTTCTCTGCCCGGCCGGAGGGAGAAATAAATTGGACTAAAGTGACGACAAGCGGGAAAAAAAAGTTAGCACCACCAAGCTCGACGAGAACTTGAGCGTCGCCTTCTGTATCCAAGGTTTTAACCTCTCCCGACGTTGATTCACGAGATCACAGGCGAACTCGTATATGATCATCGCCGATTGAAATTCATCGGAGTGGAACAAACGAGGGAGGGTCGAAAAAAACATAATCAGTTTCGATGTCAAATGACTGCCACAAGAACAAACCGGTATCTACGTACGCGAAACACGAAAGAAAATATACGGGCCTTGCCCCTAAGAAAGCGGACGGACATTCACCTCCTCCAATGAGCCATCGTGCATCCCCCGCGCGGACACGGTGGATGCACAGATAAGTAACGAGCGCTGCGCGCATGCTATTGCCTGAGTGGTCTACAAGAGGGCTGCAATGACCACCACCCCCCGCCCTCAGGAAAGAACGGGCAGCAGGCACCACACATAGCGCGATGGAAGTGCATCCCCGGCACGGCGCCGCACCGAATGCGCTCTCGCACAAGGACGAGAAAGCAAAACAGACGGGGCGAAACGGCAGATGCCCGTCCAAAGAACGAAATGTAAAAGGGACAGGACGCACCGCGCCAGTCAATCCACACGTCGCACGCAGCACACGTGCCAGGGCCACCGCCTTCTCGATCTGCACCCAGAGGACGTCAAATGGACGGGGACTTCACGCATACAAGCTATGAGGAGGGCGTCAGCCTCTGGACAGAAAAAAAAATAAGGACGGAGGGAAAGGATGGGATAAGAATCGTGGAATAGACCGGACGAAGCTGGAGTGCGAGGGACGGGAAGACAATACTGTGGATGGAACACGAGGATCGGAAGGGGAAGACGTGCAGCGCGAGGAGCGGGGACAGCAGAGGGAAGGATGGGAAGGACAAACTGGGTAGACGACGAAAAAAGCAAGTCGACCAAATCGAAGGTGGCGACGCGCAGATGGAAGCGGGTGCGGGATGCGTGGTCAAGAGAGAGTTGGGACAAATAAAGGAGGCAAAAAATGGAGGAGGGACGGGGTAAAAGAAAGAGGGCAAGTGTGGCCACTCTTCCCAAAAAGGAAATCGCGCACTTGGCGCTCGCGCCCGTGCGCGCATCTTCGCGGGCGCATGGAGCGGGGTCGGAGAACCTGGCCTGCGGAGAATGGAATCAGCACCGCTCGCTGGCCGCTTGCTCACGACTCGGACGAGGAGAAGGAAGAGAAAGATCAGGAGTGAGTGAGTGAGATTGGGGGAGGGAGGAGTGCGGAAGTGAAGGAGGAAGTGAAGAATACAAATGGAGTGTCGAGGGAGGACGCGAGGGAGGGAAGGGAGGAGAAGGGGAAAAACAAAATATGACATGACTCACCAACGCTGTGACGCAATTCTTCCTTCTTTCGTTCACCTTTCACCTCCTCCACGACGACGACGCAGGTCCACGCGCCGCACTGCTCAGAGATCTATGGCGCCTCGGGAGTCGGTATCGTGGGATCTGGAAAGATAACGACTGAGGTCAGCTTTGGCGGAACGAAACGGAGAGATGGGAAGAAGCGGAAGAGTGCGAGCGCAAGTGCGAGGAAGAGGGATACGGGGCGGAGAGAGGATGGGCTGGAGGGGAGGGGAGGAGCGCCAGAGGCCGAACGAGCGGGAGGCGAGGTGGAACGAGCGGGAGGCGGAGCGGGATGCGAAGAAACACTCACCCATTCGGTCGACGTCCATGCACGTCAGGAACCCGGAACCCGTGTCAATAGGCGCGAGTCAAGGAAATCGTGCCCGTGGCCGTGCCGTGGATGCCATAAGGCAGAGTAGTGGTATCGGAGAAAGTCGAAGAGGGGAGCGCGCCACGCATGAGCTGGTGGAGGGACAACACCGCGCGCGGCGCCCAAGTGCAGCGGCGGTGATGATCTGCTCGAGACGACACCCGCGAAACACGGCCCCGGCATCGAGGTGGGGGAAGAGGCGAGTCGGGAGAGGACTCGAGGTGCGTCCCTGGGAAAAACGTCCACACCAGACAGAACGAGAACTGTCCGCGCCACAGCGATCGCGACGCGCAAGACGCGTGGATCGAAGGGGAGGAAGGAAGCGGAGGCCTGAAGGAGTCACGAAAAGAAGAGAGATGCTTGGTTGGCTAAGCGCCGAGTGTAGGGCATGGCGAGGGGAAGTGGACGGAAGCGGAACATAACGCTACCCCAGTGATCCACAGGCTGGGAACGCGAGAACCGGATAAGAGGATGGCAGAGGGTAGGGAGCGCGAGATCAAGGTGAAATGGGTGGCAGACACGAGAATAGACGAGGTGGAGCGTAGGTTGGGGCGAATGCGCCCTAGGAAGGTAGAGAAGTCGTCAGGATCATCAATGGAAAGATTCAAGGACGGCGCACACACCGTACAGAGCGAGAGCATTGCTGCCCGCCCACGAATGCCTTGCGTGTTCCTCGTCCCGTAGCACATCTGCTTTCTCCCACTGGCACGGTGGCACCTCGACCGCACAAGAATCCAAATTAATTTTCATTTGCGGCCAGCGGCCATTTGGCCAACTACGAACGCCAGAGAGATCGGCTAGTTGGAATGCCCGCGCGCAAGCCACAGCCATCGATTACAGAAGGTATGTCATGGCAAGAAACAAGGCGGGTGTTTGGCTGCGGCATCCAAATCCAATATTATTTCTGTCTTCTTCCGAACTGTCACGTCCTCGTCACTGAACTCTGAAGTTCGCATGCATGTCTCTACGGTCTAGCGCCTGGCACATCTGAACTTTCAACTCCCTTACTATTTATCTTGCTGGTTTCTTCGTACTTCGCTGGCTGGTAATGTCTGGATGCAAGACTCGGAATGGTGCCCAGCTCAAATCCTCTCGGCATTTGCGCAACGATCTTTGCACTGCCAGTGCAGACTAAGCTCCTCGATTCCGCGCCTTGGGGATATTACACTGGAAATTTCCTGACCGGCAGTAACCTTACCAATTTACATGCAATCCTCTGTTTCTCTGTGCATCCGTGTCTCCGCGCCTCCTCGCCCATCGCCTCTTCGCAATGACAAAGTCGAACAGGACATTTCCTTAACACTGCCCAAACACATCCCCTTCCGCCTGTCGTGGAAGTAAACCATTAGTGCTGACGTTAATTCAGTTCGCACACACCCTTTTTCTTGTTTACATACGCCTTGCTGATCGCGTATATTTCCGGTTCGGGGATCGACTGACAGCTCGTTCATCATTGCCGCACCGGTTCCACTTGGAGTTCCCAGCCCACTCTCCTCCTTTTTTACGCAACGCGTCTCCATCTCACATGAATACTCCTATCGGGCTTGTTGTCAAATTGTGTTCGAGTTCTGAGATCCGAGTGGCAGATAAATACCACCAATTCTTGGATGTTCTTCCCGCAAATCTAAAATCGGTTCAATGATGTAACCCCTTAGACATGTGTTCCTGGATGCACGAGGCCTCGTCCGCCCAAATACCCACCCTGCGGGGGGCTTCAAGTACGTAACGGTGGACCTTTACCCTTCTTGGCTTTAGGGCCGTTGGCTCAGCAATTTTATGCCTTGCGGGGAGGTTCCGGAACCAAAACGAGGCACCCCAGTTTAGGTTGACGCCGTACCCTAAGGGTAGGATGAAAAATTGCCGCCTTTCGGGCCCCGTATTTTCTTCGACTTGCAGTGTCGCCTGGGTGCAATCAAGGCGTAGTTGTTATGAATGTGGGCAGTTGCTTTATTTTTTGTTGGACCATCATCGGTCTCCGTGACCTCTATGCTACGTCGTCTACCATAATCCGCCAAACACAGCCTCCTTCACAGCGAACTCGAGGATGCTTTCAGGCTTCCCCTCGCGGCACGTCTGCAAACAACAGCTTAAGCTTAATTGACCCAAACACCGAATAGTGCACTCACCCCTGCAAGGTCCTCGTCCGATTCGAAATGGCAGTATCCGTCGCAGCAGACGTCACCAAACGTCGGGTTGCATATCTCGCCCGTTCCATAACACTGGGCGCAGACCTGGAAGGAGACAAATTATTTCTATCTGAATGATCACCTGAAGCCGCACTCACCCCAGCGAGGTCACTGTCCTCTTCGAAAGAGCAGTAGTTGCCTTTGCAGCAGACTTCACCGAGCTCGGGTGTGCCGCACATCGCGTCTCTCTTTACGCAGGTCTCTTGAACTGAAGCACCGACGGCGGTAAGAACGAAGGCGAACAGCACAACTGGGAAGCGGAAGTGCATTTTTGAGTTGGTCTTTGCTGATACAAATGGAAGGGTGCTTGGAATGCGGGAGACGAGGAAAAGAGGCGGATTTATATGTCAGAAGGACCGTCCGATTACCAAGGACTTGGGACTCGCCTCAAGCTCGCTTTAAGAGTCTAGGAAGCGAGCGGGCAGGAAATAGCGTTATTCAGAAGCACAACCAATAGACTGATAGATGCCTTGAACGCACCGCTTAAGAATGTCAGCACAAAGGCGTTAATTTGGCCCAAGTGGAGTACACAGACTTTGTTATTCGGCTCTGCATCCAAAAATGTGCCAAGCTTTGATTCCCGCATTAAGTTCATTTAATGGCACACGCCTACTCCAGCAATGGTGTATACAGGTGCAATCGTCCTAAATATAATCCTTTTGCGCATAGGGCATCTCACACATTTCGTGCACCTCCTTCGCAACATCAAGAAACATGTACACCGCACAGGAGGATCTGAAATTACCGTCAGCATCTGGACGTAATAAAGAATTCTGCGGCATACCCCATCGATACAATGAAACCTCTTCGGATCCCTCGCAAGCTCGTCCAGAAACGCGGTCATCTCCGGCGTACGGAACCTTGTCACCTTGACGAGGTCAAAGTTCGTCTCGTAAGACCAGAAATTCTCCGCCTGGCCAAAATCGACCCAGCCCATGCCGGGATCTTGACGCCGGAAGGCATAGGTTTTGTTGTCAACACGCATGTATTCGAATGGATCGGAGCATGCGGGTCGGATGGCTGAAGATTTTGTAGGAGAAGAAGGCACATACGTGGCGGTACGCTGGGCATTCGTCGTAGTGTGAATATATGAAATGACTTCCACAGATCAATCAACGCGTTCAGAGGCTCCGTCGGCCCACGGGCGGCACACTTTGCCGACATTCGTGGATACGTGGCTCCCACGGCTGGCACAGCCAAATTGTGCCAAACGTGTGCTGACAGGGCTGTGCCGACCCTCGCCGCTAAGGGAGGCCGCATGTCCGCCCGTGTCGGCAAGGTGTGCCGCCGGGGCCTTTTATCGCAGTGAACAGGCCATTCCCTATCCCAAATTGGCCCATACGAACAACCGCCTTCTGGAATGCCTGTGGACAGCTCATGCTAAGTGGGAATGAACTCGATGCGCTGGATCAGCGTTTCTGTAGCATGCGGCATCTGGAATTAAATCCTGCTGCTGGGCGGATTCTCTCAGCCGATCCAAAAAATCCATTGACACTCCACTTCTTGCGCGTCGTAAGCGACTGTATACAGAAGGAGGACGGGCCATTGATATCGCCAGGGCATATTTTTCTGGATCAGAGGCAGCGACGCAAGTAGTTGGTCGGAATTTCGGCGACCAAGCAGGACAGAGACAAGGTACTGTATTTTTACGTTCAAATCGACAGTCACGCGTCGAGCACCCCCCTGTCGGTATCGAAATTCGGTAGGGGTCGCGCGTCACGCAGCCCTTTGTCGAACCTCCCAAGCGTGACATGAGGTCCGAGTTTGCCTGGAAAACACAAAAAGGTAAATTTTTGTCTCGAAAATCGAAATTTTTTGTTGGTGTCACGCAAATTTTTCGCCGGTGTCGAAATGTCGAATCGGTTGAACGGGTCACGCGTCACACCCCGTCTCGATTTGAACGTAAAAATACAGTACTACTACTCCGTCTTGAAGGTACACTATACGGCCGGATACAGTAGTTCCCGAAGCGGCTTTTTCGAGCTGGCGAGCTGTGGTCTATCGAGCATGCCAGGTAGAGAATGAGAGCGGCCGCTGCCAGAATCGCGATGTGTCTCTCTGACTCAAGATCCAGAGGCGTCGGCTGGGGGCGGCATGGATGGCCAATCTCGAGGTCAGCGAATATCAGAGCCGCACTGATTGTTCCGCGTCATCTATTGATTTTTTTCTTTGCATGCACAGTTGAGATTTGCATAAATCCAACCACCTTGTTCCCGCTCAGTAATAAAAAGTAAGCCTCTTGGCCAATGATCAAAAACAATGTTACTGCACCTAGATGCTGGTGCGAGAAATTGAGCCCGGTTCTACTGCTAACCGAGGTGAATGGTGTAGAGCTCATTGGCTGCGCAGCTGCGTGCCGTAAACCAGACCGCTTCCCTCCATCCATTCTTTCTACGCTTCAATGTCTCAATATTTTTCCAGCCGCCAGACCTACTAATGATTCAGGGCAGCAGAAATAAAAATAAAAAAAGGGATGGAGGGGACCAAATGAGTAAAAAGAATGAAGGTGGTACCGGAAATTGAACCCGGTTCTGCTGGGGACATTTCAATCCTGGGCTCGAATACCTCACTGCCGTTTCCGACTTACTGAGTAGCCACTGTCATTCATCGGCCTCCACTCAACGACAAGGACCGGTATAATTTTGCTGGCCGTTGTTGGTTTTAGTACTGCATAGCCCATAGCTTTCCGGTTTTCCTGATGTTGAAAGTACCAATTCACAAATTAATTCCCCACTTTTCATGAATTTGGCCCATTCCAGCTCAGTCAGAAGCGATAGACACCCTCCGATCTCCAGCAAAACTTCGCCTAAGTTCGCCTAAGTTCGGAGCAATCTAAATTTATTCACTTATTTCCAATGTCACCGAGAGTCTTTATGACGAACTCTCTGTACTGCTGACGCAGTCACTGTATCATGGTTATGCACGGAAACATTGAGAGAGGTGAGGATACAAGGCCTCCCCAGCTCAAGAGGGATGCCTACCACATTTCCTGTACTGCACCACTTTGCCAAAATACGTCGAACCGTTCAAATGTGGAAGCCAGTTGCTTGTATAATCTGTTGGCCACTCCACCCCTCGCACTCGTGAGGACAACCAGTTGCTTCTGGTCGGGAGGTATGTGGCGTCTATTGCCGGGCATGGTGGTGGTTGTAAGTAGAGAGATAGTATTGGAGCAGTGCGACGACGAAGAGACAACATGAGCGATCGAGAGCTCCAAAGTTAGCAAATTTAGATTGCTCCGAACTTAGCCGAAATGTTGCTGGAAATCAGAGGGTGTGTATCATTTTTGACTTAGCTGGAAGAGGCTCCTCCCACCGATTCTGCCACACTAGAGAAGGAACTAATAGAGCTTTACGAAGAAGAACGGCACAATACCTCAACATTGTCGCAGGCTTTCAACCGCTCGTCCTTTAACCTGCAAATTTCGATTCTTTCTTTCGCCAGAGCTGAAAATCGCTGCCAAGCATCAAAGAATTTATCCGGCTACCGATAAAATCTTGCACGGTAAGAAATTCGTCGTCCAGTTTCAGTGCGGACACAATGCCGTACGAAACGAGAGACCGGGACAGGACGCCGTCGAGAAGAAATGCCAACTCCGCATCAAACTTTGCTAACGCTGCGCAGAAAGCGATGACCCGGAGGAGACCTGCCTGGATTGCGTCGGTGAGCAGCGGACTCCCTTGCGTGACTCCAGCGGAAGAATCTGGAAAGAGCAAGGCAGAACCCAGGCTCGAATCCAGCCTGTCTATGAAAGCAAGCTTGTCGATAGACAGGCTGGTCGATCTGAGTTTACAGCCAATGGCAGTACCGAAGGCGCGAACGAAAAATTACTGTTTTGGGATCCCCGCGACCGATTTGCCCATATCTCGGTGAGTTTTGCAGGGATTGGCATGAAACATAGCCAGATAATTCGGGTGAATTCGTGCACAATTAGTGATCGGAAAATAAAGTTGCGAAATTATTCTATAGTGGGTGAGATGGGTTTTGGGGCATTTTGAGGGTCAATTCAGTCTACCAGCATCTAGGCATGTTCAAATGACCTATATTTTTGTGAGGGAAGACTTTCATATAATATGAAAGTCGTGATAGAGTTGGAATCCTCAATATCTTAGTCTATCGTGCTTGTGATGACATCAGGTCAATGGCAATACACTGCGATAAGGAAGTATTGTGATATTTGAATCCATTCCTGAACTCTCGGCAAATCTGACTCTATGACAACTTTCGAAATGCATAAAAGTCTTCCGTAACAAAAATCTAGGACATTTGAACATGCCTAGATGCCGGTAGACTGAATTGACTCCCAAAATGACTCCCGAACCCATCTCACCCACTATAGAATAATTTTGCAACTTTATTTTCCAATCACTAATTGCGCACGAATTCACCCGAATTATCTCGCTATGGTTCATGCCAATCCCTGCAAAACTCACCGAGATATGGGCAAATTGGTCGCAGGGATCCCAAAAACGGTACATTTTCGTTCGCGCCTTCGGTACTGCCATTGGCTGTAAATTAGCAGATCAAAAAAAGTTATCAAAAAAGGCTATTGGCTAACTCACTCATTTCTCCATGAAATTCCAGGATTCTTTTGCAGGCCATCATCGCCTCGTGTCTTAGAATGGTGTTAGCTTTATTTGAGGGTGAGTGGCTAAGTTTTACGTGCGCTAGATGAGAATCCGTGGCTTTTGTTGTTCTTTGTGTCTGACGTTACTCCGCTCGGAACCCGGTCCGGAATAACCTTTTTTGGTAAGATTTTTGAATTCTTGATTCAAACCAGGAAGATATTTTTTGTCGTCATGTTCCTGTAGTCGTGATAGTCAGCCAATATACATTTTTATATCCCATCTTTGCTGGCTTTGAGTGGCGGTGAAATGTCTTTAAGATAGTCTTGCCTAAGACAAATTGCGTCTTCGAGGTCTTGCCCAAGACATATGTCTTTGGCTAAGACTTTGTACCTAGCTTAGCCAAAGACTCATGTCTTTGGCGTCTTGCCCAAGACACCAAAGATGTTGGAGAAACAAGCCGACACGTATGTCCACGGGCACACTGTGCATAGAGACGCACAGCCCGTTGAGCAGTTTCAGCTGCCTGAAACTGTACTTCTTGGATACCATTGTTCTTTGTCATGTATTTGTATCTATTTAGGTACATTGTTCTCTTGGGTATATCAGGGCTCCAGAGAGTACGAATAAATTACGATCTTGTTCCCCACTTTCTCGCTTCCCCCCCACTCGTTTGGATCATATATTCTCACAAAAGACGCCAAAGCAAAAAGATGTTGTTTTACTCCAAAAAGATGTTGTTTTACTGATGTTGCTGCGAGCAGATTCTGGGGCCACCTGTTCGCTCGACAGATTTCGATAATGTACTCAAAGCTGCTTATCCAAATCAGCCCGACAAAATGCGTGTTCAGTGGGGTGATGCATGGAGGGGTCTGACTTGGCCAAAGAGAATCAATTAACTTCTCATCTTTGGGTGTTTACTTTTGTTTTGGTCGGAGGTTTGAGGGGTGCTGCTTTAATAGCACATTTCAACTCAGATAGTCATAAAATAGTTGTTCCATGTATTTGTTTTGTTTTTTTATTTTTATTTATTTATTTTAAATGTTTTCTTCTGGGACTCTGTTAGTGGGCTTTGCTGCGATGGCGCGCTACCATTGTTATATGGAAAAGATTAGCCGGCAGGTCGTTTGGAGATAAGAAATGATGTTCACATGCCGCCATCTCGACAGAAAACCTCCCACAGTTTCTGATTGTCGCATCGGTTGATCATCGAATTTGATGTCCCACATCCTTATAACTTGTAGTCCATCCCGCGGGCACCGAATCTCAGGGTCATTCGTCGCAACACCTTGACTTGTGCATGTGGCCGGCTAGCTAGTTTTTTGGCCAACTAGGCAATCGCTGATACTACAACAAGCGAGGCACGAGCTTCCCGTTGTAGCCTCTGTTTATTGCGAGCAAAGCGAGCAATTTTACCCTAAATGCACATGACGAGGCACAGAGCTGGAATATGCAGCTGGTGTAAACACAGGAATGCGTCCTGGAGGGAAAGAATGCTCTCAAAAATTTCAATTATGAATGTTTTTGGCTGAAAAGTCGTTCATTTGATGGCGCTTCCCAAGGGAGTTCGACTGATACCGAAAGCAGGCCCAGCAGACAGAAAGAATTACGCTGGAAAATAGGAGACGTGTAATCATGACATCGTAATGTGCGGGTGATGCCGCTTCGCGAGCACCCGGCACTTCCGCCGGATCCCTAGTAAGAGACTAGGCGGAGTTGTAGTAGAACCTCGGTGCTATATCAAACAATTTAACAATTCGTTATTCCGCATTTCGTTGATGCAACCTTTGATTGCGAGCGAAGCGAAGCAATCTACCCTAAACCGCACGTGACGAGGCACAGGGCTGGAATATGCAATTAACAACTGTGAACACGGAGGGGCTGCAGCTGACGGTCCTCGAGGAAAATTTGCCTTCAAAAATGTTCAATTTTGGGTCTTTTGTGAGGGGAATAGCACCAAACGATGCACCTCGATGGCGTGATTCGACTGATACAAGAATTAGGCCATAAGACGAGGGGAAAAACGGCACAGAGATAGGAGAGTGATTGCACCGCAGTGTTCTGTCTGCTTCGCGGGCATTTTGCGCTTTCGGTGGATCTCTAGTATATTTGACTTTCTCCGGAGTCCGGTGCGTGATCTTTGTCTCCACTTCTTCTGCCGCTATTGAAACCAAACACATTTAAAGGTCCCAGAATTCCAATTGATCCGTATGCCTGTCTCTGGCGCGGGATTCACGGGAACCCTTGGGACTTGTTCTCGACTTCGTTTCAAAGAGTCCGGAGATCCCAGCAGCGCTCTCTCGGTATCTCTCACCGAGTCCCAGCGCCATTCTTGGGTACGGCCAATACATCACGAAAATCACTGCAACGGCAGAAATGACTTCACGTTATCACCCACCTCCCATCTTCCGCGCCAAATGTTGAGCTTCTGACCCTTTCTCTCGACACTCCCATGAGGTTTTCGGGCTCGCACACGCACTGCTGAAGGAACCCCTCGGTTCAGTAAGCAGGGACGCCGACGATGCACTAACAAAGCTCGCTAAGCTCCACAAGATGCGCTTCTGCGTTTGTTGTAACGAAGCTACCAAATTCGAAGGGCGCCGAAGCGTTACGATGCCGCTCGTGAAGGCCGCTGGTCTTCTCTCGTTCTCGACGAAGAGCCAACCTGACAAACGATCGGCAGCAATGGCGCACTTTTCCCAGTCATGTGCAACATCTGCGCCAATGTTGCGGAAACTTTCAAGTACGGCGTCATTTATATCGTCCTGGGGATGGCTTACAGCCCACAGCTGCCCTACTACGCAATTTGAAGTGGTTTCGAGCGCGGGCCTCGATATATATGTGAGTCTATCGGATAGAGGTTTTTGCAACAAGTACGAAGTTGTTCAGGATTAAAGCGTAGTGGACTCATTGGATAATATGTAACGTGGAGAGTTTGAGTTGGCCTTTCAATTCCAACAGTGGCGAGATTATGCAGGCACCCCCGAATAATGAATGGATGTAAGAATACTTGAACTGGTGCACCAAGTAATTATGCGACAGATACATATTCCACATTCTTCATAACTCGTAGCATCCAGATCACCAAACCCTTCACCGCACTATTTATACAGAAAGTGCAACCTTATTCCCGACAGCCGCTGCTTGCTGTGCTTGATCAAGAGGCAGCCCCACCTCGTTCAAATTACCGAGATTGACGGAGCACTCAACGCTTTGGATGCCCAGGCCTGTAAGGTTGGAGAACTGGTCAAGCACGGTAATCTGGCCCACTTCGGATTCACAAGTCGAGAGGCTAATGTGTGTTAGTTAACGATAGGGTCCTGGATATGGATCTGATATAACAGGACGCACACATAGGTTATACAGTCGACGCCGGTTCCCAGGATGAGGGACCCGATCCCGGCGGTGTTTGTGCATAGCTCGCCGTCAAGTGGTGTGCAGGTGCCGGAGCCGTTGATGCCTGTGCAAAATTGGTTCACGACGTCCCGGGCGGTCTGACTTCCTCGTGAGCGGGAAGATTTGGAGGACATGCGACATGGACAACGAACCACAGGTGCGCTGTGCACGGTGAACTTGGAAAGGGCGAGGAGGGAGACTACTGTGATCAACACAGAGAGGAACATGATATTAAAAGAAAGGGGGGAAAAGAAGAGGTCAAAAGAGGTGCTGGGAGAAGAGAATGGTAAGCTAACCGATATGCAGGCCTCTTTATAGCTGTCGTAGCGGACACAGCGGGAAACGGCGAGTTTCAGACCCGGACTCTGATCACCGGGACAGGCAGCCCATCGCCGTATGTATCTAGGCGTGTCAGCAACGATGATATATTGATACTGCGCCTAGTGCTCTCATCATTGCCCGCGGAAACAACGAAGCCGAACCTTGTGGTCGTTGTCGCAACATTGAGAATAAGAACAACCTCCAACTGGAAAGTTCTAGGAACTCAACAACCGGCCACACGAGTGCTGTTCTGGCTGATTAGCCGCCCAGAAATTATTACCGCAACTTGTCACCCTGCACATTGACACTCATCACGGCGTTTACAGCAGCGGGGATGCGACTCTCGTTGATGGTTCCGACGTTTTCGGGATCGGTAGAAGTGCTCAGTCGCATTTTAAGATGTGTTGAGGAATCCCGAATGCGACAAGGGTTGTCGGAAGATTGATGCATTCTTCAGTGAGAAGCAGTAGCCTCCTCAACAACAGTACACTGTGCTTCTGTAAACTCGTCACTCGAGCCAGAATTCCAATAATTCAAATCCGTTTTGCTCCGTCCTCCGCTTTCTGATGGTTACGAAAGTTACTTAACTTAGCCTGCCACATGTAACTTAGATTAACTTCTGGCAGGCAATTAAATTAGCAGAAGTAACTTGTAAGTAACTCCAAGTAACTTCAAGCTAGATGAAGTACCAGCACTCTAGAGTAGCTTAACAACTCTAGGGGTCATAACAAGTGTTGATTCATGCCCTTACGACCAAGGGCGCGAGGTCCGCAGGGTGAGAAATTTGCCGGGAACGAGGAGCTGAAACACAGCGGTCGTCATGATGTGCGTTTGACCTTCTTCCGCCATTCTTCCGTTCGCGTGCTCGGCGTTTGACTTGAATTTGATGTGGCAGCTTAGAGTCTGGGGCACTGTACTCCGTTTGCGTCGTCGCATTGGCTGTCTCGGGCGCTGCTGTAGTCTCTCGTAGACAGACACTCTATAAGATCTTGCTCGTACCTCGCTGTATAGAGCGCTGCTGTGAGTTTCATGTTCTCGTTGTCTCGTCTTTCAATTTCTACACTTCGCGCCCACATCTTCAATAATATGTTACTAACTCTATTCCCTCACTCCAGACCATCGTCAACAACGTTCTCACCGGTGCCATGCCCCAAGTTGTCGTGAGTGAATTCAGTTCGATTCTCTACTCAAGGCTGTGTTCAATCGGCTGTTGGGCATTTGTGCAATGGACCTCCCTTCCATGGTTGGTTGTGCACACGCCACATGACAGCTTTCCTGATCGATGCTGACCCTGCCCTAGAACATCGTTCCGACCTTGATCGCCGTGCGAGTGGGTCTCAGCCGCGGGATTGATGCACGGTGGATAGATAGAACCTCTGGTTTCTGGTTTTGCGAATGTAACCCTCACGTATAAAACCTTTTTTCGTCAAAAATTATGTACAATAGTAGTTGAACAAGGAACGATGCGCATCTACAACTCCGCCAGGACATGTACAGTCTTAATGAACTGGAACCGTAATAATCTACAAGTTGCATAGTACAGCAACCATGTTATTGTACAGTATACTGTGCACTTTCAACTTGCAACATTGTCCTAAGCAACAGTCTACTCTCCATTGACCACTTGTCATTGTGTACAGAAGAGCATTGTACATCAACACATTCAAAGTACAGTACACAGTACACATTTGTACAGCCCACACCCAACACAGTACCCAAAGAGGTTTCTAACCAACCCACATATATCTTAATCAATCCCACTTGACCCTTGGGTGGGTTGGATCATCAATCCTGGCTCAACCGTGGGACCCCTCACGAAAACCACTGGTTATGACATCAACAGAGGGAAACCACCATCAATCCCACACCCAACGGTGGGTTTGCCCCACACTCAATGATGTAACCCTTGGGAAACCATCTCAAACTCCAACCTGGGGAATCATAATCCATAGAAAACCATAATCAATTCCGCAATCTCGTCTCCAACCACAACTTCCCCTCTGAATGGCCCTACCCTCATCTACCACTAGTTTGCTGGATGCCTTCCGGCTGCATTATAATCGCTTTCAAAATGGTGTTACTGCCATAGTCCAGACACCAACCGACGCTGTTGTAATTGCCAGGCTGGGTGATGATTTGGATGAATATATCCAGTTGGTAGAGCAGGTACGAGGAAATCAAGTCCTCCATGACATGTGTCTCAATGTCCAGTAGAATGCTGGAATCTTCGAGCCACTTGAGCTTCAAACAGTTCAAACAAGTCTCATTGCTATGCAAACCGATGTATGGCTGGAATACCGGGATGCAATTGACACATCATAACGGCTGCCCCACAGTGGTACAAACAGTAGCAACAGGTAGCATTGGATGGCCCAGGATTTATATTGATCCAAACTTCCTACGCTGGGCATACTCGCAACGATCAACTGCGAGCATACACAGGTTTCTTGGTGTCTCCAGAACCACGGTTCGCACTGTGCTTCTTGAGAATGGCATCTCAGACTCACAGTCTAACCCCTTCCCTGACAACACATCCTCTGACCCGCTCATTGATATGTCAGCCGGTGCCAGTAATGGGTTGAATAGCAGCAATGACAACGACCTTCTCGATCCCGCGATATCAATCCCAGCCCAGCTTCCTCCAGAAGTTCAAGATGAGGGCATTACTTCTTATACCGGACCCCTCTCAGATATCTCGGACAAGGATCTGGATTCCCTAATTCTTCGACTATGCTCTTACTTTCGACGGGCTGGGCTTAGAACCCTAGATGGAATGCTGTGCCGCCTAGGTCATCGCGTTCCACAGGAGAGAGTCACACAATCCCTCTTGCGAGTCGATCCAGTACGTCGAATATTTGAGCGGATTCGCATCCGGCACATTTATTCCGTTCCGGGTCTGAATTCCCTGTGGCACCATGATGGCCAGCATGGTGAGCTCCCTTGCATTTCTGTTTTAGTTCAATTTTGCAACTCAACCATTTCAGGGTTAATTCGCTGGGGTCTTGTCATACATGGCTTTATTGACAGGTATTCTCGACTCATCACAGCCCTTTGATGTATCCCCATGAACAGTTAAGACTCTTTACTATCAAACATAATCGTCAACCGTGCTTTTCAGTGTTCTCCAGCTACTTACCTTTTATTCTGACCTACCCGATTCACTCGTTAACCACACTTCTTTACCTATATCCCACCATTATTTGGTACCTACTATTAATGAGTATTGAAAACCTGTCTCATGCACAGAGGGATTGGTTAGATTGAGATTGCACTGTTAAATGGTCTTTCAATAAAACAATGAACCTACCCACCTTAACTCTCGAACAAGATCACATATGGTCACATGATCTGATGCTGCATCTTGCGTCGTAACTCACCAAACAAGGATGATCCTGTTACACTTGTGGTCCATCGTACAGCTTCAGAATTGGTATTTCTTTGACCCTATGGGGTCATATATGCTTAGAGCCGAATCCTTTAACATTATTTCAGCGGGTTTTAGCCGAACACATGATCTGATGCTGCATCTTGCATTGTAACTCAACAAACAAGGATGATCCTGTCACACTTGTGGTCCATCCTACAGCTTTAGAATAGGCATCTCTCTGACCCTATGGGGTCATATCTGCTTAGAACTGAATTTTTCAACATTATTTTAGTGGGTTTTAGCCGAACACATGATCTGATGTTGCTGCATCTTGCGTCGTAACTCAACAAACAAAGATGATCCCATTACACTTGTGGTCTGTCTCACAGCTTTAGAATTGGTATTTCTTTGACCTTATGGGGTCATAAAAACGGCCTCAATTGAACCACCAAGTGACTCACATGCGGTTCTAGCACCATAAATGAGATTAGGTAGTATATAAGTTGATGGAAATTGTAAATAGATCAAGAATTTAGGGTCTCTGCGCAATGCCATTGAAGGTATTTTTGGGTTCATACTGCACTCCAAAACATTCTCGGGCAAAGCTAACAACACAGATGATGTTTTGTTCATAAAACAATGTCTTTGGTATAAAAAAATTGGAAAAACTACGGTGGTCACAAATCACCGATTTGGATATCGGCGGCGATGAAAGCCAATCCTGGCTCAAATTTGTGGTCTGGCATCCCAACGGAGGTCAGGGAGTCTAACCATCGTCGAAAATATAAGAGTTAATGAAATGGACGTTGGTGGTTGGACAGGTTGATGAATGGGTGCATCGGATATTGCCACCACTGAGCTCCCTCCGACACACCCCATTGCCTTAGTCTTGCACTCAACTTCTCCTGTTCTACGAAATCCTCAACTCGCCTGACCGTGCATGCCACCTCAAGCATTAGACAACACCATTGCCGCTCAACACACTATCAGAAGAGAGCTACAAAGACTGGACTCGACCCTGATCATGCATCATGCAACCGCTCTGGGATAATCTGACCCTCTGTACATGCAAGATTCTGGTGAGTCAGTTTTTATAGTGTGCTTATCTCCACGGCCTAAAGCCCCCAAGCCCGCCGACACAAAGGAGGCTGAGGATGCACTAGCAGAGGATCAGATATTGCACGCACTTGTTTCTTGTTGTCCCACCACACCTTATGACATGCTACCATCCCTCCCCCCCTCCCGTACACTTTCTCAATCCAATGTTAAGTTTCTTATTAGCACTAAGACCTTACCTCTGAATCTTTTTTTTGCTGAAAATAATCAATCCCCTTTGGTAGTGAATTTTTTACAGAAGCACGGCCTTGAGCTCTGGCGAAAAAAAAAATCAAGGAAGATGTATAGCCAGCATGATATGGGAAGACAATTTGCGGCTGCCTTAGTGGAAGCCCCAAAGGCATATTTCTCGGACATTCAGAGCAGACTTATTCATGTGCGCTATTAGGAGAGACCAGAGCTGTATAGTTATTGCCACAATTTCCTAGATGTTGAAAGGGTTGAAAGGGTCAGAAGAAGGTCTGAAGAATAAGAAAGTTATTGGGGGGACAGATGGACTAGAAGACGTGTTCCGCTTCCTCCCCGTGTTCTCTCAGGGAAGATGAAATGTAAGGAGGGGAAAGGAGGAGGATATACAAAGCTCGGTCAGCAGATCTTTTGTAAACACGGCACATTTGCTGCAAACACTGCACATTCTCTTTGATGTGCCACCTTTGTTTTCAGAAGCGGAACTTGCCATTTTCGCATGTGCAGTGTGTTGGCCAAGAGCTGAGGCACCATTTCCTAAATTCATTGCCTAGTTCTCCCACCCTTGAAATTTGCCCCACACTCCTTCTTCCCACCACCACCATCCCCAACGTCGGGAAAGGCCTCATGCTCAACAAGCACGACAAAGTATACCTCTGCTTCGCTAATCAATGGAAGCACACATTTCGGGGTCGCCATTTGTCACTCTCCATAAATTAATATCTCTCGGTGAGCCAGAGCGCGAACGTATGGTGCAATGATTGGGGCTCTGGGAGTACATTGAGACTGGTGTTAGTTGCTGCCGGGTTGTGAAGTCGATCTTGATGGATCATGGTGCATGCAATGAACCTTATATTCTATTTTATTTTCAGTAATTCAAAGTGTTCAAAGTGGCGCACGAACACCAAACACCCAATTATGCGACACTCGTACCAGCCGCCAACTGGAGTGCACAGAATTCGGGAGCTGATATACTACGGAGGTTGTGGGCGTGGAGGTTTTCAAAGATGGTCCGGTGTCCCTGGGTGTCCCTCAAACCGTATGCTTCTTGGTACATTTGTTTGTGCGGGAGGCAGCCGCCCAACTATATATTTTATTCCTGGTTTTGGTTCGAGAGTATGTGTTAATGTTATTATTTTATCCAATAAGCTTTAAACTATGGGGTTGAGCATTCAAGCGTCACAGACGTGTCGCGTGAGTTCGAGGTATTTTGTGTCTAGACAAGCCCATGTTGAATACATGCTTGTGGTCATTTATTAGAGTGTTTGCGCAGGAGCCATTCAAGCCATCTGATGGCTTTTTTGCAGTGCGCAGCCAATGACCGATGGCTTGTATGGCCTGACTCTTCCTTTGGAATATTCACTCAAGAACTGATGTTCGATGGAATCCATACATGTGGAGGTACTCAGAGATGCTTTTCAAATGCCGTTGCCTTGTAATTGACTCACAATCGACCAAAACACAATATTGACCCCAAAATAGGACCGCCAGAACGGACTTCGATGCCGAGGTGAGGAATAGAACTCACATGTGGTCAGAAATGAAGCAAGCGAGCTCAACATGAGCACTAGGTTAAAATCTGTATGAGCCATTAGCCATTGGCTGCGCACTGCAAAAAAGCCATCAGATGGCTCGAATGGCTCCTGCGCAAACAGGCTATTGTAATGCTTTCAGGCGGTGACATACGGCTGAGAGAGATACCGTTGAAGCCTATCATCCATGCACCTTGTCCAAAAGAAATGGTTCATAACTCAAACCAGCAATGCTGAAACCGGCACGGCAATAACTGCCTTGGCACAAGTGCAATCAATCTGCCGACTTTGAAACAAATGTGCTGGGTTTGGGCGAATCTGCTGTTGGTTTTATCTCGTGAAGCAAGTGAGATATCACTCCTGGCTGTTAGGCCTTTGGTTTACAAGCTCATGAGGAGCTCTGCTGTAGCTACTGTATTTATCCCAGAATCCAATTATTCCTGCAGATTCCGGCAGATTCCCTCCGATTCCATATCAGTCAGCACCTCGGTGATCTCTCGGGCTTGTGCTGGATTGCTAATCTCCAACATCTGCGGTGCTTGTGGTGGAATGTGCTGGGCTTGAAATAGATGTGCTGTCCGAGTTTGGTCCATCCCAGGAAAGGAGCCAACAAAAGTTAAGCTGACTCCTGAGGGTGGGCCTTGCTGCGGTGCCGATGAGCCCCGGATCACTGCACGGCAGAGTTACATCAGTCACGATATCACACCAACAGCCTCACGAACGCAAAGGCATTTCCCATCCAACCACAGGTCCGTTACAGCTGTAAAAGTGATATTAACTATTGATATTCAGGGTAGAAACAGTGTGTAATGTGCTTCAAGCTTAGTGCCCAATCCTGCACTCATCAACGACGACTCTGAAATGGCATCACAATGGTAGCGTCTGAAGCTCTTGTTCAACTTCAGTTGTTCACTTCCCCAAAGATTTCAGACTGCGAAGATCACATTCAAGAAAGAGGATTCACATCATATATAACTGGTGTGGGTATAGAATCAATTTGTAAATGAGTGTGGTGTGAGAATAAGATAGCGATGGAAGAATTGAGCAATGGAATGTGATACTAGGTAGGTAAGTTTGAAGTACCTGAGCAAGAAAGTGACTGCAGAAAAAACGAGAGATGGGATGGACTAGAAGATGATAAGACTCCAGGTATAATGGTGAGCAATGAGGTGGCAAAATTAATCTCGAAAAGGATGTGAGAAAGGCAAGGAAATAATGAGGAGAAACAAGTTAAAATTTGCAAAAGGAACCAGTTGTCAAAAGGAGTTGACGAATGCAAGGGCCTGAAGGTGAAGCTGCTCATGCCGCAGACGTGTACTGGGACCAGGAGGAAGCGAGCCAAAATTATAGTGCCATAGACCAGTTCGCATTGAAACCGTAGGCATCTCAAGGAGCGTAGTGACTTTGGTACTTTCTGCAACAGTGGATTCGAACAAGAGATAGGAGTCCCTGGCAAATTGGCCAAATGCAGATGCATGATTCTTGTAATAGGTGACCTCCTGGCCAGGCTAACAAAGAGTGAGTGACTGGAAATAGTGCAACCAGTTTCAATAACAGACACACCTGAAAGGCCTGCACCATAACAGTCATCTTAACCTGTCACACCCCAGCCCCATCCACCGAAGACACCTGTTCCAAGGTAGTTCCTGGGGCTTCGTTGAGAACGGCACCACGGACAGCAGGACCGTGGACACGACAGCTGCGAAGTTGAAGGGCAGCACCAGTGGGACCCAGATGCTCCCTTGCTGCAGCGCAGTGGGTAACACTTGTCTCGGAGATCTGTGTTGGGCTGAGTTCACCAACGTGGCGGCGGCGGCGGGGATGGTTAGAGTGGCCAGAAACTGGAATCCCAAGACCGCCCATGCCCAGCATTGACTGTGTAGAATTACAGCCTAATAGATTATTTGAGGGAAGAGGATGTCCAGCAGGTGCAGCTGGAAGGGCAATAGGTTGTAAACGAGCACTGGTATACGGGAGGGCAGGTGGGATGGAAAGGGTGGGAAAGGGAGCTGGAGAGCTAGCGGCAGGGCGGGTATTTGCTGCCAAGGCAGCAGCAAGCTGCCATTTGCCATGGAATCACGCATGAACTGGTTCATCATGCCTGTAAAGAAGCCAGTAAATGGATTGTTGTCTGGAGCGATGCAACAGTCAGATAAATTCGGATGAGAAGGGGGGGGGGGGATCTCGCACCTGATGAAGACATGACTGCAAAAGAGTGCGCTATGACTGAAAGTTGGGGCCAGATACAATAAGAGAACAAACCGGGAAAAGTCAAAAACGACAGCCTTCCAAAATATCAATGGTTTTGAGTAAAGAGAAGGCTTGGGAGTGGGAGTGGGAGTGGGATTTGTGGTGGTGGTTTGACATCAAGTGTGGGACGGCTTGGGATCGGCTATTCAAGTTGGGATGATGGCGATAACGCTAAGATGACAATTGATTAGATTGTGAGCACACCAGTCGGTAACAAGTACAAAACAGGGAAGTTGAAGACTGAAAAGTGGTCTGCACGTTGAATGTAGCATATAGGATGTCCAATTTGTACTCTAGGTAAACTATTCGGGTGTTCATTGTACATTTTCTGTGTTCCTGTGTTCAAAATAGGAGTACATGTTCGATGCACATTGTGCAAAGCAACATGTAAATAATTTTCGACGATAAATAACGTCATACTCACGTCAATTAGAGCATTAGTATAATTTGTAATTTGGTGGACAGACAGACACTGTAACATAGCAGGTGGCGGAGACCTAGTCTCTTGCAAACAGACGCTACAACAATTCTCACTTGTACCTCACTAACCCAGATTTCGATGCCGTCCCGTCGGTCTCACTTGGGGTGAATGGGAGCAAAAGTCACATACCATACCAGGGTACTGTACACTCCCCCAAGATCTCAGGCCAAGCGCACAATTATTGAGGGAGATACTCCCCAAACTCCAATCAGATGCTGAAGACCACAATTCCCACGGCCCATGGCCTACATTTTCCGCCGCATAGGTTCCTCTTCTGCGCAAGAACACAGATGATGATCGCGTCGCCGACATCTCCTCTCCATGTACATTTTTTTCTTGTTTTTTTGTTTGTTAAGAACTGAAGGAGAGCGCGCCTTGACATGGCGAGCCTGTAATTCTGGAAGAAGCCCACACCACCCGTGGGACAGCTAGGGAGGAGGGCGCCCGCCAAGCCCGCCTATCGCACCGCTGATGGGACCATCCAAACTCCACCGTTTACCATTCCACTAATGACATCACCATGTCATTAACCTATGTTATACAAGGCCGGCAGCTGAACATCAGAGCGACGCATAAATAAATCAGTGGAGTTTAAAATGGCTTAACAGGCGTAATTTTATAAAGAGAGTAAAGTAAAGTAACGCTGTCCACATGGAAATGGGCGGTTGGGTGGGGCTTGTCATGGTTGTGATTGTGTTGGTTAGGAAGGGTGGCTTGAAGGCTTGGGCCAACGCACATTCCTACACCTTACCCCCCCCCCCCCTCCGTGTCCGACCCGCCCCCAATACCACCAACAGGTTGCGAGGCGGTTGTCACACCGCCCGAGTGGCTGATGAGCTCATCGCAATTGTTTCCATTATGTATAACTTGAACAGTCCATCGCCTACGCTCCTCAGTAGAATATCTCTGTGGCTTTCTGGAGCGAGATCTGAATTGCCCATTGTACATGACCGGCCATTATTGTAGGTGTGATCTCCATGTGATGTCTACACCACGCCAGCAGGTGTTGAATATATGCACTTGCCAACTGTTGGGATTGAACATTTGAAGGGAGATGCATGTTGTAAAATTTGAACGGTTTCTGAGGTGTATAGTTGATACAGCTGGGCAGGCACTGTTGTATTTGAACACTTGTGGAGTGCAAAATGGAAACGGTTGGGCAGGCACTGTCGCAATAGAACACCTGTGAGATGTAAAATTAAAACAGTTGGCTAGGCCCTGTTGTAGAATTGAAACAGTTAAGCCGCCATCATTTTTTTCAACACTTGGGAAGTGTACAATTTGAACGTTGGAAAACTGTACTCAAAGCTTGCCAATGCAACTGTGTATGAAGAAAAATCAATCCTCCACCGAAGCAAGCCCCCAAAATTCTTGGGCTTGCTTTGCGCCAATAAAGTACTATGCTTATTCACACAATTATGCCTAGCAGGCCCATGCATATGGACGCTCTGGTCTTTGTCGGTCAAGGATCGCATGTCTGATTTGCATCGCTCGTGCGTACACCATTTCTGTGGTGACGAAACATGGCTGATTCATGTGCTAAAACCTGAAGCCCCACTTCCTTGTTGATTTCACCTACAATTGTGAACCCCAAGGCAGTGATTTGTCTTACACCAAACCACTTCTTCGGAGGAAAAAATCGCTTCCTACGTGCAGGTGTGCGGGGTGATCTGGAAAACTCAATTCGGTAACGATTGAAAACCTTTCGAAGTTTAAATTCGAGCCATGTGCGCAATGTATCTTACTCGGAGACTCCTAGATCAGAGAAAGGCTAGCTCCTTGAAGGCAGCCTGACTTACTATGTTCTTTGATAAACTGAATTTAAGAGGCTAGAGTGATCACAGCCATCGTTCAACATTGGCTGGGGATGTCGGGGATGTTGACTTAACTAATCCACTGAAGTGCTCAGTCAGCACAGTACCACAGTGTCTTGAACTTACAGTTGAAGCAGACTGTCTGAAAGACACGCTTCAGGTGACAGATCAACTGTGCAAACTGAACAGCTGAGGCAACGATGTGAAAACTAGCAAAAGTTGATGTCGACCGGCTCCAAGTCACAGTTGGCCCAACTGTCGCCATCACACAGTTGGTTCCGAACTGTGCGATTTAAGCAGGCTCGCGCGCCTGCCAAAACCCTTAAATCCACAACACAACGTACTCTTTTCCCCAGTGTGTTGATACTTGCGGACGCGCTCTGTTGTATCCCAGGGCACATTGATTGCTGTCTTCCGTACCCTCCTCCCAACAAGGGGTCGGCGTGCACATCATCTCGGCCGCCCTATGTGATCCTCGCAATTCTTTTGATTCTGTAGGTATTATTTCTGCTGACGCCTTAATAGCTACTCAAACGCCCGTTAGCATCATCCTGCAACTTACCCTATACATTTTCCGAGCCATTCTGACGGTCACAACGGTGGCTATGGCATGAACACAGAGGACTGGTGTTTATCCGTATATAGGTCGGATCAGAAGTTCGGACAAATTTTGAAGTCCGGAGGCGCCAGGTTGGGTAAGAATTCGGACAAATTTGGCTGTGGTGGCCTGGAGGTCAGATCAGAAGTTCGGACAAAGGCACCACTTTGGCTGAGGTCAGATTACATTCGGACATAAATTGTGGCCCCTGATAAATTTCCTCATGGTTCAAGTGTAGATCCTTGCTTTGTGTTTCACAATGAACGACGAGTTGCTGAATGTAGATACATTTTTTTGGAGTGCCTCACAGGGTGGTAATAGATTTTTTTTGGATTGCAACTTCTACCATGTACATAGCAGACCTACCAAACAGTTTCCGGCGCCAATTCAAGAACACTCGGATCTGGTTCTGGGAACAATCAACCGGTTCACCCACTTGCCCTCAAATTCTTTCCTGCCCCTACTTCCAGTGGAGGCAAATGATAAAGACAGGGTCAAGGTGTTTTCTTATCATGTAGAAATTGGGCTACAGGCGTAGAATCTTTTTGAAACATTGATGGTAGAGAGGGAGCCGTTGTGCAAGGCCGTGGCAAGCCTCAATACGGTGTGACGAAAGGGGAAGAAGAAAATAATCTTGTAGACGTTCCTGAAGATGATGTAGTAGCAGAATAGATTTTTTTTTGCAATTTTACTTCGCCCTGGGGTCGTTTTAGAGCGTTGTAGTAAATATATATAAAAATTGAGGTTAGATGCAGAATTCGGACAAATTTGGATCTGAGGCTAGGTCGGACGCAGAGTTTGGACAAATTTTGGGGGCCCATGTTGACCAAAAGTTCAGACAAAAAAGAATTCTGGCCCAAAATGAGATTCGACCTATTGGCCGATAAACACCGGTCCTGAACACAGCTACCGGTGGCTAAGCACATGACACAAGCCCCTGTTTTGAGGGTGTAAGTGGCCTTAAGGGAGGGTCCACTGGACAGTGGTGATGCCGTCGTTCACGAAATTCGAATCGAGCGCGGCCATAGCATCCTGGGACAAGTCGATCGAGTTAGCCCCGTGCAGTCCCACGCAGCCGGGGCACAAGTCCGCGACGTTAACCGAGATGCTTGCACCATTGCCTGAAAAAGGAAATGATTCCCCGTTATGTGAGATTGAACTGAATAACCTACGTTGCACTGTCATGGTTTGTCCGCAGTGCGAGCCGCCGTCCCAGTGGTCCGTTCCGAGCGCGACGATGAAGTCCGAGTCCCGGAGGACAGATCCGCAAGCGCCGAAACCACCGGCGGGGTTGTAATAACTGGCTGCATTAATCGCATTTATTCTATGCCACGACACTTCGAATTACATGAAATCATAACGATTGCAGTGAAAGTATTTCTCCTCCCACTGCTTCCATCGCCACGGAGGCAGAGAAATTGGCCGATTTGAAGATCTACAGAAAGCACTCAGCAAAAAAATCAACCGGAAAAGGTGGAAGATGAATGTACTTGTGCAACCAGCGTTAATTGCCGGATTCAGCGCGTGCAGCTGAGCGTCGGAGACGCCAAACCTCGACTCGATAGCCGGGCATATGTCTCCACTTACGACAGTATATGTCTGCGTGCATCTGTCGCGTTTCTGTAATGTGTCAGGATTAGTCATTAGAGAACAAGGGGCTGAGATTATTGAGTACCTCAATTTCAGACGACGCGTTCGCCTCCGGGGACGCAGCAGGAGATGCGCTCGCCGAGGTGGCAAGCATAACCGCGAAGAGAGGAGCAAAGACCTTCGAGAAGACCATGTTGAACGAGAGGAGGTGAGAGACGGGAACGACTCGGAGTTGAACTGCGCAACGGCCATTTGATGCCGATAGCTTTGGCGCGCGCTACTTTTGTGCGCCGTCAGGGTTTACGTGGGCGGCTTCTTTGAAGGGTAGTTAGGTATGGAATTCACATCGGACCAACGTCAAGGACGAGCCCCGACCCCGTAACATGTGGGGATCCCCTTTTTTTCCATGGCGACAAGTCCCACACCACATCTGACCGGGATGGCGTAGGCCGCCTGCGTGTGATGAGTACGGTGGCATGGCTGCTATACCAGCCAGGTGGCCCATAAGCAATCGATGTTTTTACCGGACAGTATGTCCCGTGATCCATAAACCCTGTCTTGTCGATCACTCGTACCGCGCCATCACCAAGACGGCAATTTGTGGATGTTCTTCGTGCTCCGACCAAGTGGTGGCCGCGAGGCTCAGAGCCCCAATGAGTATTCGAAATCGGGCGGGGGATGGAGCGCACATCTTCCGGCGTAATGTGGGGTTCCGTAGCGGATAGTAGGAGTTGAGGACACGTCCGCCCAGGCAGGAACCCCAGAGAAAACTAGGAGAAGGACTCCAGGAAGAAAGCGAAGCCGTCGGTAACTGAAGTAACATTAACAAGGTGGGACTGGAATGGCGTACCCGCGAGTCTCCGTGACCTCTATGCTACGTCGTCTATTACAATCCCCCAACACAGAATGGCCACACTCAAAATAGACCGGTGACCGTCTGTCTATGAATACTGTCGATCGAGAGTCGTCTCTCATCGACAGGCTGGTTTCGAGCCTACACTCAGAATAGCCCACTTGAAATGTGCATGTGTGTGCAATCAGGTAGGTGCATGCAAAGCCAACTCAGCCTACGGCTGAGTACCTTCCAGTTTAGATCTTGAATAAAATCCAATCGAGCATTGAGAAATCCAGTTGACTGCATTGACTGAGTTCGGCGCTGTATGTAGCTAGCTGCCATGGCCACCACAAGTCCTCGTGCCGGAAAACTATGTTCTCCTCTTCTCAAGGGCGCGCTTGGGCGCTTGAATTAGCGCTAATTTTAACGCGGAGATTCCAGAGAACCGGAGTTGATCTCCTTGAAGCGGAGCTTAAAGGCTTCAGCCATGGATAATTTTATAAAGAGAGGGACAAGCAAAAATATAAATGTCCAAAAAATAAGAACAAAAAGTGTCAATGTATCACTATTTCTTCCACCTGCTTAGCTGGAAACATATTCCGAACCTTCTCCACTGCGCGTGACTGCTCTACTAGCAGCCCCAGGGTGCAGGGGGAAATACTCTTTGCAATACGGGACAATGTGTCGTGTGCATAAGGCGTCTCTGTGCGGAGGGCAACAATGAAAGATTTGCGACCGATGCCGGTTGGAATGACCATGACGTGGAGATGCATCCGCCCCATAGCCCGAGAGGCTCAGACGACCTCGCTGCTCCAGTGGCTGTTCGCGCCAAAGTAGTCTGACCAAACTGAATTCCTAGCCAATAAGACCTTGACACGCACGCGGCCATGAGTGCACTCGAAGATTGTTGCACTAGGGCTACCACAGGCCAGAACCAAGGCCTGCTCCGGGTAGATTCAGGTATACTTCAACGCGGTGTAATCGTGTTTGAAGAACCTGCGCAAGAAGTATCATTCGCAAACGCGGAATGGTTGTGCTTCACCTGAGCTGATGTCAATTACGATGTCTAGGCAATTCAATGGGAACGTACCGATCCGTAGGGAATTATGAGGATCACAACATGAATGATGATCCCCTGCCCGCCGATCTGACTTCTGACACTCCGTAGAACAATAATAACATGTTCTGCAACCGCTACAACGCTTGAAGAGGCTCTTCGCACCGATTCTGCCAGACTGGAGAAGGAACTAATAGAGCTTTACGAAGAAGAACGGCACAATATCTCAACATTGTCGCAGGCTTTCAGCCGCTCGTCCTTTAACCTTCAAATTTCGATTCTTTCTTTCGCCAGAGCTGAAAATCGCTGCCAGGCATCAAAGAGTTTATCCGGCTGCCCATAAAATCTTGCACGGTAAGAAATTCGTCGTCCATTTTCAGTGCGGACACAACGCAGTACGAAACAAGAGACCGGGACAGGACGTCGGCGAGGAGAACGCCAACTCCGCATCAAGCTTTGCTAACGCCACGCAGAAGCGATGACCTGGAGGAGACCTGCCTGGATTGCGTCGGTGAGCAGCGGAATTTCCTGCGTGACAGGTATTATCCTTGTGAGTAACCCCACTGATCTCGCGACCGAGTCCGAAGGATTTGCGGCGCTGGCCCGGATGAAAGCACAGAACATTGAAACAATAGATTTGATGATGCCAACTGCTAATAGAGCCTGCAGGAAAGACTCAAGCACGTTTGGGTCGTGCTTTCCGCCACTGCGGACCTTATCAATGTCGACCACAAAGTCGATAATAATGCCATCAAGGCGACCGTCGCGGACATCCGGACAGGCACTGTCACTGTCCGGACGAATACCGTCAATACAACCAACGACAAGGGTGGGCGAGATCCGCGTTCTTCCGGATCCTTCAATGAGCTCGCCAGCGTGCGCTTCACAGCTCACTTTTATCTGACGCATGAGCGACATCGTCAGCACTTCAAACCCACACTGATCAATCCGCCGGAATCGCTATCTCCAGCGGAAGAATCTGGCAGAACCCTTGTACCCCTTGAGAGGCAATCTGTTCCCTCCAAGCTACTAGTAGCCGCCGGTGCGTACCGCAAGAAATCGCAAAGCGCTCATCACGGCAAGCATGAAGGGAAGAACCAAGAACGCGCGGGCGCTAATTACCGATCGGATGGCGATGCACCGCGCATCAACGGGCCGACCTCTAGCCCAGGTCGGATCACGCGTGCCGGTTTGCCTGCGACGTCATAACGACACCTCTTCTGCCACCATCGTTGTGCATCGTCGCGCGTAAACTTCTTCAAAGAGATCGTCGTTCGATTTGGCTCTCAATTCGACACTACACCGTTGATGTTCAAGCGGTTCCTTGGATTGTGGGTCGCTCGTCCTTGGCTACCCACTTTCTGCCTCACCACTCACGGAAGAGGTTTCGCAGAGCCTCTACTTCACCTGGGAAGAGTAAGGTTCGCGGCCCTCATCCTAAGCGCCTTATCTCGATCTTAAATCCGGCCCTCCTTAACTTGAATGACTACCTTGATTTCTCGAACAATTATACTATCTCCATCCGCCTGCCGGATGGGGATAGAGGACAACCACTACACCGCCAAAGTGCGGGCACACTTCCACCAGCTGAACGGGCTACGTGGTGACCACCTTTTCCACAACCTGTTTTTTATTTACCAGCCAGCCGGTAGCCAGCTGACTTCGCCAGTTGATGTTTCAGCTGCCCACCAGCTGACTACATACGCGTCTACCATAGATATTTGAAGACTCAATCCCAGCTGCAAACAATAATTTTCGAAAAAAGCTACTAGTAGTCTGAACAATCACTGCGCGAATCGCTATAAAAGTCTTGATCCTCTGAGCCCACTGTTTCACTCTCATCGTCCTCATCACTTTCAGCCGCCGCAGCCGCCTTTGCTTTTGCACTCAGCTTCACTGTCCGCTTGCCCCTGGCCGATACCATTGTACCTTCATGCGGGGAAAAACTGTGTTGTTGCTGCGGTTTTTTTCCCTTATTCTTCTTCGTTGCCTTCTTACGTTTCTTCTGCGGCTCCTCCCCCACCTCTCCATCATTGTCGTGGGCCTTCCGCTTTTTTGATGCTGCTGCTTTCGCCCGTTTGACTTCACGGGACGCCCGCAATGCAACAGCCATCTCTGTATGATGAGCTTCTCGGTCAGGGAAATAGGGTATGGGTGCAATGATACTGCGAGGAAGTGTTGCACGAAGGAGATGGGCATTGTGGAATGCATGAGAATTGATGATGTACCGATCGAGCGCGTTATGAACAATGAAGTTCTCGATGCGATCGGACTCGACGCGCTCTTGGACTTGTAGGCGAACACCAGTGGCTTCACATTTTGCAGTATAACAATCGTGCTGTGCGTTGAATTTAAATTGGATTTTCTGCAGATGTGTTAGTTGAAGATGGATGTTAAAGTAGAAGCTCTACCTTGGCCGGAAAGATAGAAAAAACAACTTCCGAGTCTCGACGCACGAGAATCGGCATACCGATTCGCTCATCACGAGTTGAAAGCACCTGAAACAACTCCAGAACAACCAGAGCATCCGAGTCCTGGTTGCACAGAATGTCAGATATCCGACCGCATACAGTGGAATTCTACATAGAGTTAGCATAATTCAGGTGTTAATGACAACAAAATACCGTATCAGTGGCAGACTCCGCGAATACCCACGAACCAATGAAGCATTTTTCGAGAGACTTGCTGGCCACATAGACACATTTTGTCCAAGAGGATTCGGGTGAGTACATGCCAAAATTTAGAGCGCGTGCTGCGCTGGTTTCACGAAGTTCATAGCTGGCTCTCACTTGTTGAACTCGCGCCAAAGGGACTTGCTTGATTTCGCCTGCAGACAAAACATTAGCATTGAAGTACAGGAATCGAAAGAGAAATCATCATGCCATGCAAGAGGGTCTCCTTCTCGGTCCATCCAAGGAGTCGTTGAAGTAATGGGTGCTTGGCCATAAAGTGGCGAACACCAGGACCGGCTCTGTGCCAGTCATTCGTGCCGTGTTCCCACCATCCACCTGTTAAACGATGCTTCAAACCTTCTTGGTCGCCCAGCTGGATCGCAATATCACGGCTAGGGGCGAGGTGGTTGGAGAGAATGGAACAAAAGCGGAAAATAGCGTTGAAGCACTCGAAAACTTCGGTCATGACACCGATCAGCGGCCCAAAATCAACCGTGTCTTCGTCGAGGTGTGCAAGGAGATGGTATTTAATCTTGGTGACCATTTTGGAGGGATCAATCATCGCGAATATATCGAGGACATTGGCCACCGCAACTTTTAGATCGCGCTAGAACTTCCCATGAGATATGACACAACATGGAATGTGAAGATTACTCGGTATTCGTCTAGGTTCCGGATTTCGGGGACCCACAACAAAGCAGACAGCTCGCCAGCTGCCTTCCAAGCCATGAATTTCAGATCTGGGACAATGCCATGTACGTGGAAGATATTCGTTTGCACGATAGTCTTGAATTGACGACCGATCAGAGAACCGGCGTACTGCATGATGTAGTTGGATCTGATTGGATGAATGGAGAGTCCGTCGATGTTGGTGGATTGAAGGCGAAGGGCATAAGTTTTCTTTTGCTGATCCGACCACGACGTGTGTGAAGCATGCCAAATGTACTTCACCACTCCAAGCAAAATTGTGTGAAGTAGTTCAACAGGTGTGTCCCGCGTCGGATCGAAACCTGGAATGATGAGTTAAGAAACTTCAGGGAAAGGAAGGATGTCCAGACCTTTGGTCGTCAGAAACCCACTATAAATCGTGTCTTTATTGGCATGGGTCCACTCGATAAGTTCCTGTTCAATTTCGGCAGTGGAGCGAGTCGGTTCATCTTTTTTCATTTCGTGGAATCGAGCGATTAGCTGTTCAATCCAATATTGCGTGTACATATCCTTGACTCCGGTGGCCGTCTGTGTGTCGCTAACACGTTTTGCAACACCAGAACAGGCAAGTTCGACTTGCTTTTCCAGCTCAGTAAGAATTTCTTCCTTGGCACGAGGTTCACCGGGCTGAGGAGAGTGTCACGATCAAGATATGTGCTCACGAGGGCACATTTAAATTGACAATACCTCGAAAAGTGCGTGGTAACCTTCATCTGTTGCCTTTTCTTGTTGTGTTCCACCTACTTTACATTTGCGGCAGAAATGGTTACCCTTCCCTCCGATGTGCGCAGAAATTTCGCTCTGCATCGGGTTATCCGATGGGCCCGAATTGGTGTGAATACAAAAACGAGTTGTAGCTCCGGTCTCGTCACGAACTTTCACGGGCGCCGTGTGAGTAGCCCTATGTTTTGCTGTGAGACACCAGAATCAAAGGCCAAATTAAACATACTCGACCCGCAATTTGAATTCACCATATTGCTCGGTGATGCTGGCTTTCGGAGATGTCGAAATAAAATGCACATGAAATTCCTGCTGAAGAAGTTGACGCGGCAGATTCCGATGTGTCATGTAAGCGTTCCAGTGCTTGTTCCAGGATTTGGTTCGATTTCCAGATACATCATCTCCAAAATAATCAACCATGCTGCAGTACAATGGGTCCCCACCGGCAATGATTCGCTTGGGGTTAGGCATGCGAGTAGAATGCCCAGTTTCAATGGTTGACTCTGCCAGACCAGATTAAATTAATTTGATGGAAAGGTCGGTTTGAATAACGAACCGGCCCACTTTGGAGTTTTGCCGCCATACTCAAGATCCAAGTAATTGTCCTGAAAATCATCGGAGCAGATGAGAGAGACTTCGCTATCGAGAACAACAGCTTCTCCCTGGATCATTTCAATTAGACTGGAGGCTCAAACAAATGAAGGGAAGGGTGTGCCTCATCATTAAATGAGATGGAGAAAGCATTGGCGTGAACCTTGTCCTTGAACATCACCCAGCGAATGGGAATGACGAAGAGGTCATTCTTGAGGCGTAGAACCTCGTTGACGTAGTAGTGTCGGTCGCCAGCATCATACATCGGGCTAAGTGTGTCGAGATCCATGTTTGTGCGCCATTTACGTGCGTGCCAGATTTCGCGAATAACACCGTCTTTGGGAATCTCTGGGTAGACATGTATGAGCTTCCGAGTTGTTGGATTAGCCCAGTCCTAGCCGGACTTTGGTGAGTCTTTGATGGCGACCTTGGTTGAAATATTTCATACCTGCGCAATGATGGCGGCGGGGTCGTTCATGAAAAATACATTTCCTTGAACAGATTTGCATGGAATGCTTGGGATTCCACACTCAGACCGAATTGATTTCTGAACCCGGCGCAGATGGTCAAAAGATGGGACATCTTTACATCGAGCTTCCTTCAATATCCAGAGAAATACACGCATCAGAGACCCAGAGACACGCAACCGAGGAAGATTGTCGAGAGTATCAAGAAGGAACATCTGTTGAAGCAGCGCAACTCCTTAAATTTTCTGTGGCAGGAAATGAACGAGACCCCACCATTTTTGACGGATAAGGGAACCATTCAGCATCTTTGGCCTCGCGCGTTCCACCAGCTTGGATATCCTCAGGTTCGGGGTCATCAATACCTACATTGATGAAGTATAAGCGATACCATTGAAGGCAAGCAATAAAATTGAGAAGAAATGTTGAAGAAGAACGCTGCGAACACGCCGTGAAACATTCATTGATCAGCGATCAATATGTCATGTGATCGAAACCAAACCATCGCGCTTTCGAATTCGACACTCACCTGCCTGCCGCATAATCTCGCTCAAGAAATCATCCTCCTCGTCCTCTTCAAGTATCCGGCCCTCCACAGTTGTGTCTCCAAAACCCAAGTCCCTCGCCACGGCCTCCGGATTCCGAAAACCAAACGAGTCGGCATCCTTGCGCAACCGCTCGTGTTGCCTCCGACTCTCATCCACAGCGGCTCCAGCGCTGAAATCGGCACCATTATTCGCAAAGTCACCCCACATCTCAGCTTCCGGCCCCGCTCTGACGAAGCCCGAAAGTGTCTGAGCCCTTGCGTTCCGGTTCTCTGCCGCAAGGTCGACCCTCCGCAACTCTGTTGTTGCAGCAGCGGCCTGGCGCTCTTTTTCAAGTTCTTCTGATCTCTTTCTCTCGCTTTCCGCCAACTTTGTGTATTTTATATGGTCCGGGGCCTTCAAATGTGTCGCGGCGCTGGCGACCAGTATATATTGACCACCGCAAGTTTTGCACTGAACCCTTGAGCGATCTGCATTGTATCTGAAATCTGCGAACGGCTTCAATATCTCCTCAAGCTCTGTGAAGTACCTCAATTACCATCCTCCCGAAGTGGCATCCTAGGCGGCATGGCGGAAGTGTAGACAGAAATAACCAAGCGGTCCTGAATCTGTTCCTACGCAACCATGAACAGCCTCCGCAATCCGACGTTACAGGGACTGCGATGATCACTCTTAAACTTTTTGGGATCCTCAATGTCCAGGGATGGCCGACCTGAATGCGGATAATCTAGGGTCAAAACATCTTTACGACGAGTCATCGCATCTCTTTCACCTCCCACATCGACCCCCTCAATGTCTCGCGCTCCCAGCAGTGAAATCGACGACGACCTGGCGCAAGCTATGGCTCAAAGCTCCCCAGTTCGTCCCACTGCAGCCAGCAAGAAAAGATCCCATGGCGAGCTCGACCCGGATTCTGATCAGGAGAACGGCAATCTGCCAGCTGGTCCCTCGGGAGCGGTAAACCAGAACTTCGCTGCCCTGGTTCAGCGATTCGCCACGCAAAAACGTCTCCGGCCCGAACAGAAGACCGAGTTGGGGGTCTTCATGAAGGTTGGTCGCATTTGCACCACTTGTACCGGAGTCCACACTAACCCTTTGAAGGATCCTCCCAGCGTCCGCGAAGCGAAGTTGTTTGTTCAGAACCTGTACTTCGAAAACCTTGTGAACAAAATAATCGTCTCGGCTCCCCCGTGGGAGGTCAGCGATAATTTGCATGTGAGCAGCATTGTAACGGAGCGGTTCATTGCTAATGTGTTGCAGAAAAATATCTACAGCTACGGCGCAGCTGCCCTCTTGTCTGCGCTGCTCCCTGCATACAAAGGGAATATTCCCAAAAACATCCTCTTCGTATGTCGTCCTGTCGTTCAACCATCACTCTATTATGCTAACAACTCATGCCTAGGCCATTTTGAAGAAGCACCGTTTCGATCTTCCGGCTGGGATTGAGCACAACCCGGCCAACTGGGCGAAGGTCAGAACTGCCGTTGAAGGCGCGCTCACCCAATTGAGATCAAAGTTCAAGAAGTTGGTGCGTTTGATTATTGTTTTCGTCTCCACCTTCAGTGTCTCACTCCAGACGATCAGATTACGAAAAGTGTGCAAAAGAGCCCGAAGGACAAGGCATTACTTCCGAAGTCGCAGCGCAAGAGCATCTTCGCACTCACTCAAATTATGGTCGAGAAAACTGAATGCGATGTGAATGTGCTTCTTTGTGCCCGTGTCGCGCTCATGGTTTGTTGTTCCAATCCATATCTTGCGACGCTTATTGAACCCTATCCTCTCTTCGCAGCGCAAGGCGTTCCTTATTCAGTCGGGCCCAACGTTCTGGGACACCGTTGATAGTGAGTTGGAGAAGATTCGAGCGGCAGCCAAGGGGGACGCAAAGGCCGTCAGTCGGTGAGTCATGTGCAGTAGTTCGTTCTTGGAGCCGTCTGATGTATCCTTCGCAGCGGGTTCCGCCACATCCTCAAGATAGACCGCGCCACGCATGGTGTCGACGACTACGAAATTGACGACACAATCGACACCTTCCAGCAGGAGGTTGACGACATCATCGACGCAGGCGCAGCGACGGCTGTTGCGGGCGGCGGCGACGATGACGACGACGACGAGGAGGCCGCGTAGTATAGTTTCGAGTAGTTCAGTTACCGTGTATTCTGAGTACGATGCCAGCCTAAAATCAATTGTTCATACTACCACAGAAGGATGCTCAAAATCGTGTCCCAAGGCTGGCTATTCGGCTACAACCCACTTCATCACGCAGCTGGCTGCCACTTCAAAGTGGTACCACTGTGGACCCATTCAGATTGAGGCTGGTGGCCAGCTTCTGTGCCACTGGGTCCAGCTGGTATCACCATGGGTTTGACAGCTTTTCTCCGGCTGGCATCTACGTGATGGCCCGTTTGCGGTGTATCGTGTGGATCGTCACGGTCGATGCATTCCCTTCCCGCCCCAGTCTACTGGATTTCTCTACTACCATAAAAATTCCAATGCCGATGGAAGGCAGCGCGCGCCTGCGGGTCACCCCAGGCAATGAACCGTCGTCTTTCTAATGACGCCAGAGCAACTCGAACAGTGCCGCAGCGTGTTCGGCGCGCGAAAAATGTTTGCACAATTGATTTTGTTTCGCCGCACCCAGGAATTCCCGGTTCATTTCGGCGGATCCCTTTTCCTGACCGTCGTTGGCAACAACTGCACCCACTGAAATTTGGTGCCTTGTTCGCAGCTTCACGCGACAGCAAAAGATGTTTCCCGTGGCATGTTACGTCGCAATACTTATTCCTTCGAAGTGCAACAGCACATTGAGCATCAGTGCATCCTCAGGCTCCGCACTCGCCCGCTTTGAGCGCTCGACCAGCGGAGAGCATCGGTCCATCCACCTGCGGATCACAAAGATTGTCAATCCTCCCTCGTGCCCAGTAGAGAATTACGCCGGCCGGATTCTCAAGCCTCAAGAGGGGGAGCTACTGGCCCAGCGAAATTATGGCCACGCGCCAGCACCATGGACGTAAAATATAGATTCGGAGACTGATACCGCTGTCCCGTTTCGAGTTCTGTGGGACAATGATTCAATCTCGTAGCATCTGTTTTACTCGTCATTAGTCCAATTTTACAAACGGCCGACGTCAGCATGAAAATATCGGCAGTGAGTAACTTCAGACTTCGAACAAGAATAAGAAGAGGACGAAACAAAAGAGGACACAGTGGAATCCTCTAATCAAGCCACGAACGCGACGCAGCGCTTGATTTTGTGGCCATTCAGTGAACGAAGAGTATTTGAAGGGAACATATGGCAGAAACGACTGGTGACCGTCAACAGCGAAGGACAGGAGTTGGCGACCTGCTTGTGGCCATGGACAACATTTTTTCCCTCTAGTCTGTGGGAGTCTACGGCTTGGATCGCTAGTGTTCCGCCTGTCACTCGCTGCGCGAGATTGGAACCCTGCCTCTACGTATTGTTTTCTGATCTACTGCCTTCCTAAACAGGACGCAGACATTGGCGAGACTGCTGAACACAGGATTATTGCAACCGGTTGATCGGCAACCTACGAACTAAGCATTTCGCACGGACATGTAATTTGACACTTTTGTAAACGACGGGCCGAAACGTCGCAGTATTCGTCGCAGCCGCGGTTCGCGCCCAAAAACTTGCCAAGAAAACCTGAACTCCGAATGTCAAAGCGGTCCTGCGCTGGGCTATATAAAACACATCGACTTAAAGTGCGCCGAACCACGTTTTCTCCGTAGATGACAAAGGTGCGGAGAAACGACGCCGCATCCAAGCAACTTTGAATTCTCGGCGTATATTTCGCGTCGCGGCATTCAGGCTGGAGAGCGGCGGCGCTCGAGTGAATGAGTGAGAGAGGCACACAGGACTGCAAGAAGCCGCCTGAAAATCCAGGATTCCTATCGATACCACAGTTGCCTTGCGCTGATGTGAGGCTTCGAGTCAGGTAGGAGCGAAGCACACGGATCTTCAGAACTCAGTGATGGAACAAGCAAGAGCGGTAGAACGATCTCCTTGTTCAAGAGGGAAGTATCTTACTGTAGACTACTTGCAGGTAAGTTTTTATAGGAGCATGGAATCAGAACGAGTCGAGAGACTCGGGTGCGCAAGTATTCGGATGCGGAGGGACGGTTGCGTGGTCCGAGCACTCCGAGACCTTAGAGATACATAAACCTAATACCATGACCCGCATGAAAGCCAGAAATTAGCGGGATTTAGTGGCATTTTTGGCAAAATTTAGATTTTTGGCCATCCAAGTCTATAAAACTCAGAAATCGCTCAAAGAATTGAATCAGCCTATTTCTGTTCAAGAGAAACTATTAAGCTAACGACGTTGGTTCTTTGAACATTGACTTCCACAGTCTGCGGTGTGCGCCAATATCAATGTCGAGCAAAATTGTGATCTCGGTTCGGCGGAGCTTAGTTAATTTACCGAGAAAACCTTTGTCAGAAATGCAACAACGCCAGTTAAGGTGAGATTTCTGGTGAAATGCTTGACAATGAGCACACCCGGTAAGTTTTTCCAACACCTTGCGCGGGCTTAAGATCTGTGACCGCTGCGTTCACCGTAAGCAGGGTCAAATTCCCAACGTACTCGGTGAAATTCACGGACAAGAGGTTAGCAGTAATATTCCAACTGACCTTCCGGCGTCAGCAAGCGGAGAAGCATTTGCTGACTGTCATGGTGCATGAGGCAAGTGCTGCGAATATCTTCTTCAAAAATTGAGGTCGATATCGCCCGTGATCTCTTAATTCTTCCGTCCATAAAGGCCACAAACATATTTGTGTAATAATACGCCCCTCCCTGGCTGCCTCTCATTTTTATTGTCGATCGACAATCTTCGTGGTGAGCTTACCGCAGCTGCATTATGATTTTTATGTGGCAACTTTTCACCCTTCGAGCTCTTTGAGCGCACATCCTGTTTCTCATCCTGCCTGCAACTATGACGTCTCTCCTGCTTAACACTTAATACATGTAAGCCACGCCGTATTTTCACGGCAGAGAGGTACATATTAGTGTGGCCTTCCAATTCCAACAGTATCACTGCTTGCTCAATTTTTTAATTCTCGACTGTTAAACAGAACCTCAAGAACCAGTGTCGCTTTGCACGCCTACCATCAGCACGTGCGGTTGATAGTTTTGGATACACTTCATGAAGTCAGCTGGGTGAACGGATTCCACATCGAAACTTCTCCCCCGAGATAGACTGGATCTGTCCTTCTGGTGAACATGTGCGTGGAAGTCTCGGCACTTCGGCAGGTGCTTCCAACCCCTCGGATATCTGGGTTTATAATGTTGGCTTCCCGCAATCAAGATGTTCGGGGAACTTTCTCGTTATTAGCGTGGCGGATGCGGAGACTTGGCGAACGCCTTTCCTTGGAATCGGTTCTTTTTTTCCTCATAAACCGACTATTCGTCCTTTCCATATTCAACCGGACTGGGATCGCTTCTTTGGTCCAGGTGTCTTCCATCTTTCTTCCCTCAACTAGATTGTCGTCGTTCATATTCTGTTCCATTTCTGATGATTCACCCACTGTGAGACCTCGACCTATCTCGACGTTTGATTCTCTCGCCCTTCGGACCTTTTCAGCCAAACTGGTCATTCACATCTCACTCTCTGCAACCGACGCCCGTTGCTGGGATCGGAAGACGCAATTACGGGAATACATCAATTTCGTCAGCATATAAGCAGCGACTCACGAGTAACACTTCCAAAAATTACCCCCCATGCCCCACCAGCCCACAGTCGGCCAGATCCGTGTCTCCAACATCATCACCGGCCTGAATCTGGCCGTAAGACTCCTAAACGAGCTCAATGATGTGTTTGCGACCTCTTCTTTGAAGGCCATCTCGCAGACAACACTGGCATTGATTAATTTGGGGCAGGCACGGAATCTCAGTACAGGATTCTGTCAATCTGATTTAGGATTTCAGAATGTGAAGAAGAACCAATCTGAATGCATCCAGCTCATGGAACACATCCATCATGTCCTATATGGTATAATTAGTCTTTACATGAAATCGGAGACCACCGGAAATCTTCCGCCACGAATGTTGGATCACATCGGAAATTTCACCAAGTGCGTTTCCAGTCCTATGACCTGAGACTCACAAAATTTTAACCTTAATGGACCAGAACTGCTCAAAAGGTATATGCATTTGTCGAAGCGCAACAGGATGGAAACCGGATCAAGAAATTCTTTCGCCAAGTTGAGTTGAATGCTCTGCTCAAGGATTGTCGGGCTGGGTTGCAAAATGCCATGGTCGTGTTCAAGGTACGCATTTTGAAATACCTAAGTATGTAGTAACGTGGTCAGTGACTGAGACATGACATAGATTGAGTCCGTGAATGCTGGCGAAATCCAGGAGACAGCAGACCAAATGCGTGAGGAACTGCTTGAGATGATTTCAAATCTTTCGGACGAAAGAAATCCAGACAATACTTCCTCCGTATGTTCAATTAGCTGTGAAGGGTTAGTGACAATGACAACCTCTCCTAATTAGATATATAACACTTCGACTGCGAGCGCTGAAATGAGGTATCAAAACTGCCACTCTTTGAGGGTCACCGGCTAACAATCTATTTGTCAAGCTCCGAGTCATTCTCCATGCTTCCGTCCAAGCCAAAAATATTTTATGGCCGTCAGTCAGAACTTGATAGTATTGTGAAAGTTCTCAACCAAGGACCTGCCCGCATCGCAATTCTGGGCGCCGGTGGAATGGGAAAAACAAGCCTTGCAAGAGCCGCTTTGCACCATGAAGATATCACCGCAAAATACAAGTATCGTTTCTTTGTTTCCTGTGATTCAACGGTCACAAGTACTGAAATTTCCGCCCTTATCGGGGCGCACATTGGCCTGAAGCCCGAACCAGACCTCACACAACCTATTTTACGTTATTTTGCGGGACAACCAACCTGCCTGTTGATTCTAGATAACCTAGAAACAGCATGGGAACCATTGGAGTCCCGCAGCAGTGTGGAAGAACTTCTTTCTCTACTCACAGACATACACCACCTGGCGGTTATGGTGAGCATTATGTTTCGTGGGGAACTGAATTGATTTAGCTTATTTGATAGATCACAATGCGAGGTGCAGAAAGACCCACAAAAGTTCGCTGGACTAGACCATTTTTGCTGCCTTTGAAAGCCTTAACAGATGAAGCTGCAAGACAAACATTCTTTGACATCGCGGATAATTTCCATGAACCCAATGATGTTGACCAAGTCCTCTGCCTGACAAATAACATGCCGCTTGCAGTGAATCTCATCGCACATCTAGTTGACTATGAAGGGTGTCCCAGTGTTCTGGCTCGTTGGCAGACTGAGAAGACCTCCATGATGTCTGTTGGGCATGATCGTAAATCCAATCTGGATGCATCAATCGGAATCTCTCTTTCGAGTCCACGGCTCACCTCGTCACCTGGGGCAATGGATCTATTGAGACTTCTTTCAATTCTTCCAGATGGACTCTCAGATACTGAGCTCATTCAAAGCAATCTCCCAATCCCAAATGTTCTGACCTGCAAGGCTGTATTGCTTAGCACATCACTAGCTTACAGCGAGGATATGAAGCGATTGAAATCGCTCCTTCCCATTCGGGAAAATATTCAGAATTATCACCCCGCACCCGCATATCTCATTGAGTCTCTTCAGAGATACTTCCATATGCTCCTGGATCTGTATCAGAAATACCGGGGGTCTCAACTGATGGCCGACAGCATCAACCAAATAAATTCGAATTTTGGAAACTTGAACCAAATCCTATTGCACGGACTAAATGCTGACAGCCCAGATATCACAGATGCCATAATGTGCACTCTCTCTCTCTGCTTATTCAACCGAGTAACTGGACGTGGTTGGCTTGCACTTATGGATCATATTCCTGGTGTTTTACCTCTACCCTGTGATCATAAATTGGAAGTCCATTTTATTATAGAGGTGCTTCTTTCAAGCCGCGTGAAGAAAATTGAAGATCCAGATGTTTTAACCATCCAGGCAAGATCCCACTTTCGTCATTTCGATGATCCTGTCCTTGAGGGTGGGTTGGGTTCTTTCTGATTATTTCCATGTGCTAATCAGGCATCCTTAGCCATGTTTTATCGTGCATTGGGATACCATCAGGGTGCAACAGAGGATTATATTGAAGCGACTAAATCACTGGACATGGCTCTTTCACTTGCAAAATCGGCTGGGGCCACCATGGAGCAGACAGAAATGTTGAATGATCTTGCAATTCTCAAGCTGCAAATCGGTGAATATACATCGGGGCAAACACTATCAGTCGAAGCCCAAAGGCTTGCAAAAATGTCTGCAAATTTATACGAAGAAGCTGCCGCACTGAAAACGGAAGCCTGCTGCTGCCAGGACCTTGGTGACTACACACACAGCGCCTTCCTTCTGCACAGGGCAAGAGATCTTCTGAGGCTTTGTGGCATGTCGGGAAGTAACTTGGATAACTCCATCATGAATAATCAGGCATATGGATATCTTGTGAAATCAGAATATGCTGAAGCCAGACAGATACAAAGCCAAATTGCTCAGACCACCTCCCCAGAACAGGATGTGATCAATCATGCCTTTGCACTTCTTGCTATCGGGGAAATAGACATGGCAATTGATGGAAATGAATCTGATATCGGCCACATGCTCAACAGAGCAAACACACTGTTCAGTGGTGTTAATTATACCCATGGGGTGATTTCCTGTGAAATCGCCATTGCAAACCTGAAGCTTGGAGCAGGTGAAATCTTAGCTGCCCGAGCTATCTTGGAAAAATGGTTGAAATGGTCCTGGACAGGAGAGGTTCAAGTCTCGTATTCCTGTCTGGAGAGCATGGCAGATATAAACCGCTGGGGTAGTCCAACGGACTTCCATCGCACATTTACATGGGCAATGATATACCTTGCACATGCAAACAAATTCCAGGAGAGATTGGGATTCTTCAAAGCACTTCAATCCCTAGGCAACATATTTCTTACCATGGGGGATGATTTGACTGCAGAGAGCCTTTTCACGGTCACTTTGAATGGGTTCACACATGTGGATGTCCATCGCAGCAGGGCTGACTGCATGCTGCATCTCGGTGATATTGCAATGAAGCGGGGAGATCTACAGAGAGCATCAGCACTTTGGACAGATGCACGACCACTGTTTGAGCGATCACTGCAGGGAAAATCTGTGTCTAAAATTGACAGCAGGCTTGCTGATCTCGAGCGACATCACGGAGAAAGTTTAGCACATCTTGCTCAGATACATGTGCCAGTTGTATCACTGGAAAAGCCGTTACCCAACAAGTCCAACGTTGATGAGGGAGAAGAAACTAAGAGAGAAAAGATTTGTGATCAAGTTGGCCTGTAAATAGTGGATTTAAGTGTAACTGTTCTTCCTTGTATCTTGTTATTTCTCAAAGATCCCTTGTCTAACTCGATCTCTTCAACTTCAGTGCACTTTTACCGGCGATTTTATTGGACCTCGTTTCTCAAGTCCGAATCAAGGCCAAGGCCGAAGGAATAGGATATTAGACTGGATTTCCTTGATTGTATATCAGTCAAATTTGTCTCTGTTACAACCCATTGTGCTAAACCCAACAACTGTCGGTGGGTCTAGTTCCGGTGAAGTCCACTGGAATGCGCTGGAGACCAGTAGCTAAAGATACGTACCAAGCACCAATGTTTTTCAATGGGATCCAGTGGAATTTGCTGAAATTCACCGGAATACACTGTCACCCAGGGAAAGGGAGGGTCCATTGGAATATGCTGGGATCCAGCGGAGAACGCTGGGTAGAGACACATTTTCGGTGTATGTTGAACTGAAGATCAACTACTGAGCTACAGTGGACTACATTGGATGTCACTGATGGTCCAGCACGCGACCGTTTGCCATTGGATTACAGTGGAAGATGAGTTGGCATCCGCTGGTTGCCGACGCCGAATGATGCCGTCCAATGCCGTTTCCACTACCGCGTATATTACTGACATTGGCTGACAACGGCCGATCCACTACAGACTTGTGCTGATGTCAGTCAACCGACATGGCCGACCCGATGCCGACCCACGCTTGTGAACGCGACCGACGAGGCCACGGAAGACAGTGAGTCCTCGAGTATTCGAGGAGCCCCCACTATCCCTTAGTAGCTGTAGTTAGGTAAAATTCACGTTGGGACAGAATACCCCGGAGCCAACGTTCGGATGGGGGATCCAGCATTGAGATAGGTCAGAGCCAAGTTCCTGTGCTCGAGCCAAAAGTAGACGTTGGGGCTCAGCAGTAGCTCAACAGCACTTGAAGTTTGAAGATTGCAGGCTGAAGCGAATCCAAGGTGGTCACTGTCAATAATATATGGGAGAAGAGGGATGTGCTGGATAAGACTCAGGATGATATATTTGCTCAGCTAGTACCCCTGGTTCTCACTAGAACAGCTGTAGCACATCGAATACTGGGCTGAATAACTGAGGCTGTGGCAACTGTTCTAGCCGGGACTGTCGGGTCGGGGGGAAAAAAAAAAAAAAAAAAAAAAAGCGGCCCGCGCCTTATGTACTGCAAATTGCTGTAAATCTCCCATCATTTACATCCAGAGCTGTGTTATTAATTGACTGTGCTTCCTCGAGTTTATAGACACTCTGTGTCGGAGTTGAACACATATGTTGGATGCCGAAGTTGATGGATCTATGCTGTTCCTATTCGGGAGCATGGCCGACATCACTCCGTCGATATCGACAATGTCAGTCAATATCAGGAACTATAAGCCATTGTTGGCTAAAAACATCTGCCTGTGAATGGATAATAACAGCTGGAAATCTTCAATTAACCAATGTTCGATGAGTCGAGCGCTTTGATGACAGCGTCACGTGAGTGTTCAACTTTCTGCGATCGACTTTGTACTCGTATTCCCAATGTGTTTATCGTATGTTGACTGGCCGTGTTAGATCTACCGCCTGCAAACCTGCGCAGTTGAATCCCATATGTCGATATTGTCCAACTCATCGTGTCACACATCGTTCAGTTCAAAGTTTAAATAGGCTGCCAGGATTGTATATCATAGTATCAGCATGAAATCAAGTCAAGGCTAAACAGCATGTAGGACGTCGAAGTGTTTCCTGATAAATTGTTCAGATGATCGCTGCTTGACTGCAACACCACAAGAAGAGATCTTATCATTTCAGCCTTGTTCGGCGACTCCTTCCCTTGTCGAGAAAGTATCCCAGAGCCCATCACCGGCACATCAAGATGCGAATGATTTGCCGGATAGCTTCCGATGATGCGACTCACTTTTGGTGCCGTCTTGAGAATATATTGCATAGCTTACTGTGAAGGTAACCCAAACAATTGGATGTCTCTCCCAGGGAGCTAATTGGCAATACGTCGGCCATTAAGGGTTAAACTCATTCCCCTGACATGTAGACACCTATCTTGTCTATCCTCAGCAGGCATCAGAGAATCCGCGGTGTTCAGTCATCTCGCGTCATAAAGAGTCAGCGGTGGTCATTGGTCACGCCTGTACACTGCGGTACCCATCGAGTAATTTCAAGCAGTCTTCCATTCTTGTTATACGGCAGTATTATATAGCCTAAATTACCCCATAATATGTGGTATATCTTCTCGCGCGCCGGGACTGACTGAAAGCGGGGACAGCAATTAATCCCGCAGAGTACGACATTTCAACGTTCTATTGCTCGACGTTTTAGGGTGCTGTTGGGCAAGCTGCCCAAGACTCTAAGAATTCTCGAGTTGAGGAATCATTTGACGCTCGATGTCGAGGCATGGATATGACGGCGTCCGTTTCTCCGAAACCATGGAATACACAGATAGGTCTGAGATGTAGCAGTATCTAGCCGGCCGCGAATGTCGACGGCCTAAATGGCCCTTCCAGCAGATATATCATCATTGACCACGCGAGCTTACTGCATGCCTTGCGTAAATTCCCAGCCGTCGCGCATGCACAAGTCATTTTGACGGTACGTAATTATTCAAAGATACCCTGTATTTTCGGGGATGGATGAATGGTAGAGGAGTGCATGGCTTCATTCGCACGACTATATTCGGACAACGCCGGAGGGTTCCATACGCACGTCTCTCATGGAGTAATCCCTAAGATTTTTGGGGATGGATGAACACATGCTTTTGAAAAAACGAGAGTAGTCAGTGGATTCTTTCACACGACAATTTTGACTAACGCCGGGGACGCCTTTTACATTAAGTGGGGTGGGATAGCCATAAATAATATAAAGCAGGGGAATTTGAATAGATACAAGGGACTGGTCGGCCGCTTCGCGGCCTCCCATCCCCTTTTGTGAAATAAATAATGTGGACCTGGCATAACGCTGAAGTGCAAAACTTCACTTCACCTCTGGTTGCAGTATTCTGGCGCATTTTTGGTTCTTTTCGTACCAATCAATTCTATCCCTCAGACGTGGAGGCTGTTCAAATTAAAGTTATCTCTGGGTTAATATCTTTCGAGCCGTACACCGCAATAGGAGCATGTTTGCCGCTGTTTGCCGCGGCTACCTTTGTTTCAGGAGCGGTGGGAGACATCTGTCAATGTTAGCGCTAGGGCAGTGTCTGTCAATGTTTGTCGTAAGGGTGACGTAGTGCCGCCCATGCCACATGGTCGATTGCCTGTGGGCCGGTAGCACTCGGTAACGAACTATCATGGGCGGCAAGCTGCCGCGGCATACGGCACCAGCGGAGGTGAGCGGAGCTTAAAAGGCTTCGGACCAGACATGCGTAATTTTCTAAAGAGGGTAATACGGCACCAGCGGAGATGAGCGGAGCTTAAAAGGCTTCGGACGGACAGACATGCGTAATTTTATAAAGAGGGTAACGACTACAGCATTAATTTCGATGTCTAGATTGTTTCCTAAGTCCAGGCGAATAGCAAGATAGAGATACACAATTTGGGCCACAACGTCCTTTGTTAGACCATTTCTGCGGGTCAATACTCATCCATGTACATCTTGCATCGCTCCCACAAGCGCACCCACCTTCTGCCGTTCCATTCCCTAATCCGGGCCCAGCCATCCTGCGCGGCCATGCGCTGGATCCAGATCAAAACTGAGCACAGGGCGAAGTCTGCGTAGCTGATTTTCTAGCACCCAACGATCCATCCCCCCGAATTTCCAAGCCACACGCACAACCGCCGCTTCCCAGAAAAATGACACACCGTCGCCGCTCGTGTCGAAGTGAAAAAAACAAAACAAAAAAACCGCCAAACGCCAACAAAACCCCGGCGCTGCCACACATGCAACGCACCATCTCCCGGACGCGCTAAGCAACACGCGGGTCCAGTTTTGAGAACGAGGAAAGGCAGAAGGCGTGCCCGAAGAGGTAATTGTGGCTGTGTAGCGGTAGAGGGCGAAAGAGAAGAGAAGAAAAGAGCGCTGAGAACGGAAGCGGGTGTGGTAGGACCCAACGCGCCCGCCTACGCCAAGCGACGCCACCGTCAAGGAGAAAGCGTGAGGCAAAAGTGAAAGCGGTGAACGGTGTGCTCAGGATCTATGGCTAAAATACTCAAAAAACGCTCTGGTTGCCGTTACGCTGGCTACGAAAGCAGCTTGGTGTGATATGCTTTCGTGATAAGGCCAGGGATCCACTGGATGTGAATCTCCAACACTAATCACCCAAAACACACCCTACACCAACCACTAAACTATGCTTTTAAGCATCCAACATAGACGATCCGACGAGTTGCGTTCCTCGACTTTCAATTGATATCAACTGGTGGTTGATATCTCATTCTTGGGTCAGGAGTGGATGCAATCTCAGAAGCTGAAGTGCGAGCTGCACTAGAGCTAGTGCGATGCTCTAGGTCTGTGTTATTGAGAATGTGGCAAAACTAGGCTTTCAACTGAAGGTTGAACATCCTTCATTGCAACAAGGTTGGATTTAGAGTCTCCAAGACTATCAAGCGCTTATCACAAAAATGGCCCCTGAGCCCCTAATGCAAGTACACGTCGTATCCCGTTGTTTCCTTTGTTCTCACGCCGCCAAATGACAATATGCACGACAGTATCCCTTGATATCCCGCCAAAATGTAGTTGATTGTGGTATTTAATGATACTTGGGGTCAAAGGCCCAAGCACAACAGTAAACACCTTGATCAACACCCCCAGCGCAGAGGGCACAAGGCCATACTAGTTGGGGTGCTGCATCAGTGTCTACTATCGTACAGAAGCCCTGCTTATATACAGTACAGAACTGGCTTACTCTACTATGATTATGCTACTCCAAAGATGGTTTGTAAGTGTCCAAGCCTTTCACATGATTAATATGTATTGAATCGAGTCAGAGCGAGTCAGAACGAGTCAATGCGATGTCAGGGATGTCAACTGTTGAGATGGTTGCCTTCAGATATTTAATTGGAGCCCCTAGTTGTCACCAAGATCTCCTAACCAAATATCTAGTGCAGACCACATATCCCTTCCTTGAGAACTATGTTCTAGCAATCTGTAGCTTTCCAATGATACCAAGAAGTCCAGGAGACACCAAGTGGTTCCCACAATAAATGGGTTGCCATTTGGGTTCTATATGATCACCCCTAAATGAGTGATCACAGTCCATCTCTTCAATTGTGCAGTCCTCTCCCTCAAACAGAGTATCCAGAATCGATCTCTAGGACTCAATAGCTTTCTGTAGATACCCCTAAGTCCATGGTAGGATCAGTGCCTGGCTCAGAAACCTTCTGCTGAACTTCGATCTTCCCAATCCAGAAGATCATGATGATATCGGTGATATCCGATCAAAGCATGATCGCCATGTCGGCCAGTTGGGCTTGGTCATATTTCAGAGCATGGGTCATGTTTCGTGATAAGATAGAGGGTCCAGACTATCCACTCCAGTAGGTTTGTGATAGTGTCTGTCCTCTCCTTGGCCAGATAGTTCTTTCGGGTATGGACTGTTCCCGATAAGCGACCACTCAAGAGCTATAGACTACATGTTTCGTCTATGCCCTTAGTGTCTGATGCTACATGTAGGTTTCACTGATAGAGACATACACATTCCATGTATAGCCTACTAATAGTGCTCCTTTTATCTGTTTTCATGCATGCTTCGAAACACGGCTTATCAGCGGAATCAAAAGGTGCTTGTAAGACGCACCCGAAAGCGCTGGGAAAGCAGAGAAAGAATCAAACAAAACGACTCATGTCCGCCCTTTCCAGCGTGATTGCCAACAAGCTTTGCACCGTCCTGAGCATGGACCCCACCCTGTGTCGGACGGCCACCCCTCCGTGCATCCGAGGGGCCACCATTTCTCTTTGGAGGAGGTGGCGGTGGCATCTGGCGAGGAATTAGTGTTTGAGGAGAAAGAGGGGGGAGAGGGAGTGGGGGAGAGTGGGATAGATGTCGAAAGGGAAGGTAAGCATAGTAGTGCGGCCCGAAGACTAGGGACGAAGAGACAATAGACAATGAGAACGAGTGACGATGAAGGGAAAGCGGACGAGAAGGCAGAGAAGTAAAACATCGAAAAGAAACCCACCCACACCTATAAATTGAGTAGCTCGCATAGCTCGCATGGCTCGACGCCTGTGAGTGGTTCGAGCACCCGCCGCGGCTGCTGCGCGCGCTGCTACACACGACAACTGGTCGCTCTTCGACAGCGAGTGCTGTGTCTTCGGCGATGCGGGCACCACCGTCGCGCTTCCTGTACGACTCGAATCCATGGCCGTGCAAGTCGAGAACGAATGCGACGACGGCGAGCGAGAACCGAGGGAAGAGTTTGGGAAGAACAAGCGCGGGCAGAGATACCAAAGACGGCAAGTCGCGGATGGGCTCGTGTAGACCGCCGCGTGGAAGGCTGCGGGCCAGGGGCCTGCGTCCGGCGGGGTGGCCGCGTGGGGACTTTGGATTGAGAACAGTGAGGCAATGACGAAAAGCATTTGGGCCGAAGACTACCACCAGGGTCCAGAAGACAGCCAGGTTGAGATTCCGTGACATGACGGTTGAGGAAAAAGCTGTTTAGCTATAGCCTTAATTGGGTTTGGCTGCCTTCCTTTTGGGGCTTCGTGCTCTCTGTTATCTACCAACTCGGCAACGCTGGATCCCAATCTTCTGAAATATCGGTGCTCTGTCTAACCTGAACACTGGGTCCACCGATTACACTGTGCGCCGGCCCTGGACCTACATGCGCTACCTCAGCCGTTGCATTGCAATTTGCGATTTTGACTTGGAACCACAGCTAATAATCCGTTCCAATCCGAGCTAAGCTACTCCCCACCTGGTCACCCTCGCGTTTCAAGATCCGAGTGCACTCTCTGATTCCTCATCCTCTCGGTGCACGCTTGGCTCTAACTCCACTGACGCTGCCCGCTCTTACCTCTATCTCATTGCCTTTAAGATATGTTCCCCCGTGGCTAGTGCACGCAAGCACTAATTGCTGACCTGATCCTAGTCTCCAGAACCTTGCCTCACGTTCCACTGCTGCCCGGTGTTCACCCATCCCTTCCCTCTCTTAACCTTGTACCCCGCCCCGCGTACGTCACCTTGGGACATCCTCGTCGAGGTATGCTGTTGGACGGACGTCTCACACCCGACATACGTCCACTCTCGATGCAAGCTAACTCGTCCCGCCGCTGGTCCGGCCACACTTCCCTTGCCCTCCTGCGGCAGGCTCGCGCAAGGCGGCTGACACCACCCATCGTGCTGTATCAGAATCGTCTGTGGCTATGCATGTCCCGCCCCCTGCTGCGTGCGCTCCACCCCTCTACCCGAAATGTACATGCTTTTTCATGATATCAATCGACCGCAGGGCGTACGTCCACCTCACCCCACCAACTAACAATGATATTATCCCACACTCAACCTACCGGAGTACGTCCTTTCTTTCTCTCTGTCTGCATCACAGTTGCAGGATTGAATCCCCCCTACAGCTGCAGCTGCCAGTGTGGCCACATCGCCCACCAGCACCCGCTCTTTTCCTCGGTCTGCTCCTGGTCGAGGATGAGAATGGGCGCCGTAAAGGTGAGGACGGGAGGCGTGTGTCGGTCGTGCTGCGTCGTCGTACGCCAGCAGCTTGAAGGATGGAATGCGCACGAGCAAGCAGTCTACATCTTTTCATGATTGAGTACGGCCCGTAAGTTCCGTGCATACCACCCTGTCGCGTGTTTTGGTGTCGCCTTTGTCGCAGGGTAGGATCCAGATCGCAAGTACCAATATATACCCCTTGTTGTCCTCGTTGCAGTATATAGTTTTCTTTCCTCAAACAGTTGCGCTGCTTCAGCCTTCGGACTTGTTTGAATGGTGAGTCCCTCATTGCCGGCCCGGACGCTGAGAGCAGGCGCCTAGAGGTTGTCAGGTGGTCCAATGAGGTGAGTGGCATGATAGTAATATTGACTAAGGGACTAGCTACATACAGACGCTACAGGTTATATACTCCGGACATCAGGGGCTACTAAGTCACTTCAGGCAGAAACAAGATAAATGAATGTCGATAGCAATCGCACGATGTCGGGCCAAGGGAAAGTCCAGTGATAATAGAGTGTGTTACGGTAATGGTATGAGAATTTAAAAAATACACCCGACCTGCGACATCCGATTGCTTCCGCCTTGACATTCATCGTGGGAAAGTTTGCGCTGCTAAGGCGACCGGTCTTGTCTTCCACTGTCACGTCCGCTGCGCAGGAGCATATCCTCCTCATCTTTCTGTGAGCAGCCCTTCCTACTGTTTAATCTTCGCTTATGGCTCACATAGTCCCACTCACATAAGAGCGGCGCTGTAACAATCTATTTTGACTATGTCTGGCCAGCGGAATGAATCCACCACCATCATTGCCAACATTCATGGTGTGTAGGGAAATTTACTGTGACATCGAAATCATGATTTCTTGGCCCCAGGCGGCAAAGGAGGCAAGGGTGGACGAGGTGGCACAAGTGGTGGTGGTGGGGGTATAGGGGAGGGTCCCACTATGAATTTCAATGGAGTTCAAAACTTGACAAACAACATGTACGTTGACAATAGAGACTTTGCGGTAGCCACCGGTAGCCACCCGGTGGCTCCCGGGGCATGCGGTGGCGAGTGGCTCCACATCCACTACGTCATCCGGTGGCTGACCCGGTGGCGTCTGGTGGCTCATCTTGGGTGTGGTACACGTCATTTGAGGTGCCACCGGCACCGCATGCCTCGGGAGCCACCGGGTGGCTACCGCAAAGTCTCTAATGTCCCCCATTCCTTTTCCAAAGTCTTATTTCAGCACTAGCAGTGTGAACCAGGGCCATGGGTTAATGAAATTATTGAGTACAGTATTTTTCAAGCTGAATTATGTCTAGACTGGAAGAAGTTCTGTGCAAGTGGCTGGAGTTTCCTCCTGATACAAATGACAGACAATATAACCTGCGGAGCCTGCATCACAATGCCACTGGGAACTGGCTCCTAATTGATGACCGATTCATCAAATGGAAGGCCACACCTGGCTCTTTATCGATCAAAGGAATTTGCAAGCCAATTTCATTCTGTTCCAATCCCATGTCTAATATGTGTTTGCAGCTGGTACCGGAAAAAGTATGCTAAGGTGATTCATATGGCTACTACGCTCATACTCTGCCACTGAGAATACCCACATGGTCAGTTCAACAGTGATTGAAACAATCACTGTCACCTGTTCCGAGCGGTCTACTGTGGCATATTTCGATTTCGATTTTAGCAACGATGGCCAGCGCATGGACACCATGATGCGGTTGATTGTCTGGCAGCTCTCTGGACGGTCGCCTTCACCTTATAGCGCTCTTCATCGGCTGTATAAAACACTGGGAAATGGAACTATACAGCCGCAGCAAGTGCATCTTCGAAGAGTCCTCGAGGATTTATTTTCAGAGTTGGACCAAACATATATTGTCATTGATGGGCTCGATGAATGTGACAGGACAGACTGGAAGCCTCTTGTTCAGCTCATTCACAGCCTACATCTTCCCACCAAGAATGCACTGCATCTCCTGTTTACCAGTCAGCCTCATGAGGAATTCCAAAGAGCATTCAAGGATGTAACTTTCATTGAGCTTGGTTCTGCAGTCTCAAACAATGACTTTAAATCCTTCGTTCGCAGTGAAATCTCCAGGGTCAAAAATTGGGCTAGTGAAGAGAAGTATGCAAAAGATGTCATAAAGCAGATTGTCCAGAAGAGCAATGGGATGTCAGTCTTCTCATGGCACTATTTTTTCTCAAGTTGACTGGTATATTCAGGTTTCAGATGGCCACTTGTCTTCTCATTGAGCTGCGTCGTTGTCATTGGAAGGCTGACTGGGAGAAAGCCCTCACAGCCCTCCCGGCTGATATTTTTATGATTTACAGCCGTTTCTTAACCCAGGCAAAAGATTCTCTGCCCCCAGTTTTTATCCAATCAATTTTTCGGTGGCTTGTTTTCTCTGCTAGGCAGATTACATCGGACGAGCTGGCAGATGCTATTGCATTCCCCCTATCTGATCCCAAGTTCGATTTTTCCAATCCAGCCAAATCCATTTATGACCCTGATAGACGTCGGGGCAACTCTGACATCTTCAAGTTGTTAGAGGGCCTGATTGTGATTAAAAATGATGGCACAGCTAAACCTTCAATCACTCTTGCACATTCATCTGTCAGGGATTACATCCTTTCTCTGCAATTCCAACGGGAATTTGGTGCAATTATTGACCTTGCAGAGCATTCCTCCCACAAATTTATTGCCCAGACTTGTGTCCGCTATCTTCTCCTTTTTGCTGAAGCCAACCATGTGATAACCAAGGACACTCTCCCAGACTACCCAATCTCGCTGTATGCAGCAAATTATTGGCTCCACCACCTGTAGCTTTGCAATGACCAGGACCAACAGGTCCTATGTCCCTTAACAATGTGTCTCCTGGAAGATGGCAGCAGCCAATATACTGCTCTATACCAGTTGTGGCACTTCAATCTGTATCGGAACACATTTTGGAATAGCCCCATATCACCCTTGTGTATGTGCTCCAAAATGGGCTACACTGTGGGGGTGCACTCTCTGCTCACCAAGCACAATGAATCTGTTGACCAAGCCACCAAAAATGGCTGGACTGCACTCCATTTTGCATCGAGAAGTGGTCACCTAGACATTGTACAGCTGCTCATTGAGCACAACACTACTGTTGATCAAGCTACCAAAGATGGTTGGAATGCGCTGCATCTCGCATCGGAGGAGGGTCACCTTGAGGTTGCACGGCTGCTCATCAAGCACAAGGCACCTGTTGACCGAGTAAGCAACACTGGGTGGACTGCGCTCCTTCTCTCATTGGGGAATGGTCACCTTGACATTGCACGGCTGCTCATCAAGCACAAGGCATTTGTCGACCAAGTAACCAACATTGGGTGGACTGCACTCCATTTTGCATCAATGAGGGGTTACATCAGCATTGTGCGTCTGCTTATCAGGCACAACACTTCTGTCAACCAAGCCTGCAAAGATGGCATGACTGTACTGCATCTGGCATCAGAGGGGGGTTGGCTCGATGTTGTGCAGCTGCTCATTGAGCACAATGCATCTGTCAAGCAAGCCAGGAAAGATGGCTCCACTGCACTCCATTTTGCATCCTCGAGGGGTCACCTCGACATTGTGCAACTGCTCATCACACACAATGCTTGTGTTGACCAAGCCTCAAACAATGACAGGACTGCACTGCATCTTGCATCTGAGGAGGGTCATCTCGATGTTGCACGGCTGCTCATCAAGCACAATACATTTGTTGACCAAGCATACAACACTGGATGGACTGCACTCCATTTTGCAGTGAGGAAGGGCCACTTCGACATTGTGCAGCTGCTCATTGAGCACAATGTATCCGTCAATCAAGCCACCAAAGATGGCTGGACTGCACTCTATTTTGCATCAGAGAATGGTCACTTCAACATTGCACAGCTGCTCATCAGGCACAACACATTTGTTAACCATGCATGTAACACTGGCTGGACTGCGCTGCATGTCGCATCATGGAGGGGTCACCTCAAAATTGTGCAGTTGCTCATTAAGCACAATGCATCTGTCAAACAAGCCACCAAAAATGACAGGACTGCACTGCATCTTGCATCTGAGGAGGGTCACCTCGATGTTGCACGGCTGCTTATCAAGCACAATAAATTTGTTGACAAAGCATACAACACTGGGTGGACTGCACTCCATTTTGCAGTGAGCAGGGGCCACCTTGAAATTGTGCAGCTGCTCATTGAATGCAATGCATCTGTCAACCAAGCCACTAACGATGGCTCAACTGCACTACATCTAGCATCGGAGAAGGGTTACCTTGACGTTGCACAGTTGCTCATCAAGCACAATTCATTTGTTGACCAAGCTACCAAAAATGACAAGACTGCACTGCATCTCGCATCGGATGGGGGTCACCTCGCTGTTGCACAGCTGCTTATTGAGCGCAATGCATTTGTCGACCAAGCAACCAACACTGGGTACACTGCACTTCATTTCGCATCAAGAAGGGGTCACCTCAACATTGTGCAGCTGCTCATTGAGCACAATACATCTATCAATCAAGCCATCCAAGATGGCTGGACTGCACTGCATCTGGCCTCGCAGGAGGGTCACCTTGACATTGTGCAGCTGCTCATCAAGCATAACAATTCTGTTGACTAAGCCACCAAAGATGGCTTGACAGCGCTGCATTTTGCATTGATGAAAGGTCACCTCAACATTGTGCAGTTGTTCATTGAGCACAACGCATCCGTCAACCAAGTCACCAAATATGGCTGGACCCCACTGTATCTCGCATCGGAGAATGGTCACTTGAATGTTGCACGGCTGCTCAGCGAGCACTGCGCCAATGTTGAGAGGAGAGCAGGTGAACCGCAAAACATTCATGCACATCTGCTGCCCTAGCAGTAGGACCCCTCGATGAGACTATGGCCGTAGTCTCCCAATGAACCTTTCATTGCAGAAATATAATATGTGTTTGTAGTTACTGTGATATGGGTTTAAAACAGGACCATGGTTTAAGGTATCCAGTCTGGCCCTGGAATAAAGACTCTGTGAGGGCATTGCACAGTGCCCAACCTAGGTTGTGATCACCACCATATGTTGTGAGTTGGTGTATGAACTGTCAGAGATCTGAGGAAGTTTGGGTTTGCAAATCTCATTCAACATCTGATTCTCACTGCAGAGATCCGTTTGAATTACCGCGGGTAAAATGGTAAAATCCGGTTAGACATTGGTGAGAGAAGTGTTTTACCAGAACAAAGACTGACTGTTTTAAAAAAAAGAAAAAATTGACCGGGTTTTACCATGAGGTAAAATCCCTCGCAAAACACACTGAACACCAGGTTCCTTTTTCTAGGCCGTTTTAGTCTTGCTAGTACAAGGGGATCTCCGCGGTATCTCCAATGCATTCGTTCATCCGACACCGTTCAATTTTGTGTTGCGGTATGTACTCCGGAAATCCCACTTGTAAATCATCTCAACTTTCCGCTTCTTACACTGATCTGAAACCCCCTGGGCGCACGTATCCCTCCTATATAATGAATCTAATATCATTTCCCGCCCTCGAGAGTTGATTCTCCTACCATCACACACTAGACTCCCGCCCTGGCGCGCCACTCAACGCGGTGTACTTTATTCCCCCATTCAACCACTCAGAAAACACTGAGATTGAGACTTGGCTGCTATCACCGGCGGCTAAGCTTTGGCCTCATGATATCTATTTTATCATATTGTCTACTCCACAGCTGCACACATCTGTCCCCTGACGAAATCTGCCCCTTCTGCCCCTTCGACTTCCGCTGCTTTGATTTTCTCGTTGTGTGCTGGCTAAATTCGGTTTCGTAATCCCCCCCATGACAGCTCCATTCAACGGGTTGATCACTCAATATGTATTTGGGTTGGAATAATCTTGGCACGACTGTCCTGCGAATCACATCTCTGAAGTCTCAGCAAACAAACGCCCTATTGTGCTTCGCCCGCTTGGCTATCAAATGTTGAACCTCGGTCTGTGCTCACGGTGTACTCCTTCCCTCCGCTCAAAATCCATTATGATAGTTTATCACTCCACTTATAAAATTACGTTTCTCCGTCTGTCCGAAGCCGTTTAAACTCCGCTGATGCCTATCTGTGCCGCGTTGATCTACAACTGCCAGGCTTGATCTACACCTGTGCTAGACAACCAGCCGAATCATTCCGTACCATTGCCGCTCACTGCCGTTGACGGCAGCTTGCCGTCACCTCTGACAGCAATCGGACAGGCACTGCCTTGGCGCCACAATGACGTATTTCTCTCCCGCAAACAAAGGGCTTGCTCCCGGAGTCCCACTGGTTGTAATAAAATCAATTTTGGTACGAATAAATTGCATGGAAGGGGATGGGAGGCCGCGAAGCGGCCGACCAGCCCCTTGTTGACTCTAAGTTCCCACTTTTGAGAGTGTCTTCCCAAATTGCCGGCCATCGGATAATCTGCCCTTGGGTTAGGCTACTCTGGAACCCTCTGTGAGCGTACACGACCTCTCTTGTTAGTAGTGGCATTCCCCTTGTTGTCAATGCTCTTCGTCCCGCCTCCAGAATTTCCGCGGCGCGATTATAGCTTCGGATTTCGAATGATGATCGTATCAGGCATCTCGCCCCAAAACATCTCAAGTCCGAGCTGTGTCGGATTATTGGAACGCCCCAGCACCGATCATATGAGCTCCGAATGCAAGCCGAATTCAGACCATACTTGACTTGTACACCGGAGTTTTCGCTACATGAATCCTTTGTCTAGTGCTCACTGTTATTGCCTTCCGCCCGGATTCATATTACTTGTTGTACGCCGGACTTTTGGAACTCCGGGTCTGTTCGATTCACTTCCGAAATAGCTAGTACGAGATGAGACGGTTCCACCTCCGGCGTCACGGTGTATTGCTGCATTGCATAATCAAGTCTGTTCATAACAATGTTGCCACTCCTCGGAAATTTTCGTGCATCTCTGACCGCCGCTGGGCTTCACGATGACAAAATCCGCATTCATATATTGCAAGGTATCTTCTTTCCGTCACCATCGTTCAGCCGCCTCAGAAAGTTGTCGTGGGATTCAAACTCGGCATCAAAGCGCAACATGTTCCCCTTGTCGTACCAGTAAGATCTCCCAATAACCAATACATTTTGTACTACCTACCTGCCTACCTACCTTTCATATCGTTTATTGCCAATCGACAATTTCGCTGTGAGCTTACCGCAGCTGCAATCTGATTTTTATGCGCCAATTTCGCCCTTCGATCCTGTCTCTCATCCTGCCTTCAAGCATTACGCAATAAAATAAAGTGAAGGCTGGGTCGATGATGTTGGTGCCGAGAATCGAACTCGGTTCTGCTGCTCAAAGCTTGACATCCCCAACAATAATTGAGGCAGCTGTGTACCATACACCACACACGCTTTGGCTACCCATCTGTGTGCTTGCTTCTCCCCCGAACTTCAGAACCACATTTGCTTGGTAAGGACAGAGGTACAGTACATTACATTGATCTAACCTCGGACTACGGCTAGAAATGGTTTGGACTCTTTAGGACCGGCAGGAACAGAGAAACCTTTGCTGGAACGAATTTCCTGGACATCTCTCACCCCGGTAGCATCGAAGTCAAAAGGAATAATCAAGATGGAAAGGAACGCAGATCTATTCCGGAGAACGACGTCCCTACACCCGCCAATGCCTGTCGCTAAACCCCATTGCCAACGACTCCCGAGAAAGAAGCCAAGTCACCGACGAAAGTCGAATCCATCTACGGAGGCAACTTCCATGCATCCAACGATCCACCCTCCTGAATCTCTGAGCCGTGCGCCCACCCAGGTAGTGTCGAAATCAAAAAAAAAAAAAAAAAAAAAAAAAAAAAAAAAAAAGGGAAAAAACGCCAAACCACGGCGCGCAGCTGCCACACATGCAACGCGCCACCTCCCGGACGTGCTAAGCAGCATGCGCGCCCATATTCGAGAACGAGGAAAGGCAGAGGGCGCGCCCGAAGAGGTAATTTGTGGGTGTGTAGCGGCAGAGGGGCCAAAAGAGAGAAGAGCGCCGAAAACGGAAGCAGGGCGTGGTAGGAACCAACGCGCACGACCCACGCCCGGCAGCGTCACCAATAAGGAGAAAGCAAGAAGCAAAAGTAAAACCGAAATCAAAGGGCGCTTGTAAGACCAGATCCTCGCGCGAAAGAAGAACAATAATCAAGTAAAAGGGCTCACGTTCCACCCTCCCCAGCGCGACTGCCAACAAGGCCTGCCCCGCGCAGAGCATGCATCCTCATCCGGGCATGGGACGTCTAGTGCTTCGTGCTGTCGAGAAGCCGCCGTTGCTTTTTGGAGGAGGTAATGGAGGTGGCGGCGTCTGGGAAGGAATTAGCGTTTGGGAGGAGGGGAGCGGCGGAGGGCGGAGGGTGGAGGAGAGTGGAATAGACATCGAAAGGGAAGAGAAATGTAGGAGTGCGGCGCGAAGACTATGGACGAAGAGACGATAGACGGTGGGAACGAGTGACGAGAAAAGAAAAGCGAACAAGGAAGGAAAAGGGACGGGGACGTAAAAACCATAGAAAAGAAACCCAAGCACCCCAGAACGCGAGTGACTCGCATGGCTCGCACGGCTCGACGCCTAGTCTCTCCTAGACAGACATTACAACGGGGATGCTCGTACCTCGCATGTTGTACTCGACGCCTGCGAGTGGTTCGAGCGCCCGACGCGGCTGCTGCTCACGCTGCTATATACGATGACCGGTCGCTCTGCGACGGCGAGTGCTGCGTCTTTGGTCAATGTGGCCACGATCGTCGCGCTCCCTGTACGACTCGAACTCATGGCCGTGCAAGTCGAGAGCGAATGCAAAGCGAATGCAACGACGGCGAGCGAGAACCGGGGGATTCAGAGTTGGGGAAGAACAGGGGCGAGGGAAGAGACGCCAAAGACGACACGTCGCGGACTCGGATGTGCTCGAAGAGTCGAACCCCGCGCGATAGGTCCCTCGTCTTGCAAGCAGATCGAGATGATGGATCAAGTGACAAGACGCAGTGACGTAAGGACAGTGTATGTATCCCTGTTTGGCTAGCCCTTCTTCACCTTCACTTCATTCTCGAGTCTCGACCAGTCCTCAACGCGCCGAGTCTGGTCTATTCTCTAAGCCCTTCCTCATCGCATTTTCATTCCGTCCTATCCTTGCTTCTCCTTCTTCGTGCTCTGAATAACCCTGGTTACCCTATGGCGATCTCAAAGCGATCTCGCTTTGTGTGGATCATAACTTGAAGTATGTACCCACGCATTTACCCCTCTGCGCGCGCGGACTCATCGGCTCCGATGCATACTGGTCACGCCCTTTGGTCTTGGCCTCGCTCGATCTATCTGCGTACCCGGCCTTTCATCCCACTCCAACTATAACGCAGTGCTTAGCCTTCTTCTTTGAAACGCCGAGACCTATTATTTACTCGTAACCCTGCGTCCAATTATCCGTTGGGTGATGGTCTCAAAACGCCTCGGCCTCGGCCTCACCCTCGCGTCCCTCGTGTCCTAATTACACCAACCGCAAAATCGTACTCCCCTCTGTGCGCATTTCTCCGCCGAGCTCTTAACGCTCACGACAATATTGATATTCCAAGCTATCCAGGTGCCCCGCAAGTTAAAAATATGATGTCAAGTCTGATTCTACTTGTAGCTCTTGCGACGTCTCACCTCTTCTCGACACCAAACATCACATTCTCCAAAGCAATCGCTCATCGCACACCGTTCAATTTTGTGCCGGGGTATGTACTCCCGAAAATGCCACATGTAATTTAATCTCAGCTTTCCGCTTCTGACAGCGCCGTCTTCCCTCAAGTTCGCAGCCATTTCAGTTGCGCGGACCTGAAAACTCCCTGGGCGTGTGTACCTCTCGGACATAATGAATCTAATGTCATTTCACGGCCCCGAGAGTCGATTTTCCCATCATCACCCACTAGGCTCTGGTCTCGACGCGCCGTTCAACGCGGTGTGCTTCATTCCCACGTCCCAATCACAAAGGGCCGAGATTGACACTTGGGTACTATCACCGGCGGCCAAGCTTCAGCCTCGTAGTGCCCTCGTGTCCACCCAGGTATTTATTTTATCATACCCTCTATTCCACGGCTGCACAGACCTGTCTACTCACGAAATCCGCCACTTTTGTCCCTTCGACTTCCGCTGTTTGGATTTTCGTAAAGCAAAGCCCTCACGTCAGATGCATACTTACTTTTGACACAGAATTCCACGGGGTCTCTGCTGTTCTTCCTCCTTCACGACGACTCCATTGAATACGGGCTGATCAATCGATATGGATTTGGGTTGGACTAATCTCGGCACGTCTCTCCTGCGAATCACACCTCTGAAGCTTCATCAAACAAAAGCCTTGTTATGCTTCGCCCACTTGTCTATTAAATGTTGAACCTTGGTCTGTGCTCGCGGTGTACTTGTTCCCTCCGCTCGAAATCCATATATGACATTTTATTGACTTCAAGTTCCCACTTTTGAGACTCTTCCCAAATTGCCGGGCACCGCATAATCTGCCGTTGGGCTGGGCTACTCTGGAACTCTCTGGGCGCGTATAGGACCTCCTTTTTTAGTAGTGCCATGCTGCTTGCTGCCAATGCTCTTTGTCCCGCCTCGTACCAGGCATTACGCAGTAAATCATTTCAAGCGCGAGTGGGAGCGGCGTCGGATAATTGGAACGCCCCAGCGCCGGAATTTATTTTGGAACTCCGAATCTGTCGTTTCGCCTTCGAAATAGCTACGGGATGAGACGATTTCGCCTCCAGCGTCTTTCACTGCGTTAAAGGCCCCCGTAAACTCAGTCAAGCGGGAGTCTAGGCCGATCGAGACGCCTCGGCATGTGTCGCCGGAACTTACATAGCACAATCCTGTTTAGGCCCGCCGATCCGCCTAAACTGTTTAGTACGCCTAAACAGGACATCGACGGGTCTCGGCTGTGCTGTTTCTAATAGCCGGCCTAAATCACGGATGGCTACACAGCCAGATATTCGGATACAATGTGGTTATCTGTGAGAAAAAAAAAATGGGTAATGCCTAATTGCACAATATGTGCAAGCCACATCTACCGTTTCTTTAACGAAATGACCGCTTTTTATTTGCATCTCTTTGCGATCTTCCCGATAAGGGCTATCCCCTTTTCTTTCCCTCTCGCAATCTGCTTACTTTCATCATCAAATGGGCGACAACTTAACAGCAGATGGACTGCCCCCGCAATCGATCTAACCAGATGCGTGCAAACGTTCTCACCGAGACCACGATTTCAGATCTCTGAGTCACAGCATGAAACCTGAACCGCCTCCGGATACTCCGATCTGAGCTGCGCGAGAATCAATCCTGTTCAATCGTTCTCACGGTGCCCTTATTCCCAGATCCAAGGCTGTGGAATGAAACCTAAATCGGGTCCCTTCCAGTAAAAGAGGCAGATTCCGTGAAGCCACAGCCTTCGGAGCTTTGCGCTGCGGCCGCGTACACACTCTTCAAATAATGGCCCAGCGTCGTCAATCCTTCGCCTTCCCCCATCATCATTTCATGTACCCCAGCAATATTCTTCCCTTCAATGCAAAGCCTCAGGTCAGTTCCTCCCTCAATCAAGCTACTCCGCACGGAAGCATCAAAACCAAGAACTGCTCTTGGCACCACGTCCAATCTCAAGTCACGATAAAGGCTGGGCTAAAAACCGGGACGGGACAAAGCTTCTCAAGATGGGAACGCAAGGATCCCTCATGACACCTCAAATTCCCGGGATGGCTGGAAGATGCTCAAATTCTGCCGACTACACGATCATGGCCTTGGTCAAGACGGGAAGGCGCCAGACTTTTCAAGGTTCAGATCCAAAGGGTGCTCGAGCTATAAGAGCGGCTTGAACCGCTATCAGAGCGGCTTGAATCGCTCTGCGGCAACCTGTTAGATTATGTCTCATCTTTTGCCTCTTCTGTCCTGCTCATCACGTTCCCATAGCGTTCATTTTCATGTTGACACTGGTAACACACATTGTGCGACCCTGAACAAATCTCGCTAACAATCTTTGAGACAGGTTCAGCGTTCAACGCAAAGGATCGAATGTACTGCTTTTTATTGCCGCCTACAGAGGCGAGACGTTGACACGATCAGCTACGTCCTAAATGTTGCATCGTTTATACACATCCCAAAGCATCTTGCGCTCAAGGCCCCACTGCAGCGATCCTTCTTACCTTCATACTAGTCTCGCGTTCGTCACACTGCAGGTGAGATTGCTCTCGAATCCCTCCTTGCTGCAAGCTCAACTTAAAAATCGACATTACCGTTGCTTTGGCGCACGTCGCTCTACCTTCCACCCGATTGTTGCCGGCGCATGCGCCAACTCACGCCTCAATTTTTTTTGAGCGAGCCATCACGAATCTTGGAATTCAATTTTTCGCATTTGCATGGCACGGCGCCTTGCATCCGCGGCACCGCTGAGTAGAACTCAACTTTTACTAGCTTGTCACAGGCTGATTCCATTTTGAGGTCCTGCCAGCTACGCACTACCCTACGGTGAGTTCCTTATTATCTTCAACACTGCTCACCTGTAGCTCTCAAGGCGGAAGCATGAGTATTGCAATGGACACCTAATTTAATTTGTAACCATCCAGTAAGCCTCTCAATGGCGCTGGAAGGATGCCGGACACCTGACCCACATTTTAATTAATCTCATTGTGTTTCTACGAGTTAACGACGCTTCCACGACCTGTTTCGGGTAAGGTTGCTCATTTTCCACACAGTACACGTATTTCTATCAGTCCAGCGGGCGCGCGGCGCTGGCGACCTCCAATCGCTCCCCACCCCTGCCCTGCCGGGAGCCGTGATTTGCTGCCGTCTTTTTCCATGGATAGAGTACGCTTTCTCCTCTATTCATTTGTCATTCACTCACTAATCCTTGCAGGACCTGTATTGCACTCAATGAACAGGAAATGTGTGTACATTAGACTACGACCTGATTTGTTCTCTGTAATGTTGAAATTTGACCTGTATTTGTGCTCAATGAACAGGAAATCTTTGCGCATTGGACTACGAGCTGATTTGTTCTCTGTAATGTTGGAATTTCAACAGTTGCCCTTTAACGTACAGTGATGCCGGAGCGAAGCGAAGGCATATCTTGTTTCTATGAAAGAAATGACCCAGAGTTGATTCCTTGCTAAGCCTGGGGTATCCCCACTCACATGGCTCAAAATTCACCTGCTTGTTTTTCACCCACGCATATCACATTCTGAACCCGGGGTGAGAGGCAAGCAGGTGAATTCCGGGTTAAGAAAGTAGCCTTCCCGTGTACGTAAGTTTAGACGCCTCAACGGAGATAGCCATGCATAGCATCGGCTCGACGGGTCTCGAATTTGCCTGTCCTATAAACCTGGTTTAACGCAGTGTTTGGCGCACGATTTATGGTTGCATTGCATAATCAAGTATGTTCATAACAATGTCGTTACTATTCGGAGAAGTTGGCGTATTTTCGTGCGTCTCTGGCCGCCACTGGGCTTCACTACGAAATCCGTATTGATATCTTGCAAAGTACTTATCTTCAAATTTCCGTCATATTCTCAGGTTCATCGTTCAGCCGCCTCCGAAAGTCATCGTGGGATCCAAACTCGGCATCGAAGCGCAGCATGTTCCCCTTGTCGTACAAATAATATTTCCCACCTAGGGCGAACATGAAACACCGCTCGGGGATGTGCGGGACGAAAGCGAACGGTTCCATCCCTGGGGCGATGCCGAAATCTTCGGTCACTCCCGCGAGAAGCTGGGCACGTCGCGCTTGTCGTCCCAATATCGCCAGTCGCATGACCGTGGCTTGGGTACATAGGAAGGGTACGTGGTGCCATTGTGCTTACAGTGCTTGATAACTGGCCAACTTTTCTTCCTTGTATCTTGTTAATTGTTCGAAGATCCCTTTTCTCACTCGATCTCCTCAACCTGAATGGTCTCAAACCGTTGTCCAGGTGAACGTGTATGCTTGGTATCGACGTGCTGTGGTAGGCAATACATTTGGATACATTGAAATTTGCGCTGGCCGCATGGTTGCGAGCGAAGGAAGCGATTTATCCTGAACGTATGCAAACTAGCGAGGGGGAGAGTCAAGATATGCAGCCAACACAGACCGTGACAAACATAGACTGTTGTGGCTGACGTTTATTTATTTATTTGAGGGGGGAGGGGGAAATGGTCTTAAAAACAGTAAATTCGTAAGCTTTTGTGGCTGGGACTAGTCTCGATCAGTCCCATTCTCGGGTGATTTGAACGTACCAGAACCAGCTTGGAACCAGGGCCAGCGCGTTCGAACTCATTCTCATAACCATGAAATGATTGTGATTTGGCCGAGACCATTGTGTGTTTGCATCGTCATGCCGACGCATCAGAGGATACGTAACGCCGCAGTCCTTGCTTACTGCTGCGCCGACGGGTTTCGTGAACCGTCGGAGCTTATACAGTAGCTGATCGGTCATTCGCGGTCACCGGCGGCCGGTCCTTCCCGTTCTGATTTTTCTTTTTTGTTAGTTTCCCTCTCTTTCCGGGCCCTATGACATCAAAATTCAGGCGGCAAAGCTGTAAGGGATCGAGTAATTTAATCTTCAGCCTGTGAACTTCCGGCAAATGCAAATCACAATTGGACCACACGACGATGACCTCAGATCAGATGACGAGACGCTTTCGGCAATCTTCTGCCGGCAGTACTTACTTCAAAAGCGACTCGAGTTGTTTGCACCAGACCTCCAGCGCCCCAATCATGGAACTGCTCGTACTGCTCTTGTGCAGCCTGCCATGCATTTCAGCGACTGTTCTCGATCTGTCGGTTTTGGACTGGAGTCTAACGAACCAAAACGGCTCAATTGCTGTCCCAGGGACGATTCCATCGCAGGTGCACCTCGATTTAACGCGCGCAGGCGTTATTACAGAGCCACTTCTCGGCGTCAACGGTACGTTGGTGATTCCAGGCCATCTTATTGAACTGAACCCGATTCTATTGTTGTTTTCCTCGGTTTGAATAGACTTCACGGAGCGTTGGGTTTTCATGGACAACTGGACATATACCGCCGATATAGCCCCCTTACTCGGACCTGAGATCAAGACTGCCGACCAAATCTTGCTCGTCTTCAATGGCTTGGACACTGTAGCCAGTATTGTTGGTGTTTTTCTTTCTCCGTGTAATTCGACCACAAACGAATCTGCTATCCTAGACTTTGGCCGGAGGCCCCATCGCCTGGGTCAACAACCAGTTTCTCAAATACGTATTTGACGTGTCCTTCCTCAGCGAAGTCACGGCTGGGAATCTCACGGTCGCGTTCGAATCCGCTTATTATTATGGGCTCAATGTTAGTATGGCGGAAACGGAAGATCTGCTTGATTCCTTCGTAAGTTTCTCCACCGACTTTCTGCTCTACTCTCATTTGGATAGTTGGAGTTCGAGGTGCCGGCGAATCGCCAGTTTATACGAAAAACACAGTCCGACTTCGGCTGGGATTGGGTATGTACCTTTTCGTTCTCTAACATTCCTAGTCTAATCTGTCTGCAGGGCCCCGCCTTCCTACCCAGTGGGATTTTCAGACCCGCATATCTCATATCTCTTTCAAATGCAAGCGAAACCAGTTCATCATCGAATACAACCGACGCTCAGCAGCTCGTCTTCGTCGAAGAAGATTCTGTAGACATCTACAAAGTTGGCCAGAACTTTTCAATTCCTGCGAACGAAACGGCCGACTGGGTGGTGAATGTAACTCTGGCATTGCGGTCTGTCGGGTCTTTCGATGCGCCTTCGCTTTCACTTGCAATCGGCGAGCTAAACCTTACTTCCCCGACGTTCTCTCTCGATCCGCTGCCAAGCACGACCGATTCGCCCACTTGGGTTACGGTGCTCTGGCAAATACCCGACTCTATTCCCCAGCGGTGGTACCCTCACAACCTCGGCAATCCACAGCTGTACAATCTCACGATCACCCTTAATCTCGACGACTCCGTTCAAGAGGTCGAACTCACTGTCCGCACCGGCTTCCGTACAGTCAAGCTCGCACAGCTTCCGTACTCACAGGACGACATAGATTCTCGCGGAATTACCCCAGGCGATCAGTGGCACTTTGAAATCAATGGGAAAGCGTTCTACAGCTTGGGCACGAATATTATTCCCTTCGATCCCTTCTACGCACGTACCACTACGGAGCAGGTTCGATGGGTGCTTGAGAGCGCGGTGCGAAGCGGACAGAATATGGTACGTCGTGTTATCCGCATTTGAGTTGTATTAATGGGCTTGGTTCGAAGCTACGCATTTGGGGCGGCGGAATTTACCAGCCCGACTCCGAGGCAGCCGGAGTGTATGACTTTTACTCCATCTGCGACGAGCTTGGAATTCTCACCTGGTCAGAGTTTATTTTCTCCGACGCACTTTACCCCCTCGACAACTTCCTTTTGCAATCCATTGAGCCTGAGGTGCGCCAGAATGTCCGCCGTATCAACAAACACCCCAGCAACGTTCAATGGGCTGGCGGAAATGAGATCGAAGAAATCGTGTTATTCGTGAATGCGTCGGCGCCAGATGGAGCAATGGTTTATGTGGTGCGCTATCTCTGTCTGGTTCATCGACTCGATGTGTCATCGTTCTAAATGTCCTGCAGGATCAGGTGAAGGCGGTTTTTGCGTTCCTTCTTCGATGAACTTACCTTTCCCTCAGTTTGTGGCACTGTTTCAAGACTTCCTGTATAACATCGTCGTGTCTGAAACTCACTCGGTTCGATGATATGACCTCTGATCATATTTAGCTCTCTCACGTCCCGCACAGGTCCCATATACGGACTGCTCCACGACCCGAGGTGTTCTGAGTTTGGACCCGTACACTATCCGTCTTAACAACGGGACACCCGGGGAAATATATGGAAATACTGGTATGGCCAATATTCTGACCAGAGCGTGACCTCACATTTCGCAGAGCGATACAACTACGATGCCAGTCAAGCATTCAATTACAGCACCTTCCCTGTCTCTCGGTGCGCACTTGACACGATTTTCTTCAATTATTATACGCATCTCATCTGTGTACAGCTTCGTGAATGAGTTCGGGTGAGTTTGTCTCATCATCATGTAAATTCACATCCTCACGATGGGACGATACTCTAGGTTTCACTCCATGCCGTCCTTTTATAGCTGGGAGGAAGTACTTCTATCCCCCGATGATTTTTCCTTCAACTCCACCGTCGTCACGTCGCGCGATCACCATCCTCCAGCCGGAAATCTAAGCTTCCCCAATCCCAACGCACCGCAGGGTCAAGCCCAAATGACCCAGGGTGTTGAACTCTGGCTCCCTACGCCCTCGACACCCGATTCCAACCAGACCTTTGCTCAGTGGTGCTGGAGCACACAGATCTTCCAAACCATGACAATGGTGTCCCAGATTTCATGGTACAGACGTGGCGCTGGCCAGGGCGAAAACAACATGGGAGCGTTAGTCTGGCAGCTCAACGACATCTGGCAGGGCGTCAGCTGGAGTGCTATCGAATATTCTGGGCGGTGGAAGGTCCTGCAGTATGGACTCACCGGTGCCTTCTCACCGCTCACAATCTATCCGTTCTGGACACCCGACAATGCAACGCTGGAGGTTATCGTTACTTCTGATCGGTGGGAGACCGTACAGGGCTCTGCTCAACTCACTTGGTACGACTGGAAAGGCAACGTGCTGAACACAAGCACCCACGATTTCGCCGTCCCGACGCTCAACAACTCGTTGATTTCACGGACCTTGGGCCTGGATTCGATTCTTCCCGCCGGCCAGAATGCGACAGATGTGTGGATGCTTCTCAATCTCACCGCTCAGGTTGACAACAAGACCGTGACGAATGAACAATATGTGCGCCACTCCTTCTATTCTTCGCTTTACTAAATTCGTCTCTCAGTTCACGCCAGTCTCGCTGGCCGAGGCCTCCCTCGTGGACCCTCAGATCCAAATCGTTTCTACAGAAGAATTCACTTTCACTTTAACTGCGCTGGGCGGCGTAGCACCATGGACATGGTTGGATCATCCGGCAGGTACCGTTGGCGTGTTTGTCGACAACACCACTGGTTTGCCCTCGAATGGGTTTTACTTGGTTCCCGGAATCGATCGGACCTGTGAGTTGACCTGTTCTTTTATTAGTCCTGATTTTGAAGCAATTGACAGTGAAATTCCTCCTGAACGAGAAGTTGTCTACCAACGCTAGCCCTGATCCAGCAGATTTTGTGTTGCGATCTCTTTGGAACAACACACATTCGTCCTGAAGCCTTAGTTCCACCCAAAATTTGACCAATATTGTTTTCTGATTCAAAATAATTTCCTATTGGATTGATATTGATCTGATATGGAGATCTGTGCACTTCATCCACGATGGCGAAATCCTATCCTATCCTACTCTTTGTGAAATTACGGGCGTCCGAAGCCTTTTAAACTCTACTTTTGGGGAATCAACTCCAATTCTTTGGTATATCAGCGCTTGAGCTTTTGGGCGCCAATGAGGGACTTGTTACAGCATGAATATAAGGAGCGCCCAGGAACCATCTGCATTGCCACGCGGCGATGTTCATCAAGATTGCTTCTGCTAAGCAGTGCTCCCTTGTAAGCCTGTCATCTCTCGATTGAAGCTGTTGCCCAGACTTCCACCCTCTTGCCACGTCTCTCTTTCCTCTCAATGTCTCCGCCCACACATCGAGTCAGCTTCTACACCCAATCGACGGTTCCGAGCACAATATGGGGCCCTGGAACTCTTGCTGGGCGGGCAATCTTAGCGCTGGGGGAAGCGACCTTGAGAGGTCTGGACCGCATCCTTGACCGCGAGTCACGCGCCATTCAAAAGCGATTTGAGACTATCCGCGCGTCGGTCCCCCATTTAACCCCGGAAATGTATAGTGACTTGATCGAGCTCTCTCGGTAGGTTCTAGTATGCTAGAAGCAAGGTCATTTACATCCTATCCCTTAGTCCAGATTTATATCCCCAGTATATTTTGGAAATGGCGTCGGACATCCTTTTCCATCAGCTTCCCCTTGGCTACGGCGCGGCTATCGCGCTGAGTGTCACTCAACTGTCTTTGTCGGAAGCTCGACTTGTCATATTTCGAATGTTTACTTCCAGGTATGCACATATTTGCGTTTATGGTCTCCGTTCACCGTCGTTGGAGGAAACTTGAACTCTATGACAACGATGGTCATTTGGCACCAAAATCAGCACTGGATTTCCTTGCAACCCTGGTTCAGGTGCGGCCGGAGATGAAGGCGGCATACTTCGAGGTGCTCAATGAACTCGTCCGAAATCCCCATGTCTGCGTCCTGTTTCGCCACCACCCCATCTTGCGGATTCACGCAGAAGAGAGTCTGAACATCCCTCTAATATGTCGGACACCTCTCGCCGAGCTGCAACTGAGATTCTCCGAAGACACATGTATCGCTGGAAAAACTGGAAGCTACTGGAAAGTGCCGGACTTTCTCCCGAGAGCCGCCTTCTGCAGATCAGTACGGCTCTGCTGAGTGCGGTGTCAGAGGATTTGTACTGGACACCAGATTTCTTCGACGCGGCTGTTGACTTGTTCGACTTTTTCCAGTACGTCACTTCGGATTCCGTCAGCTGCATCACACTGACAAGTGTTCAGATATTCATCAGTCCCCGAGCTCCGTCAAGTAGCCACGGATCACCTTATCGTGTGCATTTCATCCACACGAGATTCATGGGAACCCTTGAGCGTCGTCCTTGATCTGGTTTCGCGGGCCGTGATTGTGGGTGAACGCCCCAGGTAAGCTCACTTTCCCTTCTGACAAACAAACCTGGCAATTTGATTTTGCGAAGTATCAGTCTTAGATATGGACCATATAATCCGAAATCCCCTTCTTCCTCCTCCTTTTTGAAGACGCACACGAAAACGGCGTCAGAACAGATGTTCGACTACCACCCGCAGCTACGCGAATTCCTGCGCTACGCGCATCTGCGGCCCCATGCACGCGATGCTCATCTCCAGTTCTGCCTCGACAACCACCACCCGTTCATAGGATACCAGAGTCCAGTGAACCCTGAGATAACAGCACCATCATCTCCTCGTGATGAGATGAGACATTTCGCCATGTCCGTGGCAAACAAATTTTAGTCGCCAAGCCATCCGATGAATGTATGTACATATTATACCTTAGATCTCCCATCATTTACATCCAGATCTGTATTATTAATTGACTGTGCTTCCTCGAATTTACATACACTCTGCGTCGGAGTTGAACACATATGTTGGATGCCGAAATTGATGGATCTATGCTGTTCCTATTCGGGAGCATGGCCGACATCACTCGGCTGATATCGGCAAGTGTCAGTGAATATCAGGAACTAGAAGCCATTGTTGGCTGAAAACATCTGCCTGTGAATGGATTGATAATGACAACCGGAAGTCTCCGAATTAACCAATGTTCGATGAGTCGAGCGCTTTGATCACAACGTGAGTGTTCAACTTTCTGCGATCGACTTTGTACTCGTATTCCTAATGTGTTTGTCGTATGTTGACAGGCCGTGTTAGATTCCACCGCCTGCAACTCTGCGCAATCGAATCCCATATGTGTCGATATTGTCCAACTCATCGTGTCACACATCGTTCGGTTCAAAGTTTAAATAGGCTGCCAGGATTGTATATCATAGTTTCAGCATAAAATCAAGTCAAGGATAAACAGCATGTAGGACGTCGAGGTGTTTCCTGATAAATATTTCAGATGATTGCTGCTTGACTGCAGCACCACAAGAGGAGATCTTATCATTTCAGCCTTGTTCGGCGACCCCTTCCCTTGTCGAGAAAGTATCCCGGGGCCCATCACCGGCACATCAAGATGCGAATGATTCGCCGGATAGCTTCCGATGATGCGACTCACCTTTGGTGCCGTGTTGAGAATACGATGCATAGCTTACTGTGAAGGTAACCCAAACAATCGGATGTCTCTCCCAGGGAGCTAATTGGCAATACGTCGGCCATTAAGGGCTAAACTCATTCCCCTGACGTGTGGACACCTATCTTGTCTATCCTCAGCAGGCATCAGAGAATCCGCGGTGTTCAGTCATCTCGCGTCATAAAGAGTCAGCGGTGGTCATTGGTCACGCCTGTACACTGCGGTACCCATCGAGCAATTTCAAGCAGTTTTCTATTCTTATTATACAGCAGTATTATATAGCCTAAATTACCCCATAATATGTGGTATATCTTCTCGCACGCCGGGACTGATTGAAAGCGGGGACAGCAATTAATCCCGCAGAGTACGAGATCTCAACGTTCTATTGGTGTTCGACGCTTTAGGGTGCTGTTGGCCAAGCTGCCCAAGACTCTAAAAATTTCCCGGCACCGTTGGTGGGTGCGCAGCTTCACGGGTTAATTGAAATATTTTGGGGTATCAATAACTGCCGAGTTGAGGAATCATTTGACGTGCGATTTTGAGGCATGGGTATGACGGCGTCTGATTCTTCGAAACCATGGAATAGATACACAGATAGGTCTGAGATGTAGCAATATCTAATCGGCCGCGAATGTCGACGGCCTAAATGGCCCTTTCAGCAGATATATCATCATTGACCACGCGAGCTTACTGCATGCCTTGCGTAAATTCCCAGCCGTCGCGCATGCACAAGTCATCTTGACGGTATGTGATTGGTCAAAGATACCCTGTATTTTCGGGGATGGATGAACGAGCAATCACTGCGTTCCGGTCCCACCTACACTTAGTCAGCCCAGCTGAGGACGGCTCAGCCTAGCCCCAGCGTGTAGCCGACTACACTGAGCTAGGCTGACTAAATGTAGCTCAGTGTAGTTGGCTACATTGGGGCTAGGCTGGGCTGACTAAGTGTAGGTGGGACCAGAACGCAGTGAATGGTAGAGGAGTGCATGGGTTCATTCACACGACGATATTCGGACGACGCCGGAGAGTTTCATACGCGCTTCTCTCATGGAGTGATTTATAACAATAGTCCCTTGTATTTTTGGGGATGGATGAACACATGCATTTGAACAAACGAGAGTAGTCGGTGGATTCTTTCACACGACAATTTCGACTAACGCCGGAGACACCCAAGCATCCTTTCTTAGCGCAGTGACTTCAATGGTCAATCTGTTGACTTTGTTTCCTTAATAATACTTTTGTCAGTTTCGGACGCCTTTTACATTAAGTGGGGTGGGAAAGCCATAAATAATACAAAGCGGAAGGTTTGAATAGATACGACTACAGCATTAATTTCGATATGTCTAGAATGTTTCTTAAGTCCGGGCGAATAGCAAGATAGAGATACACAATTTGGGCCACAACGTCCTTTGTTAGACGATTTCTGCGGGTCAATATTCATCCATGTACATCTTGCATCGCTCCCACAAGCGCACCCACCGCCCGCCGTTCCATTCCCTGATCCGGGCCCAGCCATCCTGCGCGGCCATGCGCTGGATCCAGATCAAAACTGAGCACAGGGCGAAGTCCGCGTAGCTGACTTCGTGCCCACACGCGACGATGCCGTCGCCGTCTCCGACGTTCTTATCGAGAATGACAGAGAGGAAGTCAAACTGTTCCTTCACTGCGAGCCATGCTTGCTCGCGCTGCGGACCTGGCGGGAGCATCTGAAACGATTGCGGGCTCGCCAGGCCGGCGCCGGGGTACCCGGGGACACCACGGAAGTGCGACTGGCTGCGCTCCGGGAGGCTCTGATGGCTCAATGGAACCATAATAGGGAGGAGCGGCTTGACGAAGACCTCTTGGATGTAATGCACGAAGAGTGTTTGAAGCGCACGCGTCCCATCGGGGAAGACAGGGCGGGCTGGATACGCAGCTTCTAGGTACTCAGCGATGTTATTTGTGTTTGCCAAAATATGGGGGGCCTTTGGGTTGCGTGTGGGATCGACGACGACAGGGAGTGTATAAATTGGGCGGCCATCGCTGCGCATGGCGCTGGCCGGAGCGCCGATCGCGCGTAATGTGGCCTCAACGTCCGGAAATTCGACCCAGACGGTTCGGTAGCGTAGCCGTTTATAATTGAGAATGAAACTAACAAATATTCTGTATATCGTCCAGCTTTGTGAAGTGACGACCTACCGAATTCTCCAGATGTTGGGTGCCCACGGCTGAGGGCTAGCAGATTTCAAGTCATATAGGGTAATGATTGGTGCTGAAGGTCGCGATGAGTGTCGGGACATGATAGTCGTTCACAGAGGGCGTAAAAACAGAAGGTAATGAATGACCGTTTCGACTCAGTAGCTTTTAAAGGTGTGCTTGAGATTATGCGCCCAGCCTAATATGGATGGCGTGTCAGCATGACAAGCCTGCAGTCACCTCCCCAGTATGACTGGTCGTGACCGGGGCAAAACGCAGGACTGCCAGACAATTAGAGGCGCCCGCATTTGACCGGAGCCGTCAAGTAGGTTTCTAGAAGATGCTTCACGATGGAAGATTTGCACCGTCTCGGGCAAATCCCATCACGAAGCTGTGTAACACCATCTAATTGGTTATTTGTCGGCTATGAGCACTTCAGTAATGGCAGTGGCGGTTAGATTGGCGTTGAAAGATACTTGTCGATGCAACAGACAAAATAGCTGCGATGGGCAGCCCAACTGCCAGTGCGAGAAACAAGACCAAAGCCGACGGTTATGCCGAGCGCTCTGTATCCAGCTTTGAGGCTGTACTGCGCATCATCGTGGATCACGAAAATCCAGGATCGGCAAGCTGGCGTCGGCCTTGCGGCCAATCCGATATCCTCACCAGTCTCTATGCGGATGTATCACGACCCTGCAAAAGCGTTAAGTGCCTGAGCGCATAGAAGTCACGGCGCACAGTCATCGCCGGTAAAGCTGACTGTAAAACCGTAGAGCGGAAACTCTCGCCCCATCCAGCTATAAAACGGAACAGCAACCAGTGGCGGGATCAAAACGGGGATCGAGTGCGCTATTCAATGATTCGTGTTCATTCCACAGCCGGGTGGGAGCTGCCTCGGAAGGGTTTTCGAGCAACAAAGAACAGTAAAATTTCACATTCCATTTACTGCGGCCGGCGCCGGAGTTGGAGAAGCTGCGCAGAATGATTTAGCTTCCATTCAATTAGAGAGCTGTGGATACTGGGCGCGGCACACCCGACTTGATTGGTGGGAACAGGGGGCCCATTCCCCTCAAATCCGCGGTACACCTCAAAATAGCCATGCTGTAGAACGACGGAATCCACGGTTTCAATCCCGGCGAACGCCTGTGAACGCTGTCAGAGTAAAAACTAGGATGGAACCTTTGATGTAACTGGTTCCAATACGACATGACTGGCGTGCGTTGACTCGGAGAGGGTTAAAGATAAAACCTCTTGTTGCGAGCGGCGGCATGCTTAGAAAAGCGCTCGATGCAGAGTTGGTGCTGGTCAAGATTGCAGCAAGAGTCACCGGCGGTCACTTTCCCAAAAGGGATACTATCACGTGCTAGGACAAACTAAGCCACACAACTCGCGACTGTTTTTGTCCTCTTCTTCTCGGTTCTCCGTCCTCCTCGATGGGCACGTTCGAATGGACCAGTATGTTGCCGTGCTGTCCTATATAAAGTCTTCAACAGCCATTCTCCGCAGCTCCCAGTAGGCGGAATGGCACCCGAATCCTATCTCCACTGCCCAACGAAGTGTATCTTGAAATTTACAAGTATTTCGAACCGTCTGAGGCGGCCAATCACGCGGACTGCAAGCGGATTCTCTCTAATCTCGCTCTCGTATGTCGCTTCTTTTGTGCTGTCTCTATCTCTCGAATCTACGGGTCCATCGAATTCTCGGGACAAGATGCCAGCCCGGCTTACGGCTACTTCTGCCAACTGCTACTGAAGAGCACCGAGTCAAATGGCCAGTCCATCGGATCTGATGTTCGATTTGCGATCGACATCGCTCCATTTGTCAGGGAGTGCACATTTAGGAACTGGGAGCCAGGTCCGGATCAGATTTCGTGGGCATCTGCTTTCCTCGAGAGAAACGCTCGAGCCGTGCGCCTGATGTCTAATGTCGAATCTCTCTACATCGAATCCACCCCGCTCACAAAGTCCCTTATCACCACGATTTCCAAATTAAAAAACACCCTAAAGACGCTGTGCATTCGTTCTTGCACGCTGGAGGGAGATCTCACCAAATCCCAGCTTCTTGGGATGGATTCGCTCAGACTACGCGTCGTTGAATTTTTTCGAGCATCGTCTGTATCGCCATCACTCTCCCCTTCCACGATCCGACTCCGCGACGTGGAGACATTTAAAACAGATAGTTGGCCATTTGGCTACTTTTTCATGAAGCGGCAGCACCCAACCCTTCATGTCTTAGAGCTCCACGACGTCGAAGACCTCCCCGCGCTGTTCAAATTCCTGGCAAAGTCTCCTTCCATCCGGGAGCTCACAGTTGCCAGCATCGTTCTCAAGCTGGGAGTAGCTGCGATGCCATCCTTGGCTCCAACAGCTCTGCCGAACATCCAGACCGTCCGAGTCCCAGCTTCCTTCCTTCCCTTCTTCTTCAACCGCACTCTGCGCAACGTCGCGCTCGTCGGCGTAGAGGCCCGGGACTTCGAAGGCAACGACCGCGTCCGACACCCTGCTCTTCCTCTCCTCACGATAAAAGATATTACACCTCTATTAAATTCGGCTGCGTCCATCACAGAGCTCCACCTCCCGCAGCACGTCTACTTCGTGTTTCCCGTGTTCAAACACCTGAAGCATCTGGAGGTCCTCGTGCTTGCGTATAATCACCCCAACTTCTCCACCGACTTGCCCATCTCCTCCTCCGGGCTCTTCCGCAACGTCCGTTCCCTCTCTCTGCTGTATTTTATTTTCGAGACTGACACCATTTAGGCCATCCACCTGCTCTGCAATAAATGGCCCGCGTCCCCTTCGGTGTCTTTATGCGAGCTGCGCCTCGACTTCGGCACGAGCGTGGCCGCGGACGCACGGCCGTTCATGTGGGACCTGCAGCTCCAGCTCGAGATGCTGACAGACCCACTGCGCGCTGCATTCCCTCGGCTGACGAGCGCGAACATCGCCCGCTTCGTTAAATGGCAACGGTGGGACGAGCATTCCGAATGGTGCCCCTTCGTCCCGCACGCCTTGCGAGACTTCGTGAAAGATGCGTTGGCGCGAGGCAGGCGCTTCATAGATGTCCGTGGCTGCTTTGAGCCTTACGGCTACAAAAGGTCGGGGATGTGTTTTTTCCGGATTTCCCCGTTCGCTCATTCGTTGGCGCATAGCTAAAACTGAATTGAATTGACTTCTTGATTGTGCTCTCTGTATACCGACGCGTCCTGCCACCTGTACATACTTGGACCCAAAAGGAATGAAGCACCTTGTGCATCTATATACCTACAACCCCATATTCTTGTAGGTCTCGGAATCGACAGTTAGCATCGGCGTCGCGAAGCTTTCGAGAGTCTCGTAAGCCACTGTGCGTACGTCCAATCCCCGACTCACCCGAATATACTCGCCCCGACCGCGTAATCCTCGTCTGGCTTACGATCCGCGGTGGCCGGCCACAGCTTGCGCCTGTACGTATTTATGGATATTCACGATTCATCAGCAAGCAAGATGACTTGGAGATATGCGTACCGATCGGCATAATATGCGGCGCGCTTGTCTCCCGCACCGGCGAGAGCGTTGTAGGTGGCGAACTGAATATAAAGTCGATCGGTCGCCGGGCTATGGGTTATGACGAAGGACGACTCACAATCGCGGCACGCCCACTGCTGGTATTGTTTGCGCCGGAACGATGGGCGAGGTGAGAGTCGAACACGACGAATTGTCCGCGTTGGAGGTGCAGGGGCGTCTATTTGACAAAGATTTAGACGCCAGAAAACCGAATTGGAGGGAACGCGGACCCAAGTTTGATTATCACACCAAGAGTCGTCGAGGCAGTGATCATTCCCGACGGGAATGTCAACTTTGTGCGAGCCTGCGACGACCTTTCGTTACGTGATTAATACGCCTTGAATCCCGTTCGAATCGCACGTTGAAAAATACCTACCTCTAAACACCCATTTTCGGCGGTTTGGGGATCGACGGCGATCATGATCGCTGATATGGCGGATTAGAGAATGTGCGGGACAAGGTGGAGAGAATGCGCACCCAGGACAAGTCCGATGTTGGGTATAGTGACATCTGTATAACGTCTTTATCCCGATTGGGTAGCTCTGAGAGCTCACATACAGGCAGGTGCATCGGTCTATATGAAAGCAAATCGATGAATTTCTGGGGTATGCATCAGCATGGATCAATATTTCACTCACATGAGCCTTGAAGCCTCCGGATTGTGCGGCCTTGACACGACATACTATGTTAGTGGTTGTTAACACGAAGAGCGAAGAACGCCGGTGTACCTTGTAGTTAATCTTCTCTTTGAACAAGACCATCTCTTCTCCAAGAAGCGTGCGTAGGAGTTTAAGGAGCGGAGCCCCACGGAAAAGCTCGCTGAACCCGGTGTGGTAGTCAGCGAAATTCTCAGTGGTTGTGAGCGTGCGATGTCCCTTGCTATCCACTTCCTCGTAGTGCAGCCATGCATTCGTTTTGTGCGGGAGACTCTGTTGTTCCAAGTTAGTGCTGATAGTGAAGAGGGGGGGCGTTGTGGGTACCTTTACTTCCTCCGTCCACTCAACGATATTTTGAGCAAGTTCATGGGAAGGGGACGTTAAAACCAAGAACTACACACATTCAATATTTAATTTCACTCATTGCTGAAATTTTTGGTACTGACCCCGTTCTGCTTATAGAACGCAGACTGTTCCGGTGAGGCCTCAAGAACGCTATTCAACAGGTGATCCTTGTCGCCGAGAGCCATCCTCACGCACGAGAGAGAGAGGTAAAGGGTGGTGGAAAGATAGCGTGGACCGTATACGTGGCATATAAATAACGGCCCGATGAATTACCCAACCTTCTCCCTGTTTTACTCTCTTTATAAAATTACCACTGTCTGTCCGAAGCCTTTGAAACTCCGCTTATGGAAATTAAGCTCCAATGAGCTGGAATACCGCGCCCAAGCATTGTGGGTCCCCGCCTCCTCCGTAATCCTCTCCAGCACATCTCTCTTCGTGGTCGTCGTCGCTCGCTCGGCCTCTTCCGAAACTCCGCTTATGGCAATTAAGCTCCAATGGGCTGGAATATCAGCGTTAAACTTTGAGAACGGCGCCCAATTTAAGGGCTTAGCCGAAGTAGTGGGCCGCAAAGCGGCCCACCGCGCTCTTGTATAAAATTAAGGACGTCTGTCATCAATTTGTTAGCAACAACCATAAATTGACTTGGAAAGCTCAAGCTCAAGCAGCTCCAGTAAGCTCAACAACGATCAATTCGACTCAGGGCAATAGAAAGAAAAAAACTGGTATCTATTGGACGGAATACTGGCAGGTTACAAGAGAGGTGACGATCGGGACTGCCGAACAATCACCCACCATCACTTCTCTTTTCTGCCTCGGTAATAGACGGTGACAGTTCATGCGGCATGATCCGTGATCCGCGATGGGGCTGGGGCATTTCGTATAGTAACACCTGCGATCGAGTCAGTTGCCCTGCCAAATGTCACGCTTTGTGACTCGATGGTAGGTGGTACCATACAAAATGCCCCAGACGTTCGGATGACGGTTCCGCACTTCTTTCTCGACCCCATCACTGAACGTCTGGGTCACCGAGACCATCCTCTTTCACACTTAGGTCATGGGTCAGCCTTTACTCTGACTCTTTATGAAATTAACTGATGTATGAAGCCTTTAAACTCCGCTCTGGGATATCAGGGCCCGAACCTTTGGAGGCGCCCGTCAATTAGCGTACTCGGTGGACCACTAACTGCGGTATCTTAGCACTCAAAAGTGGAGCGCAACCAGGTTATGCTAATACTTACTTGCCATGAACCACGATGAATGCGAGACCGCGAGGCGGCCGAGCAACTACTTGTGTCTTTATAAAATTACTTACGTCTGTCTGTACGATCCGTTGGATCGGTTTCTCTCCTCCTGGGCTTCCGCATCTGATTTATGCTACGAGGCGGACACGCACGGCCCGCGCGCGCACAATCACCTAGGCTCGCAACATGGGAAGTTGACCTCTCGCGAATGAGAAGTTATCAATAATCGCGTACATCTCTCAGTGCACGCCCCCAATAATTTCCACCGAAGCCGGTTCGTTGCCTTGTCTCTTGTAAAAACTTTTCTTAGACCTAAAAGGTGGAGAAATAATTACACGGTGCGAAGCGGCCGAGTGGTTCCTTGTAACGTGTAAATGGATACAACAGAGCGGCACAAGATGAAGTATAAAGTAAAGTCACGACTTCGGACATAATTATCGTAATGGTGGGCCGCGCTGCTGAACGCTGTAGGCTATATTCGAGAAGGCGCCGACGGGGCGATACGGTAGCGTAGAAATTCAGCGGCTTATATAATGGTTAATCGTTAATGAATCGACATTGGTGGTTTGCAGAGTTTGCACCGAAGTTCCGATGTGTGTCTGCTGGTTGGCTAGTCGAGGCTAGATGATCGGAAATGGACCTGTTGAATTATTAGCAAATACAACGAGCCAAAGCTTTAGCTTCACCAGAGAGGGCGGCCCACGTTTCAAGACACTGGGGGGTGGTCTCGACAGGAATCAAGTTTCGCTGATATATCGAATACCTCTGCAACATCACACCTCGAAGTCGTACTTTGCTTGGGTTTTGCTGTTGAGGTACAAGCCTACACCGTCTCTCTTTACTTACTCTCTCCTTTGCGGACTTACTTCCCTATATAGCTGTTCGGACATTAATTCACGTACACTTAAATTCTTCCTTTCTTTACGTACATCTCAGTTGGTTGTCTACGATCTACGAACGCCCACTGAGATGTGAGTCCACTCGCTATATTCCTATATACTTAATACTCACTGTACCTAGCTCTATCTTAATTATATAGGTGCATAATATATTTAGTTGGTTGTCTACGAACACCCACTGAGATCTCTATCTTAATTATATAGTGCTCCTCCGAGTCTGCGCTCTACATTTGCTTCGGAGATTCTTAGTCCATATCGCAATCACAGCCGAGTAATGCTTTGATTCGTGAGTTGGCTGCGAGCGCCGGGCTTCACGGCGTCGTAAAATATTTCTGAAGGATAGAGTGCATGTTCCGCACCTCCACAATTACTTCAGGATTAATGAGCCTACCGGTGGCAGCATGAGGCTGGGCGCCGGAGTTGTTATTGTACCATGTTTGCAGTCATGGTGATCTTCCACCTTGCCTGCAGAGTGAACTGAGAGGTGGACATTTCAACACAAGCAGTAAAAAATCAGATGAAGTTCAAACCTCGTCGTGACTGATCGCGGGATTCCGCCGGCGCACGCAGCCTGCGTGACGATGGCGGGGGGTCACACATTGATCGGCCATACCGAGCGCACAATGGCAGTGGAAATACAGCCAGCCCCAGTCTTCAAGACTTGGGCACACTGAGACTTGGTTGATGATGTTTTCTTATGTAGTCTCAGGAAAGGAGCGGACCAGCCTAGTGTCAGGCCACTATCACCCACGCTCCTCCACATACATCCCTTCATTGCAGTGTTGTGGGGTCAGCGACTTGAACCAACTAGTCATTTTTGAAAGTCGATGACTAGTCAGTGACTAGTCATCCAGCCGCACGAGCGACCTGACCTTTACAAGGACCTCTGACAATCAACCAAAATGCCTGCCTAAAAAAAATCAAAATTTGTGACTTTTTATCCGCACCACTAATCGGGCGATTTTATCCGAACTCCGGCTGGCCTCTCCAGAGGACAAGTTTTTATCCGAATTTCTAGACAGGCCTCAAAAACAATCGTCAACGAATCGCCAAAAAATCCTATTTTGCTCCGCTATGTATTAGGAGACGGTAAATTTAAGTAAGGCAGTCAGGGAAATCCTGAAATTTCGTCGTCAGAGTCCAGCTCCGTGTCCACCACTTTCTTCTTGCCCTTCCCGGCCCCACCGCTCTCTTTCGTGTCTGAGCAATTTGACAGCGGTCACGATATCGACCGAACGTCCGTTGAGTGTCTTGAAGAGTGCGCTGTCTGAGAGCGATAGTCTGATGTCAACATTCATTGGCTCATGTGAGTTGCTCAGCAGACACAGGAAGGACGTCGACGGAATCAGGGCAAAGTGCGGGACACTGAGATGCTTCGTTTTCTTCTGGAACCTCTATAACGGTTCGATCTGCCATCTTGAGCCAAAAAATCCACTTCCTGCCAACGCCGGCCCGCCGTACAGAAAATTTTATCCGAATTTGGTCTGGCCTGGCCGTCTGTCTACAGACTTTATCCGAATTTTTGGACTGGGATTAAGGCCCCAAATCGATTTTTTTATCCGATTCTCGGCTGGGATCGAGGGGTTTTGAGGGTTTTTTTTTAAATCTGAATTCGCAATTTTGCTAGACAGGCATTTTAGTTGATTGTCGGGGGTCCTCCTTTACACTGGTCTAGCCGAGCAATCGCTCCCCACTGCGCGTGGCAAAGTCGCTGTTGGAACTTAGGTCACTAAGTCATGCCGCTTGGGTGACCTGGATGGCTAGTTTCGTTCCCAGACGATCTTAGGGCAGCCGCTCGCTGTGCTCGCGGGCAGAAGAGGACATATATCTTACCGGAGCTATCGGATCCTCGGTAGGTAGGTAGGTAGGTAGGTAGTACAAGATACGCCTTCGCTTCGCTCCGGCAAATAAAAAAATGTGTTAGATTTGTTTGAACCAAAATTGGATGACAACTTAGAGTGGTAGTTGTAACCGGTCCTGGCCTGGAAGTGCTCTGGTGCTCAGTATGTTGGGGGAAGCAAAAAGATGAGGAGTCTTAGGAGAGCAAACAGAGGCGGCATTTAGATAATCCAATGAAGCTTATTTCGTATCAGACTCGACCGTACCCTGCAGTACATTGGTAATCGTCACTGTGAGTGTCAAAGCTCATGAAATTCATGGGTCAGGTCCATGGAATCCAAGATTCATGCATAAAACTCATGAAAACTTTTTCATGCACTTTCCCTTTCATGTAGTTGATTCAGGTACTTTTCAACTTCATTGGAGTGTGCATGAATTTCACAGCCAAAGCCCATGAAGCTGGTCATTGAGAAACCAAGTGAAATTCATCAAATTTAGACATATAGGGTAAATAGCATCCCAATGGTTCGACCCCATACCCATACCATCTGGGCTCTCTGAGCACTCAGCAGCGGGTAAGTTAACGGGTTATGGTTTTAACATTAGATGGTCTGTTCACATCGGACTTGAGTGGAGTGTGATGTCAACGGTGACATCACGCTTGCGACTCCACTTCTTTTTCTCTTCAACCACCATCTCTGCACCCACACGCTCTGCTAAGTCTCGAAAACCACCTCCACACAACCCGGAATCAGTTGTCGAGTGCCCTTCGTAAAACATTACCTCCAGGTGCGAGCCCTTGCCTGCTGCATTATGGGACCCGGCGCATGGAAGTAGCCTGAGCTGCTGCTTGTGGTGTGTGTCATTCTGTGCCAATGGGTGTAAGTGATGGTGACGAAGCCAATGGGCAGGGCTGAATAGAGGTGGAAATTAAGGGAAAGGGGTGTGAGGTGTGAATGTGTTGTCATAACATCCCTGCTTGCTGACATGTATTTGTCACCAGCTGAATATAAGGGACCGAACAAAGCCATCAACGGGAGGTACATTTCCTTCCCCGTCATTTGAACCATGTACTGACTCATGTTTCGTTGAGTCTGACCGCCGCTGGTCGCTCCCGTGGCCGCTCCAGGTACCCAAGGAGACAAATGTGCGTTCCAGTTTGTTCGTTTTTACTGGCTGTGCCACTGCTCACCGTGTCCCAAGGTCCATGGAACTTCATTGAATGTTGACGGTGATGGTAGAGAAGACGATGGAGTTGTCTACTCAGCGGATGCGCCAAGTTAGATGGCATCGCATCACGGGTTGGTGGCCGCGCAGAAGCGTAGCAGGTAGGGCAAATAGTATACTACCCTGTCGTAGTCAGTCACAATTATCACAATTTTCACTGTCTTTTTGTGTGGTTCGGATTGTAAGAATATCAGACAGTCACTGTTGAAACCGATGGGTTTCATGTCAAAAGCACATGAATTGAGTGGCTGGAATGTTACAAAAACTAGCTGAAACCAAACTTCATGAATTTCATTTGATTTTCATGGATTTCATGAAAAATGCCAATGGATTCCATCAACAAAGCTCATGGTTTTTTACGTGGATTTCATGAACTTTGACACTCACAGTGCGTTGAGGGTCAGAAGTCCTCGATGTGGTTGGGGAGGTGTTGACCATGTTGTCTTATTCGTGCGGCCGATCGCCTCCATTAAGGGTGAGTTCTTACGGGGAAATCTGTGGCTCGACATGACGTACCAATATCAAACACGGCGTAGTCGATCCCGAGAATACATGTCGTGCGGCCGGCCGCCTTCATCGGGGGTGAGAGAAATCTGTGGCTCGACCTGGCATACCAAGTTCAAACACAGCGTCGTCGATCGCCAGAACGGAAATGGCGGTTTTGCAAAGTGTAGTGGGGAGGTTCACGATGAAGGGCAAGTGTCCCCTTGATCATTCGTTCCGGGGACGGACATGAACTAAAAGTGATAGACTGGCGTCCTCCAAGGATCTTGCAATAACTATTGTTCCTCGACAAACTGATGGGAGAAAAATATCACAATTAGTATTATGTTATTTCACGTCTAGATGCGTACCGTCAGAAAGCTTGTCTTTGAGACCAATTGGGCAGGCGCCGTAAGTCTCGGGCCAGAGCATGCGGCCACTGGGTGCCCTAAAGAGGAAGAAACAACGAGCCATTACGCAGGTGCAGAAAAGTCTGAATCAAGAACAGCAAACAGAGTTTCATTTTCTGCCCCAGCATTACAGTGTTTGATGGTGCGAGAAGATCCAGAACCTGTGGAAGCAATACGATTGACGTGTTGACGTTCAGCGGAGACACGTTGATCAGACGTTGAAGCTTGGAAATAAAGTATTGCACAGGCCCAGTAGCGGCGGAAAAAGCATGATTGAGGAATTGTGATTATGAGCCACAGCTGGAGGGGAAAGGAAGCGTAAAGCGACGTGGTATAAAACAGAAGGTGCTGGCTGATTATATGAGAAAATGCAGTTTAACACACGTGCGCCGCAGTGAGAATGCTGTGCCCCCATTGAGTCGTTTTGGGTGCTGGTAATTCACGGCATTTGTCTCTACTGCTCGAGAGTCCCAATTCGGGTGGTCGTTTACAGTTTACAGTTGTTGGGTAGTGCGGAAAGAACCGAAATTAAGTGCGTAGCTCATCATGGGTTGAAAAGTGTGTAAAAATATGATGGACCTAAGGAGTTACGGACAGCGGATTGGCAGACAAACAGTGAAGGAGCAAAGCTATATGGGAGATTGGCACAGGTTTCGTAGGATTTCGTTAAAGAATGGTTAATTACTATCCCTCCCCTAGATTTCGGACACTTAAGGAAAATTGCAATATAGCAATTTATCCAATGGTTTTTGGGCCAAGCTGAGTATGTAGATCGACAGGAATCTGTCTTTTATCCCAGATTCAAATCTTACTTCATGAGAAATGGGTAAGAATTGCTCAAACGGCGTCGTTTTTTCCGAGGTTGCCACTTGTCCGAGTACTAGGTAACACGTCAAATTTGGATTGCCGGCTTCGTATCTGACCCTCTTGCCGTCGAGGCACCTCCAAATCTTATAGGGTAGAGCTACTCGATAAGAAGTATGATATCCATGAAGTAGTAGCTGAGGCATGTCCCGGATGGTCAACGGGCAGCATGAATTTTCTTGCTATCATTTTTGCCTGTTGAGATATCAATTTGGCAGGCATGTCTTCATCTTTCGGCTCAGTGTGACGGCTACAAGACAGCTATGCCTCTGAAATTCTATATGGGAACTCTTACGATGTCAAGGTACATTTTAGATGTATTCAGAAGATAATATGACCCTCGGGTCAGGGCCCTAGGCCTTAAGATAGGCTAAATTTCCGAAAATGGCCCAAGTTGTCAACTTTCGGCAGCGGTATATATTCGAAAGATGCGAGATTGTAGAGGTTTTGGACTTTATATCTCTAGAGCACCTCCTAACGCTTATGTGAAGCCAAAAATCTCCTGAAACGGGCCAGTATTGGACGAAAAATGTTTGTTTGTCCGAGTAGTAGGTGTGTCCGGCGCAGCGGGGGGGATAGTACACGGCACGGTCCCGCTGACTCGGAAATTGTTCCGAGGCAGAAATTGATGACGATGTGATGGGAAAGCACTACCCTAGAACGATCCCGCTGCTGATTTCCCATCATATTCTACTTCAGACCCGGGCCGCTGCTGATCCGCCCTAAGATCTGGAGCTGGATGGCCTGACCAACTAACCGACCTTGCGACCAGTCACTGACTAATCAGCAACCACGTCCGTCCTCTACGCCCACCATCCCTTCTCGGTCCGCGCCACGTCAGCATGCAACGGCGGCCTCCATCGACACGGTCAAGCACTCAGGCTCGCAGTCATGTCTTTCGCTGGCCGTTACAGCTTCGACGATCCCACCACCCTGAATCCTGCCGAACTCGCGCTCGCTTTGCTTCCTAGGGCCGCTATCAAGAGCGCTTCACACGGACACCCCGAGACACGCTCGTTGCAGGTGCATCCTTTCCGCTCCGCTGGTGAAAGGGTACTGAGCAGGGGTGTTGAAGACGGTTGGATGCCTGGGGGAGCCATGTTACCGCCGATCTTCTGCGTCACCGATGAGCCACCGCGGCATGTACGCACTCTCATTGTACTCGCACCTTACGGCGCTCACACTTCCTTTCTGTCTCTCGTATCTGACCAGATTCCGGCCAGCGCTCGACGCTAATCCCAAGTCATCATGGTGGTTTCCCGGTAACGCCAGCTCTCGCGATGGACCAGAACATCGTCCCCCCCTGGACCCGCAAAGTAGAGGGAAAAGTGCCTGGCCGGGGCATGGAGAGGTACAAGGCGTACCGCTCCGGTTAACGAATTGGTAGTCCTTCTGCATCAGTGTCTGCGCGCCCCATACTCATGCCCTTTCCCCAGGCGCTCCTGGCGCACACCATGCCTTGCGGCTTTCGTCTGCGGTCGCCAGCGCTGAATCTGGGGACGCTACCCTTGCTTGGCTGGTCATTGATAATCATGAGAGAAAGAGGTGCGCGCGAGGGGAAGACGGGGAAGGGGCAGAGACATCCTGGGTCGGGGATCCCATCCCATGCCCGCTGACTCCGTACGTTCTTTCTCATTCGGTGTCGACGCAAGCCTCAATCGCTCGCTTCTTCCTTCCAGGTAACCCTAAGGCTGGCCAGCGTGTATGGAGGCAGCACCACCTTCGTGCGTGGCGTAGGATGCGACTCTGCGAGACGAGGGACGGCTGGCGTCGTGAGGCTGGGCGTAGCCTTCTGTCGCGAGTCTGCCCATTGCGGCCCCGCCTCGTGCGTGGTGTGCACATGGAAACGGGGGGACGAGTCCAGGTAGGTGTGACGTATAAGGGGTGAGAGTTGGGCGAGAGTAAGGCGCCGGCCGCACACTCGGAGTGAGAGAGCCTACGTCGTGCGCGTACGTCCCCTGCCTGAATGTTTACTCGAATCTCACTCATCCTCCTCTCTTTCTCCCAAACAGGCATTCTGAGGCTTGGGAACGCACAGTCCGTGTCGCCTGCTTTCGAGAGGACGACCGGGCGGCTGCCCTGATACTTACGCGCTGGCATCAGGCACACTCGGCTGTCTCGCGAGCGGACCCCTCGGGGTGCTTTATCGCCGCGCGGGCTGCTCCTGAACGCATGCGGAGTGTCCTTGGATGTGGCGCTTCGGCGGCGGCGATTCGCGCAGAGCATAGCCTGCAGACGATCGTACGTTCCCGGCCCTTTGATGTCTATGCGAACTCACACAATTTCCTTTCTTCCCTCAGATGTTCCGGGTCGTTATCCTAATTAATCTGTACTTCGTCCCTGCATCTCTTCTCTGCTTCACCATCGACTTGAAATCTATGTACACATCCTGTACGTTGTCCACAGAAACTGCTCTCATCTTCTCGCCTGCGGGAGTCTCATCGTATGCGTTGCCAGCAATTCGCTGGTTTTACCTCTCCTGCCCGTCATAATGAAGCTCCTGGCTTATAGTTCTTGGCAGCAGTTCCCAGTATGCATGCCATCCCCTTCTTCTCTGTCCCGCCACTCATTGCCGTTGCCGTGTTATTCCAGCCGTGCTCCTCCGCTGGCTTGAGCGTCTGTTGACCCTTGCTATACACGATAGCGTGCCTCAGCTGCACCTCGGTGTCTCCGCTGCCCTACATTGGTCGGTGCCGTACGGCCAGGATGACCGGTCGTAGATAACGCCGTCACCTTGCCACACTGCCAATCTGCGCGCATCCGACCCAGCATGCATCTCTCCTGTTTATCTCTGTCGCACCAATGCCGGCGCGCGTTGCTCCCATATCTTCCTTTATCGAGCGTACGCCGTCGATCTGCATGCCGCTCCCCCGCTCTTTTTCATAATGTCCGCCATCACGAGGCGCATATGCGTTTTATGCCGACGCTTCCTCCAGTGATAGCCCTAGCAGTGCGACTTGCCCACTCACCCACAGACGCGTCCGCATAAATGAAATATCCAAGGCGCCGCACGTCAGCGTCTACGACAAGCTCGTCCCGTCCGTCTGCCCGTGCTTGAGCCCAGGGCCTGGGCTTCCAACTCCGTCAAGCCCAAGCCCTGGGCCCGCTCAAGCCCTGTATCGGGCCCGGCTGGGCCTGGCGGGCCTAGGGCTTGGGGCCCAGCCCAACAATTCACTAAATGGCGGAACATATGATTGGATGGCGTGGATGTGGGGACGGGATAAGTGTATGGTGCCTCCCTTGAGCTGGGAAGATATAGCCCACCGTCGCTTTCTGAACAGCTGCTTCACTGCCCACGATCGGATTTGGACGGCCTGAGCTTGCGAGGCGTCATTGGCTGCACATCTCCTGAGTTTCCTGTGTAGTAACTTTCCCAGCGAGCTTAGTGCTTCCGTCTTATGGATTTGTTACCACTACCTCGGACACCTTCTTGTGGCGTTCACTTCCTGATTATTGTACAAAAAAGCCGTGCCTTCGCTTCGCTCCGGCTGAGAAGGTGAAGGGATAAAAATAAATAAATTTATCGTAGGTGTGGATACGCATAAACTTATCTGCGAACTGGCCTTTTCAGCAGCCCTTGAGCGCGCGAAAGCTGGCCTCGTGTTGGTTCGGAATGGACGACACATAAAGTCCCCAGAGCTAAATGGTGACCGCCGTCGCTGTCTCAGAATAAACATAGAAGAGAGGATCGAATTAGGTGGGCTCAGAGCGAACGCCCGAGGGGATGAGAAGAAAGAGCAAATCGAGGTGATTGCAAGCGTGTGCATACTGATTCGAGGAATCTGCTTAATACACGAGGTATGATATACCCCTTGTCTTGGTGTGGGATCTGGAAGACGTGGGTGGTCCCAGTGCCGGTTCCCCTCGGAAATGGAAAGTGAACCCCGCTGTTTGAGCGCAGGCCGACTCGTGGGTGTACTCTATGCATGCTGCGTGCTTCTTTCTCTGACTGTTTGCTGTATTGATTTGTGCCTCGCTATCCGTTTGCCACTGAAGTGTCTGCCATCTAAAATCTAGAGGTATTAAACTTCCGACGCTGGCATCTATAATACTCTCCCCAAAGGGTCCTGCGTTTTGACCACAATTCTATTTAGTTACATTTACCACTGCCGAGTTTACTCCGAAATGAGTGTTCGATCTTCCCTTTAACTCCACTTTTCAAGTTCGGTAGGGCTTGCACGAGAACCTGGGTGCTAGATCCCCACCGCTTATTGTACTATGCCAACCAAATTTTGAGGCGACCACTGAATTGCGTCCCGAGACACAGTCTTGGTGTAGTTGGTGCGAGTATGCAGGTCAAACAAATTTCTTGCCCACAAATAGGAACTCCAATCTGGTAAATGGAGCGCTGATCAATCACCTCATCTTGTGCCATTCCTGGCATATGGGCCGACTCAATGCAGCGACCAGGCACCTAGTTGATGGAAGGTGCTGTGAGAAAAAATACTATCAGAATGGCACATACCACGTTGGGCGAAAGGCGGAAGGATTGTGGCGGAAGGCATGTATTTATATTCACTTTCCATCAGCAAGAAGTTCCGCTGTTGTAAGCCAGGTGATGTTGATGGTCCTAAGCCAAGAAGGCATAAATACGAAAGTCCCATGCCAGCGCATCACCATCCAGATGCCCACTCCTCAGACTGCCACTCAAATCCGCTTAAGCAATGTCTCGGTATGCATGGGGATAGCTTCGGATTCATTGGAAATCCTCGCCAACTTCAATACACCCTTCTTGGAGGCAATAGCAAACACCACACGGTCTCTTCTGGAGTGTGTTCAGGTCTATCTTCATGCTAGATTTGTGATCACCGTATCTCACTCAGTTTTTTAGACAGTCAAACAGAATAAGGAAACATGTACCCAGCTAATGGAACAAACTTACGAGTTACTCAATGCAATCATACTGGTCCATATGAAGTCAGAAACAGGAGGAGACCTGCCGCTGCTTATGGTAAGACATATCGGAAGATTCACAGAGCAAGTTCTTTTCGAAATAAATTTGCACTATGATAGTGACCAAATGTTTCAGGACACTCCACAAAATCCATACCTTTGTTGAGGCCCAGCAAGGGGGCAGCAAAGTGAAAAAATTCCTTCGCCAAAGGGAGTTGAATGCCCTGCTCAAAGATTGCAAAGCAGGACTTGAACAAGGATTCAATTTGTTTGAGGTGGGTCACAATGCCACTTGGTGGCAGTTTCAATGAAATATAACATGTAGATTCACAATGTCAATCTCATGACCAACATTGTAAAAATGCGACAGGATGCAGAGCAGAAGCACAAAGAAGTACTTAACATGATTGCAGGACTTACAGATACAGCTAGTTCTGACAGAGCATCCACGGTGCAGTACATTTATGATTTATCTCAAGTCATGCTAACTCTTCCTAAGCCAAGCAGGATGTATTCGGGATCCTACACAAGGTTCGTGATTCTGGCCTTTGTTACAGTGGAGGAGCTCAAACTGCTTTAAGCTCTAACTCAATCTCAATGCTGCCATCCAAGCCCAAGATATTTCATGGCCGAGATTCGGAACTGTCAGCTATTCTAGAACTATTTGGCCAAGGCACACCAAGGATTGCAATTCTGGGTGCAGGTGGGATGGGGAAGACCAGTCTTGCAAGAGTTATTGTTCATCATGCAGAAATCTCTCTCAAGTATGCACAACATCGATATTTTGTTGCTTGCGACTCTGCAGCCAACAAGATCGAACTTGCAGCACTCATTGGAGCTCATCTGGGCCTCAAACCTGGCAAAGACCTTACTCAGGCAGTTTTCCAGTACTTCACTACTTGTCCATCTAGTCTCTTGGTTCTTGATAACCTAGAGACAGTGTGGGAACCCACTGAGTGTCGTAGTGATATTGAGGAGTTTTTATCCCTTGTTACAGATGTCCAGCATCTAGCATTGGTGGTAAGTTTCAGTAGTCCTATGTTGACAAATTCTCATGACTACACAGATTACAATGCGTGGAGCAGAAAGACCTGGGAAAGTACATTGGACACGACCCTTTCTTCTTCCTTTGCAGCCCTTGGAACAAGCTGCTGCTCGTCAGACATTGATTGACATTGCAGAAGATCATCATTACCCAGAGGAGGTGGACAGGGTGCTTTCGCTGACAGACAATATGCCCCTTGCTATCAATCTCATTGCACATCTGGTGGATGTTGAGGGATGCTCCTGTGTACTATCACGATGGGAGGAAGAGAAAACATCTTTGATCTCAGATGGCTACGACAAGAGATCAAACTTGGATTTATCCATTTCACTCTCTTTGTCTAGCCCCAGGATCAAAGCTGTTTCTCATTCAGAAGAGCTGTTGAGCCTATTGTCAATCCTTCCGGATGGGCTTTCAGAAATGGAGCTCAACCATTGTAGTCTTCCAATTGACAATATTCTTGCCTGTAAAACAGCATTAATTCAGACTGCACTGGCCTATAATGATAAGCAGAAACGGCTCAAAGCTTTAGTCCCCATCAGGGAGTATATGCATAAAACACATTTCCCAGGAAATCATCTCACTCAGCCACTTCTGAAGTATTTTCAAGAGCTCCTTGAAGTGTATCAAAAATATCGGGGGATTCAAAACGGGTCAGTAACAAATGCTCAGATATTGTCAAATGCGGCCAACATCCAAAATCTCCTCCGGAATGGGCTTCAGCCAAATCACCCAGATCTCAACAATAGTGTATCTGCTGCATTGTGCCTAAATCAATGGAGCCGTGACATTGGCCGAGGGACTATACCTTTGCTTTGGCAACTTCATCAAGGGCTTGCACATCATAGTGACCATCGACTTCGGGCCACTTTAATTGCTGGATTATTTGCCTCATATGCCTATAATCCAATTTCTAGTCCAGAAACACTCATAGCCCAGGCATCAGAACACTTTGAGCACTTGGAGGACTCAGATCTTAAGTGTAGGCTTTCAGCTGATGCATGTTTTATGGAGACTGACATCAATATCCAGGTAGATTCTACAATGATGTTGCATACTATTATGCAGCACAACCTGATGGTACTTCTGCTGCCATGCAGTTTGCCAACATGGCAATATCCTTGGCAACTTCATGTGGAGACACAAAAGGACATTCGCAAGCATTATTGCGCCTTGCATGGATTCACTGTCAGCTTGGTAACTACCTGTCAGGCAGACTATATGCATGTCAGGCACAGAGATTGGCCAGGATTTCTGCTGATCTATACAGTGAAGCACATGCAGTTTACATGGAAGCAATAGTCTGGACCCAACTCGGTACCTACAAACTAAGCATCTCTCTCTTCTCTAGAGCAAGGGAGCTCCTAGTTCTTTGTGGTATGTCTGGTGGGACCACAGACCATGGTATCATCAATTATCAGGCACAGATCCATTTGTTGAAGTCAGAATACCGTGAGGCACACAATATTCAAACCCAAATTCTTCAAGATTGCCCAGTGCACATAAATCCCAATTATCATGCCATTGCTTTAATGAATCTTGCTGAAATTGGTGTGTCTATCCAAGCTCCACAAGAAGAAGTGCAACAGAATATTAGGGCAGCCAGAAATATATTTCTGTCTATGAAACGAATTCAAGAACTCACAATGTGTGATACCATTGTGGCAGATCTCTACCTCAGAGAGAGAGAGATTCCAGCAGCAGAGGCACTTTTCAGGCGATGTCTTGCACTGAGCCACTCAGAAATCAAATCCTATTGTTTGGAGCGGCTTGGTAACACTGGACGCTGGAACACATCTGGTCAGATGTCCAGTTGGACAACAGTATACCTTGCCCACTCTATCATATTCAAAGAGAAGTTAGGAATAAACAAGGCTCTCCTGTTTCTGGGAGACATCTTTCTTGCTCAGAGGGATGAGGACACAGCTCTCAGCTTATTTATCATTGCACTTGAGGGATTCACCTACATGGATATCCATTGCAGCAGAGCTGAATGCATGCTCCGACTTGGGGAGATTTTCAAAAGGCATGGCGACCTCTTGAAGGCAGTGGAAATTTTGGATACTGCAAGGCCACTCTTTGAGAGATCATCACAGATCAAACGAATGCAAGACATTGATGAAAAACTAGCAAGTGTCGACAAAGATGAGCTGGAACAGCATAGAATGAATTTAGCTCGCCTCGAAAAGCTCAATGCACCTACTGGGACTATGGAGGAGGCAGACGATGATCTGTCTGATATTGAAGACGTCAGGAGGATCGGGTTGAAGTAAAATCACTAGTGAGGGCTTGAAAATCCGATGAATTATGCAATATTGGCAATATTTCCCTATCTGTATGATTCCTGTGACTGGATTGAATAACTGACATGTATTTATCTATTACAATGCAACTCAGTGGAATTCCGAGAAAGCTTTGCAAACATACACCATATCCGATTTAGGTTCGGAGCAAGCCTGTCGCCGCTCCGGCCCGGCGAGCCGGTCCTTCGCTTGAAGGGGCTTGTTTCAGACTGCCGAAATTGTGGGGGTTGGCAACTCTTTTCCTGCGGCCTCAAAACGCGCTCTTTTGTCTAGGTCTCTTTTTTAACCCATAGATGGTATGTTTGGTCGACTCTAAGTTCCTTTTCCTCGACGAAAATCGAGGCAACGCATGTGCAGGCTACGCGTCGATCTATCGTTCTTCACTTTTTAGAAATTGAGGCTTGAAGGTCTAGCCGGCTGCTTAATTAAAATACTATGGCGGACGAATAGTTTCTGGGACCTCCTTATAGTATCCTTGCACAATGTGGGAAATTTATGGGCTCTATTCGTGAATGGGAGAGTGAACGGGCGCAGAGGATGGAAATTGTCACAATATGTGACAATGCGTGATCTCCTCGCGTTAATTAGCCATGGCCACCTCGACGCCGTTGAACGGCCTCGACGTGAATACGGACTGGTCAATCCTTCTATCTCAAGTATCGCCAGCACCAAACCTCCAGAGCCCTCAAATTCAGTGCCAATTGGTCTTTTCATTGCTCATATTCCTCGGCCTCTCTATTCGAGAATTCCTGATCTTCCTCTTCGAATCCACCATCCCAGTGGTCAAACACAGAGCCGGTATGTTCATGGGGAATAATAATCAAAATTGATTCGCACCTGGGCGCATATTTCAAGCCTGGCACGACCGGTTTCCCAAAAGCATCCCGCATCTACACTCCACAATTATCGAGCTGTGCATGGGGGAAATTGCACTCGAGGAAAGCAACCACGTCATCAACCACCCGCGGCTGAAGGTCAGATTGCTCGATTGCACTCTGGACTACATCCGCAACATCCTGAACCCCGGAATCTTGCCCGGAATATACCTCGAAGATGCGCCCTTCATATGGGACTATCTTTCGGTATTCACCACTTCCCCAAACAAGTGGCGGAAGGAACGGGCACGAATTGGCAAAGATGAGAAGCCTAATACGCCACGGGAAGCTGACGAGTGGGAGGAGACGCCGGAGGGAAGCACAGGGGAAAGTGCGGACTTTGCGGGAGAGACAGAGGGATTTTGGTAGGGGATGGGCTTTGCACGGAACCCTACCTCTGTGAACACCCATTTGATTCTTTAAATTGAATCGTATAACGTCGGCAGGCCCTTTTACTCGTCTTTAGTTCAATGGCATTCACTCGCAACACCGGCACCAACCTTTTCCCGCTCATTCTCGGCCTTTTTCTCGAAATTGGGGGCACCAGTTCCCGCATCCTGAACACCCTGAGCAACGCGGGTGCCTGCGTCTCTGTTACCACCATCGAACACCTCAAAAAGATTCTTTCGGAGGACGCTGTCGCATACGCCGTTAGCCTAATGCAATCTCCCGGGATGTTTTACATCATATTCGGCAATATCAATATTTTCCTTCGCAAGTCTCAGCAAAGGCTATTCAATAAAAACTCCATGATTCATGCTACTAACGCCGCCGTCGTCTCATTGCCAGATGCCCTCCCCGTGGCTGCGGACTTCAACACGAAACAGAAAGCGCGGGGAAAGCGTGCAGCTGCGACGGGGACGGACATACTGCCCACCGATGACGACGAAGAAAAAATGCGCTCGTCGTTTGTGGGCCTTATAATGACGCTCATCCTCGCATATTGCCCGGGCAGCAAGGATTGGGAGGACCGTGATGCTCTGCTCGCCGCCGCGGAAGCGTTAATGTCATTCGACAGACCACTCCCACCCAAAAAAACGGACGGCCGACCTCTGGGACTGTTCGACGTGAATGAGGGATCGAAGAAGGGAATTATACAGATGCTCAAGGCGCTACAGGAGATCAGCGGGTTGCTGGAAGCAGAGTGGGCGGCCAAAGCGCGGATTATAATCGGAGATTGGCTTACCTCCAACAACATTCGGGGCGCGCGTAAGGACCGTATGGACGACATCAATCCTATGGAGCGCCTCGATTACGTCGACAAGTTTAGTGCATTGTGGCATTTTGCGCTCAACGCTACGCATATGATCATGCGCCTTCATTTCGGAGATTCCGTCCTTGATCCCGGCTCACTTGCGAAGCACAAGGGCCTCTTGAATCGCAGTTGGGATGCAGCGAAGCCGAACTATGCGGACGCTAAAGCCCTTATTCGTCACTCGTTAACATCGAAAATTTTATATGAAGTCATGTAAGTGCGACCTGTTGCCTTTTTTTGGACAATACTCATCGCACTCGTTCTCAAGGCTACAGAAAAATATCAAACGCTGGGCAGACCTCGCTAAGTGGAGGCCAACACTCGATGAGCTCACCACATTCGCTCAAGAATTCGTTGATGACTTCACCACCGCAATCAACACGGAAAGGGCGAAGAACGTCGATGAGGATTATTACGCGCATTCGCTTTATTTCATCTGCGATGCACTCATATTTAGCTCATTCGAGCACTCAGTTGCTTTTGCCGCGCTGTACTCCTTCCTGAAATCGTCTCCCCACTCGGCGATGCAGTAAAAGCTTGCACACGATTGCGAAAGCTCTGATCCTGCCACAGATGAATGAAGCAGGAGGATAGTGCCATCTCCGGAGATACATAGTACAGATTGGCTCGTCCCTGGCGAAGATTTGCCCACAGCTCGGGACAGACAGTATCTTCATTAACCATGTTTGCGATGAGCCCCTTTTTTTCTGCTTCATTGACCTGCACACCATTAAAAATGAGAGTAGGGAATATTAGAGGCTGACCGACTTGATCCCTCTCCAGAGCCTTGAGCGGACAGATGACGATGACGATTTTTGCCTTGTTAAGTGCTGCAAGTCCTTCAAATATCACACTCTTCCCATAGCCTGTGCCGGCCACCATTACAGAGTCGTACCCCTGCCGGAGGCGACGGATGAGCTCCCCTTGCCAGTCGTCCAAATCGAATTCTAGGCCAAGACGCTGGCGCACTTTTGACTTGACGTCTTGGAGTTTTTCAGCAAGCTGCTTTAGCAGCTTTACTCCGAGTAAACGGTCAGGCACAGGAGTTTTGCGCTTGCGGGGGGTAGCAGGAACTTGGTGAAGAGTTCCTTTAGGTACTATGGGAAGCCTGCCAAGCACATTTTGTGTCGGCGAGCTCATGGTAGGTCAGGAGAATTCGAGCGATTGGCAACCCCCACGATTTTGGTAGTCTGCAGCAAGCCCAAGCCCCTTCTGACAAAAGCCGTGTTTGGTTTATTTGGTTCGATGTTTGGTTTGTTTGTTCGGTCCGGCATCGCGCGGCATCGTCAACGGGGCTTGGAACGAACCTATATCCGATTACGAGGTCAGTCAGGTTTGTTGAATTGACTGAGCTGCATCCAGTCTTTTGAGGTTCACGTCGTCCGTGTAACAAGTAGAGCTTTTCAGACGAGTCTATTTTGCTTTGCAACCATTTCAGCATAAGTTTACTGTATTTTTACATTCAAATCGACAGTCACGCGTCACGCGCCCCCCTGTCGGTATCGAATTTCGGTAGAGGTCACGCGTCACGCAGCCCTTTGTCGAGCCTCCCAAGCGTGACATGGGGACCAAATTTGCCTGGAAAACACAAATAGGTAAATTCTTGGCTCGAAAATCGATTTTTTTTTGCTGGTGTCACGCAAATTTTGCGCCGGTGTCAAAATGTCGAATCGGTTGAATGGGTCACGCGTCACACCCCGTGTAGATTTGAACGTAAAAATACAGTATGCACCAGATTCGCATATTCCTCGACGTCTTTAACGGTTGTTTGACGCATTAGAACCAGCTCTGAACAGTAAAACGATAGCCTCATTGAGGCCTTGATTAAATCTTGAACTCAGGACTTTTTTCCATTACTGTCAAGTTCAATTGAACTGTTCAGGGCAGCGCGGGCATAGTGATCGTCACGTAGGCCAAGGAAATAACACAAGAGTCCCAGAACGAGGATGAGACAACGGACTCGCAAAGGAATTATCCCGGTTTCTGTGAATAAGGGTGTGATCATGGAACGTCAGTGGAGATTGAGCATTTGAGATAAAGATAACTTGAACTTTGCATAACGGCCTGACGTGCACATTTTCACTGTCCGGCGAGATTTCGCATCTATGGATCAGATGGCAGTCAACTCTAGCCATATATAATTGCTTTAGTTCTTTGGGAGTCAACCTTCCTGTCATGTCTTCAATTGTCATAACCCGGTGTCCACAATAGCAGGCAGTGCGTGCTTTGGCTATGTAGTGATCCGAAAACAAATTTCGAGTGTCTGTCCGCAGGTTGACTCCAACATATTTCTCCCAGTGTAGAACCAAAGATCAAGATGATTGTTTTGACCAAGTTGCCAACCACACCTATCCCTGGGAGGACCCGGTATGTTGTCGGATTGAAACCGGTTTATCTTGTTTTTTATTGATGATTCGCTCAAAGTGATTTCATCACCTGGATAGTCCGTGAGACGTTCAAGCGGAGCACCTTCCGCAAAACCTCATTTGGCCCACCGCATCGTCCTGCTCAACTTCGGCGGCATCATCCCCACCATCATTATATGCCTTTCTTCTACTGTAGTATTTAGATCTCCATTTTTTTTCGAAAATCTACTAGAGTTTGGCGGAACAGCTCTCAGACCTTCCGAAATTGCCAAAAAAAGCACCACCGACCGGGATCAGATAGGAAGAGCAGGCTTCCTGACATTCTGAAGATCCCAGAAGGATGGGAGAAGTCCTCGTTGCCGGCCCGCAACCTACCACTGTCCGACTTCATCAAATTTAAGCTCCCAGCTGTGGAAGGCAGCGCAGGTGACGGAGAGCCTCAGCTTGAGCAGTCGGGCAAGCGAATGCGCCGTGCCAACGTTAGGTACGCCGATTTTTGGAGACACGCTATGACAAGGATGAAGATCTGGACGCACCGGGACTCAAGTCAGGTTGAAATACCTACTTACCTTTGTGTTTGTCAACTTCTACTGCGACAAACTAACGGCCACGGCGCCAGTGATGAACGGAGGCAAAACGGAAGCATCTCTTCACTCATCAATCACTCATTCCAAATTTGGCATTTCGTGACAGCCCGAGGGTTTGACTGGGGAAGCACGTTTGTACGCGCTGCGGGCACGAAAAACAGGGTCTTTGGGGTTGCTTTGGGGGCCTTTTTCGCCGATTTTGTGACTAGTTTTGCACCTTCGAAAATGCCCTCGGTGACCCGTGACAGGTTCGAAAATCTTCGAAAATTTTTGGGCCCTGTGACGCGTGACATTCGAACTGATTTAAATACTACAGTATATTACAACCGGCTGCTCGGCCGCTTTGCGGCCTCGCATCCACTTGTCTCGAATAAGCACTGTAAGTAAAGTCAAATGCCGATATTCCAGGGATTGGGGTAGTCTCTCGTAGACAGAGACTCTATACGATCTTGCTCGTACCTTACTGTATAGATTCTGTTAGTTACTGCGGGGTCGCGTATGTAGCGCTCCCTTATTACGTGATCTTACATAAGTTTGGTAGGCGATGGTTCGAACCTGGCCGCAACACTTGTTTTTTTTAAAAAAGTATTTTGTTGCCCCGCAGCCTTGTGTACCTCGCATTCGTGTTTCAGAACTGCAAAAAGGCTCTGGGTGATTTCTCAAATTTTTTTCGTCTATTGCAAGGTCAACTTTAACAATTTGATGTTTCTGAGCCAAGCCATTGTATACAAAAGTCGCGACCTCCACAGCATATTTTCAAGGGCCTTTTTCAAGAATCTAAATCAACAGATAGTTAGTAATCGATAATCAAGTTTCATAAGTCTTCGGATTAAACAGAAAGTTGTGTTTCTCGTGGAAAGGGACGTGACTCAGAAAAAGCTTAGCTAAGATTATGTGATAACGGAGCACTGCATAACACCAGACTAGGATTGAGGCCTGATTGGCCAAAAGCGGAGCTTAAAGCTTTGAACATGCTTAATTTTATAAAGAGGGTAATATCCTTCTGCCCCAGCTCACGCCCACATGCCCAGGTTGTCGACACGATCCTCGACATCTGGAGCGCTCCGGACGTCGGAAACGTACTCGCAGCCCTGCGCGAGGAGACCTAGGAGGTCTTCCCAGAGCAAGGCCAGTGGTCCAAAACGGCGCTCGCGAAGCTCCATCGCCTCGACAGCGCTATCGCGAGTGCGAGCGCGTCTCCGCGATCGGAGGGGACGCCCTCCCACGGCGCGTCAAGGTCGGCCCCTCCCCGACGGCCAGCCCGTCGCGAGGAATAAGAACTCCAGCATCGGGACGGGATTCACTTTGATCCGGAGTACTACGTCGACGACGTATGACCCGTTCCGGTTCTCCCGCCTGCGTGAGGAAGCGCTCGCTGAGGGCAAGAAATGAGGACTTGGTCACGATGTCCGTGCACTGGCTGCCCGTTCTCGCATGGGTTGCATGCCTGGTAGTTTATCTTTCGTTCTAGCTCTCCGTATTGTTTCTCAGAGATGCTGATACAATGATGCCTGTAGAGCCCCGGCCGGTTCTTCGCTGCCAACAACGTCAAGATGAATCTTGCCGAGTTGCTGCTCAACTAGTACGAGATTCACCCGTTCGTCACGCGACCTCGGAACATGGCCATAGCCCATAGGCGACATATCCGTTGTTCCCGTCGATGCCACCACGATGATCCGTAAGCGGGTTAATCAATGTCACCTAATGCCGTCACTACAGGCCCGATTGAACAAACAGCGCTCCGTACTTATCTTCATTTATCCTGACACGGATGAGTACACAGTGTATATTACCACTACTTCCAGAGAGTCCCTATTTTCAGCGGGAATGTGAGGGCGAAAAGCGGGAAGCAGTAATGCCACAGAATTAGCTTGAACTGAATGTTTGGGTGCCCCTCAGCGTCGGAAGTTCAATGATCCACTCCCGAAATTCGGTTTGGCGACTGCCAGTCATTGATGTGTTGTGTATTTTGAGACTGACTCAACGCAGTCACATTTTAGTCAGGCTCGATTGAAACCTTCTAGCAGCAAGAAGCGTGCATTGTTCGTGAATACTTTTCTCAAAATTCTTTCGGGAGTTAGTTGCTAATCAATCACCTGCGGAAGGAAGAAGGGATCTGCGGAGGTCAATAAAGAACAAGCCGGTACTTTACCGACATACAACGCGTCTAAATTGTGCTGCGGTTTTACCGATCTATCTCGGAGCGGGCGGAGGGGCGGGAATACTCAGCATGATCTATTTTCGTGTGTTATTACCGGCAGGCTCGGCCAACCTGATGCCATCGATATGCGGCCGTGATCGCGGCATTTCATGATCGGCGGATGTTCATTTTGTTGAATGGTAACGGAGCCAATTTGATGAATCAAAGACAACGGGAGCTAAGTAACATGGAGCATAGGACCTATTGTTGCTCCTTGTCCAGCCAACCATTTCCCTCGGGTTTCCAACTTCCTCGGAGATTCTGCGGTATTTGTGAAATGTGCTTCTCCCAAGTCCTTCTCCATCGCCAACTGCCACGTCCATGCACCAGACGACAGTCGTTTCAGCCCTGCTGAGGCTGAGGGGACCACATTCATCGAGATCATCTGTCTCTCGGTAACACCTACCGGGGCACAGCTGACTCACCGGGAGCCCGCCATCAATGTAATAAACGCTGATTAAGTCATGTTCCGTCCCAAACCGCAACCGTCACTTATAAAGCCCCAGTCATCTTATATGCGTCTTTCGCCGGCTGTTTTCCGCCTTCGCCTTCCTCGTCGACCAGGATGCCCGCCACCATTCTCGACGCTATCCTTGCCCACGTTGACCACTTCCTCGCACGCGTCGGCACCTTCCTAACGGTGCTCGACAGCCATGTACGGCACACCATCCAGCAGACACTGCACGCTCTTGCGACCGCCGCGAGCCTGCTCCTCAGCTTCGAATCCCTTGTCATCGCATCCCTCCTCACCTTCGTTTTCCTCGGAGGCGCCCTGACCGTCCTCGTCCTTTGGCCAATCCTCACCGAGCGAGACGACTACGACGAGTGCGAAAGGGGCTTATATTACGCTGACGACGACGAGGACGGGCGGTGGGTGGCCATGGCTGTTCCCGTCATTCTGGTGGACCGAGATGGGCAGATAAGTCCGGTCTTGGGCCCCAGGAGCCAACGCCGAACGTATGACAAACCCAGGAATAAACGGCAATGACTCCGTTCTGGGAGCGCGCTCGTCCGCACAAATCGCCCACTACGACCACGAAACGACCACGATGCAAACGACACCCGCGGACCGAGGGATTGAAGGGAGGATTGCGAAGAATAGTTTGACTGACGCACAAACCCACACGTCAGCTCCGAGACCATGGTAGTCCGTCATTCCCCGATCACGACGGGATTTAACGCCGAAAATGCGAGCGCCCCGGCGGTGGGCGTTGACCAATACATTGTACAAACCGAAGACTTACTTGTATGAATAGCGATGTACCATCATGTATTTTATTTGGCACGTACTTTGAAGCATGTGTGTACCCTTGTTTGGCTCCTCGATAGACGCGCGTTTCATCACGTGTTCATTATTTAAGAATAGGTTCGCGGTTAAATTTGGTTCCATGCGAGGCAGATATCGCGATGGGAATTCGAGGAATCCGCGGTTTCAACAAAATGATTCCCTGCCAGTCCAACGTTAATTTTTCGTCGTGATCCTCAAAGTCCAAAGAATTTGATTATGATGCGCACACCACACCTAGCTTATGTGACAGTTCATATTGAGTTCATATTCCTCTCTCCGCTCCATTTCTTTCGAATTCCATTGCATTGATTTATGGAATCATTGTCAGCCACCAAATCAAACTCGCCAACGTCTCGTCAGCCACCCGCTCACTCTTCTCCCCAACACTACCACCACTCCCGCCCGCTCATTCATTCATTCTTTAAATATCACGCTCTTTACGATGATTCACAACACGCCTAAGCCTGTGGAGGAGGAAAACAAGGACCTGCTAGGCTTACGGTGCGTCGTACCTCTCCACCTCGCCATCGCTTCTTCTCATTGTCGAATCGCGATTAGGGAACCCAGCAAGCAGAAGGAGAACTTGACGCCTTTGTCTACTCCTGTCCACCATTTTCCTCTCCAAACCGGCATACACGGCGAGACCTGGATAGCATCAAATGCGCCCTTCGTTGACGACCTCCAATTGCACACCACAACGTCGTTCCACATACTGGGATCCCTTGCTGCTCCGAGTCGAGACGCAGTCGACGCAGAGTTCGCTTCCTTCTTCGACTTCGGCGCTTTCCCGGCCCCCAGTGCTAGGATTAGTGGCGGGTTCGATTGCTGCCAGTGGGACGGCAAGAACTCCACGGACGACTCCCAGGATTTCCCATCTTCCCCCGAGCTTATGGATCGCAGTTCATGGGCGGATCAGAACGCGGATATTTTGAGGTGAGTCTCGAGACGTGAAGTTCCTTTGAAAATGCTTTAAATCCCGCGACAGCCTCCTTCAAGCTCAGGAGAGTCTCTCCGATGCTGGCTTCGCGTGGTTCGACTCCGACGTCCAGCTTGAGATTCCGTCAGATAGCTATGGCGCCGCGCTCCTCACCTCTCATGAGCCGTTCGAGAATTCCGGGAAGAATATTCTAACGCCCGTGGCCGTGGACGGTCCTTTCAACACACCACACAAAACATCATCTTGGCAGTCGTCGCCGTCGGATACCCTGGACCCACTTGCGATGGATTGGATATTCTCGTCATTTCCGTCTCCTGGAGTCTCCCTCGACGACGGCAGTTCCCCTAGCCAGAACTCATACTTCTCAAGGGACTGCTCCACACCAGTAACATCGCCCGGAGGGTCCAGCTGCACAGCGGCTTCCCCTTCGACACGGACTCGCCCGATCGTTGCCGTGGACTTGATGAATATCGATGCTCAAGCTCCTTCGACCCCCGTTGGATCCTACTCCCTCTTCGACTCAGAGACGAGTGCCAGTACTTCGAACCCTCGTCGGTGCAGCTCAACAATACGACGCTCCCCGTCCGGAACGCCAGCGCCAACACAAACAAGTACTAGTCCGCGCTGCGTCCCCCCTCTCGGCATCGACATTCAGGGGGAAGTTTCGTCCGTGCGGCCTCATCATGCAAGGGGTGTCTGCAACTGGGAGGGATGCAACACCCTCATCGGCGTCGGGGTCGAGGAGGTGGCGGCGCACATGACAGACGCGCATGGAATCAACGTTGGCGTGGGCCGCTGGCCGAAGACGCACCCACGCGCGTGTCGCTGGCCTTCTTGTGCTGCGCGCGGAAAGCCGCTCAAGGGGTATTTGTTGCAGCATATACGGAGCGTACATTTTTTGGCGGAGGAGGTTGTATGTCCGTATTGCCCGAGTGGAAGCAGGCCACTGGCTAATAGACGGTGCCTCGAGAAACACCTGCACAGAGGTCGTCCGTATTAGTAGAGTTGGTTCGAGATAGGAATATGTTCGTACTCTCGACCAGGATGGACATGTCGCAATTTATGGTGATCCGGTATCGACAAAAAATAACTCGGAAGGTCCGATCGGTGAGCCATGGAAGTAGGACGAGTGCAAATTTTGGTGTTTTGTCTGGTTACAAGTCTCTGCTTCACAACTGACCGGCTAATCAAACGAAAACGAACAAAGCAAACGATCAAGTAAAACCTAATCACCGTTTCTTCGGCGGTACGACAGGATTTAGCAGACGTACTGCCTTCGTTTTGAGAGCGGCTACAGGCTCCTCGTGCTCGCGCTGCTTCCCTTTCCCTTTTGCCTTTGCCGACGGCTGCTCCTTAGCCCTTTCCTTCTCCTTCGCTGGCTCGCGCAGTGGCGGGGGCGGTGGCTGCCAATACGGGAACTTGCGGCGTACCGCGACGCTCCCGCTTTCGAGGTACTCTGCGCGCGTCACGGCGCGTTCTGGGAAGGCGGAGGCAGAGACGCACGCGATGGCAGATTTATAGGCGTCTAGGACGGGCCTGTAAATTTATGCAGATTGAAGATAGTAGGCAGGAAAGAGGGGTAACCTCAATTGACTCACTCGGACGACTGGTACAGGACGACGTCGCAATCGACGGGGGCAAGCGATTGCAGCTCGGATAATCTGGTCCAGTGTTGAGATCGATGCTTCTGTTCAATGGAAGAGAGATCGTGCTTACAGCCGCTGTCGAAATCCAGGTAATTTTGTATTTCCACCGATGAGACCGATGTTCGCCCAGAACATCCCTTGAATATCGTCCGGGATGAGAGAGATGGATGTCGCGATCGTTTCAGCGAGCCCAGACTGCTCGAGACCTAGAAAACTCAGTAAGATTTAGCTGTCGAATTCAGGCTTCATGGTCTACCGATGTGGTCTGGGCGGAAGATTATCTCTGGCACGGCAACCCGCTGGTTCCCCATGATCAGCACCTGGTCGGTGTCGAGCGGGATATCGTCTGGCTCCCGTATCTTCCCTGCATTGCTTTTGGTCAGGTCGGGGAGGACATACTCCTTGACGATGAGGTTGCCCTTCGGGCCACTGCTAATCACGAGAATTAATAGAGTGACAAACTATTCGTTCGTCGAGTACCGGCAGGTCTCGAGGTGTTTCTTGAAGTCCTGCGTGACGAAACAGCAGGTCTCCTTAACGTGGTTCATGATGTACGTCTCGTCCATCATGTTCCATTGCCTAAACGAGACCAGCTCTTTGAGCTGGTTAGTCATGAGCTTGCCGCCGACATCGAGCCTGAGGAGCGCGTCAGATCCAATTAATGAGCAAACTAGACTTCGCTGCAACAAACCGTTTCACAGCGCTCCAGATCACTTTGCCCTCTGATAGAGGCACAATATGGGTGAAGCTGAAACCGGAGTCAACGATGAGCATGCTCTTGGGAGATGGAAGAGCAGGCTCGTCGAAAAGTGTCCCGTGCGGGATTAGCGATGCAGCTGGTCGGGCTAGTAAGCGAGTGGTGGTGGTTAATATACACAAAAAATACAGACGAGTAGCGCGGCATTGGGCCTGAAACTCGTACTCTTCGAAGATGAATTGATCGCACACTTCTTGGATTTTAGGGAGATTAAAGTATGGCTCGGTTATCAAGATAGTCGATTCCGTCGGGTTGACCTAGAGGCAGAGTCAGGAAACCAAAGAAGATTAAACTGGGAATAAAGAACATCAAGGACTTCATCGGAAAGAATTCCGTCCCATACTGCCTTTTGCGCGTCCCAGTCCACGACATATCCCTAGGTCTTAGTTTGTCAAACCGCCAGCAGCGCAGGACAAGGGCATGCCTTTTCCAGAGGAAGACGATAGCTCAAGGAAGAGTATTCCTTACAACTTTCGAGTTCATGACTGATGTATGTCGCCTTGTCGCCTTTGGAGCGCACCACGGCGTTGGCGATTATCCTGAGCTTTATTCCTCAGCACCTGGATTTAGGTAGACGTATGGCTGAAAGTACCGAGCATCGGAAGTGGGGGAGTGGTCCCCGATTCCAACCTTGATGGTGTAAGCACCATTGTCCAACGAGGAGCACCATGCTGGTGCGAAGTAAGGCCGTGGTGTTTGGTCGACGTTGGCTAAGGGTTCGAAGCACCGCCACTGATTGGTCGTCGGAACAATATTTCTCAAATGTAGCAAGGATTGAACAAGAACCCAATAAATCTGGAGGAGCGACGATAGAGACATGAAATATTTAACAGCGAGAATTTCCGCACAAAGCCTTTGGGAAGGTCTCGGCAAGTGGAGCAGATCAATATGGCGGGTTTCTAAAGGCTTGGGACAGCATGAGAAAGACTGAGTATGTCCATCGACTGAATGCTGAACCAGACTTTCTTATAACAGGTATATATAACCAAAAGTATCTTACAAAACATCCATGTAGTCCTTGCACTTATGTCGTAGCTTGGCCCAGCGTCCCCCATTCCAATCTCGAACCCTCGACCAACCATCATGTGGCGCCATCTGCTCGATCCACAGAAGTATCGCGCAGAGTGCGAAATCCGCGTACGAGACTGCGTTTCCCTGCGCAACGATACCGTCCCCATCTCCAATGTTCTTATCCAAGATGAGCGCAAGACTGTCGAACTGTGCCTTGACGATCGCCCACGCCTGCTCGCGCTGCGGACCCGGCGGCAGTGGATGTGGAATGGGTGTCACCTCGCGCGACGTGCCGTGGAAATGTGTCTGGGTGCGCTCCGGTAGCCGGTCGTGCGTGAGGGGAACCATGATGGGTAGGAGCGGCTTCGCGCATACTTCCTGGATGTAGTGTACGAAGAGGGTTTGCAGGGCCCGTGAGCCTTCAGGGAATACCGGGCGCGCAGGGTAGGACGTTTCGAGGTACTCAGCGATAGTATTCGTATTCGAGAGGATCTGTGGTGCTTTGGGGTTGCGTGTGGGATCGACGATGACGGGTAGACAGTATATTGGTTTTCCATCGGCTCTCGTCGCGCTCGGAGGGGCACCGATGCTGCGCAAAGTTTTTTCGACATCGGGAAACTCCACCCAAACGGTGCGATAGCGAAGGCGCTTGTAATTTAGAATGAATCTGGAGAAAACATGAGCGGTGGGGTTTCGAACGCGAGGGAAAGAATTGGGCGAACCGGATGCGCCACACATTTGGCACCCAGGTTTGGGCTCCCGTACCAGGAGAATCGTACAGAGTAATCGACGGTGGCGAAGCGGGGCGGTAGGAGTTATGTCGAGCCATACGAACGTTAGTATAAAGAGGAAGTGGCCAATCCCCGTGTCGACCGCGTCCTTTATATCAATGATAACGTTCGGAAGCAAGCTCTGGTAAACCCATGACGCCCCCAATCCAGTGCCTATCTGTTGATACTGTCAATCTTGAATCATGTTTTACAGACTGACCTGGAGCACAGAAATAAATTATCGCGAATCCCCGAACTCCGGAAAATATCATGTTCGGTTGTGGAATTAAGGCTCATCAGTTGATCCGGGCCGATGGATGCAAACCCAAATACAGTTGTAAAAGCTTCGCCGCGAAGACCTGACCGGCCCCGAGAGCTTGCGCTACTGCGCTGCTAGGAAAGATCAACTTTGCGCGCCCAAAAGTATGACGAATTTCAGTCAGTTCAGCTCGGAGCAGGACATGAAAAAATCTGGCGATTTGGTAGAAAGTTTGACGGTGCGTGACACCGAGTGAGTCTGGTTACGAGTATACACCACTCTCCATTTCTTCAATAACCGCTGTATGTCGAAGAGGATTTTAAGCGAGTCGATCGGGCGCTGGTCGTCGCCGTTGTAGACTTGTAGTTGAGATTTTGACTCAATTTGGGCCGCCCAGAACATGTGTCTTGATCCAAATACAATATTGACAGTCGCAATCCGGAGGAAGTGCCTCCGAAGTCAAAGAGAGAGAAACGAGTCAGTACTTGCAACCATTGGCAGCAAGAACGTCGCCCACTCTCCGGATCGCGCCGAGATTCAGTTTGGATTTAGGACCGAGATAGGAGGTTTCCCAAGAGGTTTCCCCATTCCGGCAGTTGTTCCTGAGAAACTTACGCGGCTCCAGGGTTTTGAGATTACTTTTACAAGGATCCTTTGGTTTGATAATGATGGATACCCCGATGCATCGGGGAACGAAAAAATCAGAAACAATAGCCCGATTAGACCGGCACATCAAATTCACGAGAGACGCGAGCGGTCTGGCGATGGGGACTCGCCCAAGCACGCGCGGGCGTTATGAAAGCCTTGGAAATGGGCGCTGTGAGCCTGTGAGTGATGATCGATGATCTCAAAACGGCCCACTTTTATATCCGACGCGAATCCCATTTGGCATTGTCCGAACTGCGTATGTTTGGCATTTCAGACTTGATGAAACAAGTACACATAACTCTTTGTCCTGTTCTTTGCACCCACCACGACAAAGCTCCTGATCCGCGTCAAGCTTGGGCGGATTCGGTGCACGTTGAATCGAGCTGTACTTTCGGTTCGGGTGAAGGGCATCTCGCGGTAACAAGGAATTCATAGTTCTCAAGCAACACAATGGGCAATATTTCGAGCTTCACGCTTAACGGTGCAAGAGGGTGTAGCTGCAACAGGGCACAAGGCTACCGAGCGCAATGGTGGGGCTGACGTGTAGGTGGAGAGCTTGTGTGCGGCCCTTTTTTTGGCGCGTCTATTCGGGTTACGCATGTCCGCAACTGCAGTCTATCGGGATGATATTCCGATGATTTCCTTCCCTCGTCGCCGACGACTATGGAAACTTCGTCCCCGCAGTCATTGTAGATAAATTAATGCGGGACGTGGAACAGCTTCTCCGTCACCGCCTGCCTGCTTGGGGAGCCACTTATAACAAACGAGGTACGAGTTAGAATTGTTTAAGTTACAAGAGACTAGGGGCCACTTTGTCAGGTGTGAATACGTCAGGGCCGAATCCTTGAGAACATAAGCCATGATTTACAAACGTTCGGCGTTTAATTTTGCATCATACATACTCCCTTATCCTTTCATTTCCACGAGACCGTCGTTCCTTCGTTCAAATCGACCGCCAAACCCGTCAGTACCAGTTCCTGCTGGGCGCTATTATATGTGAACTCTTGCACCGCATTCCCGCCAACCGACACCAACGTTGGCTTCTCTTCGACGCCCAAAATCGTCACTTGCACCAGCTTCTGCACGACCTTGAACTCCCCTTCGCTCGCGATCTCGACGCTGTTTTTGCTGGCCTGGAATGTGACGGTGGTGCTAGGCCCGGGTGGATCGGAAATACCGTCGTCGATGTATGCTGTGCTAAACGCGTGTCCGTCGGCGGACTGCGTGACAAGCAGCGCAAAGGGTCCCTGTCGGGTCTCCTCAACTGTATATGCCGGTGATTCATGGAGCAGGAGGGCTGCGCCATCGCGAATATGGACATTGATGTGCCCCAGGGGCGCAGACAGGGTTGTGTTGGCCCCAACCGTCGCGTTTATCACATCGTGAGTGTACCAGTCGCGCCAGATAGTATTTCCTCGTCCAGGGAAAATTCCTAGGAGATCTTTCTCAGCCCTAATTCCTTGAGGTATAAAGCCGACCAACCGTCGACGCTCGATACGTTTGAAGTCAAGACCGGTGTGACGAGAATGTCGCGACCGACGAGGAACTGGCGGTCGACCGCGAAGAGCTCCGCCTCATCTGGGAACTCCCAGAACAGCGCGCGAACCGGCGGCGTTCCATTCATCGACGCATTGGCGAACAGCGTGTACTGACGGCGGAAGCAAGTGAGCTCTACAAACCCTCCCCACTTACACATAAACTACTCACCCAATACGGCAGCAACGAATATCTCACCGCGATCGCGACCCTCGACGCGTTCGTCACGCTCTCCCAGACATAAGGCTCCTGCGAAGCCGCGCCCTTCGTATTGTGATTTCTATAGAAAGGCGCAAATGCCGAGAGCTGCATCCAGCGATTGCATAGCTCCTCGGTCGTGTCCTCGTTGAACCCGCACGTGTCTGCGCCGACGAACGGGATCTGGAATATCTGGAACTGCAGAATGCCCTGGATGGACCAGTACATATATTCCCATCTGCTGAAATTGTCGCCCAGCTTTAAACGAAGACTCAAAAAAATCGAAAGTGGCAAGAATAACCATACTTGCCCAATGCCCCGTCCATTTCCCCGCTGACGGGAACGTTGATCGACTGATAATGAACGGCCGCTGGCCCGGGAGAATCGCCTGAAGCGCCTTGTGCGTCGCCTCCGCCTCCATCAGGCCCCACAGATTGTGCACGTCTAGCTCCGCGTAACCGCCGAAGTGCGTCGCGTTCGGCGACAAGGTGCTAACCGCGAGACGGCCGTTGCCTGCAATAAACATCGAGTCAGCCCTACTCGCGAGCTTAAATGGCGGAAGAACACACATACCGTTGTGAATCGCATACGGCGGGTTGTTAACATCTATCCCGATCTGATTGCCCGCGCCGACCCCGCGCGCACTCAGTTCGCTCCTGTCCTTTTTTGTATTGCTGACGTCGATTCCGGAGCCACTTGTTCCCATATTAGTGTGAATGAAGCGATGTTGCAGGTAGAACTCACCATGAGCCTTCGCAGAAAGAGGATATTTCGTTCATATCCAGCCAAATTCCTGCACGCAGGGCAATACTTTCAATAACACCTGCGTGGTACATTTAATTTAGCACGCACCGCTGAACTCAACCCCTGTTTGAGACCAATTCTTCAACGCCTCCGTCCACCAAGCGACGGTGTTTGAGGCGAACCAGTCTGGGAAGACCTACGAAGGCAGACAGGGAAGGAAGGAATGTTGGGTATTCGATTCGAGATCATGTTAAGGGAAGAGTCACCGTGAACCCGGGCCATACCTGCCCTACGTAGTCCGTCCCGTCGGGGTTCTTGATCCATAGGTCCCTGTGGAGGACGTCAAAAAAGAAAATCCTGTAGAGCTCGAAAAACGGCCATGGGTAGGCCCTTACAATTCAGTGCCCTTGGCGTACGGCTCATACTGGAAAATGTTCAATCAGAATATAAGAGCCACGAAGACATACGGCGGACACGCACGAAATCGGTGCTGTTGGCTTGCTTGGCGATGCCGGCGTCAACGATGGAAATGTCTGTGTTTAATTCTGAGCAATGGTTTGAGACAAACACGCAGACTCAACAATGCTGGTTATTCTGTTGCTAAAATCCCATGCGTCAGAATCGAGATCTGATTGAACAAGAAAGAACTCACAAGTTCACTTATGAGTTCGATCACCTCCTCAAGTGGAAAAGTTATGGGGTCGGTCGAAAAATCCCTGAACGCGTGTAACAAATCGATGTCGGTCCACTGCGTCTCCAACGGGATATTTGCATCCCGCATCCTCTGTACCACTTCCTTTGTGTCGTTAATACTGGTGTACCCAAAGCGGCACAGGTGAAACCCGAAGCCCCAGTATGGCTGCCAGGTGGGCTTGCCGATGATGGAAGAATATTGCTCGATGACAGAGACCGGGGTTGGTCCAGAGAGAAAATAGAGAGAGATGATGCCCCCGACGAGTCGGTATTGGATCACAGATGTAAGAGAGGAAGGGGGCGTGAGGAGAAGAATGTCTGCGGCTGCCGGGCTAAGAGGTGGTTGTTACTCGGGATAAGAAGAAAGGGACAAATGGAGTGAAGGACACACCTTAGTAAGAAGACACCGTGCGTCTGCGAGATGCCGGTTGTGCCATTGAACCGGTGCTCTATGTAAAAGGGGTGACTGCCATAGCTGTAGCGGAATTCTATCAGAGAACCTCCCAGCTGAAACGAAACTTCCACTTACATATTTTGATCAGTGGGATCTGGACTGTCTCGCGCTAAGGAAACTCAGCCCTCAACAATAAAGCAGGGAAGCACAAATCCTCACCCCAGTCAGTTTGGATCGTGCCGACACCTCCGTTCCTTCCTACATCTCGTCGAAGTCCGCTACTCGCCACGACTTCTCCAAGACCATATACATTGGCGTCAAGAGGAAGCGCCGACGTGAGTTGCAGATATTGGTCCTCAAACACCAGCGGGAAGCCATCCAGTGCAGTCGAATTGTCCGTCTGAATTACCGGGGCGATCGGAGTTGCGGGCAAAGAAGATTCCCGGGTATCGAATAGAGGGGTAGCACCGGGTTCAGACCGACGCGTAATCCAGAACGCAAACGGTGAGGGCTCGTAGTCGAACACCAGATCCGAGTTGTCAGCGGTACTCAAGCCCGATGGCCCCGGGCGCGCAATGACGGACTCAGGGACTGTGAACTGCGAATTTGCAGTGTCGAAGATGTTCACATGCAGCCTTTCTCTGTTTGAATATCCGACACACAGGTGAATTTGCAGATGCGTACCTGCTTTGCGTCTCGTAAGTGACCTGAATCGTGAGGTTGACGATGTCCGCCCCAAAAGCGTTGCACGCGGGTCCTGCGAGGTCGAGCTTGGCGGTGAGCCCGCTCTGCGTCTCGGACAAATCGCGAAGGGTGTATCCGGGACAACTGGAGACATTGAAGGAGTGGGTAATACCGGCGCCGAGTGCGCTGCCTGCGGTGAGGAGCAGCACCAAGCTACCTAGGGTCAGGTGAAACATCGTGTACGAGCGGGGGCCTTGAGCCCTGACGATTTATAAGGTCGTACGTCATGGAGCAAAGATTTCCTTCATTCACTGGCTGACCCAGAAGGAAGAATGATTGAAAAATGGAAGACCATGCATGAAAAGACGGGAACGGAGGCCCGCCCGCCAACGTATACGTAGTGAAAAAGTTCGTCAGACGATCACGCGCGAAGACACGCGACAACACACCACTAACAAACCGTGGTGAACGCCCAGAACTTTTTCCTTGTACTTATTGTAACAATAGAGCGGAAGAACGGAGTTGGTTGGAGGGCGTGCTCCTCGACTCACGGTGTGCGAACGTCCAGTAAGAAGAGTAAAGGTTAGATGTGCTATAAATGAATCAGAATAGGAGCGCCGTCTGGACAACGTCAGGGTGGAGCAAGAACAAGGCGAAGTTTTCCGGCGTTGCCGTGATGTATGAGCCGTCATGATCCGATGAGAGGGGATCACGCGACGGTCACCTCGTCGAAGACTCGTCTATCCACATGTCTTTTCCTGGGAGTTTCCATGCACATGGCCGCCAAATCCACAGACACCCTCTAGCTATGCCTGGATCGTCAACCCCCAGCAGTGACGATGTGCGATACATATTGGAGTTCCCACCGGGACCTTCTCCGCATTTCTGCCCTGTTGGTATTTAGTTTATTTGTTTCGGCATATAATCTACTGTTTCTTTGACAAAATGAAGAGGTTTCGTTTGTACGTTCCCTCTTCTCGTCCCCTTTCATCGCCTGGTACAGTAAGGCTTCAAAGCGGCAACATACATTTTCATGAGAATCGACCTGCATTTCTGTATGCTTCCATCTTGCTTCCATCATTCCCACCTCCGAAGCTGTGACACTGCGCGAGATCCGGAAGCTCAGAAACTGTCGAGCTCAACGCGAATTGGGATGGTACAGGTATGACGGTGTTTTCTGGACAAAAATACGATGCAATCGATTTGCATCGTGATCCGCGATGCAATTCGATTAAATTCGGTGAAAATCAATGCAAAGTGGTGCAATTCGATGCAATTCGATGCACCTGATGGTGCAATGCAATGCATTTGGTTTTGGTTATAGCGCATGGTAATCACATTGCATTGCACTGAACTACATTGCATTGCATCACTGCTGACATCTGGATTTGCATTCTCATCGAGAAACAGTACTGCATCGATGCTAATTGATGCACCTTGCGCAATTGTGCGCTCCTGCGGACAGCCCAACTGATCGCCAATCACAACTGTTTCTTTTACCCGATTCTCTCCTTTTGTTTGGCTTGAGACTCCTTTCACCCTTTCGGTGGTTGTTGTACTGTGCAGCCGCTCAGATGAGTTCTTGTGCCACAAATGTCTGAGTACTCACTTCCTGCGCTTGCAGTTGTTGTTTGCACTCTCCTTGAATCTGGGCTGGCTTTTATAACCAGTGAGGTACAAGCTAGATTTGGTTATAGTGTCTGTCTTAGAGAGACTAGCTGGCTTTTGCAAGCTCCACGGCTTTCTGGACAAGAAGCTGAGTCCAGCCCAAAAGCTTCACATGGTATTTGACAGCTTCATGGCAGAGAACAGCATATGTAAATTTACTAGGGTAGTTGATGATGATTATTACTGGATTAGAATTGTGACTTTCGCTGTCTCTGGATCGCCTGTGGTCTAACAAAGCTTGAGTGGTTGGTTTATCCTGATATGGGAAGTTTGTGTGCAAAAATATCTTCAATGATGCAATTCAATGCAGAGACGTCGGTGCAGTTCAATGCAATTCGATGCAATTGGTGATAATTGCATCGGGCGATTCGATGCAATCCGATGCAATTGATGATATTTGCATCAGATTGCATCGAAATGCATTGTGTGTATGAACGTTCAATTGCATTGCTCCACGATGCAATGCAACGATGTGATGTGATGCAGTGCAGTGCAGGACATCACAACACCTGCCCGCTCAGAGTGCACCAATTTGCATCGCAGAATGCATCGAAAAAAATCAGAATGCATTGTTCTGCACCACATTGCATCGACTTGCATCAAAAAAAAATCGAATTGCAGCCAATTGCATCATGATGTTTGATGCAATTGCGATGCAAATCGATTTGCATCATATTTTTGTCCAGGAAAAACTGTCATATACAGGGGACTGACAAGATGATGCTCTAACTGCCACCACGTCTCGCTTTTCCATATAATGGCTGATATTGTCCCATCACCCACTCCTTCCTATCTTCATCTACTCTGCAAGCAGAACTGCCCATTGTTCTATTTGTGTTTCTCTGGGACCGCTCTGCTACACGCCTTTCCATTTCCAAGTGCATACATTTCCACTGAAACTGGATGAAGAGCGGCTACTGCCAGACACGGCAATGTTCTCATTCTTCTATTACCTCGGCAGAACATGACTCCACTTCGCATGCTTCCCAGGTGCAAATAAGTATCGACACACTATCACTGAAGTCTGACAGCAAAAGGTACAATGCACTTGATACCAAAGGAAGGAATAATAAAGGAATTAAAGTTAAACTTCGTGAGCAAGTTGCCTAGACATGAAGTTGTAATCGTTCTTGAGAAGTTAGATGGGCTTTGCCACAACAGTGCGCTACCACTGTTATCCCGTTGACACTTTGAGAGACCGCTACATGGAAACATGAAGCAAAGGGAGCTTTGTTTCAGCACAAACATGGTGACACTGCCACCAGCGCTTTTCCATCTGTGTAGTGGACCATGGGGTACATACAGGTCAGTGAAGGAGCTCGGCCTATTTTGCGTCGCGTACCCGCTGGCATTTCTTTGCGCCCCCTTGTCACTCCGTTGTCTTTGTACATATCCAGTGGATATATTCAAGTCGTGGAACCGCATCAGTACATCTTCTCCCTCAAGACTCAGCGGCGTAATAATCTGCCAAGCAAGGTCGAATTTCTACCCTTCCCTCTTGATTCTGTATCATCGCTCTCCGATTCAACGTCGTACCGCAGCTTGACGTTCCCAATGCTTGTCTCGATGTTGAGTTCGTCACCCACCCAGTTTTCAGGATGGTCCGCCCAATCAGAGAAGTCTCCAATGAAGCAGCGGTGCGTGTAATCCACTTCGTTGAAAGTCGTCACCGCCGCTGACAGTTCGCCAGCGAAGTGCAGCTGGCCGTGGGGCGTGCGGACGGTGACGGGCCCGCGGAAGGTCCGGGGGACGTGGACCGTAATGCCGCCATGAGCAGTCTGCGCTTTCAGATTTATGACCGGGCGTGCGTCGTTGGAGGCGTGCTATTGGATGGTGTTATTATTTAGCAGGTGCGCGGAGGAGAATACATGCCAGCTTCGCAGTAATATAACCGCCCGTCGGAATACATTCCAAAAGTATCTCGACCTTGCGCCTGTGGTCGCCGTCTCCGACGACAAAAATCTCCACATCCACGTTTCCGTGCCTAGTGCGCACGGTCATGTTCTTGAGCTCCTCCGATGCTACGGGCGGTAGCATAGGCTGCGGGATTTTTATACGGGGATCGATCACATATGTGCCTCTGACGTTGCCAGCGTCGCGATTGACGAATAGATGATTGGTGGGTTTGACGTTTTCGGGCGCGGACGGCGTCAGGAGGGGCGGAGGCGGAGTAGCGGTGCTAGACTGGTACGATGGCGGAAGTTCCTGTGTGAAGCCAATTAGCACTGGCAGGGTGGAGTGGAACAGCTCTGACTCACTGCAACAGTCCAGTCTTGCTCTTTGGTATCCGAGGTAACGATGAGCATGGTGGAAAGACAAGGTGGTTGCCGGCGTTCGATACTATGTAGTATGTCGTGGATGCTGCGCACGCTGCGGGGCGAAAAGCTGCGGATGGAGCGATGACAAACGTTCCGCGCTGAGCTAGTAGCCGGCCCGGAATGCAGTGAAAGCTGTGCGTCACTTGACCGACGCTCCACTGCAACAATATTTATTAATTGAGTATACTGTAAGTGAAGTGCAGAATCGGAATGCCAGTATAGGCACCCGGGTTATAATGGTTCTGCAATAGCAGGATCTCGGCGTAGAATCATCGGCGTTTCTTGCTGCGGTTCACGGTGATCATTAAATTTCTCAAAAGAGGGAACGATGACAAGGGTTAGCATCTATCACGTCAAGATTCTGATCTGCAACTCACGGTGACGTGCGTTCAACGCATCAAGAAACAGTGTTTTGTTCGGTAGCTGTAAGCCAAAGCTACGAGTAAGTGGTAGCATCGGTAGTCGTCTGCCAGGAACCGGTAGCTCTTGGTAGCGCCGGTAGCAATTCAGTCAAGGATCAGTACTGTACCATTTCGACCGAAGGTTCACGCCATGTCACCGTCATCTCAATTGTTCACCGAACTTGATGTTGATTTCTCGGCAATCATGCATAATTCCCATATATGGACGTCGGGTCGATGCTAAACGGTAGAGTTTTGATGGGGCATCAGCGGTGCGGTAGGCGGGCTTGGCGGGCGCCCTCCTCCTCGCTTTCACACGGATGGTGTGGGCTTCTTCCAGAATTACAGGCTCGCCATTTCAAGGCGCGCTCTCCTTAAGTTCTCAACCGAAAAAACCAAGAAAAAAATGTACATGGAGAGGAGATGTCCGGGATGCGATCTGTGTTTTTTTGCGGGGACGGGGAACCTATGAGGGGAGAACTGTAGGCCACGGGCCGTGGAAATTGTGGTCTTCAGCATCTGATTGGAGTTTGGGGAGTATCTTCCTCAATAATTGTGCGCTTGGCCTGAGATTTTGGGGGAGTGTACCCTGATATGCTATGAGTCTTTTGCTCCCATTCACCCCAAGTGAAACCGACGGGACGGCATCGAAATCCGGGTTAGCGAGGTACAAGTGAGAATTGTTGTAGCGTCTGTTTGCAAGAGACTAGGTCTCTGCCATCTGCTATGTTACAGTGTCTGTGTGTCCACCAAATTACAAATTATACTAATGCTCTAATTGATGTGAGGGTTACATTCGCAGAACCAGAGGTTCTATCTATCCAACGTGCATTAATCCCGCGGCTGAGACCACTCGCACGGCGATCAAGGTCGGAAAGGGCAGGGTCAGCACCGATCAGGAAAGCGGTCATGTGGCGTGTGCACGACCAACCACGGAAGCGAGGTCCATTGCACAAATGCCCAACAGCCGATTGAACACAGCCTTGAGTAGAAAATCGAACTGAATTCACTCATGACAACTTGGGGCATAGCGCCGGTGAGAACGTTGTTGACGATGGTCGGGAGTGAGGGAATAGAGTTAGTAACAGATTATTGAAGACGTGGGCGCCAAGTGTAGAAATCAAAAGTCGAGACAACGAGAACCTGAAACTCACAGCAGATGAGCTGGGTAGGAAAGCGCCGGAGACAGCAGCCAATGCGACGACGCAAATAGAGTACAGTGCCCCAGACTCTAAGGTGCCACATCAAATTCAAGTCAAACGCCGAGCACGCGAACACAAGAGTGGCGGCTCACCCTGCGGACCTCGCGCTCATGGTCGTAAGGCCATGAATCAACATTTGTTATGACCCCCAGAGTTGTTAAGTTACTCTAGAGTGCTGGTACTTCATCTAGCTTGAAGTTACTTGGAGTTACACACAAGTTACTTGAAGTTACTTACAAGTTACTTCTGCTAACTTTAATTGCCTGCCATAAGTTAATCTAAGTTACTTGTGGCAGGCTAAGTTAAGTAACTTTCGTAACCATCAGAAAGCGGAGGACGGAGCAAATCGGATTTGAATTGTTGGAATTCGGGCTCGAGTGACGAGTTTACAGAAGCACAGTGTACTGTTGTTGAGGAGGCTACTGCTTCTCACTGAAGAATGCATCAATCTTCCGACAACCCTTGCCGCATTCGGGATTCTTCAACACATCTAAAAATGCGCCTGAGCGCTTCTGCCGATCCCGAAAGCGTCGGAACCATCAACGAGAGTCGCATCCCCGCTGCTGTAAATGCCGTGATGAGTGTCAATGTGCAGGGTGACAAGTTGCGGTAATAATTTCTGGGCGGTTAATCAGCCAGAACAGCACTCGTGTGGCCGATTGTTGAGTTCCTAGAACTTTCAAGTTGGAGCTTGTTCTTATTCTCAATGTTGCGACAACGACCACAAGGTTCGGCTTCGTTGTTTCCGCGGACAATGACCAGAGCACTAGGCGCAGTATCAATATATCATCGTTGCTGACACGCCTAGATACATACGGCGATGGGCTGCCTGTCCCGGGGATCAGAGTCCGGGTCTGAAACTCGCCGTTTCCCGCTGTGTCCGCTACGACAGCTATAAAGAGGCCTGCGTATCGGTTAGCTTACCATTCTCTTCTCCCAGCACCTCTTTTGACCTCTTCTTTGCCCCCCTTTCTTTTAATACCATGTTCCTCTCTGTGTTGATCACAGTAGCCTCCCTCCTCACCCTTTCCAAGTTCACCGTGCACAGCGCACCTGTGGTTCGTTGTCCATGTCGCATGTCCTCCAAATCTCCCCACTCACGAGGAAGACAGACCGCCCGGGACGTCGTGAACCAATTTTGCACAGGCATCAACGGCACCGGCACCTGCACACCACTTGACGGCGAGCTATGCACAAACACCGCCGGGATCGGGTCCCTCATCCTGGGAACCGGCGTCGACTGTATAGCCTATGTGTGCGTCCTGTTATATCAGATTCATATCCAGGACCCTATCGTTAACTAACACGCATTAGCCTCTCGACTTGTGAATCCGAAGTGGGCCAGATTACCGTGCTTGACCAGTTCTCCAACCTTACAGGCCTGGGCATCCAAAGCGTTGAGTGCTCCGTCAATCTCGGTAATTTGAACGAGGTGGGGCTGCCTCTGGATCAAGCACAGAAAGCAGCGGCTGTCGGGAATAAGGTTGCACTTTCTGTATAAATAGTGCGGCGAAGGGTTTGGTGATCTGAATGCTACGAGTTACGAAGAATGGGAGTGGAATATGTATCTGTGGCATAATTATTTGGTACACCAGTTCAAGTATCCTTACATCCATTCATTATTCGGGGGTGACTGCACAATCTCGCCAATGTTGGAATTGAAAGGCCAACTCAAGCTCTCCACGTTACATATTATCCAAGGAGCCCACTACACTTTAATCCTGAACAACTTCGTACTTGTTGCAAAAACCTCTATCCGATAGACTCACATATATATCGGGGGCCCCCGCTCGAAAACACTTCAAATTGCGTAGGAATAAAGTAGGCTGTGAACTATTCGTAAGTCTGCCATTTATTGCTGAGTCCTTTTCTCTCCCCCCCCGGCCCCAGCCTTGTGAGGCTGACGGAGTAGGGCAGCTGTGGGCTGTAAGCCATCCCCATGACGATATAAATGATGCCGGTACTTGAAAGGTTCCGCAACATTGGCGCAGATGGTGCACATGAGCTTGCTAAACCGAGGGGTTCTTCCAGCAGTGCGTGTGCGAGCCTGAAACCGTCATGCCAGTGGGAGTGTCGAGAGAAAGGGTCAGAAGCTCAACCTTTGGCGCGGAAGATGGGAGGTGGGTGATAATGTGAAGTCATTTCTGCCGTTGCAGTGATGTTCGTGATGTATTGGTCGTACCCAAGAATGGCGCTGGGACTCGGTGAGAGATACCGAGAGCGCGCTCCTGAGATCTCCGGACTCTTTGAAACGAAGTCGAGAATGAGTCTAGCACTCAAAGGCAGTCTCATAGAACCCCATAGCCCCCCATAGATGGCCTTTTGTCTATGGGGCAATTTTGGAATTACCCGATGGACCACCACGCAGACAGGGATGGGCTGATCGCGAAGAGGGAGGAGGAGAAGAAACACAACGAGGCGAGGCCAAGGCACGCAATGTGAAGCACGGAGTTTCTCAGATGAGAAAGTCATGCACACTTGAGTCTTGATCTTGAAGGTTTGTTGAGACTTGCGCGGAGTGAGTTGAGCAAATCCTCGTATTGAAGAAGACCGCCGAATATTGTAGAGCTCAGTTCTGTGGGCAGACTGGTGGCTGTACACCCTGGAGAAAGCCGGGGGGCTGTACACTTTTAAAAAGGTAAAGTAAAATAAAATCCGAAGAACTTCTGTGAGGTAGATCTGACCCTTGCGATCACCTTCTTTATATAAAATATTTTGATCCCATTAGTCCCTGGCATGGAAAACGAGAAATACGTAACCGGAGCCGGCACTTTTTGACGCTTAGCCAGTAATGGCTGATATCTCAGCAAGCATTCGACTGTTTGACTTCAGAGTTGTTGGAAAGCTGCTTTGATGCTCTAAAGCCTCTTAACAATGAGTCTACTCATGTGGGCGCCCGTTGTGACACCGAGTGTACACTCTGTGTATTAGAGAGCTTGTGCCAAGCGGCATGCGGCCTTGTACAAATTCTGCCTGGCAGTCAAATTCTGACACCACAACGCTAGTAGAGAGTTGTAATGGCCTTTAGAGAAAAATATCAAAAAGCTGCATGCCGCTTTTTGCACAATCAAAAAGCAGCATGCTGCTTGGGCACAAGCTCTCTATTTATTTGGGGAATGTTTGGCTCAAATGCACCATACCAAGCAGCAAGATTGATTGAACCTGGACCTCACTTATTTCTAGCCCTGATTATCCTATTTGTTAATGAATCTTCCTCAGACTCCCATTTCTTTGCACACTCGTGCATGCAGTCTGCATGTTGATATCCCTTGTGATGAATATATTCATCACAAGTATACACCGCTTCTTCTTTACTCTCTTTAATTTTTCATAATGAATTTTGGATAAAAAATGGCCACCTATGGCTGGTCCAACCGAGTATCTTGTTCCCGATGTTGCAAAACATAAATGAGAAAAAAACTTTAGGTCAGGAAAAACTTTTTTGCTCAAGTCCTAGAATCCCTCTATACTGCATCCACATGTACTACATGGCTGTAATGGTAATACTACGGGGTTCCATGGACCTCTGTCATGTTGTGCAATGAATTTGATGCCAAAATCCGATGAAAATGGGCAAATTTGATGGCTTCTGAGTGATCAATTGTGGTTTCAAGTGACCGAGCACATTGTATGTGCTCCCCAGGAGCTGCTACATACATAAGAGTCAAGTTGGAAGATTTCATGATTTTTATGCGAAACTTTTTTTCTTGCTGTCAAATTGTCTCAAATTCACAAGGAAATATTTAGGTCACTTTCCATGTCTGATTCCTGTTTTCTCCTCACATTCCATTTGATAACTTCTTAGCAGCTCGAGTTTTGGTATGCAATATTACCCGCATTTTTACTGCTTGATTTTGAGCAAGCTCCGCATATCCCGTACACTCCCAAATTCCTCTGATCGCACCGGAAACTGACCGCAAATTCATCCCACAGCATGATGGAGGTCCGTGAGACCATGTAGTACTATCACTACAGTCATGGAGTATGTAGGGATACAGTATGGAGGGATTCTGGGATTTCAGTAAAAAAAGTTTTCCCAGCCAAAAGTTTTTTCTCCAGTTTGGGTTTTGCAACATCTGGAACAAGATAACCGAGGCTCGATCTGGGTATGGAATAACCTAGCATGCAATTTAATATATTCAAATCACTCTCTTTTCACTCTCTTTATAAAACTACGTCTGTCTGTCCGAAGCCACTCCGCTTTAAACTCCGCTGATGCCAGTTCGTGCCGCCTTAATATTGAGCTGCCAGGCTTGATCTTCACCTGTCCAATCATTCTGTACCATTGCCGCCCAGCGCCGTTGACGGCAGCTTGCCGTCACCATTCCAATAACCTCTGACAAAAATCTGACAGGCACTGCCCTGGTGCCACAGTGACGTATGAAGTTCGTCCTTCTCTCCCTAGGCAAACAAAGGGCTTGCTCCCATTGAAACAGAATTGAATGCTCAAAAAAGGCGGCTCAGCTTAATTGAAGATTTAAATTCCACCAAGTTGATTTTAATGGTGGGTTGCTCTTGATCTCCCCTTCTTTAACAGTGGCTTTGTCCTTAAACAAATTAATTGCACAAAAGGGGATGGGAGGCCGCGAAGCGGCCGACCAGCCCCTTGTACTTCTTATAGAGTCATTTGGACTTTAATCCGAGGTGAAAATGCGCTCTGTATACTACAGCGGCTGCCGTTTGGTTCACAAGCACATTCAGCCATCTTGCCTTAGACTTGATTGAAATGGACCTAGTACTGGTAGCCATATGTCTCAGATGTACTATCTGAGTGTATGGGATCATGCATTTGTATCCCTTAAATTATTATGGATGCACTGAGGCGAGCAGTATGAGCGCGAGCTTACCATTTAGCCAGGTGGCCGACTAGGCCCTTTACTGCCATCTGGGGTGGATTCAATGAGCGATGGAATGGTCATGTAATTTCAGAAAAATATGTGAACCATTTCTAGAATTTATATTCTCATTCAAGGGCCCAACTGTTCAGATCTAACTGACTATCTCCCTTTCCCTGGGGCCAAAAAGGTTAAGGTGGTCAGATAGCCAGTCTCTGATAATAGATAGCGATTGGCCATCGTGAATATCTCGCAGACGCATTTCACGTACATATTACGACTGGGTAAACCGTTTGATCAAGAGGGCGGGACTCCCGCAGCGCGCTCACTGCGCACAACGGGTTGCTGCACAATTGTTCGTCGGGAGCCTCCCAATATCATCAGTGCTAACTGCGAGCTCAAACTCCAATCCGCGCACAAGCGTGAATAAAAGCGCCTTCAATCTACACTCGTCCTTTCGGTGAGCACGCGAGTGTAATTTATAAAGCTGCAGCGCACTGACTCGACGAGAGAGAACCGGTAGCCGATGCACGCGTGGGGCCCACCCAAGAACGTCAGCATGTGGCTCCAGAGCCCTGTGGAAGAGGTGGATGACCCGCTCGTAGTTTTACCCTATTTACCTATCTACGTACGTAGTACGTACTTTACAGTACATCGGTCTTCGGACCGATCATTTGTTTCGTGCGTACATATGGGAAAATAGATCCTTCTCTCACCCAAACCACCACCATCCGCGCGACCAGTGACTTGAGGAGTCCACCGTGACTACATCGCCAGTGAACTCCCTTTCTACCTCACCCGTACACCCTGTATTCCGGACGACCGACCCATATTTCTGTTTACCAGCAGAGAACTCGTTGCTGCGACAGCCCAGGAATAGACTTCGAGATCAGAGGGCTGCACTCCCAACTCTCTGGGCTACATACACAATACCAGCAGTCGCCTGCTCCCAATATGGTCAGGGATAAGTATCGTACATGAATTCGTGTGCATCTGAACCCCAGATAGCCGGATCGCGGTTGAGAGCTACAATTGGTACCGCAACTACCTGTCCCTTCACGAGTCTCGTGGGGAGTACCAGTCAGAATTAGAATCATAAAGTTGGCAGATGGACGACACGCCTGAGGGTTTCATGCTCCGTGCCAGTGCGATCCGTGTATGGCGTATCCAAAGGAATAAAATCGTCGCAAACCGCGGCCCGGACTATATGCAAAAGAGGAACATGACAGAAATGCATTAATGCAGGACAACTTCTGTTGAATACTGGCAGCTGGCTACGATTGGAGAGTGGGCGCGCAGCGTCTCGCGCACGACGCAGTCGAGGTTGGAAGGGCATTGAGCTCTTCCATGGAAGGACTTTCGTTGTCAACCGCCAGTACCTCGTTACGCAAGCGTGTTTGAATTTCCCTATTCTTCGCCAGTGCGAAAAGCGCCCACGTCGCCGCGGTGCTGTTGAACAAAACCGCGTAAGTCGATGGGTATACGGGGCGGTATGGTATGGTCCAAACCTGGTGCTACAACGGAACAAGTCAGTTTCGGCGCAAATACTTATGAGAGGAGCCGACATACGTCTCGTGCCCCGCCACCAGAAACGTCGGTACTTCTGTGTGTCTCTATCAGTCGAATCACAGAGGAGTCTGAGCAGAGCACTTGTGAGCAAGGACATCTTCGTCTGACAGTCGTTGCGCTTCTGGGATATCCTTTGCCGTATTAGCGCGAACGAGCAGAGACAAAAGATCGCGGGATGCGATACTGTCAGCGCTGCTGCCGTCCGCTATCTTCTGCTTGCTTTCACTCAAAAGTCGCTGCCCAATACGCCGCATAACAACCTGCGAATCGTCTATTACTTTGTCAATCTTTCTGTCACCAGAAGGAGAATAAATTGCTTACCAAAATCCAGCCCAAAATCGGGACCTGGCTTTTCAAGGTGTCCAAGAGACTTGGCTTATCCCCAGTCGCGGAAATCGTTGCAAATGCCTCGTGTAATTCATCGCGACCGCCGTTCCGGGAGTCAGTGCCAAGGGATTGGAACTGGTAATTGAACCCTGCAGATGCCTGTGACTGTTGGGTCGGAACAGCGATGAGAAAGACCTACCAGCCTGTCCAATGCTATCGAGGGTGGCCGTACTGAATTCAGGGATAACGTTCACTCGGGCAACCCCACCACTCTGAGCGGCCCTGTCTGCCCATATATCTCGAAGCTGCGCACCGTGTTATGAGATATACATGGTATAGCTAAGGAAGTGACTTGATTACCTGTCTGGACTTCTGAACAAAGATTCCCGTCAGCGCCCGCACCTGTGCTGGCCCAAAGGCAGGATTCTGGCAGAGGTCACCGTCAGCGTACTAAAATTTCCTCACCTCGTCGGATTACCATGATCTTTCGCTGGAACAAATGGAGTGAGCAAAGGCGAAAGCACCGCGCAGTTGTTTCTTACCTGTTGCCTGTGAACATCCCCCTCGACTACGAGTACGCCTGAACAGTACCCGAATGTGGATATTCAACTCCAAATTCGTATTTTGAGACGGATGCTCCGCACCTGTCAGGGACCTACAACGCGTCCTAGGAAATAACGCCTCATGGCCGCCTTCTGGCAAACATAACTGTTGGAGAGAACATGATGTACCGCCTTGGTATCGGTGGTAAACAGTTGACTGAACTGAACAAGATTTCAGCTCCCCTTGTATCGCTACATCAGGACGGATTCTTCACGCACACCGATAAATCCATTTATCCGGACGGTGCGCCCATATTGCGCAGTCCACACGCCCTCTTGATCGCCTTAAACCTAGAAACAGAATATAAGGAAGGAAGGAAACACATGGAAGCCGAGAAACAGCGTACATTATTGAATACCTGACGCATATTTCCTAACAACCAATGCTCCGATTTGGGTCCAGGAACATTTCTGAGGGGAGAAGTGAAATCTTTGTAGAGTACTTTCAGGAGCGTGTATTAATGGGCCTGGGCATCAGCCGATCGGAAAGTGTTAGTGTGTGGCTGTGTGCTTGGTCAGCAGATAGTGGTTTTTGCACCTTTTGCTTCGTGTTGAACTATCCTTTTAGTATGGTCTTGGACTCAGAAGAAGAAATAATTTTCTAGGATATCAGTCGATGTCTAGACAAGATTTGGATCTTTACATCTTCTGCCTGCCAGTCTAGAGCCCAAAGAGTGATGGTCAAACAGCAGTAATTTTGGACTGCTCAATTTAAGCCCATGAGGCCTTTAAAAAAAGCGGTAAAATCACAGGACCTTCCTTATCCATTTAAAAGCGCATGTGCTAAATTCTAGAGCTTTTCGACTTACCAGTGGAAAGATTTGTCCCCGACAATTCCGGCTGATCTTATCGAGAAACAGCGCTGCACGTGACTCTTTTGCAGGATCAAAAGGTCCGCAGGCCCAAGCGGACCGCAACGGGATGGCCGCCCCGTATCAACTTTGGGAGGCAAAGTTTGAGATATGGGTCCAAACATTATTTCGCTGGGAGGAATTTCCTCAGACCATCTTTTTGGATGAGTTTGACTGGATTCTTTAGGGACTTTGGACATATCTCAGGCAGAACTTGAAAATTTGCAAATTCCTCCCACCATTTTGGGAAGCAAGTGGTGAATTGAATGGCCAATGTGGTGGCTTAATTTTTGAACCCCGATCCTATGCAATCCTACACATCTACGACAGTGAACAAATGAAAACCATGATCAATGACCAAGCACACAGCCACACACTAACACTTTCCGATCGGCTGATGCCCAGGCCCACGTGTAAGGGGAACCCCCGATCGGCGCCGGATCGGTCCCCGATCCAGCAGTACTACCACCCCGACCCGGCCGCCGATCGGCTGCCGGCTTGTCGATACGACCACCGGCCGCCGGACTTCTGTCGGAAAAATCTCAAACAGAATATAACGGATCATATGCCATCATAAGCCGTTATAAGCCGATAATCCTCGACCTGGATTGTAACACATAGGTCTAGTTAATATATGTGCTTGTAAGCCATGCCATGGCTTACAAGCACTGTTGTGCCGTAGAAAGGTCGCTCGTCACATACGACGTTGAGATGGCTTAAAGGCCCTTACAACCACCCCGGCATGGGCATCAAATAAATAATAATCCTCGCATTAGCAGGCAATTTGGGGCGGCACGCGGAAAAAAAAATGAAAACAGAAATCATATTGGTCTACAATTGCTTCTACATTACTGAATGCTACGCTATATTCGCCTTTTCAACAACGATGGCGGTGGACACCTTCCGAGCGATCTCGGTCACGACTGACCCGATCCGCACGGCAACGGGGACGAATTGTGGTCATGGTTGTTGCGAGCCGAAGCGGAAAGACGGGGCTGGGGTGTCGACGAATGGCTGCGTTGTGGCAGTGGCGGCCGGTGATTGTTGGGAGCAGGCGAAGGTGGGGTGGACGACTCATCACGGCCCGAGGGAGAAGCGTTTATAGGCATGGTAGGACGAATCTGAATGAAAAGAAATCAGTGAAGCGCATCACAACAGAAAAGAGGAAGGATACCGGTCGCACTGGAGAACCCACCGCCGGGGCAGAGCCAAAAAAGGTGTCGCCGTCTTCATCTATTGTAGTAGCCCTGACGTTCGCGGTAATTGATTCCTACCTAGTCGCCTGTAAGGCTGCTGCTCCAACCTTACTACTTTTCTCTGCACTGTCCAACCTCTCCCTTCCAGGACTGGCCCAGCCTTTGCTGTCTGCATTATTCCCTTCAGCCCTGATTTAGCACACCAGCGCCTCAGTCCTCATTGCTTCTTGCAATCTCGCATTGTACCTTCACCACTACCATTGACTGATCATCATTGGCCTCAATCTCATTGTCTTTTGACTTATCCTCATTGGACCTTCAGATATTCCTTATCATTGACTCGCCTATATTCCTCCTCACCTATACCACTCTTCGATATCCTACCTTTTGTATTGCCGTTGTTGAGTCCTTATCTTACATTCTGATTTATATCTTATGTTACATCTGTTCTGTCATATATCTGATCGCACATTGATTGTGACGTAGACTACTTACAGTATCTTCTCTTCTTGGTCTTGACCACCATGTACCTTCGCTAGTGGTTGCTCTTGAATGACCACACTATTGTTCTGTCATTCTGGGCTCCTCTTAGTTATGTCTGGCCGACCGCTCTAGTGTTGACTGCCTCCACAATACGGCAGCCTTCCATCGCCAATTTCGGAGGGCTGCGTATCGGCCGAATGTAGCCAGATAGCCTAAGCGCAGTGAGCGTAGATCGAGGATTGAAGGAGCAAAAATAAATGCGACTTACGAGGCAGCAAGAATTGATGATTGCGCCAAGAGTCGTCGATTGGATCTTGTTCATCTTCCCTTGCCCCTGAGACACTTCGGCGCCGGCCGCAAATGATCGAAGTCTGTATCTTGCCATTCAATGAGCACAGAAAGGACGGGTTTGACAGACATACCTTCAGGAGTGTGACATTGGTACAAAAATGGGAACATCCAGCTTGGAGTAGGATGTTAGCCAATTCAATGCAGCAGCGCACATACCCTGTGCAAGACCTCGAGAGGCTTGATTGGCGTCATTTGCTGGGTAGCTCAAAAATTTAGAGGGGCTAGAGGGCAGAAGACAGCCAGAAGCCATGATGGAGGAGGGTGGAAGAGGACAAGAGGGCGAATTGGTTTATATGTCCACGCCAATGCCACCGCTGGAATGGTGCCACATTGTTGTCCAAAGCGTGATATGACTATTCGCAAGATTGTTCGGTCGAAGATCGGATGAATTCCCCGTTTGGATGAGCGTAACATGCAACACACTCCCTATCTGCCTGTCAACCTCTGTTCGATATGTCAACTCGCGCTCGCATTTTTCAATCCCTAAGTCCCTGCCTCACAATCCTGGGTATTGCCGCAAAGTCGTTGCAGGCAAAGTCAAGGTCCATTTTGGGGCCCAAAGAGATGTATTTTGCCGACGAGGATATGTTTCTGCATGTAAATGACATTGAGTAAAATATATACTTCTACCGTATCTCAGTTGGGTGTGAAAACAGATTGAATGTAGGCGATACGGCTCATTTCCAGTGTTGGGCTTCAACGGTGGTTGTAACCCACACAATAGCTTGCAAGCCCCGTGAGGATATTACAGTGCCTTGGAACAGCTTCAAATGGGTTATAAGCCACTCTGTCAATGGCTTATAATGTATTGTAATCCATTGTAATCCATTATAAGCCGATAAGCCTACTCATTCCGTTGTAACCCAAACACGGTTTTTGCGACATCCGGATGGCATTCCGCTTGTGACCAAGCCCGGGAAATTTGCCGATCACTCCGATCACATGATCCTAGTCATTAGCTAATTATACTCACAGCCGGCGTGGGAATCCTCAGAGTTTCCTCTCTTTGGATCCCCCACGCCAGGTGCGCTTCCTTGTATATTTAGCTACTTTCAATTAACCTTTGGATCCCCCACGCCAGTCCCTGAGTACCTCGGGCCTTCGTGGTTGCCCCTACAGCAGAAGAAACTCTCTAAGGGATCAACTGGCCAAGATTGCTGGCTTTGGTGCGAACGGCTCGGACTCTGATAGTCCTCCACCCTCCCCTACCCAGAACCTTGCCCCCTCCTCCCCACTCTCGATTCCCTCTATGGACGCTGCGAACACTGCCACAGCCTCCGCTCGCCTGGATAGGCTCGAGGGCCTCAACGAGCGCCTTGTAGAAAAAATTGACAAACCCTGTGCCAACTCGCCTGCCCCATCCCTTGCCGCTTCAGCTCCGGACCTGGGTACAGGACTATTCCCCCGGCCATCCCCGGCTCAAAATCGGTCCTCTGATCGAACCCCCCGTTTGTCTTTGACGGTGATCGGAAGTCCGGCCGGGCGTTCCTCCACGCTGTTCAGTCGTACATTCGGCTCCTGCCAGAGGCCTTCCTTGAGGATGGTACCCCCTCGGAGGAGAAGGCAGTCCGGTTCGCCATGTCCTTCATGGCCAAGGACTCTGCATCGAAGTGGGCCGAACGGCACACTGGTAAAACTGTTTTCCCCTTCTTGACCTGGGACTCATTTGTCACGGAGTTCCGCCTCCGGTTCGTCGAAGAGAACGAACAGGACCATGCGCTTCGGGCCCTAGAATCCCGCTCGTACCACATGGGCTCGCGAGACATCTTTAGGTACACAGACGATTTCGAAGACCTGGTCAACCTTGCCGGGTTTGAAGATCAGCTCATGAAGGTCACAAAATATCGGACCGGCCTCCACCCGGCGATCAACCACGCGATCACCGGTTCGAGCGACCCCCCGGATCTCCGAGATTATCCGGCCTGGCGCCTCCGTGCGTATCGGCAATACGAGTCGCTCCTTCGGGCTCACGGACTCGGACCCGGCACCGCCCGGCATTCGCTCCCTACGCGTTCGGGAGCTCCCCCAGCCGCTGCACTTCCCGTCCCGATGTGTTCGGCCCCACCGCAGCCGAGGGTCGCCGCTACGCCCTCGTTCCCGCCCCCGGTTCCAATGGACGTGGACCGAACTCGGGCCCACGCGGCCCCGCGTCGCGGCTGCTTCCGCTGTGGCGACCTGAATCACTTCGCACGGGACTGTACAACGCCTGTGGACATCCGGTCGGTCGATATACTCGACAAAGTGATCCGGCAGCTCGACGGTGACCTACTCGACGAGCTCCTCACACGTCTGGCATCGGCAGAAGTTGTTGCGGAGCACACTGCAGCCGCCGAGCCAGGGGATTTTTTCAACCTCGCGCAGAGTGAGCGGTGCGCCCTCTGTCGCGTTTCCTAATCGTTTCGCTATCCTATGTAATGAGTCTGACAATACATCTCTTACATCCATGGAAACGATAGATGCACCCCCCGAACTGGTCGTACCGACGCCACTGGTGCCGCCGGCCCCGCAACGGACCCCGCGCCCCCAGAGAAAATCTGCCTGGGAGCGCCGGCTTCCGAAGCATTTCACTCTTGCGGCCACCTCCGAGAGCAGTAACTCCCTACGGTTGCCCATCGAGATAGAATCCACCACCGACACCATGAAATTATCACTCAACGGGTTAGTGGACTGTGGAGCGACCTCTGAGTTCATTGACACAGAGTACGCCGCTGAGCACCAAATTCTGGTCCGCCGACTTTCCCAACCCATCCTGGTCTACAATGTCAACGGCTCTCCCAGCGAAGCCGGCTTCATTCGGGACGTGGTGGACGTGGTGGACGTGGTTCTTCGCTACAAGGGTCATAGTGAGCGTGCCCAGTTCACGGTCACTCGACTCGGGAAGGAGAAGCTCATCCTCGGCTACTCCTGGCTCTGGAAGCACAATCCGGAGATCGACTGGGCCAACCGCGAGGTCAAGATGAGTCGGTGCCCGACCGGTTGTTGTGCCACCTGTGTCGAAGAGGCGTGCACTGAACAGAGACTTGCTAAGGTCTCCGCTCGGATCCTCCGGCAGCTTTGGGCCGGGCCAGTCCCGAGGATTTGTGTCGTAGACACAGACGACCGCCTAGGCGAGGAGGACGATGACGAGTTCGACAATGACCTCCCGGAGCTCGGGCCTGACAATGGAGAGGATTCCGACGATGAGGACGACTCTGTCCGAGATGGCGACCGAGTCTTTTACACTCGGTTCTCCCCCCGGCGGACATCCGGGCAGCCAGTACCGTCTCGCAGCGGCTGGCTGAAGTGCACGCCAAAAACTCGGTGCCCGTTACGGACGAAGTTCCCGAGTGGGCACGCGAGTTCGAGGACGTCTTTAGTCGCGAGTCGTTTGACTCGCTCCCGGAACGCCGGTCGTGGGATCATGCCATCGAACTTGTCCCGGACTCCAAGCCAGCCAGCTGCAAGGTCTATCCCATCTCTCCCCTCGAGCAACGCGAACTCGACGCGTTTATTGAAGAAGGCCTGGCCACCGGCCGGATCAGACCATCCAAATCGCCAATGGCATCCCCAGTCTTCTTCGTTAAGAAGAAGGACGGGGCGCTCCGATTTGTACAGGACTACCGAGCGCTCAATGCGATGACCGTGAAAAACCGGTACCCGCTCCCCCTGATTAACGACCTTATTAATCGTTTAAAGGGAGCCCAGTACTTCACGAAGCTGGACGTCCGATGGGGCTTCAATAATGTCCGAATCCGAGAGGGCGACGAATGGAAGGCCGCGTTCCGGACCAACTGAGGACTGTTTGAGCCGCTGGTGATGTAATTCGGCCTAACCAACTCCCCCGCAACTTTCCAGACAATGATGAACGACATCTTCCAAGACCTCATCCTGTCTGGCGACGTCATGGTATATCTTGACGATATTCTCATCGCACACTCGGACCTCCCCCGGCACCGAGAAATCGTCCGGGAGGCGAGAACATAAGCTCTACTTGCGACCGGAGAAATGCGAATTCGAGAAATCATCGATCGAGTACCTCGGGGTGATCATCTCACACGACCATGTCGAGATGGATCCGGTCAAAGTCGCTGGGGTTGCTGCGTGGCCCACACCGGAGAACAAGAAGGATGTGCAGCAGTTCCTCAGCTTCACAAACTTTTACCATAGGTTCATTCGGGGGTTCTCCGATGTCGCCCGACCCCTCTTTGACTTAACAAAGAAAGGTCTGGTCTGGCTTTGGACCGAGAAGGAGGCCGCCACGTTCCGAAACCTCAAAGACGCGGTGACCACCGATCCGGTCCTGATCCTCCCGGATGAGTCACAGCCATACCGAGTAGAGGCCGATAGCTCGGACTTTGCCTCGGGCGCCATCCTCATGCAGCCGGCCTTCAACGGAAAATGGCACCCGGTCGCCTTCTTTTCCAAAAGTTTGAGCTCGGTCCAGCGCAACTACAAGATCCACGACAAGGAGATGCTTGCGATAGTCCGAGCCCTTGAAGAGTGGCGACACTTCCTCGAAGGCTCGCAGCATCCGGTCGAGATCTGGACCGATCACAAAAACTTGGAGTACTTCCGGAAGTCACAGAACTTGAACCGTCGGCAGGCCCGGTGGTCCTTGTACCTGTCGCGGTTCGACTTCAGCCTGCACCACAAACCTGGTCGCGCCATGGGTCGCCCCGATGCGCTGTCTCGGCGGCCCGATCACGGCTCCGGCCGGGACAACGAAGACGTCACCCTCCTACGTCCGGACTTGTTCCACGTCCGCGCGCTAGAAGGTGTTGTCGTCGCCGGCCCCGAGGTCCCGGTCCTCCGAGACATCCGCGACGCGCTATCGCACGACCCAGACCTAGAGGATCCCGTTGCCCTTGTGGCTCGCGAACTCCTCAAGGTCCCGGGTCACCGATCTCGGTCCACCCGCTCGGACAAGTAGCACCTCGACGCCGGTTTGCTCTATTTCCACGGCAAGATCGTCGTCCCCCAGGACCACGATCTTCGGCGCCAAATTTTGGAACAGTACCACGACACTCGAGTCGCTGGCCACGCCGGTTCTTTCAAAACGCTGGAGCTTGTTTCACGAAACTACTGGTGGCCCCAGATGTCCCGGCATGTCGGCCGACTTGTGCTGCCGAACCAAGGCGCTTCGAAAGCTTCCGATTGGAGAGTTGCACCCGACCGAGGTTCCAGAGGAACGCTGGAGCACGGTCTCGGTCGACTTTGTTGTTGAACTCCCAGAAGCTCACGGGTATGATGCGATCATGGTCGCAGTAGACGCCCTCGGTAAGCGGGCCCATTTCATGGAGTGCCATACCCAGATCGATGCTGTTGGCGCCGCCCGGCTGTACTACCGGAATGTCTGGAAGCTCCACGGTATGCCCGAGAAATACATCTCCGACCGGGGCCTGCAGTTCATCGCGGAATTTACCACTGAGCTCTGGCATCTCATTGGTGTCAAGCCTGCTACCTCCACGGCTTACCACCCGCAGACCGATGGCCAGACCGAGCGAGTCAACCAGGAGATGGAACAGTTCATCCGCATCTTCACTAACTACATGCAGGATGACTGGGATGACCTCCTTCCAGCCGCGGAATTCACCTACAACAACCATGTTCATTCCTCCACGCAGCAAGTTCCGTTCATGACGGACACCGGCCGGCTCCCCCGAATGGGGTTTGAACTGAATGGACCGCGTTCAAAACTGGAGTCAGTTAACGAATTCCGCGACCAGATTGCCGCTGGTGTGTCCGAGGCACGCTCTGCACTAGTCAAAGCTGAAGAGGAGTACGAACGCTACTACGATCGCCGGCACACCCCGGCGCCCGAGATCAAAGTTGGAGACCGAGTATGGCTCGATGCCTCGGACATCCAGACCACTCAGCCATTGCCTGGCCTCTCGCATCGCCGACTCGGGCCCTTCAGGGTCACCCAGGTTGTAAGCCCTGGCGCGTACAAGTTAGAACTCCCACCACGACTCTCTCGGCTCCACCCGGTCTTCCCCGTGATAAAACTCAAACTCGCTGTGGACGACCCTTTCGGCGGCCGGCCCGGCTATGACGAACCGGCCCCGGTTCTGCCCGATGTTCCGGGCGACGCCCTGGAGTGGAAGGTTGAAGAAATCTTGGATGCGAAGGTGCGATGGAAGTCGCTCTACTTCATGGTGCGTTTCAAAGGCTACGACGAGTCGCACAACCAATGGGTTCGACACTCCAACCTCTTTGCCCCGGAAGCTGTTGCCGAGTTCTATCGGAAATACCCTGCAAAACCACGCACCATCGCCATCGCCAGCTTCAATTCCCTCCCCTTCCAAGATCCCTCCTTCCATGTTCGGCGCCGGATCGGTCCCCGATCCAGCAGTACTACCACCCCAACCCGGCCGCCGATCGGCTGCCGGCTTGTCGATACGACCACCGGCCGCCGGACTTCCGGATGGCATTCCGCTTGTGACCAAGCCCGGGACATTTGCCGATCACTCCGATCACATGATCCTAGTCAGTAGCTAATTATACTCACGGCCGGCGTGGGAATCCTCAGAGTTTCTTCTCTTTGGATCCCTCACGCCAGGTGCACTTCCTTGTATATTTAGCTACTTTCAATTAACCTTTGGATCCCCCACGCCAGTCCCTGAGTACCTCGGGCCATCATGGTTGCCCTTACAGAGCGTGCAAAGTGTGTAGACACTGTGTTCCACTGCCACCTAGCCAGACCTAGCATTAGTTTGGCTAGCTGATCGGGGGTCTATGTAGCCCAAACATAGTTGACTACGCTTGGACTATGCAGAGCTACAAAGACTCTGTGTAGTCGACTACACAGACCTATGCAGACCTAAGCAGACCCCCGATCAGCTGGGCAGACTCAGCCTAGGTGGCAGCAGAACGCAGTGAGACACCAAGAGTTACAGCGATTGAGGCTGCAAGCCCGAGAAAGGCCATTGTGTAGATGGGAGAAGATACTAAGCAGCGTGAGTTTGACTGAGCTTTATTTATACTGTTGGCCTGCCCGAATTCTCGACCGAGTCGCCGCTGAGAAGCGAGGCCGCCACCGACCATCACGGCCAATGTCAAAGCTGGACGACGTAAAGCGCGTCCACATAAATAGGATCAATACAAAAGCAAAGGACCTGTATAAGCCCAGCAAACGGAGTACTAAGAGTAAATCAGGGACCAGGGGGAGAAAAAGAAGAATCCCGTTCAATTTTCACGACGATCCTGGTCTTTTCACGGACAAGGGACATTATAATTAGGCGAGGCGAGCGAGTCCCAAGGTCGACAATAGAAGTGAGAAAGTTCTCAGGTCGGATGCCGACGTCCTCTATTGTCATGACTTATGACTGTACGCATTTTATGTATAGTGGCCGGAACCCTTTCTGCCGTGAGTAGCCCTTTCTGCCGTGAGTAAAGCAATGAGCATGACATGAAATTGTAAAACTAACGCGACACGAAATGGCACCCAGAGAAGATACTCGACCACCACTGTCCAGAATATGCTTCGAAAAGCTGACGAGTGGCCCCATAGACACCTAATCGACTTGCAGTCTAGAAAAGGGACCGTCAAATACCGCTCCTATGCTGAACGGGAACTCGAAGTTCTTGACTTCCGCGCTCCAGATAGCGAGGACAACGTCCGGAGGGTTTGGCTCGGCGGGCGGCGTTTGATCTATTTCGACAATGGTAGGTCGGTTGGTGCTGTCCCGCCCACCATGGTCGAGATAAACACGCGTTAGATACATTGATATCGTTGCGCACCTGTGTGCCGCATCGGCCAATTCCCTGATGCATAGGATTGAACCGCGACATCGAAGCACCCAGTAAGAATTGCTGGGCCAACAACAGTATCCCAACACGACGCTCAAGAAACAAAGCGGATTGCTCCCTCGTATTCGATTTTGCCGGCTACGACCAACCGCATGTTCGTGATTTCAGGTGCCGCGTCGACCATCACGGCACCGAAATCATACCACGCAGCGCTATGGTGCCCTCCGCTGGAGGGAGCTACACGAGCCGCGAGAAGCGTGGCATTATTCGTACCGTCAACATGATCGTCGGGGTCAATGCGTAGTAGCCACCCCCATAGAGCTCGCCTCCGTAGGAACCATCGACTCTATTCGAATGCTGTCGGCGGGTTGAGTTGCCCACCCATCCCATAGATGGCCGCTTTTACGGTGTCTTTCAGGGGGCAATTGCTGAGATCGTCTAGAGCCATGGGTGAATTTTTTTCTCCCGGTCCTGAGAACGATTGAGATTGGGTGTTTCTTTCATGAAAAGGAGCACAGGAGAACCACGTCTCCGGCAAGCCGCGCACCCGTGCGGTAGCTTCTCCTAGACCTGAGATTGACGATAGAACTTGAGCTTTTTTGATCTTCAGCCGTCTTGCCCTCATGGTTCACTCGATGAACCGAGAGACCAGGCGGGATGGGGGAAGACTGCGCGAAGTGGAACCCAATGCTGAGAGGGAGTCGGAGTATGAGCCGGAGCTGGAACGTTGGAGTTGAGAGAGAAAATACCTGGGGAGCTCCATCGCGCCGGTTCGTTGTGGGTCTGAGCGTGACGAGGAGCTGGAACATTGGGGTTAAGGGGAAATACTGATTTAAAAAATTGTGACAACGCACGCTATTGGGAGATGAGCTGGAAACGTCGGCCTTGGAGGTTCGTTGATTCACGGGAGATCCCCATCGCCGTTTCGTTGCCTGCACGCGAAATAAATAAAAAAGGTGCGCGATGACGACCTCAAAGGGAGAAACTCACCCCTGGTGCTCGACGTTCGCCGGGGGAGGAATTGCAGGACGCGCCGGCCTGAATTTTGATGGAGACGCGCATTGAAATCTAACTGAAGGGAATACCTTGAGCTCATGAGCGACGAGGTGGAAAGAGGGTCCCATGAAGGAGACGAAGGCGGAGGGGATGGCGGTGCGAGTCGACGGCGGGTTGCGACTGGTGCAGAGGATAACCCAAAGAGATCCTGAGGCTCCTCCTCATCGGAGTCGCCTCCCCTACGAGAACCGATTGGGTAAACGTGGTCATAAACGCGCAGTAGACTTACGGCGGCGGCAGAATGTCCAACTGTTGCAAAATAAATGCCTTGTTTTCCTCAAAGCTCGACTCTAATTCCAGGCTGGCAGAAGGTCGGCGACGGTTGGGCCCGGGCCAGATAAAATGGACAGCAGGAGTTGTAGAGACGCAGAGGATGGGGACGTTGCGGGGACGAGCGGTGAGCGAGGCGCTGTTCAGGAGTTGCTATTGTGGAAGTGTTATGAGGGGTGGTGAGAAGAGCAATGATCCGGTTAGATCCGACAATACCGCCACGTGTCGGTGCTCTTCCCGTCTCGCCCTTGCAGACGCGCGCCCTGGGATTTAGCGCAGACTCACCGCTTACGATATGTTCGCTCGCGTCTGGCGTCTGCGCGGATGTTTCGCGCTTTCCTTCCCATGCTGCCCTGGCACATTGTGGCTGGATCGTTCGCGCGCCCGACATCACCCTCAAGCCTTGGTGATATCACCTCGTCTGGCATTGTGACGCAATTTGCGTGTGCGTTAGGCCTCGTCGCTGCTCCTCCCGCATTGCGCTCCGCAGCTTACGCGTGGAATCATCCTTGTCGCGTTTAGGCGCCTTGGTAAGTATGTAGCGCAGACCGGCCGCTTGCGATATCTTCGCTGGCGTGTGCCGTCGGGCCTCGACGCGGGGTGCCCGTCCGTGGGGCCTCTTGGCTGCTCCTGTCTCCTCGCCTCCGCAGATTGCGCCGGAATAGTTCGCGTTGCGCTTAGGCGCGCGCCCCGCGATTGCGAAACCTTCGCTCATGCATAGCATCACGCCATGAGACACCGGGTGCGGAGGCGGAGGCTCTTCTCGCCTGTGTTTCCCCCGTTCATTATTCGCGAGTCGCGGGTGAAGAAACGGACCGCGACGTGTTGCTCGGCGTCGTCACGGATATCTTTCTTGATTTCTTTTTCCCTCGTTTAGGTGGGTCTCGGTGCCTCGTTGAATAGACACTGTTTGAGCCCTGAGTCTCTCTTTTTCGCTGCACGGTTCTGTGATTGCCTTTTGCACTCGATATTCCGTTTACAGACGCATGTGGACCCTCAATTGAAGTTGAACTAATCATAGCCACAAGATCAGCGGACCCGTCGGGAGTCAGAATGATGCTGCAAAAACTGGAATGTGTCAGAGTTCGGATCACCGCCACAGCACAACCACGTACAAAGGGGGGGAGATACGTGAGCGTACGTGTCCTCTGTGAAGGTTCTATAGCATAAAAGCTGAGCTCGCCATCAGGTTAGAGTAAATTCACCAGGACCTCCGAGTCGATTACCTAACGATCAACTTGCAAACAAGCTCACGACATCTCCGTCCTCCACATCTTCCTTCAACTCACTCTTCCATCATGGGTCTCTCCGTGTCCCGTCTTTTCTCCGGCCTTTTTAGCAATAAAGAAATGCGTGCGTACTTCTAGGCGATTCCTCTCGTAATCTTCCTCACGCTGCGGGCCACGATAGGAATTCTTATGGTACGTTTTCACGTCTCATGCGTCGTGTACCCTATACGATCCTCCCTTGGATAAGGTCGGTCTCGATGCCGCTGGTAAGACCACCATCCTATACAAGCTGAAGCTGGGAGAGATCGTCAATACCATTCCAACGATCGGTTAGTGTCCACGTCGTCTCTCGCCTTCCGCAGTCGCTTCGACGCATCCAACCAGGTTTCAACGTCGAGACTGTCGAGTACAAGAACATCTCCTTCACCGTGTGGGACGTCGGTGGTCAGGACAAGATTCGTCGGCTGTGGAACCATTGTGTGTTCAATTCTTTTCCCGCCCCTTTGCCGGCCTCACCTCTCGAAAAGACTTCCAGAACACCCAGGGCATCATCTTCGTCGTCGATTCTAATGATCGGGAACGTGTGTCTGAGGCCCGCGAGGAGCTGCAGCGGATGCTCAACGAAGACGAGCTCCGCGATGCCCTCCTCCTCGTCTTCGCGAACAAGCAGGATTTGCCGAATGCGATGAACGCTGCGGAGATTACAGATAAACTCGGTCTGCACGGTCTCAGGCAGCGGACTTGGTACATTCAGGCAAATTTTCGATGTCGCTCGTCTAAGCGCGCATGTTGATCCGTTTTCTCCCTCAAGGCCGCGTGTGCGACCTCTGGCGACGGTCTTTACGAGGGACTAGAGTGGTTGAGCGCCAATATCAAGCGTCGGGTATAATGGCCTCTGAATACTTTATAGCGCTTGATATAGTACGTGTCCCGACCCTCACGATAAATGCGTCCACCACACTCCGTCCCCTCGCTAGTCTCTGCCCCCTGCTTGCTGTCCACCTATCTTACACTAGTATAGATATAATTTCTTCGGCCTACCGTGGCTGGTTATAATATAGTTGTCGGCGCGAATTCGCAGTTCACAGAATTCAGCATCCCTCGAGGACAGTGTTGTGTGAGCTGGGTCAGGGTCCGTTAACCGCAGTTTGACCGTTTCTTTGACCCTCCCCGATTTGAAAATATCCGTCACAAGGTCGCCAGAGGGGGGTTTTACAGTAGGGTTCGGGAGGTATTATTCGGTCATGGAACTTGGATGCTGTGAAAATAGACACAAGACATGCCATCGGTGGAAGCGACAAATGCGGTGGGCGGATAGGCAACCAAACGGCATTAATTTACCAAAGAACAAGACGTGCCGGCGCTTCGCTCCGGCGTAGGGAGAAGAAGTGGGTATTATTCAATAAATAGCAACACAACGTGTGGCGAAAGAACTAGGATACTGAAGCCCAGTAGTTCTGAAGTAACGCGTACGCGGCGTAAGTACAGTACATATCGCAATCCGTTGACAGAGGAATTTAATAAGGGAATCCAGGGGAGAAAACGGCAGGAAGTGACAGCAAGTGGGAACGATACACCGGACGGTCAGAACGAGGGATGAACCATGTATGATCGTACGCTTGTATATGTGACAAGAATCCAAGAGCGAGAAGCAAAGAACTGGGCAGGAATGCGTGACAATATTCGACTTTTGTTAAGCTCCAGCGGACGCGAAACCGGTCATAGACGAACGAGAATAAAAGATCGTATCGGGTATGGTTGAAAATGAGTGAGGCTCAAAATGCCTCACTTATAACCAGAAAGGTGGGCTTCCCGTTCGCTCAGTATCTTGAAAAAAAGACGTCGTTTGGATCACATAGCAATTGAAGAATCCTGAACGCCAGGGAGCCAGAAAACATGCATTTAATCCAGATTACCCAGTGCGATCACTTGCAGGTTCCTGAGAAAGTAGACTGCAGGAAGAAAGCCTTGCCCAGATTAAGAATATTGAAGGAATCTAGGAGCATAGGCCATGAAATGAGGAATAACTGAATGGCCGAACACCAGGTGAGCGATGATAATGAAGGACAGTGGGGAAGTGGGAGTAGAAAGACGTGGGGAGAGGTGAGAAAGTAAGGGTTTGTATGCGAAAACAGAGCCCTTACGTGACCGCACAGCGTCAAACGTGATATCCTGCGCCGCAGTGGAACAGCAAGCACAAATATGGCACGGTCTTCGTAGTTGCTGTGTCACCAGACTCGCTTCGAAAGTAAAAGCTCAACACTCTTAAAGCGTTCAAATCTCCACACGTAGCAAAACGGAAATTACGGGGTCTCTGGGAGTAATTACCTGTCGTTCATTTCATTGCATCTGCATTCCATTATGGCATACCGTACCATTTCGTTCAAATCGACAGTCACGCGTCACGCACCCCCCTGTCGATGTCGAATTTTGGTCGGGGTCACGCGTCACGCAGGCGTTTGTCGAATGTCCCGAGCGTGACCAAGGTCCCAAAATCGCCCCGGAGATGCAAAAAAGGCCAAATTTTCGAAATTTTGCGTCGCAAAAGTCGAAATTTTCGAGGTGTCACGCAAAATTTTCGGCGCTGTTGATTTGTTGAATTGGTTGAAAGGGTCACGCGTCACACCCCCTGTCGATCTGAACGAAATGGTACAGTATCTTCACACCTCTCTTCATAGGATGAATCTTGGATTTTCCATGCAAGTATTACATTAGCATCTGAGACCACTCTGCATACTTATATCAGCCAAAGCACCTGCATTTATAAGCTGATCTAATCTGTGAATATGCTATGTGAAAATGGCGGCTCCCAAGCCATGGCTTCATTCCGAACTTCGTTCTGACCCCTGGTGACTAACGCTCATCAAATTGAAATTCTAGCAATCTTTCTTCATTCTCCGAAGCAGATTCCACAGTTTGTTGATGCCTGTTGATGCTGAGACATGCCGAGATGAGCCGAGATGAGCCGCGCTTTCTCGCTGGTAGTAATCGACCATGCGGGCATCGGCCGACCCACCGCAACAGATCCCGGCACATTTCGGCATAAAGATTAGGATCATGAATTCCAAGTCGGTTGATTCTGACAGAAATCCCTTGAATTCACCACAAGGATTCCTATCACTCTTCAAATTCCGCCGCAGGTGTCAAACCTAAATCGGGTAATTTGATGGCGGCAATTTCGGCAAATTCAAGCTCCGCTCCTTCATGCAAGGTGCGTGCAGTGTCTAGACACCTTCAACTGCCTCCTTGCCATTGTCAGTCTGGTAGTGTAGTCTCGCTTTGATAACGGACGGCCATGGGCTGAGTTCGACCCCGCATGCGATCATTTTTTTCTTTGGCACTTTATTTTTTTCTCCGCCCGCGGCAAGCAGCAGCGCCACGCAGTGGACCCAATGGCGAGCCTAAGTGGGTCCACGGAGGTCTCCCCCATGCTAGATAACCTCACAGATCAATAAGCTTTTAAAAACGAAATACAGCAAGAAAAATGACTAAACTCCATGTTAAACAACTTATTTTTACATGCTGTAAGGCCAAAGATGGAGGTCAGGAAGCAGTATCTAATTAATTTCATTATTCTCTTCCTCCACTTGAGGAGGCTTTGACTTGCAACTCGACGCAGCATCTGCCGATAGATGCTGTGATCACACCTCCTGATCCTGCCGTCATCAAATTGCCAAATCGGGTTTGACACCTGCGGTGGAAATTGCGGAAGTGATTCCTATAGATCTGGGCCAAGACAACTTGGTGACATCATAAATAGTACTCTTCAACAGGAACTGAAACGGTGGAGCGCTGGAACCAGTTACCTCATTTTTCTGCGCGAATCCAACATTTTGACAGTGAAGTTTGAACTGTAAAGTTGTGTGAAAATATGTTACCCCGGGAATACATTACAGAATTTTGTGTAAAGTTGCACAAAGCTGCAACATGTTTCATTGCCTTTTTGTTAGAATTACTCCGCGTTTTAATCCACGAGTGGAGAGAATAATGACGATTGCATTCATATGTACATAGTTTACAGTGAACTGCGACAATTTATATACCGAAGCGATCACTACAGGACCTCGCTCACGGGAACTTGAGCTATGCCACAGTACACCGACAGTCGGGGACGCCACGGGACGTTGGGCATCCAGATACTGTAGAATCAACCTATACTTCTGTTGAATATCGGCAAAACATGGAATGACAACCAAATACATACACTATGAAATCCTACAAGACGCTAGAACATTGTTCATGGTGATGCCACAAAGATTACTGAGTACTCACATGGAACATCGAAATTCTTACTTGAAATCTCATGCACGATGTGCCGAGGCTCCCATCACGCTCTGAACAGCTTTGCCGATGGCCCATAAGCAACCTGTAAACCCACAGGTTCATGTTCAGGTTTTCCAGGTGAGGGTCCAGGTTAGTTTTTTTGACCCCAATCTGTACCCATGTCCATTCCTAATTCCAATCTAAGTTGTGTTCAAAAACTCTGTAGGATTCAGGTAATTTTGCACAGTGTATCACCTTGACAAACACTACAACCAACAACACACAACTGAAAAATCACACCCAGCACATTCTGAGAATGTGCTTGGTTTGGTTTCAGGCTCATTTTCCTTAGCGGTTGAGCCTTAGTCACTAAGAAAATTCAAACTCCGCTTTTCTTAGTGACTGAGACAATTTTATAAAGAGAGAGAAGGACAATTGCACCCGCGTGATCGGATCAACGAGAGCAACCGCACCGCCCAGCTGCGCAATGAGTTGAAGGTACATTGAGACATTCTTGTACTCTTTTACAGTGTTTTACGGGTGCCAACTGTGCTGGTCGGGCCCACTGGGTGAGGTGTCAAGGGCACTATTCAGCCCAACGGGTATGAATTTGCACAATGGGTCAGAAATTCGCACTTCTCTCCTTCATTTCGTCCTCTTTTACCTTGTAATTTTTTGTGCTAGGTACATGTTCTAGTCGAATATGAGTATGAAAGATATATAAGGCATACAGAGAGGGGAAGGTATTGAAAACAGTCGCCTGAACCATCAAAATCAGTGATGTGTCAGAAGTTACTAACACTCTGGCCTTCCAGGTCCCCCTGAGCTTCCGGTAAATTTTGAAAGGCATAATAAACATCAGGAAAATCCAAAGTAGCTCCATAGACCATAGGGCAGCTATGGGGGGCTATGACAGGCTATGAGAGCGAGACAGGGCACTATATTGTGCTCTGGGAGGCTCTGGCGGTCTATACATTCTGGTTTCAACTCTCAACATCTTGGAAGGCTGCCGTATTGTGGAGGCAGTCAACACTAGAGAGGTCGGCCAGACAGAACTAAGAGGAGCCCAGAATGACAGAACAATAGTGTGGTCATTCAAGAGCAGCCACTAGGGAAGGTACATGGTGGTCAAGACCAAGAAGAGAAGATACTGTAAGTAATCTACGTCACAATCAATGTGCGATCAGATATGTAACAGAACAGATGTAACATAAGATATAAATCAGAATGTAAGATAAGAAGTCAACAATGGCAATACAAAAGGTAGGATATCAAAGAGTGGTATAGGTGATCATTGAGGAGGGATATAGGCGAGTCAATGATAAGGAATATCTGAAGGTCCAATGAGGATAAGTCAAAAGACAATGAGATTGAGGCCAATGATGATCAGTCAATGGTAGTGGTGAAGGTACAATGCGGGATCGCAAGGAGCAATGAGGACTGAGGCGCTGGTGTGCTAAATCAGGACTGAAGGGAATAATGCAGACAGCAAAGGCTGGACCAGTCCTGGAAGGGAGAGGTTGGACAGTGCAGAGAAAAGTAGTAAGGTTGGAGCAGCAGCCTTACACATCTATGGAAACCAATTAATAATATTCCGAACTATGGAGATCTATCGGGAGAATTTGAGGCATCAGGAGATATCTATGGCCACAAATTGCTGTCTCTCTTGCGTCTAATCTAACACTCTTTTTTTGCAACCTAATGTTTGTTGTTCTCCTCAATATAATGCTTTTTCAAAAACCTTATACATTGATCAAAAAATATACACAAAACCAAAGTTGTAGAGCTCATTGAGCTCTACAAGAAGTGTCTAAGGCACTTTTATGATCTACAGCTTTGTTAGCTCGTAAAACGCAAAATACTTTTTTGGACACGAGTCTTTTGAGTTGCTTATTGTGGGTGGACCTTCCACCCACCTCATATACTGATCAAAAACCTTTCTTCTATATCTGCTTTAGTCTACTTGTTACATTGCTTTACTTCATATTTTGCCAAAACCGGAAGGTTGCCCGTTCGAACCCTGTAGAAAACATATTAAGTACATTATTCACACATCAAGTCAGTACAATAATAATACACCTACTACAGTCAGTTATAAGAAATGAAATCAATCCGAAATCTAAGGAACTAAAAGGTTGTTTGAGTAATAGATTGTGCAATATTGTTTTTTTTGATACTATTATTATTCTATTGACTATGAGCCGCTATGAGCGGTATGGTTATGGCCACTATGATAGCCAATACCTGTGCTATGATGGGCTATGATGGGCTATGAATTTCAACACCCACCCCCCACCTTTCTCTCAGAGTGGGCTTTTTGCTATGGCCGCTATGTCGACTATGTGGAACTATGTGGAGCCATCTGGCAACTTTGCATTTTCCTGATGAAGTTTTAATGGAGCTTTCTGCCTTCTCAGATTTTTCTTCTGGAACGGGGACATTGCGTTCTGAGGGAGGAGCACGACAAATTGAAACTCCGCTTGCCAGACCAAATGATGTGACATTTTGTGACCTTGGAGACCTTCCCTCCAAAACGCAAAAACAGCGTCCCAGTAAAAAATTCCGAAGGGGAGGAGATTTTATAAACACTGTATCAAGCTACAATTTTTTTTTTGAGCTTTTGGATGCTTTCTGGGCCCAGAATATGATCAGCTTCCAAAACATTCTAACTTTTGATGGATCTGGACGCTGCTCGCAATGCCTTCCTCTCGCCATTTCCCTTAGATACTTAGCAAATTCATAATCGGCTAGTACATGTACCTACCACAAAAGACTCCAAAGCAAAAGAGGAAGAAACAAAGGACAAAATCCGAAATTCTGACCCATTGTGCAAATTCATACCCCATGGGCTAAATAGTAGGTAAGTGCCGAGATGCAGCAGTACGCGATATGATTGCAAAGATATGATCGTTGTTTATCTTGAAATCACTGATCCATCAAATGCCGGCTTGGGACGCGGAAAAATTCAAGTGTTATACTGTTTGCTATGACGAATTTGGGTCCGTAACTGCCGGTAAGTGTTCCGATATTATCCTGAAATCCCTCCCTCTTTTCCCTTTTTCTCTCTCTCTTCTCGCAACTTGATTGTTTTGATTTTTTTTCGCTCTCTCAACCGACATAGGCCATGGGCCTGGTTTCAGACATGGCAGTTACCATTTTCGCTATTCTGGGAACAGCCACATGTCAACACCGCCTCTTTTTTCATCAACAACCACCATCCCACCCCCTGCTAGAGCATCTTCATCCTTGTCCAAAAAGTGTGTCAGAATAGCCGGAAATTATTGAAACACTGATGAGCACGGCTCCTCGCTGATGACGGAATCTGACAATCATGCGTCTCCGAGCCCTTGTGTACCCGTGTCGTGCTCCTGGCAACTTATTGTACAGTCTGAATGCTCGGATGCATTAGTTGCGGCATCATTTAGGAGTATCGTACAGCTTGTATGGGACTTTCTCCTTTGATTTACATTATGTATTCTACCCTATATACTTCAAATGTCCTTTACTTTACAACAATAGAGTTTACCATCTCGCTTTCGTTCTCGTTTCGGTGTGAGCCTTCGTCGTTGCTCATGCTCGTCTCTGTCTAGTTCTCGTCTGGTCCCTCGTCGTCTACCTCTCCCTTGCCTCATTACTATTATATTCACCTCTCACACGAGCCCTGAGAATGGGTTGGCCCACTCGCAAAACACTTGCCTTACGGTCGCTGTCCTCAGAGTTGCAGGTCTGGTATTTTGTGTATCAGCTCACGCTCAGCGGCATCGTCAGCATATCAACACCCACAGGTGGATCCAAAGCTCATCGACAGCCTCTCGACGCATCGGCCTGCATCAGCTCATGGACTTTCGCAAGACTTTTGTAACCATGTGCGTCGCGTCATGCCCAACTAACTGCCCTGGCTGGTCCTCCCGCCTCGCCAGCCAGGATCGGCTTCGGAGTCGTCTGCAGTGCCAGAGTCAACGAAGAATGCTTCCACGACGACTTCATCCCTCATCATGGCGCCGAGGTCACGCGATCATCGAACGCCGGAAGTTGATGTCAACGTCAGACCAAGAAGAAATTGCGAGCCGCAAGTTCGTTTTTTTTTCTTCAGAAATTAGAACCCCCACCACTCACCAATGCTTTGACAGGACTCGTCGCCACAAGAGTAGTCCTAACCATGCTTTTGTGTGCTCAAGTGCAAATATCATACATATATCTACAGCTAAAATAGCAATATAACTCGTTTCTAGTCCCCCTGTGTGAGGGAAACACTCTCAGCCAACTATCAAATAGCCCCGCCGCGCCATTGTGGCGATGCATCTAAGGTTCGAAATGTGCTGGCTGTCTCAGGATGTGCCGTTCTCTCCATCGAATGTACTGCGGATAGTCCAGAATGTTCCGGGTGTTTATGTGTGGGTCGTGTGGGCCATTTGCATCCCGGGGGCAGCTCTAGTAGCACGAAAGCAGCCACATTCGCCACATCTTTCGCGTTCATCTTTTTGAGCTGCCTCGCCGCATACGTGGCCGCCGCCCCCGTATCTATCTTGTTCAACGTGCTCTTCGCATACCCTGCCGCCCTCCGGATCTGTCCCTTGTCTTTATCCTTCCCCTGCACCCGGGCTTCCGCAACGCTTGCCAGTATCCGCGGGTCTGCTTCACTAGGAAGGACGTACCGCGGGAGGTCCCCCCACGCGCGCACTTCCGGAAGATCGTAAATCTTAATGATGCACGCAAGACTACCCCAATGGCGCACCGGATTTCACAGCGCTTCTAGGGCAGTCATGCACATGAAGCCTTGTCGCGTAAGGAGGGGCATCATCCCGCCAGACGCGGACGGCGTGATGGCGCGTGCAACTGACTTGAACTGCCGCTTGACGGTGTCTGCGGCGGGAGTGTTCGGTCTGTCTCGCACGCCGAGGATATATTCGATCCCGAATGAATCGAAGTTCCGTTTCAGAGCGGCGTCGGCGACGTCTTCCTTTGTCTGCCCGAGGGACTCGACAAGGTTAGCGTTCCCTATAACGATTTGTTTCCCCGTCAGCAGGCGCTAAAACTTTATATCTCGAGTCAACGCACATATATTCTCCTGCCCTACGTAGCCTTGGTTCATGAGGAAGCGAGAGTACACTTCGGGCGTCAGAGCCCCCGAGCGTCTCGTGTCGAGGTACGAGAAGATTGCCTCCATAAAATGCCTAAAGACAGGTGTCGCCCTCATGTCTTCTGTGAAGAACTTCCCCCATCCGCAAACAACTGGGACCTCAGGATTAGGACTCTGAGACAGTGTACCCGTCTGTATCGGTGTTGCAACGGAGGCTCCGGACGGAATACTGATTGAGCTCGGAGCTGTGATTGTTTCCGGAAAGTAACCCGTCTGACTATTTTGTGCTGACATGCCAACTCCCTGCTCTGAGGCAGAGAAGATTTGTGCGGTCGCTACAGCGGTGGGTGGCATTGTCTGTGGAGATGAAGGCCGCAGCGTTGCAGGCCCGGGCTTGTAAGCCGGCACCCGATGTTGCTGCTGCGGTTGGTAACGTCGTCGGATGTTCTTGTATTGCGATGGAGGCGATTGGGTTGAAGGCGATGGTAGTAGGGTGCGAAGGGAGCGGTGGGGGCATGTAAGGGCCGCTTGGAGGTGATGCAAGGATTGTTGAGGGACCAGATCCATTTTGCGCAGGGGGTGGTGGCGGTGGAGGTGAGGAAACATTCTGGCGAGAAGAAAGCGACAATGTCGAAGCACCACGCGCCATGGAAGTTTGGGGAGGGTCAAAAATGACAAGGAGATGTCGAGGGCGTCCTATTATACGAATGCCTACCTGTTTAACGTGTCTGTTTTGTGTCCTGAACTGCTGTCCTGCTTGGCAACACGAGCGCGCCAGGTAACACGTTGACAGATTTAATTTGAGTTGTGCATAAACGAAGATCCAATTCGGACTGCAAAGGGAATGTAACACCTGCGGAAGGACAAAGTTGGAAAGAAGAACCCAGTAATGAGTCCGAGAAGGTGATAATTGTTAGTGAAGAGGCCAATGTTTCGAGGAGGGGTGCGGACGGCTCTGCTAAAATTGTGTGGGAAGTAGTTGGAATGACAATACACTGATTGATTACTGAGGAAGCTATTTTAAATTGCGCCGCGCTCGCTCGATGGGTCATATATGATAAGGATCTCGGTGCTGTTGGGGGATTTTGGCAACCGATACGTCCAGAATGCTGACAGTTGGCTCTGTCAACTGCAATCGTTTGAACGAGCGCTCCCGCAACGGCAACGGTAATAAAAGGAAGAACTATTTTCAACATCCGAATGTTTGTCCACCCCAAGTCGCAGACATTGCGTCCACCCAACTGAACGAAATACGTCGAATACAGTGCATTGTCTACATCCTGTTCGACAACCTTCCGTTCCGACCAATTAACCAACTCGAGATACTGTAAAGAGTCTGTTGTAGGCACGCAGAACCAAATAGCCGGGCCGAGCCGGCGTGCCCGTCTGCCCTCCAGGTGCCAATCTCCAGTCTCTGCTGAGAATGGTACGCAGTAGGGTGGTCGCTAGGGCTAGGCTTCGGCGGCTTCCATCCACGCGTCTTTCGATCATGCTATGCAAATATCAAAGCAATTTTCTCGGACGCCTGTTTCAAAACGCGGCGCTCTTTCCCGTGGATGCCGTTGAAGTTGACAGAGATCGTCGATATCAACCATTGGAGTTCTGGGCGTGGCTACAAATGCGATTCAGACTAAGTTTTTTTGAAAGCCACCCAATTTTACCAAAGGCATCATGTTCTGATTAAGACCCGCCCGCGTCGCGAGTGGCGGTCTATTATATGCCCTAGCGAATGACAGCCTGCTTCAGCAATGCGTTGCGCCCAGGAAGCCCTTCCGTGTCTCGGATGTGCGTATTCTGCGGTGTGCTGCAGTTCATGGAAGGGGCGGAAAGAAGAGAAAACAAGAATCAGAAATGGATGAACTGGTTCGGCACCTCCAGAAGCACGGCCAACTGAGGGGGAATGCTGCAGAATGCCGCTGGCTCGCCGCTAAGTCCCGGTTTGGGTCTCATGCAGTGCAGCCAGCGGTTCTGAGCAAAATTTCTCGAAACCGAACATCACTCAGCGAAAGACTTGGAATAGAAAAGAAAAAGAAAAACGTTTCGGCCTTGCAGGACTAAACGCTTGCTGGACGGCATCTTAACTGACGCTAGGTGCGTACAGCTTTCGTTCTAAAGGGCACGGCGGGTTGTGTGGCATCTACCAGAGATCTCAACACCGATAACCGCCTGAGAGAGGCGGTTTGAGGGGCAATTTGCCACATGCAAGACGGGCATTCTAGAGGAGCTGGGGCAGCCGCTGCACAGGAGAACGCCCGTTTGTCTGTGGGGTTCGCTAGCCTCGTCGCCCAGGGACACAAGATCAAAAAGCAAAGTGAAAAGTAGAACGAAAGAGAGAGAGAGAGAGAAATAAAAGAAACGCGCTCAATTTTAAACCGTGGTGACAGCGGCCGGGAAGCGGAACACTCCGCCGCACTCCTGCCCTTTGTACGCCATCCGCGCCTCCGTAAGGCCGGCGGTACGATCCAGCGTATGGCGATGACGTCGCATTGGACGGGGAGGTACGAGAGGACGACGTGGCGGCAGAGAACCGGACTGAAAAAAAAAAACAGTGGGATAGGTGTGAGTGAAGGAAGTTGGGGGAAGCCTAAAACCATGCACGAAAATCAAGACGATTTAATCAAAAATGTCCTCCGCGGGTGGCAAACGCGCAGCAGCGGGGACGGGATGTATGATGAGATTGAGAGCGGCCTGGCGCGTCTTGGACCGTGAAGTCGGGAGCCAATACCTGCATCGGACGTAGGGGAACCCATGGCGAGCACGGCGGCGCATCGACGAAAGGTCCCCCGCGCGTTTTTGTGGCAGGGTGGCGTCACCGGGCGAGTGGGTACAGCGCGCGTGTCGACGTCAAGAACGCGGGACCCCGACTTCCTGACGCGCTCCCAAGGCGAATGCAGCGGCAGGGGGTCGGGGAGTGAGCGGAGGAGTGGAGGCGCACGCGGCTTTGTGTGGTGGTAGTAGTGTGGTAGTGGTGAGAAGTGTAAACACGACAGATCACTGATGGGTTTGGCTGTGCTGTGAGCACGTGATGTCAAATTTAACACTTGGCGAGTCAAGACACTGACAGTGAAGGGCGAATTGTGTCTATCCTTGACCGCTTGAAAACAGCGCTGCGAGATGCACACTCTGAATGAACTTGCAAAGTTATTTCATGTTTGGCGGTCAATGTTTTGTACGTGGTCCGCAGTGAAGGGTGATGCTCACCCAGATCTTTTGTTCGTGAACAGTTTTGTCTCCTTTTTTCTCCCGCTCTCGCTTGGGTGAAAACATGGGGGAGGGCAGCATGACGGAAATGTCATTGGAAAAATCGTCTATTAGGGACATGTGAATCGGAAAGGTATCCGCACCGCATTTCATCGGCTTTCCATTGACGGGACCGTGACCCCCACAATTTTGCGCGTACCATGTCAACGCCGCGTTGGTGCCTAGAATTCCTGCAGTAAAAATATTTGCAGCGGAGGAGCGAGGAGGAGCGAGGGCAGGAAAAAAAATAACCGACGTACCAGAGCCGGATGCAGCCGTACACAGATATATATTACTCGAGTAGATAGGATGCGCAAAAGCTGCATGGTGCACTATGTCTTTCCGTGCGGCTTTTTTCCCACTCTGCTGCAGCAATCTAGTGAGTGTTATGAACAGTTCTGGTGGCACCTAGTGGCAAAAGAGGCCAACTCCGCAGGCGGCATTATGCAGCCGCATGCGGCCCCGCGCATCCTGTCTATTTATCGATACCCGCCGTCTGCGAGCCATAGGCCCTGAATGAACTGGAACGGCTTAACGGAAAAAAAGAGTGAGATGGGAGTACGCACCTGTGCACCCTGCCTGCCCAACTATCTTCACACCAGACTGGGGGGACCGCCGTAAAAGATATTCCTATGGAGTCTATGGTTGAGAGCACATCCAAAGTTTACAAATAAAGTATCATTTTCTCACCAAGATCAATATGTGCGCCCATTTTCGATTTTCTTTTAGTGCTGGCTCTTATCGACACAAATGTGGCGTGTATTTCTTCAAGCTTGCTCTTTTGACACTCACTCTCTACGTTTCTTTCTTCTTTTCTTTCTCAAGGCGGGGTTCTTTGTAATGGGTATCATTTACTTCAAGGGGTCTCAGTCACAGCTGGGTTACTAGACATGGGACAACACCGTCAACTACGATCAAAAGAATTCGGTACGCTATGCGAGGTGAGACAGGCAAGAAATGGAATATTGTAAGTGAACGAAGGTGCACTGAGGGTGTGGATTGGATCAATCACTGCAATTTGATGAGAGTGAACGTCCAGGAATGGGGAAAAGGATGGGCAAACACGAAGAAGGGGAAATAAAATTGAAACATACAATGTTCAACTCCCCAAAACAAGAGATATCGATCCGCTACCGCCAATACTCGTCGTCCAGTATGCCGTCGTCAGTTCCAAGGGGTACCGCTAGTACATGCCGTACTCATTTGGCCTCAGCTTTAGGCAGCCATGTTGGAGATTGGCAATCCAGCAAAAGTCCGAAAGATGGCCGAAGTGCTGACTAAATGCTGACAGATATTGAATCGGAGGGAATCTGCCGGAACATGCAGGAATAATTGAATTCTAGTATAAATACAGTAGCTACAGTATAGCTCCTCATGAGCTTGTAAACCAAAGGCCTAACAGCAGGGAGTGATATCTCAAATGGTTCAAAGAGATAAAACCAACAAGCCAGGCCCGAACCTTGGTGATCTGCGTCGAGGTCATATACTGCCCGAGGAATGGATGTATTGTAGGCTTTTCAACTTCTTCAAGTGGTTTACTGAGGCGAGCCGGATATCGAATGCAGACAGTCTTCCATGGGTCCCATAAAGGTCAGTGAAAATGTGTAACTGCTCAAGAGGGTTCCCCTCTGGAAGCTCAACCATCGTCTCCGAGTTCGAGCTTCCGACCATCAAGCCCAACTGTTCCAGTCAACATCGCTTGAATATGGAGTGATAAAGTAACTCACCAGAAATCACACTCAAGGACAATCGAGTGCACATCAAACGGAGTTTCATCAGACGCGTGTGCAATTCGCAATCCGCGGAGATTGGTGAGCTGGAAGGTACACTGAGGACCGGTAGCCCAAGCCACGAGGGCTTCGCAGTACGAGAAGTGTTGAATCGGGATCTTGAGAGGCGGACAAGGTTAGGGGAGGAAGTGCTCAGTAGGACACTGGGGGCGGATGGGGAGGGGGAGTGGCCTGAGAAGCAAATATTCCGCAGCGCCGGGTTCATCAAGAACTTCTGAAGCAACGGCCTGCCAATGGACGCTCGTTTTCGAGGTGGAGCAAGCAGAGTATGGTGGACGCTGAACGGTGGAGCAAGATAAGGTGGGCGATTCGGGGAAGGACAAGTGGGGACATCGAAATATCAAAGCGATGGATAAAAGTGCAGCGTAGAAACGGCGTCTACCGCGCGGACAGGGACATGGTCCGATGACGAAGACAGGCTGATCGCAGGCACCTTATTGCGTCGATTCCATCTACATCAAGTTCGGCACAGTTGAGAACATGCGCGCGCTGCTTCCCTGGGCAGCGTACTTGCCACGGCTCCGGGCTCCGTACACGCTTTTCTAGACACCGAACACGGACACGTCGCCGCTGCTCCAAGAGGCGAAGGCAGCGCTGCCGTGGGTGCCCAAGATTGAGGTTGAATAGTAAGATTTTTTTTTTTGAAGTGTGACAATATCTGATTCCTTTTCACGGGAATTTGTGCCCAGTTCCACAACATGAGTTTCTCCGGTTTTCATGGTTTGGGTCTCGGGGTCTATTATACATGAGAGGTGGCTCAAGATATTTCTGAAGACGAAAAGAGTAAAAATGATAAGAAATAGCATTAGTCACTTAACTGACGAACAGTGTGTGGCAGCTCAAGTCCAACTCGACGTTTTTTATTCACTCTCTTTCCTCCTCATCAACGCAATGGACACCAATTTTAAAGCCTTCCATATTCGACTACACTCGATAATATCGCTGGTTTACTACAAAAGTCCTCCATAATCAAACCAGTAAGTGACGTCCGTCTGATACACCGCAACCGGCTTGTACACTAAACCTGAGCCATAGGTTAACGAAAAAAGATTCAGAACGGCAAGATTGATTTGAGCAATTGACACATAGGTGGGGTGGGCGAATGAGGTCACCGTGAGCACACATATTATCTCCAGCGTGGCAGATAACCTTCGTGTTTGCTGCAGAAACCCCTGTGACCGCCGTACCGTTATCCGGATTACCCTGCAACCTGTAAGGCAACCGAAATATTGCGCCGCCGAAATGCTTACAAAAATGACGGCGGACACATCAGGCGAAAGCTGCTTCGCTGAATTGTGAACAAGTTGACCGCCCTGACTGTAGCCGACAGTATCGAGCGCGACCTGAAAAAGAGAGTCAGTAAGAAAACGAAACCGCAATTTCGACGACGTACGTTCGGGCATGCCTTGGCGGCGTTCGCCAACTGAACAAACACCGTCAGCAATGTCCTAACAACGTATTGAATGAATCCCGAAGCCAGAGTACTCGACCCCTGTATGTCGCCCCCTGAAAAAAGCCTGGAATGTCTGCAAAGTACTTAATCCATACCCGCGAAATGTCAGAAAAACCACGGCTATAACGGCACTATAACGGCATTATAAGCCCCCTAGTTATCTGGCCTTACGACATAAATAAACGACAACAACTTTCCGCCGAATGCTATCTTCATAACTGCCTGGAGCGGTGGGCCGGCCACCAGAGCAATGGAAGCTGCCTCGGTCCCATGGGCGAGGTTTATAAAGGGGCCTATTTTATGAGCACTAGTGGGATTTGTGGGGGAATCCTGGGCTACTAAGCTAGAGGGCTGTACGACTGTTCAGAGTTCGGTGATACCGTGGTGGGCAGACGGTGGCGTGCAGTTACCGCCGAATTTGAAAAGATTTGCGCTGGCTGCCGACACAATCCGATGGAGCTGTACGCCATTGATGCGAAAGTATCAGTCAGTCAATACCCCCCAATGTGAAACGTCCTCGGTGAACGGAAGATCAATTTCAGAAAAATTCAATTTACCTTGTCAGGGACTGACCGAACTGACGAGCATATCAGGTCTGGTTGGCCCAGGTCAGGTTCTTTGGGGAGCCGTATTGGGTGTAATCAGGCGTGGGTCAGGCTCTGTCAGATACCCTCTTCCGAAGAATGAAAAATACCATCCGCTGATGTCCGGAACGACCTCCAACTGTGTTTACAGAGGTCAAATGCAAGGAAATTTCAAATCAAACTAGCTCAATTGAGGCAAAATTCAGACATAGGCTATGGCCGAACAAAATACATAACTCAAGTGATGTAACGTGAACATGGGATACAAGCGCTCAAGACTCCACAAGCAGATATTAATAGTCCTTTCTGAACCATAGAACGAATGTACGTAAGTGTAGATAAATAATAGCCGACAAGCTACCACTTGAAAGAACCCTCGAAAAGGGTAAGTAAGGCTTTTTCGGAATCCGTGAAATCGCCTTCATCAGCATGATAATCCCCGTCAGGCTGACCAGGCACTATCCGGGCTTTCTAGCCTTGCCAGGCCCCCGAAAACCTGATGGACTGACCAGGGTCCAGTGCATGTCATCTAATGGATTTTCCGACATCAAAGGGGCACCGGCATTCAAACCGGCGACTAAGGGCAGGTTAGTTAGTCCAGCCGCCAGCACAGGACAAGAAATGCTTGTGGGACCGTTTGGGTAAGTGTTGTTGATTCTGAAACTCCGATGTGAGCTGAAACAGAAACATAGTACCATCTCAAGTGTGCTGGCATGGAGGCCGCCGTCCTCCACTAGCCCGCATCCTCTGCCTACTCTTCCCGGCTGTGAAACTTACTCGGCGGAGTTGAGATACTTAAATGATATTATGTACTGTACAAATTCATGTTGTTCTCCAAATGTGCCCTGGACATATTCATGGCAATATTACAGCTAATACAGCTTGATGCAGCGCGGCCGGCAATTTATCGCATACGGAATTACCGTATATAGAGCATAGCAAAGCTTCCCTTAACGCAATAGTCCCGCGGCTCGGGTTGAAAAATGATTTTTTGAATGCCGGCGCCACCGTCAGCCTTAGCCGCGCCTAGACATCGCTTCGCTAGGCGCCGAATTCTGCCGAGCCCGGATCAACAGGCCTAGCCTATCACAGTTTAGGACCTGGTTGCAACGCAGTGTATATCTAGAAACGAACCGGCTAATACTCAGGGACAGCACCTGCCAGTTCCTTAATATACTCCTCCTCCTTCTCCGATTAGTCGTACTGCCGTGTAGCCTCGTGCAGCTGAGGGTCGTTCATTTTAAATGACAAATCGAATGGTGTACCTGCGTTAAACCCTGCTAAGCCTCGGTCGTGGAGGTAGCCCAGGTACAAGTATCTTTATCTCCGAAAGTTTAGGATGTCTCCATACCCTGGGACTTTTTCGGGAGCAAAATCGAACCAGTCGTCATCTTTTTCACCCAAACCACGCCAAAATCACTGAAAATGACATGTAGTCACAAAAGTCCCGCGATTAGGTCTGTTGAATAATAATTCTACAAAGTGTTCAGGTGAAGGTGACAGCCAGAATTTCTGAACCAGAATGGGTCAAAAACGCGAATATTTCTGGTCCAGCATTTACCAGACTATCATTTATAGTAATTTGATCATGATTGCCGAGAAATGGACAGCTGAAAAAGTGAACACCTGAGGCGACAGGAGACACCCCGTGAACAGTTGGTCGGATTACTGCAGTACTCCAGGTACCAGTTACGATTATGAAGACGATAATGGTTCAGTCCTAGATTGGCAGAGTGGCCCTTAATCTGCGGGAAAGTTTACCCGCGGATTTTGCATCAGGGGAGCACGGATGCGGATGACGGATTGGCTCGGATATCGGTCATTTGTGCCCACGGCCGGCCGTTAGGGCCTGAAGAATGGTATATAAGGGACTTCTCGATCCCTCCAAACCTCACTGCTCACAATGTCGATCTCCCACATTGTTGTTTTTTCCGCTCTGTTTCTGACATCTCACTTGGTTGCTCGAACTTCTGGATCTCCCGTTGTGGGAACCACCTACGTGGTCGTTGGAGGAGGGACTGCTGGTTTGTAGCACAACTTTTGGTTTAATTCGATCATCGGTCCTCAGATTTTTTCAGGCCTAGCCGTTGCTACGCGGCGTACGCCAGCTAGTTTTCATCATCTTGGATCAATCCTGACCGTTACTGCGCCTAGTTTCTGAGAGTTCCGCCAATACTGTCATTGTATTGGAAGCGGGCTCGGAGTAAGTAACATGACAATCAATCTGCGAATCAGTCTTAACTATTCTTTCTCCAGCGGATTTAACAAGTGCGTCCAGAGTAACAATTTCCATTTCGATCTGGGTCTGACATCTGATGCCTAGTCCTAATATCGGCAACCTCAGCATTTCCTCAATTCAAGCCCTCCCTGGAAGTTCTGTGGACTGGAACTACACATCTCTACCTCTGGAATTTGCGTCGAATCAGATCATCAATGAGACCAGAGGCAGAGTCTTAGGGTACGTCTACATGCTCGTCTCGGGCCCTGAGAATATCACATACTTTTTTAGCGGTTCATCTGCGGTCAACGGCGCATTGTTCACCCGTCCTAATAAGATTGACCTGAATCTCTGGGAATTAGCCTTTGGTGCAATTGGATGGTAGGTGCCGTTTTATTTCTCAATTCTGCAATCACTGACTCGGCACCATGCAGGAACTGGAACACTGTCTCTGCTGCGATTAAGAAGGCTCGTGTTACCTTGTCCTAACGATATTGTCGGCTGTTTACACACCCTTCAGGCTGAGCACTTTACGGCGACCGCAGGTCTCACGAGTATTCTGGCGTTCCATGGAACAAGCGGACCTATCTTCGACTCGCAGCAAATCCCCGTTGATGAGTAAGTGTAGTGATCATCATTGTCGGTTTGATAACTGGCGTGTTTTAGTCTCTGGACGCAAGGGGTTGTTCCTGCAGTTCTCGCCGCCGGCGGGACGGAAAGCATAGACCCGAATGGCGGCGACCCAAAAGGAATTTACTTTACTCCCAAGGCAATGTTTCCGAACGGAACTCGCTCATACTCGGCCAACTCCTACTGTATATCCGTAACTTTCTTCATACCCAGGTTTTGCTCATCTTGTGTTTGCGGTAGATGAACCCAACGCCGGACGCCCGAACCTCCAGGTGATGGTAAATTCGACCGTTTCACGTATCCTGTGGGGAACACCCAAGAACGGGAAGGCAGTTGCCACTGGTGTTGAATACATCAACGCTGCCGGAGAGAAACTCACCGTTGTGTGTCCATCTTTTCATCTCATTCGTCATCATCAGCCTAAGTTGACTCGCTCGTTAGTCCGGCGATCGAGTTATCTTGAGTGCAGGAGTCTACGGAACGCCCCAGGTCCTGGAGCTTAGCGGTGTCGGCAATCCCGAAGTCAAACAATTCTTCTATCGCTCCCTAATCTTTATTGATTGTTTCGCGAAATATAGATCATCAACCCTCTTGGGATTTCTACGGTTGTCAACCTCCCTGCCGTTGGTGAAAATCTTAGTGAACGTGTGTCCCCATCCCATCGCCCCAATGTTCAACTTATTGACTTAGTATCAACTGATCCGTAGAACCTAGCTCGTTATATCTCGCAGCTTTAGCCTCAGGTATATTCAACTCGCATCGATTTCTTTAAATCCGTAAACGATCATCCCAGGTGTCGCCCTTCCTGGCGTCCAGTACCCCAACAATTGTCAGTGACTTTTGTCCGTCCTCGAAAGTCGTCCATTCTGATTTATTCATCAGTTGAAACTCCCCGTACACTCCTCAACGCCACTGAGTGGATCACCGCCTTCAGGCTCCTCCAGACCGCTCCACCCGGTCTCAGTGATGCTGCTCACAAAGCACTCATTGCGATGTTCTTGAGTGATTCTGAGATTGTGGAATTTATGTGCTTCCCCAGCCGCCCCTCTGGTCTCATTTTCTTACCGATCTTGCTGCACCCCATGTCTCGCGGGTCCTCTGTAAGTCATGCAGTCGTTCGATTTCAGTTTTTGTTGTTCATCGGCTTACAGCACATCGTCTCTGCGAATGTAACGCATGCGCCCGCAATCGACCTCGCCCTGTATGCCCCTTCCCTTACCTTCAGCCAACCCATGCATATAACTCAAGGCTCGCTCTAGTCTCCAATCCCCTTTCGATCTCTATATCCTCACCAAAGCTACCCAACGGGCGCGCAGATTCGCCAACCAGGCCCCCCTGACCCCTTTCCTTACGGGCGAAATCTTGCCCGGTGCCGCCATCACAACCGACGCGCAGTTCTCTCAGTTCGTTAAGGATTTCGTAGGCGTTGCGTGGCATCCTCTTGGAACTGCACCCTTCGGCAGTGTTCTGGACGCGAACTTGAGAGTTAAGGGTGCATCTTTTCCCCTACTTGTAGTATCCTTCTCCTAACCTGAATGCATCGTAGGAACTACCAACGTGTTCGTCGCAGATGGGTCGATTATCCCTGTACAGCCTAATTCGCATCCTTCGGTGAGCGTCACTAGTATTGGTTCTTCAATATTTAACTTTTGACCTGATTCGCAGGCCATCATTTATGGCATCGGCGAAAAGGCGGCAGCAATGTTGAAGGCCTCCCCTCTTACTGACGACGTCTGATGATCTCAAGGCCAAGATTCCGCAAGGTCGCATGTGGGCTGCATGTGGGCTGTAATATTTTATTGGAATGTTAGGTGGAATTGGTTCAATGCTTCGAAAGCCCGTGTTCTGGATGTGTGGTGTACTCAACTTACTTCTTATGCTTACTTCCACTCATGACTGTGATGATAACGATTACTTACGGCTGTTGTACTTACGTACCTTGACTCGTGGAAATATACGGTCCGATGGGTCCAAGGATCAGGCGCGATCGAAAGTTCGTCAACATTCGAACTCGGAATGACTCATTAATAGGTGGTATATAAACTATATAAACTCCTTTATCCGGGGCATTCTAACTTGAATCAATACCACTTTGTCCATTTCCCAACCCTCTGTGTGAACCTAAGTAAAGTACTCTGAACACGATGTATAACTGTTCGGGTCACGGAACTGCCCGAGTATTGACTAACACGATAACTTAGTTAATTTCCTGGAAGCTCTCTCAAGTGCTGTAAGCCTCAGCGCTGCGCTCACGACTTACACCGTAGTAATTCAGCAGGTTATTTTGAGGTCAAGTCGAGCGTCCTTTAGCAAGGATTCTTGGGTCTATTCAAGCTATTTAGTAACCACAGTTTTCGTACGGCTAACGAAAATTGCGCTATATTCTTAACATTGGGAGGAGCGAGGTAAGTACCGGTCCAGGGACGTTGGACCGGATGGATGTTTGAATGCGCGAAGATAGTCTGAGGTACTCGATGTCGTACATATTTGTGCGCAACTCAAATTTGGATCCTGATGTTGACGGGCTCGTACCTCGAAGTAGCTCCCGGGTGAATTAGGGATATTAGCAGCCCCCTACTAGTACCATCTCGGTCATCATTGGCGTCAGAATCTCGCCCGCTCACTCTACGAGTATTTGCCAGGAATATCCAATAGGAGCTCAAAAAGACAGATACAAAAAAAAAAAACATGTAGGATGTAGGATGTAGAATGTAGAACAAGATGTAGAATGCAGAATGCAAGACGTAGAATGCAGGATGTAGAATGTAAAATGTGGAATGCAGAATGTAGAATGTAGAATACAGAATGTAGATTGCAGAATGTAGGCCGTGTTGTGAACAGGAAGGGACTCGGAGCCCGGAGCTCGGGGCCTGGATTTCAATGATCGCACTCTTCGAGAGCGAACTAAGCAAGAGTTAGTTATACTAAGTACATATCATTCCCAAATCCTACGATCAGAATCTTGGATTGAGCGTCGACGCACTGCCCAGATCCTCTTGTGAGGTTCAGAGATGATGTACACCTCCTCGGTGAGCTGCAGACACATGAGTGAGTCTGTATATACATATTCATTGAACTCAAGCATAACGTGTGTCGCTACGAACGAACCCGAAATGCACTGCAGGACATTTTCTGATCTGGCCTCGACTATCGTGCCAAAATCCTGGTCGCGGGACATTCTAGATTTCGGACCATGTAGGTAGAGAGAAAAAACGATTTCATTACTGACATAATATAAGCAAGATTAACGCCACACAACAAACGTCGAACACAAGCACTAACCGCACATGTCCTAAAAAGGAAATTGGCGAGCACCGCCACCTCCCCACCTCGCACCGTAGAAACGATCCAATGACTTGCGGGGACGCGATTGAGTGAGGGCGAAGCGAGACGGTGTCCACTGCGAGGAAAAGAGGAGGTGCGAATGGGAGAGTGCGAAGGGGTGGTGAGATGCCGGATCGGTCTCTCCAAGCTTCGAGTATCGAGTGAAAGAAACTTGGGTGGTGGCGGGTGGAGCAACGAGTGGGGAGAGATGCGGAGTCGCGGGGAGGTGGGATCGTCCCTGAGCTTACGAAGGGGAGCACGAGGAGTGTGGAAACGAAAGAGGTCGACAGACGATAGGACGAGAGAGAGAGGGTGGGACGGTGAGGGAGGCAGGACCCGAGAGAGACCGAGGAAGGAAGTGTAGATTGGGGAAGAAAGAAGAATGGGACGGGACGACATCGTTGTACCCGTGACGCGCACGACGAGCGCATCCTGCCCTGTTCGCCCTTTGCGTCGCCGTGGGGTCTTGAAATCTGCGCGGACATGCGCGCCATGTACCAACCACCCTTGGCGTCGGCCCTCCGCTGGATGCGCTATGCATACAGCTTAGACTCCCCGCCCCCGCTCTCATCCCTCGGTCGATACCACTTTGCTTCTTCCGATCTGCCAGCCTCCCCTCCCTCCACTCCACTCCCACCGCTCGCCCACTCTTCCTATTTTGTGAGACGAGCGAGCCCGCGGGCGGTGCACGACGTATGAGGCACGACCGCCGCGCGATGACCAACCACCTCTCGCCCTCGCAATCGTTCTGTTCTGGGCTCTCATTACCGCGCACGACATGCTCCAACCGCCGTGAGCACCCAACGTGTTCCGAGAGCGTCGAGGAAATGGAGGAAGGGGAGACGCGGATACGAGGGACGGACCGCGCACGACACTGCGAGCAGCTCGACGTGAGGACCGGTGCAGCCGCGGGTTTCGCGAGGACCGGGAAGGTGGGGTCGGTGGCAAGGCAGAGGGTGAGGCAGAGCCTGACGCGCATGATGCGTTTCGGGCTCGTGTGTGCGGTATACAGACGAGCTATCGCGGATGCGTGCGCGTCCCGAGGGTAATGGCTCGCGGGAGAAGCGTCGCGCCGTCTCCGTCTCCCGGAGAGCAATGCATATGGATCCATTACCACCGCCCGCTGTGCCACCAACTGCGTGCGCACTCCTCTCCGCCTGACTCTCTCGAAGAATGCAGAGCCTAGATCCAGTACGCGAATGAGAAAAAGCTCGGCGTGGAGGAGGATGTGAGGGCTACGCACGCGTCTGGCTCCGTAGTCTGACAGCTATGACCACAATTATTCGCAGTCATATCTAGACGTCTACCCATCCATCGAGAGTGAATCCACGCCTCCGGACGACGAGTCAGCTGGGCCGAAGAGACGACACGTAGACAATATTTGCGCTCCCTCGCTCGTGGACGCAAGGGACGAGCGACGGAAGGAAGGCGCGTGCGCAGTCACGGACTCGCAAAACGGACACCGCGCACGAAGGAGGCACTGTCCATTGCGATTCGTGGGACGGTAGGCCTCGATACGGGATGCGCTGGAAGTGCCGCATGGGGAGAAGGATAGTGCACAGACGGTGAGCGTGCACAGGACGGGCGGTGAGCCGCGTAATCGGTGAGAGTACGAAGTGCCGGCGCGGAAGCGGTTGCGGTAGCGCTTAGAGGAGTGGATGTGGTGGGTGGACCCCAAGGCGGTGAGTCAGTAGGCAGTGCGGAGTCTACTTCTATTAGTCTTCTAATCAACGACGCATGGAGGCTGGATTTTGCAAGGTTAGTCGGGATTTGGGTGGGAGCCATGGAAGACGTACTCGTCAAATGAAAAGCAGGAGGCCGGCGCCAGCTCGTGCATGACGAGAGCCGCGCGTTTGAGCCGTCTCGGAGCGCACACGGAATGATCGCAGCTGGCGACGAAGCTCGTAGCCATGCAATGCGCCGCAGCGAATCTGCAAGCGGACTAGATGAAAGCAAAAAAATGTAGGTGATCTTTTTCCTTAATATCTTTGTTCCCCTTGCCAGTGCGCGATATCTCAAACAACAGCCGCAAATGGGGAACACTGCCACCAGTTGCCTCGTGTCCAGCCTGAGTGGCGGCCACTCGCGCCCATGCGTCTGCCTCGAGGCTTTTTCGCCTTCGTTCGACCTGCCAGTCGCCCGGACGACGCGTTGGGCGATGTGTATAAATACTGACAGGGTTGTGTTATGGCGTAGCAATACGTTCCCGTGGTCATCGCTATCTTTCTAGATCTTTATCTGAACGGTCCCTCAGAACTGCCAGTGAGCAATTCCGATAGATCACTACTATGCCTGCTCTGGTTAGAGGGATGGATAGCAAGAGCAAGGTATTTTAACTCTGGTTCTATTACGGGGCGCTCTTTGCTCACTGGGTTTCAGGAACTCGTGCAGATGCTGGAGGAGCTTGAAGAGAAGAGACCTCATTTCATGGAGGACTTAGACGAATTATCACCTGATATGTGAGTACTTGCCTTCTCATTTACTAGTCGATCTCACGCAGCCCCGAAGAGACGCCCAATACGAGGCTGACGCAGATGGGGTGCGTTCTGACATTAAATTCTCGTTTTACCTTTATAATAACGCGAACCGCTAGACAGAATACGTGAGCACTTTTTTCAACCTTCGTCCTAGGTTATCTTCATGGTTGTATCCCAGGAAGAAGAGGAGAGCAGCGACGAGGAGGTTGTTTTTGAGGTTTGAAATCGCCATCATTATTCTCGTTTGGTTGTGGAAAACTCACAGTAGGCAGGTCTTCGGGTCTAGACTCGGACCTCGAAGAGATATTTCGCCTCTGCCGGCCGTGCAGAATCTACATGGCCCTCGACCGGTCAGGAAGCCGGTGGCCTTCGATCTTGACACCCGCCTGTCGGCGGACACCGTTCCGCCAAAACCACAGTCTCACGGACAGCCGTCGGCCTCAGGTCCCGGACGACCGCGTCCCGTTGGGTCGCAATTGCCCAGACGTGTCTTCAGTCCGTGCGTTGTTTTTTGTACGAGCTCAAGGCTCCGTTTATACTTTTATTTTTCCAGGAATATGCGGGCTGCGGACGAGGACCTCTCACCTGCCTTGGAACATCCCTCTATTTCGAAATTGATACTCAAGTCATCGGCAAGCTACTTCATCTGTTCCAAAAGCATTGCTAAGTTGTTCAGAGATACGAAAGCTCGAGCGGGGAAGAGACCTTTTTCCTGGTTCGTTTTCCGGATTAACTTCCTGTGTGTCTTGCAGTGCTGATTGCGCGTGTCAGGGTTCTTCCTTACCTACAGATCAAAGCCAGCCACGTCTAATGACCCAGCGAGACCGATTCCCACTGTACACTAGCGGCAATTCTAATATATTTCGCGGAAATTGGATGCGGTCCGACGGCGGTAAAGTAATGGTGCGTACAAACAAAACCCATTAAAACTCATATCGTTGTTGATATCGTAGACTCCAAGGTTGCGATGAAACTTCTTCGCATCGTTCGCGATGATGCAGCAGAGTTAGATAATGTTTTGGCTGTAGGTTACCGCCGTTCCGTTGAGCATGTTTGACCGACATTATCAGGGGCTCGTATGTGCGGCGCGTTCATGGCAGAAGTTGTCGCACCCAAACATCCTTCCTTTCTTCGGCGCGTACGACATCGGAGCGTCTATACCGGCTTTAATCACTCCCTTCTGTCATCTCGGGAATGTAGGGAATTATATCAGAAGCCATCCATTTTCGAATCGAGATCGGCTGGTAGGGTTTCTTATCTTTTTTTAGACTTGCCCACATCGCTAATCCGATCTGCGACAGGTGCACGATGTGGCATCTGGCCTCAAGTATCTGCACGAGAACGACATTGTGCATGGAAATCTTAAACCCGTGCGTCTATCTGCTGCATACTACTCCTCTCACTGTATGATACTGATTTCTTACAAGGGAAATGTCGTAATCGACAAACGCGAAGTTGCATGCATTTGCGATTTTGGTATCTCCCAGATAATCAACCGCGAAGGCCTTACAGCCCGGAGCGCTGCGTCATCGACCTACATTGCGCCCGAGCTCCTTACTGTTGATTTGTTCACATCCAACCCCATCTATCCTAAGCCAACTCCCAAGTCCGATGTTTACTCTTTTGGGCTTCTTTCACTGGAGGTTAGCACATTTTTCTCAACTGCAGGTCACCGCTCAAATGTTGATGCAGATCCTCACCTCGGGACCTCCCCAAGGGCGAGGTGATAGATCGTTCCATGAAGCAAAACTTCTGGAGGGCTTCAGGCCGCAGAGAGCTCAATATGATGTCTCAGAAATCGCTCCAGGAATGTGGTCCGTGCTTGATAAATGCTGGGATCCCGATCCTCAACTGCGACTGACAACAAGAGAAATTTGGGAGTCTTCGCCGTTTCAAGCGCAGCGATCTTGTGGCTCCAGAAAGCGGCTCAATTCAAAGCCTAGCTAGGTATAAACTCCTGTATGTCAGGTTGCAAATCGATGTTATCGAGTCAACCTGAGCGTTTTTCAAACTCCGATTCCATTCCGCCTCTTCAATTCGATTACGCTTTAATCCACGAATTCCATGCCATAAGGATGAGAGCACCATTGTACACTTTTGGCACTGGGCGCGCTTCGCGCAGTTCGCGAACTTCCCTTCCCGCTGATGAGTACGACCGCACTCTGTCCACAAAATGATCGCGCCGGGGACACATTAATTAAATACCACCTTTCACTTCGCCGGCATTCCCCACTGCCCGACTGTCCAATTGTCCCATTGCCCAATGCCCGAGTTCATGTACCTCAGACCTGTGCATTTGTACCTTGGACTAGTGCACTCATACTTTAGTTACTAACAAGAGCGCGGTTAAGTCATTGGCACTTGAATTGGCGCCATTGCCAGAGTTTAATGGTGATGATCCAGAGAATCGGCACTGATTTCCGAAAAGCGGTGTTTAAAAAGCTTCAGACAGACAGGGATAATTTTATAAAGAGAGAGACTATTTATTCTGAACCTTTCTTACTGTTATACGTGATCCATCCCGAATCGCTCGTCCCTCGTCGTCTCCCGGCTCTCATCGCTGCGATGGACCTGACCCAAGATTTGAGCTTTGTTTGATCCACCTCGCGCACACACTAGTTCCTTCCTTCCGCGCTCGCACGGTTGGTTGGTTCGTCACCGCCTTCTGCCTATGCAGGGACCGGTAGGTCAAATCCGTTAAACCTGGCTGGATTTATCTTCTCTCTCCGGAACTTGACAGAATAACGTCATCGCTTCCTAGGAGTAATAACTTTGTCTGTGAATGTCAGTATCGTTGCACCCCAAGGGGAAACGGGCATTAAGATTTCGTAAATGAGGTGGAGGGTCCCACGGTTGGCTTCTCACGGAATTGCTACCCCGGCGTCATCAAATTCTCTCGGTAGAGTGAAGAATCGAGACTGGCTTCGGTACGCTATCCGCTGCCTCTATGAAACGATCGAGCTGGAAAGCATGCCCAACGCAGTGGCAACCAGAATGTAACGGATAGAGTTGGCTCGCCTTCAAAACTCCGACTGACACCACATCAGTTTTGGTTGAAAACGTTGTCACGCCGACAGAAGGTCCTCACGACTGCACAAGGACATGCTGCGTCCCTCATTCTTTTATTAAGGTTCCCTTTATGACCTATATGCAGATAACCATGAGTAGATATGTATTTAAGCATGATTTAGTTAGATAGTTAGCTTCTCTTGGTTCAAGACACCCACTGCGCATTTGGCTCAGCAAGACTCTTTTCAACCGCTCAAGTGTTCCGCTTCGAGTCCCCGTTGCCGCAATAGCACTCGGGAACCTCGGCGGTGTCACACTGAATCTCTTAAGGCTGTCAGGCTGTACACTCTGCCGTGTGGTGGTCAACTCACAGTTCCCCATGTGGACTTGTTTGCCAAATGTCGGTGAATTTTTCGCCTTGATATTGGAGCTAACTTCGCTATTTATAGATGGAAGAGAGTTCCAGTGGAGAAGAAACCTATTTTAGAGTGGATATCTACATGCACCTCTGAGCAACACGTGAAATTTTCTCCTGCAGGATCTTCTCTCTCCTGATGAAACCGTCCCGGTGAGATGGATAACTCAACTTGACCGGTATCCGGCGTCCGCTGCGGGAATTGGGTTCACTCGAACGCCAGCAAGGTCCTGGTATGTTTTCTGTTTCTGTCTGATCACCTATACACAAAAGAGCTAGGTTTCACTCAAGAATCTCCGTACATCCGGACCGCAGGAAGTAAAGGCACTTCATGTAAGTGCACGCGCGGGTACTCAAAACGGGAAATATGAAAACTACATTTTTCGATAATGTGACCATGTTTTGGCCGTCTCAAAACTATATCATTCGACCTAAATTCCGACTTGGCTTAATTGTAAACAGAAAGATTTGATTTCACTTGGCTGAAATCAATTTTCGGCCGGGATTCAGATTTCAGCAGCTCTGAAATTGTTCCCATTCACATTTCACCTTGTACTGAAATTCAACCTGATATCTGGCATTTCAGGAGAGTTGAAATGAATCAAGATACCAGTAGTTTAGGCTTACGATTTCAGTTCCGTGTTCTGCAATCCGATAGTTGGTAATTTCAGTGCAGGTGAATGAATGGTGATTTTACGGTGAGTTTACTCATCTAATATCAACTCTAATATCAGTTGAACATTCTGGCAATCTCCGCTGAGAGTCCGGTGTGATTACAAGCCTTCGAAATAATACAACAGCATTATCTGCTGACAGATGGTACAGCACAATCTTGGACTGGCGTGAGACCCACGTACTTTGCTTAATTTTACTCAATCGTGATTGGGTACATTTTCTAAATATAATTTTCCGTGTCAGCTGAAATGTTAGCTGTCATAAGGTTCGCGATGAGGAATCTGATGCACGAGGCGATGTCTGTCAGTCCTTGTTCTTGCACCCCCCACGTCGACCACGTCGACCGCAGTGCGTACGCAAGATCGACACTGGGTACTGTTCTAGCGATAGACACGCGCAGGCCCTACGATGTCTCTCCACACTGTTAATCAGTACATCTCTGGTGAGTAGTGAAATTGATGAGGAGATCATTATCGTTTATTTGCGCAGGCGGCAGAGGGGGTGCTGGTGGAGGAGGTGGCCAGCAAGGTGGGGGTGGTGGTCCAGGGGAAGGCCCTAAGATGCATTATGATGTTGAGACTCAACAATTCAATGTGAACCAGTATGTCGCCAAATAATCTGTATGCTCCCCTGCCCAATGATGATAGTGGTATCCACATTCACGGATCAGGAACAGAGAATGGTGAGGTTGATAGAGATGGAATATGTTCTTTCCTGAACTTCCCTCAGATGAGAAGCGCACCAAAATCATTGACTGGCTTTCACCAATCAATTTCTTTCTGCGGCATGAAGATATTTCCCAAGCACGCCAGCATGGAACCGGAGAGTGGTTGCTTGCCAACCCACACTTTGAAGACTGGGAAACTGGTTCAAGAAAGACTCTTTGGTGTCACGGAATTCGTGTGTGGTGTACCTTTTCACGTGTTCCCTGTGCTGATCAAATTTAAATGTACAGCAGGTGCAGGAAAAACTGTCCTTGCGTGCGCCTACTCCCCGAGAATTCTGCATTAGCTGACTGCTCTGAGTGTAGATCCTTGGTTGTCAATTACCTCAGCACAAAATCCAAGAATAAAAATATGGGGGTAGCCTGCATTTATCTGAACCACAAGGAAGCAGCAGATCAGACTCCAACGAAGATGCTTGCTGGTCTCTGGAGACAACTGGTCCTCGGCAAAGATGTCAGCCCCTTTGCAAAGGAGTTATATGAGCAGCACAAGGAGAAACACACCTCACCCGGGCTTGAGGAGGTTTTTGAGGTGCTTTGTTCCGCTATCACAGAGTTTGCAAAGGTTTACATGGTGATCGATGCTGTGGATGAATATCTGGAGACTGAACGGCAGATCCTATTTGATTATCTTGTCAAGATGGGACCTACAGTCAACGTGCTGATAACATCCAGGCCACACATCATTCTAGATTCTTCCCTTCCCAATGCCAATACTTTGGAAATCCGTGCAACAGAAGTCGATATTCGGAAATTCTTAGATGCCCAAATCCAGATGTCTCCACGTCTCAAGAGGCATGTTCAAAGTGGAGATAATTTGCGAGAGGAAATTCATTCGAAAATCACAAGCAGTGTGGATGGAATGTGAGTGCTAACATTTTATATTATGAAATCACCAACATTCACAACCAGGTTTCTACTCGCTAAACTTCACATTGAATCTCTCAGCACAAAGAGCAACGTAAAAAGAGTTCGAGAAGCTCTCAAATCTCTACCAAAGACCCTCAATGACAGCTATGATGGTGTAATGAAGCGCATTGATGAACAGAATGAGGAAGACCGACAGCTGGCTCATTCAATTCTTACTTGGGTTGTAAATGCAAAGAGACCATTAAAATCTCGTGAATTTCAGACAGCTCTGGCCATTGAACCTGGCACAAATTCACTTGATGAGGACAATATTTTTGAGATCGAAATTATCCTCTCTGTCTGTGCTGGTTTGGTCATTGTGGATGAACAGCTTTCTTTAGTGCGCCTTGTCCACTACACTACGCAGGAATACCTTGATGGCATTCAGAGTCAGCGATTTCCGAATGCACAAACAGAAATAACATGTTCTCTGCTCACATTCCTGGCATTTAGCAACACACCAGATTTGCAAAATTATCCTGATTATGGTCTTTCCTCTCTATTGGACTATTCCCAATATTGCCTGGCACATGCTGTAGGGCCACCTGAAAATGCATTAAAAGACATGATCCTTGAATTTCTGGCTAGGGCTGCTAAAGAAAGTACAAAGTCTAACTCACCACAATATCATGTGGAATTTAGATCAATCTGGCACTTACAGCCATGGGATTATGAGGACTGGCCAGTCACCCCTTCAGCTTTGTGGATCGCCTCAGCTGCAAATCTGCTAGAAATCACTAAGTTCCTTCTCACAAGGGAAGCTTGTGTGCAGAATTCAGACTGCTATGAAATTATTGTAGCATCATATTATGGCCACCTCCAGATGGTTCAATTGCTGGTAGAGCATGGTGCAAATGTCAATGCTCAGGGAGGAACATATCACACTGCAATGCAGGCAGCATCTCATAGTGGGCATAAAAACATTGTTCAGCTGCTTATTGAGCATGGTGCAAATGTCAATGCCCAGGGAGGAAGATATCACACTGCAATGCAGGCAGCGTCTCATAGTGGGCATAAAAACATTGTTCAGCTGCTCATTGAGCATGATGGAAATATCAATGCCCAGGGAGGAAGATGGCACACTGCATTGCAAGCAGCATCTCATAGTGGGCATGAAACCATTGTTCAGCAGCTCATTGATCATGGTGCAAATGCCAATGCTCAGGGTGGAACATATGACACTGCATTGCAAGCAGCATCTTATAAGGGGCATGAAACCATTGTTCAGCTGCTCATTGAGTGTGGTGGAAATGTCAATGGACAGGGTGGAAGATGGCACACTGCATTGCAAGCAGCATCTGACAGGGGGCATAGAGCTATCATTCAGCTGCTCATTGAGCATGGTGCAAATGTCAATTCCCAGGGTGGAACATATGACACTGCATTGCAGGCAGCGTCTTATAGTGGGCATAGAAATATTGTGCAGCTGCTCATTGAGCGTGGTGCGGATATCAATGCTCAGGGTGGAAGATATAGCACCGCATTGCAAGCAGCATGTCATAGTGGGCATGAAACCATTGTTCAGCTGCTCATTGAGCATGGTGCAAATGTAAATTTGGAGGGTGGAAGATATCACACCGCATTGCAGGCAGCATCTTATAGTGGACATGAAACCATTGTTCAACTGCTCATTGAGCATCATGGAAATATTGATGCTCAGGGTGGACCATATGACACTGCATTGCAAGCAGCATCTACAAGGGGGCATGAAAGCATTGTTCAGCTGCTCATTGAATGCGATGCAAATGTCAATGCCCAGGGTGGAAGATATCACACAGCATTGCACGCAGCATCTTCTGCTGGTCATGAAAGCATTGTTCAGGTGCTCATTGAGAATGGCGCGCGGACATGAATCTTGATGATGGCCGAAGATTGTGGACTGTGTTATGAAAATGGCTGAGGCACAGATGAAAATCAGAAAAAAGGAATCTAAATGTGGCAACTTCCATCAAGACTTCGGTGGGTTGAAGAGCAGCAGGATCACGAGAGGTGCCTGCCGCTATGGCAAGAGATAAGAAAATTGTAGACTAATGTATCATGTACATCCCATACAATACATAGCAAGTCCCAGACAGTGTGAGCCCTGTTTTTGATAGGACTCCCTAATTACTCATCTGTGGTAGTCTCTTTTTTTCGTTGCTTGGACTGCCGTATAGGCCCGGTATGCCCAGAATAATATTCTCGCTCGTAAAAACTCAATTGACCGCTAACAAATCCGGTCAATCTGAATTATGGCTCAATTCAATCAATCGAACTCTGCTGACGTCCTCAGGTATGGATTGTTTTCATTATCGGCGAGTGTTAATATACTTGCCCGACTTCTGAATCCGGTGTTTCCGGCCGTCCATCGCCAGTGTAGTGTTCTCTTGGGACTGGGAAGCTAAGAACTGTATTAGACAGGTTGCGCAAAAGCCGCACGAGCCGCACGTGGCTTTTGTGCATTGCGCAAACCGTGCGGGAAAAAAAATAGTCTGAGGTGTCCCAAGGAACTTTTTCAATGAAAAGCTACCAGAGTTGAGGGAGAGGCCCTGGTAGGCGAATGAACTCCATTGGCACTTCATTTGCCGCTTGCAAGCTGCGAAAAGTGTGAGAAAGGTGAGTGGGGCTCGAGTGATGCAAGCATTATGTGTCGGCAAAACGGCCTCCCACGCTTCCGCATCCATCCCATATGACTTTCGGTCGTTGCATTACAGGTTTAGAGGGACATTAGTTAATATTGAGTAGAAAAAACATTTGAAAACACCAGGAAAACCGTACGGCTTTGCGCAATGCACAAAAGCCGCATGCGGCTCGTGCGGCTTTTGCGAAACCTGTCTATTGCCTGTTCCCAAGTCCAAACAGGAAAATAATCGAAGGCCTTGCGGGGATCGTCAAAAGAGCGAGCCATTCTCATCTCTGGAAAGAAGAGTCCACTGAATTGAACGCTATGGTAGGAGACCGGAGCCCTGGTCATCCGGGATCAGGTATGTTCGTGCCCCTGCATATCTTGGGTTTGAACTTTTTGAAGTCAAGCACCGTTACTTCAACGCAGGTTAGTGTCGTTCGATTCTATTCTAGTTCCTTGCACTCAATGAGGAAACATTGATTCGAGCCCTGGAGCCGCGAGTCCTTCGTGTGTGCCCTCTCTATCGACTTGATCTGTCTACGAAGCCGAGGCAGAGACGTATGTGGCGGTGCATGCACGCATCACCAAATCAGACACGGTCACATGCATTCGCTTCACTTACTTGGGCTAAGCGCGTTTCCTTCCGCCTTCAGCAAGAAATGAATTATAATCCAAAGCACATACTATTGATACATATTACACACAAGCCGGGAAGTAGAGCCATACATTTAGGGCGAACCGGAAACGAATACAATCGGCTCGGACGGCGCATCGTTAATCTGCAACTCCGGTGGCTCGCTGGCCATGATCCTTTTTATGTTGAGAAGGGTGTGCGATGAGACACTGGAGTATACTCTGTATCAATCGAGATCTGGAGCGTTAATTCACTGCGAGGATATGTATGACAAGGAGCACGCACACAAGGGCGGGGCTGCAGGACGCCGGTGAGATGAAGTTGCAAGGACTAAAGGGACACGTATACCATGAGCACTTGCTTGAGAGTCTCCCTCCCCACGGTCCATATCAAGAGCGCCGACCCACCTGCGGCTGGAGAAAGCATTATTTATGTATTGTTAATAGATGGTTGGTGCGAGTGAGTGAAACATACCAAATACGAACACAAACCACACGACCCCATCGCGGAGGAAGAGCCTCCAGACAGGCATCACGCGGTGGTCCGCGCTGTATAGCGTGCGGATGCATTTATACAACGTCATCGCGAACATTATGAATGTCTGTAAGTTAACAGTATGTGAGATCAGGGAAGCCGCTCGTGAGATTCTTGACGAGACCCACGACAATGAGCGGTGCAGCGGCATAGAGGTTGAGGAACCTCGGTACATCTAAGCTATCATTAGCCGCCTCTTCTCTTTGGAAATGGGTATTGCACGCACTGTAGGCGTAACAGCCCTTGATAATTGACCTGCGTGCGTACGTTAAGCGGATGTTCAGGACGGAAGAATCGAGTCGTTCTATACCCGAGATGGGTGTAATCTGGATAGAATTTAGGCATCACATCGGAGATGAAACAGAGACCAAACCTTTCATTTGACGATACGCGAACACGTCCACGATTATCCTGTTCTCGTGATGAATCAGAACAGTCACCAGATTCACAAGCACTTACATGACGACGACCTCAGCTATGTGGGTAATGAGAATACGCAGAAACACTAGAGGAAGGGCAGTACTCACACATTCCGAGGAATGCAAACAAAAATACCATCCACCGCGGGCGCCCGTACAAAATCCACACTCTAGTCAAGTTTGGTCAATTTGCGATTGCAAGACATGGAGGTAGGAGAACCTGAGCATTAGCACGAAATCCACCGTCGCTATCAATACGGTCGAGGAGGAGCCTTGCAGCTTGACAGATATCAGCCTTCCTTTTCACTGTCTGCACAAGGACTCGACTCAGTTGGAGCCAACCGATGCAACTTCCAATAGCGGCGTTACTTAATTGCAGGGGAGACAGAACTTGGAAACATACGACTAGGAGAGAAGAGTCGGCGGCTGCGATAGACGAAGTCGCAGGACACTTACCTGTGATGAGGTGATATCCCGGACAATAACTGCAATATTGTGAGAGCGACTTGTGATGGACGTTGTGGCTTACCACTGGCGTTCAGTCTGCGCAAGAAATCCGTCAAGTTGGCAGGTGTGGCTGGTGTCAGGCTGGTGTGCTCACCCGATTACGACGACACTAAAATAGCGATTCCAAAGCTAGAAAAGGTGCAGTCACCGGAGGAGACAAACCCAGCCTGCATAATTATGACACACGTAGATTATTTTGGCGATACGCCACCGGCTCTTCCACATGAGCTCCACCTGGAAATCCTCAATTTAGAGCAACGTCTCGCTTTTTAAAAGTGCGGAACGACGAACCTCTTCAGGGATGCATAAAAAATAGTCATAGCTGGAAACAAGGTCAGATGTGGATCATGCGAGGGGCGGAGAAGAAAATCTCTGCAAGAGTACACATAGTGCGGCAACTGTCCAGTAAGTAGCCAAGCCATAGCCCAACCGAGAACAAAGTACGTACCCGCAAGGTATCCCGTGAGCCTCGAATCTGCCACCAGCTGCAACAGCTCGTCGTCGCTTGACATGGGTCGAGTTCCCAAGAGGGGGGAAGTAGTCAGGAAAGACCTCGCACAGACGCCGGGAGCACCTCGATGCAGCTCTTAATACCGTTCATAGGGCTCCGACCCGTCCGTTAAACGTGACGGCCGTCGAAAAACGGCCGTTTTCGACCACGGGACGGGTAGACCCGTCCATTGAAGTAGGGTTAAGTTCCCGGTGGGAGGTTCAATGAGAGGGGTTGGTGGTCGAGAAGCATAGTATGAAGTGTTGAATAAAAATGCGAGATTGGTGTCAGCCCGTAGAACGAAAAAGGTGGCAAAAAAGAGTGTGTCGATAGGGTGAAAAAGAGTGTGGGGGTGAGGGTAGCGATAGACGATGCCGAAAAGATACGAGGGATGGCTAGATAGCCCACAGTGACCAAAAACACTGAATAGGTCGAGGAGGGGCCACTCCGCCTCTAGCCGCTTGGCTGCACTGGGTCAGATGATGGTAGTACCGGAGAGAAAAGGGTTCTTTCTCCATTTGTTAACACCAAGCTAAGTAGGTAACTACAAAGTTGGGTAAACTACTTTATGGAGAAATAGTTAATTATACTTAATTTCCACATCCCGGCTCGCTGGCCCTGCCACACCATCGACGGCAATTCTGAGAGGTCTCGTCCGTCGAACCCGTTACGGCCGTTTCAACGGGTATAAATGGTGTTTAATTTGAGTTGATTTTCTAAATCATGTCAGTTGCAGTAAACTTATCCATAATTTCCTTGCTCTCACTAAGTGCAATTGGGCCTTCAGAAATATCAAAATTTGAACTGTCTAGGCCTTGATACTTGTGTAATAAAATTGTCATGCCCTGGAGGAAATGCCCTCATCGGCTACGGCACGCATAAAAAATTCATCAGCAAATTTTTGCCATATGAGTTTGCATCCATACCACATCTTGCAGGAGCACACATGAATTAGAAACTTCGAGGTGAGCACATTACTGCAAAGATTTGTCCATGTCAATGTCAAGTAAAAATTGTACCACTGAGATAGGGGCAGATTGGGCATATTTGTCGACTAGCAGGGTATAACTCAGTGCTGGAATGTTAAGTCTTCACGGTTGTAAATACCATCCTGACCGCGAGTTTCAGATGTTCAAAGCAAGTGCCGGCGAACTGGCAACCTCGGTTTCACGGCGAATTGATCTCATCACCGATATGATCAGGCCGGAGCGTGCGGCTGGCTTGCTCCGAGCATAACCCTCGGCAACACCCGTCAACCCGTCGACGGCCGGGTACGGGTTAGCCGTTAACGGGTGAACCCGTCACGTACCCGTCCGTTTTGAAGAAAGATAAAACCGCCCGACGGACGGGTCGGCAACCGTCGCGACGGGCCGTCGGACCCGTCGAAACGGGAACGGGTCGGAGCCCTACGGGCCGTTCATGCTGTTCATCAAGGCAGCTATTAAAAAATGCTCCACCAGAACCCATGATTCCGCAAGACGGATTCTGACGCAATTACAGTAATTTGTTGAGCGCTTCCAAAGGTTTGGACCCCGCGTTTCCAAAGGCTCGGGCCTGATCTCCCAAAAGCGGAGTTTCAAAGGCTTCGGACAGACACAGGTAATTTTATAAAGAGAGAGAATTTGTGAGCGCCGGTGCGTTCCGATATCTGATCACTAGGATACCCAGTGTATTGTGAATCAAGCCAGCCAGAAGAGTAGACCAAATCAGGGGGAGCGGAATACTTTGAATCTCAATGGGTCGAGGTCGAGGTCACCGACTCACTTAGTCACCGACAACCATTGCCATCGGACTCTCGGAGGCTAGCTGACAGAAGAAGCGGTTCCATCAAGGCACAGCGGGAGAAGGCGGACATGGAGACTGTTCCTTCCCCATAGATAGACGGATATTGTTCCTCAATTAATTCCTCATTTGAACCAAATTTCTTTGGGGAAATTTTCAGGCTCATCAAAATTGACGTGCCATCGACGATTGAGTCAGTAGTCGGCAGTATTCGGCGAACCGGCACCAGCCGTCATCACAAGATGCCGGTGTGGGCGCTGATGGGCACCGGCGCTGTAACAGGGTTTCCATTTGACCATCATGTCGCCTGCACAACACACCATGCTCTCCACACCGGAGCTTCTTGAAGCCACCCTCCTGCAGCTCCCGATGCGCGATCTCCTTGTCACCGCGCCCCTCGTCTGCAAGACCTGGCATGCGACTACACTATCACCAGCTATCCGGCGTGCTCTATTCTTCGACGCGGATCCCTCGGCGTCGAAGCGCGTTCGGAATCCACTGCTGCGGAAGTTATTCCCTCCCTTTTTTGCCCGTCCTCCACCCGCCAATAGCCAGCGCTCAAACTCGAGGGCGTGGCCGGGTAACGCGGAGGCGATTACGACGATGCCGTGGTCCAAAGCGCCGGACACATTCGACCGCACGGAGGCGAGCTGGCGGCGCATGCTCGTCACCCAGCCCCCGGTGCAGGCAGTACACATCACACAAACGATCAACAGTTTCATGTGCATCTCCGAGCGACATGGGGTGCTGAAGGAGTCGCCGCTGCGCATGGGGCTCCTCTACGATCTTGCGCTTTCGTTCCTCGATGATGACGACACTGCTTTTCGTTTTTCCTGGCGGAATAATCAGGAGGAGGGCGATATTACCCTTGAAGTTGTCGCCACGGAGGGCTGCCTGTCTCCAATCGAGAAATGGACGCTTGACGAGCGCTTTTGTAGTAAGGGAGCAAAGCCTGTGGAGATCACTTGGGGAAAATGGGATTAATCTGTGAGTACTGGTCTGTATTTCAGAGGGGTCGAGTGCTTATTGTTATGATCCGTCGAATCTCTCTCCAGATCAGACCGGCTTTACGCGTATACTCATGATCAGTTTCTCTCTAATGTAGTCCTTCGAGCTCGATTGTTGGCGACAGACATAACAATGCGACTCTGTCTGCGTTAGAACTTCAACTCGCTACAGTACACTTCATTCCACTTCCCTTTGCTGTCTACATCATCGTGACCTGCTGGTGACAACGACTGCTCCGTTGATCTGAATGCTGGCACGGACGCCAGAATGGCCCTCAAATTACTTTTATCCTCCGTCTCCCAAGTTGGCAATTCGACTGGGAAACGAGAAGCCGAGTCTGAGTCCTCTCAAGATAATCCACCCACCATCATCCGAGGCCCAGATTGAATATTCCAAGTGTACTCGGCCAGACCCCACAGCGCAGGCCGTTCCCTGTCATCTTCTTCATACCTACAAGACATGCCTCCCCTTCGCTTCGGCCAGCGGTAAGGAACAATATCTCACAAGCACCAAGATGATAGGGACATATAGTAAAATAAATGATTAGCCAAAATCATGCCGTTTGTGATACAGAAATGCCAGCAAGCTCAGGTCGAGGAAGGCAGTTCAACTGCGGGTTGCACCAAGCAGTGCACTGGTTAATTCACCTACCGCTGCCCAATCGGTAATATCTAAAATTCCCTCGTTTCGACAGAGTTTGGACGCTCCTGCGCAGTCGAGGTTGTTGGGACAACTAAAAGCGAAGATGTGTACAGCAATTTCAATGGCGCCTGAAATAAAACATACAGTATTTAGTCCGATATGGGAAATTCACGGGAAAACTCTCACACAAAATCGGGAACCATATGAATTCCTCGGTTTGATAGCTCTTCACATGGTTACTACAGCAATTCGAATGCCGGTCCGATCCACTGATTCATCAGTCCGAGATGTGACTCCATCACCTTCCATAACAGCACTATCGGTCGCGAGATCCTTCTCTCCAACTACCATGCCTGTAACGTTCTCTGTCGTAAAACACCCCGCTAGGCCCGTCAGGCTTGACGCTGCAGATGGTCTGACCGGCGAACAAATCCTACCCGCTGCATCTCGGAACCGGTATCAAGGCAAAATTGCGGAGGTCCTGCAGTTCTCACTCTCGGACTCCACGTCGGGTTCAGGATCGTTTATCTTTGTCCCATATTTCGATGCAGATCTCACAGTTCCGTCAGCGACCGCAAACTCGCAGTCAAGATCCCACGGCTGCAGCCAAAGCGGAACGGTTTCGTCGGCACCGTCATCTCCGCGTCCAATGAGCACCACGCGCTCATAATACGCCCGGACGACGTCTGGATTGCGATCCTCTGCCAGTTCAACTTCTTTGTGAACTCGAACGCAGAGCTGCTCCATGCCAATTTCGTCGCGCACGAGGGCAAAAAGGAGCTGGAAATCAGCGCCGAGGGGTCGCGCTATTCAATCGACTTCGGCGCCATGGCGCGGCAAATGGTGGACCTGATCGAGAAGAATATCGTCGACCCCGCGCTGCCAGAATGGATTCTCCCGGCGTTCAGCACAACCACAGTCAACGACACCACGACAAGCGCAGTGATCATGATGGCCACCCTGAAGGAATTCTTCGCCTACCAGTTCTCTATGGTTTGTTGCGGACTCCCGCGCGTAACGCTGGAGGGCGAGAAGTCCGATTGGGTGGATATTCTCGGCCGACTGGAGAAGCTGAAGGAGTATGGGGTCGAGACAATTGCCTGGTACCACTTACTGCACCCCGTGATCCTCCGCTTCGTCGCTGCGTTCGATGCCCCTGAGAGCCAGGAAATATCGATTTCTGGACGAAGGTCGCGCATCACCACGGCGGCAGCGGTATGAGCTATTATTCGGGGTGGATCAACGCCTTCAACGTGTTCAGCACCGTGGGCAAATGGCTGGGAAACTCTTTGAAGAAGGTAAACTCCGATTCCCCACCTGTTGAATTATATACAACTGGATTCACTCTAGGACCTGATTTCAACCACCGCGCCGGAGACGATGACCGCCAAGGAATTCTGGGCCACATACTCGAATCCTAAATCTGACCTTATGTTGGACGGGACGCCGTTCCACGTAGTCGACACCCAGGACCTGCCTTCCGGATATGCGGAGGTGGACGTTCAGCTGGATGACAACGGGGAGAAGTTTGACTGCATGATGACGGCGGGGTTGATTTGGCATGAAGGTCTCCTCGAGCGGGGATGTCGGGCCCTCATCTTCCGGTCAAGACGACACGGTGCGTCCAGCCTCGGGATGGTGGATGTTTAACAAGAAAGCCTGATGAAATGGTCGGCTACTGCAATGCTGTATGTATGATGTACACCCAATACTCGTTAATCACAAAAGTAACCGGTTTCGGTTTTAACGGGGTCCAGACCAAAGCTGGGCTATCTTTCTGGCCAGATTCTTAATCTACTATTAATACAAGATATGCCGTCGCTTCGCTCCGGCTCTTCCCCAATTTTACACTTCATGAAGCATACATAGCTCATGCAGATTTACCAGACGGAATGGCGAAAATTTCAATTAGAGCCACGGTTGAATGGCATTTCTTATACCATCGTAGAATGGCTGGAGTGACTATTCACGACTGCATCAGAACACTGAGAACAGGGGCTCTCGCCCCAAGCAGGGATAATGCGGCTTCCCAAGTACTGACCAAGTTGGGCTTCACCCGCGGACAAAGGTCGGGTCGTGTCAACTTGTCTTGAACGAATGGCTGGTCACGGCAACAGAGGTTCCATGAGTAACAGACATCCGTGAAACTGATATGCAAGACAGAATAAGGCACTGCGACGACTACTAGCGGTTCCTCGGAGAGTATATGCAGTTTGCTGTCAACTTGTTTCAGCGTGGCTGAACTGATTGGAATTTATGTGTACGTAGCGTCAGTGTACTTGTGAAACTGACTTGGTTAACTTGAGTTAATTTTGGGAGGCTAAGTTAATTTACATGAGCTACTTGTACAACCATTCCATCCGACCGCGAGCATAACCTGCGGGTTTAAGCCGGGCCCAAAATATTCTCGAACTTAACCCCCGTCCGACCCGACTCAAGCTCGATTTATTCGAGTTGGTCAACACCTCTACTCTCAAACCTCAGCGGAATCCACATCGCAATGGCGACAGCATTCAGGCTCTTGTTCATCAACTTGAGAGACTCCGTCTGACCGAGGGAGCGCATCTAGCCCCGCTTCGGGCGGCAGTTCATCACAAACAGACGGCCTCTCTGACCGAATATCCGCCGACAGGCTAACTGTTGCGTAAAACGAGAAGAGACACACTGGTGTACACTATTGCGGCAAGTTAAAGTATGAAATTCAACGTCCAAGAAGAACTTCTTCCCACCCTTCTTCGCTATATTAAACTGCTAAGTTATCAGTGGACGACCTCAAACTTATCACTGATGATGGCCTCTAGCTCTGCTATTCAATTGTCAGTTATCTATTTCAAACTGTGCATGCCCTCTAGGTCAGCCAGCTCGGAATCTGTGCGCGCGGCGTCCTCTGCGCGCCCAAGGACACGGAAATCCTCTGCAAGGGACTGCAAAGACTTGATACGGAGATCGAGAAGAGCCGGCTTTGTCTGCGTAACGGTTCGGTAAAGGTAAGAGGTTTGTTCCTCGGTGCGTAGGGCATCTTCGCGAAGGCCGATACTACGAAAATCTCGGGCTGAGTCACTCAAGGAGCGGGCAGCGATTTCAGGATCTGTCTTCGCCAAGTTGCGATAGATGTCAGCTCCTTCGGTATTGGCACGCGACGCATCTTCGTGGCGGTCCAGTGCACGGAGGAATGCGGCCAGAGAGCAAAGTGCACTGGGAAGTCCCGCTTCATACCCTTTGGTGCGATCCGGCATACTCCGATACAGATCAACAGATTCGTTTGCGGCGTGAACCGCGCCTTCGCCATTACCAACAGCACTGAGACTGAATGCTAGATTCTGGACAGAATGAGCAAAGGAGCCTCGAATCGTGGCCTTGAGTGAAGGAATACGAAAGGCTGTAAGATCGGGGTCTGTCGTGATCAGCCTGCGTTTGAGATCAACTGCTTCCTGCGCCATACTCCGCGAATCTTCGTGCCGGCCCAGCGCACGCAGAAAAACACCCAGATTTGCCAAAGAGTGGGCGAGGAGCATTACGGGCATAGCTTCTGTCTCCTGAAGGTTGCGACGAAGTTCCACTGCCTCTACACAGGCGAGCAGTGCGCCGGAGGTCTCCGTCTCCGCAAGTTTACGGCGAAGCCCAGTGGATTCCTCGCCGGTTCGAACCGCCTCTTCGTTGCGACCCACTGCGCTGAGATCTAGCGCCAGGTGTTCCAGCGACTGGGCTAGCTCGCCCGGAGTAACACCGGGATCAGCCGCTGCGAGCTTGCGACGAAGGTCCACAGCCTCTCCGTCCGCATGCAAAGCGTCTCCGTGGCGGCCCATCACCCTGAGCTGATCACCAAGAGTATTCAGTGACCACGCGAGAGCCTTTGTCGTACTGGGATCCTGCGATGCATGCTTACGACGAAGCTGGACTGCTTCCTCGTGTCTGCGTAAAGCATCGCCTTCACGGCCGGCCTCGCTGAGATGTACACCGAGGCCATGGAGTGCTCCCGCAAGCCCCTGGGCTGCTACGGGGTCTGGCTCCCCGAGCTTGAGACGCAAATCGACGGCCTCTTGACTAGCCTGGAGGGCTTCGGTTTTCCGGCCGATCGCGCGTAGATGCACGCCGAGGTTATGCAGCGTCTTGGCTACTTCACTGATGCGACTTTTATCCGTCTCCGCAAGCTTGCGAAATAGCGCAACAGCTTCTTCACCTCGTTGTATTGCCTCATTGTAGCGGCGCATCCGGCTGAGTGCAGTACCCAGGTCATTCAGAGCCCCAGCCAGAACGGCGTCCTTAGGTACGTTGAGATCGTTGGCAGCAGGCCCACGACAGAGCTGAACGACCTCTTCATTGGCGCGTAATGCGTCTTCCGGGCAGCCCACCGCCCTGAGTGCTACCCCAAGATCGATCAATGACGCACACAAACCCCTGATGAGGATTGGGTCCTCCTTCCACAGCCTGCGATGAATACGAACTGCCTCCTCGTGTGCATCCAACGCCTCTTCATGCCGTCCCGCCGCCTGGAGCCTCACACCAAGCGTGTGCAATGACGAGGCAAGGTCTGGGCTGATGCTTGGGTCCGTCTCAAGCAGTTTTCGCCTCAGCTGAATTGCCTCAATCTCAGCGCGCAACGCGTCTTCGTGGCGGCCCACCGCTGAGTGATCCAGACCCATATTGCTCAATGTCTTCGCAAGAATCTTGGTGAGCGCTAGGTTCTCCGGCCGCGTCCAAAGGAGCCCAACTGTTTCTGCGTAGACCTTGAGCGCATCTTCGCGATGGCCTGCTCCCGAGAGCTTTACACCCTGGTTGTGCAATTCGATGGCGCGCTCCCGGGTGACCATCAGGAAATTGTCAGTCGCCGGATGTCGGCGGGTGGGCATCATGATTTGATGTACCGCTGATATTGATCTGGCGCGGTCAGATGAGCGCTCATCCGCTGTCATGAGTTGGCTGCCAGAATCGTGCAGAAGTGCAGGCGGTCGACCAGTCTCGTATGAAAAGTGTACGGCAGAGAACAGTCTGAGATGTGAGTGTATGGGCGGATGGGCGGAGTACCCGGCGCGCTATCGCGTCCTACAGTTATATAATTATTCAATCAATATGGTTTCTTTGTCTGAGGTTAAGCAGCTCAAGCCTCACGAAAGCGCCACTAGCAATGTTTTCGCGACGTCACGTCGTGCTGCCATGAAGAATGCGGCTGAGCTCAAATCAAAACCTCTCTGCCGCTCGATTATCGTACTCATTCTGATGCCTGAAGGAAATGCCCTACAATATATTCCACATGTGTTCATTGCTAAGTATACTCGTTCGTTGGTATACTAGTAACGGAGCCCTCACTGCACGCAGACGGTTGATGGGTGTGTTTTGCACGTGGGCGGTCCGTGCGCATCTACATGTTGGTTGATCATTTGATGGCTGTTGATCGCTTCTCTCTCTTAAACCCCCACCATCCTTTCCTGCCTTAGCTCCTGTCTGCCCGTCTATTACCCGTCGCACCTTCCACACCCTCCCAAGAGCTCATCACTAAACCCTCCTTCAATCCGTCTCCACTTGTGACGCAGCCTCAAGCGCTTGTTCGACAGCAGTTCCTTGACTCGTCGCAGTTTCACCAAGCCCGCGCCCCACTTCAAATGTCCTAGAAGCTGCAAGAGAAGATAACTCGCCAGGCTGTCCTCTTCAAGCCACATCAATATCCGTCATCTTTGGTCAAGATTCAAGAACTACCATGCTGCGCGTCAATCCCCTTCAAGATCCCAGGTCTCGCGTCGTTTCCCTTCGAGATCCCAAGTCTCGTGCCTTCAAATTTCAAGATTCAAGGCTTCAAGCTGCCATCAGTATTCTGAAACCCTTCGCAAGCTCTCAACTGCTATTGTCTGAATCTAGGTGTTACCCTGCCGTCCAAATTTCAAGATTCAAGGCTTCAAGCTGCCATCAGTATTCTGAAACCTTTCGCAAGCTCTCGACTGCTATTGTCTGAATCTAGGTGTTACCGTGCCGTCCTTCCTCACAGACTGGTGGGAGGCGCGATATGCCGGTAAAATGTGCAGTGGGCAATGTATGTACGTAGATGACAAATGAATAAGCTGTTACATCTTTTCTGTCGCGTGATTTAAGAACCCGGGGAGGAGGGAAGGGAGGAGGAGGACAAGATATGCCCCAAAATTCCCCGCCCGATGGCGAACTCATCAGCGCTGGTGGTCAACTCATCCGCGCTGGCGGAATGCATGAGCGGCGATCTGTAGGGTATCCGGGCGTGTCAGCGGACGATCAGCAGTGTGTGATCTGATGAGGCGTATGCCCGATTATCCGTCCAGATGCGGCTGGATCAGAGATGCAACAATTCCCTGATGACGGCAACGTCTATCGCGGACGGAATTCCGACAATGGTTTCCTCTGAAACGTGGGCTCAGCTTTTCTACACTTAGATTCGAATGCGCTGTAGTACAGACCTATTGCTTTAAACGTCTCCTTGAATAGACGAAACATGATATCGTCAGGGCCCTGCTGTCTGTCAGGTACTGACTCAGTCTCAGAAGGCCTATTTGAACGGAATAGATTTCAAAAGATTCCGAACAGTGTAAGGGCAACCCTGGCGGCCCGAAATATCTCAAGAGTCCTGGCAGGGGGGATCCGAAGTCAATTGAAGTACACTACTACAGGAAGAAGCGCACCTGGCAGGGGGGATCCGAAGAGGAGAAAGTCTAAGGATTCCCCGGCCAGGTGCGTGCCTATATACCAGCTAGGGCTAACTACGGGTTGCGCATGGTTTGTTGATGGCGTAGTGAACGGCAGTGATCCCGGGCACGATCACATGCGGAGTGCCATGCGGAGTGCGGGGATCCGTCCAGATGGGGTTTGGCTCGGCGGGGGGAACGTCGGAGGATAGCGGAGGTCTGACCGGGGGTCGGATCGGAGGATCCGGGGGTCGGATCGGAGGATCGATCGGAGGATCGGGGGTTGGAAACGGGGGTTCCCCTGACATCACCCCCCCTTGGAATGCGGCGCCTCGACGCACAGCTCGGATGTGGGCGGAGGATGTGGCGGGGTCCTGGAAGGGAAGGGCGTCGAAAGTGGCAGCGGCGATGGCTCGGGGCTTCCCAGGGTATTTGCGGTAGAATTCCGCGATAGCATCAGGGGCGAAGACGTCCGAATGTTTTACCCATTGATCATGCGAGTTGTCATATCCTTTGAACCGGACAAAGTACCAGAGGCTTCGGTAGCGCATTTTCGCGTCCAGGACTTCCTCCACTTCCCACTCGCTGTCCGCTCCGTCAGCAAGTACGGGCGGGGGTTCCTCGTACCCCGGACGACCTCCGAAGGGGTCAACCTCCGCCAACTCCAATTTCACCACGGGAAACACCGGATGTAATCGGGAGAGGCGTGGGGGAAGGTCCAGTTTGAACGCGCCACGTCCGATAACCTCCGAGACACGGAAGGGTCCGAGCCGGCGATGTGAAAGCCCCGGGGATGGGCGTGTGGTATGGATATCTGACGCGTCAAGCCACACGCGATCTCCGACCTTAATCTCCGGTGCGGGGGTTCGTCGGCGGTCGTAGTACCGCTTGTACTCGTCTTTGGCCTTGACAAGTGCGGCTTGGGCCTCCGAAACCCCCGAGGCAATCCGATCTCGGAAGTCGTTCACGTCCTCCAGTCGCGAGCGTGGACCGTTCGGCTCGAACCCCATCCGAGGGAGCCGACCGGTGTCCGTCATGAACGGAACCTGCTGTGTCGACGAGTGGATGTGGTTGTTGTACGCAAACTCCGCGGCTGGCAGGAGCTCGTCCCAATCGTCCTGCTTGTAGTTTGTGAAAAGCCGGATGAATTGGTCGAGTTCCTGGTTAATGCGCTCGGTCTGCCCGTCGGTCTGCGGGTGGTAAGCGGTGGAGGTCGCCGGTTGAATCCCGATGAGACGGAACAACTCCCGAGTGAACTCCGCGACGAACTGCGGACCTCGGTCGGAGATGTAGCGGACGGGAGTTCCGTGGTGTCTCCAGACGTTCCGGTAGTAAAGGCGCGCGGAGCCCACGGCATCGATCTGCGTGTGGCATTCCATGAAGTGCGCCCGCTTACCGAGAACATCCGCCGCGACCATGATCGCATTATACCCGTGGGCCTCCGGAAGTTCGACGATGAAGTCGACGGAGACCGTATGCCAGCGCTCGGGGGAACCTCCGTCGGATGAAGTTCTCCGATCGGAAGTTTCCGGAGGGCCTTGGTACGGCAACACAGGTCGCAGGTGGCGACGTAACGGCCGACGTGTCGGGACATCTGGGGCCACCAGTAGTTCCGGGAGACAAGCTCCAACGTCTTGAAACGGCCAGCGTGCCCGGCAATCCGCGTATCATGGTGCTGCTCCATTATCCGACGCCGGAGGTCAGTATCTCGGGGGACCACTATCTTCCCTCGGAAGTAGAGCAGCCCGCCCTCGACATGCCACTCGGAGGATCGGGTGGACCGGGTGCCGCGGACCTTGAGGACCTCCCGTGCGGCGCGGGCAACGGGGTCTTCGAGGTCGGCCTCTCCAGAGAGCGCGTTCCGGATGTCTCGGAGGATCGGAACCTCCGGGCCGGCGACGACGAGACCTTCCATTGCACGGACATGGAAGAGTTCGGGACGGAGAAGGGTGACGTCGCGATTATCCTCCGAACCTCCGTGATCCGGACGACGGGAGAGGGCGTCCGGGCGACCCATGGAACTTCCGGGTTTGTGGTGAAGGGCGAAGTCGAACCGGGACAGGTAGAGGGACCACCGAGCCTGCCGGCGGTTGAGGGTTCGCGCTTCACGGAAGTACTCCAAGTTCTTGTGGTCGGTCCAGATCTCTACCGGATGCTCCGTGCCTTCGAGGAAGTGTCGCCACTCCTCTAGGGCTCGGATGATCGCGAGCATCTCCTTGTCGTGGATTTCGTAGTTACGTTGGACCTCGTTCAAGCTCTTGGAGAAGAACGCGACCGGATGCCACTTACTGTCGGCATCGGGCTGAGACAGGACAGCCCCGGTGGCAAAGTCGGAGCTGTCTGCTTCAAGCCGGTACGGCTTGGACGGGTCCGGAAGGATAAGAACCGGGTCGGAGGTTACGGCGTCCTTGAGAGCTTGGAAGGCCGCATCCTCCGGGCTTCCCCAGGACCACCGCATGCCCTTTTTTGTGAGATCGAAGAGGGGCCGGGCAATATCCGAGAACCCCCGAACAAACCTCCGGTAGAAGTTCGTGAAGCCGAGGAACTGCTGCACGTCCTTCTTGTTCGCTGGGGTCGGCCAGGCGGCAACTCCCGCAACCTTGACGGGGTCCATCTCGACGTGGTTGTGGGAGATGATCACGCCGAGATACTCGATCGAGGCCTTCTCGAACTCGCACTTTTCCGGTCGGAGGTAGAGTTTGTGCGCACGCAACCTCCGAAGAACCTCCGAGACGATCTTCCGGTGGCGCGCGAGGTCCGAGTGGGCGACAAGGATGTCGTCGAGGTAGACCATGACATCTCCGGACAAGATGAGGTCTCGGAAGATGTCGTTCATCATGGTCTGGAAGGTCGCCGGGGAGTTGGTCAGGCCAAAGTACATCACCAGGGGTTCGAACAATCCCCGGTTAGTCCGGAAGGCCGCCTTCCATTCATCACCCTCGCGGATCCGGACGTTGTTAAACCCCCACCGGACGTCAAGTTTCGTGAAGTACCGAGCTCCTTTCAACCGGTTAATGAGGTCATTGATCAAAGGGAGCGGGTACCGGTTTTTCACGGTCATGGCATTCAACGCCCGGTAGTCCTGGACGAACCGGAGAGCGCCGTCCTTCTTCTTCACAAAGAAGACCGGCGAGGCCATGGGCGACTTGGACGGACGGATTCGGCCGGTGGCTAACCCTTCCTCTATGAAGGCATCGAGCTCCTTCTGTTCAAGGGGGGAGATCGGGTAGACCTTGCAGTTTGCCGGCTTCGAATCGGGAACGAGTTCGATGGCATGGTCCCACGTCCGACGCTCCGGAAGAGAGTCGAAGGATTCCCGATTGAAGACATCCTCGAACTCCCGAATCCAGTCGGGAACTTCCGTCGGAGGAGGTCCGGAGTTTTTAGCGTGAGCCTCCGCAAGCCTCTGGGAAACGGTGGAGGTCGCCCGGATATCCTCCGAAGGTCCGAACCGCGTATAGAAGATGCGGTCGCCATCTTCGATCGGGTCGTCCTCATCCTCCGAGTCATCCTCCGAGTCGGGGGTTAACTCCGGAAGATCCGGATCGTCGTCGTCGTCGTCCTCATCTTCTCGGTCATCCGCGTCGACGACGCAGATGGATGGGAAGGGGCCGGCGCGGACGGAGCGGAGGATCTGAGCTACGACCTTGGCCTCGCGGCGTTCCTTTCGGACTTCGTCGCGGCAGGTAGCGCAGGAGGCGGGGCAGCGGGTCATTTTGACATCCCGCGTCTCCCAGTCAATCTCCGGGTTATGTTTCCGAAGCCACGAATACCCAAGGATGAGCTTCTGCTTACCAAGGCGCGTGACTGCGAACTGGACTCGTTCGGAATGCCCCTTGTACCGGAGGACTACATCCGCAACTTCCGAGATCGCTCCAGCTTCGTTCGGAGACCCGTCCACATTGAAAACGGGAATGGGTTGCGAGAGTTTACGAAGCGGAATTTGGGTGGAGATGGCATACTCCTTGTCGATAAACTCCGAGGTGGCGCCGCAGTCGACCAAACCCTTGAGCGAGAGTTTGACAGCGTTATCGACCGACTCAATCTCCACCGGGAGATGGAGGGAGTTAGAGCCAGGAGTGGCCGCCACCGTGTAGCGTTTCGGAAGCCTACGTTCCCAGCCGGGTCGGCGGACTCGGGGGATCGTCGGAGGTTTCGGAAGTTCCGGAGGTTCCGGAAATCCTTTCGAAGCAGGGGGTGCGTCTCTCGTTTCAACTGTTGAATCAACTTTATTATCGGACTCGTGATACAAACAGGCAAAACGATTGGAGGACGCGAACGAGGGCGCACCGCTCACTCGTCGCGGGGGACAAAATCCTCCGGCACTTCCACTTCGGGGTTTGCCATCGCCGGCTCGGAGGTTACGAGTCGGGCGGCAAGCTCTTCCAACAATTCTCCGCTGAGCTGCCGGATCACCTCATCGAGGACGTCCACCGAGCGGATGTCCACCGGGGTGGTGCAGTCTCGGGCAAGGTGTCCCGGATCGCCACAGCGGAAGCAGGTGCGGCGTGGGACCACGCGGGCACGGGTCCGATCAACCTCCATCGGGACCGGAGGTGGGAACGGAGGAGCCGCCGACCTCGGAGGTTGAGCGACTGCCGAGACGGGGGCGACCGTGGTCGGGCGGGGGCGGGGAACAACCCCCGTCGGAGGTTGCGATGATCCTCCGGCGGCTCGTGCGCGGATCAGTGCCTCGTATTGGCGGTAGGCACGGGAGCGCCAGCCCGGATAATCCGTGAGGCTCGGAGGATCGCTCGACGTGGTGATCGCGTGGTTGATGGCGGGGGTGAGGCCGGTCCGGTATTTGGTGACCTTCACCAGCTGGTCCTCGAAACCGGCGAGCTCGACGAGGTCCTCGAAGTCGTCGGTGTAGCGGAAGACGTCCCGGGCACCCATGTAGTACCCCCGGGACTCGAGCTTGGCGAGAGCATGGTCCTGCTCGTTCTCCTCGATGAAGCGGAGACGGAATTCCCGGACAAATGCATCCCAGGTGGAGAGTGGGAACGGATGTTTCCCGGCCATGCGCTCTGCCCAGCGCTGCGCCGAGTCCTTCGCCATAAAGGACATAGCGAATCTCACGGCCTTCTCCTCGGAGGTTTCCCCGTTCTCGAGGAAGGCCTCCGGGATGAGCCGGACGTAAGTCTTGACAGCGTGTAGGAAGGCCCGACCTTGCGTGCGATCGCCGTCGAAGACAAACGGAGGGTTCGGTCGGAGGACCGATTTTGAGGCTGGGCTGAGGTTTGCGAAAAGACCTGGACCTCCGACCGGATCCGGATCGGAAGGGGCCGGGGCAGGAAAGGAAGATTGTGCGGTGTTTTCAATTAGCGCTGCGAGGCGCGCGACGGTCTCTTCGATGCGGGACAGGCGGTCCATGTCGGCGGAAGTCGCGGAAGTAGGATCGGCCATGTCGGCTTCGGAGGACGGGGAGGAGGGGGCAAGATTCGAATTCGGAGGTTGCGGAGGATCCGGAGGTTGCGGAAGATCGTCTTCCGAATCGTCGCTATCCAAGCCGAACTTCGCAATCTTGACCGGTTAATCCCTTAGAGACTTTCTCCTGCTGTAAGGGCAACCCTGGCGGCCCGAAATATCTCAAGAGTCCTGGCAGGGGGGATCCGAAGTCAATTGAAGTACACTACTACAGGAAGAAGCGCACCTGGCAGGGGGGATCCGAAGAGGAGAAAGTCTAAGGATTCCCCGGCCAGGTGCGTGCCTATATACCAGCTAGGGCTAACTACGGGTTGCGCATGGTTTGTTGATGGCGTAGTGAACGGCAGTGATCCCGGGCACGATCACATGCGGAGTGCCATGCGGAGTGCGGGGATCCGTCCAGATGGGGTTTGGCTCGGCGGGGGGAACGTCGGAGGATAGCGGAGGTCTGACCGGGGGTCGGATCGGAGGATCCGGGGGTCGGATCGGAGGATCGATCGGAGGATCGGGGGTTGGAAACGGGGGTTCCCCTGACAAACAGGGTCAGACCTGTTTTGAGCACCTATCTGAGCTCGCTGGGAGGGACGTGGCCGTTGCAGATGGAGAGAGAGAGCCTGAGAAAGCCGGCTTCCCGTTATGGACACCCTTTCTGATTGAAAGGCTGGCGGAATGTTCGAGGGAATTCCGCTACTGGTCCGGAAAATGCCGCAACAGGTCGGAAAACTTCAAAGTTTGCCTTATTAGGTGTGGCACTGTTGCACTGCTTCGGACTCCCACACCGCTGGTTCCTCAATTTAGTGGGCATTTAAATTAGCTATGCTTCCTAAAGTATCTTAATGCATATAAATATGCCATAAACTCAATTTTATATATGGGATTTATGGCTTGACCAAATCTAATCACTAATCTAATCTATCAGAATACAAATAAATGTCCACTAAACTCCAAGTATCGTTACACCTTTCGCCGACTGGGAAATGCAATACAAAAAATGGAGAATAAATCATATTGAAATGATTGCATTTTTTCAGTGGGTGACGATGATCTGCAGACCATCTGCAGATCATCTGCGGATGGGTTTAATGGTGTTTGAAACCCAAAGTTTAATATCCAGTTTAATACACTATTGAACAAGAGTCTATACATCTCATTTATTCTTCCTCTAAACACAATTCAAAAATCTAAAGTATAGACAAGCATATAGACTGCCCTTATATCTTTCGTTTTGCAACTCATTTCAACATGATTTATTCTCCATTTTTTGTATTGCATTTCCCCGTCGGCGAAACACATAACGATACTGGGTGACTTTCCATAAGCATAAACAATTCTACGAGCATTATTTTCAGGGGTTCTGCCGAGAAGCCGAGACAGCTGTTAGGACCCCATCGGATTTGGATCTGGATTTTGTTGGATTGGACCCTCCAGTAGAGCTTAATTTATTATAATCTGGAGGGGGGGGTCCCTACCCCCCCTCCAGATTATATTATCGCTGCATAAACGTTTTCGGATGGACTTCGAGCTCTCACGTCGCCTCTTTGGGTTGTGTGTCACAATCATCACACAGGTCACTGTATGACGCGAAGAAGATAAAGACGATCAGCTTTATCTTCCGCACGTCATAAGAGAGTGTGCTAGTACACCGTCGAATTTGTGCTCAGTGCTTATGATTTTTACCCTCTCCATGCCTTAATTCACACACACCAATAATCCCTGGTCTCCTCCCTTGTCCGTCAAATTGGTTTGTGTCCGAGTCGCTCCGTGCGTAACCGATGCACCTCTGTCATTCCCAGCAAAAATATGGCCGTTGCAGGAAGGAACTGTTCCTCCTCAATTTCATCCTCCTCTATCTCTTGGAGCTCGTGATTGAAGTTAAACGCGTCAATATCCATAGGCGTAGTGGAGGTGGTGGGACGCGCTCAGGACGCGTTGTTTGTCAAGACAAATAAACATTGATTTCACTTAAATATACCTTAAATATACAGATATGCTTATGGGAACCCATAATGAGTAGATTTTTCGACTAAATCGATCTCACGGCATTGTTGGCACCGCTCAGATAATGCCAAAAACATAGTTTATGCTTATGGAAAGTCACCCACTTGGAGTTTAGTGGACATTTATTTGTATTCTGATAGATTAGATTAGTGATTAGATTTGGTCAAGCCATAAATCCCATATATAAAATTGAGTTTATGGCATATTTATATGCATTAAGATACTTTAGGAAGCGTAGCTAATTTAAATGCCCACTAAATTGAGGAACCAGTGGTGTGTCTTTCTGATCATGTTGTGTTCCCGGCGCGCCCAGGCCATGGCGCATCGAACAGATGCAGAAGCGTCCCGATATGGGTTGGATATGGGGGAGAATCTCCTGCGCAAAGAGGAGAAGCTCATTCAGGTGGCATCCAAGCGGCGAGCACCGAAAGACTTAAGAGCAAGAGTCTAGAGGTGGACACACTGGGGAACCAAAACCCGGGAAAATGAGTCATTTCAAGGCTCAGGCTTTTGTCGTTTGTTAACGTGGGGTACGTGCAGGACGTGTGGCTTAAGTGGATATGCCACAAGGCTAGCTGGAAAAAACCGGCTGCCGTCGGCTACGCAATGTCGTAACGTCTCTCTCTTTATAAAATTATCCCTGTCTGTCTGAAGCCTTTTAAACTCCGCTTTTGGGAGATCAGGCCCGTGCCTTTGTAATCGCTGGGTCCAGACCTTTGGAAGCGCTCAATAAACAGCGCTTCCTCGGGGCTTTTGGCCCCATGATCGACTTTGAGCACGCGCGCGCCTATAGAAGTGTACAAATCGCCAAAGCTCTGACAGGCGCCATTTATTCAGAAAAGTGGGAGCCGGCGCGAAGCGCCGGCGAGCGCTTGTAACGACACACACCGGCCCGTTCTTCCTTTTGTACTACCACTCTAATTTGGCTTGTGACTCCACTCTACTTCGGGATCTTGTGTGTGGCCCAGGCGACCGCACTCGGCTTCACCTACAGAAACTTACCCACGAGTTTGTCACGAGTTATCGACATAATCTTAGCTTCTGGCTCTCGGGCTCTTGTCGCGTGTACTGACAGATTTTCGCAGACGCGTCGAACGCGCGACGTGCTGCTGATGCGTCGCCCACCAGATGTTCCCGCAGTCTCACATCACCGCGAACCCTCACCTATTTCTGCTTCCTGGATCAGCTCCAGCTCTTCCTTGCCGCGCGAGGCAGCGACAGCTTCGGACGCGATGGGACCGTACTTAATCTCTTCACGAACCTTCTTTTATAGTTTATATTTAACACGGCCGTGGTCGACTGCCCACGACCGCACGGTGTCACTGCAGAAGAGGCCGTCGCCATCGTCAACGAGATCCTCCGCGAGCAGAGGTGGTCTTCAAGTTGGTGTTCTTTCCTTCCTGCTCACCCGATCGGTTTCTTCCCGCATCAAATCCGAATTCGACGCGCCGGTGATACATTCGGAGCGCAACCGTGTCGCTACCATTCCGAACTAGGTCTCGGATTGAGAGTGGTCAAGAAGTCATCAAGCTGCTCTCTGACTCCAACGAAGATGAGTCGCCGGGTGATCGGGAGTGTATTCTGTGCATCCGCTCTTTGAAAATGTTTAAAGTTTTCCTCATTTCCATACGCCAGCTCGTGGAATGCCCACTTAATGCGAGGGTATTTGAAAGAGCTCCGCGGAAGTGAATCTTCGTATGTTCCCTGTTCCTTGCCTTTCCCTGTCCTGACTTCTTCCGCAGCTCCTGGGCTGCAAAACCGTGCAGCCGCATCATCTATCCTCTTATCGGTTACAAGATCACACTCTGCCTTAAGTAATTCACGTTCGGGACATGCATGGCTCACCCTCGCATAGCGTCAGGTCATCCCCACATCATCGATGGCCAGGTTTCCCAGCACCCTATCGTGCACCGTCTGTGCAAGGTAAACAGGACACACCAAGTCCCCATTGACCAGATATTAACTTCATTTGCCTGTCTACGATGTGCCGTGTTTGGCCAAGTGCAGTGCCGTGTTTGAATCAATGTGTACATTCAAAAGCGGCACTTGCGTCGCGGATGCCAAGTGACATTGATAGAGGACATGTGCCGTATTTCATTCGGGGTGCCGCTCTACTTAATCGGGTGAGTGACCCGGGTTTCGTGGGTCCCGATTCTAATAGTTGGCACGTCTCACGCACTCACTCCAAGGTTTAGCTTGTGGCCCCAACCGCCGACTTCGAACTCTTGTGCGTGGCCCAGGCGACCGCACTCTGTCTCACCGACATAGAATCTACTCATGAGCGCTGGATGCTTACCGACCTAATCTTGACTTCTGGCTTGGTGTAGGTTTAATTGAAGCCAATAATTGATCTCAGGTTGTTTGGCGTTAATGCTATGGAGTGCTGTAATGTGGGCTCGCTCGGCGCCATTTCCTTCGGCAGTTTTTTTGGCTGTCATTTCACTCACTCAACTTCAGCCAGCGCCAACTCGACGCTAATTTCCGCCTCCTTCGGCATTACGCTGTTCATTACGTTTCAACGTCCAGCCGTTCAGCGTGCTGGTTGCCGTTGAATCGTGCTGTGGCCGCGGCAATCTGTTCAACAAGCTCCTACCTGCGATGTTGCAGTGCGATGCCAGTTGGTTTCAGTCTTGCCTCCCTGCTCACGCCTCAAACGCCTCCCATCTGCTCCCATGGAATATGTGGTTTTAATTGGCGATCAAGTGATATCAACTGTTCGTATACCGATGCACGTAGACCAGCAGTACGGTGAGACCACGTAATGTTAACATTTCAACATAGCGGAGCTGAATATAATGATTAATGTCTGCATGCCGTTGGATGGCCGTCCCGGGTCATGCGACGCAAATTTAACCATATGGAGATACGGCTTCAGACAGAGGCTCAATTTTATAAAGAGGGTGATGCGTCGGGCGGCCGCGTATGGTGCATACTCCCTGTTAGATGTATGATAGGGATATGATTTATCTCCCTGACACCTGTCCTCAGTGTCCTGACTTCGGTAAGCTTCGGTACTTACCTACTTACCTACCCGAATTATAAACGTGGCTCTCCGAGATAGGACATTAAGCTCTCGGGCGTGTAGCCGACATCATTTCGGGCGCGCGCAATGTTTTCAGACTTGGTGGATGGTTCTAGCCCCAGACTGCCGAGCAGGCTGAATGAAAGCTTCTCCGTCACTCTGCAGGTTGAGTAGAAGATCCTGCCGGGATTTATTCGACAAGCTACTGAAGACTACGGCAAGGAAAGAGTGGCTGAAAGGTCTAGTGGGCGTGAATGAAAAATGTCGCAGTAGGGAAATTGCACCGGAATTCCGCGGGGTTAGTTGAGCGTGGGCTCGCAATTCTAACACACTGAATGCTTCAGAAGTGTCGAGAACCATTTCAGATGTCGTCGGGCCGAAGCGTCTATAATCGCAATTCTATTCAGTTCCAATCTTTGCAGCCGACATCAGCACTTACGGCGACCCTTCACAAATAAAAGCCGTCGCGCTGGATATCTGACTTTAAGGTCTGATCCCCCAAGCCCGCTTAATGCAACTTCATATTCTCCTATCCCTCGTGTTCCTCCATTTCGCAGTCGCAGCTGTGGCTGTACCGTCGCCGGACACTAGAGGACTTTCGGTACGTCAATTGCACTCAAGATTGTACCTGTTTGACCCGGGCGCGGCCAGGAGTCGATCGCGAAACGTTGTGATCCCTTATGCGTGTCCACCTGCAACTGCTGAGTTCGTGACCAAAACGCTGTCATATTGATATGAGGGAAACTCACATTTAGGCTAGAGCGATGCAACGGCGCCCCCTCTCCGCCGAAAAGCCATTCTTTGTTTCATGATTGAGTGCGAAAGAATTGAAGTAGGAAATTTGTTTTTGAAAAGAAAAGAAAAGAAAGAAAGAAAAGTTGTTCTATCTACATTGTGCCCTATTTTTACAAGATATAAGCTACAATAGCAGTTGGCCCGTGCTACGCTACGGCAAACTTGCAGAACAGCGACTCCAAGTTAATGACCTCCTCAATATCTTTGCATCATGACCGAAGACGCCGCTTGTCGTGAACCTTCGGTTCACGCCTCATGGTCTCATTATTAGTTTCAAGATTAATGTGCAATAACGAACCTCGCAGCCACATTTTCTCATTCTTCAGTCTACGCTGTTCAAAAAGGAAATTCATATTTTGTTCTTTAAGATGCTAGCTCATTGATACCACAACATATGAATGAACAACTCTGGCTTGGTACCCCGTTCAACCGTTCCTCGGACGTTGTTGTAAGTATGTCTTTCAGCGAAAGGCTGGTTCACCCGGATTCCCAAAGCTTGCCCTAAATGTTGTCAGATTTAGCTAGTGGTGAAATTTACTCCAGCCTTCATCCTTCGAGATCGAGTGTGTCTCCCACGCATTCGATTTAATGGCTTACCTTTAACACTACGTTCCCACCTTTTCAGTTTACTCTGGCATTTCTTTGTACTACGTTCACTTCGCTTTAGAAGGCTTACTTTCAACATTCACGGTGACCAGGACCAAGTTTAGGACTCTGGTGACTCAGGGCGAAGCCAGTTGGGCAGTTTACCATACTGGCGTGCCGTCGTAGATGCACATGGCGTGTATAGAAAGGACTATACAAAATTTCTTGATATGGTCATGGTGGTGAAAGCTAAAGCCGCGTCCGTATTGCAGTATCTGGGCCCATCCACTGTATAGAAACATTAGCGACTCGCCAAGGATGGAAATTGAGGAGTGGTATATCAGCCTTACTTTACGGCGCTTATTCAATATCTCAACCAAAGTGGATGCGAGGCCGCGAAGCGGCTGCTCGCCGAGCAGCCGTTTGTAAAATCAAGCACGTCCGAAGCCTTTGAACTCCGCTTTTGGGAAATACAGCTCCGAGTTTGGGAACACCAGTGTTATACTTTTGGAAGGGCGCCAATTCAAGCACTAATGACTCGACTGAAGTGGTGGGCCGCGAAGCGGCCCACCGCGCTCTTGTTAAACTACAGGGTAGATTGTGTCATTGTGAGAGATCAACCGGCGCTGACGAAACTGACTGTGGAGCGTGGGTGGCCGGTTTTCGGAGTTCCTGACATGTGCTGCTTTGTGAACCGCATGCCCTCCGTTTGTGTTTTTTTCGAAGTTTTCCTGTCCGAGTCCGTCGTTTTCCCTTCCATCTCAGCGTGAGCCTAAATACATTCGTTGACCGCTCTGTCCTTTTCGTTCTCCCTTAAAGCCCACACGCTCATTGGGGATACCGGGTTGCTTGGTCAGATGGGGTAAATAGGCGCTTAAGCTTGTCGCTTAGGGCCGGCGCTCGACGCTTGCTTCCGGCCGCCATGTCAGAGGGGGTCTCCATATCCCGTTCAGCCAATGAGACTCAAGATGATCCCGCTGCAAGAAACGACAGGTGCGAACACCCGGTTCCCAAACCCTCGCGATGATAATGGATATGTAGACTTATTGCCGTGCTTCAATCGTGCTTTTCTGACCTCATTATGAAGCAAGAGGACCAAGCTGAAAGGTATCTCCTCCAGGGATGTCGAGAATCGGCCTCACATTTTCCTTTCTATTTGTAAATAGAATTCAAAAAGCAGTTGAAGCTCTCAAACCACCCGCACCAGTTGCTGACAAGAAGATGGCGTTCTGGAACTCTTACATGAGAGTCGCCGACGAGCATGACAAGGAGTTTCAGCAAAAATACAGCACTGACTTGGATACTGGGTTAATCTTTGTATGTTGCTACCGCCACGCTTCTTTTGCGAGAGGCTATGTCTGATTTTGTTCTCGTACAGGCTGGTCTATTCTCCGCCGTCGGCTCTGCGTTCATCATCCAGATACAACCCGAACTCGCTGTTTCGCATCCGCCGCGCCCCATCATCGTCGTCGTTCAGACCCTTCTCTATGTCAGCCTCTTTACCACGCTGCTCGCGTCCCTACTTGGGGTCCTCGGTAAGCAGTGGGTCATGTACTACCAGGCTGCCGGGAGCAGAGGCACCATTGAGGAGCGTGGCCTTGAGCGTCAACGCAAACTCGATGGTCTAGTCAAATGGAAATTCGACATAATCTTGCAGATGTTCCCCTTGCTTCTGCAGCTCGCGCTACTCCTCTTCTCTGGCGCTCTGTCAGTATATCTGTGGAGTATTTACATCCCCATTGCGATTGTGGTCCTCGGGTTGACATCTCTTGGCTGGTCCTTATACTTCTTCCTTCTTGGATCGGCGATGGTCTCTCTCGATTCCCCATTCCAAACGCCACTTGCCCGGGTCATGCGAAGGCTCTACGTGCTCTCGTGTAGCGCATTGTCGCAGCTGGGCACTCTTCTGTCCATGATCTTCTTGGGGTTATGTGGACTCTGTGCTGTCCTATTTCCAAGAATTTCCTTCCTTCCCCGTTGGACGACGCGTGAACCGCCTTTAAGCGACACTGCTCCAAAATCACGGTATAATCCTTACGCAGAGGTCTACTTTGCGCCCCCGTCAGCCGAGGTGTCGGCTGTTCTCTGGGCGTTGGAGACCTCCACCGATCCCTTCATTATCACAGCAGCCGCAGAAATGGCCGTTGACATCCAATGGCCTCTCGAGTTAGACCCCACCTCGCCCATGGTTCGCCTCGCCGAAACCTTCGAGTCGTGTTTCAACTTCAGTTACAACGGTTATCAATGGACGCGCACCCTCCGTGAAGGTGCGATTCACCGTGCCATTTTGTGCGGCAGGGCGTATTGTGCCCTCAAGCTTGTTGGCCGCGCCTCAGGTATCAACCTGAAGCGCGACCTCGGATTCCGCATCTTCCGAAGTGGGGACCCGATTCCTTTCGATAACGAGGATCCGGTCGGTTTTGCACACCTTTCCAATGTATTGCGAATTATCGAGGGCTGGCCAGAGCTGCCGCTGGAGCAGGAGACGTCGGCTACACGATGGGCGTTGCACGTTATACCCGCACATGCCGCGCACGACTCAAAGCCCAACTTTGACTCTATTCAGAGCCGAGTGGAGCATTTTATGATCCAGTTTCAAGCAGATCAGCTGCCGATCCTGGATCAGTCCACGCTGACCTCTTATATCTGTTGCCTCAACTCTTTCTTCGGCCCCATTACGCCCCGAATCTTGGTCCTCATAGACAAGAGGTGCGCGAAAACCCACACGTACAGCTAGTACTTACTAAATTTGATCCGTGTAGCCTTCTCAAAATAATCATGTTGACGGATCTTTTCAAGGCGCTACAGGTCTCCACGATTGACCCACCGCTCATCGTGAGAATTGTCAACACCACAGCCCATTTAACGAGGCAGTCAATTGCGCCAATCACCACCCAAAGTCAAACCCATCGCTTTGGCCGCATTGGCCACATCGGCATGACTGATATGGCCATTCTCATGACGGAGATGTACAAATTCTGTGCCAGCTTGCCTCGCACAGCTGACGCACACGATGTGTTCGTTTCGGCGGCCATACTTACGCGAGTAGAGACCGTTGAGGATCTGAAATCAGTCGGCATTGACGATTACGGACCGCAGCCCCCAGACTGGTTATACGCGTCTCTCCAGCGGCTCCATATATCATCGGAAGGGCAGGAGTGGGATGACGATACGCACTTCAAGATCGAGAGTCTAATGCAAGCACTGGTCTGCAATGCTCGGATACGGAAGCCGCCGGTAGAGGTCTTTCGTCTGATCATGCGCGCATTGTGCCCTCCCCGGGATCTCGCCTTCTTGTCTTTCATCCTCCTACAGAAGATGCCCCAATGCTTCTTGGATCCTGACTTCCGAGATATCCTGCTGGAGTATTCTGCCTGGGAGCATTTGGGGCTTGTCGCTCTGAAGTACAACCATGTCTTGTCCGTCCCCCAAGAATTTTTGGCAATGGGTGCTCATATTGCACCGACGCCGGAATGGAGGCCGTCCATATACAGAGAGCTCCCCACCTGGATCGCAGTGTATTGCGATAGCTCGACTTTGTCGGACTGGGGCCGCCATCCCCCGTGGACGACGGACCACTTCTGCAACGTCCTCCGCCAAGTGTGGGTCCCAGATTTCGTGGACGATCACGAATACGCGGATAAGACGGAGAAGGGCTGGGCGCTGGCCCTCGCCGCGCTGGCGAACGCTTGGAAAGCGTATGACTTCAGTACGTCGGCCGCGTTGAATGGTTTCGCGGGATTGGCCCGGTGCACAATATGGACGATGTTCAGGCTCGAGTATCTGTGCACAAAGCGGGAGATTACCTTCGGGAGCGATTCTTATGCTAGGGCAGAAATATCATCGAATGTTGGAACGACGTCCTTCATCAAAGTCGCCACCGCGGTCGGGCAGGCAGCGCATCATGCCAGAAGCTCGATCCCTCATTCCTTGCTGCCACTGCCCGAAGTATTGCGCATGCGTTCTGGACCCTCGGTGCATCCATTGGAGCTAATGGCGAGATTTTTAGAATTTTTAGGCCGGAAACTCGCGATGGAACCCAACTCGAGCGAGGTGCAGCTCGTATCCTGGAGAAATGGATATAAGGACTGGCCGCAGTTAAAGGAGCATCTCTATGCAGAGGTACATAAAATAATGACAGAGACGAGTGATGAATAAACCAGCGATCAGTAATATGGATCAACTACAATACGAATGCCTGTTCTCGCTGCGTGGTTGAATCATTGTGCCCGAAGAACCAAAACGCACACTATGCCAAGCTATTACGAGGATATTCATGGTGTTATCAAGAGAGGCCGGATTCGTGCTGCCAGCTCGTCCTGCGGCCAAACTGGATGCTGCCTGATACTGCGGGAGCCGAATTACTTGTTTTACACGCGGCCTTGTGCAGGTTGAGCATCAGTCGGCAAACTACAGTCACTGAAACCCTGCACAAACTACTGTTAGCCATCACCAGATATGAAGGGCAATTGTCCATATACGCTAATGTGAATGAGGCCAGCCCATCGCTGATCTGTACCTAAGAATTAGTCTCTGTGAAGGGGTTGTGAGTGTACGGACGTCGCCAAACTAACGATCAGGATCAGGTGATGCCAGTGAGATTTCACTCGGGGTGAAAACATACGTAGTACATGAGGATATTAGCTCCATTTGCCAGGCAAACGATGCTAGAAGGATGTTGGGGATCAGGGAAAAATTACAGACAGGGCTGGGACTCAACGCATAGTACATCACACCTTTTAACTCCAAGTTGAAACAACCATTGAATAGACGTCGAGAACACTCACCATCGCGAACTAGCACTCGCCAGAGAGACCCCCTTGGGAGTAGTACAGCTCTATCATGACTACAGGCGTAGCCTCGGTATAAGGTAAGTCCAAGACAGAGAAGGTCCGTGGCAAGTCTGCGAGACTCTCAAAATGGGTGAATAGGTGCAGATATGTGTGGCCTACACTCCCTCCCACGCCCCTGCGAACCCTAAGGAGCAGCTGTCAATAAACGAAATGACCAGATGAATCGGTGCGGACAAAACTTCCTGTGGGTCATTCAGCGAGTCTCTAATCCAGGACATGCGCACGTACCGAGCATTCGATGAAAGTGTGTAGCATCCAGGAAGATTCGTCCTATACACACGAGGGGGCTCGGAACCCACGGCCGTCCGCTGAAGAGTAAGGTCAAGATTGAAAGAGATGGGATGCGCTCACAATAAACAGACAGATCACGATGATGGCAGCACTTGCGAGAGTAAACATCACTCGCTTGTCAAACGAATACATAGCCAGCACCCGGAGAATAAGGGTGGCTGGTTCCAAATAAGAGGAATGAAGATAGCGATGAGAGGAGTGAGTCGCACTGCCAACCATTAACTCCTGCAACGCCAATAGAACGTTTTGCACAGTGTTCAGTGTGATACACCTGCCGGTAGTAGTCCGTTTAAAATGTTGCATAAATCTCAGAGAGCTATATGCTCGCACATCTGACAGACTTTGAGCCATTTTCAAGCTCATAGCTCAGACTTACCTTCGCTGAAAAATCTCCAAAAAACAGAGCAAACATGGCCACGTTGGCGAAGAGGGCGAAATAACGGACAAGTAGGTACCAGGCCAACGCCCTTGTATGATCCGTTGACCAAATGTACCGGACTTCGGATTGGAAGGTCAGGAGGTGGTCATAAACGAGCAGCACTGTTTAGAGCTCAGAGATTGGCATTAGAACCAGAAGGTCTCAACTCACCGACACCAGTCGAGTAGAAGTAACGATCCATGGCACTGTAAAGTGATACTGGGCAAGGAGATTTCGAGTCTAAAAATTAGGGCCTACTGGTCGTATGCAAGCGTAGAGTCCAGGCTCAGGGCACTCATGACGGAGGGAATGAAAGGGACAAAACCCACCCCAATTGCGCGTGGCCGATTTATATCAAAGGGACCGGCTGCAATTTTTTCGGCTGTTCATTTTCCCCACAAAGAATGACAGGGTACTAATCGCGGTAAAGTGGCAGATAGAAGATCGATGACGGTTGGGATCTAAGTGATACTTTTACAACGAAAGATGCATGCAATTAGGAGGTTGATGCAGGAAATCGCAATTCAAGGCTCACTGTGTGTGCATCGTCCCAGACAGCTAGGAGGTCCAAACAGCTCCCTCTTCAATTTGTTCCCCGGAGACTCATAACGGGCAGTAATTGACTCGTGGAAGCAGTGGGAGACAAATCAGGCTTGAACGTGTGAATGTCGGAAAAAATTGAAATAAACTGTGTAATCGGAACTGACCGGGGCTGGTTTTCATACAATGATAAGAGTCAGTGGCGCGGCTGAATGCCCGAAGCTCCAGATTTCCTTGGCTGGGGTACAAATCGAGTCTATGAGCATGACGCCCACCATGCCGAGAAAGAAAGAAATACTCCACGTTCTCCGCTCCCCGATCGCAATTTCCTAGCAAAGTTGTAGTCGAGTACTGCGTGAGGAAGAAGAGCGATGTAGCGAAGAAACGAGCCGAACGTTTAAACTTAGACCGAAGTGAAAGGACGCCAATACGACTCAGACCGCGAAAGAAACCGTCTTCAGCATCCGGCTGTGTGAGAATAAATTTCGGTTCCGACCATCCTAGACCTCGGTGTGTTGAGTCACATAAATGCCACTAATCGGAGCATAAATACCTCAAATGCGCACTCCAACCGTGACCTGTTGAATCTAGGTATATTCAGCGTCTGAATAGCATCCGACGTGATGGGCAGGACAGTCTTCCAGCATTGGATTTGCTCTGACTGGTATTAGGAATGCGCCAGAACCGCTGAGAGTTGATTCAAGTGGCGGACATGTAAACTCCGAGTCCAACTAGCAAGTCTCAGTCAAATTGGAAGAACAGTACAAAACGAATTGCATACACCAGCACTGATCAATGAGCAGATACAGGAAAACTCCAAGTGCACAATGCGTTGCCAAGCGGATATGTTGCACCATCAAAGTTGGTCCCAGGTCATTGAAACCAGTTACAAGTGCCACAAAGCAATGCGGAACACGAATATCCCATTATTTGGCGTGTTGCAGAGACGCCGGCCATAATTGAATGTAGGACCTTGCGGTTCCCTCGCTGTAAGAGCACGTGTGATGTAGTCTCTCGTATACAGACGCTTCAACATTGAAACTCGTACCTCGTACGTGTGGTGAGGCTTCAATGGAGATCGGTGTCGTCAAGGGCTTTTAGGACGCTGAGTCGATCGACTGGGACGACATATTCATGAATCGTTTATAAGCCCTAGGAATAAGCGTTTTTGGTCGCATTGGCGCTTGAAGGAGTCGCAACATTTTTATTCCAGGCACTACGGATTGCGGAGGGATTCCACTCCTTCGGATTGTTGAGAGTGAGGCCGAACCGAAAATACGGATATCAACTTCAAACTTCAGCTTTTACCACAGGACGATAGTTACAGAGAACAATAAAAACACAGAGTATCGCTATAAAACTTGCTCAACTTACGTTCATGCAAGACGGAATAAAGGGAGTTGGCTGGCGGCCGGCCGAGCGGAACTCAATCCAATGCAGGAACGAGAATGCAGATTAAGGAGTTTATTTTCTTGTCGGAATGGTGTGTATCCCTAGCTCGGACAATGAGAATTGTAGCATGGGACGTCGGCACGCAACTGCCGAGTGACCCGTCACCGCTCGCTCTCTTCCGGTCATCTGCACGCCATGGACGCCGTACCAAACGAAGCAACTCGGTTGAACAACGAGGTAGTCTGAGGCGGCACGCTGTAGGAATTTACTGATCTGCGTTTCAGGCTTGAAGGAAGTTCTTCAATGAGGGCAAGTTTTATGAAGCCGGCAAGCTGTACCAGGCCTCGAACAAGACTGATACCGCGAACTCGCCCATTTATCTCTCAGATCTGGCACTAGTCCAGCTTAAAATACAGCAGCAAGTGATCGAAATCGGCCCTCCAATCGACCGCTTGACTCGATCTCCCTGACGAGCAGAGATGAGTGTGGCTAAGGCACTTCTGCGGGATCCTCCGATTTTCAAGGCCAGATATCTGGGAATCCATTTATGAAGCTCTATCCCAACAAAACTGGCTGAATCATACCCACACCGGATAAAGCAAAATATTAAGATAGGCCAATATGTTATCTAAGAGTGTATAATCCAGTAGAAGAATCAAAGTTGGTAGATAGTTGATCTATTCATTTGGTATGAAATTGCCACGGAAATTGCCACATTCAACAGCTGTTTTAAAACCCGTAAATTTATCCATTGTCAGCAAGTTATGAAAGGATCACTGAAACATGAACTTTCAGCAGCTGTTTCCTGTGAGAAGAAATAGGGTCATTCAGTAGCCCTTTCATAAATTCCTTTGTTCGAACAAAGGAATTTAGGAAAGTCTATTCAAAAGAACCTCTTTTTTCCCACTGGAAATGGCTCCTGAAATTTCATCTTTCAGCAGTCCTTTCATAACTCGCTGACAATAAATAAACATATTACTCTCTTTATAAAATTACGTGTGTCTGTCCGTCTGAAGCCTTTTTAAACTCCGCTGATGTCTCGATGTGCCGCTCTGATGTTCAGCTGCCGCTTTTGAATTACACAGCCCACGGCAAGCGCTAAACGAGGGCTCCAATCATTCTGTCCCAATGCCGCTTTGCGCCGTTCACGGCAGCTTGCCGTCACCACCTGACAGCAATCTGAGAGGCACTGCCCCTGGCGCCACAGTGACGTATGATTCCAGCTTTTTCTCCCACCCGCAACGGAAACAAAGAGCTTCCGCGCCTATAAAAGTGTACCCAACGCCAAACAACGAATACGTGGGTGAAGGGCGCAGCCCAAATGGATAATCATCAATCAAGTGGAGAGCAGCCGGCGAAGCCGGCTGCGAACCGCTTGTAACTTTTGAAAAAGCCCCCGATTGCAGCTACTTCTGTGGTGGTTTCACACCAAATCAATAGATCAACTATCTACAAACTTTGATTCTTCTACTGAATTATACGCTCTTAGCAAACATATTGACCTATCTTAATATTTTGCTTCATCTGGTGTGACCCTGGCAGCGGTCTTTGGGCATTATGACTATTATTATGATGTCCGACGCGTTTCTTTTGCTATATTTGTTCAGCGCCTTGCTGATTTCCGGCTGCAAGTTGAATTTTTTTTCGCCGGCACTCCGGCATAGCTAGTGCTCGTTTAACGACCGTAAACCTACCACTTCCTCAAGAAGGCTTGAGGAAACTTTAAGTGGCTGGCAGTAAAAGCGTACTAGCATCAAGACTTGCACGCTATTATCAATGGCATCATAATTCGCCGCCAATAGTGACAATAACAAGCAGTTCATGGCTAGAAATCAATACGAAAGGGTTGCACCCCACATTCGAGCGCTAAGATACCGCAGTTAGTGTGCCCGAGGTCTATTTCGCAGCTTATCGTAAGAGCCGCCCAATTGGCCCTATCTCAATCGATTTGGCGAGTCCGAGCTCACTCATCTACTACGAACTCTGCGCTCCCACCACTCTAAGGTTTTACTTGTCTCACGCAGTCCAGGGTTTGGCTTGTTGCCCCGACCGACTTCTGATTCGTGTGCGTGGCCCAGTCGACTGCACTCAGTTTCACCGACATAAACTTACTTACGAGTGTTGGATGCTTATTGACATGTCATCTCATCTCATCTCGTCTCACTCTTTATAAAATTAAGCCTGTCTGAAGCTTTAAACTCCGCTTTAGGTAACTCAAGTTCGAACTTTTGGCCCGCGCAGCAACTCCTTGAAAATACGCGCCTTCGCAGACACGTTGGCTTGGTGTAGGTTTAATCGAAACCACGCTGCCAACAATTGATCTCAGGTTACTTGGCGTCGATGCTATGGAACGCTGTGATGGACGGGCTCGCTCGGCGGCATTTTCTTCCAGAGGTCTTGTTCTGGTCTGGTGTCTACTCATGCAATTGCGACTGGAGCCACTGAAATCCAGCTCTGTTAAAGGTCTGAATGTCACTAAGTTTTTTCTATTTCTCAGATGCCATTTCACTCATTCACTTCAGCCAGCGCCAACACGGCGCTAATTTTCACCTCCTTCGGCATTGTACTGTTCATTAAGATTCAACTTCCAGCTGTCCAGCGTGCTGGTTGAATCGCGCTGCAGCGCGGCAATGTGTTCAACAAGCTCATACCCGCGATGCTGCAGTGCAATGCCAGTGGGATATGAGACAACAGCTCTGAATGAAATTGTTTATCTACGCGCCAGAGCCCGGCGAGGGCTTTGATTCCTGTCTACCCTTGGCTTTCATTCATGGACGGTCGATCCGGTGAGACCTCCCCCCCAGCGTCGGACGATGGCTGCCCCGCCTTGTGAGGGTTTCTCACTATTCTGATCCACAAGAATATTCGTCTTAATCTGCGCCTACTAATCGAGATATGCGAGCAGGATGTTCTCTGGCTCGCACAATCTCATCGTGAATGGCAAGAATTTGACCAACATTACAAACTACTACACTAATACGGTTCCGCCGCCCACACCTCGGGGTGAATTTTCACCAGTGCCCCCCTTCTGCAATTAAAGATGTTATATGGTGGACAGCTTTTCGGAAGATCCAGCTGGGGGATATATACCTCAAGCAAGAAATGGGCGCACCCACCGTCAGTCGTCGACGTGGACAAAGATTCATTCGTCGGGTTTATTCTGCCGAAATCGAAGGCCGCAAGTCAAATATGACCGTGGCAGTGTATGAGGGAGATGCTGCAGAAGAGGTACGATAAACTACGGCCTGATTTCCGGATATATATATCCTGAATTGAATTCGGCAGGAATGGCTGGAACGTATCGAACAAGATTCCTGGCTTCGGTGAGAACAGAATATATACTATTTTTTTCACAAACTCCCCTTCAGGCATCCAAATTTTGTGCAATTGTGGGGTTTGACAACATCGTCTAGGATGTACGCTGCAATCTCTTATGGGGGTGAGGCGGTAAAAGTTAGAACTGGCAACCCAATATCTGACAGAGATTAGATCTGATACCGTTCCGTCACTTCCAAGAGCTTTGTCAACATTCCCATCCTTTGGCCTTATACGCATATGCTTACAGTGTATGATCATCCACCACTACCTGTTTGCTAAAAATTGAGAAGTCGGTAGATCACAGAGTTTAAAGTATGAACGTCAACCCTCTTTTGAGCCCTCCTTGACACTACTGTATGTTAGGACGCACAAAATTATTTTGACTTGACCTTTCAACGGTATCTCGTAAGTGCAGTCATCTGAAGGCGTGTAATCTCTTTAAACGTGTTCCAGTCCCAGCACGATTGCACATTGTGGATGCATCGTTCAACCCGCCGGCTCTGCGTGGACCTCGTTCCTGGTGAAATCCCGTGGATTTCATATGTGTATGGGATATCAATCCCACATCAGGGAAAACCTACCGTGGAATTTTTACCTAAAATTTTTCTGGGCCCAAAAAATTTCAAGGAATTCCGAAATTTTAGCAACTTTGGTGGACATTGGCTTAAAGTTCCGCTGAATTATGTTACATTCTTACTTCAATTTGTATACATTGCAAAACCCGAGATATTCTTGGAGTAATTTCAGCGAAAGTTTCCTGTGATTTACAATGATATTACACATCGGTAACTTTTGTATTCTCCTTTGTACCTCGTGCGTAACGTAGGCGCCAAGTAATCAGGTAATTCTTGACAATCTGATGTGGTTTGGCTTTTATATGGAGCAGGAACTCATCGGTAGACGCTATGTCTTTAAGGGCTGATGAACAATGTGAGATTCTGGTGAGATCGGCCCTCGGGACCGTCCCGCGGACACGATACTTCAAAAACCGTTAAGTCATTCAAACTGCGCCCATCAATCAAAAACGTTGACGTACTGTATGAATTGATTTGTTGTGTCGTACGAGGTCGTACGACATTTACGAGGTCATACGGCATTTACGAGGTCATACGACATTTCTTTTTTCCTTTCCCCCACCATCTGCCCCCCTCCTCCACGTCCTCATTCCTCTTTTAATGCCGTCCATGCTCACCTCTGATTCTTCCAAGCGACCCTCACACCATCCTGCCACTCCCTCCTACTTGCTCCAAGCCTGCTGGCCCCCTGCCTGCCATGTCAACCGCCACATCACTGCCTCTGCACCGAAAGCCCCGACGCCCCTTCTCCATGAATAGGGACTCCGTATTCTCCCAAGCAATCTTTGTTTTTCACTGCAAGTCTGCAACCAGCTCACTCGGCTCCCACGTTACCCCCTCACCGACGACAACAGCCTTTATCGACAACAACCATCGCTAGTTATGGTCCCTCATATCATCTAACCCCGCAACTATACTCTTGCAAACAGTCTTTGTTGTTTTCTTACTGCACCCAGCTCCCATGCCCGCTGCTTTTCAAGTCCTCAACAAGTGTTGGTCCTGATGGTCCCGTTGTATATGTCTCGTGTTTCCGCCGTCTCCCCTTTCGTATTCCCTTCATTCTTTCCCACCTGTCTCTCCCTCATCGTGGCTATGTTTTCTCGTCACTGCGTTGTCTATCATCAACAGCCTTTCTGTCCCGTGCAGTGCCACTTCTTTATACTTCGATGGCTCAAGCACCCGGACATCAAGATCTACACAGCGCTGCACTCCCGATCAACGTCGATCTCTGTCAAATTATTACCACTCAAGGTCAACTTCGTGCACGATGTTTATCAAGATAGCTACACTCCTCAACCGCAATCCCTCTCAAACTCCCAATGGTCCGGTTGGCGGTTTCGATCGCAGTTATTTATTCATAAACCCTTAGTGTACCTATCTCCTTATATGATTACGTTTGTAGTCCTAATAGTATTTGCTGACCTATTCTCACTGGACACTATCGATCTGAGGACAAATAATCTGCACAAAAATGAGCGCAACTACCGGCCATTTTACTGGAAAGCGTGCTATAATTTCTGGAAAATTTCGACCGAAGACAAATTTTTGGTAAATTTTGCTCACTCAAGGAACTGAAGATATTTTCGATAAATTTCGGTGAAAATGGGCGAAAATACCTGGGGGGGGGTTTCCTGATGCACGGGGAATTTCTCCTTTAAATGCTGCAGACCAGGAGGCGAGGGCCATCGATTCCCTAACATTGGAACAGTATCACGAGATATGTCGCCGAAATCTCTCACAAACTCGAGCTGTGTGCGTTTCCGCTCCCTCCATCAGGAAAAAATGAGATAGGAATGTAGCGCAACATACCTGGGATAGCTGGGATAGCCCGGTAGCTAACCCCCTGTTATGTAGCAACAAATAGCAGCGGGCAGCGGGTATAGGCCGCTATGGAGTTCCCAGTAGTCACAACCGGTGACTAAAATATCGCTTATAGCGTCATATCGCCGTAGGCTCCATAGAAGTCTATAGTCCTCGAAAGCTCAATATACTTGGACTTCAAGATACAGAAATCGGAAGACATTCATAGCGTGAAATAAGATACAAAACAGTTCTAATTAATCCTCATCACCATTCTCGCCGTCGGTCTCCGTTTCGTCGTCCTCTTCATATTCGCGGACTGCTGCGTCAAGCGCCGCCTTTGAAAGAGTGGAAGTAGAAGCCTGCGGAGCAAGCGGCTGTGCCCCGGAGTGGAAGCTGTAAAGGGCGGATGAGCAAGTATGATGTGTGACGGCTGAGGCACCTACCGTCCAATGTTGTGAGTGCGTGTCAAGATATTGCCGAGGATATCCCGGGGTGCGGTGTGCTTCTCAAACTCGTCAAGGCATTTAAGATGCTCTTGATAGACGGAGCGGTAGTCGGCCGCGGTGAATGGGACGTCGGTCTTGACCCCGGTGGCCCACTCGTCGATACAACACTCGATCTGTAAGGTGATTAGATAGTCGATAAGCTGCGAGATAAGGTGTCATACGGCAGTGAGGACGAGCGCGAAGGCGGGCCTTGGAAAGACGGGCCCGAAGAGCTCGGGGTGTGTAGCGCCTTCATCGCGCCGATTGTTAAACCACATTTGGTTAACGGACTTTTGGATGATCTTGGCCTTGTAAAGCCCCCTGCGCTGGGTGGGCTCAGGGGAAAATTCCTAGAAAAGATAAGAACAACCCTAGAAGTAGTAAAAATACGCACCTTGTAACAATATCCCAAGCCCTCCTTCAGGTCCTCCGCTAACTGCCTGTTCTTGCGCACATTCCTCTTGTTTTGGCCACTCTCGAAGCCAAAGACAAGCTCCGTGAGCGCACGAACCTTGGTCTTGAGCTCGCCGCGCATCTGGGGTCCACGTCGGGCGATCTACAAATGAATTAGAAATGCCGCACGACAGAGGGGCAGGAGCTTACTAATTTCGCAATATCCGGAGTGAGGGCCATCGAGATCTTCAGCTCCTCCTCCATCTTGCTCCAGGCAAGCTTGACCATGTCTGCCTCCTCCATATGCTCAGGGAAGGCGTCGCGCGTGGCGGCGAGGCACCGGAACCAGGTGGCGGCGATGCCAACTGCATTCTGGGTCGTGTCGTCGTAGTCCTTCGCCCGAGGACGGCCCTGATGGTCGTTGGTCTTCTGGGCTTGAGTAACCCGAATGTCGTCGTCGTCGGGGGAGCGAGCTCTTTTGTCGCCCGTTGTCGGGGAACGGGAGCGGGAATGGCTGGGGCTGCGACTCGCGTTCCGATGACGGCACTGGCGGTGATCGTCATCAATGGGTCGAGGCTGGTGCTGACTGGTGGAGGCGTAGCGGAGGTCGAGATGGACGCGAGCGGGAAAGATGTGGCCGTTAATAGACTGAAAGAAATGAGAAATGTGGGCGATTACAAATCAATGACTCACTCGAGGGCGAGGCGGCTCCGAATCGATCTCTTTGGGTGGAGCGATCGCAGACTTGCGCCAGTCGCTAATGCTACTGGATGCAAGCCCACGGCTGCCTTGATTAGAGGAGCTCGCCTGGGCATTTCCTTGGGGCAGATGAGGGCTGTGATTCGCCCTATCTTGACTGCCGATCTGAGAATTTGTTAATACTACAGTTGGCGTACAAAGACGAAGACAGAGAAGAAATGCATACAATATAGCGAAGATCCTGGACCGGCTCCTGAGGGCGTTCACGCTGTGTGCTGAGCGCGCTGTGGATGCGCACAGGGCGGGCTTGCATTACTGGCACCCGGCTGTCGCGCTGCTGCAGGGCCTTGACCTTCTTAGGGGGGAGCTGCACATCGCGAGACGTAAACTGCAGGGTCGGCTTCGAGTCAATCCCACCGTGCTGCCAGAATAAACCAGATACGTACCACTGTGTCCTCAAGAGGCTCGGGCTCCATCTCTCGCTGGCGCTGTTTCCTGGCGGCCTTGTCAGCTTTGGCGGCTTTGCGAGCTTCCGCCTCTGCCTTCTCAGCACCTTTGACCAAGTTAGAGCGAGAAAAATCACAAATAAAAGTACGTGACTTACGGCGTTGCGCTTCCTTCGCACTGACACGGCGGGTTCTTGCAGCACGGGAGGTTTCTTCTTCTTCTTTATCGTCGTCATCGTCATCGTCGTCGGATGCTGTAGACGACAGTCAGTGAAAGAAAAATCGAGATAAGAGATCATACCGGAAGCAGCGCCTAAGCCAGCGTTGGCGAAACCATAGTCATCTTCATCGTTGTCGTCAGAGCCAGCTAGACCCAGCTTCAGCATCAAGGGAGAGGGATGGAGCGAGGACTCACCATCTACATCCATATCCCTGTCGCTCTCGTCATATTCTGTTAATTGGGTAAGTCAAGAGAATGGCGTGCAGCAGTAATTTTACCTTCATCGTCTTTGGCATGCTTCTTGGCGGGGACACGACGTTGAGGAGAAGCAGCTGTCCGATAGGTGAGTGACATGGAGCAATATAGTGGGGGGGGGACGACGAACGATGGTCATTTTCCTTGTCATTGTGACTACGACCATCGGTAGAATGGTCCTTAGCGGCAGCAGCAGCTGTCGGAGATGACTTGGTGCGGGAACGGGCAGAAGGAGGAGCGAGTTTGGACTGGTTGGCCATTTCTGAGGTGCGATAAGCAGTTATTTGGGCTGAGCAGAATTGAGTGGGTTTGGGGGGACTCACGGTGGACAACCCATTAGAGGGCAGCTTATATAGAGACGCGTGTGTTTGGCTCATTTCAACAAACGGTGTTGTGGTTATTGGGAGAGATGTACGCGTTGTTTTGTCGTAAACAAAGAACACTAGATAAGGGTGCGGAGCGGGGCCGCGCGTGCGCCCCCTGAAACACGTTGCTTCAGTCAGCAATGCCGCGTGATAATAAAATACACTTACTCTCTGAGACACCAAGCATCGTCGAGCATGTCCCACCGCTGCCCGTACTGCCATGCCGTCCGCCCAACGAGGGCCGGTGTCAACCACCATATTTTCAAGAAACCTACTTGTTATGAAAAATGGCGCGATAGTCTTGGAATTGTTGTTTCTGCCGCAAGGGAGGAGAGCGAGTGGCGGGAAGAAAATCCTGAGGCAGATGAGCAGTCAGATAACCCTCCCGCTACCCCAGAGACTCCTCCACGGGCTCCCTCACCAATGTTCTCCAGCCGGGAAGTCCAGGACGAGGACGAGGATGGCGACGAAGACGATTTTGTCCCCCCGCCGCGCCCTTTATCGCCCGAACCTGAATCTGCGCCCCAGTCTCGGCGGACCACGGTAGAGGAGGTTCTCGACGAGGATGACCCTCAAAATTTCAAGCGCTTTGTCGAGTCCTTCCCTGGCGACGAGCTATTCCCCGGACATGAGGCCTTTGAGAAAGCCAGGGCCACAACGCATGGCCAAGGCGAAACTGTCTTCGAACGCATGCACGCAGACCAGACTGCGGCAGGGCTGGGTCCTTATGCACCATTCCTGGATGCAGAGGAGTGGCAACTTGCGAGTTGGCTGTCGAAGAATGTCAGCCAAACTGCGACAGATGCATATCTAAAGCTACCTATTGTGAGCGAGAGCTTTACATGAAAGGAGACACGCGACTGACTGTTGTACAGACCCAACGCCGCACCCGAGTATCCTATCACAATAATTACACCTATCTGCAGAAGGTTGACCAACTACCGACTGGTCCTGAGTGGAAGTGCGAGATTGTGACAGCGGCTGGGAACCAGCTGGACGAGAACGATGAGATCATGAAAGAGGATCTCGAGCTCTGGAAGCGCGATCCTGTTGAGTGCATCAAAGAGCTAATGGGGAATCCAGCTTTCCACGATTACATGGCGTACACACCCGAGCAAGTTTACGGCAAAGAAGACGGACGTGAGTCGAGCCGTATATGGGATGAGATGTGGACGGCAAATTGGTGGTGGGAGATGCAGGTACAGCGCCGCATATCCTCTATAAGTTGTTCTGAAATCTCACAAAAATTTTAGAAGCGCTTACCACCCGGCGTTGTTATTAGTCCAGTCATCTTGTCTTCGGACAAGACCCAGCTCACCCGATTCCAAGGCGATAAGACTGCCTGGCCGGTGTACCTCACTATAGGGAATATCTCCAAAGACATTCGGCGTCAACCTTCAGCGCATGCCATGGTGCTGATAGGATACTTACCCGTCTCGAAGCTGAAGTGCTTCACCGAGGCGACGCGTTCTCTGGCGGGATACCGCCTTTTCCATCACTGCATGCGCTCGCTGCTCAAGCCTTTGGTGGAGGCAGGCAAGAACGGAGTCGACATGGTTTGCGCAGACGGATTCATTCGTCGTGTCCATCCCATTCTGGCGGCCTACATAGCCGACTTCCCCGAGCAGTGCCTTGTAGCGTGCTGCAAGGAAAATCGATGCCCTCGCTGTACCGTTTCTCGCAATGAGCGTGGGGACGCCACGAGAGCACCCCATCGGAACGTCGCAGAAACCCTCGCGACATTGGATGACCACCAGCGAGGGAGAAATCCCCCAAAATTCGAAGAAGACGGCTTACGACCTGTATATCACCCATTTTGGCGCGATCTCCCGCATAGCGACATTTTCACTTGCTTTACCCCCGATCTCTTGCACCAACTCCACCAGGGCGTTTTCAAAGACCATCTCGTCAAATGGTGTATTGCGCTTCTTGGGGAGGATGAGTTTGATGCCCGTTTCAAGGCCATGCACGGCCATGCAGGATTGCGGCATTTCAAGAAAGGGATCTCATCTGTCTCCCAGTGGACGGGGACAGAGCATAAAGAGATGCAGCGCGTCTTCCTCGGCGTGCTGGCAGGTGCCGTTAGCGTGCCTGTTCTCACCGTTGTCAAGTCATTGATTGACTTCATCTATTACGCTCAATTCCAGTCTCATACCTCAAGGACTCTGGACGCCCTTCAGGCCAGCCTCGACACTTTCCATGCCAATAAAGATATCCTAATCAATCTTGGCATCCGCGAGCATTTCAATATACCCAAAATCCATTCCCTTCAGCACTACGTCGAGGCGATTCGCTTTCTCGGCAGCGCCGATGGGTATAACACTGAGGCGCCGGAACGCTTCCACATCGATGTTGCGAAGAACGCCTATCGCTCCTCCAATAAGCGAGACTACACCGCGCAGATGACCGTCTGGCTTCAGCGTCAAGAAGCCTTCGCACTGCGGGAGTCCTACCTCGCCTGGCTCAACAACGCTCTGACCTCAAACTCGCAAGGGTCCGAAGGTGATGATTCAGAAGACGAGGGCGCACCACCGTCAACTCGAGTCGAGGTGACAGTCCAGCTCCCGGTCTCCAAACTGCCTGCCACTGCCTACTCTATCGCCAAAGCGCCCTCATTCCCCGATGTCACGGTCACTCAGCTTGAAACCATCTACACGGCTGTCGATTTTCTTCCGGCCTTCACCGATTTCATTAAAAAATATTTCCCCCGCTGTACCATCACCCCCAGTCGTTATGATCGATTTGCGGTCTACAAACAGCTTTCTATCCACATGGCTCGCAACCGGTATATTGCTAATAAAGTACACACATGCCGGGTGCGCGCATCCCCCGCAATTCTCCCCAAAGGCCGCTCCCTTGGCTCTCCCGCACACTTTGATACTGCCGTGATCGTCGAAGATCCTGAGCACTACACTCCATCAGCCGGTGTTCAAGGTTGGCATCCTTTTTTGTGTTCGTCATATCAATTACTTACTGCCTCTGCTAGGTCTTCGTGTCGCCCAAGTCCGGGCCATCTTCACTCTCCCTCCGCAGTACGGCCAATATTCCCATCCACTTGCATACATTGAGTGGTTTACTGGCTTCAATCAGCCTGAAAAAACAAGTGGACTGTACACCATCCACCGTTCTTCACGGGCGCAGCGCCGCAATGCCGCCGTTGTCTCTGTCGAACATATTGTGCGTACTTGTCATTTGATGGCTAAATGCGGGAAGAAAATTGACCGTAAGTGGACCACGGACAATGTCATGGATGAAGCCAAGTACTTTTATTTCAACCCGTACATAGATGTCGATACTTTTTCTAGAGATAAGTTTGGTTAAGTAGAAAGGTCAATTTTATTCCGCTTCAGAGTCGTCATGGACCCATGGACAACAGCTTGGACCTCCAGCAAGCACTTCAAAGGAACCGTACAGTGAGATAAGATACCGTTTGTAATTTATTTTACCGCCCCCCATGTTCTGTGGATTTTTTGTTGCAGGCGCTAAAATGAGCGCTATGGCGGTGTCAGCACAGCCACTCCAAATCGACGGTGTTCACCTTTACCATCAGTATTTGATGGTAAAGGTGAACACCGTCGATTTGGACTGAATTATTGCGGGGAACTGTGCACCTCAAAAATTAGTAAGGGCATCTTTTAAATAATGGTTAATACTGCCTATTTCATCTATGGCGCCAGAATAATACTTTAACTGTTTGTGACTCAATAATGAAATGCACTCAAAAAGTGGCCGGACTTGAACACAAAAAAGTTCTGCACATATAGTCTCACATAGCACTACTAGAAGAACACCTGTAAATATGGAGTAACTTATAGCTGCCTTACAAAGGTATAGCCAGACTGTACCTCTTGGTGAATGCTACCAAGAACTTTGTAGTGCTCGCACATAGCTATTGTAGCACTAGAGCACTACAAACACATGAGTGGAAGCAGTAGAGAACTATGGACGATTGCGTGGGAGCTACTACAGCTATTTACTGCTATTTTCGGGTATAGATCTAGTCGGCGTGCTATTTCCCACAGACTTTTTCCTGATGTCCATCGTAACGATTGACCGGGAGGCAGTATATCACTGCTCCTTCGACGGCGATCAACTTGTGACTGCGGTTGCGATTGCATCATTGCCAGATTTAACGGTCTATATGGGCCATTGGTATGGCACTACTCCAGAGGGGGAAGTCCTCGCGAATGGCTGGACCCGGTACTCCGCTTTTTATGCGTGTTGATTTGTCCTGATGGGTCTAATCTCTTAGTTTCGAGTCAGCTAATGTTTCGCATGCCAAGGTCTCTTTAAGCGTATGCAGGAAATCAGACGTGTGGCTCAGTCAAGCGAATCATATTTTTTCCCACCTACAGACCGCCTCCAATTTAGGAGACTATGGTTTGTCTGAAACTCATTTTCTTATCCATATCATGCTTCTCTCCTTTACTTATTCCCACAGCCATCGTGAAAGAATTACATTTCGCGGCTCAGATTTCAGCGACTACGAAATATGTCAGAGGGTTTCTTTTTCTCTGCCCACCATCAGAGTTCCAGACCGGGCCTTCGTCATTTAGATGGCCAGACTGTCCGGCTTATTGGTCCCTCGAGCCATCCGGTGTTGAGCGTCTCACCAGGGATGAAGCGACACAGGTCGGACTTCCCTCTCTGCGGCTCGAGACATATGTCGAGGGATATTTCTGGGATGCCAGTGTCTATGTTGGACTACGCAAATTCCACGAAGCCAAAGGCTTCGATCCCGAGAGCCAAGACGTCGCGCGCCGTCTTGGCCATCCGCTTTATCAGCTGTCCGTTGGGCTGAATGCACCCCACGGTGAGTCAATGACACCCGAACAAATCACAGTATTGTCTGATAAAACAACGACCAGTAAACTCTGTGTCTAGATCTCAGGAGCAGGAGGATCAAGACGCAAAGCCTGGGGATGATTTTTCCGAAGTCCGCAATGAGCTGTTGACTCCTCATGAAGAACCAGCCCCGGCATCCAAATTCATCATGAATGTGCAGATGGCCCTTATTCTGTTCCTCGCCTTGTTCTGATTATACGACCAGCTACGGTAGGAAATAGCATACATACTCCATGTAGTCAAATGTCCCTCCTGGCACTGTCTCAGGACTTATAATCAATTATATGCTCGACATAAAGGGACAGTCCGCTTAGGCGGGAACATCGGAGAGCTTCAAACAATGTCTCCCCAAACAGACGTTTCTGATCGCTGGGCAATTTTTATTCCAGGCAATACGGATTGTAGGAGGGATTCCGGCTCCTTCAGAATGGTGCTTGTTGGGAGTGAGGCAGAACCCACAATGATAACCAACGACGAGAATCGTCCGTCGATAGACCATTCATGCGCGCGAAGATCGGCTCAATCGGCCCCGTAATTGCGTACATCTCCGGGTATATCTTCGCCGTAATTTCGACCATCGCTGACATGTCTATATCGGACATGGTGTGGAAGAGGCCTTGGGCACACGACGAGAGTATAGGGGAGATGAAGTCGTTCATCGTCTCCGCTGGGCCTGCGTCTGGGTCGTACGAGTCGAGGGCGTGCCCCAGAAGAAACACGCCTGGGGTTGTGAAGAGGAGGGATGCGAAGGGTTCCCAGAAGCGGGCGAAAGCACCTATGAGCACGAACACGCTATGGCCGCCGGAGACGGACATAGCCCATTGCACAAGAGCTACAAGAACGTCATGCTCGGCACCTGGAGAGGGAATAATATCGGCGATGCTGCTCGGCCATGGTTGCGCCTCGGGAGCGACATTTGCCTTCGATTTGCGGAATTTGAATCGTGACGATCACGTGCCACGTTACTTGGGCAGTGCCCCAAATTTGTTGACCCACCAATCTTTGCGCTGGAATGAGCTCATTCTTGCAGAAAAATATTTAACTCGGCTTCAAATGTATAATTTAACATGTCCTAAGGATAATAGATGACCAATACATTATTTGATGCCCAAGAGATACCCGAAAATGCGCAATTTTGCCGCGAGTCGTAATGCCGATTAAGCCCGACACGAATCGACCAAGAATTGGATGCATTACCTGGGTGCATTTTGGTGGGTTTTTCTCTCCAATATGCACCAAACAGCATGAAATTAGCTATCTACAAAGGAATTTTTCCCAGCAAAGGTCACACAACTGAGCTATGGCCCAGTCGAAGCGAGGTTGTACGATCAAAACAGGTATAAAATGATGGGACCTGCATGCGTCTGAAAATCCTTTTATAATCACGGTGAAAAATGGGCCTTGGGTCAATTGGAAAACATTTCTGATAATTCATCGGGGCATGTGGTCTCCAGCTTGGATTTTCTATTTTCTTATTTCCGCTGCGGCAGTACCAACTTTATCGGCCAAAATCAAACTTGCTCCAAAGCATCGTCGAAATTAGAAATTCAGGCGTGGAGACCACATGCCTCTACATATTTAGAGCATATTATTTCTTGTAGCCAAGAAGATTGCGGATGTTTTGACCCTCGAAAACCTTCCCGCGAGTTCTGGGTCAGTCGGAATGGGTCTTTTGATCAAGTGATCAATCGTGGGAACTTTGATCAGGCATCGGTCGGCGGGTCATTGCCCACCACCAGTGCCACTGTTAACTATCACGTGTCGACACCGCCACGTCGCTCCTTCCTTCACTCCTCCGACTTGTCTCGCTGCATGGCGCACCATGGCCACTCTGCATGTCGTTCATCACAGCGCACATCTATGTCGCGATTTACTTCTCTGTGCTCATCGGATGAGCTCAAGCTGTTATCTTGCGACCGCGACTCATTGCGGCCTCCGAGTCGTCGGCCGTGTTCGAAAGCGTAGGTCGAGCGTCGGCTGAGAACGGCCGATCAGGTCGGCCATGTTGGTGGACTGACGTCGGCACAAGTCTGTAGGCGATCGGCCGTTGTCAGCCGATGTCAACCTCCCTTGCCGGACGGGGCCGCTCAACGGACATCTCTACATACTGCCATCGCAGACTCTAAGCATAGTCCTCTGAACATTGACCATGATGTCCCTGTGCGCAGCTCAAAGCGCCCACCCGCGGCCTCATCTGCGCGCGATAGGCTGAGGCCGTCCCCAAAGTGTCAGCCATTTCCGTAGCTACTCGGCACGTCCCGGGTTCAAGTTTACGTACCTTGGTATGAAGAGAGTGTGCAAGTATGACGTACCGTACTTCGTACAGAGATGAAAACGTGCTTCAGGGCCTGGCGGTTACAAATGCATAATAGCGCGGGGCAAAGATGGCCTAACGCGCACTCCCGCCTTCCTCGAAGAGGACCGCATGCGGTGATTCCTACACTCCGGATAACGGGCCATTCTGCTCAATGCCAGCCCTCCGGCGATAGAAACGACCGAAACTAAACACAACAGCTCGTAGTCTCTATGTTGTTGGACAGCTTGCTCGATGCCAATGACCTCGGCCGCATCCGAATGAATGTAAGTAAAAATCCCGTAATGCCAAGTTTCCTCTCGTCCAAGCTTGTATAAAGGATAGCTGAAAGATTATTCGCCTCCCAGACCGACTGCACTAAAGCTCCTGTGTCTACCTCAACCACTCAGACGGTAGCATGCAGGTACAATAAACCCTCAGACGACGAGTTTGGAACATGGCTCATGTGATCTTGCAGATGAAAGCCGTTTCGCTGGTAGCCATTACTACTTGGTTCTTCGCGGCCGTTGGCGCCTCCACGCTGGCCCGTCGTGTCGTTCCAGTCCCAGATGCGGCGGTCACCCACGTCCTTATCCACCCTATCCTCGACTCCACCCTCTGTCTCACAGCGACTGGGGCTGACTTGACCAGCCCCCAAGTCCTCTCGCCCTGCGACGGAACCAACTTCCAAATCTGGGACGTCAACCACGTGAACAACGCAGTCTTCCAGTTCCAGAACGTGGGCACCAACCTAGTCTGTAGTTTACCGCGCCACCGGTGATCGCTGGTCCCACTTATTACTAATCATCGGAGTTTGAAATAGTTCCCACGACCCGTCGTCACTATCTAGTAATCCCAACGACAAAATCCAAGCGCATGAAGGCATTTGTTTGACTTTCCAAACTCAATTGTAGCCTCAAATCCCGTTTTTCTGTGTTTTTCTCAACTAGAATCAATAACGCTGGCTTGGTCATCTGCCGAGCCATCAAAACTCGGCATCCTCGCTCTTGACTTCCCCGCTTTGAGATAAACGTGAAAATGGCGCATTTCAGGTACAAAAGTATTGCTAGGTACTCAAAATGTCGAATGACGCGCTTTGAAACATAGTTTGAGACTCGAGATTTGGATGATTGGTAATAAGAGGGATCAGCGATCAATGATCGCGGGAAAATGACAGACTACAACACACGAGGTACGAGTGAAAATTGTTGTAGCGTCTGTTTGCAAGAGACTAGCACCAACCTGTGCTTTGCCCTCACCGCCTCCCCCCCTTCCAATGGCATGGTGGTCACCACCAAAGCCTGCACCAACCCCGGGCCTCCTACTGGCGTGGCAGGCAGCGGGACGTAGTCTAGTTGTTACCGCGGGGGTCAGACCGTGTAGTGGCGTTATTATGTAATCTCACGTAAGCAAACTCCGAATCGCGAGATCCGGCCCACAACGACGCGACATTTCATTCAGCCACATCTTCGAGTGTACTAAAGAAGCTTTATATACAATTCTATCTCCTCAGAATTTTGAATGAGGCCCCATGGCTTGCCCTTCAAAATCACCACACTTGTCATGTGACTCCCATCCGAATCTCGGCCGAACGCAACGAATTAACAATCACGATGGAGAAAAAATCGGGTAGCTCTCAAAACCTCTTTAGAATATGTTTTGGCTTCATTCCTGGGGAACCCGATGGAAGAAACTAGTTGAAGCTCGAAGTTCAAAAAGTGTTCGCAATAGGATTCGAACGACGGCTTACACATATTACATAATAGCGCAGCTACCCGGTTGGACCCCCGCGGTAACAAACAGACTCTATACAGCGAGGTACGAGCTTCAAATGTATAGAGCGTCTGTCCACGAGAGACTAAGCGGGACGCGGTGGGATTCTTCGCAGAGTATAACCCAAGACAAACTCCCGTTGGTGGTGACGGCTCTCAACAGCCAGGACGGAATTTTCTCGGACACGGGCTTTTGCTTGGACCGAAGCGGAAGCTCGATTGTCGTCACCGCGTGCAACGGGGGTTTGTCTCAGACCTGGCTTATGACGGCTGCTTAAGGGGGGATATGTTGAATATTGGAGCTATGCCAGACCCAATTCCCATGATGACCCGCGCAATTCTATCTCTCTTAGTTGACTGAATATGTATCTTTCCTTGCTCTGAATTTAGTTTCTCCTTCACTTGCGGTACTCCTATGTTGCTTGTTTCGTATCGTCGTACTTGGCTTTTCAATCATTAGGTAGCTGGTAATTTAATAATGATCAGTTACTTGATGGAATCTCACCCTTGGCGCTCGCTAGTTACGACCGCGGAACGAGTCTTCAGATGCTTCGATTTTTCCAAGTATCTGACAGAAAAATCACCGTAGTACGCTTTCAGATATCTCGATCATTCTTCTTCGTATGTCTCTCTGCTGAGCACATTTTATGGCAAATGGATTTCTTCCAGATCATCATGGATGGAAAGAGGAGCAGAGCGCGAACAGTCCCGCTGCCAGAAGCGGGATGAAAAGTACAACAATGTCATGTTTTGGACGCCCGTGAATGGTTCGAAATCATCCTCCTCGCCGAAGAGTTGTCCAAGATTAAACTCTTGGAGAGCGCGTTCTTGCTTCGTGGCACGTTGAGTTCCGCCATTGTTTTTTTGCAGTGTGCAGCCAATAGCTGATGCAGATGGCTCATATGGGTTTTAATAGTGCTCATTTCGAGCTCTCTTGTTTTAGTTCTGACCAATGCGAGCTCTGTTCCTCACCTCGGCATCGAAGTCGGTTCTGGCGGTCCTCAATTGTGTTTTTCGGGTCATTGTGAGTCAATTACGGTGCACGTTTGAAAAGCATCTCTGAATGACTCTGCAGGTATGGATTCCAATGAAGATTATTTCTTGAGTGGATATCCCAAAGGAAGAGGCAGGCTAGATTTGCATCCAAGAGACCTGGCTAAGTTTTTTTCCGACAAGGGACAGTGCACACAAGCAAAAGATCCCTGGCCGGAAATATTCCAGCATGGCGTTAGTGCTACTCTGCACATCCTTCAAATCTGTGTCTACGTACACGCGCAGTAGGCGAAAACAGAGACGGGGACTGACATCAATTCACATTGTGCGGGAGGTCCCGGACCCGACCCTCCGTCGGTGACGCTTCCTCCTCGATCTCCGTAGGTCCATGTCCGACACATTCCGCCTCTGAATCCGATTCAGGCTGTTCCTCACCCCCATCCTCCGTGCCCGCCGCCGCCTGCTCGATCCTCACCGCATAGTCGACCTTTTCAATCAGGAGCAAGTTGATCCCGGTCCAGATAGACTGTGCCAGCTGCGGATCAACACACGCAGCCACGCACGTATCGGCGAACTTGATAGGCGAGCGGTGCATATGGCTGTCGTCGCGGACAATTCGATTCCACGCCGTTTCATCCGTGAGGAGCGTAGCGGCACGAATGCGCTGGATGCTTTTACAGAGAGATTTGTGAGGGAGGTGGGGGGAATTCCAGGCGGCTGTGAGGCACTAGGCAGCGGTCAGTACAGTGGGGCGAAGAAGTAGAGCGGGCCGCACTTCGCGGCTACAAAATCTGACGATCCCGCAGCGTGAGCAGATGGACGAGCGACCGAGAACGGGCGCCGTGCATGCGATATGAAGACACTGAGGAGTATATCAGAAATTGAGTTCACCGAGCCGAAAGGACATACCTGGTTGCGGGTACGAATCTCCACCATACGCATGAAGGCGCCAATGTAGTGGTTATCGGGCACCATGTTCTTCAGGACCTCCACCTGAGGCCGCTTTATAAAGGTCCCATCCGGCGCCACGACCGCGCGCATGCCGCGCACGAAGTGGAACCAGCGACGACAATCATCCATCGACAGACCGGGAACATTCATGCGCGCGAGGATGGGCTCAATCGGCTCCGCAATTGCGTACATCTCCGGATATATCTTCGCCGTAATTTCGACCATCGTTGACATGTCTATATCGGACATGGTTTGGAAGAGGCCTTGGGCACACGAGAGTATAGGGGAGATGAAGTCGTTCATTCGCTCCGCCGGGCCTGCGTCTGGGTCGTACGAGTCGAGGGCGTGCCGCATATGGTTGGTGGCAAGAAGAAATACGCCTGGGGTTGTGAAGAGGAGGGACGCGAAGGGTTCCCAGAAGCGGGCGAGAGCACCTATGAGCATGAATACGCTATGGCCGCCGGGGACGGAGGTAGCCCATTGCACAAGAGCTACAAGAACGTCATGCTCGGCACCTGGAGAGGGAATAATATCGGCGATGCTGCTCGGCCATGGTTGCGCCTCGGGAGCGACATTTGCCTTCGATTTGCGGAATTTAGCTGGTCCGAGTCGTCGAAGGTATTCGCTGATCGTGCCGCAGATAACGAAGAGAACCACTTCCAGAACTTCAGTGTGCGGACGACATACTGGGCGGTGAAAGCCCCGTATCGCTGGCTTGCAGGGGCACGTTAGAATATGCTCCCGCATGACAGCATGCTCCGCGTCGGAGCGATTGGTGGCAGAGAGGAATGCCATTGCGGCTCTGAGAACTTCGGCTTGGCGAGCATCATCTTCAGGATTCTTTTTTGAGAAAACTTTGTCGAATATGGGTCGAAGGCTGAGTACACAACATGCGTCCTCATGCATGGGATTTAACAGGGTAAATATCAAGAGAGCGCGTTCTTGCTTCGTGGCACGTTGAGTTTTGGGAGTTTGAGGCATCTGGGGACTCATTCAGGCCTGGGACTGTATATCTGGACCTAACTCCACCTACTGCTCGAGATTATATGTGCGATGGTAAGGAAGAAGTGAGAGACACCGAAAACAAGATGAAAGACAAAGACAGACGATGGTGCGATAAAGCTTATCGGCCGAAACCCGAAACTTGCGGCCGAAGAGTGAATTATGTAAACTCCAGAAATTCCTTCAAGTCCCCTGCAAGTCCGGCAATTGTAAGCCAATTAATGCATGCACTATTTCTAAGGCGGATAAAGTGTCTTCGAAGGAGAATGATATTTTCAATCTGTACGGCTTGACATATTTTGTCGGGCCGAGTCGTAGCAATTGTATAAATTGCGCCATATACTACATAGTATACTAGTACTCTGGCTCGCAGGTATCTTCATAGTAGTATACGACGTCGTCAGTCATATTTTTCTCAGTTTATCACATTGCTTGAATCCCGGCTGCCACGATTGATATTGATCCGATTCCACACATTCATTCATCCAAGACAACAATATACATGCGGGGCGCTGCTCCTACGCAATGTGCTGGCTCCCATCACCAGGAATCATATACTCCAGCGCTTTGAGGAATTGTTGTCAGCAAGAGGTTAGATCGAATCAAGGCACGCACCATCTATCTCTCCCGAACGACGTTTAGCGATGAAATCCTCCGCCCGAGCCCAATAGTCGACCCCCGTGAGGGCTCCCTTCTGCCAGTCTCGGAGGAAATTATCATTCCGCATTGCCACGAATCGCAGGTCACGCGATAGTGCTCCTATGTCACTCGGTGGCGAATATACATGGAAAGCAACGAGCACACGGAGAAACTTGCAGGTTTCCAGGATGTGGAGAGATTTTTGGATATAGCCACTGCCGTCGAAGGAGAGATGGGTGAGTCGGGGCATGAAGGAGAGATGGTCACAATTCAGGAGCATTAGGTCGTCTGGAGGCCAAGTGGCGTCCCAGGACTTCAATCCCAGATGTGTTATGTAGGCGAATGAAGGATGCGTGGGCGGAGGCCTAGAGGCCACGGAGTTCAAAGTACCATAGAAATGTGTGAGGCGGAGCCTTGTGATTAATGCCATTTCGTCAATCGTAGTTCCGTCGATACCTCGCAGAATCGAAAGATTCTGCACACCAGTGCATACGGACAAGAGGGTTTCCACGTTGGCCTGCAACTCATCGTTGAAAAGAATACAGATATTGTGGACTGAATAGTGAAAGAAGGACGCCGGCTTGCTGCGGATAGCAGCTAGTAGGACGGGCCAGGTGAAGATAGGATAGTCGTCGATCGCTGCAGTGTATTGCACCGCGATCGTGTGATATAGCAAAGGTTCTATCCTGAATTTCTAAGGCTTCAGAAGCCGTCCAAGTAACCAAAGGGCCTTAGCGTACCACTCCAGCACACGCCATGCGACTAGCATAAGTTTGGGGATTACAACGGGACGAGAACGCCCACAGATCTCGAAGATGTATCTTTCCAGCTCAGGCGGGAAGACGGTGGTGGATAGAGATGCAGACATAATGAAGCGCAGACGGCTGTATAAAGGCAAGAAGCGATGCTTGCAAACAAGGTCAAACGCATGGCACTGCTTTCTGCGTCTCTTCCCCAAACCGTCATCTGCTGTCTGGCGGCTCGGCGGCTACCTTCTTCGTCTTTGAACCTGGGCCTGCTGAATTTAATCAAACATTGAATCACTCTTTCACCCATTAGACATCCTCCACGCTGTGTTGAGTCTTCGTGCATTGGGTCCTTGTTTTGTAGGACTCTTCTTGTTGTCTTCAATACCCGCAACGACCTCTGCTTCGGACTGGAAATGGCTGGAGTACTGGATTATTTCCTCCCCCGATGAGCCGGGATGAATTTTGTTTGAATGAGAGCTCGATTTCGACTCTTAATTCTACGGAAGCTCTTTGTTGGTCGCTTCCCGCGTGAAAATATTAGACGTTGCCACTAGGTCCAGATTACTCCCCGAATTTCTGCGCTATATCATATTCAGGTGGAACCTTTGCTGTATGTTCCATCGCGCTACAATGGACCACCTGCCACTCAATACCAACACATTCAAATTTGTTCCACAATTTCCCTTTAGTCCGGGCCCCTCTGGAGATATGTCGGCGTGGCTTATGGATTCGACTCCCCCGACACTGGCGTGCAACCCCCATCTGCGATAATGCGTATTCAATTCTGTGCGAGCAGATTTTGCCACAATTCAATGCTGAAGCACAAAGAGATATTCGAAAAGTCCGGACGAAGGGCGAGGATGAATAAATGGCGAATTTGAGGGTACTTCGAAACTTAACCAAAATCTCCTTTATTTTCGGATTATAGCAGTTGCCTGATTGCTATATCAGTTGTAAAGCGTGCATTCCCGAAAGCAAGCCAATCCCGCAGAATCTCTCAATCATCCATAAAGTCCACTCATCCACGAATGCTCAAGGTATTAATATTGAACCGAATTCATGGATTGCAACTCGACGTTTCCTATTCTGACTATAGTAATTTCGCCTCATCAACGCCATGGTCATCGATTTTAAAGCCTTCCATATTCGACTGCACTCGATAATGTGTACTACAAAAGTCCTCCATAATCAACCAGTATAACGTCCGTCTAATACACCGTAACCGGCTTGTACACTAAACCTTACTCGCAATGAATGCGGCCGCCGACTGGGCGTCTTGGCCATATGTCCTACAGCGAAAGGAATTCAGAACAGCACGATTGATTTGAGGAATGGACAAACAGGTGGGGTAGGAGGATGAGATCGCCGTGCGCGCAAATATTATCTCCAGCATGGCAGATAATCTTCGTGTTTGCTGCAGAAACCCCTGTGACCGCCGCACCATTATCCGGATCACCCTGCAACCTGTAAGCCAACCGGAATATTGCGTCACAAAAATGCTCACAAAAATGACGGCGGCATTGATGCGCGCAGACACGTCAGGTGAAAGCTGCTTCGCCGAATTGTGAACAAGTTGACCGCCCTGACTGTAGCCGACAGTAACGAGCGCAGCCTGAAAAAGAGAGTCGGTAATAAAACAAAACCGCGATTTTGATGACGTACGTTCGGGCATGCCTTGGCGGCGTTCGTCAACTGAACAAACACCGTCAACAATGTCATAACAACGCATTAAATGAACCATCTTACATCCGAGGCCATGGTCTGCGACCCCTGTTTGTCACCGCCCTCCAAAAACCCAGGAATGTCTGCAGGGTAATTCACACCCGCGAACGACAACGACTTTCCGCCCAATGCTGTTTTCAAAGCTGCTTGGAGCGGTGGGCCGGCTACCTGACCAATGGGAGCTTGCTCAGTAGTCCCACGAGCGAAAATGACCTAGTTTCGTCGTGAGTATCTCACGATGGGTGTTCGGCGATCAAACGACGTACCATAACATCTGCACAAGCGGCTCGCCGCTCGACCACTGGGGCCGCGAGAGCAAAAAGAGTGAAAGAAGCGAAGGAGAAGAAAGTAAACAACATGGCTCGAGTCTGCTGTGTTCGTCTTCGCTGGAACCCCTTTATATGAAGAGACTGCACCCGGAGTTATGCGCGGCGGCCAAGCAATGTTGAGCGGATCCAACGGTTGCCAGCCAAGGCCGACTCGCGAGCTTTGGTATGACGGACCCATCGATAGCATGACAGAGCCGGTGCTCCCTTCGGTGGGTGCGTTTTGGCCGTCATTCTGTCTCGGGACCAATCCTATGGGAGGCAATTCATTATTGCACAGGTCCAAGAGATATGCGTGAGTTGGACGCACTGGAATTTCAACAGAAGCTTGCCTTTAGGCTCTTCGGAGGAGAACACGAGGATTGCTGAAGTATGAGTTGTCTAATGGAGGGAGTGATACTTAAGTGTTACCAAGTCAACAGGATACATAGAACATTCTTACAAACCGAAGATCCAATAGCATCCAGGGTTTAATTTCCACGAGACTTATTCGCTGGAAGGCTTGGCGCGTTCAGCTAAGAGCTACCGATAGTGTTCTCGGACATGGACGGGCCCGATTTCGCAATCTGCATGACTGTACTCGCCCCTAGGTCGATTAGCTGAATGATTTGTAAACTGAGCACCGAGCCAGAGCTTTGCATGATTTCAAGTAAGAGACACGGGGCAACAGCGTTTGAATGCACGGCACGAAGTACACTCGCACATATGGATCTGCTCAAGACAGTTCTCGTCGACCACAATCAACGCAACTTCATTCTCCACAATTACAGATTCGTTCGCCCTCATACCCAGTTACCATTCACGGATAGCACCATCCGGGCCACGCCCTGAATCAAAATTAATACAAGGCAAGGAAATCATCCAATCCGCAGGGAAAAAACTCACAAACCGGATTCCGCCACGCCTTGACCTCTCCCTCACGGAACGCGCGGTCCTCGCTCCTTACGCGCGCCTCGTCGACCTCGATGCCCAGCCCGTTGCCTTCGAGGAGCGACACCATGCCCTCGCGCACCGCGAAGACTTCGGGGTTGAGGATGTAGGTGAGCAGGTCGTGCTCTCCCGCGTTGTAGTGCATCTGTCGGGCGTGTATTGAGTGCATGAGTGAGGCAGAGCGAGAGAGCCGTTACCTTCCAGCTCATCTCGCAGATGACGAAGTTCGGGGTGGAGAATCCGAGCTGTAGGCAGGCCGCGAAGGCGATGGGACCGAGAGGGCAATGGGGCGCTACACCGATGTCGTATGTCCTGTACCATATGGATTCAAATCCGAATACACAGCAAAAGTAATAATATGCAGGGTGAACGCACTCGGCCATGGTGGCGATCTTCTTGACCTCGCTGATCCCGCCCGCATGTGCGAGATCGGGCTGGACGATGTCGATGCACCCCGCCTCAAAGTACGGGCGCACGTCCTGGCGCGTGAACAGGCGCTCCCCGAGCTAGGTGGACGCGATAAATTCGACATCGCAAGTTCCACCTCAACAGACGGGACGTACAGCGATCGGTATGCTGGTCATCCCGTAAAGGGCCTTTATCTCCTCTTGCTGACCCGGAAGGAGCGGCTCCTCGATAAAGAGCGGCCGTACCGGCTCCAGGGCCTTGGCGAGCTGTTTGGCAAGGGGACGATGGACACGGCCATGGAAATCCCTGTGGATAGTTTGAGCCTCGTTGGGACGCGGGGAATGAGGATGGTACGTACAGACCGACGTCAAGCCCAATACTCTTGACCTGTTTCACGCGGTCGATAGTTCCCTCGAGTGCGCTGGGGGAGTCGAGCCAACCCAGCTGACAGCGACGGTCAATCGGGGAATGCTATCTCAGAGGAACGTTTGCATACACTTTCCACTGCGTTCATTTTCACAGCAGTGAAGCCTTCATCCTTCCGCGCTTGGGCTTCAGCAAGGACGTCAGCCGGACGATCGCCTCCGATCCAGCTGTAGACCTGGCACCGATTGCGGCTGAGGGGAATTAGAAAGGTCAAAACATCGGCATTGGTGCATACACTTTGCCTCCGAGAAGCTGCCACACGGGCACACCGAGTGTTTTTCCCTTTATATCCCTGAGGAAAAAGTACATTTAATGCTTGCGATGGATGAATGTGCGTACCACAGCGCAATGTCGAGCCTGACAGAGGTGAGTCGCGTCCATCTCCTGTGTAATGCAACATACCCCGAAATTGCGCTCATCAGTACCTCTCCACCGCGGTAAAATCGGTGTCTGTAGGCCGTCTGCCATATATCCTCGATATTGGCGCTATCCCAACCGACAAATCGTTCACGGAGGTCGACGAATGCGCCTTCCACCGCTTCGGTGTGACCTGAAAGCAAAAAAAAAAAAAAAAAGCTGCGTTAACTCTTGAGAGGACCACCGAGAGATTTATACCTTCAAGAGTTGCTTCTCCCCACCCCACAATACCCTTTTCTGTCTCAACACGGACGAAAAGCCATCGCGGGCGGACGTAGAACGTCTCGATCGATCGGATGACATCGGACGTGGAGTGCGAGAGGCCCTTGGGGTACGGGTCTGCAGGGGTTTGAGCCATTTCGTCGCGGTAAAGTTCGCGGAGCAGAGCAAAGGAGAGTCAAGTCATCGGATATCCTCATGGAAAGGGGGAGGGATTCGGGCCGCTTATACCGGGCCGCAGAGCTTTGCCCAATAAGGCAAGTGGCTGACGTTTCACCTTCTTTTTCTCTGTTCTGCCACGGTGTGCGCGGGAAGTCTGGGACCACTTTGAAGTGAGTGAACGGTCTATCAAGAGAGACGAGAGACCACTTTCTTTTCCTTGAAGTGCGTCTCAAACGCGCCTCATTCAAAGTCTCTCCAAGGACTTGAGGTTCTCCTGCTGTAGTAATTCAGAATGCCCATCGCTAAACCAAAACAGCCCATTTATATGTGTTTTCTGTGCTTTTTTGCTTCGGCTCCGAAGTGGCCTATCCGCACTGCAGGAACGGAACGGATCTATCTGCATCCTTACGTCGGTGACCTCCAGCCTGCAGGCTGTTCCTTATAGGGATCCCCGCAATACATCCTCCTCTCACTCCGCTTGAATTCGATCATGTCACAGTGGCTTTGAACTGAATGACCGATTCTCACCTAAAGAATGGTACGGAGCTGCGTCGCATGACCACCGACTCGCATCCTTGCGGTAGTGACCTCTTGCTCTTCGAGCGTGACAGTGCTCCGAAATATCTCATTTCCCGATACCCGGAGCGACTGCTTCTGGAAATCTCAACTCCAAATCATTCAAGCATGGTTCGGGAGCTGTATAAAGATTCATATCTATGCCAAGTCATGACAGTTATTCTCCCGAGCCATATGCATGGCCAGTTTCTTTTTATGGTTTAAGCAAATCGACCCATATTACCTTCGGACTACGTTCGCTCTAACGGTGAATCGGACCACCACAGTAGCCCCTCAAGCGTGATCTCGTGCGTTTTGCGTTTTGCTCGGCCTTTTCTCTCGGATGTCGCTTGTTCATCATTTGCACCCAGGCGCGTCACTTTCAAGGTGTTATTTAACCTTTTTCGACTCGGTCTTGAATGATGGCTCGGGATGCGCCGGAATTCGTGTTCCTGGCGTTGACATTGGCTCCACACACGATATAAAAACGCCATCCTCTGGCCTGCCATCATCCAAAATGTCCCACCCAAAATATCCCATAAAAGTGGTCCGTCAGGTTTCTCCCCTTGGTTTCGAGCCCAGCGGGCTGATATGAGGCATATTTATTGGTATAGCTCGTAACTGGGGCTACAGGCTTCGTAGGGGGCACCACCCTCAAGTCTCTGCTGGCCCGAGAGGATTACAAACGAGGCCAGGTCGAAATCACTTGTCTCGTCCGTGGCGAGGGACGCGCGTCTCTCATTCGGGATCAGCTGGGAGTTAAGGTTGTAGTGGGAGACCTAGGTGATGTCGATACCGTCCAGGCTGCGGCAGAAAACGCGGATGGTGAGCCAATCTTTCTTTTCTCTTCCTTTGAAATTCAATGAGCGTCTGGCAGTTGTCATCGATACTGCCAACGCCGACTTCCCCAAAGGATCTGCAGCGATATTGGCGGGCCTCAAGGCACGTCATCAGCGAACCGGCATCAAAAGCATCTTCATCCACGTACAAGTCTTTTCGTCGTCCGCATCGATCCCAACTCATTCTCCTGTGTTAGAGTTCTGGAACTGGTGCTCTGACCGATAATGCGCGAGGGGAATTTGCGAGCGAGAAAATGTAAGTTCCTCTCCAATCATCCTCGGCTACTCAATTCAAACCCTTGCACCGGAAGATACGGAGATATCGACTGCGCCGATATCCGCGCCATTCCCCAAAATTATGTCCACCGTGAAGCCGACACGATGATCAGCGAAGCTAGTGTCGAGGGGTACATCAGAGGCTACGTGGTCATGCCGCCCTTGATATGTGAGTCGTATTTCTCTAGTTGTCGTAGGCTCGATCATCTAAGTTTTAGATGGCCGCGGCTCTGGTCCGTTCAGCCGCACTTCGGTTCAGATCCCTGCTCTTATTCGCGCTGCACTCAAGCTTGGCCAGGCCATCCATGTCGGCCCGGGGCTTCCGCTATGGAACGGGGTTCACGTCGAGGACCTTGTTGACCTGTATTTCATCCTCATCGATGATGCGCTCACCGGAGACCCCAAGGCTCCCACAGGACTCGAATGCTTTTGTGCGTGTTTAGCTCGGCATCACATCTTCGACGAAGAGTTTTTGTACTAACGCTCTCCTATCAGATTTTTGTGCTACCGATACCTATTCCTGGAAACAGCTCGCTAACGAGATCGGTCAACGGCTGCATGCTAAAGGTGTCATCCCGACTGCCGAGGCGCGCGCGCTCCTGCCGGAAGAGGAAGAGGAGGTCCTCGGCACCTGGAGCGGATTCGCATATGGAAGTAACTGTGAGTGACCTCCAGGTGGTAATCTATCGGGCTCACACTCCGCCAAGCGCGTTCCAAAACCGGCAAGGCGTACCATTTGGGGTGGCAGCCCAAACACCACACGACCGGTCTCTTCGATTCCATCGATGCGGAATACGACGCGGTTCTAGAGGAGGGAGAAGATGAGGCCCCGAAGGTCCATATCGACGAGATGAATACTGCTTTAGGGGCTTTGTGAGCGATTCACCAACTATCTATTAAAGTCTGTGAATCCACTGCGGTTCAACCTTGCCTCAAGCGTTCAAAATATAGATGATTTAGTCGCAAGTCATGCCAAGCGCCTCGCTTTCTTTCAGCCTCTTCCGTCTAGGTGATTCCGCTCTCTTTCAAAGCCTCTTTGGAAAGGCTGTGGACAGACAACGGTGTTATTCACGGGTATTTCATCGACCTGAAGAAACCGAGGACGGGAGTCGAGCCATGTAAGTAACAGGAAATCTAGTAGTTTATTACGGCTTGAAGGCGAACTTCAACGAAGACGTACTGATTAGCATTTCTTTGCATTTGATTGACTATGTGTCGACCCACCGGTGCTGCCACGTAACACGTTTTTTCTTTTACTTCCTTAGGCTCGCTTACCGAAAAGACGGCCGTAATACTAGAGCTCGATCTGAAAAGATGGTCGACGAGCAAGCAATGTGCATATACCTGCAACCAGCTACAAATCCCTGCTCCAAGTGCAAGATCGGTGAGCTGAGACACGGCTTTCGGCGCCAGCGTAATAACACATGAACAATACAGCGTCGTACTGCTCCCAGCGATGTCAAATTCGTCCGTATTATATCCAGATGATACCCTATACTCCTGATCTCCTGATGAATCGCATAGTCGACTGGAAACTGCACAAACGCCAATGTCAACCGGGCGGGCTAGCAAGACCAACCGCCCTGCGTGGCGGATCGCCAGCGCAATTGGAACTGCTTCTGAGCATCGCCGAGAGTAATTTCTGTCTGAGGATGGATTGGCCGTGAGGTACGCGCTCGTCCCTTTGGTTTGAGCTTTAAGCTTCACCCCTCGAATTGATGTGTATTATCAGCGGGCCGACCTTTACAAAGAGAACGATGGGTCCGGTCTTTTCCATGCAAGCATCTGCTGCCCGTCGCCACCGAGATATGTACGAACTCATTGCCCACGGACGCGCCGCTGAGGCTGCTTGATCTGTTTGAGGCGTTTGGTATCGCTTTCGGACATGTGGAGCAGGTTTACGAGTTTCTGTCACTCCATTTCCGGTCCGACAAGATAAACTCTGATCGGCTTAAGGATTGCATGGAACACGAACAGGGGCCATTTGGGATAGCGGTCAAAGATTGGACGAACGAGGAGCTTATGGCCCTTATCGCGGCCTCGCTGGTGAGCATTTGCTTTATGTCCTCGCAGATGAAACAGATTTACAGTTTGACTACGGACACTAGGTGAGGTTGGATTATCCGCCATTCCCTCTGCAGTCGATTTCTCGACCGAATACGACTTGACTGAGATTGCTGATATCAGTGAGGTGTCTAAATTCCGAGTCTAACACGGCCATTACTTTTTTGTGGCCATACTTGGGCCGTGTACGATAATACCTGCCTTATTTTGAGCTCAACTTGAGTTCAATCGACACTTGAATTTATTATGTAATATTTCTTTTTTTGAATGGTTGTTTCACATCACTTTGACATCACTGCCGTCGCCAAACAAGTATCTTTTTTGATCCTCCTTCTTTATCTCTTTCACCCTGCAAGAACCGAGGGGATACACGACAATGTCTGGCCCCGCCCAAGTCAATGCTGAAATCATCCTGGCCCTATCCAAAATGGGTATTTATATGGAACGTGACCGGACGAAACTCGACACCTTATCATCCTCTGCACAAAACGCACGACTGAGGAAAGCTTTCGATCGAGCAGTGGAAAACTGCTGCATCTTCCCGCTCCTCTTCCTAAAGGAACAGCGTGAGATGGGAAAACTGGTCGTTTCTGATCTGCCTGAATGGGCCGGTTGGCGAGACTCACGTAGTGGCTCACGGCGGGCCGAGGACGCGGGAAAATTGGAGTGGTTTGTTGAACAGTGTCTCGGTATGCAAAATTCTCCAATGGGGTCCTCTACTAAATCCACCTCAACATATAGGAACCCACTCGCTCTATGGTCCCTTCCGTATGGGCCGGTATTCTGTCACAGTAAGCGATCCTGTTCCGTCCAAGCGCTTGTGATGGCGAACTTCGTTACCAGGAAAGTGCCTTGGTACAAGGTGCTTCCGTGAGGTTGAAGGAGGACGTTCCAGAAATGGAAGACCTCCTGATGCGGTGGCTTGGCTTCGCCAGTATCATCGACGGCGCCGGAACCAGTTATCGTGGAGGATTTTGGGGACTATCGCCTGCTAAGGCGACCAGCAACTCCCCTGTAACGGTGCCACTCGCTCGTACCGCATGCTTGGCGGTTCAGCCGTTGGATGTCTTTGAAGTGCAACTACCGGATGACATTGATGATGAAGACAACGAGTCCGGCGATGAGCCAATGAAAAAAGCAGGCTATCGTGGCAACAGTAATCGTCGTGCCATTCCGATTGTCGTTGTGCGATACGCAACTGCGTTGCCCAGTCTGGGATCACAGAAAGTACTCCGTTGTTCATTCTCCGAACCCTGGTTCATGATATTTGATTCCAGAACGTGAAATCGTTGATTGACTTTGCACAACTCTCTAGCTTTGATGCTAATAACTCACATCTGACGCCGACCCAGCTCATAATGTTCTCCCGTCTCCTGTGGGTTTGTTTTCTGACATTGTCTGTTGCCTCTCATCGAGGTTATTTAGGGAATCCAATAATCGTCGTCTCTCACCTTCAGAGAGTGCGAAATATCAGGCCCAGATACCAAAGTATCTCCGAAAGGAGACGAAAATCTCATTCATGAGTCCTCTGTATTGTCCAGGAGGGAATCTCGCGGATTAGCTGGAAATTGGGCACGTCTGTCGTGTGCCGTTTGCGAGGTTGAACAGACCGCAGACATGAAACTCTTTTTCTGCGCTGCATGCTCTGGTATCCGTCCCGCCAAGCCAGTCGCTTTCTTTGTGCTGACGCTTAGACACTCAGGAGTAACCTATTGCTCTTCGGAACACCAGTCGGCGGACTGGTCCACCCACAAAGCAGCCTGTCGCTCTAAAACACCGAAGCTCCCGATCAGAATTCGGAAGAATGCCGACCGACCTTCGTCTCCAATCATCAAGTGTTTGTTACCGCTGGACTATACCTCCAATTCAGATGTTCACTTGCGGTCCAAGTTCGTAAATTACAAGAACCCCGCAGAGCGCTTGAAACCACCCCGCAAGGCGTACGCGAAGCCTCAGCCTCCTAAAACTGTGTATGCTCACGGAGAGCGTTTCCTCGTCCGCGCGCGATGGGGTGGGCATGCCGACCGCATGTTCGGCGTTCGCGAAGCGGATCGGCGGTCTGGCAATATCTCGTCGGTCAACAAGGACAATCAAGCCTTCCTTGACCTTGTCATGAGGTATGCTCCAAGACAATGCTCCAATACCGTTTTCGTTGACGCCAAATTCTTTAGTGTACTCCACTTCATCGACCGTCCATGCAGCATTAGTATACTCCTGCAGAAACAAACGGGCGTGGTAGGGACTACCATGATATCCAGCGTGCCGTTGAACAAAATGCTGGCGAACGGGATACCGTCTGGAAACGTTGATAATACCGATATTTTTGAAGCGGTGGTCAACATAATCAAGCGCTCTGAAAAGGACAAGGTTTGCTTCCGCTTCCGTTGAACCAACTTTCGACTGAGATCGTATTTCAGGCAGAAGCTGCTTATTTCTGGGCAATGGGATACGGGGACTGCATTGAAGTTGATTTGGCTGACCTCCCCGACCAGAGTTTGGGTTGGTAGAAGGTCCATACATTTTGCTGTTCTTGCCTATCAGATGCAAAGTTGTCTGGCGGCGACGCATTTTTCGGTAGTGAAAGAGAATACAAACCAATTCCTTTCTTCAAGATTATGTGCATATGACAGTCTGAGTAATTTGTGCATTCCATCCAAACAGCCCAACTTCAGCAGAAGACGCAATACAATTTGCACGAGTTGGTCATGGCCAATCCGGATCAAGTCCGCATGATCAGTGTCGAGAATCTCGAACTCCTCACTCAACTGCTGGACGATAACAACTACGCGCAAGAAGGTGTTGAGACCAAATGTGCGCTGCATCTGGTCGAGCACGGTCGGCGACAACGTCCAACCAAACTTCGCCAGTAAGACACTCGCCAACTCCTGGTCGATCAACCCCGAGTGGTCCCCGTTGAAGTGCTCGAATACTTTTTTCTAGTCTTCGATGAACTTCCACAAGCCGGCAAACTACGAAGTTCGAGTCAGCACAACGCTTGCCATGGAGTCCCCAGCCGACGCACTTCATAGAAATCAATGGTTCCATGTTGATCGTTGTCCTATTTAAAGGTTTCGTGAAATCTACAAGTTCGGGAACTGAGGAGGAAACTCACGAAGAGCGTCATCAGGACCATCACAGTACTTCGGTGGAAAGCTGTGAAGGGCAAGGTCAAGCAGAGTAATATCGTTAACAGAAGACCCACGACTCCAGTTGGCATTTCGGAGTGCGTGCTCTGTAGAACTGCACGTCAATCTTTCTCGCTAAAAGTGAAGAAAGGGTACGCACGGAGCTCACTGGCACTGATCTGGCCCGAACCATCCTTGTCGATTAAGAGGAAGGAGTACCACAGCCTACATGTGTGTGTCAGAAAGTTAACGTCGAAAGTTGGCATTCTTACTGGGTGTCAGCGCCAGAGGTGGGGACCTGGGGACGAGGGCTTCCTCGTCACCGTCAGATTCTTCTGATATCTTTATCGGTGATTGGCAGAAGAAGAAAAAGGTCAAAACTTACTGGAGATATCATTCGTCGTCGGCTTGGCCGGGACATTCCTTGTCAAATAACTCTTGAACTGTGATATGCTTCGTCACAAATCATTGAACAACCATTACAAATGGAATGTTACGTACCAGTCCAAAAGACAGCCATTCGATGAATTTCAGATCCGAGACTTGCTGAGATAGTTGGACTTGCTCTGGTGCCGTCGATATTAGTGATTGATATTCGAGCAAAAAAAAAAAGTGCGCACCTTGGAGCCATTCGATGAATTTCAGATCCGAGACTTGCTGAGATAGTTGGATTTGCTCTGGTGCCGTCGATATTAGTGATTGATATTCGAGCAAAAAAAAAAGTGCGCACCTTGGAGGGCGACGTATCGCCCCTCTACTACGTTCACGATGTTGACTATAGCGGCAGCGTCGTCGCGTAACTCGTTCGAATTTAGCTGCTTCTGCAGCCCCAGGTGCATTTTGGCAACACGTCGCCTCAGCAGCAGCGCAAGAAGAATAAAAATGGCCTAAACAAGATTGAAAAAAAGGTCTGCACGGTCTGAAAAAGGCCCACCTCTTCGATACGGGTACCGTCAAGTACCTGCGAAACCGTCTCTGTGGAATCGATCCTGAACTGAATCCCATCCAATCGCTCCATCAACTCCACTTCCTGCGCCTTGATGTAATCGTCAAAGTGATTCTCCAGCCCTGCACACTCGAAGCGCTCAATAGCGGACGTCAGAGCACTGACTTGAGGCCGAGTAGTTTCGATGTAGTCACTCAAGCACTTTAAATTTTCAGCGCGGACCTGTGTGGTCAAATCAAGCAGCTGCCCAAACAGCTCCTCGATCTCGAGGCAGTACTGTACTTGGTCGCAAAGACTTGCCACCCTAACGACCAGTACGCAATCCACCGTGGAAAACTGGGAAATCTGATTGGCGATGGATCGTATCCGATTAGAGAGCGGGGTAAGTTACCTCCATTTCTCGGGCCGTCTTCGGGTGAACTCGTTGACCTCATCAATCGAGACAGAGCCGCAAAGGTCTGGGTCGAGCGCCTCTAGAAAAAGGTAAGCAAATTGTAAGTCCGAAGTGCAGAAAATGATGACTGACGTTGAACGGCGTACAAGCGCTTATTGTCCATATAATCGACCATCTAGGCGTCCGCAAGCGGAGCACATAGTTCCGAATCCTTGCCGTTTACTTCCTTGTTTGAAAAGAGGAATGCTGGTTTGAAGCTAGTACATTTGGAAGATCGGCTGCGTTTGGCCTGTTCCACCAAATAATGACCAATTCCAAGGACCAGCTTGCTAGTCGTGACCGTTTTGTCCCAACCCTAAAAATCGAATCAGAGAAACAGAATCTATGCAAGCGGTGACGCACCTGAAGCTTCCACACCTGAGACATGATCTAAAGCGAAGCGCCTTCAGGAACAATATCTCAGGATGCTGAAAGCGCACCTCTTCTGTGACTTGAGTGTGCGCTCCCTTGAAAAACGTTAAGGCCTTGAGCGTATCTTGCAAGTCCTCGCGGAGGTCATCCAATGCAGAGAACTTGCTCGCCATACTGAAACGCGGTCAGTCAGACTCACAAACGAAACACCGTACTCGCTCTTTCATGAATTGGGCAAGCGTGGGGGTGTGTGGCTTGCCCAGGGTTAACAAACAAGCTCCGTCATGCCTCGTGTGTTCTTTGTCTCGGTCACGTACTTATATTGCCTGCGCGTGTTAGTGTGACGCGCCGCCGCCTCTCACACTGCGCTCGCAGGTAAGTTTCCATAGCTATTCTTTCGCCGCCGCCTCTCACACTGCGCTCGCAGTTCACGTAGATCTTGTTCGTCGCATACGAATTTAGTCCCCCTCCCTCCATCCCTATTCCAATTTCATTGTATATCATTTTCATTCTACATGTTTCTTCTTACCTACATCATGTCCTCTGTAGTTGGCTTGAGTCTGACCCTTCCCCGGGCCGGCTCGAGAACTTTAGGACCCCAATATTACGTTGGTTCCCAAACTCTTACTTCTCTTGCATCTCTTCCTCCTTCGTCGTCGGGACACGCAGAAGGTTAACGCTGGAAAATATTAGTAAGTCCTAAGTACTTTCAGCAAAAATATAACGGACTTCGTGTTTATTTCCTCCACCGTAATGGCAGTTCGCAAGTGGAGCGCAAACGTGAGTTCTTCTCGATTGTTGGTGAAACGACCTGCGAAGTCGGCGAGGTCTTTGCTATGACTTGATGCCTTCGCGAACTGGACCAGAACCCAACGGTTCTCTTGATCATTGAGAGCTGTGCTGAATCAGCTGCCCTATTTCACATATTATGTGAATGAAGCTCACTCTCGTAGCAGTCCTCAATATCGGCTTTCATTGTCTCGCATATATGAGTAAGACGACTGGTGATTGTTTCTTCGCCGTCTGGAGTCATGCGGGTGTCATCTTTTTCGAGACATTTCACCCTGTAATGGTGAATCAGTTCAGGAAGGCAGACAGATATCGGCTCCTACTCCAACAAAACGATCATGATATCGACTATCTTGGTGAAAAGGAATTTGCGTTTTTTGTGATTATCTCGGCGCTGGGTTTCTCTCCAGTAACAGTGAGCAAGAGCGAGTAGTTCCAGATTCTGACCAACTACTCACTGGTCGAATATGCATTTAAAGGGGACAAATGCAACTGAGATTCGTCGGAAAAGATGCGCTAACTGCCGATGAAATCGACGTACTCGCCAGAAACGAATGGGCTTTAGAAAACACCTCCAACGTCTTCAGGACGACTGGAACGCCTGCGATCATGGTATCCCAAAACGCTTTTCCTTGCTCAGTGGCGGACACGGCCTTCAAGGACGCCACAACCGGATCCAAGGACGATCCAACGGTGGACGCTACATCCGAGAGGCGTCACTGACGGAGACTGAAACAGATAAACTGCGCTACACACCGATGACTTTGTGCTCTTTGGGTTTATGGGAGCTGCGCTCCTTGGCCTGCTGATACATGGCTGCGTCCTTGTCGTGTGCATCGGGTACGCTATCCTTTGGTACATCTGGCTTGATAGACGATGTGAGACGCTTGAGCATAGGTATAGGCGAGGTAATGGCGATATCGATGTTGACGGAATGATTTTATAGTTGCTGCGATGTTAGGATATTCTCGTCTTTTGCGCAGTTAAAACGTGAGGCGCAGATGTCGGAATCGCCGTTAAGAACACGTTACTCGCAAAATTTAGACACTCTCATGCGACGAAAGCAGTGAGGCAGCCGGTCAACAGGTCTATTGGAGTCGGAGATCAATCGGATATTGGGATATTATTGTCTTCGCGCGCAGTCACAAACGCGAGGCGCAGAGGTAGAAATCACCGTCAAGGTCACGTTTCCCACAAAAATTAGACATTCTCATGCGAAGGAAGTAATGAGGTAGCCGGTCAAGAAAGCACAGGTCCATTGGGGAGATAGATCGTTGGATATTTGGATTCGCCGCCAGAAGACAGCCCACCGGAAGACGCAAGCGCACAGCGGTGAGTGGTAGCACATTCGATCCCAAGGCAGATTGTGCGGAGAACCGGCTTCAGCCGCGATGGCTGGCAGCTATCTTACAAGAGGACGTTTGACACCCATCGCGGAGATCTTTTATGGTGCGAAAATCTCCCACGAAGAGGCCATGAGCGGCAGCCTTGTTGCGTCCTTGCTCCGGGGGCAGAATTTCTGTGGTCAGCTGGGCTTCTAGTGCGGATTCGTTCTGTTATTAACTATGACCATGAGAAACTAGCGGAAACCCTTGCCCTAGGCTCCGCTTAGAGAGTTATAAATGACGGATGGGTATCGCATTCAAACCCTACTCCTAGACTGTGGGACATTGCCGCGGAAGCACCAGTATGTATTCGGTGGAATCATTTTTAGACAGCGATGAAAGTGTAGAAAATCAGAGCTACGGCCCTAGATCCCAATGGCGTATTGTAGCGCTGACAACAATTTTAGGTCAATCAATGATGTTTAATAGATACACGCACGATCAATCTCCCCAGTTCGCCGCCGTGCAATGATATTTTCGGCGCGACTCCAGCAATCTTTACGCCCTCGGGCTCCCTTGTGCCAGTCCGCGACGGAAAACTCGAGGTTCATAAGCACGAAACGCACGTCCCGCGCCAAGATGTCGCCGTATTCCTGATGGCCCAGGCGGACTGCGTCAGGGTTGGCGCAAATTAGTACTCTTAGGGTCATGCAAAACTCGAGAATCTGGGGACACATAGGGATGAAATCCCAATCGAAGAATGCCATATGCGTGAGCTGCGGAAGGGCCGCAAGAGTAGCCCAAGTAAAATCCCCATATGGCAATGAATCCCGTAGTATAAGGTGTGTCAACCGAGAAAACAGACGGTGTGTCGGAGCCAACGTCATTAAGAGGGGTATGCATTGCCCGTCGAGGCGTTTGAGCGGATACGACTCGATTAGTGGAATCCAGGCATCCGGCACATGCCAGAGTGCGAGATTCTCCACACCGGTGCACACGGCCAGGATTTCCGCGTGCTCGTCTGTATAATCGGGGGTGATCCTCAAATGACGCACGCCGGTGTGGAAGAACGAGAGAGGCTTCGTGCGGATGGCGCGGACTATATTGTCGACACGGAAGACAGGAAAATTTGGGATCGAGCTGGTCCAGTTCAAGGCCATGGTGCGATAAAGTAACGGCTCAACCCTGTTGCGGAAGGAATATTTAGACCGCTCTTTGCGCATAAGGCTTGAATCGCCAATTCACCATTCTTTGACACGCTGTGCCACTAATATCAGCCTTGGGATCGACAAAGGCCGAGAGATGGCGTATAATTCGAAAATCTGCCTTTCAAGCTCTGGAGGTAGAGTCGGGGACGGCGAAGTTAAAGTCATGGTGCTGAATATTCGCGTGCACCGAGGTGTGCTTTGAAAGGCGATGCTCTTGGCGCTGCTGTCACGATGATCACACACTATGACAGCTGGCAATCATCGGCGGACGAGGACGGATCAATTTTGATCCTACGGAACATTCCGAACGCACATCGAAAGAAAAAGAGATGTTGGTGCGTTCCTACAGAATCAAAATTAAAATGGCCCAATGGTATGTTAAGACAGATACAGTGGCACTTTCGCAGAACAATCAGAACTGAACGTTTGAAGTCTTATTATACTGACAGTTATCAAGTTGAACTGATGGGAACATTCCATTGCAGCTCCAGAGTATATTCCGCACATCTCCTTGAAAACTTCATATATTTACAGCCTCATGGCTCTGACGTATATAAAGGAATATATCGTCCCAAAGTGGACCTGGAAGTCGAGAAATAGACCAGTGTTGGAAAGATAGAATTACGCGGGCACATAAATACTGCCCACTCTCCCCTCGAGTGGGTGACTTCCCATAAGGATTAAAATATGTTTACGGATTATCGAGCGGTGCCAACACTGCCAGCACAAGGGTTCACCTCCATTATTCTAAACCTTGCGCATTCCCATAAGCAATTAACATATAAAAAGTAAGGTTAATGGATTATTTTGTTTTGAAGGTGAGAGCGGTCATCACGTGTGATGTAAACAAATGCGTCTTGACTTCCTTCCCTACTTTACTGCCCGTCACCATGGATATCGACGCGGTATTGGAGCTGTTTGACAGTATCGGCAAGCCCGGGGTTTTAAGGAACAGATCAAGGTCCAACCGGGGGCAAATTGATCTTCATCCATTTGTGGACTTACATGACGAAAGGTCAAAGAACTACGCGCGAGCTTGACGCGGCGTAGAGAGAAGTGTACAGTCGTGGACAATCAAAGATGACAAGTCCATTTATGGACAAACCATCAATTCCAGAAGAAATCTGAGTTCAGAATCAGAATCAGCACAAAAAAAGGCGTTTTTTAAGCCCCTACCCAAATATTTTCCACGAGAAACAAGGAACGGCCAATATTTTGAACCATCTGAACGAAATTGTGAGCGGTAAACAAGCGGAGCAGAAGCACCCCAAGGAGCCACCCGACTGGGAAGGTAATCACCAGTGTATAGGATACCCAAGAATGTGTTTCTGTTGAAATTTGTGAGGAATGAAATTTGAAATGCTCGAGCTCAACTTTGGGGTCACATGGGTTGATCACGAAGATATATTTGCGGGATTTATTCCGCCAAAACGGCTCGTTGTTTTTATTGGATCCTTGCAGATTCAGAAAGTACTCGTCAAATGGCGTCGATTCAATATTTTTTGATTATTTTTGGGTAAGATATAGGGGTCCGGCCAAATTTTTCGGACCTTAAACCCATTAAATGCGCATTTGCGTGGGATTGGCTCGTGCAAATAATTTAGTTTTGGTATGGTTTAACTTCTTTTGAAGAGATCTTTTGATTCCGATGGTTTTCGGAGGTAAGGTAAGTGATCGAACTTTTTTGTCATGTTTGGTTGTCCGCGACTGTATGATGGGTAACATTCAATGTATAAAGAGTGGATAAATAGCCGTGTTTATTCCCTAAACGTGCTGCCGCGCGAGCTATGTGATGCAATGTCTATAGTTATTAATTATAAGCGTTACAATACTATCCTCGATTATATGGTGATACTACTTGATTGCTTAGTATGGGTGATCTATGGGTCAGATTTCTGTCGAGAGAAAGTCGGACGTGGCACCATGCAGTCACATCAGGGGCTGGCAGAAAAAACGAAAAGCCGTGAATCAAACAAAACACTCGATAAATCGAGTGCTATGGGGTCCTTCGAGAATACATACATTAACGTCGCCACCGTTTTACCGTCATAGATCATGTCTTCAACTGCTGCCAGAGGAGTCAGCCTATTAGCATCACGGAACTGACCCCTGTGTCCAAACGGAAGGCAGCGTGAAATACGGGCCGAGTTTGACGGCGCATTAAACTCTTCATGTTCGTGATGTGAACGAGGGGAATTCATATTATAATTCAGCCTACAAATGCAACATGTTCCAAGATTCAAGGATTAGCGTCATACAGAATGAGATACGTCGGCCGGATTGCATCGTCGTTGTATACACACGTCTCATCATACTTCAGAGCGCTGCCCGGCAATCCACAGATCTGGAAGCATAAGGGCAGTCAGCACTGGTGCAGGAGGGTGTGAAATGGCTGACGGAGTCAAAGCCTTTCGGCGGAGCTGTAGCTCCGCGCATGGCATCATTCGTCTGGTAAGCCTTGCCAACGACCACATTGTTCAGAAGTATGGCTTTGAATTTTGACGCTCGGTCATTCTCGGAGTATCCTGCCGCTCTATAAAAGTTTCAGTTTAGCGTAACATCACTCTGGAAGCCCTACTTGGACGAGGTCGCCGACGAGTATATTCCCGTGCCGAACCTAGGTGGGTCCAAGGCGGGTCATCATTCCACCCATCGAGACAAAAAGGCAACCCACATGCCCGAATTCAGTGAAAACTTCTTCCGGTAGCTGGTGCTGATGATCCGACAGAGAGAACATGACACGTCCTTACATAGCTGCAACCGTCGATCGTCGTCTCCAAGCTTGCACTGTCGTCGTGTCGCATGCCAGAGTTTCTGTTCGTTTCCGATGCACTCCCTGTTACGTTTTTCAGCACAGGAATGCTCAAAGAATTCGTATCTCGGGCACTGACGCGTAGGCTTTGTGCGCATTCTCTGAAGTTGTGCTCACTGGGCTGATACTGTAGACATAACGCACCCGCGGTCGCGGGCGGGACGTGTGCCGCCAGGATGTAGAGAATTGGTAAGAGACTAAAGAAGAATGTAACAATAAATAGCTGTAGTGAGTCGAGTACTATCTCACTCACCGCTGTTGAATATTGGACCGACAGTTACAAGTTGAAGGCGCTGCGCCACTGTGCTTGTGTTTTCTGAGGCGGTGCTTGTGTTTCTTGAGACATACGGCGTCGGGACTGATAGAGAATTCACCAAGACGCAAATGGGTTTTCATGACACTGACTGTTGCCCTCGATCCTTGACACGTCGTCGTGCCAGGCTATCGGTAACGTCCAATTGCTCGTCCTGTCCATGTACTCGACGTAGCAATTGTTTGGATCGGTCATACTCAGCTGAACATTCTGTGACACATTAGTCGCTCTGTAAAAGATAACCGTGACATAGGTAAGATGACCCACGCGCACGTTCCCCACTTTGAGCATCTCCAACACTTTTTTTGAGAGACCCGAGCTGCGAATGACCCCATCGTTTTCGATGACCACCCAAGCGCCACCGTAGCCGAATGATCCGCATCGCAGGGGTACCACTTTGCCGCTCTTATAGCTCCGCAGGACGATGTCCGATCTGGACGCGTAAATCTGCGAATCTGTGTCGACGATATAGTACCCATGAGGGCCAAAGGCCACCCAGTTGATTTTCTCATCTGACTTGAAAATGCGCCAGACTTCAGGGTAGGCGAGATTCACCTTGCTGGACACTGTGTCGAGTGAGTGACGTTCAGGATGGATTTATATACGTACGCCAGCTGGAGCCACCTTGTCTCCAGAAACAAGCTCCATTTTCGCCAAGAGAGAAGGCTTGCATGGTGCCTGCTCGTTTGAGCCTTTCTGAGATGTCGGAGTCGTAGTTGAGGCCCTTCCTGATGTCTTTCTCATAATTATATCCCATTCCCGGAAAAGGCGACGTACCAGTGAGCTTGTCCTCCTTTCGATATGCAATATTCATTCTTATGCCCAAAAGCAAAGATGACTCGTTGAGAGACGCTCTGCTCTGTAGGGGTTCAGTAAACACACGCTGCCCAGCTAGTAGCCCACACACCCCCTGGAGTTCCAGGATTATCTAAGCGGACAGCTGCAAGGGAACTCGTCAGAGCGAGGAATACGTAGTAGAACCGAGCTCTCACTCACAGATCGCTTCGATATTCTTTATGTTAGAGTGCCACGAAGACGGCATGCTCCACATTGTCTCTCCATCAACGTATTCAATAAAGTAGACCGATGGCGAGTGCGCGCTGAGCTGGACATTCTGAGGGCAGTGAGACGTCGTGTGAAGGAAGAATGGTCGCAGCTAAATCTCAGCTCACCCGAACGGCTTTCTTGTTCAAAGCGGCTTTGATCTTGGCGGACAAACCAAGTGAACGTATCTCGCCGTCGTCCTCCACGCAGACCCACGCGCCGTCGTACCCGAATGACGCACAGCGCAAGGGAACCTGAGCACCTCCTTTCTTATACTTCCGCACAATCCCGGTCTCGGAGTGGTAGAGCTTGTTGTCCGTATCAACTACATATTCTCCACTCGGACCAAACGCGACCCAGTTTATGGTCTCGTTCGACCGCTGGATCTCGGTGACGCGCGGATAGTGGATGCCAACCGATCCGGACACTGAGTGAGGAATTTCGAGTCAGTATGCACTCGGCGATTGGAGCAGTCCAAGGGCGTACAAAAGCAGGACCCATCCGCCCCGCCTCGTGGTGCCTCGCGGTAGAACCAGGTGTCGTTTACTCCGAACGAGATGGTTATCAATAGAGGGTCCCTCTTTAAGTGCTTGGATAGCGAGTTGCTTAGGCCCTTCCTAGACCAGGTTTTTCCGAATCAGTGTAGGCGATACGGATTTAGGCAAAGCTGACCAGTAGTTCTTCTTCCCGTTAGAAATATAATATGCACCCTCAGTACGACCGAAAGCAAAGAGCATAGCTGGGATGATGGGGGAAAGATGATAGAGATGGCAGTGCAGTGAGGCCTGAGGCCTTGAGGTTTGAGCGCTTGAACGGCGGCTTTGCGGCGCGGCGCCATGGAAGCCTGATAGCTGATAGCCAATGGCGTGACGATGACATCGAAATATTCTTGCATATCAAAGGAAGGCGCTCCGAGCCTGATGATCCTGCCCGCGCATTCGGGGCGCATCCGGACCAGGGTAGAGACATACACCAGTTAAAAAAGAGGACGTCGTTTACTACAGTGCTTTCGGAAGGCAGTTAGGCGCAGGAAGAAAGTCGCAATACTGCTCGGGCCAATTAGGATATATGGATTGAATACGGATGTATACTGGGAACAGTTAACAGCAGTGTCCTGTCCGTATACTCCACGTAGCAATCGTCTGGATCGGTCATGCTCCGCTGAACTTTTTTTCGACAGATCCGAGCTCCGAATGACCCCATCGTCTTCGACGACCACCCAAGCGCCACCGTAGCCAAATGACCGCACCGGAGGAATGCCACTTCGCCGCGCTTGAAATTCCGCTGGATAGTGTCCGACCTGGACGCGTGAGTGCTCGAATCTGTGTCCACGATGTAGTACCCTTGAGGGCCGAAGGCCACCCAGTTGATTTCTCATCTGACTTGAAAATGCACCAGACTTCAGGGTAGGCCATCTTCGCCCCACCGGAGACTGCGTCGAATGAGTGACGCTCATGACAGGTTTTATACTGTACACGTATGCAAGCTGGAGCCATCTTGTCTCCAAAAACATGCGCCATTCTCACCGAGAGAGAAGGTTTGCATCGTGCCTACCCGTTTGAGCCGTTCTGAGATGTCAGAGTCATAATTGAGGCTCTTCCTGATGTCTACCTCACAAGTATATCCCATTTCTTGGCAAGAGCGACGTACCAGTGAGCTTCTCTATTCGAAGTGCAATATTCATTCTTGTGCCCAAAAGCAAAGATGATTCGTTGAGAGAAGCTCTGCTCTGTGGTGACTCAGTAAACACATGTGGACTGACAAATAGTAGCCCGATACACTCCCTGGATTTCCAGGAGTACCTACGCGGACAGCTGCAAGAGAACTGGTTAGAGTGAATGTACAGTATAACCAACATCTTGCTCACAGATCTCTTCAACATTCTGTATGTCAGAGTGCCACGAAGACGGCATGCTCCATGTTGTATCTCCATCCACCCACTTACTCGATGAAGTAGGCCAATGGCAAATGCGCGCTGAGCTGGACATTCTAAGAGCAATGATATTATGCGAAGCACGATGTTCGAGAGAAATCTCAGCTCACCCGCACGGCTTTCTTGTCCAAGGCGGCTTTGATCTTGGCGGACAAACCAAGTGAACGCGCCTCGGCGTCATCCTCTACGCATACCCACGCGCCGTCGTACCCGAATGACGCGCACCGCAAGGGGGTCTGAGCACCTCCTTTCTCACATTTACGCACGATCCCTGTGTTAGAGTGGTGGAGCCGTTTGTCGGTATCAACTACAAACTATCCACTTGGACCAAACGCGACCCAGTTTATGGCCTCGTTCGACCGCTGGGTCTCTGTAACGCGTCGATAGTGAGTGCCAACTGAGGAGGACACTGAGCAAGACGCCTCGAGTCAGCATGAACTGAGTGATTAATCAGAGCAAGCCGAGACCGTACAATGATAGGAGCTATCCGTCTCGCCTCGTGATGCCTCGTGGTAAAACCAAGCATCATGTACTCCGAATGAGATGGCTTGCAATAGAGGGACCTCTTCTAGGTGCCTATATAGCGATTTGTCTATGCCCTTCCTAGACCGGGGTCCCTGCCAACCAATTTTGGGGATGAGGATTAAGGCAAAACTGACCAGTAGTTCCTCTTCCCGTTGGAAATATACTAAGTCCCCTCGGAATGACAGAAAGCGAGGAGGATGACTCGGGGAACCGATGATAGAGAGGGTGTAAGAAGCTCAGGTCACGCAAGATGTCGAGTCCCAGAGATGTATTGAAGGGGGCGTCGAGATACAAAAGCAAGGACAGAATAGCAAAGATGCAATATATATATATTGGAAATGCGCGGCCACACGTCCGGGCGGAGTAACGGAGGGATATCCGACAAAGTACGATGAGTGAGAGTCCAAAAGACGGCGCGTGACGATCACCGTCTGCTAAGTAACAGAGGGCAGTGAACTGAGGCTTGAAGCTTGAGCGCTGGAACTGTGTGGCAGCCTTGGTAGTATTACAAAAAGCAGAGAACGAGCTGGGTATGTTGCAGCGTCTGTCTCAGAGACACTAGGCCACAGTGGAAAGCAAAGCCGACGGTGCACACGTGATCCTGCCTGAATGGGCAAATCGGGCCGAACTAACTAAGGCGGAAGATACCGAAAAGTTTTGGACCCTTATTTCACTTTTCGAACAAGATTTGAAAGGCTTCAAGACATTCTCCGGATGATTAAAGAGGGCTTCGGATCTCTGGCATCATGAAGCGCCCCAGAGTGCCCTGGAAGGAGCCTAAACTCTGGGGAGTTGGACGGAAAATGGTAATAAAGGTTGAAAATGGACGAATACGGAAAACATAGTGGGTAAATGATTGCAAGAGGACATAAATAGGGTCCACTCTCCTCATCAAGTGGTAGGAAAAAAATATACAAGAATACAAGAGAGGAGGCTGTGTGCATCCCCTGAACTCGCTGCCGCGCGAGCGATGTGATGCAATGACGAAAAAGTAATGATTAGTACAGGTGATAAAGGGTCTGTCAAGAAACACGAGTCGATTCGGATTCGCAGAAGCATGCAATCACGTCAGGGGCTGGCCAAAAAAACAGAGTCGCGAATAAAATAAAACACTCGACAGATCGAGCGCGATAGCGTCCTTTCAAGAGCACATCAGTGCCAAGAAAAAAAAAGTCAGAAGGGATGCACTCACGGTCACTGAAGCGGCTTTACCGACAGACACATCTGTGTGTGCGTGCTGGTCCGCAAGCTGGGTTTGTTGAGCGGCGAGGTCCGCTTGCTGAGCCCGAAGCTGCGTTTGCTGAGCCAGGAGTTCGGTCTGCTGAACCTCGAACCGTTTTTGTTGCACGTCATATTGTGTCTGCTGCGCCGCCAATTCGGCCTGTCGAGCCGAGATCCCAGCATGCTGCGCTTCCACTCGTAGTACCGAGGCAGTCTGATAAAATGAAATAAAAGTCAACTGCCGTTCTTGTAAAATCATCAAGTGAACGGACCAAAAGGTCACGATACGCCTCGTCCAGCTCATCCCTGATGCTTCGCAGCGTGCGCTCGTTGCGGTTCAGGTGAATGATCCTAGAGACGCCACCGAGGAGTGAGATAGCATCCATAGGTGCTTTAATCTTGTTAAGGAGCCTGAGAAATCAGGATTATTCAACGTGAAATTTGGCGATCATAGGAGGACTTTGTGTACACTGTGAAGCGTCTGATACTGAGCTGCATCGGCAGGGGGATTATTGAGGGGTCGGGCACCGCGTCAGCGATGACATGGAGGATTGTGATTGTGCGAAGCGCGATATCGTGCGCGGCGGATTTGGAGTGCTTCGCGCGCTGAGGTCGATTATCAGCCCGAGGTGGCTCTCCTGATCGAATGGGCGAGGTGATCAGCGTACTAACCTCTGCAATGTCCCATAGTGCGAGGACGCCGCCGACAGCGCTTTTGAGCGGCGGGAAGGCGTCCGCCGATTGTTTGAGCGCGAGGAGGGAGGTCGAGAGGAGATCAGGGAGGGCTGAGGATCGAGATAAGAGAGATGTGGGCTTGATTTTTGCGGTCGGAGAGGGGGGTTTCCTCCCCCGTAAAGGGAAGGTGAGCTGCATGGGAGGGTCCCAATCGTGAGACCTGGTACAATTGGGTAGTCTTTTTAAGGCGTCGAGAAAGGCAGTGTACATGCATCGGTTAAAAATGAGGAGGGTCTTTACTACAGTGGTTAAGATGCAGTTGTGTTCTGATAGAGGCGCAGGAGGAAAAGTCGGAAGATACAGCTCTACATGCCAATTAGTATATATGTATTGAATACGGATGCAGACTAGGAGCACTTGACAGCTGTGTTATTTGTGAAAAGGCCGTGTATGTCGCATCTCCAGTCCGAGGAAACACAGCGCGGGGGCGCTTATAACTGAGTCGGCGATTGAACGCATATCGAAGTAACCCCAACATACGGCTCCAATCAGTATGGATAAAGGCAAGCTGTGAGGGATTCTGAGCTCACGCACAACGATGGCGAACGAGGGAGACTCGTTACGTCCGATGAGGAAAAGCTACTGTCGGAGCGTATGGCAGCGCAAGAGAAGACTGTACAAGAGACACAGTGTTGTACTTATGGGCGCTTTTTTCGTCAAAAAAGGGTCAAGACACAGATAATCTAGCACATTTTGGTCCTAGAAACATAGACGATGCTCAACATAGTGTGAACTGAATGGATAGTTAGCTAACTTACAGCAGTTTCCGGAAGTAATGACACTACCCCTATCACCCTCTTTATAGCATTCGAAGCTTTTTGAAACTCCGCCAACAGCCCTCGGATCAAGTTGTAGAATACTGCGCTATAGTCAATCTGCAAAGGTCGGGCAACTCAGATGAGTTCCAGACAACATGATTCAAGGCAATGTAGCTGAAGTAACCTCCGTTTGCTTTTCAGATAGAATACTCGCAGTTTACAGAAACAGATGGCCTATTCAGTGGTAGACTCGTAACCAGTCTGCCAAGGTACGGCAATTCTTAGTGCAAGCACTATGCCGTAGGCAGACTGGTACAACTCAGACCAAACAAAGGGCTGAGCACAGAGTTTGAATCATTTTTCTTCTTAGCTACATTCTGTCAATTCGTCTCCGTTGCACAAAGTCAAAGGAGAGAGATTGATCTAAGAGGACCCTTTTATCATTCTGCTGGTTCAAAAAAAAAAAAAAATCGAGGCAGAGGGTGAGTTGTGGACACAGAGATTATAAGGGAAATGATGGCTCTGTGCAGCCACCGTGATGCCGATGATCGGCACCCGCCAAAAATTCCAAACTCAGGCTCAGGCCTTTTGCACAGCCCGAGTTGTACCAGCCTGCCTACGGCATAGTGCTTGCACTAAGAATTGCCGTTCTTTGGCAGGCTGGTCATGAGCCTAATTCAGTGGCTGATATCGCCTTGGATTCGAGACTGATGCTGCATCCGGCTCTACCGCACAATTCCCACCATCATTTTTCTTTCGAATATACTTCGGTCATGGGCCAGTCTTCTATTCATCCGTTAATAAATTCAGCAGTGGTGAAGAGTGATCACCAACTCCACAGAAGAGGATGCGAGGCCGCGGAGCGGCCGAGCAGCCGCTTGTCGTAAATAAGGAGGAGCAATTGAAACTCGCCGAAATTTCGGGCTGATTCTGAATTCTATATCTTTGGGCTTGATTCTGCTTGGGTTCCGGAGGCACGGGGCGGGCATCGAATTATTGGAGAAAGTCGAGTCGAAATTTTGCCTACCAGGGTGCTTTCATCCCTGACTTCAATCACTCATTTCTCCGTCGATTATGAACCGGTTCGGTTGGTCCTGGATTCATTTAAAGGCAATACGAGGGACAGCCTTATGGTTTCATACCCAAATTCCTACGGGCTGATGAATTCTTCGAATCTCAAGGAATTCTCACCTCCAACGTGCGCCGGGCCGGCGCGACACATTCTCGTGGGTTGAAACAGCCGCTTCAAGGTCTGGCATACTTAAATGTCCGGGATTACCCTGGCTGCCTGGTATGGTCGAAGGTATTGCTCAACGGCTTTTGAATGAGCCTCAAACCAAGTTAATCGGATAAGAATTGACTGAGAAATCTGCCGTGAGTTCAATTTGCTCTTGCTGAATAAAAATGTAAGGGTAGTGTCATTACTTTTGCAAACAACTGTAAAAGGTACCCGGGCAAAATTTAAAGCTTGAAGCCATACTGATAAAATTTCGCACCCTCTACGGCAAGGATTGCGAGCTACGCCCGATCCCCAGTGCAAATATAAGTATTGAGGGAAGGAAAGATTGGCAATGGACGTAACGACCAATATTAATGTCGTGAGTCCCGCGCCTCGATTTTATCGTCGTCATCGCGATAACAAAAAATGAAAAGTTCACTGGGCATCATTGGGAAAACTCGCACAAAAATTGCTTTGCGGACAGCAGACATACAACGTGCAATGTGCCTCTGTTGCGTTGGTGCGAGGAGAAATTAAAGTTAACCTGAGCGAAATCCGGCGAGCGAACGGGAGAAGGCGACTTGGTTAAACATCTGGTGTAAGCTTCCGTATCAAGTGGGGTGAGAATTTGCTAAGACTAGTACTTCACGTTGTGTGCATCAAGGCACGACGCACAGTGCCAGCACAAGTTCTTTCTTGAAAAACACTGGTACTGGTCCAATTCGAGTAATATTGCTACTTGTATAAGCAGCCGCTACAGCCAAAAAGGTCGACGTCATTGAGAGTGTGCAACTTCCGTATCAGAGCCTGCATGTTGGACCGCTTCCACTTTTCTCCAACGGCAAGAAACCCCATGGAAGCCAGGCTGCGAAATTTTCACGCAGGGGTTTCTATAGAAGCCGGGTTTCCAAATAGAATTATCCGTTCCTGGCTGAACTGCATTTCACGAACCAGATGCTGCAATGGAACATATCAGCTGGTTCCGACCCTTGCCGCCATTTTGTGTCTTTCGGGGCACTTAATCACACCTTCAAAACTATTATTGCGAGTCGGGTACCTAAAATACAGCGGTGGGAAGTATCTTTCTTCCCGGGGATATGATTGACTTCTTACCAAAAGGGGCCCGGGTGTGACCGTCTGTGTTCATGCAGTTCCCCACCGCTCAGAATGAGGTCCTTCCCTGCGTCATTGTTACTTCTTCCGGCCGTAATTTTTGCTCCTAATATTCTTGCGTTCAATATTCGCGACAGTCCTAGTGCGATGACTACCGAGGTTCAGGATGGCCAAACTGGAACTCTGATGCAAGGGGGAACCTGTAGGGCATGTTACACCGGAGCTCAAAACACCTGCAAAACCTTTGTAAATGGCACAAGGGAGTGTTATGCAACTAAAACTAATGCCCTGGAACATCTCTTACCTCTGGTCTGCTCCTGTACTGTAGTATTACAATCAATTCGTCAAGGGGTGTGATGCGTGACCCAAAATACCATTTCGTCAATTCGTCAAGGGGTCCCAGGCCGCGTGACAGAGCTGGAAAATTCGTCAAGTCTCGTAAGTCTTACCAGGGGTTGACCGGGGGTGGAGGGCATGTAGATTTGGGTTTTCAGAAGGGACCAGGACTAAACAAACACCTCTACAGATAATAAAGCATCAAAGACGAAGAAACCATGATTTTTAGTGCTGGAATCACTTCTTTTCATGTATAGAGAATAGAATTTTGGTTTTACAAGAGTTTAGTAGTTGAGAAGAGATCTAGGATGGTTGAATTGCACCTGCAGCTCTGAAACATATGAATTTTAGGGGATTTCAACCAAATTTTGAACCTGGCGTGACGAAAAATGTATTCGTCAAGACCCTCCGTGACGCGTGACCAAGTTCCAAAATTCGTCACGTCGGGGGCCTGCGTGACGCGTGACTGACGAATTGATTGTGATACTACAGTATCCTGAAATGGTGCAGTTAAGGCAAAGTGCAGGTAAGTGACCATAAGTCAGGTTGGAGTTGCAACTATTCCAGATCTGTCTGTTGATTATTAAAAAGTGGGATTGAATGTGTTTTACACTGGTATGTATTGAGGAAATCCAAATTATAGGTGAAAGAACCCAATAGGTATGGCAGCTCGACTCGGAACGGCCGGTCCGGCGCTAGGGGTGGGAAACACCTTCCCTATGTGGAAGGAGAGGGGGAGTGGGGGTCCGATAAAGGTCGAAAAAATATTTTCTACCCTATATCCAATTTTCGAATCCCAGTTCCCCCTTGCTCTGATGGCCCTGCCCCTCAAGCCACAGAGACTGGTTTAAAGCAGATTCCTGGCAAGTTTCACACCTTTATTGAACGCCTATCTTCATGTGCCGCCAGATGGGCCCATCCATTCATTGCTCCAGGTCCAGACGATCAGCGTGGACGTGATTATTTCAGTAGCTTGTGTATGGGGCTGCACTGACTACGTTATTAGCATGTCGTCCGTGATTTGTCCATAACTCAAGCACTTTGGATTTCATTCAAGTCATCAGCTGCTATGAACACACTCGTGAACCACGGCTATATTCCGAGAAAGTATAGTTTCCATCCGTATTGGGTCTTATCGTAAGCCTCATGAACGCAAAGTGGAATCGCCTCCTTTGAAGAGATCATTATAGCTCTGATGGAGGTTTGCTTCTGATATTCGCCGACTCGGATTACGCTTGACATCCCGTCCAGGCATTCAACGTGAAACTGCATCTTGCCGCGGGTATGGCGGCCAACAATATTGTGCGTTACATTTTCGAAAGACGCAAACTGTACTCATGAAAACACCAGCTGACTAGAGGAAATCCATTCGTCAACAAAGTATCCATCGGCGGAGAAACTCCACTTGTCCCACCGCTCCCCGGAAAGATCGATGGTCCTGCTACCGGCGGTATCGCCAAGCATGGCCGCTTTGAGGGTGAACATTCCACATTGTTGCATTTCATCGCGGCTTATTTTTGATCTAAACAGGCGCCGCTTCGATGACCAGGGCCGACGCGTTCATTGGGGACAACCGCGACTTCCGAAACATTCTGTATGATCTGTTAGGTGTGCTTTCTGCTGATGATCCTTTTATTCTGATGTTGGTAACCCAGGACCTCTTGCAACTTGGAAAGTTCGGCGACAATGGTCTCGACGGGGACAACACTGTGTTCAATGTTGCGACGATGATTGGCATAAAGAAACAAAACATTGCGACCGACCAAGCAGCAAACCCAAAGGTCGGCACCTCTTGTTATCGCCAGCACCAACTGAACCTACGTCTGGATTTAGTTTGAGTTTGCTGCCAGGCGCATGACTGCCGCTTACGGCCAGGCCGCCTTTCTACTCAGGTTTCTTCCTTCCCCATCTGAGCTCAGTATAAAATTTAACTCCCAATTTAATAGCTTGTTTGCCAACGGTAGACAGCATTTCTTGAATTCCGGAGCGAAGGGATAACTTTTTATAGGCACGACGAAACAGGCAACCCTTCCCATCATAGGCTCATTCTTCCGGAATCAAACCTTCCCATCGAATTGGTTCCGTGCAGCTACTCCAGTGAGCGGAGCCACAAATGCGCCAGCCATGAATCAGATAATGGCTGCGATTCCGATCGCTCCCGAGAGGAATAATGCGCAGGGTGTCTATGTTGCGGACCCCCTGCCGCCTGCGCTGTGGAACAGTAGTTTTGTGCGTGCATCTCGAAATTTGTTGTGATGGTTTTGATCTAAGAAACGCTCTCTTATAGGCATGTTTTGCCTACTACGACCAAGCGGCAAACACCGCTGGCGTGCTTGTGAACACAACCGGCATATTCAAGCAGAATGTTGACCTGCTAACTGGAATCCAGTTCCAGGATGCGGCCGCGAATCCGGGGTGTGACCAACAGATACTTCTCTTTGGACCTGCGGGGGTGTAACAGGTTGAGAAATTAGGAATTGACTTCTTTTATTGCTGAACCTTTAGGTTCGGCTACTTACGGGAAAGGGCAGATGCGTCTTGGCCCATTTCTTGCTACATGTACAAACAGATCTAGTCATGCACCATTAGTCATCACCATGCTCAGCGCAAAAAAAAAAAAAAAATCACAGAAAATTACGAGCAACCCAGATAGACTAAATCACAGGTAATTTTGCTCCAGCTTCAACCCGGGGCCCCAATGTGCGAGCTCATACAGAGACTCAGGTTCGATCTTCGTCATTTCTGCTGAGGAATTATCCGCTACCATCGGGCACGGAGATTTTTAATCCCGATGTCAATCACTGATCTTGCCAGCGCACAAATGTCTGCTTCCTGAGCCTTCCTCCCCAATGTCCTCCCTCGCTACCTTCTGCAATTTGCCCATATCAACTGGCTTTGATGACCATGCTACAACCTCCCGTGTTTCTCTTGACTGGGTGATTAACTCTGGGCTTTCTACACACAGCTCTCAAGTATCCGGGGTTCTGACACTTTCGAGCAATATCGGTGTCATCTCTATGTTCTTAAAGAACATTCCTGTGGCTGCTTCTCTGACGTCTGACCTGCTGCTTGGCCTGGACTGGTTCAATTTTGCTACATCCCTTGCACCTGAACTTGTAGTGTATCAAGATTCAGGTGTATCCCTTGATCTTCGGCGCCCGCCGCCTTCGATGAGCGGCACCATAGAATCTTCCACTCGTATGTTTTGATCTCTTTCTGGCAGTATTCTGGACTGATTAAATTACTCCCAGCCGCTCCAATTGTTGCGGGGGTGTTCGGAGGAAGCACCAGCATGGGCTCTTCTTTGTCATCCCCATCGGTGACCTCTGGCAGCGCTGGTAGGGTATCTGCCTCCTGCTCGATACCTCCTTCACCGGAAGTCAATGTGGGAGCTGTGGCTATGCTCGTAGACCGGACGCCTTGTACCCGGGGCGTCCGAACCCAAACCGCGCAAGATATTAACAATGATATGCTGTTTATTGATGAATGTTCATTTACCCCACCTGCACTTCTCCCTGACGACCCATTTGTATCCCTCAATCTGAATGAAAAAAATAGTATTGTACGCTCACTTGTTCGTGATCAGCGAGTTCCCCTGCCGACATTGAGAAAGATGGCCCCTCGTCATATGCACATATCTACACGAGAGTTCGGTGGAAAACGGAAAAGTGCCAAGGCTTTGTCTGCTGAATTTCTGGCGCACCGGTGTGTAGAAGCTTGTTTGTTCTTGAAGTCTGAAGCTCTGCTTTGGGCTGGGTGAAAATGCCGCGCCTGCCGCGGCACTGCCGCGCACTGACGCGGCGGTGGCTGTGTTTTGCCGCGCAGTGCCGCGCAGGCTATATTTCATTCCACAGTGCTTGCTTGACCTCAATCCAACTTTGGAAAATGTTTAATGATGCCAATACATTGTCTGGACCACAGAACTCCGGTCTTGAGCATTGAAATCTACTACTTGGAATGACTCCCAATTTTGAACTAAATATTGACTAGATCTCACTTTTCTGAACAGTTTCTGGTGCATGCGTCTCAGAAATTGGATCAGTTGCATTTGATTCCATGTTAAATCATTATCCATTAGTAGCCAGAGGTCAAAATCACTTTAGGAGAACGACCCAAACGGTTTAAGATGTACTATGTTGCAGAGTAAGCCATTCGTTCAACGAGCCCTGTAACCTACATCTCTTATTTCTTTCATTTCTTTCCCCTCAATTTGAAATGCCTTGGTGACCCTTTTTTCAATTTCTTAGTGAGTTTGAGATATGCTCCAACAACAAAATAATTGCCACTGTACCGTTGCGCACTGACGCGGCGGTGGCTGTGTTTTGCCGCGCAGTGCCGCGCGGCCTCTAATTCCTTTCACAGGTTTTCTCTGACCTCAAATCCAGTCAACGCAGTGTTTCTCAGCACTAATACATTGTTTGGATTAAGAATACTTGGCCTTAAACTTGAAATGTCACACTGCATTTTTTTAATACCAGTCTTTGACTAAATCCTGACTATCTGACCGATTTTTAGCGGGAAGATGGTAGCAATTAGCCCAATGGTCTTATAGCTCAAGTCTAATCGTAATTTATAGGTCGAAAAAGGGGTAGTAGGTAAGTAGATAGGCAGGAAGATTGAACTGCTGTTCTGCACTAAAACGGCAGTGGCTGTGTTTTGCCGCGGCAGATGGCATGTTAGTGCTACACAGGCTCTCATTCGTCCACAGACCTTTCGTGGTCCTATATGTATCTGTAGTCATGTCCCACAGTCTCAACACATTGTTAAATCCTCGAACTAAACTTTGTTTTCCATGGCACTCCCACTTTGGAACTACATTCGGACTGAACCTCTCTTACTTAACCTGTCTATTATTGAGAACTGCAGGTTTATTCCCAAATATAGTGTATTGCAAGTGACAGCCTTGATCCATTGCAAATATTAATCAGGACGACCTAAATCCGGCGCTTTCATGGTTTCTCTACTGCTGTCATTCAATAACCGAGCCTTCGTTTTCAACTGTGGGCTGGGATCACTTTGCAAGGGAAGCCTGCATAATTGCTTCTGCAACTCTCTGTTCTTACTTCTCAGCAAGCTGAACAATTGCTTCAAACATTATGTTCTTCTGGCAGTATTGAAGGTGACTAGAGAGAAATGGAGAAAAGGAAAGAAAATACACTATAATATTGGTGTGAAGAAGAGGGGAACACTTGTACTGCTTGGCTCAATGGACCCAGGTCGTGACCACTCCCAACTTACATACCTCAAACCGCATAAGAGGTACAGTAAACAATGGTGCTGCGGCAGGGGCGGCAAATGTCTGCACCATAGGCCCTATCATACGAGAGCACTCCTATAATCAAGTCAACGGGTGGGAGTCCTGAGACTTTTATCTGTCTGGCTTGGATCCATCTGGAGTATTGTTGGTCTTGATATCTGGCATTCAGTATTGCAGCCAACTTCAAGTCGCCAATCCCTCAGGATCCGACCCCAACAATTTACTCATCCTGGGTCTCCTCAGTGTGGAGGACATATTACTTCAGCGCGAAATTCATCACAAATATCACCTACTGCACACTGCAGTGCAATGGCGGAGATGCCTAAAGTTTTGCACTCAGTGTGGGCGACGCTGAACCGGATTTTATATAGTAAATTCTGCTTACTGAAGATGAGACTGGTATTATTATGCAGCCGTACGATAGGAAGAGAATGTAAGATTCACCAGTATATTAATACTAATGACAATCAATAGATTGCTTGCGCAACAGCCATTGCAGCCATTCAATGGCTGTTTGACGTTGCGCAAACTGATGGCTCCACCGCCAAAAAATGACGTCAATGGCTTTGTGGAGCCATTCACCTGCCATTTCTGCGCAACGCCAAACAGCCATTGAATGGCTCCAATGGCTGTTGCGCAAACAATCTAATATTTCAGCACACTTTCCCTTGATCATTGTGAGGCAACTCTTCAGCCCTGTGTTACCTATTATCTGGCACAACTCATGCAACTTCCATTCAATTGCTGATGTGCTGGGTGGTGTGCAATAAGTTCTTGCGTGATGAATGTTAACCTCAAAGCCAGTTACCCTCTGTGACTTCACTCATGCACCGCAGAGGTAGAGATGAGGCTTGTGGTGAATGGAAATATTGGATGGAATTCCCAAGCATTTTTCTGCCTAATTGAGGATAAATACCAGATTGCTGCTACACTTGCCATATTCCCACCTTCAAAGAGCTTTATGTTGTTGTGTATGGGAATTACCCTGTGACTTTAGCCGCGCCATTTTAGTATCAAACTCTAGTACTTGGTCAGGGCATAATTTTAAACCATGAGAACTGTCTGAAAGGCGGAAAGCTTTCTCGGTTGAAGGCATTTTCAAAAGTCTACCTCTCATCACCGCTCAATTTAGCTGAAATTATGCGTGAATCGTCCAGAACACAGGAACGGCCATGGCAATTAATATTAAAAAGATATGAAGCCCATAATCGTGTTCAGGATGTCTTCACATGCCAAAATCTCCAAACGTTTCATCTGTGTTCTCAAGTACATGTAAGATAAGCCTTGTATCAAGGTTCAGTACATCTTACTGTAGCACGTAATGTGAAGATACTCGCTTCAATCCAACGTTGTGGTTCGAATCATGGGCGGCATGAGCCTTGGATAAAAAGTAGGTGAGCCCTCAAAACCAACAATAACGGTTGAATAACCGTGAATTATGCCACGGAATAGGAACTCCCCCCCAGTTTCGGTTTGGTTCGTCTCATCCAACAGGTATGGAGCAGTGCACATTTCTCTGGCAACAGCGGCGGTAATGAGAAGCCAGTGGCACGAGGCGCCACCTGCACTGCGGTGTTGTTTCGACGGTGTCCTGCTGCCGCCCGGTGTCATTGGGAACCAGAAATCCAATCATCATATAAACCTTGTAGCCTCAGGTATTATTAATTCTTATTCAGTGTAGAATGAGGCAACATGGCACACCATTAGGTAGAACTGTAGGGAGTTAACGCGGCACTGCCGCACATTGGTGCGACATTGCCGCGCACTGCCGCGCACTGCCGCGGCAGTGGCGCGCACCTACCGCGGCGCTGCTGCGCAGACCTGTAGCTTCAAGATAACTTCAAGATGGTCCTGATAATCTTTATTGCTCCTAGGCATGTTGCAAACCGGGAAAGTAAGGAATAAGATGGTTGGGCCTAGACTCAACATAGTTTCCTGCTTATACTATCCCAGTTCTTGTTAAATTGACTCAATACAGACATCCAATAGTCTTTATCGATGCCCTCAAGCGTCACTGACCCAAATAGAGCCACCAGAAGGCCCCGGATGGTACTCCAAAATATGCATAATGATGCATAAGGATGCCGCGGCAGTGCCGCGGCAATGCGCGGCAGGCGCGGCAATTTCCCCTGGCCCCTCTGCTTTGCGGTCTGAACCCTCCCCATCTTTCACCTCTCGATCTACAACGGTGCGAATTAAGCCGCTCCAATCTTCGCAAAAGAAAGTCCATCGACCTAGACGGAAATGTTCCGAAACGTCCACGTTTATCCATCGAGTTTCCCATCATACTATCCCAGGATGAGAAAGACCAAATTGTTCGTGAGTTTCGTCAAGCTACTGATAATGCATCGTTGAAGCGATATGAATGTTCTTTCTGCGGTAAATTTGAGATGGCAAGCCTTACCAGGATGAGGGCAGTAAATGAGCTCGATATCTCACTACTTGATAGAGCGGTTGTCGAACTTCGGATAATATCTCGTCAGCCTAAAATTGAATCATTCAACAAATCCTCCCTGATCAGTGGCTCATATGTACTGTGCCATCTCTGTAATTCTGCTGTCAGCAAGATGTCTTTCAAATCAATTCCTTTGCGCAGTTATGCGAACGGCCTTTGGATAGGAAAAGTTCCGGAAGAACTTCAGGATCTCACATTTTTGGAAGAACAATGTATCGCACGAGCACGAGCGACAAGATGTATGTACAAGCTCACACTGGGACCCTCCGGACAGCTTTCTGCTCGGGGAAATGTTTGTATATTGCCTCAGGACACAATGTCTGTTCTATCTGCCATGCCACTTCCGTTGTTCAGGCTGAGGGATGAAATATGTGTAATTCTCGTTGGATCGCCTTACACTGAAGTCACTCACGACATGCTGCAAAGGTCACCGCTTCTCGTGCGTCGCGAGAGGATTCGAACTGCGCTATTTTGGCTGATTGAGAATAACCCACTCTATGCGGACCTTGATAAAAATGCTGTGCTTGAGAATTCGGAGGAATACCCGGTGCATGATTGTCCGCTTGCAGTTACAGATTTTCTACGTACCAACTCTGCTAACAATCAAGGATCGTCTTATACATCGTATTCAGATCAAGCAAATGCCGAGCTGTTTGAGGGGACCAATACCTTCGAGCTTACATCTTCGACTCTTGTAGATGTTGATAATCTCAATTCGACTTACCAGCAGAGAAAGCTTGATGCCCTCCGAAAGTTGAAGAAACAGGAAGCCGAATTTGTGAAGTTTCCATCTGGCAATACCCCGTTGTCGACATCGAAAAATCCTCGAGTATTTGGTTGGTTATGGCCCACCCTGTTTCCATACGGCGTCGGAATGGTAGACAACAACAACGTAAGAATTTCGCCCGACATTCCCTTTCATCAACTTGATACCTTGCCGCACGTACAACATTTGTTGAGTAAAAAAGATTCACGGTTTCAGGTCCACAAGTCTTTCATTTTTGTCATGAGCAATATCCTTCAACGACGCCAGTCATCATTCAAGTGTCGCCTTGCCACGAATCGATCGTGGTTTCCGGTGGTACAAAATTTAATGCAAAAGATTGATGCCGAGTGTATGGAGACCTACCAGGCGAAGCTCGAGAAAAACCCGTTTGCGAAGGCTGAGACTGAAGGAGAGAAGGCAGCGGCCAAAGTAATGAGATACATTAGCTATGTCTCTGATCATATACCTGGTTCAATGGGTGACGTGAACAGTATGAAGCAGCAAATGCACAGTAAAATTGTATGTGATGGTTTACCCCATTTCTTAGCAACAGTTAACTTTGCAGACTCTCATAATCCAATTGCACAAGTCCTAGCTGGCCGAGACATTGACTTGGACAAGATTTTCGACGCACCGGATGGCAAGAACAAGGAACCGAGTATCCGGGCAAAGACATTGGCCGAAAATCCAGTAGCTGGCGCTGAGTTCTTCCACCTGATGATAACAAAATTCTTTGAATAGTTTTGGGCACAAAGAGGGCTTCGAAGGTTGGTATTCTTGGGAAAGTGAAAGGATGGTATGCAGCTGTTGAGGCGCAAATACGAGGTTCACTCCACAGCCATATGCTGATATGGATCGAAGACGCTCCCGCTTCCCCTTTGGATATGAAGGAACAAATGAATGCAGATCCCGAGTTCAAGCAGAGACTAACCGCATGGTACGACGATGTAATTTGCCAAAGCTTCCCGAAAAATACAGCTCCATATGTTGCAACGGAAGGCAATCCAAAGCAACTCCCTGTTCTCAGCCGCCCTTTAGATCCTGATTTACCCGAATATGAGCAGAAAAGAGACCAACATCACCGGAATCTATGCGAAACCACTGGACTTGTACATGGGCATAATGCAACTTGCTTTAAACATATTCCACGTCGCATACAATCTCTTGTCGATCCAGATAACGACTGCAGGTTTGAACTGCCTCGTCCTCTTGTAGCAGAGACACATTTCGACGATGACGATGATCTTGTGATACGATGCGAAAATGGAAATCTGAATGGTCATAATCCGACGGCTACACTTTGTCTTGGGTGTAATACAGACCTCAAGCAAACAGCATCTGGTTCTGTTGCGATGGCCATGGTTGAATATATGGGGAATTACACCGTAAAGTTGCAATTGGACACCGCGATTGTATTTTCTGCTCTCTGCGCGTCAATCAAGGCTCTTCAGAATAAGCCTCCTCAGGATGTCGATGGAAAAGTTGATGATTCGGAAATGACCCGGTTGATGATGGTCAAAACAACGAATACCCTGGTTGGCAAACGAGAGTTAACGGGTCAACAAACTGCGAGCCTTTTACTCCGTCGGATGAGTATCAGGAGTACTGGTGGTCTTCGATGCTCCGAGATATTGCACGCGATGTTTTTACTGTTGACCTTGAGAAACATTCAGAGCCACATGGCCTCGTGGATCCGGAAGCAACAGAAGTGCCTGAATATGGAACACTGGATTCAGACGAGGCTCAACGTATGATTATCCCCGATGACCAGGACGATGGGATGATGATACTCACACGGGAAAACCTCCATCAAGCTCCAGGAATTGACAATTGCAACGACGACTCCCGAGAGAAGAAATATTCACCCTTGTTCAATGACATGTTCTACCGGCCACCAGAGCTTGATTCGATGTGTCTCTGGGATATCTTGAGAAACTATGTCAAAGAGAAGAAGCCTAAGTCGAGGACTCAGCGAAAGACATACCTAAATTTCAAACGAGGGCATCCACAGTACACCACTCACTGCCTAAAGAAATTAGACATGCCAGTCATACCCGTGTTAAAGGGTTACTCTATTCCTTGGAACGACTCGGAGAGCGACCGTGAAAAGTACGCAGTAATTATTCTGAGCTTGTTCAAACTCTGGTCCGACACAAAATCTTCTCCTCTTAAATCTCCAGAGGCGAATTGGTCTAATACTCTTGATGACTTCTTTCCATTGATCTCACCCGCACACTCGAGAATTGTACTCAACATGCAGCTCCTGTATCAAACTCGAGACGCCAAGTTCGACTTTGCAGCAAAACGAAAGAAACGGCTCGTAGAATTAACGAGACTGGCGAAAGATACAGGAATTGCAAGGAATGACGAAGCCGACGAGGAATATGATCCTGTCTGGGAAAACGCGATGCAAGCTACAATTGATTCAGAAGAATTGGACGCAGACTATACGGTGTTTGAAAAAAATACCAGAGCAACCCGAGATGCTGAGGAGATCATTCTACAGGCAAGCAATGTTGGCTTTTACTTCGTGCAAAATACGCCAAACGAAGAGATACGTGCCAATTTTGGACGTAGAGCACGGCGAGGAAACGAGGATGACATTTTCAGAGCAAGTACTGCTGTCAAAGATCTGCTGAGGGAAAAAGATTTCTTAATCAAACGTCGTCTGAAAGCCGCAGAGAACCCAGGACCTCAGAATCCAGGCCACTTTCAAGCATCTTCCAGGATACCGGATGCTTTGTGCACGACATTGGCAGAGGAAGCGAAACGAGCGCGTGAATTGTATGAGAGACTGCATGTCAATCCGGAATCCCACTCACGTTGGAACTCCTTACGTCCATACCAGCAGTTGTGTCTTGCGTTGATTATCAAACACACATTGAACGATGAACAGACTCGTGCATTCCTGCTGTTAGCTGATAAAATTGGTCACGAAATAGAGACTGGCCATAAAGATCCAACGATATCCCTACTGTGTACTGGGCCTGGTGGCACGGGCAAATCAGTGATTTTTGGAGCGTGGAAAGAGTTCTATGATATTACTGGTCATCCTGAACGATTACGCTTGACTGCCCCGACAGGTGTTGTTGCCAGTGATATTGGTGGCTGCACGATTCACTCCGAAGCAAGTTTACGAGTTTCACCTGCCAAAATGAAGTCAACACCGAGTTTACGCACAAATCTTGAAGAACGAATCTCACCGTTGGAGACTTTGATCCTCGACGAAGTTTACTTTCTAAGTGCGCAGGATCTTGCTAGACTCTCCGAATATCTATGCATGGGGAAGGGTGTCACTGAATCTATCTGCGGAGGTTTGAATTGGGCAACCTGTGGTGATCCTTGCCAACTACCACCCCCCGGAGGAAATTCATTATTTGCTCGCGAACTGGTTCAGTGTCCTACAAACGATAATCTAAATGACCTACACGAGAAAGTTCGCCAGGAAGTGAAAGGAATCCAGATTTGGCACCAAGTTGAACACGTCGTTGTATTGGAAGAGATAATGCGCCAAAGGGGAGATCCAGTCTTGATGAGCATCCTTAAACGGTTACGGAAAGGCACCTGCACCGAGGATGATAAGGCCATTCTAGATAAATATGTATTGTCAAATGCAGAGTGCGGAGAAGCGACTAAGGATCTCACGAACATCAACAGATGGATTGACGACCCAGCACACGCGTGTCCTTTGATTGTGTATACGAATGCCGCACGAGACCGTCACAATAACAATATGGCTAAGGCCTTTGCTACTGCGACGGGCCAAGACTGCCATATCTACTACTCTCGTGACACGAGGGGACGTGGGCGAAAGTGCAAACAACTTACTGGCCTGGCAGCTGAAGCTGCATGGTCGGTACCCATTAAAGAAGCTAATGACCTTGGTGGCAAGGTATTAGTTTAAATCTGCGAACGTGTATGACTTGCATTACTCACTGAATTGTCTCAGGTCCCTTACCTGCCGGGAATGGCGGTATTTTGCACTGAGAATCTCGCAACAGAGTTAGGGATCTCAAATGGCACTCCAGGAACTCTCGTATCGATTGTGTACGAGGAGATTGACGGACGCCGCTACGCGATATCAGCGGAAGTCGACTTCAAAGGTTACAGAAACAGCGACATTGACGCACCATATCCGCACCGAGTGGTGCTGAAACCCATTACCAACACCATTCACTTCCGCATCCCAAACTCGGAGAAGACCTATAGCGCCACCCGTTCCCAGCTCCCTCTCATTCCTGCCTATGCCTTCACCTCGCACAATGCTCAGGGCCGCTCACTCCACGTGTGCTGCATCGATCTGGCAAGCTGTCCCACGGTTCAGAGTGCATATGTTATGCTGTCGCGCGTACGATCACTCAAAGGACTATGTATTCTTCGTCCTTTCCGATTGGACCGCATACAAAATCATATCTCGCAGGAGCTGCGAGAGGAGCTGAAACGCACCGAGCTCAAGGCCGAGAGAACCAAAGTTTATTCGCGCGAACGGCTGTCGTGGTTTTACACTGTAGTTCCGGAAGGGCAAGTTCGGCTGTTGACTGAGAGCTTGGATGTCGATGTTGTAATGGCACCCCCAAGCAACTGACACTGGACAGGTACAAGTTTATTCTCACTAATACAAAGCAACCTGCTAACTCGCTATTAGTTGGCAGTCTATCCATGTCAAACCAATACCGAAGACTCACATCATCATGGGACGATGCTCGCTGGAGGGAAAGAGAATTCATGTCTGATCGCCGGGGCATCGCCACCGCATGATCGCGCGGCGGCGCCACATCTTGGCACCGGTCGTACTTCTTCTCAAACGCCTCGAGAGTTTGAACCTGCTTGGTGGAAATTTAACACAAGTCCGCCCAATAAACCTGCAGAGGATGTTGCTGAGGCCTTGTTGCTGAGGCATTTGCCCTCAAACGCAAGCTTCGGAGGGAGTCGAAACGGAGATAGCTGAAACGTCGGTAAGCTTGAAACTCTCGGAAATTTCCTCGAATATTCATCCAGGTTCCATGAATACTTTCCAGACATTCTCTGGCATTCTCTCAGTTTCCACCGGGGATTGCATAAATAGCACTGACGCTGAGCGCAACGACCACCTTCGCCTCCAGTCCTTCCACCCACTCACTCATTAACATTTCTTCTATCACTCTCCGCCGCTGCACTGTCGACTCAAAAACTGGGAAAACTTTCTATGATCGAGTCGTCGAGGACGGGAACGCAATGGGTGAAACCAACTTGGCTTCCCATGAGTTTGGTGTCACCTTCTTCCACGACGAACCCAACGAAAGGGGCAACATCTTCTACCACAAGTCCGAGGGTACCCCGTTCTCAGTCAATTTTATCGCCGAAATCGGGTCCGAAGCCCAGGGCACCTGGATGGCTTCGTATCCGAAGAAGACCCCACCTCTTTCTAAACTGGTATGTTCAAACGCAACCGAGGACTTTAATTTATTTTGCTGATCACTTGGAAGCCTTACACAGACGCGAATTCCCGTTCTCACCGAATGGTTCTCGCCCTTCGCTGCCCGACCGGTGCACCCACGGCCTTGGCTTCCATGTTCCAGAATGCGGCCGCTGTCTACGATACCCTTCGTATCGCCGATGAGAAGCTGGAGACTGACAAACATGAGGTACGTAGTTACAGTTCTGACTTTCGTTTTGCCATTGCTCAAGTCCTGTACAGAAATTTGAGATTACACACTGTGTTGAGTGCACCGGTGACTCTGTTGACGACATCATTGTGCTTGCACGACTGGAGTCTACATACGAGGTTCGTGCATTGCCCCTTACTGCACAACTCTCACTCATCAGTTCTAGATACCATATGCGAGCGCTGCTGCGACGTCGGTCTCTCATACCCCTCGCCGCAGAGTTACTAAAGTAGGCTCCGCTGCGAGCACTGCTGACAGCGCAGGGGAAATTGAGATGGCCGTTCCACAAACTGCAGGTACGAAATTGGTTTCAAGTTAACTGCGATATCCTAACTACCATATTTCAGAACGTAAAATTGGTGATACCTATCCTCCGAGCGTTCTTTCGGACCATCGAGGACCCTGCTTCTCGCACAATAAAGCAGTGGTAACCCAGCGTGATTACACGGACACTGAAGGGAACCTCATCGCCCCGGGTGAGCTCTATAGCACCCTCACCGAGGGCACTCTTGTCCTGGTGACTGTTTACTTCGTCACATATGTCATGAAAGACCTCAAGAACGATAGAGGCGAACCTCAAGCTGATAGAAAGGTGTGTGCTCGATCCCCGATCTTATACCTCCTCTCTATTTGCTAATCATTACTCGGCAGATTTACCATTTGATCATCGACAAGTTGAAGGTTCTCGACCGTGGCAATGGCGAGCCTTGGGATCCGCCTGTTCCCACCATGCCCGAGCCTCGTAACTACTCAGCCTACTCTCCCGGTACGAGCCCGAGGAAGCGAGCTCGGGACGACGCGACTGATGCTGCGTTCAACAATTTCGGAAAGGGAGCTACGTCAAGCCAGAAGAAACCCAAGCGGCGGTGATTATTTCATAGCAGTTGAAGATTCCTTCTTTGAGCCTCAGAGACATTACTGCACTTCTATTACATTCCCTACTTCACCCTAAAGATTGTTGTACCTTAGTGTCCCTTTTAATCTGAACCCTCGTTTGATCAATTATCAACGGGATAACAAAGGATCCATACCAATGTACCAACTCGCTAGTAGGCAAGCAAGAAGGTGTCACAAATTCCCTCTTCCATTTGAACCACTCTTAAGCTTAAACCTAAAGGTTCAGCACCCGCCTCAAAGAGGCCCAATCCTCAGTCATTCGAAAATTTGGCAGGGTTTTATTATGTGCTTACCGTAAAGTGTTTCCTGAGTCCGTGGAATGACACAAGCATAACGGACTCAGACGGATCAAATGTACGACCAGGTTCATATCAAGTGGACGAGACCAAAACAGATTGACCGCAACATCGCCCTCGACTTCCCGGTCCTTCCCTGGCATCACCTGCGCTAGATCGAATCTTGTATGAGTCCCGGCATCGATTCATGTCCCACACATTATTCGTCGTCGGCCTCTTCCTCATAACAGTCCCATCGTACACGATGGAAGGAATAGTCTTGGAAATAGCCCTTCCTTCTCAAGCATTGAAGCGCGAAGCCGTCGAGGAAAGCAGCGTCAAGTCCTTCCTCGCGTAACATCTGCATCGAATTGTGGATACCAGCCGGGCAGCCGCCGCGACCGCCGACAGCGCCAAACAGCCGCAGAGCTTCCAAACCGTAACCTGACCGAGTTGGCGGATTCTGTGAATGCGCCACGATGAAGAATATATCCTGCTGAAAAAGGCTCACAACACCATATCGAACATGAGATTGGGGCACAGGTCGTCCGAGTTACAGGACATGGTCATGGCATCGAATAGTGCAGTTTCCTGCTCTGGGTTCGGGGGCTGATATGAGGGGGTGTCGAGGATGAGGAATGTGAGGTGCGAAAGGCCGCGTAGGACTGTGATCAGCTCCGGAGGGATATCGCAGAACATGAGGACCAGCTTTTTGAGCGAGCGAGCGGGACCGAAAACGACCTTGTGGGAAGAGAGAGCAGCTAAATCTGACAGCTCACTCTCCTCGCAAAAGAGGTTCTCGATGGTGCGGTGAGATGAGGAATTAACCTAGGCTTATCGATCCAGAGACTGCGGAAGAGTGACGGGGAAACCGTCCAAAAGCTCAAACTCCTGTTGGCGCCCAAAGCTGACGCATTGGATCAGGCTGGGAGCCGCCTGAGGATGGCGAGCTGATCCTGAACTGTATAGATCCCTCGACAGTGAGTTATTTGTCTCCGCGGGAGTGAATGTGGGTTATCTGGCGACCGTTCAATGCCCTAGTCGGCGAGGATCACTTGACGGAGATTTGGAGCGGAAAAGAAATGTCTGGGAGGACAACAACGGGCCCATGAGTTAAAACGAGTTTTTCTAACCACGAAACGCGGCATTTGATGGGGCGTAGCCAATCAAGCTCAACGGATCTGTAGCCCAGGTCCAAGCACAAAATGCTCCAGCGGTGACATTGTGCGACAATAGCATCCACAACGCCAGAATCGGGGGCGTCGTCATTTCTTATGGCCACCCAATACACCTTGAGCGGGGCTTGGGCTGAGCGGAAGTTGGTTTTGAATCAGGGGCGTGTTATTTGGAGAGCAAGGGGAAAGGGGGATGACGATGGAGGTCCAAAGCGAGGGATACCCGAGCGCATATCAAGACTGGCAGATGTGACCGAGCAACCAGGGTGCCCCCTTCGCGATCTCTTCATCGTCCCTAGAGACGCTGTCTCGCGTCATGGAGAAATTTTCGCACATCAATTCGGGGCACACGACGAATCGGTGACAGAATCGCCCATCATCTCCGAAATTCTTATACGGCCTCGTCGGACTAGCTGCCAAATGTAGCCTGCAACTCGTGGATTCGGTTGTTCGGAGCGTTCACTACGTCTTATCCCATTGAGACGATATAATGAAGGGTGTTTCAGAGCCCCTAGGGAAATTGTTGGATCGCAGCAGGTGGACAACATCCGGCAACGACGCCACCAGTGCAAGTGTCGCGGCCACTTGAATGGATGGCAATCCGTATTCCGGGGGCATTAACATGACTATACGGTGAGGGTTTCGACTCATGTGAATTGATCAGCCACCGTTGTGCTGGACGCTACTTCGTTATGAAAAGCGACGACGATAGTTTGAGACAGACTCGGCCAAACGAGACCAAATCATTTGCACCGCATTTACCAGCTTTAAAGCTCGAAGCCACGCCGTCTACGGCAACGATTACAAAAGCTGTAATTGTCATAGCAGCCGGGACCTTCGAACCTCAGATTTGAATCCGGCCCGCTGCCGCGTCATCTTCGGCACCTGCTCGGCATAGAGATGCGTGTCTCAGTTGCCGAACTCCTTTTAAGGCCAATTACATCCTTCGACTACATTCCACACAAAACCTTCACCAGACTACCATGGGTGCCCTCTTAGCCCGCATGCTGCCCCGAGTTTTCTCCCGGAGCGTGATATGCCAGACCTGTCGGGCAAGGTGCGTGGCAACTTGGACGTCGAACCAGCCCACTGATGGACAATGCACAGATCATTCTGGTGACTGGAGGCAACACAGGCATAGGCTACGAGACCGTCAAGCAACTACTCTTGAAAAACGCCAAAGTCTACCTTGCAGCGCGATCCCTGGAGAAAGCCGCCGCTGCTATTAAGAGACTGGAGGAGGAGACAGGGAAAAGGGCGATATTTCTCCAGCTAGATCTTGCAGATCTACCCAGCGTGCGCGAATCCGCCGAGACGTTTTTATCGCAGGAGTCCAGGCTCGATATTCTTTTCAACAATGGGTAAGGGGAGAATTCTCGCGCAGTATTATATACTCACTAATTATTGTTGGAAGGGGGGTCATGATCTCTCCGCCGGAGATGGTCACAGCACAAAAGCATGACCTTCGTACGGATAATCCACCTTTCCACAGACAATTTCGATTGACAACGCTCCTTAGAATTCGGCACGAACGTTATTGGCCACTTCTTCCTTACGGAGCTCCTGGTATGTCTTTCTCCAGTCACCATTACTCAAATGCTCAACCCAGCCAGCTTCCGGCGCTCACCAAATCCTATGAAGAAACTAAAATCCCTGCACGGGTTCTTCACACGTCTTCTTCAGGGCACACGTTTGCCCCCGGGAACGGTATGGATTTCCAGAGTCTCAAAGATGGGCCCGAGCGCGATGCGTGGGTGAAGAAGAAAGGTAGTTTCAGAGGGCCGTGGTACGCATATCATCTACTTCAGCCAATAGATGGCCTGCATCAAGTTATTTAATGCCCGTAAACGGCAGGGCGCTGTACGGGGAGAGCAAGATCGGCAACATTTTCATCTCGAACTATTTTGCAAAGACGCATTCGGACGTGCTCGTATCCTGCGCACTGCACCCCGGTGGGATAAAGACCGAACTGCAACGGTACGCTCTTTATCTGCTATACATGCCGCCAAGTCTTACCTGTGTCTTCCCCAAGACATAGTGCGGGCTGGATCAAAGTCCTCGCGAATGCTTTGCTATACCCCGCCCCGTGAGCCATGAACTACCTCGTACAGTCCCGCCCACTAATCATGATCTGGATATATTCAGTATGGGCGCATACACGCAGTTGTGGGGCGCAACTATCGCTACGCCCGCTCAAATCACTGGCGAAGTACGTTGATGCCTATATGCACGTTCCACCGCTTTCACGCTAATGGGATTTTTCAACGCAGTATCTGGTTCCGTGGGGTAAGGTCGGTAAAGCAGACAAGCGCGTATCGAGTCAGAAGTTGGAGGATGAGGTCATTGCGTACGTTAGAGAGCAGGTCAAGGGTTTCTGAGTCGGTGGGAGCATTAGGGATCAGTTCCTTTCTAAAATTATCCTAGCATTTCCTCAGTTAATTCCAACACGCAACAGAATTTTTGGTACAGGGAAGGCTGCATAAAACCAGCATAATTACTGGTAGCTCAACAACTGATTCGCGATTAGTTTCTTCGTCTCCGGTGTGCGGGGCTCGATTTTGCATTTGAACGGCTCCGGGCGACTGTATTCAAGTTGGAGTTCAGCGAAAGGGAAACATGGGAGACGAAAGTAAGTGTTAGGGCTCGCCTGATAAGTCCGGGAGTGAATTTTGGAATTGACTCTCCATCCGAATCCGCCTCCTTCGATATTCTGAAAGCGGCGAGAATCGAGGCGACGAAGATGAACAAAGAGTTCTCGGCCATGTACTTGCCAGGGCAGGCTCTGAAGTAGAGATGGTGAATTAGATTAGATGCTGGGTGAGTGGTGAGACAAAACCGGATTGGGTGAGCGACCGACCTTCTCCCGAAACCAAATGCATAATCAGCTGGATCAACATCATCCGAATCTTGGTTCACGATTTTTTCCGGCGAGAATCGGGTCAGGTAGTCTCCTTCACCCGAAATTCCTCTATGAAAAAATGGTTGGCCAAGTTCAGCATTAATAACGGGGTACTATAGCTTACCGGACATTTGGAAGAACGATGCAGCCTTTCGGTATGAGATATCCTGACGAGGCTTCAGGCACGACTGGGGTTAAAAGACGAGACGACACACCGTTGTAGATATCATCATTGTCGGCACGACGAGGAATTGCTGCGAAAGGCTATGGTTAGTGGAGAGTTCAACGCGATATATGTACATACATAGTGGAAGGGCAACATGCCACCGCAGCGTTTCCTTGATTAAAGCGTTCACGTATGGAAGAGAGGACCGGTCCTCCATTATCGGTAGTCGTACTCCATTGAGGAGCCGATCCAACTCTTCCTGCGCTTTCGTTTGTATGTCTGGGTACAGAGTCATGGCGAGGACAAAACTCGTCAGAGTTGCAGCAGTCTCGAATTACGGTGTCAGCTAGCAACATGCGCCAAATCGTCGGAAGAAATATCTTCTCACCGATTCTGATCCAGCTGTACGGCGATTAAAAAGATGTGGTTTGTCACACTGGCTCTACTCACCGTTGTACATCGTGCCAGCTGTCCATTTAACAACATCTTCGAAATATAATCCTTCTACGTCGGTCCTGTTCCATAAAAGAGTGGAGACCATTGATGGTTTGGCCGTGCCGGCTTTCTGGAAATACTGTTAGAAATCTAATTCTGCCATATCTTCAACGACACCGGAAATCTACCATTTGCTCCTTCACAATTTGGAAGGGTCCTTCCACTGTCGCTTCCATTTTGGCTCTTCCGAGAGCTGCAGCAGTTTGGATGGAAAATGGGACCCAGGACGGGATGTACTTCACTTCAACAAAAACGGCTTCAGCAAAATGACTGCGCACATCACTCGGGACTTACACCATGGCAAGTAGTCGATGAGATAAGCCCCGGCCTGTATTGACTGACCAACCATCTCAAAGGTTTCTTCCGATTCCTTAATGAACTAGCACGAATGGATTAAATTCAGAAAACTACAATTGTCCGACGGGAATTACCGAGTTCTCCATGTTGTCGATTGATAGACCATATACGATTTCAAAGATGAGCCTGGCTGTAGCACTTGAAGACGTCCCATGAGGCACGATCAAACGAGTATACCCAACAAAGTTCAAACGTACAGGTTGAAGAGACCAGCAAATTCCTTGGGATTTTCCTGAAGATCTGAGAGCAAAAGAGTGGCCAGACGCTCCTGTAACGGGAGGTATTGTTTCATTCCGAGGGGTCCCAAAACAATGGCGGCAAGCTTGCGCTGCTGTCGCCACATCTTGTCGCGGTTGTTGAGGCCAATGGACTATGCGGACTCGATCATCAGCTTTTTTGTACGCAAGGCCGACAGTAGTCTCTTGCAAACAGACGCTACAACAATTCTCACTCGTACCTCGTGTGTTGTAGTCTGTCATTTTCCCGCGATCATTGATCGCTGGTCCCTCTTATTACAAATCACCAAATTTTCGAGTCTAATATCACATTTCAGAGCGCGTCATTCGGCACTTTGAGTGTATAGCATTACTTTTGGACCTGTAATGCACCATTTTCGCGTGGATCTTGCAGCGGGGAAGTCAAGAACAAGGATGCCGAATTTTGATGGCTCGGCAGATGACCAAACCAGTGTTATCGATTTTGGTGTAAGGAAATGCTGAAAAACGGACGTTTAGGCTGTAGTTAAGCTTGGAAAGTCAAATGAATACCTTCCTGCACTTGAATTTTGTCGTTGGGATGGCTGGATAGTGACGAAGGGCCGTGGGAACAAATTCAAACTCCGATGATTAGTAATAAGTGGGACCAGCGATCACCGGTGGCGCGGTAAACTACAGACTAAGGCCGACAGGTACCTTGTCAACCCCCATAAGCTCTCCGACCATGATGAAACTCGGACGGTGCGAATAGTTCCAGGCACGTCGTTCCAAAAGGTCGACGACGGCATTCAGGCTATTCAAGACTACAATCGAGTTGCCAAGGACTTCCAGATAGACAATATCTCCTGTTACAGGAATGTCAGTTATTAGAAATGGAAAACAACAGACCATTGACCGTATTGTCGCCTCCAAGTTTCAAAAGTTGCCCAAGGGCTTTTGAAGGGCACATCGAAGAGATTGCCTATCAATAGCTTGCGACGGGGACCTGGAGGGAGAGGAGCCGCCTTCCGCCTTGAAAACGCAGCAAGAAGTAACACAGGCGCAACGGCAAGGGGTACCCATAGAGGAATCATTGCAAACCGAACGGTCCAGGAAGGGATCGGAGCGCTTTATAGCGACGCTGGCTCAGCGTGGGTACTGTGGGCGCGAAGAACTCTTTCTGATGACTTTCACGTGTGAGTCCACCTGATTCTGATGCAGCGCGGTCCTAAGGAGGAAGGAGAAGAAAATTTAGAGAAGACAGAAATCCCTGAGCCCGTGACTCCGTGATCCAAGTTAAGTGAGCCACGATACCCCAGACCATCCCCGGGAAGAAATATGGCCGAACGGCTCCATCGACCCCTCTTTGTGGGTCCAAATGGCTGATGGACGATTTTTACTGACCTTCTCAGACTTTTGCCGTGGAAATGTACTCGTTTAAAGTTGAAGTTTCGACGAGACAATCTAGAATCTAGTTCATTTCACGAGAATAAAACGACATCGCGAGAATGAAACGATATCTTGATTGGAGCCGAGGTTGACGCACAAACACTAACCTCGGACTATCACCGATGCCGACATGCGGCAGGCAACGTGGGAGCAAATAACGGCATTGTCCAGACAAGAATCGAACATAGTGACGCAGTCGACGGAAGGGGGGGGCAGACCCCAACAGCTCAGTCGAGGTGCCGCATGGGACGAACACAAAATTGAAACGGGAATCTCCGAAACGCCGCCGAATCATTAACCGTTCTTTAAGCAAATGGCTCGCGATTCTTTGAATCTGTTTGGCCAGGCTTTCTCCTTTTGCTCAAATCCATTGGTCTCTTAGCCTGGCTTTCGTTTCCTCCACTCACACGATCTGTTCGTTCTTTTCCCATCTGACCTATGCGCAGCCTACAAACCGACAGCACATGGACAGCACGCAGCCCGGCGCAGCCCGAATCTACTTGCCGGGAGAGTACGCAAACCAAATATCCGAAGTTGACTCCTCTTTGTCCTGCCCGTTGCATCTTCCTTTCCTCTCCTCTTATCGTCTTCCTTTTTCATTTTTGGATTGAATCTTTCAAACCCCGCCAATCCATCAGCAAAACTAAAAATCTCTGGCGCGTATGACAACGTCTGATGGTGTCTGATATGTCTGGCCGGTATGGCAGCCATACGAGCCATACGTTCGACACTCGGCCAGAATTGTCTGGTCCGCCAGTTTTCATCTTCTCTGCCAGTTTTTCCAAGTGCACCAGACGACAGACACCACAGTGCAAGAAGACAAATCCAATTATTCAAAGACAATGACATTCGCATGGTGGTCTATTCACATGAAAGTATTGGATTTATCAAGGGAATGACTGAAACAGAAGCCCTTGGGTTATGACGGGGAGTACCCAAAAGGTTTTTTCCTGTACATACCAAACCCCGGAGTGTGTGGCATGCCAACATCTGCAGTGATTTTGCAATTAATTACAGAGTATTAACTTGTGTCTGAGATCACTGGGACAATTTTTTGGCATGAAGGCCGAGGCGGACGGTCCATATGCAGCAGTTTGCACAACGCGGGTGGAAAAAGAGTTCCAAGTCTGTTGCCGAAAGGTGTCGTAAATGTCGGCTTTAGGCGTTGCCGGTGAGCACGTGGTGTTGGTTGATGTCTGAATTTGGAAGAACCGACAACACGCATCAACAACTCCTCTTCCTCTCCCGCCATGTCGTCTTCGCCCGCCGCCCACCTTTTCGCTTTGCCCACCCTATCCGCTCCAGGCAAATTTCCCCCAAGCCTTCGGGACGACGTTTGACCGGTCTTCAGGCTAGCCAAGGTGCCTCGCGTCTGCTTTCAAGACACGTTGACCGTCAGCTATGAGCAGCTGCGGCGTGATGCGATGAAAAGGATGGATCGGTGCAAAGAGTCTAGTTTGATGAGCGACTCGGTGAGTGTCGCAGCCTTATGCATACCGCTCACTTCTAAGTTAGCGAACGATTTCATGCACGGCCTGGAAAGCAATGGATCACTTCCATAATCGTACGTCGCCCGTCGTCTCCTTCTCCTGATAGGATGATTTCCACACGTTGTTTTCGCGCTCATTACCATCAGTGAGTTTACAATGTCTTCGACAACCACACGGGTCTGATATCTGTTCACTCTCTAGTCGCGGGAATGTGTAAGCCAAGTTTTCCGCCCGATGCCCAGATTGGAGGTCGCTTATTTACACCAACAGTGCTCAGTTGTGGTCGCCTTTGCAAATCTAGTATGAAGTATGAAGGTATGCAAGTCGTCATTGTGTATGTTCCCGCATCCTTTATTGATTGAAGCTTGAGGTTATTTTAGAAACCATCGGAGACGTTGAAGAACCATTGGATCCGCTAACGCTCGTCTAAAATCCGAAAGTCACAGCCACTATGGCGCATGGTGAGAGAAGTCTTACCACAGGTAGCTCTGGTTTTCCTAACTAAAACAACAGGCTTCGGTGCTCATCTTGCTCGCGCAAGCTTCATACCTACACTGTCATGTTTCCCTTTGCCATGCACTAAAACTGCGTCAGTATCATATGGCTTCTGGTGGCGTATACACGCCAGATCGGTATCTGGTAGTGTTGTCGATAGCAGTAGTGTCATTCTGTATCATTTGTTCAGCTACATTGTGCATGAATATACAGTTTCCTATATATGAGGGATTGGACCTGAATGGAATGAGGTTGAAAATACTGGCGTCAGAAGTACTTTGTGGTGTGTATGGCTGCCAGAATTTTTTATGGCAATATGCAAGTCAATATGCTGCCAGACAAAATTCTGGCGGTATGGTACGTCTGATTCATCTGATGCCAGACAAGCCAGACACATTTTATTTTCCTGATGTCCTCCCTGTTTCGCTCACTGATCTGTTTTGCGACGTGCCGAGAGTCCACGTACGCGTTGAGAGCGATTGATATCAGATGTTTGGACCCATGACCCATTGCCGGCGCTTTTTGTCTGATCCTACCCACACTTGCTGTGCCAGATAAATAGGTCGTCCTTCCGGTGCGCAGCTACCTGTCTTTTCCCTCCTCCCACCACCCAGTGCCCACCCGAGAATGCGCAATATCTATTCTGCAAGATAAGCGCCTCAAAATCGTTCTAACCTTCAAGAAATATGTTCAAGAATCCCAGATCAAGTATACTTTGCAATTAGCAAGCAGCATATGTTCGGAATATGCTCACTCATAATACAAGCTTTCAAGAGTCAAATACCATTCAAATCAAGCGCCGACGCTCTTCTGGTTCCACCACATTGCAAGACTGTTGTTCTTCTCTCAACGCGCTCCCAATTCCCTCATCTTCTGGCTGAACCAGCCTACATGGAGGGTGCCGCAAGACGCGAGACAGTATGTGCCCGACAACTCCCGTGGGTTCTCCTGATATTGTTCATCTTATATTCGATGCTGATGATACGCAGTGATCTGTACCGAATAGTCCAAGCGAACGCGACCACAATGATCTACTATTTTATTGGTATGGGTCAATTCTATTCCATGTGTCCTCCCTCCTGACCTACCTGCTTAGCAATAGTACTATATTTCAGTTCCTCTGAAATTGAACGGTCCCACCCAAGTCTCTGTAAGCATTACTTGAAATCATGGGTACAGCTACTGGTGCTCAATGAACTTATCCGGCACTCAGATATTCCAAGCTCGAAAATTTGGACTCAGTTGGAGAAAGCTGTTCATTTTTGCTATCTAGATGTTCCTGACCTTTGACATTGCTGCGCTTGGCCCTGACCATAGTTCCGAGTCATGTTTATTTGATCAGTTTAATAAATTTATTTGTATCCAAAACCTTGAGTTGTGCTGGAGCGAAGCGGCGGCCTGTCTTGTTACTGTTGATAATTTTGGACAAAACAAGCGCTCGCCGGCGCTTCGCGCCGGATCCCGCCCCGAATTTGGTTGATGTTTGGTTATGCCGAACCTGTGTGAGCCATTACATGGGCTTCAGACAGACAGACACGCTAAGTTGATAAAGTGACAAGCAGTCGCGGGCTCCTACTTGTGTACATAGAAAATAATTAGAGGCTTTGCGGCAGCCACCGGAAGCCACCCGGTGGCTGATCAGGCATGCGGTGGCAGGTGGCTTTGGCTGACTGGTGGCTGCCACATTGACTTCATATGTGCTGTTGGAACAGCCCACCACTCTATGGGTTTTATCTATAGCGGGAAGACTCATCTTGGTGTCCAGACAGCACTTTACTGCCCAAATTAAGCGATTTTTTGATCAAGAGAAGGAAAAATGTCACGATTTGATACTATCTAATCGTTCCAACGCCTTATGTAAACATGTGCCTATCTAATCTTTGGCGCTTATATTATATGAGCACTTATTAATATCCTCGGAACGTTCTGGACAAACACACGACAAACACACCTTATACATGAGGATACAGGTCGCTTTGTAAGAACACATGGTGGAGGGACGGTTCACATGAGGAACACACATTTAATTAATAGGTCTTGACAGATCTCATGGGCAACGCATGTACAACACATGGTTACAGACTATTGTAGTATATTTATGTTCTCGTTCACACGGCCCGATAAAACAGTATATATACAGTAGCTAGTCGTCTGTAGTAGTTAACCTTTTATTCCATCCTCTTTCGAGCTATACACATCGCACTCCCCAATCCTTTATCTTTGATATTGGACGCGATTTAGTCTTGACTGTGACATAATAAAAGGTTACCCATCATACCCTCGTACCGCCATCCCCTACCAACCTCCTTTCCCTTTCTCCCCCACTACGCGCACTATTTGCGTCATCCTTACCTTTTTACTTGGACTCTCGTATTTGAAGATCCATTCTTACCCACCAACATACTACCTCGTCCACAGCGAGTCTAAACAATTGCAGCGCCAATCATTGGCGGTCCACTATAGTGAACAGACGCTTGGCCACGGGAAACGTTGAGTCCGTCCCCAGCCACAAAGCAGTCGTAGGAGCACTGGTCAGATCTTCGGAGAGGACCATCTCGCTATTGTCGGGGGTGTTGTAGAAGACCCGGGATAGTTTCACTCGCAAAAGACCGCATTGACTTCACTCACCGCTTCGTGCGGAATTCGCCACAGTGTCCCGTTTGGCACCTCGTATACACACCAGTCCTGACTCCTCGGACGAATCCCATTCGTGCTCGCCATTATCCTCTTCACCCTCTCCGCAGACTACCACACATCCGTCGTCACCACTATCCCTTCCCTTCCACCTCCTAAGCCTAGACATGTCGTCTAAGGTTATCCTCGCCACCACCCCGCCGTTCTTTAACGGTGACAAGACCAAGTGGAATAACTTCCACGACTCCCTGTCCACCTACATCGCCGCGTATGACGATGAGTTAAACACCAACAAGAAGAAAGTTTTCTTCACCGTGTCGTTCCTCCGAAATGCGGACGGAACAGATTGCACAGCTTCGGACTGGGTCCGAAACTGGAAGAAGAGGACGTTCGTCAATTGCGCCCTCCCGACCACCTACACGTTCGACCAGTTGATTGTCGAACTGGAAGCCGCGTTCAAGGATCAGAACCTTGCGCAGTTGGCCCACCTGAAACTGACGACTACGCGTCAGGGAAAAATGTCGCTGGTGGAGTTTTTCCAGCATTTCGAGCTCTATGCGGAGCAGGCGGGGTATTCCCCGAACTCAACAACAACAGGTTACAATGCCTTTTTGGTTGAGCTATTAGAGGATCTCGTTGGACATGAGATCATTTCGCAAATCTACCTGGGGGGGACAGCCTTGCCCACCACGTACAAGGATTTCAAAGCCCGCTTGATGCAGATCGATGGCAATCTGCAGAGAGACAAGATCCGACAGGGACGAAGGAGACAGTTTTGGTCTCCCCGGGTGGAACAGACAGTACCGCCCACCGCTAACAAAGGGATGACACAAGTGGCCCCACCAGCGAGAGATCCGGACGCCATGGACGTGGACAGGGCACGACAGCAGACGCGAGCCTTTAAATGCTATAACTGCGGCAAGGACGGTCACATGAAGCGGGAGTGCCCGGAGCCTCCCAAGAAAAAATTCAATATTCGATCCATCCAAACCGAGCACTACACGCAGGAAGACCTGCAGGCCCTAGCGGCCATCCTTCGTGAGAAGGGTTTTTAAAGGGGCCCCCGCTTGCGGCCAAAGCGGCGCCCCCTGATACGAAATATGGACGCTTCACAGAATTAAATAATATAGACACTACGGACACGGTAGATACAGATACAGATGACATGTACACAGAAGAAAATGCCAGCTTACGAAAGAGTATAAACAATTTCTTAGTAGCTAGTGTAGAAAAAGGACAAAAAATACGTATTATGGAGAATCAGAATCGGAAACGTAATTTAAAGAACAAACATATGGACGAAGTAAATAAGAGGTGGAGCGCATTCAAAAAGGCCCCTGGAACCCAAACCAGTGATAAAAATAGTGAGACGAAAAAGGACGGCGATGCCGTGAGGGCTCAATCCGGAAAGACGGAGGAAGCGCCCAAGAGGACAAAAACACCCGATGCCATTCGCATGCGGGAAGCGGCTGCCCGGCAGAAAGGACCAAAGCCAGATCGGTTGGCACAGGAGTTGAAGGAATTCCAGAAACAACGAAAGCATCACGAGATGCTTGTTCCCGTTATGCTTGAAGCGTTAGATACCGGGAAGACGCGTGCAGTCAAGGCTCTTCTTGATAATGGATGCACTACTACATGCATCGATCGAGATTACGCCAAGGCTGAAGGCTTTGAGCAACACGAGCTCGACGTGCACATTGTCGCCCGCAACGCTGATGGAACGGAGAACGCTCGGGGAAAGATCACTCATTACGTAGAGTTGATCATGACCGTTGGACCACACAAGGAGCGACAGCGCTTCTTGGTTACAGGGCTCGGGAAAGCCCGTGTATTCATTGGTTACGATTGGTTATTCAAACATAACCCCGAGATTGACTGGAGATCTCAAAGGATCACTTTCAATCGTTGTCCGCCTGAATGCAATATGAAGGGCCAGGAGTTTCGCGCTGGGAGGAAAGAGGAATTCCTCGAGGAGGGTGAATCAATCCTAATGGTTGATTTTGCTGAGGAGATCGATCTACGCCTAAAAGAGACCCAGGCGCAGAAGATGGCAGAAGAAGCCAATCAGGGTAAAGAGAGGATGACCGAGGAAAAGATCCCACTGCAGTACCACGACTATGTAAAAGTCTTTGCGAAGGAATCATTCGATTCATTACCCGAGAAAAGACCATGGGACCACGCAATCGAGCTAAAACCAGATGCAAAGGCCGTAGATTGCAAGATATACCCACTCTCGGTGACTGAACAGGAAAAATTGAATGAGTTCCTGGAGGAGAATTTGAAGAGTGGACGGATCCGCCCATCAAAGTCACCAATGGCTTCGGCATTCTTTTTTATAAAGAAGAAAGATGGCAGCCTGCGACCAGTCCAGGATTATCGGAAGCTCAATGACATGACAATTAAAAACCGTTATCCGCTTCCGTTGATTTCGGAGCTTGTAAATAAGCTTCGTGGTGCCAAGATCTTTACAAAATTGGACATAAGATGGGGCTACAACAATGTGCGGATCAAGGAGGGGGATGAGTGGAAGGCAGCATTCCGCACAAATCGAGGGTTGTTTGAACCGCTTGTAATGTTCTTTGGTCTTACGAACTCGCCTGCGACCTTCCAGACAATGATGAATGACATACTCAGAGAGCTAATCAATGAGGGAAAAGTCATTGTCTATTTGGATGATATCCTGATTTTCACGGAAACATTGGAGGAACATCGGGAGTTGACAAAACGAGTATTGAAAATACTCCAGGACAACAAACTCTTTCTTAAACCCGAAAAGTGCGAGTTCGAACGCACAGAGATTGAGTACCTGGGAGTGATCATCTCGCACAACTCGATGAGGATGGACCCAGTGAAGATTAAAGGAATCATGGAGTGGCCTGAACCCAAGAACCTAAAACAGACACAAGCGTTTCTAGGGTTTACCAACTTCTACCGGAGATTTGTCCGAGGGTACAGCGAAGTTGCGAGGCCGCTCACACGGTTGACAGGGAAGGAGGGGTTCTCGTGGGGACCTGAACAAAAAGCCGCATTCCAGAAACTAAAAGATAGGATCGCGGAGGATGCAGTATTAGCGCTTCCGACTGATGACGGAAAATTCCGAGTCGAAGCAGATGCATCAGAGGGAGCAACAGGAGCGGTGTTGAGTCAGGAACAGGAGGGCGAATGGCGCCCTGTTGCGTTTATGTCACATGGACTAAATGAGACCGAGCGAAATTACGAGATCTACGATAAAGAGATGCTCGCGATAATGCTTGCCTTAGATGAATGGCGACAATTACTCCTTGGGGCTAAACACAAATTCGAGATTCTGACAGATCATCAAAATCTGCAGTATTTCAAATTGCCCCAGAAGGTCAATCGCCGACAAGCACGGTGGATTACGGAGTTGTCGGAGTACAACTTCTCGTTATCACATCGGGCCGGAGCGCTGAACAAAAAAGCAGACCTGTTATCTCGCAGATCAGATCATGATCAAGGAAAAAACGACAACGAAAATGTTGTGCTGCTAAAGCCTGAATATTTCCGAGCACAGGACATAGTGCTAGAGGGACCAGAGGCAGAAATCTGGGATCAGATTATCAAGGAGAAAAAGATAGACAAAAGCGTAAAGCTGGCGCTGGAGAAAAAGATGCAAGGCTGGGAGAAAAAAGATGATGTTATCTATTATGAAGGAAAAATATATGTACCACGAAACGAAGAACTTCGCGATAAGATTATTGGACTACACCATGATCCGCCTCTGCTCGGACATCCGGGAGAAAACCGCACGCAGGAGATCATCGAACGTAATTATTGGTGGCCTAGATTAGGCAACCAAGTATCGAAATATATAAAGGAATGCGAAGCCTGCCAAAGCACACGAGTGCACCGATATAAGCAGGGGAAGCTTAATCCACACAAGATTGCTGAGGGGCCTTGGCAAATCATATCTATGGACTTGATCGGACCATTACCAATCAGCAATGGGTTTAATGCCATTCAGGTTTGGGTGGACACACACACAAAAATGATCCATGCTGAACCAACGAATATGGAAGTTACCTCAGAAGGGGTGGCTCGGTTGACCCGAGATCGCGTGATTAGATATCACGGAGTTCCACGTAAAATTATATCCGATCGAGATACGAGATATGTCTCGATATTCATGAAAGAGTTAAACCGGTTGCTCGGCATAGAAATGAACCCAAGCACAGCCTATCACCCGATCACAGACGGCCAGACTGAACGGATGAACCAGGAGATTGAAAAATATCTCCGTATTTATGTTAATTATCGGCAATCAGATTGGGCTGAATGGCTAGCAATGGCCGAGTTCACTCATAATGATAAAGTCAGCTCGTCGACGAGCATGTCGCCTTTTTATGCGAACACGGGATACCACCCCTGGAAGGGGATAGAAAATAGAGTTGAGTCGCGCAATGAGGCTGCGAACAATTTTGCAGAAAAAATGAAAAAGATTCGTGACGAGGCGGTGGCAGCAATGGAAAAAGCACAGAAAACAATGAAAAAATACTACGATGCAAAGCGTAAAGATGCACCGGAGTTCAAAATTGGTGATAAAGTGTGGTTAGAAGGAACAGACATAACCACTGATCGACCGTCGGAGAAGTTAGAGAAGCTAAGGCTAGGGCCTTATGAAATTCTGGAAAAAGTCGGAGCTTCCTCTTGGAGACTTAGATTGCCTGAAACGGACCTGTCACATCCAGTATTCAATGAATCGAAGTTAACACCATATGTGGAACCCCCGGAGCATAGAAGGGAAAAACGGCCACCGCCTCAGATTATCAGTGGACAGAAGGAGTATGAGGTGGAGGAGATTTTAAAGCACAGAAAACGCGGCAGTGGTTATCAATGGCTGATAAGATGGAAAGATTATCCGCTTGGAGAACGGACTTGGGAACCAAAAAGGAACTTGACGCACGTAAAAAAGCTTCTGAACGAATATAATAAGAAGCACGGCATCAAGATTCGGGAGTTACCGATTCTTCCGGCAGGATTTTGGGACAAAACCATACGCCGATACAAAACAAAGGAGGAGTCCTTACCATACTCGACGAAGAAATTATTTATCCCAGAGACTGGTGTTTTTGTCTCTGTCGACGAGGACGTCGACCCTAGAGGGGGGGTAATGTCACGATTTGATACTATCTAATCGTTCCAACGCCTTATGTAAACATGTGCCTATCTAATCTTTGGCGCTTATATTATATGAGCACTTATTAATATCCTCGGAACGTTCTGGACAAACACACGACAAACACACCTTATACATGAGGATACAGGTCGCTTTGTAAGAACACATGGTGGAGGGACGGTTCACATGAGGAACACACATTTAATTAATAGGTCTTGACAGATCTCATGGGCAACGCATGTACAACACATGGTTACAGACTATTGTAGTATATTTATGTTCTCGTTCACACGGCCCGATAAAACAGTATATATACAGTAGCTAGTCGTCTGTAGTAGTTAACCTTTTATTCCATCCTCTTTCGAGCTATACACATCGCACTCCCCAATCCTTTATCTTTGATATTGGACGCGATTTAGTCTTGACTGTGACAAAAAATCAGCTGTATTGCCTTCTTCATACAGGTATGGTATCAAGCGTAGTGGTAAAAGTACATTAATGGACTCAGGTGTTATAGTTCTACATGCTAGGTTCAGCCACCAAGGCAGCCACAGCCACCTGCCATTGCATGCCTGATCAGCCACCGGGTGGCTTCCGGCGGTGGCTGCCGCAAAGCCTCTATTGTAAAGAGGGAAATCTAATTTCAGAGTTGGCAAAGAATTATCCCAGGGCAGCTGAGCAAGAGATGGAGAAAACATCGACAAAAGAGGTGAATGACATGACGAAACTCGGGCCGGGTATTGGCGCGCTTATGCGTACGCTAATCAGGCGGAGTTTGAGATGAAGGTGCCGTGGTTAAACGCTGCGTAGTTGCAGCGGGCGAAGGTGCGAAAAAGGTTTAATGAAATGATGAAATTCGGGCCGGTATGGGCGTTCATGCGCGCGCTAATGAGGGGGAACTGGAGGTGCTGTGGTTAAACGCTGTTTAGTTGCTGCGCTGCTGATTCGCAAAGTACATACGGAGATACGGCCTCGGACGGATTTGGACTCTGCGCTTCTAAAGACTCGGGCCTGATCCCCCGAAAGCGGAGTTTCAAAGGCTTCGGACAGACACAGGTAATTTTATAAAGAGAGAAGCCTGGCCAACTCCCATCTCCTCCGTTGTGAGATGTCTACCCCTACCACTACCAACCCCAGCAGTGCTCTGCCCACCATCATCCTTGTCGATCCCGTCACAGCGTGCGTTCTTTTACAAATAACCAGGAATACCCTTGACCCACCCTCAAAACTTATTAGAGTAGGACCTATCGTGCGTAAACCAGGTCAAATGCTACTTGATTTTATGTTGTGCAGTTTCTAGGAAATGCGTTCAGCTGGCTTCTAATGGGAACTCTTTGCATGCAACTCTGTGTGTAGTTTCTTGTCGACATGCCTCCGACACGATCCCCTTTGTAGATACATACTGCCAGAATTTTGAAAAAGATAGAGTCGCGATCAAGTGCCTTGGTAAGAATTTCTGATTTATTAACCGGTTCCCCACTATTTATCATATTCCATGTTGATTCCTAGTCGGCGTGGTATTTCTTCTGGATCTCCTCCAGACAGCATTTGGAACCCACGAAGCATGGTGGTTCGCCATCCAAAACTGGGGCAACGCTTCTGCGCTGCAAAGCGGCTCATGGACTACAATCATAAGCCCTATTACGTGCGGCATAAGTCAGTCATCCGTTGATTTTCCGCATTTCTCTCTGACACGACCCAGTTTCGGCCATGGTACAATTATTCTATGCCTCGTTATTGATTCCTCCTCCCACGTTGTGCAGATTACTTACTCTCGTCAAAGGCGCATCTGGATCTTGAAGAGAGACATTATTCCTCGTATGCTTGCCGTACTCATTGCAGTGGTTTGTCGCTGCATCACGGTTGCTCCCTCTCCAGTCTGACTAACGACCCATGTATCAAGCTTGCACTAGCTCAAAGCCTCGCCGCAATCATCGGGTCCTCACTGGTAAATATATGGATGTATATTTCCCGTTCATTCCTTGAGAACTGATTCGCGTAATCAGCTTTTGGAGACCCTCAGCCAAGAGCAACTCCTTCACCTACATCCTGCGTTCTCGGTGAGGACAGCAGGCGTGGGAGGAGCGTCGGTCACTGAATTCACCTCATTAGTTCTGGCTGGCCGGCAGCTTTGTGACAGACATCCTCATCGCGGGCAGCATGATATGGATCGTATGTTTTTGTCCCCAATGATTTTCCGACAATGAATGATAGCTGGACAGTTACACACCTCGAAAAGCACGGCCTATATCTCGCACACTGATAGCATCCTTAATCGGCTTATATTGAACACGGTGCAGACGGGTACAGTAACGGTTGTGTGTGCTGGAATTATGTTGGCGCTTTTCATCAAATTCACTGACAGAAACTACTATTATGCTTTGTACGTCTTCGCCTTCAGCAAGGGGTGTAAACATGCGCTGACTTCCACATTTTCAGCTCATATATACTGGGAAAACTGTGTGGATCTTCGCATTCTCTCGCACGCCCACTGAGTCTTGTTATTTAGGTATTCAAACAGTTTTATAGCCGCTTTAAATTTCCGCGCTCCACGAAGGCGTCCTGAACAGTCTGAGTCCATTGAGATTCAAATGTCACGCCCGGAGAACAGGAAGCGTCCATCACGGAGAAACAACTGGCGCACAGTATGTACACCCGCCTCCACTGCTCCTACCTCAAGCTGATGCCCTGTTCTAGACCTCGGACTTCGAGTTAAACACGAAAGATATAGTACCCGATCGGAAGGGTATCCAATTCGCCTCAACGGATGCCTCCTCGACGGGCTCTGAAGATTTTGTTGTATAATCCTTCTTCATTTCTTTCGTCACTCCTTAGTTTGCCCTCATTATTCGTACATAATCATACTTTGTATATTAAAGATCGTATATTAAAGAGATCCCCTGAATCAGATTGTACATGTTTGTTATTTGCCAATTTACACTTTTTTTTCCCTTGGTGCCTGTCTTGGTTGCCTTGAGGCGTTTATTTTTTGAACATCACAGTTTAAACTTTGGGCGCCATTAGCAGGCGCTATGCTATGACGCGTGGATTTTGTCAACTCCATCAATGCCGCGGCCAAATTTGACACGTTCAAGCCCCTCTTAAAGAGTAGCCGACTGTCCAATCAATCGCTTTCCCATCTCCCCCCATTATGTCACCACTATTCCTCGCGTCGTCTGTTCAGAGTTTGATTCTCCTCTTCAACAGATCTATCTTTAAAAACTTGGAAATGCCAACCTGCGAGTCGCCAATCGAGCCTGGGATCAAGACGCCAAATTCACGGTAACCTGTCCGTTCGCCTTAAGTTTATATGCATTTGCAGGTGTTGAATTTTGGGACTCCTGAGACCGCGCGTTGATGGGTCGAAGTGTGTTCCATTCTTATATTATATCTTGCTGTTTGCTAACACGGTCGATTGATCCATGCGTAGGTGTTCTTCCTCTTGAGCTCCTGCACTATCTTCCACCGATTTCTCAGCGATATTTTTCATTGGTTCTGGTGTTCCCTGTGAGTCCGCTAAATTTTGGAAGCTCTAGGCTTACATTCCCATGTTCAGATGCTCCAGCTGTCTGCAAGTCTGGCATATTTTTCCATCCACTGCGTACAATTAGTACTTACACCATGCATGTATCTAACACCTCTCATTTCTGCCAAGCATTTCTACAGATCTTGATTCACAGAAAGCACCAGACATGTTTCTGGTATACTGTGATGGCGTATAAAAATACTATCACAAATCGATACGATGTGTCATTTATCATGATATGTGAGTGAGTGGGTTCTTAATCGAAAGATGTCCTGTTGCGATGCTAGACAGCACACGTCTCTGTGGAATGAAAATACCAGGGTCTTTGGGGAGTAAAATCGGTTTCTGAGGAACATACACGCTGGGTGTATGCTTCCACCGAATATTCCACAAGGGTAGCAAGTATCTGTAATCCAAGAAACGAGTCAGTCGAGCAGGGAAAAGATACCTTTAAGCTGGTTTCAATCTTTATGAAGACCAGAGGATGATTGTAAGAAATAAGGGGTAACTGGTTGAGTCAAAACAGAGTGAGGATTCCAACAAGGTGCAATTACAGCAGAAGTAATTTACACGAAGAGTAGAAGCCTATTTGTGGGAGAATAGCTAGTGGTATTTATACAAAGGCAAAATTGTCTTGGCATCAGAGAAATGAAAAATGCGAGTCAGGCTGATACAGCAGTATAATAGATGAACAATAGAAAAGCTGTGGGTAATGGAGAGAAATGAACCAATGACCATATTGCTGTGCACCTTTATTGTTCTTGTTCATTCTCTAGATTTTTACCAGCATATGACTCGATGGGAAGGAATGGAGACAAGTTGAGGAATTGAGTTCAACAGTTGCCTATTTGGGGTTCTTGGCTGTAGGACTCCATCACGGTGATTCCCGGGAATTGTTGCATAGTCAACTGGTCACAGGACAGAACAGGTTTGTCTGAACATGGTGTTTGAGGTGGAACGAAAGGGTTTCAGAGGTTTTAACGAAGTGGGGATGAAGAATATTGGCCAGGTTTACTGTGATTTATGTGCAACCAATTTATTGGTGTCACAATACCATCATTACTACCTCGTTCTACCCTAATCACTCAAATTGTCTTTGACCTAGCATCAAGTGAACTTTGAGATGCAATCCTCGCCCTCCTGCAAGCGACCTGTTGCGTCCACAGCATAACTGATATCCAACTCAGCAATCCCTCCCTGTGCGCCCACAGCCTGTCCCGCACACACAAGAGGCGGTGAGTTCTTTTTAATTGTTATATTCTCTTTCAACACCGCTGATCCCAATTCTGTTCGATTCCAACGCGTGCAACCACCGCATCGGGGCCAGACTCGTAAGGATGGACCCATTCATTTTTATGGGTTTTTTGCGTTCCCGGTCTAACCGCCGTGTACGGGATGCGTCCTAGGTGGGCTCCGTTATCAGGCTAAATATTGGGTTTGCTACTGACAGATTTCTATAAAGCTTGGGCGCTCCATCTCTACACCCATCGTTGGTGAATTACTCCACACTTTTCGCTCTCCTACTCGATTATCAATCAATATTTTATAGTCTGAACACGTTCCATTCACTTCATGGCATGCCTCGGTCTACGCCGCAATTTTTATTTAATTTTTGACGGCCCCACAAGCGAGGTAAATATCAATGTAGTTTTATATGTGCTCACGCTCGACACTCCCTTGATTCTGCTGTGTCCTTCTTAATCCATTATTCTGCGATCACTCATTGGAGCGGCATGTTTTGTAGTAGCCTGCACCTACGGCTGATGAAAAGAGAGGGTCGCGTGTTAGACTGTTGATTTTATGGCACATATTTCTTTGCGTAGATCCTTTGCCCGAATTAATTGACCTTTTGAATACCCTTTCTCAATACACTTTTTTTCCGCATGGAAGAACTAGAAATCTGCCAAAAATATTTGTTGTAAGGTAATTTTAAAATGGCAGCTGGCGGCCATTCAATTTGGTGCAGTCCACACCTACGCCGGAGCGAAGCGAAGGCATGTCTTGTCGCATTTATGTTGGCTGAAGCATAGACGAACCGTGTGAATTAAAGCACCAAATACGGAAAGGTAACACAGTTCGACCCTGTGACGGGGGTAGAAGCCCTTAATGGCGGTCTGTCTACTACTAGTCTAGAGTGGTTAGAGATTTTGCATCATCTGCTTCGCCAGCTGACATATTTCTCAGCTTCCGAAATCAATCGTGCGCATATTGGACCCTTGGGTTTTTTTAAAAAAAGATCCATCTAAGCTCAGTGCTGCAATACACAAGATGCTACTGCCACTGGCCGGTGCATAGTTAAAATGTTGGTTGGTTGTGTTGTATTCTACGAAAATTTCAAATGATATCATAGATGTACTGTATTCTTCTCCTGTCGGGACAAGAAACTGGAGCTGTCGGAGAATCCCGGGCCGTGCTCATCCGAGGTTGGCATCTCGCATTTCCCGGTAACGAGCGAATCTCCATTGCACATCGTTTCGCATCCACTAATCGGCTCAAGTATGTGGTATCCGAACTAAAAAAAAACATGGGCATTCAATCTTAATTTGGGTAAGGCAGACCGTTTGATATCCTGATCCAGTCCGATCAACAGCTTCCAAGTATGCCGTCATTTTCTGCGGAAATTTACGTCTCAAAGTCTGAAAAAATGGGGGAGGGAATGGGAACCTGTTCAAAAATATCCGCCTGGTCATGCGACTGCTTTGGCCACCCAATGATACCGACCAAATCCCGTGCCACCAAATTTCACTCTCTCTCAACAAGAGCCACCTGAGACCTCGAAGCGACACAAAAGCTTGTTTCACCATACCAGCTACAACATGGAACCCACCCTGCCTGAGGATTTAGAACGTGAGATTTTCAAGCTCGCGGCTGGTCTCCACTTTCCGTCTATCCCGGCCCTCATGCGCGTCGCATGGCGCGTGAATGCATGGTAAGTGCCACGGCACTGCATAGAGTATTTCACAGCTCACTTTTCTGCGACAAGGGTCGAGCCCCTCCTGTACCAGGCATTGTTTGTACGTTTGAACGCCTATATTAGCTCTGGCCACACCCCAGACGCGTTCGCTCAAGACGTCGCGACACGCCCAGAGTTTTTCCGAGACGCGATACGCCACCTGCATATCACTATGGACGTGGGCCTTTTTGGCGACCAACTGCCGGCCGGGTTCCTCCTGGCCACCTGCACTCGCCTAGAGACCCTCGCCCTGCAGGGAGGGTCCTTCTCGCTCACCGCGGAGCTCCTGCCGCTGATCAAGCAACTACACTCCCTGACGCGCCTGCACGCCGACTTCGGGGCTCTCTTTGGTGGATTGGAGTGGGGAGAGCGCAGCGTCCCCTTCGGCACTCACGCCTTCTCGCGCCTCACCCACATCGAGATGCTGGATGAGACGCCTAGTCAGCAGATCTGTGCGGGACTCGCACGCCTCCCCAGTCTCACCCACCTCGCGCTTAAATACGAACCCCGCATCCGCGGTATACTGTGCATTTGTACACAGGTGCTGCAGGGTTGCCCTGCGCTCCGCGTGCTAGGAGCACTGCAGGAGAAACACGGTTTCGCAGGCAGCACTCACCCCGAGCCATACTGCGCCTTCGATACGCCGAAGATACTCGAAAAAGACCTGCGTTTCGTGTTGGTGACTTACGCGCGCAGGTATGAGCCCCCAAAAGAGTGGTTGAATGATGTTCGCAGCGGGCGACTTCCCGGCTTCTGGGAATGCGCGGAGAAGGCTGTGGCGCGGCGGATGGCTGCGAGATCTAGATCTTCCGAGAGATGAAGGGGAGCATGTTGATCTGTGTCTTGCATTCGCAGAGTCGGATACCAAAGAAACAATTGTAGAATCGTCGACATAATGTTATTAGAATTCGATAGAACAGGACGAGGAGGTCCGAAGAAGCGCGAAGAAGCGTCTGTGAAGAGCAAATCCAACGTATTTGAAAGACCGAGAATTTGGTCCAAACCGAGGAGATCGAGGGAACCATGTCTTGAACCTTCCAACTCTTGAATCTACGCCAAAAAAGCCGAAAAGACAGATCCATTCGAAATAGTAGACAGCAAGTACGACAGCGAGGGGGGCATAAATTACACAGAATGATTACTGGCTCTTGATGAAATCCAATGCAATCTTGGGGCTAAAAAGGCGATGAGCCACCACAGCAGAGGTACAGAACTAAAGAAATCCACTTGCCTGTCACCGGCCTTGACAGGAATTTTCTTATCGATGAGCTTGCCGCCCTTGGCGAAGATGAAGTGGCTGCGCTTGGTCTTGCCGCCCTCCCCCGCGCCCAGGGCAGTGATAAGCACCCGTTTGCGGTCAGAGAGCAGAGGATACGGTAGTTCCTTCTGCACCAATGCGTTAGAAAATCGGAAAAAATCGTCGGAAAGGGATCGTGTGAATACCTTGGTCTGCCATTTGCTCTGCGCGGCAGGTGTGTCCGCACTGAGGCAATAGACGTTGTAATCCAGGCCCGTAAAATCTGGATATATATCCCGGAAGCCGCACGCCTGGTTCGTGCAGCCCGCTGCGAAGAGGAAAAAAACGCCCTTCAGTTGGCGGCGAAAAAGGCGGTCAAATAAGAGCGAAACGCACGCGTATCTGCCTTGGGGACCAAGAAAAGGACAAGACCCTTATCTTCAGTGAGAGTCGACACATCGACGTCCTCATCCTTCTCGTTCTTGAGCGTCAGCGTAGGGAGCGAGTCGCCGATGTCGATGGTCGTCAGTTTCGGGTCAGGCTCCACTGCATCCCCCTCATCGCCCGCTGCCTCTTCTTTAGCCTGGAAATATCACAGAGACTATATAAAAACACAGAAAAGCAGGAGAAAGGAGGGAAAAAGCACCTTCTTCGTCTTCGCCGGTTTGTCGCCGTCGGCAGCCTTGCGCTTCTTGCTGGGCACTACTTTCTCGCCGATTTCTTCGATCTTTTCTGCAGCAGCCTTGACCACCGATGCTCTGCTAGACCGCCGGGGGGCGGCGGCCTCGTCACCGGATGTGGCGGCTTTGCGGGGAGCCATAATCGATGATGGTGGCGCGAGGCAAGGGCGTTTGCGGAACGTGCCCAGTCAGAAGACACCAAAAACTGAATTTGGCTGATAAATATGACAGACGTATGATAGAGCAACGGAAAAAGAAGATAATGTATGGCAGCTATTGCTTGGAAGGCAGAACTATATGTAGATAGACGCTAAAATATACGAGGCAAAAGAACGAATCCGTAAGAAAGAAGAGGAAAAAATATGATGGCTGCCTCTACAGATAAGCAAAAGAGCGAAGCAGGAGCAGCAGGTCAATAAACATTAAGTACAGATCCATCCTGCCAGCTTAAGACTGGCGTAAGCCAAGGGGCGACACCCGAGGAGACAACCGCGAATTAATTAGTACTGCCGGCCGTCGAGCTCGGTTTCACGAGGGAAAGGACGAGCGAAGCCTGGAGCGAATCAACGGTCAAGAGGAGTCGAAGACGAGCGACTCCGTGGGAGATACGGTCGTGCGCCTGCACCCAGTGATGGTGACGATGGTACCGGACTCGATGGTGTCCTCGGACTCGCCTGGCCATCCTCGGGAATCTTGGCGCTCCCAGACGTGAAAGAGGCGATCGTCGGCGAGATCATGCTCATGATGGACGCTGACGACGAGCGGCGGGAGACGTACGGCCGCGGTGAGGGCTTTTCGACGGCGGGGGATGCTGGCTGTGGCGACGTTGGCGGCGGCTCTTGCTGCTGCTGCGGCTGCTCCTGCGGGATGATCTCCATCCCGAACTGGTCAGTTAGTGGGCGTGGGGGAGGTCGTTCTACCATTGCCTCGAGGAGCTATCCGTGAGGCAGAAGACAGTCCAAGTCAGCATAGGTGGCAGCCGCGCGGCGAGAGACACATACCTCTTTCCGCAGATCCTCCCCCGCATACTCGCCATCCATCTCCTCCTCCGTCAGCAACACGGTGCCCTTGCGGAACACCTCGCCCTCCTCCTCTACCCAGCTTCGCGACCTGCACAAACAAACACGTCAGCGCCGTACACCCCCGCAAATGCCATTCGTATTTACCGATCATTAGGCGAGGCTCCAATCACCGTCTCCCCGTCATCGTCTTCCCCTTCCTCGACCGGCGAGAACCGCAGCCGCCCCTCCCCGTCCTCGTCGTCCTCGTCGTCACCGAGCATCAGCGTCGGGCTCAGCACCTTCTCCGGCTCCTCCGGCTCCGGCACCGCACGCGCCTTGCCCTTGTCTATGCGTGGCGTCGTCGGCGTGTGGTCCTCCTCCCCCACATCCACATGCCCGTTGACACCTTCATTCCCGGCGAGCGGCGAGTGCCCGTTCTCCAGCGACGGCGACGCGGCCGCGGGCCCCGCGCCCGGCGCCCACTTGAGCCCGAGGCCTTGCAGCGTGAGCGTCGGCCGCCCGGGCGGCGGCACGCGCGCGACGAGCGTCATCAACGTGTCGTTCACGTCCAGCAGCTCCTCCATCCGGCTCGGGTCCTCCGTCGCCTGAATCACCGTGCTCAGCTCGCGCGTGAGCGCCCGCGCCTGCTTCAGCACGTCTGCGGGGGACGGCGGCGGCTGGGCAGCGGCGGCGGTGGGCGATGGTGGCGCAATGGGCGGCGGCACAAGCATGGCCTCGAGCAGCGCGATGCACGCGCGCGCACGGACAGCCACGTCGCTCTCGCTCTGCGGGGATAGATGCCAGTAAGTATAAGGTCGACGACACACTCGATGCAGACATACCTTCTTCTCCTCGTCGAGCCGGATGCTCTTCGCGAGCTCGCTCTCCTCAATCATGTTCCACAAGCCCTTCCCATGCCCGCGTCCGCTCCCCAACGTCGACATCCCATTCACACCTGTCATCAGCCCCGCCCCAGCCGCGCTCCCATTCCCATTCCCCACCGGCGTCTGCGTCCCACTCCCGCTCCCTCCCCCACCCGCGCGCTCCGCCGCGACCCTCTCCGCCTCCTCTGTATTCCGCACACACGCATTTAATATATCCCTACACATCCGCGCAAACTCCTCGTCCCCCGGCGGGATATTCAGATCCAGACACCGCATTACAAAGTTGGCTTCCAAGCCCTTGCTGAGGGCGAGTACGCCGGCGACGCCGAGGGCGTTCTCGGTGAGGTCGAGGTGCAGGAGGGAGGCGCTCTCGGGGAGGAACTCGGCGAGGGCGATGGCGCCGGGGGAGCCCATGCCGGTGGAGCTGAGGAAGAGCCGCTTGAGCGCGGTGTTGAGGGTAAAGGCTGTGCGGAGGGATTGGATCTATGTCGAGTAGAGTCAGTATCTGATCCCTTCTTTGCTGAATTGGAACGCACCCCCTCAAGCCCAGGCCCAGAGCACGGATTGCGCGATAAGTCGAGCGTCTCGAGGCTCGAATTGTATTTCTGCGGTAATCGTCGTCGTCAGTCTTCGAAGTACTAGAAAGAAAGAGCAGAAAAACCCACCAGCGCCTCCGCGAGGCTCACCAAACACGCAACGTCGAGCTTGTTCTCCGCGAGATTCAGCACCTTGAGCGTCCGATTCCGCTTCAGCACCTGCGCGATGTACGTGATGCCCGTCTGCAAAAAAAAGTGCCATCAGCATCAAAAATGGAACGAATGAATATCTGAAGGCACAAACCCTCAAATCATTCCCCCTCAAATCCAACGTCCTCAGCGCCCCCACCCTCGGCAACGCATCCAACGCCCGCACCTTATCCAACAACGCCGCACTCGGCCCGTCCCTCTCCCTCTCCTTCTGCTGTGCCAACTCCCGCTCCCGCGCCTCCCTCTCCCTCGCCTCCCTCTCCGCCGCGCCCCCAAGCCCCAGCACCACCCCCGCCTTCGTCGGCGACTCCAGATGTATCGAGTTCGCCGGCGACGGGACGTGCCTTGCGGTCACCCCGCCCAAGACGCTGCTCGCGACGACGGGCCGACCGGGCGGTGGCGCGGCGGACGCGGACTGCTGTCTCCGTCTGGGGACGTACGGCGTGTACGTCGTCTGCGCGGCCGTGAGCGTCGCCGCGGGGTGCCGCGGCGGGGGCGGCAGCTTCCCCCCTGCTGAGAGCGAAGGCGGGAGTATCGGCGAGCTCCCCCCGCTATTCGTATGTGTGTTGTTGTAAGTAGGGTGATGCGGCAGCGGCGGTGCGTTCGCGAGATCAAACCCGGTGTGGTGGTGGTGCCCCACCGTTGGCGAGGGCGGGACGGAGCCGTACCCGGAGCCGAATCCGGAACTCGACGACGCACTGCCAGGCGCGGCGAGGACGTCGGGGTAGTCGCGGATCATGAGCGCGAGCGCGACGGCGCCCGTGGGCGAGATCTTGTTGTGCCGCAGCGAGATGTTGCGCAGGCTGGAGGTGCGGACGGCGCGGGCTGCGAATCCACCATCGTTAGCGTAGCTCTATCATTCATGTACAAGGGAGGAGGAAGAAGGCTCACACAAAGTCTCCAGCGCCGCGGCGCGCAGCCCACAATCATCGAGCTTCAGCGACACGAGCCCCCGCTGCCCCGGATGCCGCTCGTCCCGCTCCCGCTCCTTGTCCCGCTCCTTGTCCTTGAGCCCGTACCCAAGCCCATAGCGCGCCTCGGACGCGTACGGGTTATTGTTGTTGTTGGAGGCGGAGTCGTACGAGTGGATCGAGGCGGTGTCGGAGAGGGAGACGAAGGACGCGCCGGAGGAGGTGATGCTGTGAGGGTTGTCAGTGAGTAATTGCGTTCATAGAGTAGATATAAAAGATCGAAAGAGGGAAACAACGAGCGCAAAAAAAGAAGCGTGCTGGCCACGCAAGCAGCGAACGCCTTCCTTCCTTCCTTCGCCTCCTACACGCAACTTCCTCCACCGCGCCTCGTCCTTGTTCTACCCATCTCGGTTCCCACTAGACGCAAGAAAGAGACATCCGCGCTAGTCCTCCTTGCCACAAGCAGGCAGGAATCATGCACTCGTTCACCCCGTCCCGTTCGTCCCCTGCGCCGTGCCTTGCGCACAAACTCCGCCCGCCCGGCAGAGGTCGGTCTCCTTATTCCCTCATCCGGGCCAGCCAACGTGAAAGAGTCGAATGACGCTCGCTCCTCGCGTCCCCGTCCGCGTCGGAGACGCGCGCAGCGCAAGATAAAACGCTCCCGAAGTCAAGTGCCGTCTCGCTCTCCATATCCACCCAGCCTCGCCCGAATCGAATGGAAAAAAAACGCACCTCCGCTCCTGCGGCACATACTCCCCCAACGCCGCCACCACGCACTCGACCGCCTTCTTGTCGAGCAGGTTCGAGGAGAGGTCGAGGAAGGTGAGGGTGTGCGCTTTGCCGACGTACGCGCCGACGACCCTCCACGCGCCGGCTTTGAGGCGCCTGTTGGAGGCGAGGGAGAGGTAGGCGAGGGAGCGCGGGATGAGGAGGGCGTGGAGGAGGGGTTTGAGGGTCTGCAGAAGGAGAGTGGGGGTTAGCGAGCGGAGGAGGTGGGGTGTGGTAAGAGAGAAGAGAGGGAGGACAGGAAGGGAAGGGGAGGGGAGGGGATGAAAGAGCAAAAGGGGAAGAGGAAGGCGGGATAGATAAAGATGGGTATCGTGTCGTATAGAAGAAGGAGGAAGGAAGAAGGACGAGGGTGTGGAATGAAGTGAAATGAAATGAATGAAAGTCAGGTAAGGTAATCCACGAATGCGAAGGTAAAGAAAGGAAGGGAAGGGTAGGTGAGGTGGGTATGCGCGAATCGCAGGGAGGATGATGGCATGGACGGGAATAAAATAAAGTCGATAAAAAGCGCGGATCGTAATAATGAAATAAATGAAGGTGGCGCAATCGCAATGACAGCCAGCACGAAGGGATCGACGGTGGGGTGGGGTGATGATAAAAACGAAAGACGCCGCGCAGAAACACGAAGTAAAAGGAAAGAGAAAGAAAATGAAGGACGGAAATGCTGAGAACGAAAACGAAACGAAGGACATACCATCTCCTCCAGATCGCACTCTCTAAACACCGCCTTCCTTAACCCCCACTCGATGGAGAGGACGTCCGCGAGGATGGAGGCGCTCGTAAAAGTGAGCTGGACGCCGGAAAAGTCGACGGTGCGCGGGTGGGTTGGCGGGGTGGCCTGTATCGTGTGGGTTTGGGGTTAATTAGGGTTTCTGAATATACGAGAAAAAAGATGGAAAGAGAACGGACCTTGAACGCAGCAGTAATACCCTTGTCAGGCGGCTCCTGGCACCCTTCGCAGCACTCGCGATAAAAGCTCTCGACCTTGTCCATCGCCCACCATTCGCTTTCCTCGCCTCCTTCCCTCTCCCTTGTACTCGTCGTCACCACGCTTGCCGTGTCCCCACTCCCGGTGCTGGGACTCGCGCTGGCGCTGGCGCTGGGACTCCCACTCGCGAGACTCGAATAGCTATTCGCCCTGACCACCCTCCGCCTGCGCTCCCGCTCCCGTTCCTCGATGGCGCGCTTCTCATCGCGCAGCGCGGGCGTCGACGGCGGTGCGAGCGACGAGATGGGGTACACCACCGCGATCTCGGGCAGGATAAAGTGCGCCCGGCGGAGCACCCGAGCCGCTTCGTCTTTCCCTCCCGCTCCAATTCCTTCGTTTTTTCCTGCACTTCCTCCACCACTATTATTACCCCCAGCGATCCCAGCACCAGAGCCCGAGTTGGCGTTGGCGTTGGAATCCTTGTTGAACAACGAGCCCAACCTGCTCAGCGACGCCGAAAACAAGCCAGTCTGCACCGGCGGGGGCTTCTTGAGGATGGAGCGGCCCGGGATGGGGATTGTGACGGCGGAAGACGAGGGCGACGGCGATGCGGGGCCCAGTGAGGGCGAGTGTAGAGACATTAGCGTCGAAAGACCATTAACCAGCAATTATTTTGGACGGTGATGCAGAGGCGGACACGGATGGATCAGGGTTGTTTGGCGGCGGGATTGAAAATAAACAACAGATTGCGCCATCAGCATCGTCAAGCTCGGCTAGCGGCGGTCCAGCCTTGTGCTCTGGACAGCGACGGGCGCTGTCTGTACCTCGTTGGTCGCCTTCTTGCCTCAAAATTAGCTCTGACTCCTCAGCGCTTCAAGTTGTGCTACTCAATTCTACGGCGTGCAATTCCTGGACCTCCGATTTTGGCCACTGGTACTCGAGCGAGCCCGAGTCTTACATACACATTTATATTAATTCTTCTCTCCTCTCTCAAGTTTCCAAGAGTTTCCTCGACATTTACTTATCTTCAAGTTATGCGGTTCTGTTCGGACGCCCGCTCCGCCTCGGCGACTACACTCCACTGCCGGACTTGTCATCTGCAAGGTACGGTGATAAGCAAGCCTCAGTGTGTCCACCGATCACGGACTCGGACAGTCGGACTGGGAGGGCCAAAAAGAAACGAGCACATAGCTCCGAATGGACGATTCCCGAAACGCCCTAGCGGCTTTTGTTGATCCCTGGGACTAGGACAGCCGCGGCGGCTTCAATCTTTACCCGTTTGTTTTTTCAAATGATGCGCATTCGGAATACGCAGGGGATGGCATCCGCAAATTTTTCATCTTGCGTTGAAAACTGCTGCATGAGGGCTCAAATCAAGATTTTGTCCTCTTTTCAGGTGATTTTTCACTAGAACACCTCAATTTTTCATTGTTTGGCTCGCCTATAGGCTTGATTTGTGTGCGGCAAGAGGACGCAGCGGACAGCCTCCTCGGAATGTTATGCTGGCCCCGAGCAGGGCACATACACCTCAAAAATGACTGGTCTTGCCCTGTTGTCAAGGATCATATGTCCGCAGACCCCAACGGAAGTCTGGTGTACAAAGGATAAAGAGTGGGCTTGGCTTCAGCTCATGTGCTGCACCCATCTCTATGCCCAAGGCCCAATTTTGTGAACAGATCTGGACGTGGCTGGACGGAGCTGGAAAGAAAGAAGATTTGGAGTGCATGTCTTAGTCAATTTTCAAACTGAACTCTACTGAAGATACTCCACAATATTTATACTAAGGAGTAACATTGGCTCCGCAGAACTGGGGCTCCGTCCTCTGTGATATATGTGAGTCATAGTGAGTAGAAGTAGCCATAGCATAGGAGTAGGAGTCAAGTACTGTAAGACAGATCGGGAGTCTGTAGTTCCCGTGACGATATGAGTCAAGGTAACTTAGGTAAGTCAGAACGTGCCAATGCAGTGCATCCAATGAGAATGAATGGATAACACATCGGCAATGACTGGCCCCGGCTGGGTCCAGTGGCACGGTACATGACACCTGTCTGCAGTAAGATGGTGACCCGCAAGCCCCACTGCCATGAGGGTGAGCAGGATGGCATTGCACTCGACCTCCCTACCTGGGGTAATCACAGAGTCAGGTTTTGCACTCTTGCACCACCCCCACCACCGTTCTTCACATCCTTGGTGCCTGAAAATGTTCGCTGTACTTAGTCTTATAGTGTCAGTAAATAATAGGTCAAAATGATGGCTTGATTGTGTTCTCATTGAGGTCTCCACCAGAAGTCATAATCACAATATATTCACAATCTGGCGTGTACAGATGAGAATACAGGAGCAACAGACTGGTTGATCTTGAGATGGAAGTGGCAGGCTGGGTCAATGTCTAAAGAATTGGCAAGGGTGGCCACGGGGGCTCTGGAGGTGTGGAAGAGAGTTTGCTGTTGACTTTTTTCTTTCTTCTATGAAATGACTGTTAAAATTGAATCCACTGTGAGAAAAGTGAGAAAAAACCTGGGAGAATGCGCCTAACTTGCTTGCACATGCCTTCCGTTTCAATTTCGGCGGTTTTAACGTGTCGGGAAGATCCAAAGGATACCACTGTTTTGGACTTCCTTGATGCGATATATGATAATCAAGTTTAAGAATCGTAAGAAACAGTGATGTTTTTGGAGTTTCTTGTGTATCCCGAAGATCCATGTTGATAAAGTTGTTGCCAAAAAGTGCGTAGCGTGTGTTGGTTTCCCAACCAGTTCAGTCAAATCGCGAGTCCCAGAGTCTTTCCAGTCAATCCAAAGCCAGTATCCTAGTCCCAATATCCAGTCCCACAGTCCAGTCAATGTTCTTTCCAATCCAATCACACAATGTTTCCGAGTCCAAAAGCAGATTCAATCCAACCACAAACTTCCAAACTTCTATTCCTTCCTAGTTGTACGAGACTTGCCCTTTACAAGTATCTAAGACTTGCAAAACTCAAATAATGTGAGGGTTTCCCAGGGTAAACTTCGCTGCTCTGTCGTCCTCTACTTTGACTACTTACTAGCAGTAACCCGTGCTTCGCTACGGCGGGAGCGGTGCTAAATTGAGGAACACTTATGTAGTATTGGGAAGACGAAATAAAAGCACGTTGAACTCGTTTTTGCACCACGCAGATTTTATTCTGAAGACGCCGCTCGTCGCCGACCTTCGGTCGACTCCTCGCGGCCTTGTGGACAGGTACTAAATTTGGCTTCTCGATTACGCGCGCCAAAATTTTTAGTCTTGAATCTATCTTTCCGTTCGCTAACCGGTCGGGAGCATTTAGCAGTTACCCTTTCAACGTTAAACATGTTCTATTTCCAACAGGCATCTCTCAAAAAGGCTGGATCCGCGTGCTGACATCTATTGGTTTGCTTGCACATCTATTCCAAATTCACGCACTCTTCCTAACCTACGTTCCCATTATATGATTCATGCAAAGTCCAAGACTTACCTACAGACACCTACCTGTGCTCCTTGATTTGGCCGAAATATCCACTCTTGTCGGAGGCTTCGAAAAGGGACCTTCATAAGACCAGTTGGAAGTTAGCTTACTTAACATCTTGGCATTTGAAAATAGAACTCCAACAGTCCGGTGGAGAGACTGGCAAGAAGTCATCATCTCATCGGATTTTAGTGGAACGGTGGAGCAATTGACATCATCCAGTGCTCCAGCAACCAATCTGGTTATCTGACGTTTGTCTTGTCTTGTCTGGCACACATATGTCGACGCCCTTTCTTATACAGATATCGGTGGGTTGTACTGAAAACTTATGGAGCTGACAGTCAAGTCAAGAGATGGACGAATCTACAGGTGGAGCGGTACTACTCATCGGCGGAGCGGACCTGAGTGGAGTGAGTGAGAAAAGAAGTGCATTAGCTGTGGTCCTGTGGAGTCATTGACTTGGTGAAGAAACGGGTAATTCGGACTCTCGGACCGGTTTGACTCGAGACAAACGGTGTTCGATTGTAATATAGATACAAAAGATGATATGACTATGACAATGAAGAAAATATGTAAAAGAGTCCGTTTATCTGTTCTGTTTCCCGTGTTTCTGGAGTATTTATAAGACTACAAAGTGTCTCATTGGTGGTTGAGGCTGGAGTCGTCATTCCAGGTATATTCCGACCATTCTTGGTAATGTCCTAGCACATGGCAACATGATGGGTGCTTGAAACCATAATCACCAAGTGTTTCTTTAGTTTTGGAACTCCCGTTCCTGAAGTATCCCTCTGATCGGTATAGTCGGACCTTGTAGCCCTGTTCTATAGCTTCCAAATGATACCCCACATCCTTGAGACCGTTAAATGAGACCAATGAGGATTAGAGTTTACTATCCCCATTGGCACCTGCTATGGTTCTGAGATCGACGATCACAAGACCCGACTGATATTATCTCCTTGAAATCATACCCGGCATAGCTGCATACTTGGAACAAGCGAACAGTAATCCCGTTGTCACATGCAACTATGTCTGACATGATTTCTCCACTGGTCCATGTTCTGATACGCCCGAAACATCAGAAACCACTCAGACCGTTCTAGGAAACAGAAGAAACTGGTGATACAACTGGTAGGTTGATTTGGGCTACATCTTCCCCTACATGTTCTGGAGCGAGCACATGCCAGAGATACTCCTGATTCCTCAGAAGTACCATCCCGCTACTCAGATGATATTGGCCTCTTTATGGGAAGCCAGTTGATACATTTGATACAACAGATACATGATATACAGAATATTAAACATAAGAAAATCGCAAAAACAAGTGATTTCAGTCGTGGTTCAATATCCTGCTTATCACCGAGTCTGTCTGATTGTGTGAGAGCTGTTGACACCAATTCTACCAGGAAAGTCATATTTATTTCATTCACAACCTACAACAAAGGGTTGGGATTTTTCCTGTCCATTGGCGTCAATGACCAGCCGAGCGAAGCTTGGGCAAAGTGTCCCGAGCCTGCCGGCTGTGCTGTCAGTTTGCATTTGATTTTTTGGTTTACTTATTTCGTAAAAGTTGGTGAAAGCCACTGCCACAATACTAGGCTTTGCTGCGCTAGTGGGCCACGGTACTTATCTATCTCGTTACCAGACGCTGCCGCTTGTTGGCCATACAACTTTATGTGTCCGCTCGTTGGGAGTGACTGACATCTACCTTAAGAGTCTTGTCTACCTTATGGGTCTGAGAGGAGATGGTCCAGGGGCTTGGCCGCTGTCTTCTCTCTTCTCTCTCTTTATAAAATCAGGCCTGTCTGTCTGAAGCCCATCACGCTCCTTTTATGGACTTTATAGCCCGAAAGTGTGGGTGCTCGCATGCCACCGGAACTTCACGGGAGCAAAATTCTGCAAACTCTCATACCGAGCGCTAGAGTTTTCTTGCTGCCTTTCGTCTGTTATGTGGCCATCTCTCAGTTTAACTCATGGCTGGCTTTAATTTTACTCACACGGCGGGCACCAATGATTCAATTGATGGGTTTTCGACAGCTTTTATTCATGCCAGCATTGCTGCTTGGTTGATCCATTGCAGCGAATCCAGATGCTGAGGGTCTCATTCCGCATGCCACGTGCTGCACGATCACCATCCATTACCTCCTCAAGTTTCGCAGACTCTTCAATGGTCGCAGAATACATCATAATTCGATATTGGCTTCAGTATATGTAGATGTCTGCCTGACTGGAGGGACCTTTCTCTGAATATGAAATTCACTCAATTACTTCTAAGCCTCAGGTCTCCGGGCAACTACTATATTATACTTGGATGTTAGTTCCAATATAGGTGTCAACCGAACTCTTCTCACCTCGAAGGATCTTTCACTAGATATCAATTTAACCAGGTTCAAAATCACAGCCTCAACTCACCATACTACTTTCAGGTAGTTGTATCTACCTAGGGCCCAGGAACCACCATATAAAATTAGGTTTTCCGTCTGTCTGGCTGAAGCCATTTCAAACTCCGCTGATGTGATCAAGCTTGACCTCCCACATGCTTTCAGCAAATCACGCTCTGCAAATAGTTCCCCTTAAATTAGCAAGATGTGCCGACACTTTGCGTTCAGGAAGTAAAAATAGTGAAAATCATGCATCACAAGACAAATAATATTAATATTTTCCGCTCAGCATTAACCGAGTGCCTGCAGAAGACGAACTCTACGGTGTGGAAATATATGGCAATTGGACATCACGGTGCGGTAAGGATCGAGCTTCCGATGAACTGCTGGAATTCTACTCAGGTATAATTCTTTTTAATGAACAGCTCACCCTGAGATCTTGGTTACGATGGGTTATGAGATACGGGAAGTAGCTGGGAAATAGCGTGTTGGGGGATCTCACACGGAGGAATGATACAACCTTGAAGGGCAAAGGAAACCAATGAAATGATGCGGAATAACGACAGAGATCAGATGTTATGCACCGATTGGGGAGACTAAGAAATATTTGAGACCAAAGTGAAGGAGATATTGAACCTTCAAGAGGTTGCATCTGGCTTCAAAAGGGATGGATCCGAGATTGGGGGCTTTAGCATCGAGGCCTGGAGCAGAAGCAAGCATGGGCTACGGGTTGAGGAGAAAGGATGTGTGGAAAGGGGGCTTCGAGACGACAGTTTATATTGGCTATCCTGCGGCACAGCGGGATTTGGGTCCGAATCCGATGTTCTCTAAGTGGCTGTTAATTCACGAGCCCCTTCTCAACGGCTGCTCTGTCCTAATTGGGTTGTGTTCGACAGTTCGCAGTTCTTGTGGAGCTCGGAAATGAAGTGCATAGTCTGTCATGGGGCAGGAAGTGTGGAAAAATACCGTGGACCTACGGAGTAAAAAGTGTAAGATCAATAGACGAACCTCGAACGGGTGTCAATATATGGGGAATTAGCACAGGTTTTGTAGGATTTTGTTAAAGAACGGTTAAACACCCTCAAAGCATGCTTGATTGTTGCTCAATGCCTGAGCTGCCAACGTCAACAAGAAATGAGTGCAAATTGATGCCGAGAGGGGTTCATGCAGAAACTTGTGTGTTTACCGCAGGGATGTGGTTACTGCGGAGATGGCGCTTCCATGGATATCCTGATAGCCATTGAATTCCTTTCCTTCCACCGCAAACACCTGCATCTGTCTTCTCTTTGGCTTTCTCCACTGAAAATTTTCTCTAACAATCTATGGCCATTTTCCTGGCGTGGCTGAGTCGGATTCACTTTGTGAACACGGCAATCAAGAATCGGAAGCGGAACGGCATCGTCGCTTGCGACTCGAGGCCCAATGACTCCGGAAAGGGTTGATTGTGCATGTTTAGCGAAGTGGGAGACGGTCCACGGAGCGGGCTATTGACCGCTTGTAATACATTAAATTGTATTCCTGTTCTTGAGGGAGCCATGTACACCTGAATATCTCTCATATTGACCTTATCACTGGCACCTTCAAACAAGCTCAGAAAATCCGCCAGAATGAATTTACCTTATGGGAAGTCACCCGCTGCTCAGACAGGATTTGAATTAAGCCCCAAAGTTGCCAACAGTTGCATGTAAATAATGATTACAAAATCAATAAAGAATTACAGAAACAAACAAAAACTGAGTCAAAATTATCATTAGGGTCAGTCAGAGTAACTATTTTACGTCGTTTCTGGGGTCGTTTCTGAGTCATTTCTGACAGTCGTTTCTGACATCATTTCTGATTTGATTAATCGTGGGAGAAACAGAAAAAAACTGAAATGACTCGAAATGTAGAAACACCTCTGGAGCGGTTTCTACAGTTGTTTCTGCGGTCGTTTCTGCTCTCTTAATTTGATGACGGTTTAGCTGACTTTCCTATCGCATTTTCTATGATTGCGGCTGACCCATCCCCGCCCTCTATTCGTCGGCCTTTCTCTTGCGCCGTGCCGTCGGTCCTCTCGCGGTGTCAATGGCAAATGGATGTCGTGGCAGGAGATTATTAAGGTGAGCTCGGTGGGCAGCACGTTGGCGTGGTAGAGCATAACATTAATGCCCCTTGTTGTTGCAGATGAAAGACTTCACGAGTTTCTTTGCAGGCTTGCTACAAGTCGTGGCGGGCATGGCAAGGTCTGGACAGCCACAAATGATGGGAGTGAAAGGGGTATGAATAATAAAATTACCCAGAAACAGCTCCGGAAACGATCCAGAAACGATCCAGAAACGGGTCGGTCAGAGCTGAGGTCATTTCTCACACGTTTATGATGCTAACAATTAACAGAAACGGTTTCAGAAACAACCACAGAAACGACTCCAAAAACGACCAAAAATAGTTACTCTGACTGACACTATTACATTTGGGGGTATCAAACTCCCATATGAATAAAGGGTATCCAGCGCTCATATGGAACTTTCCTGGTCTTCAACTCCTGGATGGCCAAACTGAGAGCCTCAGCTGCATCACTGGCCTGGGGCTGCCTATGCCCACGATACAGGTGTGTGTATAAAATCTCTGCTACCAGTGGTCCATCGGCATCATTCATTGACCATAGGGTGCCAATGGCTCCCCGGAAACCCGCAGCAATGAATCCACCACCCAGATGAAATGATTCATTCACCAGTTGAGTGTCCCCCATAGCTGTCTGGCATGCAGCAAGAAACACAACTTGTGCGTTTGAGAGAGGCATCCGAAGAATTGTCTCCAACTCCAAGATGCCTCCATATAGCAGGAGATGGCTTTTCGTTGGGTCCTCCAGATTTTGACTTCCGTGGCATGCCAAATGCGCCCAGGAGCAATCCTGTAGCTGGTGTTTAACTGCATCCACTGTTGCCTGCGTGCCTTCCAAGCACTGCACATGAGGTTTTTTGATGATAGAGAGGATCTTTTCAACTTCCAGCTTTACCCCTTTCAGGGAATTTCTTCCACCAGGACCCGTGTGCGTTACTCCTACAATAGAAAACTTGGGTTCAGTGTTGGATGTCTGTTTTGCATATGCATCCAGCAGTAATCCTAATGTTGCTGTGTAGGAGTGTATAAATTGATCCATTTGAGGGCTTGCATGTAAAGGCAGTCCAGCAAATGCTCCCGTTGGTAGCCACCAAAGTCTGCCATTATAAATGCCACGCTATATTACAATCTTGAGTTAGTTAGGATAAAGAATTAATACATTTTCCCACCAACCAATTTTAAAGCCTCATACACAGGACCAACGACATGGGTCCAGAGCCAATTCAACATCTCTGCAAAGCATTCTTGGGTTGATTTGGATGAGTACCGTTCACGTCGACCAAAAAGTCGAGAAGATGATGATTGTCCTCGCAGTCGGATATTTGAGTGATCAAGTAACTCCTTGAGCATCTCTTGTTGTGATTGCAGCAGACTTAGTGTCACATCAGGAAGCAGAATGCGAACCGGTTCTGAAGTTGGACTGAGAATTATAATTGAATCACAATGGTCTTTATGGCTGGTTAGAATCACAACAGGACCTCCTTGGGATACACGACGAAGAACACTGTAGGGCTTGGGAAGAAGAAAATATTCAAGACCTGGTTCCTTGCGAATTTCTTTCAATAGTTCCTGTCTTTCATTCACAAGCCTCAGGGAGCGAGGGGAAGTATAAAGTTGAGCAGATAAGTTCCGGAAGTTCTCTGCTAGATCAGGGCGCAGATGATCAACATCTGTCCTCAGCTGAAGCATTTGCTGAAAAATGGTAGCAAGTCCTTGTTCCATGATTTCAATGGCGGAGATAAGATTATGCAGATTGAGACATGCTCGTACTGCAGTGGAGGTGGCTAGTGTAATATCAACTCTGTGAAGAATACCATGCCTCGCAGGTATGGAGAGGCCAATCCAGATGATTTCAGGCAGCATATTAAAGGCAGCCCTGTAAGCAGATACACAATGTGAGGGCTGAAATTCTTCTGCCAAAGCTGCCCACCGGAATGCCTGTTCCCATGCCAATTGGGGTCTTGATGAAGTGAGTTGAAAGGAAGCATCATAGTGAGTATGAGCAGCCTCAAGGTCTGCTGGCTCTCTGAACTTTCTATATCTGAATGACAAAGCTATAGCAAAGTTTTGAAGCCGGCCAGCTAGATCTGGATGCTCCTCTGGAGTCATATAGACCACTCGACGAGCTATCTGCAACGCATTCAAAAGGTCCTCTGTGTCTCCCAATCTCTCATATCGATCCATGAGTAGCAGAGCAAGGTTTTGAAGTTGGCCTGCTAAATCCGGATGCTCCTCTGGAGTTGTCTGAACTGCATCGCTGGCTAAGTGCAGTGCATTCTCTAGGTCTCTCAGATCTCCCAATCTCTCATATTGATATCTGAAAGACAATGCGAGCACTTTCAGACGTCCTGATCGATCAGGGTGTCCTTCTGGAGTGAGATTCAATACTTCTTGCAACATTTGCTGTGCAACCTTTAAATCACTTAGGTCTCCTAAGCTTTCGTATCGAAAAACAAATGATAAAGAAAGGTTTTGAAGGAGTTGAACTCTATCAGGGTGCCCTTTGGGTATCAAATCTAATGCTTCCTGATAGATCTGGGACAAGGTGTCAAGGTCCTTGAGATCTCCTAACCTCTCATATCTGTTGGTGAGTGACACACCAAGAACTTGCAAACATCCTGGTCTGTCTGGATGCCCCTCAGGAGTCAAGCCTAATGCTGCCTGGCTGCTCTGTAATGAGGCTTCAAGATCTCTCAGATCCCCCAACCTACAATATCGATCCCTGAATGACACAGCAAGACCTTCCAAACATCTTGCTCTCTCAGGATGCCCTTCTGGAATCATTTCCAGTGCTGCCTGACTGTTCTGTAATGAAGCTTCAAGATCCTCCAGGTCTCCCAACCTCTGATATCGGTCTGAGAAGGTTACAGCAAGGCTTCGTAGACATCCCCTTTTATTAGGATGCCCTTCTGGTGTCATGTTCACTGCCTCTTGATCCGTCTGTAGTGCAAGCTCAAGGTCCTTCAAGTTTCCCAATCTTTTGTATCGATTTCCAAAAGAAACAGCAAGGTGATGCAGATGTTCTCCCCTGTCAGGATGTTCTTGTGGAGTGAGCCCCACTACTTCTTGAAACTTTTGTAGTGAAGCCTCAAGGTCCTCTAGGTTCCCCAATCTCTGATATCTATCTGTCAACGAAATAGCAAGACTTGCAAGGCGATGTGCTCTGTTGGGGTGCCCATCTGGAGTCAGATCAACTACCTCCTGATTTTTTTGCAATGCAACTTCAAGGTCCTTGAGATCTCCCAGCCTTTGATATCGATCAGTCAACAATATAGCAAGGTTGTGTAGATATCCTGCTCTACTGGGGTGTTCTTGAGTAGTGAGTTCCACAGCAGCCTTACTGCTCTGCAAAGAGGCCGTAAGGTCATTCAAGTCTCCTAAATCCATGTATCTCTCTCTGAATGCCCTTGCTAGAAGATGATGATATCTTGGGAGAGCGAGATGTTCAGGGGGTGTTTGTTCTATGATCTTCTTTATGTTTGATATCATTTCTGGACTTCCCCAGTCCTAGTAACATGAAGCATGTTACATGCTTCCAGTGTCTCATGTAAACAATGAGCTTTTACACTCACCATATTGTCTGGAGCGGATTCATCTGACATGTCATCATCCGATCCCATACAGACCGCTTCCACAATGAAATCATCCTCGGATCCTTCAGAAATTACTTCCTATTGCCAGTTAGTTTGGTTGACATACACTTTTTATGGACTCACTATTCCAAGTATATCCATCTTATCAGAGCTCTGCTCCGGAGCCGGGTTATCTCCATGGTCATCAGGAGCAAGACGAGCAGCATCCTATTTCCAGTCAGTTTCACCTATAAAAGTAACTGATTCTTTTACAGCTTCTTCATCTTCAGACATACTTCACTGAAAAATATGCAGAGAGGGAAAATTCGGGATGACGAAAGTGGGTCCCTGTACTTATAGAGGCCACTAAGCGCTGAACGTATTTAGAATTTAATAAATCACAGCTATTTTGAGCTTGTATCCGACGGGGAAGAGGTCAGCTGCGCTCAAATTAGTCATTCTCCGGTGTGGGCGGTGTGAATGCAAGAAACACAGGGCCCAAATGGGGCTCAAAGTTATTACCGTTCACTTTGCACATTTATTCAAACGCGCAACTTTGCAGCGCGCAACTTTCTTTTTTCTTCTCGCAACTTTATCTTTTGCTCGCGCAACTTTTGGCGCGCAAACTTTTGATGTTCCATCGCGCGCGACTTTACTGTCTTTCGGCGCACCACTTTGGGACCAACAGCGTAATTTCCATAGCATGCCATAGAACCAAGTCATGCTGATCCCTAACATCTTAAATAACTCTGCTATAGCATCGTCTATGATGTCCTCCTTCAAGAGTTCACTCTTCTCCCGTAGGTTATTGCAAGTTAGAATTCGACATTCCGTAGTCATTGAGCTGACTAAAAAAAATCAAAACTGTCACGTATTTCCCCGCCTGCGACCTCCTCCTTGAGCAGCTTCCACAAACTACCGTGGCCCATTCACGAGGTCCAAGCCTTGTGCCACTCGGTCGTGCAGTGGTATTTGTTGTAACACCTGGGAACATGGGTCGGTGCAGGCGGACATTCCGGAAGGGACACACGGGGATCAGTCACTGCGACCTGCGTTTTGGCCAGCGTCCAAAGGGCCTGCGAGCCGAGAAATTCCTTGTCTTCGGGTGACAGGTCGGCAAGAGGGGTGGCCATCAGCTCATCGAAGGCTAGAGCGATCCAGGTTGGGATGCTATGATCACATCCCATCCTGAAACGCAGAGGTGCACCTAACTCAGGGTGTTTTTCGAGATGATACAAGCGGTCGACGGCGCTTCTCGCCGTCTTCCACTTGCTGATTTGGTAATATATACATATTTGACAATTTGAGAAAAACTTGAGTTGAACTGAGCTGAATTGATGTTTGCCAAATTTCGGCGCGCCGGACGTTCATGTCTAAATGCCAACTTTCGAGTTGCACAAAAATCGGACTGAAAATGAATCTGATACTAGTAGTTTAGACACATCTGAAATTGTAACCTAAACTACATGAATAAGATTGGTTTTCAGGCCAGCTGAAATGTATCTGAAATGCTGGGAGTCGGATTGCGAAACAAACATGCCGAAATTGTAAACTGAAACGGAGCGTCTACCTCTTTATAAAATTAAGCATGTCCGTCTGAAGCCTTTTCAAGCTCCGCTTTTTGGGGATCAGGCCCGAGGCTTTGGAAGCGCTGGGGCTAGACCTTTGGAAGCGCTCAATAAACGGCGCTTCCTCGGGGCTTTTGGCCCTATGATCAACTTTAAGCGCGCGTGCGTAGGCGCGCGTCTATAAAAGTGTACACAATGCCAAACTTCTCTTTTGGCTCACTTTTAAAGCTTCCGAGGCGCTGATTCCAGCGCGGTTTTGGAAGCGTTGGACCTTTGGAAGTTTGGAAGCTCTCAATACATTGTCTAATTTTTTTCATTTGAATGTCGGCAAGCAGGAGCCGGCGCTTCGCGCCGGCGACTGCTTGTATTGGTACAAGAAAAGGTGCGTCATAAACTCCATATTTCAGTTGCGCTGAGATTCGGTCGGCAGATCATCTGTCGCACATCCGCCGATGGTCCGCCGTTCATCCGCAGCACGTCCACAGACGGTCCGCCGCTCACCCGCAGATGATCCGTCGCTCTTCTGAAGATGATCGGCTGCTCCTCTGCAGACGGAACACTGTCCGCATATGTGCGGAGATGCAGAGAAATGATAGAATGGTTGATTGTCTGTAAATTTGTGTGGAGGATGCGATGAACCTTCTCAGTAAATTTTGTGCAGACATCGAGAGCATGTCAATGATTGATCATTCCTGTAAATGTTTCACAGAAGACGCGGGCATGTGAGAATGGTGGATGATCTCTGTAAATATTCTGCGAAGGACGGGAGGACTGCACAGCAGATGAGGGTAAGACTGTCAATGTGACAATGAGAGGACAATTGTGGATGACTGTATATTTTTGTTCAGTGGATGAGAGGATGACTGAGGATGACCGTTAATTTTGGGCGGCAGATGAGACAAGGTCTGCGGATAACCAACCCTCTCTGGAATTTTGAGTGCTGGATGGGAGGACATCTGCAGATCAGGGCAGTGGACCAAAAATTTACAGAGGATGACTGACTCTCTCCGAAAATTTTGAGTGGCAGACAAGAGGATGTCTGATGACTGTAAATTTTGGCTTCAAATAAGAGGATGTCCACAAATACTATGTGGCAGACCAGAAGTTTGTTGCGAACATGAGTAGTGGACAAAAAATTTGCAGAGGATGACTGATCCTTGCAGTAAATTCTGAGCGGACGTGTGCAGATGTGGGTGGCGGACGAAAAACTCGGAGCAGATGACTGTAAATTTCGAGTGGTGGACCCGAGGAAATCTGCGGACAACCATAAATTTTGTGCAGCGGATGAGAGGTTGTCTGCAGATATGAGTGGTGGACAAAAAAATTGCAAAGGATGATTGATCCTTGCAGTAAATTCTGAGCGGATCTCTGCAGATGAGTGCAGCGGATGAGGAATTTTGAGAGGATGGCTGATCCTCTCCGTAATTTTGGGGCAGCAGATACGAGGATATCTGCAGATGGCCATAAATTTTGTGCGGCAGATGCGAGAATATCTGCAGATGACCACGAATATTATGTGGCAGACCAGAGGTTGCTTGCGGATATGAGTAGCGGACAAAAAGATGACAGAGGATGACTGAGCCTCGCAGTAACTCTGAGCAGCAGACAAAAGGATGTCTGAAAACGACGGTAAATTTCTACTGCGACCGCACGATCAAATATAATACCAATTCCGACATGAATAGCCAACTTCACCCGATGCCCGAGTCTGCAGAAAATTTGGCACATAGTACAAGTGACGGCTGTGTAACAAAGCAAGCTTACTGCACACTAACACGCAGGAAGGTCTATGAAACATCCGAGCGGGAAAGAAATCTGAGCACAAATTCCTTTCACGGTCATCGAAATTTGCTTCTAGCGATGAAAGGTGAATTGTCTAATTCACACATCCCTAATGCTGACCTGAAGCTGAAGATCAATTGCTCTGAAGTATACAGACACAGGAAGGATAACCAATTATTGACCAGCAAAACATCCAAAAAACATTGAGAACCTATTTACAATGCCTTTTGAATGTTTTCTGGTTCAATATACAAAAGATATTCAAAATAATTTCCCCATGACTTGGATATCTTCTGCATTATGTTGGCCATGGAGAACATATTTTAAACACATTTTGCATGCCGTAGCCTCGAAAATATGGAGCGCATTGTAAATTGGTTCTCAAAGTTTTTCGCATGTTTTACTGGTTAATAATTGGTTATCCTCCCTGTGAGACGAATACATATCCTCTTTCCCTCCATCTCCCCCATGTTCCCACCTGCCTAAATCCAAATCCAAATTCCACCCGCGATCGGCGCAAGGATCCGAGAGGGCGTGATCTGCAGAAAGAACGAGGGTGAGCAAGTACTCGATGCAGAGACTGAATGTATACGGCTCACCTGGAATGCCCCAGCCCCAATCTCCTCGCGGACGAGGTCCTGGGATATGTGCAGCACGGTATTTCATTGCGACGACCTTGCAGCTGTCGCTGCTCAGAGTAGCATACGACGTTCACCGGCTCCAGGTCTCCATCCTCCTCCCCGCGCTCCCAATCCGAGGCTGGACATGAATCCACCTTAGAAATTCTCGAGCCAGTCCCGTTTGAATGGGGCAGTCGGCTCGAGCCGGGCTCGAGCCACTTGATCCATGTATATTTTTCAAATGTAGTATATACAGCGTAATTTATGTGTCTTCCATACTCGCTTCCCGCTCGAGCCAACTCCGACTCGAGCCGTTCGAGTTAGCGTTTCACTCGAGCCAACTACGACTGGGGCGACTCGAGTCAGGGTTCGGCTCGACTCAACACCCCACTCGACTCTGCCATCCACTCGAGCCAAGTCCGGGCCTGCCCATTACACAAATATTGATATACTCCGTCCGCTTCACGCATGAGAAAATCATAGAAGGAATGAAATTTGTCATAACATAGTTATGTATTTACTTCCGATGCAACGGAAATTGTACGGTAATTTATTCTTCTTACGTTGCGTTATTCTTCTTGGCAACCGGGGACAGAGGTTCTCCCCGCTCCTTCATCCTCACGCGAGCACGCGAAGACCGACGTTTCTCTTCAACCATGGGAGGTGATTCTTGCGTCTTTCACCTCTTCGGCGGAGGGGCGTCTTCAGGCACCTGACCCTGGCGTTGGTTAGTTAAGGATGCGAGACATTGTAATAAATTTACCTTGTCTGCCGCTCGCTTGCGTTTCACCTAGGGCGACGGCGCTGAGTCATCCTTTGCAGTCGCCCCCACAGGCTTCTTGGCCTGGACCTTTTTGCCACCCGTCCGCTAAACACATTGTTAGTAACCACACAAAAAAATACCGAAACAAATGAGATATCTACCTTCTTAGGTGCGGCTTTCTTTTTGCCACCCACCGGACTCGGGATATCCTTAGGACCAGGGATGTCCTCAGGCCCAAGGATGTCGTCAGCCCCAGGGTTGTCGTCAGGATCCGGGATGTCGTCAGGACCAGGCGTATCCTGTGGAGAAATCAGCACAAGTCACCCAACACACCAGCGGGACGAAAGGTGAAATGCTTTTGGGCCTTCACTTGCGCCATAAAATACTCGACCAGCCCCACGACCTCCGCATTTGACATCAAGGTGGGATTCTTGAGAACGGTGGGCAAGACGAACACCTCTGTGTCGTAGATGGGAAGTCATTTACACCGCCATTCGTGAATGACATTTGGAGAAGGTTGATGACGATTCATATTCTCACAACATAAATCGTCAAATCCCACGAGCATTTTTCAACACAGGATTTGAAAGATGCTGCCGAGATGTTCCAGAAACGTTCCACTTGTATCTCTGGGATGTTTTTAGGTCAAAATGCTCATGGAACGTTGCCGTAACCAATATTAAATGTTTTTCAGTTGCTGAGAGAATGTTGTGGCGTGATGTTTCGGCAACAAAATTCTCGAACGGCGGTGTAGATGGTGCTATGAGTGTTCGTCCCCGCACATCCGTTGTGGCCTGATCGAGCATTGGATCGTGCGTGGTGAAAGGTGCCGCACGAACATATGTGAACACATCCGAGCTGAAGATCTCCGCAGCCGTTGTTTTGAGCCATGCGTTACAGCCCTCGACACCGGAGTTAGATAGCTCTTTGCAATACTCCGGGAAGAACGTTTTGGCATAGTCTTGTTGTGGCTTCGTGAGGCTGGCGGCAGTCTTTTCCGCCGGTGATGTTTCCACCATTGTGCGGGTGGCATAGGGGAAAAAAAGAAAGGCGGAATCGCAGACGGCCTAGTTGTTTATAAAACTTGAAGGCAAAGCACGTGCTTTGGAATTTCCCCCTCTATTTACTGTAGTATTACAATCAATTCGTCAAGGGGTGTGACACGTGACCCAAAACACCATTTCGTCAATTCGTCAAGGGGTCCCAGGCCGCGTGACAGAGCTGGAAAATTCGTCAAGTCTCGTAAGTCTTACCAGGGGTTGACCGGGGGTGGAGGGCATGTAGATTTGGGTTTTCAGAAGGGACCAGGACTAAACAAACACCTCTACAGATAATAAAGCATCAAAGACGAAGAAACCATGATTTTTAGTGCTGGAATCACTTCTTTTCATGTATAGAGAATAGAATTTTGGTTTTACAAGAGTTTAGTAGTTGAGAAGAGATCTAGGATGGTTGAATTGCACCTGCAGCTCTGAAACATATGAATTTTAGGGGATTTCAACCAAATTTTGAACCTGGCGTGACGAAAAATGTATTCGTCAAGACCCTCCGTGACGCGTGACCAAGTTCCAAAATTCGTCACGTCGGGGGCCTGCGTGACGCGTGACTGACGAATTGATTGTGATACTACAGTACAAAGAAAATTGCGTCGCACGACTTGCCACCGTGAGTTATTTGGGAGCAGTTACACAAAGCGAAATATGTCTTTGTATGCCGGTACCCGGCAACAGTAAGGGAGGAGCTCGCTAAATCCGAGTTGTATTTCTTACTCCCTCAAACTTGTAAAGTCAACATCTATTGAGTTATCCTGAGGATCAAAGACATTTTCACTCAGATATACCATAAGTATCTAATCGTAATCCTAGTATGGCCATATCATCTTCAAGCATCTTCCTTGATTCTGCCATTGATTTTTGCAGTCTGCCTAGATGACAGATTCACTTGGAGCTTGACCAGCCACTTGCATCCACTCTGCCTGGTATATACTGCACTGGGTCTCCTTCCACTGATTCTGAGTCACTATCATCATCAACATTATCTTCCAGTATGTTCACACTGGCTGGCAATGTGTCATGTGGATGTACATGGCCTTTGTCCAGACATTCTCTCTGGTATACCACAGCCCAGCTTATATATTTTTTCCTGCTGATCATTCTCATCTGGAGGTAGATTCTCTCCACACAGTAGTTCTGCAGGGTCTTTTGCAAAAGGATGGTTGAGTATCATTTTGCATAACAATACTTTTCATACATCTCCTCATTGCTTTTGTCAGGACGATATTGAGGCCAGACATTAACAATATATGGCAATGCACCATGTGTTCCTCGCAATTTGCAGACATTGCCTTTGTGACATTGTTCCATTCATAGTTGGTTGTGAAATCTATCAAATTGACTCTAGGCGAATTGAGTTCTAGTGACCCAGTCCTTTTTTATGCATACCATTCAATGACAGATACACGAGTTACAGCTTGATTTTCAAAATCAACCTCTCCACCAATATCATGTGGGTCCACACATATAGAACAGGGAGGCTGACGTGAAGATTCTATTAGTTTGCAGCCCAGTGGAATGTGGCAAGTTTCCTGAGCAGATATATCATGCTCAGCTGCAAATGTAGACAACATTTTTTGATCTGCATTCCCAGCTGCATCAGATTCCTAAGACAGCAAATTGCAGCTTGAAGTACTTCAGAATAGGATGATCAATGGCTGTCAGCTTTGCTTGCATACTTAGCAATATATGCAATAACTGCCTCTTGATTGATCACAGGCTGAAACACCACAACAGAATAGCACTAGCATTATAAGAATTTAAGAGGTCATCATTCTGTCGAGTGCATAGCTCTGGATGATTTCTTTTAGCATTAAGTACTTTAGTATATTCTGTTCTCTGTAACAACCATTAGAACAAAGATAATACTTTGCCAAAAAAAGATCATCATTCTGTCGAGTGCATAGCTCTGGATGATTTCTTTTAGCATTAGGTACTTTAGTATATTCTGTTCTCTGTAACAACCATCATTAGAACAAAGATACTACTTTGCCAAAAAAAGATAACATACCTCTTGGCATTGTTTAGGAAATCAAAATCAACAATAGAGAGCTTGTGCCAAGCGGCATGCCGCTTTTGTGCATTGTGCAAACGTGGCATGCAGCTTTTTACAAATTCTGTGTGGTGGTCAAATTCTGACACCACTGGAAGGCTGCCGTATTGTGGAGGCAGTCAACAAATGACAGAACAATAGTGTGGTCATTCAAGAGCAACCACTAGCGAAGGATACATGGTGGTCAAGACCAAGAAGAGAAGATACTGTAAGTAATCTACGTCACAATCAATGTGCGATCAGATATGTAACAGAACAGATGTAACATAAGATATAAATCAGAATGTAACATAAGAATTCAACAACGGCAATACAAAAGGTAGGATATCAAAGAGTGGTATAGGTGATCATTGAGGAGGGATATAGGGAAGTCAATGATAAGGAATATCTGAACGTCCAATGAGGATAAGTCAAAAGACAATGAGATTGAGGCCAACGATGATCAGTCAATGGTAGTGGTGAAGGTACAATGTGAGATTGCAAGGAGCAATGAGGACTGAGGCGCTGGTGTGCTAAATCAGGGCTGAAGGGAATAATGCAGACAACAAAGGCTGGACCAATCCTGGAAGGGAGAGGCTGGACAGTGCAGAGAAAAGTAGTAAGGTTGGAGCAGCAGCCTTACGACCAAAATGCTAGTAGAGAGTTGTAATGGCCTTTGGAGAAAAATATATATAAAAGCTGCATGCCGCTTTTTGCACAATCAAAAAGTGGCATGCTGCTTGGGCACAAGCTCTCTAATAGGTTTTTCCTGTGCTTTTCCTTTCGCTCAAAGTAGCCAGGATGGCATTTTGTATGGCGCTGAAGACAATTTAGCATCTCAGCAAGTTCCAGCTTAGTGTCATCCAGTGTATTGAACAAATGAGCAGATGGATGTATGGCTGCGGGTGGAGTTGAAAGATCTGGATGCCAGATTGAGACTCTTTGATGACAACGGTCAATGAAATTTTGTAAATGAATGGGATCTTTTAGGTCTAGGTTGTCAATAGACGGTACATCTTCAAACCAGAGAAACCCCAAAATGTGACTGCTTTGAGTCATAAGAATTTGCATTCTGTAATCCAAGATCTACTACCCGCTGGAACAGCATTAGTTGCTGCACACAATTTATCTGCCAGACTTTTGGGTGATGTCAAAGGAGCTTGATAAAATTTAGTGCAAATGCTGTCAGCAATTAAAAACACATACCACCACCATGAGCAGACAATGGAAAAGGCTCAGCCCATTTCTCAGATAACATTTCTTCAAATGTAGGCAAGTAAACTGGAATTGATGCCCACTTACCATTTAAGTGAGCAACACATTTTTGTGCTTGTCTAACACAATAAGTAGCAGTTTGCAAATTTGGGGCACCAGCCATATTTTAGCCAGAAAAGCCCAAAGAGTACAAAGCACAAAGCCAGAGAATTTAGAATGCCCAGAGAAATAAATTCTTGAACAGCAGAGCACACAATTCAATCAAGAAGAAAGTCACAGCAAAGGGGGCAGGAGATGAGAAGCCCACAGGCTTTGTTTATACAGTCGGTTAGTACATGCAGCAGCCATGCTCACTACTGTACTATTTCGACCACTTATTCACGTGACAGGTGACGGAGGCTCGTGAAATGAAGGAATTTGGCTCGGTGACAGTGACATTGAAGTATTGCGGCCCAATTAGGCCCAGAACATCAAAAAATTCCGGTCCGGCATTCACCGGACTACCATTTGTGGTAGTTTTACGTGATTGCCGACGAATGAAGACCTTATTCAGTGAAGTTTTGAGGTGATGGTGACATGTTGTGAATAAGTGGTCGAAATAGTACAGTACACTAGTGACGGTCAGAGTAGACGATTATGGGCAATTCTGACAGCGATTATGGAAACGATTCTGAGACGATTCTGAGAATTGTTTTTTGGCAGAATCGTGGGACAATCGTGTCAACTTTGAGCGCCCTGATTCCAAAGTCGATTCTCAAAGCAATTCTGGCGCAATTCTGGCGTAATAAATCAAAACCCCTCAAATTGGAGGCCATCAAAAATTGTCTTGGGTTACCTGGGCAGCCTATTATGTTTTCCGTAGGGTTACAAAAATTATCATCCAGAAAACCGTAACAGTTTAGCAGCAACGGGGGAGAACCGCACCTGAAAACGGAAGAAAACTTACCGAGTCAGTAGTTTTGTGATGAAATGGAGTATTTGTGATGAATGAGAATCGCAATCGTAATCGCCAGCAGAATCGATGTAGAAGCTCCTCCGGAGGGAGGAGCTTTTACAACAAGAATCGTCGGAAAAGCGATTCTGATTCTCGGCGATTCTCCTACGACTACTGTGCACTCTACATGCATTTTAATTTTTAATTTTTAGAACAGATTACTGCTATTAGTAGCACATGTATAACCATGCACCCTGCACTGTACATATTCAATTTCAGAATTAACTAGTTATTGCTATTAGTAGCCCACATTGTGCGCTGCAGCCGATTGGGCCGTGCCGATGCCAGGGCTGTGCTGCCAGAGGCAGCAATCAAACAGAACCAAACTACGTGAAACCCACGTGAGACCCACGTGATCCAAAATCGGGGCCGCCTCCACCTCATCAAAGGGGTCGCAAGCTCCCCCCCAAAAAGGCCGTACTTCTGTCAACTCTTCGGCCCAGAGCCACTCGCCCTTTCGACCCAGCGATGAAGCACTAGAGTTTGCCAGAGAAACAGGTTACTGCCTAGAAGAAATGGAGGTCGCTACCGACGTCTGTGAAGAAAAATACTCGTTTTTAACGTGGGGATTGCAGCGCTACACTCATGAGGTGGCAGTCTACACAGACAGGCTCGTCCAACTTGAAGCCCAAACTGCTGATTTGGGCTCGCCTTTGATGCTCTTATGTCTGCGTGTCTTCTCCATGGTGATTCCTGCTAGCTTATTTCTCTCTTGGCTTGCCTATGCCGGTGTTTATGTAGCTTCACTTACCTCTGACGGCGCCGGGCGCAGTGCCAGCAGAATCAGTTGACAGATGACACGGCCCGTGATCGCCAAATATGTACATCAGATCAACCAATCAGTTGGGGACGCTTTAAAACAACATACATTGAAACATTCCTACAGTTCGCCGTCGACGTGGGTTAAATGCAAGTTGGCAGCAAATCTGGTTGTTCATGTCAGCCCAACTACGTCTGTGTCGGTCTACCCTTGGCCACATGGGTCGACCTGTGTCTACAATGTCCAAAGTCTGTGTACATTCCTCTACATGGGTAGACCGGATGCGTCTACATGGCATGGTCATAGGTAGACAGACAGGTTGGTATACCCTTGGTCTACCCATGTAGACAGACCCTCGGTCTACGGGGGACCGGAACGCAGTGAATGCCGAAGTATGCGGCGTTGGCGGAGGACGACGCCGCCGACTTGGTGGCCTTCGTGGAAGCAGAGGGCGAGATTACACAGCCGCGTTAAATAGCAGCATCCTTGAAGCGGAAAAGTCACGTCAGGAACTCTTGGAGCGCGCTGACCCGGACGGGGAGTGGGTGGACGACGATGGCGAGAGCGAGAGCGAGGACGAGGGTGAGCATGGACTATACATTGATACTCCATTGACCTGTTTTAAGAAGGGGCACAGGGATAACAAGTGAATTGTAAGCTGTTTATCCTGCAACGGTTTTCGACTGGTTCACAGACGTAGATATCAGTGGGCAATTAGCTTCATATAATCCAGATTTAGCTCGAGCCCAAGTCGGCTCAAGCGAGCGATCGACTCGAGTGGTTGTAGTGTAGAAATATTTATTCAACACTGGCCGGGACTCGAGCCGGCGATTGGCTCGAGTGGAAAACTGGCTCGAGTGGCTCGAGTCGGAGTTGGCTCGAGTGGGAACCGAGGATGGAAGCTACATAAATTATGCTGTATATACTACATTTAGTGCTGGGAGGGTTCGGTTCAGGAATCGGTTCGAACCTGAACCGAACCTGAACCGAACGCGCGTTCAGCGTTCAGGTTCAGTGTTTTGCTAAACCTGGACGTGAAGTTCAGTTCGACGTTCGGGCACAAGCCTTGCGTTCGAACGCCGAACCTGAACCGAACCCGAAAATCCAGAATTTGAGTGGGATTCCCCGGATTTTTTCCCTTTCTGACGGTTTCTTCAGATAAATTTTAGTTTGCATTGATTTTCTGGACCTTTAAATGCCATCATGAGCATGTCAAACACCAATATTGCTCTGTAACTTGGGATTGATCAGGTTTACGGCAGGTCAACCAATGCGGGATGAGATGAATATGTCTCTGTAGGCGCGATAAGCACTTGTAAACAGTAAAATAAGATATCTAGGACACCCTACTAGGTTCAGAACTCACTGTATTATTTTCAGGAAAAAAATCCAGGTCCCGAGATGGCCGAACTTCGTCGGGTTCGAACACGTTCGAACGCTGAACCGAACCTGAATGCGCGTTCAGGTTCAAGGTTCAGAAACTCCCCGAACCGAACGCCAGGTTCAGGTTTGGGGTTCAGAGCGAAAGGCCCTGAACCTGAACCGAACCGAACCGTCCCACCACTAACTACATTTGAGTTGCATTTGAGAGATATACGTGAATCCAGTGGCTCGAGCCCGGCTCGAGCCGACTGCCCCATTCAAATGGGAATGGCTCGAGAACTTCTAAGCCAGTGACAGGCTGGACAAGGAGCAATCCTGTAACTTAGCACGAGCATCAATAATCACCCTCTTTATAAAATTAAGCCTCTCTGTCTGTCTGAAGCCATATCTCCGTATGGTTATATTGCGCAGCTGCACAGCAGACACACGGCAGACAAAAGCTGTTAGCGCCATCTAGCCGGCATGCAGAAAGCAATCTATACATTCGGCTCGCATAATGCCGAACTCAGCCGTATCTCCGTATGGCTATATTGCGCACAGCAGAAAGTACTTGCGCCATCCAACCGGTATGCGGAAATCAATCAATATACACACAGCCCTTGGCCAAATTTCCGGCCACTGGAAGTTCAACTCCGAAAAATTTCTGCTGATCTGGAACTTCGGATTTCGGCTTGAACAATACGGATATGGGTAAGGAAATCACATATATCAGCGGCCGTTTTGGTGCCGCTGATACCAAGTGTTCTGCGACCCGTATCAGTGGTGCGGAAACGGAAACCGCTATGTTCCGCATCGACAGCGTTGAAACGCATCACGAAAGTTTTCATTTCGAGACCGATTTCGGCTTGATTAATTATTCCTCTGATTTCCGGGCCGATTTTGGCTCAACAGATAGCTAATCGGAGACTTAGCAAAGTTGAGTTAACTTCTGGTGACTGGAAATTTAGCTAATTGCCGTGTTATATTCAGCTCGGCTCGCATGTGGAGCCGGTTGACGGCCGGCTGAATAGTTGAAATGCCTTTTTTGGCGCATCACATTTCCGAGACTGCAGGTTGTGAGAAAACTTCAAAAAGATTTTCTTAGAATGCTCTCCAAAAAGTCTCTGACAGATGTGGAGTCCGGCTGAGCTAAACAACTCAATGTGCTTTTTTTGTACTAGCAGGCAATAAGGTAAGCAAGTGGGAGCCGGCGCGAAGCGCCGGCGACCGCTTCTGATTTAAAATAAGACATGAATGCTCACCGTGCAAATCCCAGGACACGTACCTCCGTGCAGAACTTGAATTGTGAGATCCGAAAGTAAACCCGTAGCGCAGGCGTATCACACAGGGAAAAAACATTAGGTCAAAGAAGGTGACAGCACTGACACAGCTTGCGGAGACAGTGCATGGTCTTGTGACACATGAAGGGAGGTGGCGGTGAAGCCCCTTCTCGTCTCTATTGCTTCTGACTGTCACATCCCGCCTACTCGCTCAGCGATTCCTCGCTCCCCGAATCCGACCATTCATTTTTCTGGGCTGGCTGTGCAAAACCAAACTCCAGCGTGCTAGGCCGATGGGAATGCTGAGGATGACCCACCGACCTTGCAATACAATGCATCTATGAGTATTGACTAAAGCTATGGAACCAGACACGTAAAATACAGGTGTGGGTGGGTGGGCCAGAAAGGTGAACGGTCGGATTCGGGGAGCGAGGAATCGCTGAGCGAGTAGGCGGGATGTGGCGGTCAGAAGCAATCCCCTGGAGTTTGGTTTCGCACAGCCAGCTTCTCTCCACAAGCTGTAATACAATCTATCTTCTCGACTCCCTCTTGCTGCGACTCGGAATGACTGGAACAAGAGGAAAAACTGCAGGCATGTGTTGCACCTACTTATAATACAATGCTACACTGCTACATACAAGCTATTAAACCTCGGGCCTTTCAATACCAGCTCCTCGGCCCTCAGCTATTGGAACAGAACGCAATCTACATAAATATCTATCAAAATGCAAAGGCAAAGTCAGCATGGACGCGTTCCAAGCGAGGTAAATGAAATTGCTACTTTACATACCTTCAACGGTGCCGGGGCGGCTTCTTAAAGTTGAAAAAAAGTCGGCCGCGGGAGGTTTGGGGATATTGTGTGTCTGATGCAAATTTGATGAAGGTCGTCGTCCCCGGTGCTGAAACGCGTGAGTCGGGATGAGAACGAATGCTGAATTGACCAACTCGTGGTGATTTACAGCCTGCGATGACAGCGGAGGAGATTTGATCTTGGGGGAATAAATGTACGTCCGGGGAGAGGACTTCTCAGAGAACGTTCACATACCTCTATTACTGCATCTCCAATGTCTTGCAAGTCCAAACTGCGGTGGATTGCAAACCGTGAAGAGGATTAAGGTTGCACTGAGATCATGGGTGAACTTGAATGCTTCAACCATGGAATTGTGTACCAATTTTGCATGAACCTATTCCTTGAACAAGACTTATGTTTAAAGTCCGCTTGAGGATGGGGATTTTGCGGGCGCGGCAGCAAAATGGTGGTGCAAGAACAAAGAGAGTCAACTTTGATGCCGACAAATGTAGAGGACGTGTCTCTGTGATAGCTGGGCAGACTATTGAATGAGTGATGCCCAAACCTCAGATTGCAAATGTAAGACCTAACTTTCGATTTGGTTCGTTATCAAAGCCAAAAAAAAAAAAAAAAAAGCGAAAGGAAAGGTTTCGAGAGAACTGCAAGCAGAGAGAGGGCAATCGTAGGAGATCCTGTTCTCACGGTTGGAATCATCGTTGGAAATTAAAAATTAAATTTACTCGAGGATCATGATCGTACCCATGTACACAGCCATTGATCGGCCTTACATATAAAAGGCGATACGGCGTTTTCAAACATGCCCTAGTAATGCATCCCATCGTCCGCCAACAGTGCTTGCGGACTGTCTTGACACCCATCCGATTTCCCTGTTCCAGTCGGATACTTGGTCGGCCGCCCGCGGTCTTCACAAGGAGATTGACGTCGAAGCTCCCAAGCATCTTGAAGCAGGTTCATGAGAACCCACAGACACAAGCCAACGCTGACTCCATTTAGCATTTATGGGCGCAGGACTTTCCCGCGGCCACGCTCCACAAGCAGTGGTACACCGACCTAAACCTCCCATACCCGTGGTCCACCTGCTGGGACCGCTGGGAGGGCCTCTGCCTCTTCTACGAGACTGTCGACGGCGGCACACCCAAGATCGACAAGTTATTTAAATACGTCTTTGACGTGCCGGGTGTCATAAACCCGCTCGCATTCATCGCCGGAAATTCTTTCGACACCTTTTTATTCCACGCCGAGGGCCATTATTATCTGTATGATGACGGCCTTTTGTGGGTGAGCGATCAGAAGTTTGGGTCGCACCGAGAGTTCTTAGAGCGCGCGCTGGAACCAGATGGTCGGTGGCTGCCGGCAGTAGATGTGGAGAGGCGCCCAGACTCAGGCAGGCTGGACTGGTTTTAACTTTCTAGTAAAAATTATCTTGTCAAAGATGGAAGTCAGAAGATAGGATAGTGCGGACTAGATTGAAACTTTCAAGGTGAAGAAGATGGCCTCACACGCCGGGATGCCAATAAGCCAACTTTGTAGCGCAGCAGATAGAATTTGGCTCGCAACAAAAGGGATTTGCTGACACGCCTGCCGACCGTCCAAACGCGAGCTGAACGTAAGATGGATGAGCTGCACAAGGGAAGAAGGGAGGGAATCAAAAGTGTGAGTGTTCCAAAATAGCCTGGTGCCGAGTCTGGTCACCGGGGGCTGACTAGAACGGAACGGGGATCGATGTGCGAAGATGGAGACGGCGAGACGGAGGCGTAGACGAAGACGATGGCGAGTTGACTTAAAAGTGCGAGCGACTATTTGTGGAGAAAAATATGGTTTATTGCGAGAAAACGAGGTATTTATACAAGAGGTAGAGAGGAGTAAGTGGAGTGGAAATAAATGTGAATGAGACTTAAATTAGCACCACAGTCTGGGGGTATAATACATCAGGAGTTGGTAACCTCCCAAATGGCATGATGTAAAAAGCCCGTAGTTAGAGAGCTGTTTCGATACATCGAGCCTCGCTCAGTTGGAGACACAGCCAGTAACCTGATGGCTGCTGCTTTCAAGAGCCGTCGTCGTGCCATGCGATGTGCTCGGACATCCGCATTTGGCACACATCGATCAAACGCTCTCGGCGTCGTCAACGACAATGAGCGCAAAAAGTTTGATTAAATTAATGAAAAAATTACATATTGCGAAGACGCTACTTGACTTACATCTAGTAGAAAGACTTGAACTAAATACATACAGGATAAAGGGTAAAACAACTTCTTCAGCAATATACGTAGCGCGCGCTCTGCCGCGGCTGCTGGGGGGAAAAAACCTACATGGGGCAGGCCACGCGTGCGAATGGATCGGCGAATTTGGGGGGACGCTGGGGGGGCACACAGGGCACCGGAGCACGAGAGAAGAGCGTCGTGCACGCTCGGAGCGTAGCAGCGACAGACGTTAAAGGGGGGAGAGCACCGCGCACTCCCGCGAGGTACACGCATGAGCGCGTGGGCGCGCTCGAGACAGTGCGGAGCGGTGGACCCCCCGCGAACGCAGCGCTCAGGTGCGCAGTTGGCAGCACCGCGAGCACCCCCCCTCGAGGCGAGCCACGCATGCCACCGTCAGCAGGACGTGCATGAGCGCGCGGGCGACGCTGAATACAACGTAGCGAGGCTACGTCATACCGCGAGCACACAGGCAGTCCAGGGAGGCAATCGGCAGCAGCGCTTCGAGCCACCCGTTGTGCACATCGTAGGGATGCCAGATGGGCACACGACCACTCCCTCGCCAGCTGACGTCCCGGACATGAGTACACTGTGCACTAGCGCCGCTGCCAAAAACGCTGAACCGGCGGGGGCTTCTTGAGGATGGAGCGGCCCGGGATGGGGATTGTGACGGCGGAAGACGAGGGCGACGGTGATGCGGGGCCCAGCGAGGGCAAATGTAGAGACATTAGCGTCGAAAGACCATTAACCAGCAATTATTTTGGACGGTGATGCAGAGGCGTGGATCAGGGTTGTTTGGCGGTGGGATCGAAAATAAACAACTGATTACGCCATCATCATCGTCAAGCTCGGCTAGCACAGTTCTGAACACCGACAATCGGCGACAGTCGGCATGCGGCAACTACACCCTCCGGACTCGTCACCTGCAAGAGACGGCCTGACGAGACTCGGGCCTCCACCGATCACGGAACTCAGACTGGGAAGTCAAAAAAAGAGCTAGTAGATCCGGTTCCCCCTGGTTCGGTGGTTCCTCCGACTCGGATTCCCGCAAGGCTCTCGCTAGTTCTCGCTACGCAGGCATTGCGGAATTCTCCCTCAGAGCACACCTCAGTCTCAGTCTTGTTTCAGCCTTGCGCTCATTTGCATCTTTATCGTAATACTACAACTCTATTCTCTCGCCTTCGCTGCATCAAAGAGGCCTGCGTCTTCACGTCGTCAGCCCGCACCCGGAATGCGAATCCTCAAATTGTCCTCTTGGGATCTTAATTCTCAAGCGCGCGCGGTCGAGCCTCATTCTGGACACAGCTGGACACACACTCACCATGCGCGCCTTCTTGCCTAGAAAAAAAAAAAAAAAAAAAAAAAAAAAGGTTGGCGGAGTCTTTGTCGCCCGTCTTTCTTGCAGAATTCACCTGTAATATATCAATCCTGACTACATCTATCCCTCGACCTAGGCAGCTCTCACACTTAGACCGTCTTGAAATTTCGTTCGACCCTTACTTACAGATTTCCTCTAAATCCTCTCCAAGTTTCGCAAGACCTGCCCACCGTCCATCCAGCGATGTCGGAATTTGTGGACCGTGTTCGTTTTCTCTCGGTCCCGACTCCCGACTCCCGAACCCCTTTTTTCGTCACTCTCTCGGTCGGTCAGGCCCCACACAATCGTTGCTCTCTCTCAAAAAGAAAAGAAAATCAAAAGTACTTCAACGGGAGTTCTTCCTAACCACCGCATCCTCGGAGGCTGTGCCGCAGAAATGAGAACTTCCGCTACCGTATATGGACATGCGCTGGATGGGATCAATGTCTTTCTCTGTCGCCCATTACGAGTCTCCCGTCACGACCCTCGTCGCTTCGCCGTACCGCCGAGCGCGTGCCGAATTAATCCTTCAGGCTGCATCCATAATATAATTTACATTGATCGGCACCCAGTCTCAACTGAATCCTTCCTACTTACGTTCAACCACCACAATCAGAAGCGGCCCCCAAGCTATGACAGCACGCGCCATCTTTTAATTATTTATTAAATACTTATTAGATCAGTGCACCGTGACTCGGAATCCTTGGCTTGGTTCTTCAGGTCGTTCTTTGCATCTGCGCAGACAAAAATTAATTGCTACGCAGATGCTTAATTTCTTGAAAGAAATGTTCCTCAAGAATTCGGACGCCCGCTCCGAGTCGGCGACTATACATGTCACCTACAAGAGACGCTGACGAGTCTCAGTGCTCCACCGATCACGGACTCGGACTGGGAAGGTCAAAACGAACGAGTACCTCCAAATGGACAGTTCTTCCGATTCCGATTCCTGCAAGCGCTACGCACTAACGAGCAGAGTAGTATGACAACATCACGTGGAATCATCATATAAGGCGCTTTTCCAATCTGTACTGCGCTCGTTCGGAACCTGAAGCTTGTTCACTTTCACGTTAGGGTGGTGCCGGTCACAAAACGAAGTATCCTCGAGTTTTTGGGGGGTCCTTTTCGATGCAACTTGAATGCGAGAACCATCGAGACAATTTCCAGCATCAACTAATTTAAGAATGAAGCACTCTATATTCAGCTCCAGATTAGTATGCTATTTTTCAGTAAAAGAGAACAGACGGACTCAAAGATCCAGGCCAACTCGGCGGCAGGAAGAGCGGGGTTGTTAGGGACTGCAATCCCGGCAGTGTCGCCGAAAGCTACACACTCCGCGTCGAGATTTTTACCACTGAGCTCCTAGCATGTGCATTATGCCTCTGACCAAGAAGATCGCGGAAACAGACGCACCACGTTCGAGAAGCACTCCTCTAAAGTGGCCCCACCAAAAGGGTTGTTATTAATCCAGGCCCATAAGCACGTCCCGAGGGTGAACTCCTCGACGAACTGGGGAGCTACCTCGAAGGTTGTGGGGTCTGAATAATCGAATTTAGAAGATATGCATGGCGAAGGAGATCAACACCTACTGCCTTCTGCCGCGAGGGCAGCTGGGAGAGCAGTCTCGAGAGCAAGACAATCGGCTTCAAGCGGGCCTGGGCCTTCGCCGACAACACATTGAAATTGAATAACTTCTAATACGATCGGTGCTCATTAATGTCTCGCCTTTGAATGGGCACCTGGGTGAAACCTACCCGTGACGCAAGCGTTGAGGACCTGTCTCTTTTCGAGAGAGCGAGATGTCAGGGCATCAGCCGAGCAGGCCTTGGTCGAAATTTGGATTTGGTGTCCGGCAGCGGTGAGATTGCGAGTTTGGACAAGGACACGGTCGCTGGCCTTGCATGCGGAGAGTGAACCTTGGTCTAGAGTTGTAACAGATAAGCAGCCATTGCGCCAGCGTGGTCAAACATACGAACAAGTGGTCGCCAAGGACGCCCCAAGGGTTGCAAGGGAAAGCAGAGCAACTAAGGAGGTAACCGGTTTCATTATTGGAGATGTCTCCCTAGTTGGATTGACTTGAAGGAAAGACACTGCGGTCTTATATAGAAAACCATGGTATCATGTAGAGTCAACTTCAGGTTATTGCCTCGTTCACACTGGCGAAGCCAGGGTAGTGGGTGCTTGGCATGAGGGCAGAGAGATGTCCATCTGTCATTGACCGACAAAGAACCAAGAAGGATCTGGGACTTCAAATTTACTTTTGGTGGTATCTGGGCTTGGCGGACAGTTCCACCGAAAAAAATCTCTAGTAGCACCCAAACGACACCGGCTGAAGATTCCTCTGGAATTGGGTACAGCAGAGCACGAGAGCCAGAAGGGACACTTGTTTCTGGGACCGAGCGCCAGATGAAGGAGGAAGAGTCGCGACTCGCTCCGCGCACTCAAGCCTTGAATTTAGTTGGAAATTTTCTTCTAGCGTACACAATGGTGGCGAAGAAGGCCGGAGACGGCCGCTCAGGTACATACAGAACGAGGAACGAGCGAGGAAGTCTGTCAAGAGAGAGACTAGTGATTGTTGAAAGCATCAAGTGTCGACATTGACGGTTGATTGCCCCTGCGAGGCGAGAGGGAAAATATAGTTTAAATAGCAACCAAGCTGTTGATCCAGTTACAACAAGCCGGAGAGTTTGAGAGAATTTCGAAAAGATGTAGAGAACCTTGCCCCGCTTTGAGAGTCGTCAAAACTCTACCGACGGCATGACTGGCATGTTGTGAACTGGTGAAATCCGTCCCGGGTTTTCGTGTGTCGGCACGAGACTAGGGAAGACTGTTAGAAATGAGATCGACAGAGGAATGAGATGAACAAAGGAAGGGACAACGCACAGAGCCAGTACGACCTCGGGCCAAATCAATCAAGCGCATGACCCCGGGGGACTGCTAGGGTTAGGTGAACAAAAGGATGTACAAAGCATCAACGTTCTGACATTTTGATTGGGCTGTTTCCATGTGTTTTTACGCATTTGCGTGTTGTACTGCAAACTCACTCGGTGCTGCACCCGATGTATATCCAAGGAGTGTACTTGAAATTTGCCATGGTAGTTGGGGTGGAAGTAAAGGTCCTCTGCCGCCCAAATTACCATTGGTTCTGATGCTATCGGCCGAAGTTAGTCCGGTGTTGTGAGAAAATTTGGCGCTGAGTCTGGAGAGTCTTGGCGTGTTTTGTGATTTGGCAGGGTGTTGGGACCTTTGCATGTGGTTTTTGGTGTTGTACAACACCACACTAAATCTGTCAAAAGTCTGATGAGGCGGATATACACGCAGGAAGAAAGCGCCATGTGGTGCGTAGTAAGAGATCTACTTAATAGCCAAGTGCTGTACATAATTACCAGTGTACCCGTTGCTGCGGATCGCGAACGCTTCTCGCTGTGCTCCCTGGAAACTACCCGGCTCTCTTCTGCGTGCATGGATCCGGAAGTGTTTTGCGACTTTCGTCACTCAAACCGCATTTGCACGATTCCTTGGCGCCGGCCACGCGAACGAGAATGCATTGATAGACATCTACGTCTGTACCTGAAACTGAACGTCTCTGGAGCTTCTTGTAGCGTCTCCTGTAAAGAAACATGCCAGTCAAGCAGTCCAGCTTAAAATAGACAGTAGCATACCACTATGATCGCATTATATTATTTCAATATGACTGGGGGAAGAAAATCGCATGCACATTCATACCCGTGTCTTTCCTCAAACAGTCAAACTGCTCTCCAAGCATTGGCCACTACAGAAGGGGCCGAGCGAAAGATAGCCGGGGAGAGCAAAAGATATCCAGGGATATGCCCCTGGGTACCCTGACTCCCGCTGATTGCACGTTCTGAACTTGCAGCCGGCAGGCACTTGTGAGAGGGATGTACATCTCCCCAAAACTCTCCCGTGATCCAGGAGGGTCCAAGGTACTTAAATCGGTTTCGTTCGAGTATATAGAAAGGTGCGCTCAAAGACCGCCGTCACAGAATGTTCAAGTGTATGGGAGTTGGATTCCAATTGAAGGGGCGATTCTGCGTCAAGTGCCCATTGGGAGTTTGAACAAGTACGGACGGCCTTGAAATACCAGTGCTTGGTGCCCTCATTTTATTATTTAAATTGAAACATGCCCACTAACTGGAATCTGGTGAACACGATTCGCCCCTTGCTGTGAAGGTCTGAAGTCGGGCAAAATAGCATGAAGCGGGTTGAGTCCGAAGAGGAAGGGGAAAAAGGCAAGGACAAAAGATCCAAGCCCGAGTCGAATATACGAATCCTGAGTGATCGTTTTTCTTCTTTTCCTACAGGTAGCAGGTATGGACCACTCCGCATTGGATTTCGAAAAATCCTGCTTAGTGGCCTCATTTCATTTCCAACGATTGCGCTCAATTCAAAGACGCAGCAGCAAACCACGTTGGGTGGAATGAACCCCGCGAGAGGAAATCGAGTCGGAGAAGATGCAGGGAAAAAAGTAAAGCGGATTTATGGTCCGAGCCCGAGTCGAAGTATAGCGAGCGGACCCATTCCGCGTTGGACCTTGCAATATTATCTATCACAGATCCTAATCAAGTGTCCGTGCACATAGTGTCAATAGCTCATCGCAAACGTACAAAGTAACGAACGGGTACTGCGGAATCAATGGAAACTCCTTCCCTTCGGCCAAGTACGGTAAACAAAACTCTGTCAAACTTTCCCTCGTCCTGGAACCTGGAAGTCAACGCTTATGAACGAGGATGACCAACCAGAAAATTGGGTTAAAATGCCCGGGGTCTTAGTGGGTATAGGGCCAAAATCTTCGCATCCCCCCTCCCAGCCTTCGGGCAGGAGAGGGCGGAATCGCTAAGGTCCGAGCCCCACACTGTCGCAAACCGCCTCGTGCCGAATTGCATTTCCCCGGGCGGTGGTGTCTCTTGTGTTTCACTTTTACCGGGGGGCTTCTGCCCCATGTCCCTTACGCAGCTGGAGGCTAGCCAATTGCTAGCCGCCCTCGACTGATATCGTACCACCAAAAAAAAAAAAAAAAAAAAAAAAAAAAGGAAACTCCTTCCCTTTATGCTCAGGCGACTCGACTTTGGAGTCGCAGCAATATTATCCTAGGACACAGTGGGTATGCATATACGTACTACTGTGCAAAAATATGCTCAGATCAAGCAGAGAAATAACCCCATCGCAAGGGATGTTCCTTCCATTTCCTCCAACTGTCCTCATAATTTGACTCATAACGACCAAGTAAATGCTCCCGGGAGTCTAAGCGGTGTTGGAAATCGGAAATCAATTCAATCGGTGGCTCAGTTAATGTCTGGAGTTTCTAAATCAGATACATAAAGAGATTGCCAAAAACCAAGTGGTATGTTTAACACGCACCCACAGCCATTTGATGATGTGGTAGAAAGTTTGGGCATTCCACTCATCGAATAGTCCTGGGCAACCCAGGTAAAGTCCATGCAGCTCTATTAAAAGCTCAAGGAAAGGTGGCTGTGACCTCAATAAGTAGGAAAATGATCTGATGCATCCCCTACGAAATTGAATGTTGTGGAATGATAAGGACACGGTGGTAGGTGCAGCGCAAGATGCTACTCACCAGGTCCGGCAGGGCAGCTCACCCAAATGAGTTTTTCGGATTGTGGTCATAAAATTGCGAACGAGGGTCCCCGATGTCAAGCGAGCATCAAATGCTCGAAAGACGGACGGCTGTGTTGCAGAAAGTAATAGATTACGGAGGATTCCCTCATTTTGGCCGGTCTTGGCAGTTAGAGCACAGATCGAGGTCCTGAGCTCCTCCCACGTGAGATCCAACAAACCGCGAATGTCTGACAAAGAGGGCCTCAGACACGAGTCGTTCGCAGCGCACGTAAATGCGTAGGTGTGAAGGATCCTAACAAGCTCTGGGGAAGCCTCCAACAACGGAATCGCGAGGCGATTTGTTTGTGAATCGATGGAGATTCTGGGTTCAGACCAAATGTTATCACATAGCCCCATGAAACGGTAGTCCTGCCAAAGCTGAATCAGTCTTTGGGGCGGCGGTCGAATTTGCTGAATACGAGTCAGCATGACCTTATGAATGCCACTGGCAGAACACACTTTCAACCAAGTCAGGGTCATGTCGAGGGCCTTCGTTACATTTGGGCGTCCCAGGGGAAAAAGGTAGTCGGGTTGAAACAATGGAAGGAGGGCCACAAGATCCGGAGACGGTTTGACGGAGGTTATGTATTGGAATGCGGTCTGGAACTTGAGCTTCCTGACGACGAGCTTTATTTAGTAAAATTTTACTGTCTTTCGAAGCTCGTGGAATTACCGAATCATATCAAAAGCTGGTGAATCACACTCGTGTGAAAAGGCCTTCAAGATGTCGCGGACCAGATTGTCTCGGTGCTGAGAACTGCCGACGTAAAACGGGCCTGATCGGGTAGGATCATGGAGGAAATCGCGGAATGAAGCATGATGGACAGTGATACGGGCATCCACCATGAGCAAAGAATGCAGGTCACGCAGTGTCAATCGAGCATCGCCAGCTTTTCGTCGGAGGAGCTGTTCGATATGGTCAACATCTAGATTGAACTCCGACATCATGACAGTTAGAATTCGGAGAAGTTGAGGCCGTTGAGGGGCGCTGGACAAGATTTGGATGTATAGCTGATCAAGACTAGCGAACGGTGATCCTAATTCGGGTTCAGCCAAGCCCATGATGATCTCGAGCCGCTCTGTTGGACGGAAATTTTTATCGTCAATGAACTTGACAACGGTGGATGCGTAGATGAAATATCCAGACGACTTTTGGACCAAATGTTCAATGACCCTCTGCGGGGGCCACGGAGCGGGAACAGTTGCCATGGTTTCGTCGTGCTGTGTATGAACCCGCGCGAATTCGTCCACCAGATATCTCCGCACATCGTCAAATGACTGCAGAACATTGAGGGGACGATGCACCGTCTTCAAGCATGGTGAACGAAATATTTCCCCGATGTGGGGTTCCGGCCGGCTAGCGATGAGGAAGCGAAGGGGGAGTCGGCCTCCAGCAATGCAGTTACCAATTGCGTCCAATACCTCCTGTTGAACATGCTGGCGGTCGCATTCGTCCAATCCATCGATGACAAGAACCAAGTGTCGCGCATCGGGGCTTTTCCGACATGGTTCAATGATCAGTTCTTGAAGCTGTCCTGAAAGAGATCTGTCGAGGATGGAGGGGTTTTCCTCGACTCTGCGCGAGATGGCACGGTGTAAATGAGAACCCTTCAAGAGGGCGAGCTGGTATGCGAGCGTGGGGAATAGCCTTTTCGCATTTCCGCGAGATGGATCTCCCCGTTTGAAGAAGAAGCCTCCTCCGAAGCGACCGGCTTGCTCCAACTTCTGGCACAAGGACTGAGCGATAGCCGACTTTCCTGCTCCCGCAGGACCGTAAAGCCATAGAACACCACTGCGAGGATCATCGCTGGAAGCCCAGTTCCAGAGGTCCTCAAGCATCTTTTTCCGAGTTTCAGGATGACATTTCGGCTGAGGGGATCGTTCCGCCGAGTCGTGGAATGCGTCGCGAGCAGAGGCATTATGCAAAATATGTAGGCCTGGACAAATCATTGTAAGGCACGATTAGCGGTAGATGCAATGATACTCACCGGTTTCACCGTAGCGCTGTATATGATTCACATTCCCACCGACAGTAATGTTAGTTTGGGGCTCTTTTTGAAGGCGACTCCCAGATACGATATGATGATCATGCCTAGGGGCTTCCGAGCCGGTTGCGGGGGATGCATCTCCCCCGAGCGATGGGTGCTGAGAGGTCGCAAACGAATCTCGTCTGCTCACAGCATACCGACGTTCGAGTTGGGCACCATCGGGCGTCAGAGATGGATGAGCAGCGTCAAAATCCCACAACTGCTTGTCTGGAACAGTTTCCCCAGGTCCAAGAGAAATCTGTGGCCGGCGGGAAATATCTTGCACTAGATCAGAACAATCGAATTAACTTATGGAGAAAATCTGGGACCACACCATACGGCAACATCCTCGCAGTTTCCGTCTGTCGAACACTCCTATCTGGTCCGGGCAACTGACGCCCATATGCACCCAACAATGAGAGTTCCGCCAGAAAATCAGTAGGCGCTGCACTTTGAATATTTACGTCGCGCGCAATGTCGATGAAGCTTCCCCCATTGATTTGAAAGCCAGAGCTGGAGGAGAAAAGAGGCATGGTCGATGGACGACTGGCGCGCTATGGGGGAAGGGGAAGACGTTAAGATGGGTATGTTTCGTGGTCCACAGCTGTCTATTTGTGCGTATTAATTCCGCATTTATTGACACTGCCCTACACCGCCTGTGATTTGAAGCAGGGCCAGGGAAATTGCCGCGGCACTGCCGGTATCCTTACGTATACGCGTCTTTATGCGTCGCAAGAGCGCGGTGGGTCTCCTTTGCTGGGCGAACTTATCGAGAATACCGTACGTCATTGCGAGTTTATCTGAAAGAGAAGTGATATGACGTCAACTGCGGCATGTGTGCCGGGAGCAGCCGGTTGGTCCGCTGGTCAATTATCAACTGGGATGTGATGAGTATCTGCACAGCTTGGCACGACCACAAAACCGATTGGGGTCGAGTTTGGTGGAGTACCTCTCCCATTAGTGGTGGGCCTGGGCATCAGCCGATCCCAGAGCGGAGCGTGTGGCTGTGTCATTTGTCAGCATTTGTTGCTTTTCGTTTGTGCACGCCCCTCAACGTGCAGGATCGGGCTCAATTGAGCCTCAAAAATCAAGGCACCAGACATTGAGGACAAAAAGAGGCATGGTAATAATTTGCTGGGAGGAATTTTGGAAATATTGAGTATTGACCAAATATAGTGCAATTCAGTGGAAGAGTGCGAGAGTGTGAGCCCAAATCCCAACAGTTTCGCAATTCCTCCCACGAAAAGGCAGTGTGGTAACTGTTATCTGGTTCCAAGATAACAGATCCGAGATCTTGCATGGTGCCAAGACGGTCCGACGCCGTCTCGTGAGAGGTACTTTGTGGCTGTGTGGCGTGTGACGTCACACGTCAATTGGCGCGATTCGTCGCGTCTTCTTGCTTTCTCCCGCTTTCTCTTTCATTTTCGCGCGCTCTACTACCCCATGGGCTAAAAACCTACAGCCAAGCAGAAGGCCCACACTGCTTCACTATCTTCTAAGCGTTGGAAATCCCAGCAGTCAGCTAAAGAAAACATAATTCCTCCTATCGTCGCTGCATCTCGAACCACCACAAGGGCTCAAAACTACGCGAAAACACTGGAGGAGACTGTCAGCAGCCAGCGTAAACATATCCTAGCCCTTCAGGAGTCCAACTCGGAATTTCAATCCCGTCATACTTCACTAACAACAGAACTGGACATTGCTACGTCTCATGCGCACGCGCTGGAGGTGCAAAATGCTGCGCTCACAGAGGGAATGTCAGAGATACAGGAGGAGCTGAGCGATGCTAATGATATGATCTCTGCTCAGTCAGATCTAGTCAAGCAGAATAAACAACGTGTCAACCGTCTCATGCGAGACAAATCCGCACTCTCGAGCCGGCTAGCATCTCTCAAACAGGAGCTGTTGCAATCGATTCTATCAGCCCAGGAGTCCCGCAAATTTTCGAACAAAGCTGCCCTTGATATTGAATCCCTTCTCCAATCAATTGCTCGCTTGAATACTGCCGCTTCAGCCCATAAACTCACCATAAATGAATTGCTTCATGACCTCCGGACATCGCGAACTCGCGAGAAGCGTGCAAAGAGTACCGTTCAGAGACTGCGGAAGGAAATCCTTGGAAAATCGAAATGGAGTGGTACGAAAGGGCGCATGTATAATTCTCAATATCGCACGCTGGCCATGGCATTTTCCAAAGCCGGTTGCGCACAGTCTCGCATAGGACCGCTTTTATCCCGCATCGGCAACGTGTTTGGCATCAAAATCAAGCGTTCCATGAGCCGCCGGACCGTTGGACGTGTTATTACGGAGGCAGGAATCAAGGTGCGGATTCAATTGGGTTACGAGTTGGCGCGGGCAAAAGGTATTGTGATTTTCTATCTATTAAAAATTTCCTTAACATCTGTCAGCATTGTGCTTGAGCAGCGACGGCACTAGTAATCGCAACGTCAAATACGAGGCTCGTCACATCACACTCAAGGCGCCTACCTACAATTCCGATCCCGAATCACCCTCTGAGGCCTTCGCTACACGTCTTGTTGAAGTCAACCATGCCCTGGACCACACCGCTCAAACGCAATACAAAGGCTGGGACATCATTAACGACAAAATCATCGACACCTACGCAAACAGCCCTCTTGGACAAAGAGATGCACTTGAAGGTGTTACTTATGCACGGGACGATCTATACCGCAAAGGTGTTGCCTACAACTCGGACCCTGCCGCTGATGTCCGACTCGCAGCTCGGAAGTTCAAGGAGCGGAAGCAGCTAGTGATAGAGAGCGATCTTGGTCGCGAAAAAATCCAGGAAATGAGCGACGAAGATGTGGAGATTTTGCTCTGGGCAGTGCTGCAGGAGATCCATGACGATCCTGACGGTCTTGACCCAAAGTATTCTTTTCTGTGTTGCATTCACTGCTTCAAACTGAGATCACTGTAAAGTGCACTTCCACCCGAAGTCCGCTCCGAAGCGTTCCAAGCACTCGCCGCTAACCTTGGTGCCAAAGCACTGGACTCGTTACCTTTAGAACGCCAACGACTTCTTACTCGCATGATTTTTGCCGGCTGCTGGGCGCACAAAGATCACAATTGTGGGAGAGCGGAATTTACTGGAATGCAGGCTGCTTGGGGAACTCTTGGACTAACCCCTCCCATTTTGTTGGCTAACAAGGACAACGCCGCGACCATTGCCTCGGAGCGGATGCGGATTCTGAAGCCGTTGAGCGTGCGGTGAAGGCGAGTCAGCGCGGTGGCTTCAAACTCGTCAGCATCTGTGGCGACCTTTTCCGACATCGAGATGACAAGAAAGGTCACCAAGATCTCCACCGCCACTTCTTCTCGAAGGTCAAATTCGACGCAACCGGTGAACATTCCACTGTCAAATTCCCCGACACTTCCAATACACGCTATGGATCCCATTTTGCTGGAGCGGCAGAAATTCTCACATACCACTCGGCATATAAGCGCTTCCTTCGCATCATCTGCGACACCAAGAAAACTCCTGGGCTCAATCACTCAGAACAGAATGCACTGAACGGCCTCGAGAACGACGAAACCATGGAAGAAATTGTTGTCATGGTCGCTTACAAAAATGCTTTGTGCGACGCCCTCTTTGCTATCATTCGTGCTGCCGATGTCAACCACCTCGATCTTGCCTGGCTTCCCAAGAAAATCATTGAGCACATCCAGAAACTCATTAACAATACTGACCTTCTCCTCAGTCCACTTTGCGACCCCGAGGAGGCAACCCTCGATGGTAAACCATTCCCCGACCAATATGCGATGGATTCTGTGCACTACTGGGCAGCCACTCACCCCGACCGTATTCCTGTTATCGAAAAACTCCTCATCCACTTTCTCAAGTCTACCTTACCAGCTTGGCGACGATTCACTCGCGAATATGATGACGACGCCGACATCAACTCGCTCAGCACCGCCGAAAAACTCGAGTTATGTATACCTTCCACGAACGACGCCAACGAATCAATTCTAGGTGCCTTACGCGAATATTCTGGAACCCGCAACGGCACTGTGCAGCACTTCAACGCTGCAGCAGCCTACCACCGCAATAACACTGAAGCCTTTGCAGCTGCCAAACTCAACACCGAGGAGGACACACTCTACATCCTGCGGCTGGCTCGTGTTCAGGACGCAAGTGGTGAGATGAAGAAGTTCCGGGACGATCTTCTGGCTTTCAAGAATCGTGTTGCCGAGGAGACGCGAATTAGGCAGGCTGCAAAGGAGGAGGAGGAAGCTGAAGAGCGGGCCAGGTTGGAGGCAATACATGTGATCACTGCCGCCGAAGAACTCGCCAAATTGCCGGTGAAGAAGAAGAAGGGTACTGGTGGTGCTTGCCTTCGGGAGCAGCTGGACGTCCGCCGAGCGCTTTGGAAGGATGAAATTTTGGCCAAAACGACATTGAAAGCCATATCAAAGAAAGCGGACATGTTGGCGGCGATTATTGCAGCCGACAAACGGTATGTTTCTCCAAATTATATTCTTAGTGTCTCTCATGTTATCTCTTTGTAGTCGTGATTCGTTGAGGGACTCGGGGTCATCTTAGATTACATTATAATTATGTCTTGAGTTAATTGCAGCTGTTCTCTCAGGTCACGGCTTCACGCAATCCGGCGGCATCAGGTTAGCCATCAATTGATCAGAGGTGCGATGCTCAGACGGAAACTGTACTACAACCAAGGGGACAGGGTCCCTGAAATTTGACTTATGGAGTATAATCCATATGAACTACCTCTGGTAAACCTACAGGATTTTACGGGGTAATTTTGGTGGTCCAGGATGCCGTTGAATACACCTCAAAATCTTGGCACAAGATGTGCTGCTAGGGATATTATTTCACACTCAAAATAATTTTAGACTAGGCAGAACTCACTCAAGAGTATCTATTTTTTTCTTAAGATGAAAAAAATTGTGACAGAGCTGGTTTACAACGAAGAATTCAACGAAGAGTCAAAAAACCGTGTTTCGGCTCCAAAGAGCACAGCCACACGATCCGCTTTGGGATCGGCTGATGCCCAGGCCCATTAGTGGAGGTCAGAGTGGGCGATTCTGGGCGATCCTCATGTCGATTCTCATGACGATTCTCATGTCAATTAATTGTCCAGAATCGCCGTCTACTCTGACCGCCAACTTCTTGCCGCGATTCTGTAAACGATTCTCAGCCATACCGTTTGCGCTATTTGTTAATTCAATATCTGGTGGTTGTGCTCAGCCTGCCGGTTGGCTCGGGCGCGGTCGAGCCTCATTCTGGACGCCTGCAGTCGCAATGCGTGCGTCACCTCAGTCTCAGTTTGTCTCGCACAGTCTTGTCTCAGCCTAATGCTCATTTTCATCTTTATCGTAACACCAACCAACTCTAGTCCATCGCCTTCGGTGCATCGAAGGAGGGCTGCGTCTTTCCCGCAGTCAACCCTCACCGTATCAAATTGTCCTCTTGGATCTTGTTTCCCAAACGGGCGAGGTCGGCTCGAGCACTCGCCATGCGTGCGTTCTTGCCTCGAAAAATAATAATAATCAAAGTGTCCCCATCTTGCTTGCTTGCAGAATTCATCCGTAATTCCCTCCCAACTTCCTCCACATCTATCCAAGCCAAAAAGAAAACCATCTCTTCTCAGCTCGACCCCCATCCACTTCTCAGCTCTCACATTTAGACTGTCTTGAAATTTTGCTCGGAACGGCCGCCCTTCACCCTTCCATACAGCAATGTCGAGATTCATGGAGCCATCCGTGTTCTTTTTCTCACGCTCCCGGCGTCGTCGCTCTCTCGGTCAACCTATACACAATGCTTGCTCTCTCAAAAAAAAAAAAAAACCCCTCAAAAGTCTACTTCAACGCTAGTCCTTTATGCTTCACTTTCTCCGTCTGTTCGAAGCCCAACAACAATAATCTCTGTCTCCAGCCCACGCTTCTCGTCTCTCGGATTCGCCAAGTCGACAATGCAATCCAACTCTTTCTCGTCCCGCCACTTTTGGACTTCGCGGCAGCGGCCACTACTAGCATGCACTCACCGGCGAGTCCACCGATCACTGTGGCGGAACGAAGCGAGGAGAAGAAAAAATGAAAGAATGCCAAGTACACGCTCGATCCCGAGTGCTTAGATGTAACAATCCAGTGCACCTCCAAATACAACTCGGAACCTGTTCGTTTTCCGCGCTGAATCAATCCTAAATCCTGAATACTTTCAAGCCCGCCGAGAGAGTCCAGGGCACTGAACTTCGAAACGCCGATCCGACGAGCCACCACTGCCAGCTCGCTTGTGCATGCACTAATTAATGACAGTTTACGGTCTCATCGCACTCCTTCCGCTTCCAACTATCCAAGTAACTAATGCAACTACCGGCCTCACCAGCACTACGAGGAGCCGTCAAAGTTATACACGTGGCATTGGTACCATTCGTAATGGTGCTTCAAGAAGCGGAACATCTCCCCGTCTGAGCTAATTTCGTCGCGACGCCCCCACTGGCATCCTGAGTCCCTGATAATCCCTTAGAAAGGACCGCAGACGAAAAGGAGAGAAAAAAGTGCTCCTCACTGGTATAGAATACAATATGCACCCTCTCCGTCAGTCCACTCAGTCATCTCCGCCGATACTGCTTGCTGGCCGTAGGGCTCGGGGATACGTCGGCACAGTCGGTCGGGGGCAGTATCTGTGACTGCCAGACCGGTATCATAGGTAAATTCGACGGTAACCTCGACGTACATGTTAAGACGTTGAGATGGTAGGTGGTGGAGAACATACAGTTTTTGCGTTCAAGTGTGCGGTTTTGGGGATGACCGCGCCGTTATAGTTCCAGACCCCCGTAACAGCGGGAGAGGCGAGAGCGGAGAGGAGAGTCGTCGCGGCAAGAACAAAGAAGAATCGCATACTAGTAATGCCCACAGGGTTGCGGTACTACTGGGAGGGCTGCTTTTTCGGCGCTTTTATACCTGACCGCACCGCAAATAGAGGGGTTTGAAGTCACAAATGATACCAAATATTTTCTTCTAGACTGGCTGCATGGTGCGAAGCATGGGGATCCGATTAGAAGACCATTGATTCGACGTAGGGAAGAGTCGGGAGAACACACTCTACCGATGAAAGGTTGACTCGAAGAGGTCATCGCATTCTTAGTAGTGGCTCTCTATGAAAAGAACACGAAGTTTGAACGGTTGAGCGCTTAAAACGGGGAAGAGCGAGGTACGTTGACTAATTCGAATTTACGGCATAGTACGTGGTACGGGAGATGTACCAAAGGTCCGCGTTGAACCGCCGAATGCTCGCTTCGAGTTCGCCAGGGTCGGAAGGATTAGCAATTTACAAATGGGGTCCGATAGCGTCCACCACTTCTTTTAGAACGGCGCCAACTGCGAGGTCCCAAGCATCATGATGGCGATCCGACTGAGAAGACTACTGATGTTCGGAGGGGGGGAGAGCTGCCATAACCACTTAACCAGTGTGGTTAAGTACACTCCGCCGAGGGAGGGTCGACTCGAAAAGGTACCCGTCAGTGGATCATTAGCAGCGGTACTGGAAAGAACGCGAAGTAGAAGAAGAGGAAAAGACAAAGAAGCGCACCTCGGTCTCGTCCATATGCACTCCGCATCCAGCATCTCCCGGATCCTTCATCTCCTAAACCCGGTGGAAAGTCGGCGCGATGCGGCGCAAAAGTGGGTTTAGTGGAACTCTAGAATAACGTCAGTGTTAAGTAGAATAGCGGCATATTGGAGCGCTCTTTCCGCGGGGCGATGCAGACCGTGAGACATGGATGGCGGGGGGGGCGGATCCTCAAAGAAAGGGTGGAAACGCAGGTGCGCGGGTGGGTTCCACTCCTCATTGAACCCTTCCGGACCCCTAATTCGGTGTCGAGCGTAGAATCCTTCGAGGAAGTTGGTGCGGCCTTTGACTTGCGCGCGTGAATCAGTGAGCTGACCTTCGAATCAATCATCTTGTCTTTTTCTCGCTTCCATATCCCTGACCCTGTCCAAGACTCCAACTGGACATTTCGATGGGATGAAAGAACATCACAACTATGAGCGAACATTTAATGAGGACAGAATTAACACAGAGGCCCGCACCTCCCTGGACCCTCATCCTGCCGGGTGCGAAACTGAAGGCGATAACTCAGGCGAAGGCGTACAAATCATCCGAAAATTGAAGATGGATAAGAAGTCATACCTGAATTGCTAGATCGGAGAGCCACGATCGTGAGCATGGCAACGGCCAAAGCAGCGCTAGCGGCGAATGCGAATGGAGGAGCTCCACCAGCACCCAATATTTTGGAAGTCGGCGTTTGACAAAGACATCTCACGAAATATAAGATTCTTCCTATGTATGTTACTATACGATGGATACCAAGTAGGTAAATTCTGGGATGACATACCGAGCTGCTTCCATTGGAGACAGTGCACGAAGTGCGGAGTAAATGAGTTCACGGAACACAAACTAACGAAATGCGAGGAACCCGGCCAAATAGAGATATGGTCGGAGATGTAGTGGATGAAAACGGGCAAAGAACTAAGACCCACAATCGGCTATATAATGCCGGGAGGCATAACAAAACATAGAGACGCAGGGACACCGCGTCTGCATAAAATATCAATCACCGAGTCCGCCCACCTCATTTGGCGCATAAGGAATGAGCGAGTAATCAAGGAACAAGGCTCTGCCCCAAAGCAAAAATACGGAACCGCGGTTAAAGACAATAAACAATAGGTTAGCAATGGATTGTGCTATGACAGACGAGTTCAAGTATGAAAAAAAAAGGCCTGGCCCCTAGCGATATCGCTGGTTAAAAAGACTTGGAGGTAAACTCTTAGAGGTGAACGAATCTCGGCCCGTGATTGGCCTGGTGAAGGCGGAACCGTGGCTTCGGGCATCGGGAAACCCGAGCAAACGGAAATGTCGAAGCCCCGCATATCGTGCCAGAGGCACGAATGCGGTTGCGCATCTCCTCGAGCGGATATATTTCCTCATCTGGCCTGGTTCCACGGGTGTGGGGCGACCGACCTTGTCGCCCTGGGTGAAACACCGCAGATCGCCTGAGGGTCTGTGGACGGTGTCAGAGCAATGTAACTCTGTCTTGCCTTAGCCATGAACGCTCCTCCTCCTCCTCCTCAAAAAAAAAAAAAAAAAAAAAAGACACGAACGTTGCAACTATAAAACTCGCCCACAATTGGTCGGCAGACTTGAAAAAGGGTAGTTAGTCAAGAAGTCAGGACTAAGTAAAGTAAAGACAAGGCTCGGGAAAGCCCACCTCACGCCTCGGCACAATGTCCGCCCAACACGTGTGACTCACCGCATTATATCCGTCCCTCGTATCCAATGCGATAGCGGCGGGTCCCGCAAATTGATGCCCTGGGTATTATAGCGTGCTCAAGGATTGTCTGCGCTGCACATCTGCTTCGACGAGTGCTTCCTGTGAGTCTTCCGAGGCTTTCCAGCTCGCAAGAATGCCTGAAGATCGAGATTAGTACCACAATATTCATGGGCGGTGCTGAATTTATTTAAGCTCTGGGACACCCAGAGCGCCGGATAATCCTGGAAAATTCGGGAGAGTATGGGTGATTGGGCCGGGGCCGTGAGTCTTTCAAACAAATTAGTCTTCCGTCTGGATCGGAGGCCTGGGTCACCTACATCGAACTCGATACCATTTGTTCTTGCGAAATACACTCATCCACAACATAATAAATCTTCCGCAACGTTAACCACTCGTTAAAGTGGACCCCATGCACCTCCGACGTACGGGTACGCCTTCTGGAGGACATGACATCGGCTGGTCGGATGCAGTGCGGCGCGCTGCATGAGCGCGCCTCGAAGCACGCCGCTGCTGCGCAGGAATAAGGACCTATAATGCGGATCTGGAATCGAGATTTGGCGAAGCGCAGCGTGCGTCGTAGTCGTGGTGCGCGACGCGGATCGAGCGGGTGCGCAGGCACTGAGGGTTGGAGCAGCGAGTGTGCAGGCGAGAAATGGGTCGTATGTGACGGGGAATGGGCGGGCCTCCAGCAAGAGGTAAAGATGCCCGTGTTGCGCGGGGAGGCGGCCAATGCAGCGTAAGCGATGGCGAATGGCTGGGCACGTTGGTGGTGTCTTGAGGATGCATCCAAGGGCGCGCGTCGATTGGTAGGGGTGGTACTGGGGCGAGTACGCTTGAAGTGCACGAGGAGACAGCGCCGGCGATGGGAAACAACCGCGTGGCGAGGGAGAACGCAGTGGACGCGGCGTGTGCGATGGAGAAACGGCCGCGAAGCGTCCTGCGGGATGCAGAAGGTGCTGCCGGTGGTATAGAGGGAGTCTTGAGGATACTTAGCGGTAGAATTCCGCAAAAGATGGTCGCGGTGGGCGTGACTTTGCTCAGAAGGTCGCGGTGGGCGGGGAGGCGACAAAGGCAGCGTAGGTGGCGAGGAACGCAAACTTCACCAGCTACAGTTGCGGCTGCTGGCGGAGGTTGGAGCTAGGGTACGCGGCGGCATGGTGTCGAACGTGTGGGCGTGATACGACGTCGGGGATGCTATACAGGGACGTCGTGGATGCGCCTTCAGACGGGGACAAGGTGCGCGCGCACTGATGAGGCCAAGTTGGCAAATGCGGTGCAAATGATTTGGTCATGTTGTGGCCCCAGCCTCCCTCAAACCACCACTAAAACGAAACAGCACCCAGTTCCGAGCGCCTTCAGCACGACAGTAGGCTCTTCAGCACATCATCGTGATCCCACTCATCTTCAGCGTATACTCATGGCATCATTGCCCTCGAAATGCGGAGTCACATCCATCCCTGCACCCTTGAAAGCGCCAGATTTTACCCGCCTGCTGCGATCCAACGATGTACCTCTTGGTCCCGAAGCTCCTTTCATTCGCGATATCGTCGTGAAGGGACAAGATATAGTGGACGCTTTGAATGACCGAATCCACGAGTTGCAGGCCACACTTGAGCAGCTGGTCCGAAGTCGCGATGAAGCCGTGAAGAAAATTCGCCCATATCGGACGATTCTGTCGCCAGTTCTCCGTGTGCGCCCGGAATTGATTTTCCAAATATTCTCTATGACGCAAGACAGCATCTCGAGTGACGATGAGATCGGGAAGGCGGCTCCCTGGTATCTCGGCTGTCGGTCTTGGAGACTCTATGCGCTTGGATATCCCTCTCTGTGGACCTCTATCACGATCCCCTTTTCCCCTTCCGCCATAACAGACACATCCCTGATTAAAACTCAACTTATGCGCCCCGCTCAAGGTTTATTGGGGGCGCCGATGCAGGGTGGCGATACTCCCGATCCTAACATTGCCGATCTTGTCGTGTCACAATCCCACCGCTGGCGTGTCCTGTGCATGAACTTCTGCTGCAGATCTGTTGACCTCCATTGGTTATGCACCAGCAATGGCCGCATTTTGTCGTTGGAAAAGCTAATTATAATTAGTGGGCCCGACAACGACATCCCAGACATTTTTTCTTCCGCGCCAAACCTCCGTCAGGCGATCCTCACCGAGTATGGCCTTGAATGGTCGCCAGATACCCCACGCTCATTTCCATGGGGACAATTCACTCACTATCGAGGGACTTACACAGTTCGGGATCAGCTCACAATCCTGAGGGCAGCCCCCAACCTGCTCCAGCGCGCCATCAGCTTCGGACATGAACCGGAGTTTGATATTAGAGAAGTGAATCAAATAGGAATAGAATATTCATTAGGGCCTAACTACTAGGCTTTTATACTCTATAAGATATACTAGAACTTTCTATATAACTGAGTAAGACTACGACGGGCTTGGTAAGTTCAACCTCAGGATTGATCAGCAAGAACGGGCGGATCATAAATCCATTGATGGCGGCTTGATCTTTATTCCAACACCCCCCCCCAAGCCGTCATCTATGTCATCCACCATCCATCCTACCAGGCAGCATCAAAGCTATTTCCTGCAACTGCAGCACTGGATTGTTTGTCAGGACAATTGACCTGGTAATGTCCTTTCTTCTGGCAATTAAAACAGGTAATCTCCGAGACGGGGCGGCGCCGGCAATCAGCGCGGAAGGCAGTTTCGCGTGTGAAAGTCGGTGATTTACGTGATTCCTCGTTAAGAAGTTGTCCAATCACGTAGTCAAGTGTGAGTGCGGAAGAGTCGGTGGAGTCAAGGGCAACCACAAATGTGTCGTATGTGTCGGGAAGTCCCATGGTGAGTACGAGGATAATATCTTCTTCATCCACGGTGATTCCTGCTTGTTTCAAGCGGAACGCAACGCCTCGGACATCTCCAATCCATGATGCCATCTTCTGGTTGTCGTCCATATGCATTGACATGAATTTACGACGCAATGCCATCTTCGTAGCGAATCCACGGGAACAATGGACGCGTTCGAGCTCCTGCCAAACTTCGTAGGCAGTCGGCGCGGTCATGTGTGCAAGTTGATCAACATCAACAGCTAAAATCATCTCGGCACGGGCTTCGGCACTTTGTCGATCCCAATCCTTTACACCCTTCGAATTCGGGCCGGTCAACGGGCGCGGGGTGATGCCAACGGCGACGTCATGCACATTTTTCCGCGTAAACACGGCCTCCAGGAGGATACGCCACACCTCGTAATTTTCATTCGTGAGTTTCATAACTCCTTTGGTTTCGGTCATCGTGTCAAGATTCGGTCGGAAAATGGGATAATTCAGGTCCGCGGGGTTCGGGTTCGGTTCGCAATTCGACGGCACACGCGCTTTCAACAGGCGCGATCGGGGTTCGGTTCGGCTACACGCGCTTTCGGATAGGCGCGATCGGTTCGGGGGTTTCGGGCCACTCGGTGTGGACTTTCGGATCGGATCGGCTAGTTCGGCAACACACGCAACTCTTCGTCGAGTGCGATCGGGGTGTAGGTTAAGCACCTAGCGGCTTCGGTTCGGCGGTAATAACGACGGGTTGGGACTCGGCACCCAAGAGGCCACAATGAGAGCGAAATAACAAGTAAAGCACAGATGGTCAAGCGGTGTCGGGCTCGGGGCCCATAACCTATTAGAGAAGTGAATCAAATAGGAATAGAATATTCATTAGGGCCTAACTACTAGGCTTTTATACTCTATAAGATATACTAGAACTTTCTATATAACTGAGTAAGACTACGGCGGGCTTGGTAAGTTCAACCTCGGGATTGATCAGCAAGAACGGGCGGATCATAAATCCATTGATGGCGGCTTGATCTTTATTCCAACATTTGACCCCGAAGACGGTTCCCCGGTCACTCTCCCCCACGTTCACAGTCTCTGGATCAAGAAGGCTAGGTTTATCCCTTATCTCACCACCCCTTCACTTGAGAACCTATTTTGCGAGCAGAGTGAGCTGCGGGATCTAGCTGCTCTCTCTTCCCACAAGTTCGTTCTCGGTCCCGCCCGCTCGCTCACAAAGCTGGTCCTCATGTTCTACGTCATCTCTCCAGAGCTGATCACAGTCCTACGCGGCCTTCCGCGCCTCACATTCCTAGCCATCGACACCCACCCATCCCAACGCCCGACACCAGAGCAGGAAACTGCCCTTCTCGACGCTATGACCACCTCCGGTAACTCCCACGATCTGTTGTCCCAGTCTCATGTTTTTGGGGTATGACTTCGTGCACCCATTTCCACAGGACATCTTCTTCACCATGGCGCATTCGCGGAATCCTGTTTAAAACCTGTAAAAACGGTTTATAAACCGTCCCAGCCGGCCTGTACACGAAGAGGAAACGTAAACGGTTATAACCGTGTGTAAACATTTTATACATGAAAATGGTTGGAGCCTTAATTGTTGTGTTGTCAGGTGTTGCACGACACGGGACAACACGGCAACTGCCTGCAAAAATGGCACAACATGGCTTAAAACACCCACCGGGGGCATCCACCGGCGCATGCGAACACCACATGCAATGAATGCATGTGATTTGCATGCGGAACAGAGCCAACAAAGCTGCCCTTTGCAGACAAAGGGTGCCTTTGTCGCAGGCTTTGTTTTCTGGGTGTGGGAAACAAAGCCTGTGACAAAGCCCCACTTTGTCTGCAGAGGGCAGCTTTGTGGGTTGTGTTTTGCATACGAGCCACATGCATTCATCGCATGCGGTGTTTGCATGCGTCGGTGGATGCCCCCGGTGACCCCAACCTTACAAGCCCCACCATGCAGCCATGAAAATCCGTAACACCGTTGAAATTGCCGGAGCTCGGCTGCACATCAGAATTAAAATTCCATCTCACTCAAGGGAGTCCTCCATCCTACCATCTAATCCCACATTTCCTCACCCAATTTCAAGCTCAATGTGGAGCTACTCATTGTCGATAACATCCCATCAAAAATGCATCATTGAACCCGGCAATTAAAATGTCAAAAGACTGATGCCGCAGCAGCAGGCCCGGGCCGACCAGGCTTTGCCGAGTCTTGATGAGCTCCCTGATATGGCATTCAAAAACTCGCTGCCGTGGCTCACGGCATGGCGCCTGCGAGCCAAAGTGTAAACAACAACGTGCAAACAACGCATTGTTCATTTCACGTGCGCGACGCACATTGTTGTGCCCAGGATGAAACAGACGGTCAGTATCTAGATAATCTACTTGAGCCCTGTCCACTGATATCTTGGATATCAGAGAATGTTTCTGAACGCTCGGATGACCATAGGAACTAGACCCAGTTAATCTGTCGACGAATACATCCATATCGTATAAAATTCGAAATGACCGTTGACCGAAAATATTCTTCTGGTGGGTCGTCATAGAAAGGCCCCTCAGAGAGATTGACGGATTCTACTGCGCGGTATCTGCTTTCCCCGCGCTCCATCTTGTAGTAATTGTACCCCGCAAGCACCACGGCCGACGACCCGCGACCACCGAGAGACTTGAACTCTCGGACGGCCGCATCAATCCGCGCAATGACTATGTCTAGATGCCGCACCTTATTGTTGCCGCACTTGGGTTTCGTATACCTTTCGGGACACGAAGGCAGGATTGCCGCCTCCGTGATGGGGAGCTGATTCATCAGCTCGAGGAAACGATGCTAGATACATAACCGTCGTTAACATCATACAACGATATAGAAGTGTATGACTCACCACCATATTACGACCCTCCAAGTCGCTTTCAATTTCGAAGATTTCGCGGAGACCCCTCCCACGATACGTATTACGACCCCCCTGCTTTCGTGGACCTTGTTCGTGTCCGTGCGATTCTGCGTTAACTTTCATCCTGAGGCACCTCAGCTTGGACAACTGAGCTAGTATGTCGGCGTTGTGCGCGCCGAAACTCCATCTCCCCTCGTAAGCACCATAACACGACAGTCCAACAAGGGACTGTCTCTGATGTGTTAATAAAGTGGAGAAAAACTCGTCTGCGCATCGTTCGGATAACTCTTCGTCTCCGCCGCCCGCAGAAGCGACGGTGAGCCGCTCGAGCCCAGAGTACGAGGAAAGGTACTCGAGCAGTCCATCCACGATGATATCCGTGTGGATTTCGGAAAGATGTATTTGCTCTTCGCGCAGGGCATCCCATGTCTTTGAATTCCCGCTGTAAAACCAAAGTGATCGGAGAGTTCGGAGATGCTGTGATGGATACCAGTCATCGTTACAACTCAACGATCGTACGTTCCGTTTCAACTATCTATTTCATACTCCCATTTTATTTCCTTTCTTCCACTTGTTACAATGCTCACCATTCCCTTCACTACTTATTTCAACTCCCCTCGTATCGCTAATATCACCATTGCTCCCCTCGTTGCGTTGGATATTGTATTTCACATTATATTCCAATGTGCTGTTCTCATAGTAACCTACATGTATTTAAACCGCGGGTACTGGTTCACAATACATCTTTTCACCTTCATAACCTCTTGCCGCCTCCGCGCCCTCTGCGACTGCTTAACAGCCTCGCACTCAGTCTCAACAAGTATAAGTAATCGTCTAGCACTTACTTCTTACCTAGGACAACTTACCTCTTGAATACTCGACGGCCTGTGGCCCGGCTATTCATTAGGTTCACGCGTAGAGAAAGTACACGGGGATCTTGAATCGTAGTTAGATCAACCCTTGATCCATAACATTGGTGGACACTGTAGGATCTCCGTTCACACACTTTCCTACCGACATCCATCCATCGTTCAATAAATATTCACCATGGCTAGTGCTGCTGGAAAGCGGCGTAAAGGAGCCGCTGCTTCTACTGTACCACAGGATACCATGGAAGAAAATTCGGTACCGGGAGGAATTAATATTGGACCGGGTAGAGATGACGATGAGCAGAACGCGCTTGATCTCGATCATCTCGATCACCCGGATACCACTCCCGAAGTACCCGGTTCATTCCTTATATCAGAACACGGGAGTCCCCCCATGTTCAAACACTTCGCCTCACCCACACCGATGATTGACCTCCATGCTGGAAGTCTCAGCGACGCAGAAACATTGGAAGAATATGCGGGACCAGTGCTTACCACATCGGTTGATCCCGCTATTCGCGTCGCAAAGGGAACCCTTCATCTACCAACCTTCCAACCATATTCCAACATCCTCAAGGGCAACCCTGCTGTCCTCGAGCGTCGCAATTTGGCTTTGGATTTGGGAGCCCATGGTTTTGCGAAGCATTTTCTTTTGGACGCAAAGGTTGCCTCCCGCAGGCTGTTCATCAGTACCTTTCGAGCCGAACTCGAAGCTCTCGCAACCATGATTTCATCGGTAGAGGTTGCACAGCTTGTAGAGAAGGGTGGACCGGTCTACCGTTTGCAAAGGGCGCCATACTGGACCTTGTGGAAGCTTCTGGATGACCTTCGCAACCGTGCGAAAGTTGCGTACGAGGTTTTCGGTGCGGATATACCCCCTATGCCGACATGGGGTCGAAGCGAGGATCCACGAGCATTCTACGCTGAAAACGAGTATGAAATTCTTGGCATTTGCTATCGGGTAGAGGTGGAAAATTACCTTGCCATTCTTGATCAAGGCTTCGACTTTGCCAAGAATGAGATTCGCGCGCCAGACGAGGAAATTCTAAATTATTATAATGAATTTCGGCGCAGCATCTCGGTCAAACCACCGCGAAAGGCTGACTCTACATCTGGCAATGTTCAGAATTCCTCCATTGATGGGTCCTTTGCTCGACTTCATCCTGCCTCATCTCCCACTCCAACGCGTCAGGAACCTAGCATCAAATCGGAGCAAGGTTCAAACGCTATTGAAGGAGCAGGCTCACGGAATCGTTCCCGCCAGGTCCGTATTGAGGGCACAGCAGGGGATGACGAGCGCGAAATTGAGGAAATACCACCTCCTCGAGCAGGATCTCGTCGCAGCGCTCCTCCTCGGGAGGCATTCGGCAAGTCACCGGTCCCGGCTTCGAAATTCCAGGAAGCATTTGGTAGCATCCGCTTCGATCGAGACACGGCTTCTCATCATCAGTCTAAACGAGTCCGTGACCATCTCTCGGAGGGTATTCATTCCGATGGACGAAATCGCGAACTTCCACCCCATCTATCACATCTGGGTTTTTTGATTCCGACCCATGCTTCCCGGCCGTCGGAAAGTACTCATCTGAGACAAACCAGAGCCGAAGCTCCAGACGATCCAGACCCTGGTAGTGACGCCAGCAACTCAGATGACGACAACGGCGGGAGAGACAATCGAAATAACAGACTGCCGACTCGTGATCCGAAAGGGACGGGAGGACCGCCGAGAGGGCCGGGCCGAGCAGGTGGAGATCCAGATAATGATCCGTCAGATTCTGACAATGATGGAAATGGAAACCCACGGCGCGGCGTACCTCGAAATGGTCGTCTACCTTCCAATAGGCCACAGAATGATTCTCGCAATTTTTCTGGCACTGATGACAAGGATAATGGTCGTTATTTTGACATGCGCCTTAAGGATTCGGATGTTCCTAAATGGGATGGGAATCCGGACACTCTTCTACGATGGATTCAGCGCCTCAATCTCGTTGCCGAAGATGGTCCGAAGGCATGGAAACAGCTTGGAAAAATTGTACCACGTGTTCTTACCGGCACTGCGCAAGATTGGTACTTCAGTCTTCCTCTCGATTATCAGCGAAAAATTCGTGAAAATTGGGAGACCATGAGACAAGCATTGGCCGACTTCTTCCTCTCCAGTAAATGGCTTGATAAAACCCGAACGAAGGCGTTGCGGGCGACCTATCGCCAACAGGGACACGGGAAGGAAAAACCCAGCGAATATTTTATTCGCAAACGCGAACTGCTCAATTCGGTCTACGCTTTCGAAGATTCAGCAATCATGTCGGAAATCATGAACGGTGCACCTCGGTCGTGGTGCACTGTCCTGGATACCCAAAAATACCGAGACATTGTCGAGTTCCACGGCGCCATTGTTTTCCACGAAGACAGGCTGTTGGATTTGCCCATGAATAAATCGGAAGAACACGGAAAACAGGACTATGTGGATCGCCGTAAACCCTTTGAGAAGCCGAATTCTGCTGTGCGCACTTATCTGGTTGGAGCATCTTCGACCTTGCCACCCCCAAAGTTCCCTAAGGATGACAGCAACGTATCTAAGAAAGGCAGCCCAGAGTCCAAGGGGGCTAGGCCTTGCCGTCATTGCGGAAGTGGGAAGCATTGGGACAACGAATGCAAGCACTCGTTCAAGGCAAATAAATTTGCACATGCAAATTTTGCAACGGCAACGGCAGAGGACTCAGCTGCGCAGGAAGAATATGATGAGCTTTACTATGGCTTGGACGATGCTTCTTCCGCTGAAGACCAGGGTTTTGACGAGCCCCTTCAGTCTACCGGGCCTTCTGCTTTCCAAGCCAACGCTGACTTGAAAAGTGGGGGGGACACTACACCGGCACTGAAGGGGAAAAACGGGCCTAAAAACCCGAAACCGAGCGTTGAAGAAGTTGAAGACGATGAAGACGAACCATATACCAAGCTGCACCCTCTCTCTAATTCCATTCTTGAAGACAACGAAGACTTTATCCCCATCACTAATAGTTGCGACTCTCATCCAGAGGAGACTCCTCTTGATACCCCGAGCCGTGATGATCCATCTTCCTATAATTTTGATCCTCCTCTCGACGATATACCCACCGGCACTCACGATCATGACGACTCTTCTAGTTCATCTCACGCAGACATCGATGCTGAGGATCTCCCCGAAATCTCGACGCCGTCTCCAAAGCCAGCATTAAATCGGCGCTCACGGCGAAGATTAGCGAAGGAGATTCAAGCATGCAACTATCGGGTAATTAGCTCGCCTGATACCTGTGCTCTGAAGCCTCTTATTGAGCTGCGGAAGCATATGGCGCGGCCGCCCGGCAGCTCATTTCTCGGATCAAGCGCCACAGAAGCAATCGCAACTGTGGGAAGCCTGAATACCGACCCAATTGTGGTTATTGTCGATTCCGGTTCTGACATTACCTTGATTTCCCGCAAGACTTTGAATGCACTTTCAACCCCTTTGAAAACGCGGCAAGGACATCAGGTGGGTTTAATTCAGGTCACCGGAACTACAACCATAACAGGCTACGTTACTCTCGATTTATTCTTCGTGACCGAAGATGGTCCCGTTAAACTCACCGTCGAGGCCTACGTAGTGGACGACATGACCACTCCTTTCATTTTGGGCAACGACTTTGCTGATCAATATTCAATCTCTATCATTCGCGAGGAAGGGACAACTCACCTCCAATTCGGAGATTCTGGACGTCGACTCCCTGTGGAATCCTCCACTTCTCCACCCCTTGTCGATGAAAATGGCGATGCATTTCAAGTTAAATGCGCCCGAGTTCGTGCTAGGAACAACACCAAACAGGCCAGTCATCGCCGGAACAAGAAATTCCGACAACGTGACAGAAAAAGGGAACGTAATGGCCATGTTTACAGCACGGAACGGATCGTTATTCCAGCTAAAACCAACAAATTGATCAAAGTCTCTACTCATTTTCCCAAAGACTGCGAACAGCTCATTGTCGAGAGACTTCTGAAAAACACCGGAAACGTCGATGACATTTATGGGAGTGCGGATACGTTCATTTCCAAAGAAAACCCAGCTCTCCATGTCGCCAACTTTTCGGACTTCCCAGTTATCATCTCCAAAGGGCAAGTCGTTGGGACCGCTCACAACCCCCGCACATGGCTTGACAAAGCTTCCAAAATGTCTGCCATTCAAAAGCAGCGCGCCGAAGCTCATGCCAATTTTACTCGGCAATTGGTTGAGACACAGTCTCCCACTGCTGCTCCACCTGTACCCGCTACAGCCGATGCAATTCGCTCGGAATCCAACATCTCTTCCAAAGCTCACCGAAACGCTACTGGCGCAGATGATCCGGCTGCGGAAGAGCCGGTTGAAGGAGGACCGAAGACTGCTGAATCCCCACCTGAAATTGTTGAATCATCCAAGCTCTTGGAAGAAATCGACATTTCGAAGGATGTCACACCTGAGCAACGCAAAATGCTGGAGGAAGTAGTCATCAAGAATGCAAAGGCTTTTGGAATGGACGGGAGACTGGGGAACTACAAGGAAGAAGTAGTGATTCCCATGAAACCTGGTGCTGAACCAGTCTCCCTTCCTCCTTTCCCTGCTTCACCAGCCAAGCGTGAAGTAATTGACAAGCAAATGGATTCCTGGATAGAGCTCGGTGTCATAGAGCCATCCAGGAGTCCATGGGCTGCTCCGGTTTTTACGGTCTGGAGAAACGGCAAACCTCGCATGGTGATCGACTTGCGGAAATTAAATGAGTTGGTTGTTCCAGACGAATTCCCACTACCACGACAAGAGGATATTCTTCAGACCTTGGAGGGATCCCAATGGTTGACCACGTTGGACGCACTCGCCGGATTCACGCAGCTCACCATGCACCCCGACTCAGAGAAATTGGCATTCCGCACACATCGTGGCCTTTGGCAGTTCAAGCGAATGCCTTTTGGCTATCGGAATGGACCGAGCGTTTTTCAACGTGTCATGAACACAGTCCTAGCACCCTTCCTATGGCTGTTCGCTTTGGTTTACATCGACGATATTGTGGTTTATTCACGAACTTTTGAGGATCACTGCAAACACTTGGACGCCGTATTTGGTGCAATTGCCGAAGCCAATATTACCCTGTCTCCTGCGAAATGCCATCTTGGATACCAGTCTCTGATGCTCCTGGGTCAGAAGGTGTCTAGACTGGGTTTATCAACGCACAAGGAGAAGGTGGAGGCAATTCAACAGCTGGAGGAACCCAAGAATGTCTCGGAACTTCAGACATTCTTGGGTATGATGGTGTATTTTTCATCCTACATCCCTTTCTATGCGTGGATCGCACAGCCCTTATTCGGTTTGCTCAAGAAGGGAACTCCGTGGCAATGGACAGAGTTGCACCAAGAGGCCTTTGAGCTGTCAAAATCGGTGTTAACGAACGCTCCTGTTCGGGGTTATTCGATGTCAGGACGGCCATATCGAGTCTACTCAGACGCCTGCGATTACGGAGTGGCCGGAATTCTGCAACAGGTTCAGCCCATCAAAATTCGTGATTTGCGTGGTACAAAGGTTTATGAGCGACTCGAGAAGGCTTACCTGGCCAAGGAACCGATACCAAATCTGGTTTCTGCGATCAAAGGGTTTGACGATGTCCCTCCTCCTGGCGATTGGGCTTCGAATTTCGAAGATACTACGGTCTACGTGGAGAGAGTAATTGCGTATTGGTCCCGAGTGTTGAAATCACCTGAACGCAACTATTCTCCCACGGAACGCGAGGCACTGGATCTCAAGGAGGCTTTGATCAAGTTTCAAGGTTTCCTTGAGGGCGAGAAAATTGCAGCAATTACGGACCATGCGGCACTCACCTGGAGCCGGACCTTCCACAACGTTAATCGACGTCTTCTCACGTGGGGAACAATTTTTGCGGCATATCCGAGCCTGAAAGTCATTCATCGAGCGGGTCGAGTCCATTCCAATGTGGATCCAGTCTCTCGTCTACGGCGCCGAGTTCCGGTACAAGTTGGTCCGGAGTCAGACGAGACACCATTGTTGGCTTTGGCAGCTTGCGACCCATTGCGGAATATGTACGAGGAACTCGGGCCCCGGTTTGAAGAGCGCTTGCTGTCTGTTGCAGACAAAAGCACTAGACATCTTGAGGACCCAGAAGACCTAGACCTTTTCCATGCAGATGTCGACGTTGGGAATGAACTCCTTACCGGAAAAGATGTTGGACCAATTTCACGATCATATAACATCTTGGTCAGCCTATCGGCAGCCGAAAAGGCCGAATGGTTGAATGGATATGAAAAGGACGTACATTTCTCCAATGTCCTCCAGGCATCGAAAAAGGGAACAGATTGGAACAACCCTTCATTCCCGCAATATCAGCTCGGTGACGACGGTCTTCTGTACTTTGAAGACTGGAACGGTAATAGTCGTCTCTGTGTACCAGAAAATCTGCGCACCAAAATTGTCTCTGAAATTCACGATGGCCTCACCGAAGGAGCTCACGCCGGATATCATCGCACCTATAATCGCATTGCATCGACTTACTACTGGCCACGGATGTCACGTGGAATCAAGCAGTACACTTGCACCTGTGATATCTGCCAAAAATCCAAGCCAAGAAGACATGCTCCATTTGGCCTCCTGCAACCCATTCCGATTCCTACTCAGCCATTTGAAGTGGTTACACTGGACTTCATAACTGAACTGCCAGAATCGGACGGTTACGACGCGTTGTTGGTCATTGTCTGCAAGCTGACAAAATATGGCATCTTTATTCCTTGCAAGACAAGGATTAACGAGGTAGAGACAGCTGAATTATTCTGGGAACACGTGGTGGTGCACTACGGTTTGCCTCTCCAAATCATCGCAGATCGGGATGCCCGGTGGCGGCACTTATTCTGGGAGGAATTGACCCGACTGATGGGAACAAAAAGAGCGCTGACAACGTCTTACCATCCCCAAGCAGACGGTCAAACCGAAATTCTGAACCAGTTTATCGAAACTGCTCTACGTGCATTCATCGGCTCAAAAACGGAATGGAAATCTTTCGTCTCAGCATTGGCGTTATCCTACAATACAACTCCGCATTCAAGCTCTGGATTCTCTCCTGCCTACCTACTACGGGGTTTCCAGCCAAGAACGGCGACACTGCTGACTGGGATGGAACCCGTGAGCCGAGAATTCGACGCTGGGGGGGATGGTGACAGCACGCTAGAGGTTAAACCTGCCAATCACACGGACCAAACCGTAGAATCTCGCCCAATTGCAGATGAACGGGCCGGGGCAATGATCGAACAGTTCGAGACACTTCGGTCTCGAGCCAAGGAATCTTTGCTTCTTGCACAGGTTTTCCAACGTCGTGCCTACAACAAGGGTCGTATTCTCAAGGAGTTTGAAGAAGGAGATTTGGTTGTCATCAACCCTCACTCGCTCAAGCTTTTGCGGAATGAAGAAGGCCCAGGCAAAAAGTTGCTCCTCATATATGAAGGCCCCTTCGAGATTAGTGGCAAACTCAGCCCGGTAACGTACCGGTTGCGCTTGCAAATTTCGTATGGAATCCATCCAGTCATCAACATTGCGCACCTCGAACCTTACAACGCGTCTCCTCCCGACTTGGGTGATCGGCCTACTCGATCGATCAATCGCGATGATTTTGACAAACTTCCTGAAGTCGAAATTGATCGAATCCTCGCAGAAAGATGGCGTAAAATCCGTGGGAGACGTATTCAACAATTCAAGGTTCGTTGGAAGGGTTTTGGACCCGAGGACGATGAGTGGTTGACCAAACGAGGCCTCCGCAACGCCCCTGAGGTGCTTAGCTCCTGGATCGATGGGAAACAGATTAATTCAGGCAACCTGGGTCAAGAAACCGTCACCCCTTAAAGTGATCGAGCAACCGCACAGCAGATTTATACCCCCCACCTTCGCGTTTCTGCCTATTCATTTCCTAATAATTCCCTTCCATCCGCCGGCCAACAATCATCTCTTTTCCACTGTATTTTTCCTTATACCTCTCCCATGTCCATCGCCGGCGACGACGTCTTGTCTTCCATTAGCTTCCCTAACCCTTACTTCACTCCCGACGACGTCTATACGAATGCCGCCAAACAGATTCTCATCGATATCTTTCGTGAAGAAACACCTCCTCCGCGCTGCGCCAGCTTAGAAGCCGAAATCTTTGGCGACGAGTCGGACGATGGTTCGGAGAGTGACTCGGGAGTGAGGTTTACATTCCTCCGCCGGTTTGCCCTCCGGGACTTCCCCACTCGGTCGCCAACGTGTTGGCTATGTTCTTCAAGCTGACGAGAAACGACTTCATCGATGCGAACTTCAGAGCGTTGCTCGCTGGTACAGAGCCTGATGGGAAGTATGCGCGCCCCCATCTTTGTCACTTCCCATCGCCGGTAGATGGTGTTCCACTCCTTCATCAGCACCACTATACCATCTTTTCGAGCCGCCTTGTTGCTTGCGCCGGGTTGATTGCTGCCGCAGTCAACGACGAGCTCGTCGATGCTCATGGGTTCGATCCCAAGTGGATCAGTGTCACCGTGCCGAACACCGCGCTCGTGGAAACTCAATTGCTTTTCCCTACCGTGCTTGTCTTCCTTGCGCGGGGTTGGCAGCTGGAACAACGAGCGTTCCGCTCATGCGAGGAGGCCGAGTCATTTGTTGAGGATTTTCTGGAGGCTTTACGATTCGGAGTCGCGGTTCTGGCGAAGATTACCATCTCGACGATACGGTTGGGAGACAATGCGGTGTGCAATCCGGGTGCGGGAATTGGGATGGGCAGGGAGGATTTTCTGCAGCGTGCCAGTTCTCTGCACGGGGCCATCGACCGTCTCGACGCCTGGTTCGATCAAATCCTCTTCAGTAACTCATACATTCGCAGAGCCGATATCGCATGCGCTCATTTATTCACGACACAGACCTTCGCCACCTTCATCACTGTCGAGGATGAGATCAAGACCTCCCTCGTACCTCGTGTGACACCGGGTCTTGAACACGAAGGACAGACCCATCGTATCCACACCACCGTCGCAAACTTTGGCCGACAGCTCGCATTGTGCGGGTTCTAGGCGTCCGCTCGTTGAGTGGGGGGGATATGTGATGGATACCAGTCATCGTTACAACTCAACGATCGTACGTTCCGTTTCAACTATCTATTTCATACTCCCATTTTATTTCCTTTCTTCCACTTGTTACAATGCTCACCATTCCCTTCACTACTTATTTCAACTCCCCTCGTATCGCTAATATCACCATTGCTCCCCTCGTTGCGTTGGATATTGTATTTCACATTATATTCCAATGTGCTGTTCTCATAGTAACCTACATGTATTTAAACCGCGGGTACTGGTTCACAATACATCTTTTCACCTTCATAACCTCTTGCCGCCTCCGCGCCCTCTGCGACTGCTTAACAGCCTCGCACTCAGTCTCAACAGGTATAAGTAATCGTCCAGCACTTACTTCTTACCTAGGACAACTTACCTCTTGAATACTCGAAGGCCTGTGGCCCGGCTATTCATTAGGTTCACGCGTAGAGAAAGTACACGGGGATCTTGAATCGTAGTTAGATCAACCCTTGATCCATAACAGATGCGATATCGTTCCGGGATCCAATCGCAGGCTGTACCGAAACAGACGGAGTTCGGTGAGTCGGATTGGCTGTGTAAGATCGGGGAAGAGGTCGCCCAAGCCATGTAGAGGCGGATGCCTCCACTGACAATCAGTTTCAAGACAGAGAGAGGTCAGGTCGGGGCTGTTACAAACTGCACGAGACATGGAGCGGCTGATCCGTCGTAGAGCCGTTACCTCCGAGTCTGAGGATGTAAGAGTCAATCTTCGGAGACCGGCTAGTCCATCGAAAGAGCAGTCCCAGTTCCTTCCGAAGTTGAGCTCGCCGGCTGCCAATCGGAGATCATCCGGTAGAGGGAGAGAGGCCAAAAAGTGTTCAACAGTTTGTGCCACCCACGTGGACTCTTCGGTACTGGCGGAAAATCCCCATCTACCTATTGTCAGACTGCCAAATCGGAAAGAGTAAATCAACTACTCACAGAACAGTCCGCACATTTTTGAGCGATTGGAGTGCAGAAAGGAGGCACTGTCTCAGACGATCTTGCATCTGCTGCAGTGTATCATGTTGTCGCATGGTGTGTTCTTCCATCTCATCCGTCTCCTCTGCATCCTCGAGCGAAGCAGAGAGGTGTTTAATTGTGAGTGTGTGGGTAAAGGTCGACCATGGAGTATTCCCCGTCGCCAGCGCCTCCAGGTGCTCCAAGCTCAGTCCCAGCCGAGATTTATGCACATTTAAGGAGACGGTAGAGAAGAACGCTGGTGCGACGGCCAAGTTGAGGTTCTTGCAAGCGACGCGGAGGTGTTTGTGGTCCGCTGGAATCTGTGAACAGTCGTTAGTAGGTCATCTTCGTCAGACAAAGGTACTGGACCCTGTAGCTTATCTCCTGAAGCAATTCGGCGGATAGGTCAAGGATGGACATGGTGGTTTGGGAGAGAAACGCAAGGTAAGTCTCCGATCACAGTTACCACTACGATCCCCGATAATGCCGAGGTAAATGCCGCGAACGCTAAGGCTCTGTTCCGCTTGGAGACCACTCGTTTCAACTTGGCTTCGAAACCCGTCGCTTATGCTAGAGATGATACCGGCTGGATGATGGAGAAGTCCAGGGACCACAGTACAAAATACTATATTTTTACATTCAAATCAACAGTTACGCGTCACGCACCCCCTGTCGGTATCGAAATTTGTTAGGGAGACCTGCCCTCAAGTCAGCTTATTTATTCGGATGCTGAATCTCAACATGTGTGCCACTCTCAGTCAACTTCTTGGTATCACGCTCTTTAAGGGTTTTTTTGTTTCCCTCTTCAGAAAAGTCCAGGAAATACGACGAGCTGGACTTTCACAGACTTTCGGGCCGTTCCCACAGAAAAAGAATGTGTTCCTGGATATCTGTCTTTCCTACTTCAAGATTCAGATCTTCAGATGCTGTTCATGCCATACTAAGTACATTTCTCTTTATAAACCATTCTGCTTTCAATTATCAATCTCAGACACTTATGAATTTACTTGATGCGAAGCTACAGAAAGGGATACGAGGGCGGGCAATCGCTTGTAGAAACTAAATTTGACGCACAACGGCCTCCTGAGCTGAGCATTCAATCGGAATAGTCGCCTCCGCTGTCGGGAACCTTGGAGCTCGCGCAGGGCACGGAGGAACGACTTGGGTGGGATCAGCAGTAGGTCTAAAAGAGAACATAAACCGGTGCACACCGGGTCCGTAGCAGCGAGTAATCCGTAAATGAGCGGACGCGCAGCATAAATGACGAGGTCTGTAGATTGGGCTCAGCGTAGGTACCTATTTCATTAAGAACTGGCCTACCGGCCAAGTTCAATCGCATGTTCTGCAACATTTACCAGTGAGTTTGTGCGCGTCGATAATTCTAGGATTCAATATAACGTACGAGGTCCGTTTGCTCTGGGTGCTTCCATTGATGCAAGTCTAGGCTGGCACCCGAGATATTGAGGATACAGGATACCAGTGGATAGAGACCTGGGCGCGTTAATATAATTCTCCGTGATGCACAGAATAGTCTACCTATTCGTAGGACGATATTTCTAAACTTGAGAATGGTCGAGCCCGGATGGGGCGACGATGCAGAAGACTTGGTGCGGAATCGACGATAGTAGCCTGTTTCTAACTGTCGATAAAGACCAGTCAGATGCATGAAGTAGTTCGTAACATGGGGCATACCTCATACGTGATAAGGTATCCGACTATCGTGAAGAATGCCACCACCTCGCCAATGCAGGCAAGAAATATCCAGAACGTCTGCGTCGCCAGGAGCCAGCGGAACATGGTTTCCGGATCGGAGTTGCGGTACCAACATGAACTGTTGGCTGCGTCCCAACTACGAGACTTATGAGATGTCTCCCATCAGCAAAATTACAGAGATGCGTACCCCAAGTTGCCAGATGCCCACGGAATGAGGGTTGATGTAATCGGAACGAATGATGTTCCAGACACGTAGTGCTTTTCCATCCGTTGACCATTGGCTTTCTGTGCAAGAACTAGCCTGGGACACTTTCACGATGCTAGAAAACGTCAAAAGGTAGGACCTACGGCAAATTGAGGGCCATACAGAGGAACATGCCCGCAGAGAAAATGAGACTCATCTGCGATCCACAGGTAAGCAACTAAGTTATCGCAAAACCAGGAACAGCCTCACATTCATGAGAGCGGATATCAGACCGCATGTCCAGCTCGGCGACGCGTTGAGTGTTGCCATGCAGTAAACGATGCCGAAGATGAGACTAGAGACGTTTAGATGCACTCTTGGATGGGGAGGCGACCTACTTTGCCAATAAAGCGTAAACGAGGAGGCGAAAGCTGACACGGTTCAAATGTTTTCGCGAAATAGGATTCCACGCCAGGTATGCATAAATAATAAGCAGAGTGGCAGTGAGAGCGACGTCAGGTATTGTCAGCCCCAGAATGTGTGCGCTGGAACGATTTATCATGCACCAAACTAGACAGGTGGAAAATGCGTACTAGAGCGACATTGTGGGGGACGTAGAGAAGCAAAATACGTGAACGTGAATGCTGTCTGCTCCAATGAGACGAAGATGACGTTTGAGAGTCGGAATGGACTTGGAAGCAATGACGTTTACAGGCGAGCCGAATAGATCAGAAAACTAGCTCTGAGTACTATGCCGTTCCAAATGCACTTTTAATGTTCCCCATCTTTTTTCGCGTTTTCACCAACTTTTGATGTAAATTTGGCAAATTTCCCCACAACTTTGCACACTTCTGAAGCTCAAAATAAGGTGGGGATCTCTCATGGTTTTCCCCTACTTTTATTACCGGACTTACAATTTCACCAACTTTTGTTTCAAACTTCACCAACTTTTTTGGTTTGAAAATTTCCCCACAACTTTTGGGCACCATTTTTTAAATTGCTCAAATCGACACCTAAAGGCATCCAAATACTAGATCTTAATCTCCCACCGGCCTAACCATGCTAATTTCACCCCAGGAGTGGAAATACAGCGAGCACAAGCATCAGCATGATCACGTGTCTTCCAGGTGCATGTATCATGCACGGCAACTCGCAAGATGGTCTTGTTGCGCTATTGGTGCATCTACTTGTTGTCTTTTGTTGTTGACCAAGCAGGCCCGCACCACCGACGCCGTCACCTTGCGCCACATGTGATGACAGGCGGTGTGTCTGCATTCGAACACAACACTGCAAAAGCTGTACACATCCCGCAGGTGCACCGTGCGAGTCCGCACCCTGCGCTGCGTGCACTGCAGCTGGTGTTACAACGCAGGACCCGTATCGCATATTTGAGCTGACCTTTTCCAGCCTGCACGCTCCGTGTGCCGCTACCTTCACCCCTCTCACGTGGAGCGTGCGATGCTCCCCCCGAGCTATGCACTGGATGCGAGGGGGAAGAAGAGGATCTGGTGCGCCCAATTTCTCCGGTTGATCATTCCGCCGTCGTGCAGCGCTTAGGGAGGGAAAGCTAAAGGACAAGGCTTGTTCATGTGCTATGTCAAGGGGGAACCGGGATTCGAAAATCGGATATGGGGTCGAAAAGATTTTTTCGACCTTCATCGGACCCCCCCCCCCCCCCTCCCCTGCCATATAGGGAAGGAGTTTCCCACCCCTGGCGCCGGGCCGCGCGTTCCGAGTCGAGCCGCCGCCCCTATTTGATTTCCTGATTTACAATTTGACTTTCCTCAACGCATACTGGCACAGAGGATGTCATTTCACAGTTCTCTATGTGTTTTGATACTCAACAGATGATCCTGGTACATTTCAGCCCAAAGTTGGCTCCCACCTAAATTGCCCTGAACTTTGCCTTAACTGAGCCGTTTAGGGGCTGAGAGGTAGCCCAGAGTCAAAAAATGTTACTGGAGGTAACCTGGAGGTTGATTATGGCCGATTAGCACTTCCTTGATCATTTCTACCCTTTCTGCAGTTGCGGAGAGCCCGGCGTAACATACCCCTACAAAAAAATTTCAGCCGACCCCGGACCCCCCCCCCCCCCCACCCCATATCCGAAATTTTAATCCCGGTTCCCCCTTGTGCTATGTAAGTATCTATTACAATGAAAACTATTATAATATTATCGATCTCATTATGGCTCACACGATTTGTTTCGGTCCCATTCCAGGCGGCGGACCGCAACGCCTGTTGGGTTCTAATACAAATAACCCAACCCGATGGGGCAACACAATACGGGAGATTTTACATTATGGAGGAGGAGGTTTGGGTGAGATGGGACGAGTCTTGCTTTTGAAACCCTTCGGTTTTTCTGACGGGTCTTCCTGGCTGATTTTTTGTCTGCTTTGGGGAAGGGAATAATTCTGCGCTGTCTCGAGGACTGCCAAGAATTTACGAGGAAGATTGAATCGAAAAAATGCGCCAATCACACATTTAATTCACTGTTCACTACTTGATTCCTCCACAGTGAGAATCTCAGAAAGTGAAGCACGCATTGTTGGCTCGGAGTTTTATTCCTTTCCTTGTCGACCGCATTTCCGAGGCAGGAGACGGCAAGAGTTTCAAACCAAAGACGTTTCGTGAGACTGCCGGCCACCTTTAAACAATCCGAACCACTGGCGGCCTGACAACATACAAATCATACCAGCAAAAAAAAAAACAAGATAATGCTGTGTGTGGCTTGCGCTCGTATATATTCTTTCGACTGAATGGATTCTTTCATTTCGCAAACACCATTGTCGAGCGCATCATGGGAGTGTCCGACTGGAAGTGACATCCTGAGCGGGGGTCTGACATCTATCTATCTCACGACAAAGGATATGTACGTGGGAAGCGTGGGTTAAGGATATTGAGACGGAATATCCTTCTGCAACAAGGGCTAGGTCCCTCACAACAATTTGCTATCCCTAGTGCCCGAGAAAGCGGAGCCACCCACGCTTTTCGGGATACGGCGGCTTCGAGCTGGAAGGAGAAATCTCCGAGCCCCGACTGGAATGAGGAACAGCTGGAGAAGGATTCTGTGGCCACAAACGATGACAGGACGGCGATGGGGATGGACACGAGGGGGTTGGAAAGAACAAAGGTGAAGACAATGGAGGTGAAACCAGCGGCGTGTGTCTTCTTCATATCTTATATTACGCTAACAGTTCTACAGTGCCCACAGTCAACGTTCACCCAACGACAACTCCTTAAACCACACACCTTCAAGTCACATAACAATCATTGAGAAAAAGAATGAGTCCTCTTTATGCACAAAATTCTCTGGCCGCTGCATGGCTGCAGGTTGCAGCATACCTGTGGACTTGAATGTGACATGGTTACCTGCGCAAAAGTTGAACATTATCTGGAACAGTTAATTTGGGACAGCCTGTAAGGGCAACCCTGGCGGCCCGAAATATCTCAAGAGTCCTGGCAGGGGGGATCCGAAGTCAATTGAAGTACACTACTACAGGAAGAAGCGCACCTGGCAGGGGGGATCTGAAGAGGAGAAAGTCTAAGGATTCCCCGGCCAGGTGCATGCCTATATACCAGCTAGGGCTAACTACGGGTTGCGCATGGTTCGTTGATGGCGTAGTGAACAGCAGTGATCCCGGGCACGATCACATGCGGAATGCCATGTGGAGTGCGGGGATCTGTCCAGATGGGGTTTGGCTCGGCGGGGGGAACGTCGGAGGATAGCGGAGGTCCGACCGGAGGTCGGATCGGAGGATCCGGGGGTTAGATCGGAGGATCAGGGGTTGGAAATGGGGGTTCCCCTGACATCACCCCCCCCCTTGGAATGCGGCGCCTCGACGCATAGCTCGGATGTGGGCAGAGGATGTGGCGGGGTCCTGGAAGGGAAGGGCGTCGAAAGTGGCAGCGGCGATGGCTCGAGGCTTCCCAGGGTATTTGCCGTAGAACTCCGCAATAGCATCAGGGGCAAAGACGTCCGAATGTTTTACCCATTGATCATGCGAGTTGTCATATCCTTTGAACCGGACAAAGTACCAGAGGCTTTGGTAGCGCATTTTCGCGTCCAGGACTTCCTCCACTTCCCACTCGCTGTCCGCTCCGTCAACAAGTACAGGCGGGGGTTCCTCGTACCCCGGACGACCTCCAAAGGGGTCAACCTCCGCCAACTCCAATTTCACCACGGGAAACACCGGATGTAATCGGGAGAGGCGTGGGGGAAGGTCCAGTTTGAACGCGCCACGTCCGATAACCTCCGAGACAGGGAAGGGTCCGAGCCGGCGATGTGAAAGCCCGGGGGATGGGCGTGTGGTATGGATATCTGACGCGTCAAGCCACACGCGATCTCCGACCTTAATCTCCGGTGTGGGGGTTCGTCGGCGGTCGTAGTACCGCTTGTACTCGTCTTTGGCCTTGACAAGTGCGGCTTGGGCCTCCGAAACCCCCGAGGCAATCCAATCTCGGGAGTCGTTCACGTCCTCCAGTCACGAGCGTGGACCGTTCGGCTCGAACCCCATCCGAGGGAGCCGACCGGTGTCCGTCATGAACGGAACCTGCTGTGTCAACGAGTGGATGTGGTTGTTGTACGCAAACTCCGCGGCTGGCAGGAGCTCGTCCCAATTGTCCTGCTTGTAGTTTGTGAAAAGCCGGATGAATTGGTCGAGTTCCTGGTTAATGCGCTCGGTCTGCCCGTCGGTCTGCAGGTGGTAAGCGGGTGGAGGTCGCCGGTTGAATCCCGATGAGATGGAACAACTCCCGAGTGAACTCCACGACGAACTGCGGACCTCGGTCGGAGATGTAGCGGACGGGAGTTCTGTGGTGCCTCCAGACGTTCCGGTAGTAAAGGCGCGTGGAGCCCACGGCATCGATCTGCGTGTGGCATTCCATGAAGTGCGCCCGCTTACCGAGAACATCTGCTGCGACCATGATCGCATTATACCCGTGGGCCTCCGGAAGTTCGACGATGAAGTCGACGGAGACCGTATGCCAGCGCTCGGGGGGAACCTCCGTCGGATGAAGTTCTCCGATCGGAAGTTTCCGGAGGGCCTTGGTACGGCAGCACAGGTCGCAGGTGGCGACGTAACGGCCGACGTGTCGGGACATCTGGGGCCACCAGTAGTTCCGGGAGACAAGCTCCAACGTCTTGAAACGGCCAGCGTGCCCGGCAATCCGCGTATCATGGTGCTGCTCCATTATCCGACGCCGGAGGTCAGTATCTTGGGGAACCACTATCTTCCCTCGGAAGTAGAGCAGCCCGCCCTCGACATGCCACTCGGAGGATCGGGTGGACCGGGTGCCGCAGACCTTGAGGACCTCCCGTGCGGCGCGGGCAACGGGGTCTTCGAGGTCGGCCTCTCCAGAGAGCGCGTTCCGGATGTCTCGGAGGATCGGAACCTCTGGGCCGACGACGATGAGACCTTCCATTGCACGGACATGGAAGAGTTCGGGACGGAGAAGGGTGATGTCGCGATTATCCTCCGAACCTCCGTGATCCGGACGACGGGAGAGGGCGTCCGGGCGACCCATGGAACTTCCGGGTTTGTGGTGAAGGGCGAAGTCGAACTGGGACAGGTAGAGGGACCACCGAGCCTGCCGGCGGTTGAGGGTTCGCGCTTCACGGAAGTACTCCAAGTTCTTGTGGTCGGTCCAGATCTCTACCGGATGCTCCGTGCCTTCGAGGAAGTGTCGCCACTCCTCTAGGGCTCAGATGATCGCGAGCATCTCCTTGTCGTGGATTTCGTAGTTACGTTGGACCTCGTTCAAGCTCTTGGAGAAGAATGCGACCAGATGCCACTTACTGTCTGCATCGGGCTGAGACAGGACAGCCCCGGTGGCAAAGTCGGAGCTGTCTGCTTCAAGCCGGTACGGCTTGGACGGGTCCGGAAGGATAAGAACCGGGTCGGAGGTTACGGCGTCCTTGAGAGCTCGGAAGGCCGCATCCTCCAAGCTTCCCCAGGACCACTGCATGCCCTTTTTCGTGAGATCGAAGAGGGGCCGGGCAATATCCGAGAACCCCCGAACAAACCTCCGGTAGAAGTTTGTGAAGCCAAGGAACTGCTGCACGTCCTTCTTGTTCGCTGGTGTCGGCCAGGCGGCAACTCCCGCAACCTTGACGGGGTCCATCTCAACGTGGTTGTGGGAGATGATCACGCCGAGATACTTGATCGAGGCCTTCTCGAACTCGCACTTTTCCGGTCGGAGGTAGAGTTTGTGCGCACGCAACCTCCGAAGAACCTCCGAGACGATCTTCCGGTGGCGCGTGAGGTCCGAGTGGGCGACGAGGATGTCGTCGAGGTAGACCATGACATCTCCGGACAAGATGAGGTCTCGGAAAATGTCGTTCATCATGGTCTGGAAGGTCGCTGGGGAGTTGGTCAGGCCAAAGTACATCACCAGGGGTTCGAACAATCCCCGGTTAGTCCGGAAGGCCGCCTTCCATTCATCACCCTCGCGGATCCGGACGTTGTTAAACCCCCACCAGACGTCGAGTTTTGTGAAGTACCGAGCTCCTTTCAACCAGTTAATGAGGTCATTGATCAAAGGGAGTGGGTACCGGTTTTTCACGGTCATGGCATTCAACGCCCGGTAGTCCTGGACGAACCGGAGAGCGCCGTCCTTCTTCTTCACAAAGAAGACCGGCGAGGCCATGGGCGACTTGGACAGACGGATTCGGCCGGTGGCTAACCCTTCCTCTATGAAGGCATCGAGCTCCTTCTGTTCGAGGGGGGAGATCGGGTAGACCTTGCAGTTTGCCGGCTTCGAATCAGGAACGAGTTCGATGGCATGGTCGCACGTCCGACGCTCCGGAAGAGAGTCAAAGGATTCCCGATTGAAGACATCCTCAAACTCCCGAATCCAGTCGGGAACTTCCGTCGGAGGAGGTCCGGAGTTTTTAGCGTGAGCCTCCGCAAGCCTCTGGGAAACGGTGGAGGTCGCCCGGATATCCTCCGAAGGTCCGAACCGCGTATAGAAGATGCGGTCTCCATCTTCGATCGGGTCGTCCTCATCGTCCGAGTTATCCTCCGAGTCGGGGGTTAACTCCGGAAGATCCGGATCGTCGTCGTCGTCGTCCTCACCTTCTCGGTCATCCGCGTCGACGACGCAGATGGATGGGAAGGGGCCGGCGTGGACGGAGCGGAGGTTCTGAGCTACGACCTTGGCCTCGCGGCGTTCCTTTCGGACTTCGTCGCGGCAGGTAGCGCAGGAGGCAGGGCAGCGGGTCATTTTGACATCCCACGTCTCCCAGTCAATCTCCGGGTTATGTTTCCGAAGCCACGAATACCCGAGGATGAGCTTCTGCTTACCAAGGCGCGTGACTGCGAACTGGACCCGTTCGGAATGCCCCTTGTACCGGAGGACTACATCCGCAACTTCCGAGATCGCTCCAGCTTCGTTCGGAGACCCGTCCACATTGAAAACGGGAATTGGTTGCGAGAGTCTACGAAGCGGAATTTGGGTGGAGATGGCATACTCCTTGTCGATAAACTCCGAGGTGGCGCTGCAGTCGACCAAACCCTTGAGCGAGAGTTTGACAGCGTTATTGACCGACTCAATCTCCACCAGAATATGGAGGGAGTTAGAGCCAGGAGTGGCCGCCACCGTGTAGCGTTTCGGAAGTCTACGTTCCCAGCCAGGTCGGCGGACTCGGGGATCGTCGGAGGTTTCGGAAGTTCCGGAGGTTCCGGAAATCCTTTTGAAGCAGGGGGTGCGTCTCTCGTTTCAACTGTTGAATCAACTTTATTATCGGACTCGTGATACAAACAGGCAAAACGATTGGAGGACGCAAACGAGGGCGCACCGCTCACTCGTTGCGGGGGAGAAAACCCTCCGGCACTTCCACTTCGGGGTTTGCCATCGCCGGCTCGGGGGTCACGAGTCGGGCGGCAAGCTCCTCCAACAATTCTCCGCTGAGCTGCCGGATCACCTCGTCGAGGACGTCCACCGAGCGGATGTCCACCGGGGTGGTGCAGTCTCGGGCGAGGTGTCCCGGATCGCCACAGCGGAAGCAGGTGCGGCGTGGGACCACGCGGGCACGGGTCCGATCAACCTCCATCGGGACCGGAGGTGGGAGCGGAGGAGCCGCCGACCTCGGAGGTTGAGCGACTGCCGAGACGGGGGCGACCGTGGTCGGGCGGGGGCGGGGAACAACCCCCGTCGGAGGTTGCGATGATCCTCCGGCGGCTCGTGCGCTGATCAGTGCCTCGTATTGGCGGTAGGCACGGGAGCGCCAGCCCGGATAATCCGTGAGGCTCGGAGGATCGCTCGACGTGGTGATCGCGTGGTTGATGGCGGGGGTGAGGCCGGTCCGGTATTTGGTGACCTTCACCAGCTGGTCCTCGAAACCGGCGAGCTCGACGAGGTCCTCGAAGTCGTCGGTGTAGCGGAAGACGTCCCGGGCACCCATGTAGTACCCCCGGGACTCGAGCTTGGCGAGAGCATGGTCCTGCTCGTTCTCCTCGATGAAGTGGAGACGGAATTCCCGGACAAATGCATCCCAGTTGGAGAGTGGGAACGGATGTTTCCCGGCCATGCGCTCTGCCCAGCGCTGCGCCGAGTCCTTCACCATAAAGGACATAGCGAATCTCACGGCCTTCTCCTCGGAGGTTTCCCCGTTCTCGAGGAAGGCCTCCGGGATGAGCCGGACGTAAGTCTTGACAGCGTGTAGGAAGGCCCGACCTTGCGTGCGATCGCCGTCGAAGACAAACGGAGGATTCGGTCGGAGGACCGATTTTGAGGCTGGGCTGAGGTTCGCGAAAAGACCTGGACCTCCAACCGGATCCGGATCAGAAGGGGCCGGGGCAGGAGAGGAAGATTGTGCGGTGTTTTCAATTAGCTGCGAGGCGTGTGACGGTCTCTTCGATGCGGGACAGGCGGTCCATGTCGGCGGAAGTCGTGGAAGTAGGATCGGCCATGTCAGCTTCGGAGGACGGGGAGGAGGGGGCAAGATTCGAATTCGGAGGTTGCGGAGGATCCAGAGGTTGCGGAAGATCGTCTTCTGAATCGTCGCTATCCAAGCCGAACTTCGCAATCTTGACCGGTTAATCCCTTAGAGACTTTCTCCTGCTGTAAGGGCAACCCTGGCGGCCCGAAATATCTCAAGAGTCCTGGCAGGGGGGATCCGAAGTCAATTGAAGTACACTACTACAGGAAGAAGCGCACCTGGCAGGGGGGATCTGAAGAGGAGAAAGTCTAAGGATTCCCCGGCCAGGTGCGTGCCTATATACCAGCTAGGGCTAACTACGGGTTGCGCATGGTTCGTTGATGGCATAGTGAACAGCAGTGATCCCGGGCACGATCACATGCGGAGTGCCATGCAGAGTGCGGGGATCCGTCCAGATGGGGTTTGGCTCGGCGGGGAGAACGTCGGAGGATAGCGGAGGTCCGACCGGAGGTCGGATCGGAGGATCCGGGGGTTGGATCGGAGGATCGGGGGTTGGAAATGGGGGTTCCCCTGACACAGCCTCCCTGCTATGCGACTCGTGAAAATGGAGATTACCGACCGGCGCAGCAAGAGGATTACTATCCTGTGGGAAAAAGCACGAACACAAAATGTGAAGTTGAACCTATTGAGGACGAGAACCCAGAAAAGCACGATGGGGACATTGTTGCCATTCGTTGAAGTTGAGCCTTGGCTGCCATATCAATGAGAAAGTACTGACAAACTCACGAGAGAATGAGACCAGTTTAGAGCAAGGAAGGTTATTTCCGGGTTGAGTTTCCTCCGACCTCTAGTCCAAGTGATGGCCCAAAATCCAATACTGCAGAAAATAACTGTATGATGGGCTGAAACCTGAAGCAAAGGGTGATTGCAGAACAAATCCTGAATACACATCAATAGAAAGAGGACCGGCAAGGCGGTAACCATAAGGTTGCCCGCCATTGGCAGTGGCTAAGGTCCTGCAGCACAACATAGAATGCACTGTGCTTCGGATGATTCACATCACGTCGACGAAGCATCTGATACCTCTTCTAGTTGCTTCGGACACTTGCGGACACTGTTCAGGCCATTACGAATAATAGTAATCTAGTGTCCAGTCCTAGCTCTCGCTCACAATAAGGCAAGGAGATCAATGTCTCTTGCCAAGACTGTATGGCTGATCGTCATTTATTTCTTTGGCTTGAACGTGCACCACCGTCACCAGGAAATGGCAGTGCTTAATGGCACATTCGTTTGACGGGCAAAGTGATCGCGCTTGCTGGCCTGGGTGACACGTGATCATGCTGATGCTTGTGCTCGCTGTATTTCCACTCCTGGGGTGAAATTAGCATGGTTAGGCCGGTGGGAGATTAAGATCTAGTATTTGGATGCCTTTAGGTGTCGATTTGAGCAATTTAAAAAATGGTGCCCAAAAGTTGTGGGGAAATTTTCAAACCAAAAAAGTTGGTGAAGTTTGAAACAAAAGTTGGTGAAATTGTAAGTCTGTTGCGTGCAAGAGTCACCGGAGGAACGTGTCAACGGTGTATCTGAGCATCGCCTCAAAATACATAGCTGAGAACACCCGGGGCAGCATGCGGAGTACGCCTGAGATAGGCACGGGTGAGTATGAATGAAAAACGAGGGAAGTTAGAAGAGGAGGGAGGGAGGGAAGAAGGAAGAAGGCGTAAGACGGAAAGCACTGCGAAGCACGACGACCCCAGAGAGAATCCATGGAGGGCGAGCAACGCCCGGAAAAGACGGGAGGAATGTGGTAGTAGGCAAGCGTAACGGAGGAGTGCGATCGGGAAGAAGGAAAATTTATGATACCACTGTTGGGTGACGATCGAAGCCCGGCGTCAACTTCCGCTGCTTTTCCCTTGGTATGAACGGGGCGTGTGCGGGTGGCGCCAGAGTCGCAGTGACGTCGAAGATGCGCAAGCGAAGGACATAATAATCTGACCTGTGATAACACTGATCGTGCGATAGCGTAGGTGTCGGTAGTGACCCGGTGAATAAATGACCACGCGGCGCGAAAATCTCCCGGCGAATTTACGGAGATATTCTGAGAGCGGATCGTACACAGCAAGAAGAACTTAGCTTAGGTACGGGTCAAGTGGGCTCAACTGTGATACCGCCCGTTAGTTTTAGTTTTAATGAATGTAAGGGTGGGACACACGGATTGAGCCACGCGCCACGCAGAAATGTCCTGGGACTTCCTTGAAGGTAATCGCGAGATAGCATTGCGCGATTGGGGATTTTTATAACTCACGTACCTCATCGGTAGATACGTGTCGCGCATCAGGAGAGAGTAACGAGCCGAGGCGGACCTACGTTACGTTCAAGGTCAGTGGCCCAACGGTTCCTCAAATGAAAGGCTGAAGCGTTCCGCTGACTGCCGCGACGAAAAAATCTGGATAGTACTCGGTCACGCAAAAAGTCGCACGCGGGGGATTGACCGCGAGCTACACAAAGCTCTCCTGGAACCTTGCTGGAGAGGTTGAGGGAAGCGGTAAGGAAGGGCGCCATAAATGCATGCCGAGAGTTTTGCCGGAAGGCCTTCCTACCCCTCGCGTTCTTTGCGTTTCAGAGTCGACCGTCGCACCCCGATGGTTCTGTACCTTGCTCCATCGCGGGACTGTTGACTATCGGGATAGAAACAGCGGGAGGATTGACGTTCAAATACTTGGCTTCAATAACCGCTGAGTTCCTAGACATCTGAAATAGAAATTAGCAGTAAAATCGTGTTCGATGTCTGCACGCACAAAAGATTGATCTCCAACGTTGTTGTCCAGTTGGATACCTCGTCGGTTGAAATAACGCCGGGAGACTGGGACGGGGAGTTATGTTCAAAACCGGGGGACATCTCTGTGGACCCGATATATTCCAACGCCAAGTTTAAATCAGGTTCGTCATCGGAGGCAGATAAAGACTCCTCCGCGGATGATGACTTGTTTTTAAACGAATAATCTTCAGTGATGGGAATCACCTCAGAGCTATTGCAACTAGAAAGGGTATGTAGGCCTCGCAATTCGTGGGCGAAAGATCGTTGTTCAAAAAGGAGTTGATCCAGCCTCGAAAATGAATCTACGACCGACAATAACATAAAATGAAATTAATAGGAAGTATCGTACTTGCACACAACAGCAATAATCAAACTAACGTGCAATGAAGAATGAGGCGTAGATGAGCGTCGAGGTACGTGTAATCCGAGTCGCAGAACCCCGGCGTGGAGTAGAAGGGGTACGGGTACGTGTTCTAGAGGACATGGCGGTCGGTGGTCGGCGGGTCGGATGCAGTGCGCCGCACTGCATGAACGTGCCTCGAAGCACGCCGCTGCTGCGCAGAGAGAAGGCCCCAATAACGCGGATCTGGAATCGAGATCCGGCCACGAAGCGGAGCGTGCATCGTAGTCGTGGTACACGACACGTGCCCTGCGCGGGTAAGGCGGCTCTGAGGATAGGAGCAGTGGGCGTGCAGGCGAGAAAGGGAGCGTATGTGACAGTGGGGTATGTGCGCGGGCCTCATGCAGGAGATGCGACGGGGGTAAAGATGCCCGTGCTGCGCGGGGAGGCGGCGAATGCAGCGCGAGCGATGGCGAATGGCGGGGCACGTTGGCGATGTCTCGAGGAAACATCCAACGGCGCGCGTCGATCGGTGGGGGGTGAAAATACGGTGGGTACGCTCGGAGCGCAAGAGGTGGCGACACCGGGGACGGGAAATAACCGTACAGCCAGGGGGGAGGCAACAGACGTGGCGCGTACCATGGGGAAACGGCTGTGGAGCGTCCTGCGGAAGGTGCTGCCAGTGGTACTGCTGAGGGATTTAAGGGGAGCAGCGACGGTAGCGGTAGAATCCCGCAGAAGATGGTCGCGGTGCGCAGGTACGCGACGAAAGCGGCGTGTGCGGCGAAGGACACCAGTGTCGCCAGCTACAGTGCGGTTGGTGGGCGGAAGTCAGGGCTAGGACGCGCGGCGGCTTGTTTTCGAACGTATGCGACGTCGGGGATGCTATATTGCGCATGGAGTGACGCCGCGGTCGCGCAGTACATTGCACGCAGTGGGTAGCGGGTTTGTCATCGCGCAGCGGGGGATGCGGCGCACCGCGGCCGTGCGAGTAGCTGCGCTGTGCAGGGAAGCAACAGGGAAGTCACAAAAGGAAGGCGGTGCGAAGTTTTGTTTTGTTTGTCACTGCGCCGAAACAAAGAGCGGCTCTTTGTTTTGCCCCAACGCATCCATATACAAAGAATGGATCCCACCTTTCCCCCCGAGCTCGAACGCCAGATCTTCGAAATCTGCGCGCTCTCTCGACCTGTGTCGATCCCGAATCTCATGCTGGTCGCCTGGCGCGTGAAACAGTGGTACGTGCCGCGCATGCGAAAAGCCACAGCGCTCAATATATCCAGGGTGGAACCATTTTTATACCGAACTGTCGCCGTGGAATACACCAGCGCCATCGAAGATTATCCCATAGTCACCTGGAATGCGATTCTATCCGCGATCCGGTCAAAACCACCTTCTTTCTTCTCCGCTTCGGTCCGCCACCTGAATATAAACTTGAACTCGACAAGCATCATTCCGAACAACTTGGAGGCCCTGCTAGCTGTTTGCACCAGCGTACAGAGACTCGCTGTCATTGGGGGTGATGTTCGCCCCCTACTATCTTCACTCGCGCTGCTACCTCTGCAGCGTCTCAGCGCGGATTTCATTCCCTTCTTCGAAAAGCTTCCGTACACCCATCCAGTCTTTGCGCACATAACTCATCTTGCGCTCAGAGACACCGGCCGCTTTGCGCTAGAGCACGTAGAGCGGCTTTCTCTGCTGCCCCGCCTGACGCATTTCTCCTTCAGAAGTTCCGCTGTACTCCGTCTGTGCCTGACTGTGCTCGAGGTATGCACGTCTCTGGATGTGCTGGTTCTGATTACGATTGGCTTCATACCGCACGCCTACCGCAGCTATCTCCCCGATCTAGCGCTAGACACGCGGTTTGTGACGATGTCCATCGACTATCTCGAGGGCTGGCATCTCAAGTGGCAAACTGGCGTTCACACGGGTCTTGATTACTGGACTCGCGCAGAAGACGTCATCGCCAAACGTCGATCAGGGGAGATAGATGGTGCGTCTTCCCTTACAGATTCAGCCTCGGCATAGCTGACGAAAAAATTGCGATAGCACTGACATATAGAATCGCCAGCGACGCGAGTTTGCATAATATTGCGTGAAACTCGAAATTGGTTTCCCGTCTTTCCAAGACCATCATGACCGAAACTCACTCGACGCGTTAGCCTCTTCGGGGACCGAGTGCATGTTAAAATGCAGATTCTCGGAGCCACGGGAGTGCCTTGGAGACCTCTACATACCCTAAAACTTGGAAATAGTCACTGTAAAAAAAGAAACTCGCATTTTTTTGGCCATGGCCCTCCCTCTCCCCCATTCGATGTGCCCCCCTTTCAACTTTTCAATGAACATGTTCTACTCCCTCGCCAACTTTGTTTGTGAGCCCGGCCGGGTAAGAAAATCATAATGAAAGGCAACAAACGTCGCAGCGGACACCACGATGTCGAGCATCTCTACCTTTACATCCGAGGCCACGGTCGGGCCGTGGGGCGGGATCTGTCACCCAGCACATCGCTGGATGAGTCACAGAACTACGAGACCTCCCTGGCGCTGAACCCGCTCTCAGGCGTTGTATGACGTCTGTTCCTCAAGTTGATCAGTCGCCCAACAAGCCATCCCGAGCTGTTGTGATATCACTCCGGGCATGTAGGCCGTGCCGAAGGTTTCCCTTGCCTCTGGTCAGTACAGTAAGTATACTCGGGGCTTTTCTCGGCCTGTGCGTCATACATATATTCATCATCTCGAAAGAAGACTCAATTTCATGAGAAGCGGTCAGTGTCCGCGTGTCCGTGCGTCGGTGACACTGGGCCCCATCCAATTAGGCCACCCGGTTCGCAGGTATAAGACGGACAGATCAGCAGGAAACTCTTCACTCATACCATGACTCCCACTCGCACCATCGAAAATTCTACCTTCTCCGCAATTGGCTCTGGTGCCATGGGGGTCTCCGCTTTCTACGGCAAAGGAGAGTCGGAGGAAGAGCGATTCAAGGTCTCTCAGTTTGGTTTTCTCGAGTCGCTGACTTTCTACAGCTGCAGGTTTTGCATTTATGCTCAAGTCATAAACATGCCTCGTGTTTTTCTCCGGAAACCAGCCAGAAAAACTATAACTGCTTTTCTTTTGTTTCTGGCTGCAACATCCCAAATGTTTGGCGCCATTTATGAATCGAAAATGGCAACAAAACCCATCATTTTTGCCATCGTGTTTCATTGGCTAGGAAAAATTGGCCGAAACAGGAGGTAGGTAGGTAGTATTACACGGCCGGTCCCACTTAGGAACGCCGGGGCCCAGGAAGTATCTGAGTGTACAGGCACTATTGTCCACTACTGTTCCTGGACTCCTCCATCATCCCGTAGCCGAGCTCACGGTCGCAATCTTTCGAATCGCGACTTGTTTGGACCCCATGTTTACCACTCAAAAAATTTATTGATCCCAGCAGTGAACAAGGTATGATGTCATTGGGGTTCCATTTCCTTGTCTACCTCAATTGCCCTTACTGAAAATTTGCTTCGATACTTTATGCGACCTGGGACCTTCTTCCCACCTACATCGAAAGTGGTATCTAAGGTAAGTCATGCAATAAAATCAAAGTAATGCTACTCATACGGTTTGCCCGTCCCACAACCGACACGTTATAAGACCTTGCATGTAACACGCCCGTAACGCGATTAACGCACCCTGTGAGTAACGCACTTCACAACTCACTCTCACTCTCACTCTCACTCTCAATATACCACGAATCATGCACTTCAAACGCCAATGTCGCCCGCGCAAAATCACGCATCACCAAGCACACTCAGAAAATTTCTCAAGTTTTACCTTTCATACGGTGCGTTATTATTTATCGGATCTCTGATGACTTGTTTGCCAGGTGTTACTTGCTGCAGAAAATCTTTACTTTTCATACGGTGCGTTATAATTTCTTGGGTCTCTGATTATTTGCTCACCAGGTCTTTCTTGCTACAGATGGTGTATGTCGCGGCACTATTAGTGCCTAAAGATCGAGGGGGGCTCGGTTTCAGGACTTCACGGCGGCATTTCCGCTGCGTCGCTGGCGCTCCTAAAGTCTCCACATCAGCGACGCCGCCAGTCCCTCGACTTTGGTGAAGATTTCCACCGCGTCAGGAATCTCGCCCGATCCCTAAAGAAAGAACAAAACAGAGAAGGCATCCACTTAAAATTGGGCACATCAGCCTACGGAGTCCATATGGAACACATCTCGGAATTGATAGAAAAACTCGGATAACTATCATATAAAAAGGACAATGCCCCCCACGATGCTCCTCACCCGACTCAGAAATTTTTGATCTGCTCTCTAATGTACGCGATGACCTCGTCCTGCAACTTCTGATTCGATATGCGCTTGTCCGCCTTGCCAACCTTGCCCCACGGGACCAAGTACTGCGTTAAATCGGTGGGCGGTTCGAGCTTCACGTAGCCATCACATACCTGACCAGTAATTTGAGCAGGCGTAGCAACGGTCGCGCCCCACAATTGCGTGTAGGCGCCCATACTGAATATGCCCAATTATGGTCAGTGGGAAATACTGCCCGCCATAAATTCACGGCTTACGGGGCGGGATATAGCAATGCATTGCCGAAGACTTGCATCCAGCCCGCGGTGTGTCTTGGAAAAAGAAAATAAGACTTGCGGCGTGTACACCAAGAGAAAGAACGTACCGTTGCAGCTCGGTCTTTATCCCACCGGGGTGGAGTGCGCAGGATACGAGCACGTCCGAATGTGTCTTCGCAAAATAGTTCGAGATGAAGATGTTGCCGATCTTGCTCTCGCCGTAGAGCGCCCTATGATCCAGCGGTTTCATACATGCAATCGATTGACTCAGGTCGATGATATGCGCACCATGGTCCTTTGAAACTACCTTTCTTCTTCACCCACGCGTCGCGCTCGGGTCCATCTTTGAGACTCTCAAACTCCATGCCGTTCCCGGGGGCGAACGTATGCCCCGAGGAAGAAGTGTGGATAACCCTGGCAGGGATCTTTGTCTCTTCATAAGATTTGGTGAGCGCCGGAAGCTGGCTGTGTTTCAGCATTCGAGTACTCGGTGGCAACCGAAAAAACACATACAAGGAGTTCCGTCAGGAAGAAGTGGCCGATAACGTTCGTGCCGAACTCTGAGGAGCGCTGTTAGGGGATGGAATAGGTAAATGTGGATTATCCGTACGAAGGTCGTGCTTTTGTGCCGTGAGCATCTCTGGAGGAGAGATCATGACCCCTCTTTAAACAATATTGACTCAGTATATAGTGCTGCAGGAGAATTCTCCCCTCACCCATTGTTGAATAGAATATCGAGTCTGGACTCCTGCGATAAAAACATCTCTGCGCATTTGCGCACGCTCGGTAGATCTGCGAGATCCAATGGGAGAAATATGGCCTTTTTCTGCGTCTCCTCCTCCAATCGCTTGATAGCAGCAGCAGCTTTCTCCGGGGATCGTGCCGCAAGGTAGACTTTCGCGTTTTTCAAGAGCAGTTGCTTGACGGTCTCGTAGCCTATGCCAGTGTTGCCTCCGGTGACCATAATAATCTGTGCATTGCGCTGCGGTGGGCCGATTCAATGTTTAAGTTGCCAGCAGTGGCACGCACCTTGCCAGACAGGTCTGGCATATCACGCTCAGGGCGAAAACTTGGGGGCGACATGTGAGCCAGAAGGGTAGCCATGGTAATCTCTGGTGGAGGTCGTGGAGTACGGTCGAAGAATGCAAATGGCTTTAAAAGAGTTCGGCGACCTTGTACACGCAACCATTGCGGAGCTGACGCGGCAGCGGGCCGAGTCGACCGGAGGTTGGAAGGTTGCGGTTGCTATGGAATCCATACAGATGAATAACTCAACTTTTTGTTTCGATACCAGAGATGCCCGGCAGACCAGCACATTGCTGGGCCACGAACGGACACGGGCTTTTCAAGCGTGTCTCAATCTCGGACATAGGAGGTTCTGGATGTCCCAAATATTATCTCGGCGGAGCGACCTTCTGCAAAATAGCTAAAGCGGACACAACACTGTGAATATGTCGCATCTTTATGGATATACCTTCCTGCGGTCTCTATGGAACGGCCACAGTGACCACTGCTCCAATGCTTCAGAGTTTGAACCAACCTTGAACATTCAACAAGGAACTACGATCAAGGACCTTCAGTGCGTTCAGATTTGCACCAAAAGGAGGATTTATATGTGGGAGAATCATTCCCAAATACCAAGGGAAATAAAAAGTCTCATTTACTCTACAGCACCGCTAAGAACTGGTAAAAAACCCCTACAATAAATTGGCAGGAAAAGGATCAGGGTTGGAACCATATTCCAGCTGCCCTCAACGGCGACGGCTTCGATGTCTCGGGTAACATTGTCATCACTGAGACCGCAGTCCTCAACCAAGACGATTGTATTGCGGTCACATCCGGTACGAACACCAGTGTCAAGCAAGGTTTGCGACGGTGGACATGGTCTTTCCACCGGTTCCATCGGCGGAAAGTCCAACAATGACGTATCTACCTCCTCTTTACAAACTCCGTCGTTGAGAAATCCGAAAATAGGGCCCATATCAAAACCAACTCTGGAACGACCGGTACTGTCGCCAATATTGAATGAAATAACATTCAGGTGTCGAACATCTCAATCTACGGTATCGATGTCCAGCAAGATTGCCTTAACCGTGGAACCACTGGTAAGCACAAGCGTTTTCTCTACCGACTCAATCATCCAAATACATATTCCTTATAGGTACTCCTACCAACGGCGTCAGCATCAGTTGGGTTACCATGTCCAACATCACCGGAACCGTCTCCTCTTCAGCAAGAAACTACTACATCCTCTGTGGCTCTGGATCGTGCTCCAATTCGACTTTGTGAATGTTGCGATAGCTGGCGGACAGAACGACAGCTGCAACCACCCCCACTACGAGCAATTTCAAGTGCACCTAGGTAATTAGTGATGATATTTTTGATGTGTTAGGATGTCTGTCTGTATACACGGTACTGAGGCTGCACCATTTTGTACCCGACCAAATTCTACTGCTCTCCATTCTACAAACGCACGCCAAGCGCATCAGAATGTTGCGCGAGCGGTCGTATCTCTCGTCAATATGATCCGCGAGGCATTGGAGGGCTCCATATTTCGAAAGTGATCTCATCTAAGTAACTTAGGAGCGTGTGGATCGGGTAAACGACGACGGTGAGATCTCCGAATTTACGCCAATTCGCGTTTCATTTAGGCCACGAATGCAGCCCACAGGACCAGCCATCGACTTTTCGATCGCGCTGAGATACAAGTGCAGTTTCACGGCCGCCGATCTCTGGTTCGGGCTTCCTCCAGCATGCAAAGGGGAGGCAGAGCAAGTTTGAACGTTCGGTGCCGAGTCGGATCGGCATTAGTCGGCACAAGGACGCGTCATCCATTCGATGCCATCACTTCTACCTTTCTCTCAAACTTACAAGCGACAATTCAGCCGCCGACAATCATTCGTTGACATGATCCTAATGAACTCCTTTATGAATCAACGTCTTAGATGGTTTCAACTTCTTCCCCAAGGCCGATATGCGCGAGTTTCGGTCTTAAGTACCTGCCCCCCTTTTTTGCCGCTGCCTAAAGGACACTTCTTTTTCATATGTCTTTGACACGGCTTCAGGGATATGGAACACATCTGTCCTGCAGAGCACATGGCAGATAAATGTATTCGCATGATCCGGATTCCTTACTCTCAAACTTATGGCAAAACACAGATTCAGCCGACAATCATTGGGCTCTTTCAAGTTGTTGGGGCGCAGTCGGAGGGAACCCTCATTGCCGCAAGCTCTCGCAAGATGCTATCTACAAACCATCCCTCGCCATCCCCTTGCCTCTACGACTGGAGCCGCTGTCAGCCGGATCTGACTGGCAGTCAAATTTATCTTCAAGGAAAAAGCTTCAGGATTCTTCTTCGGCTCCATTTTCGTCTCTAGAAATCTCGCATGTCCACCCAGAGCGGATCGTTCATATTGAAACTGCATTTTAAGCTTGGCCGACTTTTCAAGTTCCTCCCTTCCGTTATCCGGAGACTTCGGAACCCTATAAACGGCTCTGCAACCGCAGATGCTCTCGCTCGTCATCGCGGCACGTGCCTGAGCTAGATAACCTTTTGGGACTCCGGATTCTCTCACGAAAATGCTTGGTTGTCCGCTTTTGTCGCACCAAAATTCTGGGCTTGCTGAGCTTCTTCATGGTTGCTATATACCTCCCAGGCGGCCCGAGATGTGTTGATTGGCATGCAGAGCTGTCCTGTTAATCTTCCTGCTGCCGCTCAAGCGTTGCAAACTGACGAAGAATTGACACAAGATACAGTCATCGTCTCTCCGGCCTTTCGGGACACGATACATCCGTTTGGATGTATTGCATCACCACAAACACCATAACCGAGTCCCCCGTGCTTCCATTGCGGGAAAAACTTGCGACTCCCCCAAAACGCTCCCGAAACAATTTGTCCCATTTTGGGAGCCCGGAAACGACGGTCTCTCGATCGCCTGCCTGCGCCGCCGCTGACAGGTGATTGCCATCGGCGATTCACACCGGAGATTCTTAAATTTAAGCACGTCCGAGGTACGTTCGAAGTCTGAAGAATGAAAATTGTCTGCGAGACTGAAACTAATTGAACCAGCTTGCCACACTTTCATCTTATTGATACATTGAGTTGTGGACATCGGGCCTGCCTAAATTTGGCTCAAGTGTACACACCTTCCCCTTTCTTTCCAATTCTCTTCTCCCAATGCAGGGTTACCCCCTGAGGCGGCGATCATAGACTCTTGCTCCTGGCTACCATCTGCCCAGAGGTCTGCACCTGGCTCTGTTCTGGCAACGCCTTTGCAACGCCTCGTTCCCCAGGATATTCTTCGAGTGCTGTGTGGCGTTTATTCCATCTTCTATGACTACTGAGTTCGGAATCGTTCGAGTCCACGCTGTCATGGCTGGCGGGCCAACTTCCCCTTCTTGAGCCACATTTGAAAGCGGCGGAGACGGGCGGAACGAGCGGCGGAGAACGACAAGCAGACGTATCGTTGGATGCACCGGTATGCAGATTTCATTGAAAAGTGACAGTCCCATGCTTTAGCGCTCTCATTGGATTTATTTGATGCTGTCATGAATTAGCAAATGATTCTCCACGAGCTTAACACGTTACTTATAGAGTTGACATCAGGTATGTTAGAGCTCCGATTAATCCGGCCAAGTGGCGAGGTGCCGACATCCTCACTCGGGATGTTTTCCGTTGGGCGGCATGTCAAACATATACGTTCGAAAGCTGTAAGCCGTGTAGGGCTAACAGCCAAGAAATAATTGCGGGTTGAGGTTATTTATCCTCTTTTCACGTTTTCATCCAGGTGTAGGTTGATTTTATCGGAACATCTTCATGGTATGAGGCCGAAACACAGTGTTAATCCTGCACTGGCCGTGCGTTCAAATTTCAGGTGGGTTTCCAACTTTGTTGTGAACGTTTATAATGATCATGGTTAAAGGGTGCTTACTAGATGTTTGTCAGATTCTTGGCCGTTATTTTTTTTCTTCTTCTTTGTGACGGCCCAATCCCGCCAGCCACTGAATCCTGCTCCAAGGCCAACGAGGTCCTTATGAACATATGTCGCATGGTGTTCCTTGATTCTCCGACCGCCACGCCGCGGAAGAGCGCGGGGCTCTATCTAAACGGGGAAGGATCTAGTGAGATCAATCGTCCAATTTTGTACGATTGCGGAGATTGATAGGACAGTGCACGCTGTCAATTGACAGGCCGTACTTAAGTCTGCGAAGGGAAGCCTCGTTACTTCATCCCTCCCGCAATGGCTCCCCCAGCCCTTGACTCCGTTACGGGGTACAACTTTCTACGCTCTCTTAGCGTCCTAGTCTGAAGATTTCATTTCGATCCGCAGGGCAATTCTCATCGGGACATGGGCAAACTCCGTGAGCAATGAATTGTATTCTACCAGCACGACCTCAAGTTCGCCCCAGTTCTTGTATATGGCGGAACTCATCCAGGCCAAGTACTACTTCAAACACTTCAAGCACGACAATTGGAAGTTGAAGGTAATTCCTTCCAGCTTGAGCCCAATTTCTTCCGTACTCACTTTATTTACAGACACTTGTGTTAGTAACTTTCCTAGTAGACACAATTTCCACAGTGGGAGACTATGCTTGTGTGTATCTCGTGAGCGTTCACATTTTACCCTCTACAATCTCAGGCTGAACACCTCAGTAGTATACAATAACTCATGCTGGTATGTCATTATCAATGGCGTCAGTGGTGGTCTACGACATGAAATTCGCAGGCGATTCAAAGTACCTTAACGACCAGCACTGGGTACGTCAAGTAACCGAAGCCTCAGGCGTAGAATAACCGCAGCATTTAGCCGATACCCCTATACCTATTCACCACCGCCGTGATTTCTGCCCTGGTCCAGTCCTTTCTAGTCGTCCGATACTGGTGGTTGTGTGTGCTTCATGCTTTCTATTTCCGACCTCTCACACAAATATCGATCTAGCACCAGAAACATCCTTGTCACCCTTTTAAATTCGTTCTTGATCCTTTGCACAGTATGCCGGTGTTTGTCTCCTTGCGTAGCGCATTCTACTTACTGTCCGCCGGGCACAGTTTGGAGGGTCATTTGCATGTGGGGTGGTGATTGCGATGTACCCCGCATACAAGCAGCGCGAAATGGTTGACATTCCAGCAACGTGCGTGCCTCACTCCGACCATTATTCATGCATTCATTCTACGTGTTTATCAGGATCTGGCTGGTGGCCGAAGCCGTGGCGGACCTCAGCATCGCTGCAGCGCTTCTCTGGCAGTTAAAGAAGGCCAAGCCTACTTCGGTGGAGACACGAAGGTGCGGACCGATTGCGGAAAAATGTATGGCTCATAACCGTGGTCATGGAACTTCATAGTGTCCTGGATCGGCTGGTGGCGTTGACGATCCAGAGCGGGATGGCGACGGCGACGCTTGCGGTAGCGACCGTGATTGCGTAGGTCTCATACGCGGCTAAGCTTCCTCATCAACTTACAAGACCCCCCGCTGCCAATCTTAGGTTTCTGTTGAAAGAGGAGAGCAATAGTCTGTTGTCCAAGTTTGTCTAAAGTTGCGCACTGGACTCATCTGCGCTTCACAGTCTCTGTGGGTATTGCGTACGCGCTTGGGCGTGTGTACGTACTCACAATGGTGCGTCGGGTGTGCCTGAATCAGCGAGGACACGGTTAACCGTCCCCCAGCTCGCGAATCTTAATGTCCGAAGGTCGGGTCACTCTGCGTCCGACACTGGCGGGATGTCGTCCCCTGCGGGGCTCGACACCCTGACCTTTCCCTCTTCTATTGTCACCGAAGACTACTACAGTAATCGTGAGTTGTTTCTGTTCAGTCATTCTGTTCAAGGGGCTCAATTCGTAACCAGATTTCGCCCACGCAGTGCGTGCTCTCTTCGACAAGCTTTGTATATCGTACGATTTATTGACTGTTTAGGTTGACATTGCACCCAAGGAGGACGTGTCATTCACGAGCAGCGTAAGGAAGATTCATATGACCTTATTGGCATAGCGCTGACATACAGAATGTAGTGTGCTAAAACGCGTGGTGATGGCAGCCGGCCGGCGGAAATAGAAATGACCGCCACTGGCAGCCTCTGCTGCGTTGGTCGAACTTGAGTAGCGCAACGGCAATCGTAAAAGCTCCTGAAGTCTTTGGCGACATGCGCTAGGGCTACTAGATGTACATGTATGGATACTGTAAAATATGTTGATGTAGCGAGGAGCTACATAGAGGGAAGGTGACGCGAGCGTGGCGCAGTGATCAGTCGCCACTAGATAAGTGGATATTGTACGTGACACCTCTAAGCGCGCCGTCAGTCTTGGTGATTTCTCTGTATATTTCTGGGATTGCGCTCCTCCTCAGCGATTTAGCCTACTTAGTTGTAAGCTTCGGTATCAGGCGTCGTGAGAACTAAGGCTCCAACTGTTTTCATTTAGTAAAGGTTTCAACCAATAAAACCTTTTTATTTTATTTTAGTTTACGGGGGGTTGTAAACAGTAAACAAATCAAAACTAAATCGTTAAACCTTTTTTATTTATTTTTGAGCTAAATCGCCACGTAAGAGCTTGTAGATCACGTACAAAAGCATATTCGCAACAATGCGGTCCGACTACCGACGCTGCCGAGCTCGGCTGTCATGTCCTTGGCATCACCATCTTCCACTTGGCTCGGGTTCCGGCCACCCAGCCCGAGAATTCGTATAATATACCGCAATCTGCATGCAATATGCCTGTGGAAGTGCACGGGTCGCGGGTCTAGGCAAGGGTATCGGGTAGAGTCTGGTGGGTACGGGTACACATACGATAAGAATGTATTACCGTCTGTTGGGCGCAGGTCGTTGGTTTCTACTGATCGCCAGGTCAATTCCCGATATTCCATTCCAGCTACGTAGCCCACAACCCCGTTACGCCCCCACTGCACCAACCAACAACGAAACACCCAGAATAATCAGTGCGGCATTCCATCGCGGACGCGGAGCGGCTTTCGCAGAAGAGGGCGTGCCCCCGAGTCCAGAACATCCACCTGTTTGGTTGAACTTGCCAAGGCAGGTGAAGAAGTTTTGGATGTCGGTCTGGAGGAAGGCCGAATTGAATGGACAGCCGCATGTTTCGATCGCGAAGACTAGTGTGCTTCCAACGCTGCTGCAGCAGCTTTGGAGGACCTTGGCGTCGCCCACAACGCAACCTATGGACATCGAGGAAGGGGTTCAGGAATCAAAGTGGGTAATGGGATATCGAGTGCGAAAAAGCGCACCTTGGAAGCCGTCGCTGGCATGAGTACCCGGCCGTGACAGACCCGCGCATCCTGTGGGGAGTGGGGCGAAGGATGAGGTGGTCACTGTCGCAGATGAAGACGAGGTGTAGGAGCTTGGGACAGATGAAGCTGGGGAGTGCGAGACTGACATGCTCATGAGGGTGAAAATCAAAGGCGGCGCGGCTAGTGATGGTCCTCGCTTGGCTTCAAGCCAAGAAGCCAAAGCCGTGGTTTGACAAGCCAAGCCAAACCAAATCCTTTGGCTTTGGCTTGGGGTGTGCTCGTTTGAGGTTGCTGCGGGCCTCCTCCCTGCAGTACAGGTGGTGAGCTAGAGCTGTTCTACGGCGCTCCCGTTACCTACCGCACAGCAGCACGCGAGACACCATCAGCTGCAGCTCCTCCGTTCAATTCACAATTATGTACAGGAATTCGGCGTACACTTTCCCGTGGTCTCGCGGATGGGGCACGACTTCCTCGCGATCCCAGCGACCAGCGTTTCTGTCGAGCGGCTCTTCTCCCGGTCGCGGGATCTCTGTCACGAGGCGCGCGCATCAATGAAGGCGGAAACGATAACCCAGGCGACGCTCACGAAGATGTGGATCAACGTGGAGTATCTACAATATTAGATAGCATTCGGACCTCTTGCGCGGTGTATTTTCGTCGAAAATGTTACTGTTTATAAACGGTTTAAACAGTCTTAAAACTATTTATATGGGTATTCGTTTAGTTTACGCCCAACCGTAAACCAAAACCAAATAGTTGGAGCCTTAGTGAGGAATTGCTGATACTGCACGCTGCGCGCTGCGTGCAGTGCCGGTAGGAGTATTTACTTGAAATACACTAGCGCTGATCGATTCCAAATCACTGTAGTATCGTACCCGCTGTGGGTCCTTGAGGGTGTGCAGCTTCGTACCCAACCTACATGTCGTGTCGGTTCACTTTCTGGTCCAATCCTGAGCCAGAGGCTCGCGTCTGCGTCACAAAATGTGGCACCCCTCAACGTTGGAGGTACGGGGATCGTGTCTCGAAATAATTTTCATCAACGGCGTCTCGGGGGAACTTACTGGGAGGCTGCCAAAGTGGCTGTGGATACAAGTCAGTGAATTTAATCCGAGAGGAATACAATGGTATGGCACTAGGCGTACTTAAGCTTTCTGTGGCACCATGCGATCCACTGTATGCACACAACCTAAACCAAATCGAATGGCAGACGACACAGAGCAGGATTCCCCCAATGTTAACACAACAAGAAATTTTATTGTATTCCTTTCTGGCAAATGGCGGTACTGTCGAATACGTACGTACAATAACCCACTGCCGGGTTTGCATTGTCCAACCTTGAACTACCCTTCACGTTCCTGTGCTTCCTCGAGCCCGTCCAGCATCTTCGCAAACGGCCCCAAGTCCTCGACCATCACGTAGTCTGTGAAATTGCCGATCCGGCCATACAGATTCATCTTGGTCTGACTGATGACCCATTTGCCCGACGGATGTTTTTGGACGGTGAAGTACAATTGGGATGGGTTGTTTCATTGTGAAGCATAGCACAGACATCAGGAAAAAAAATCCGGGTAAGTAGTACAGCGCAGATTCGATGTAGCTGGCATAGCGCTGTATTTACTCCCAAAAAATATAAGAGCCGTCCGCAACAAATCTGCAATACAATATAGTTTCGTAGTTCTGATACAGTGATAGGTTTGTAGCGTCACGTTCCTTGATAGTGCGCGCGCACTCAGAAAGGTAGCCATTGAGCTCGCAATCCAAAAAAAGAAGTTCGTTGGAAAAAGAAATTACACTGCTCCGTATTCAAGATACATGGAAATGTAGACAGAAAAACAGAACGGAGGAGGATGAGAAACCTTGACTTAACCTGGCCCGTTATCTGCCATTGGGATCTCGAAGTTCGCAGGGACGGCGTGTGCGCGTGCGGTCGCGGGAACGGGGAAGTCGATGGTGAATTGGGTTGCATTTAGGCACCGCTGGCAGTAGGGGTAGGAGTCGTATCCGACCTGTGGTGAGACAAGGTTAGCCAAGAGATCCTATGGGGAAAAAAAAAAACAGGAAGACCCACAAATGTCACAGGTGCGGGGTCTGGAGCAAACGGACCCAAGAACGAGGGCTAGAGGCTAGGATAATACATAGATACCATGTCTTACAGAAGCGAAACGACAGAAGCACAAGAGCAACTTGACTTGATTCATGCTTGAAGCTTGAGTGGAACTGCCGATTGTGCTGAGGTTTTCGAAAGAAAGGTCTCCAAGTTGTCCTCATTGATGAGTGCAGAGGGCGCATGAGGAGATAACAGGCTAGGACCACGTACAACACGAAGTAAGAGTTGTAGCGTCTGTTCATAAGAGACTGAGGACCACGGAGATGTGGGCTTGAAAACTGGCTTGATTTCTGACACAGTGGAGGAAGCGTCTTGAAGGGTCTTGTGGGAGGAGATCGGGAGCAGTACAAAGCAGAACGATGAGAGAGATGGAGGAAAGGAAGAAGCAAGCGATTCCGATCGCGCCCGCCAATACTTGGCTGAAAGTTGCATGAAGGGTCTTGTGGGAGGAGATCGGGAGCAGTACAAAGCAGAACGATGAGAGAGATGGAGGAAAGGAAGAAGCAAGCGATTCCGATCGCGCCCGCCAATACTTGGCTGAAAGTTGCAGAATATGTTCGGGCGAAAGGCCGGTGTAGGGAAAACTGCGCGACATCATCTATTATGGCAGAAGCAGGCGCCCACCGACCCGGCACCCCGAGGCCGAGTTGAAGTTGATCCGATAGAGCATTGATTTGAGCGGCGACTCGGGCGAGTCGGGGAGCTTCTTAAAATTATTGTTAGATAAAGCTGTCAGCCCCGTCGAGATCGGTACGTGGCACTCCCCAGCGCGCTTTAAGTGTTGACTATTTCTCTGTGTATTTCTGGGATTACGCTTTCCCCGTGACTTAGCCTGGTCGCTTGGGATCTTGCGCCGGGTAATATACTGCACGTTGCCTGCAGTGCCGGCACGAACGCTTACTTAAAAGACACTAGTGCTGCTACCGCTATATTTCACCCGCTGTGGGTCCTTCAGCGAGTGTTACTTTCTGTACTCCGGGCTTTATGTCGCGTCTGTTTGCACTTTTTTGCGCGGTCCTGCGGCAGGCGCTCGCGTCTGCGTGGTACAGTGTGGCACTCGTCGACGCTGGAGGTATGGGATGCTGTCTCGAAATAATTTCCGTGAACGGCGTCTCGAGGGAACTTACTAGTACTAGTAGACGGGGTCCTGACGCGCTCCGACCCGCAGAGTGTGCCCGTAAGTTGTCATGGGAATAATGCACCGGAGTACTGCCCATGGCCAGTATATGTTAGAGTATCCTCGTCGTTGTCACGTATAACTGAGACGGGATTGTGATGGAGGAGAGGAGCAAGGCTTGAAAATGGCAGACCCATCACTGATCCCGGCACAATCATCTGCCGGTGTGACAGTCACTCATCTTCTCCTCTTCCTCGCCTAGTTTTCAATTCATACCGCGACACCATTCATCACCGCCAGGACTTCTGACCACAAGGTCGCCATTCAAATAACGTCACATCACACACAGGCCCTTAATCGTACGGCAAGAGCTCGAAAGAAGAGCTAGTTTGAATGGTAGTTCCTGGCTGAACTGCGTTCCACGGACGGCATGCCGCCATGGGACATATCGAGGCTTCTTCTTGACGCCACTTCGCGTCAAACGGCCAAATATGGGGTATTTCATCGCACGTTCAAGATTATTATTACGACTCGGGTACCCAAAATATAGCGACGGGATGTATCTCTCTCCGCGGGGATCCGCTAGGCTTCTCTACTTGCGCTACAAAAGCGGGTTGTGGCCGTCCGTGTACATTCGGTCATTCACCGCTCAACATGAGATCCTTTGCTGCGTCGTTGTTACTTATTCCCGCCATATTTTTCGCTCCCAGCTGTCATGCGTTCAATATTCGCGACAGCCCTAGTCCGACAACTACCGAGGTCCAAGATGGCCAAACTGGAACTCTGATGGTGCTGCCACCTCAAGCCACGGAGACTGGTTTGAAGCAGATTCCTGGCAAGTCTCACCCGTCCTGAACCTCTATCTATCTTACAGCGGCCAGATGATGCCCACCCATTCATTGCTCCAGGTCCAGACGATCAGCGTGGACGTACGTATCGGAAAATTTTACAGTTTGGACTGCACTGATTGGTTCATCAGCATGCCGTTCGTGACTTGTTAATAATTGAAAGAACTGGGTATCTGACAGTTATCAGCTGCTATGAATACACTCGCGAATCACGGGTACATTCCTAGAAAGTAAGGTCATTAGATATTGGTCCTTATCGCGAGCTTGACAAACGTGTAGTGGAATCGCCTCCTTTGAAGAGATTACCCTAGCTCTGATGGAGGTTCGCCCTGTTATCCACTGGCCCGGAGTATGCTTGACATCCCGTCCAGGCTTTCAATTTGGAATTGCGATTTGCTGCGGCTATGGCGGCCAACAATATTGTGCGCTCCGGTTGCGAAAAGACGGAATATGTACTCATAACAACGCCAGCTGACGAGAGGGAATCCATTCGTCGACAAAGTATCCATCGGCGGAGAGTCTCCCCTTGTCCCGCCTCTTCCTGGAAAAATTGATGGTCCAGTTACTGGTGGGATAGCCAAGCACGGCCGCTTTGAGGGTGAGCATTCCACGTCGCTACCTTTTTTCGTTTTGCTTTTTTTTTTTTTTTTGCTTTCAATAGGCGACGCTTCTATGACCCGGGCGGACGCGTTCATTGGGGACAACCGCGACTTCCAAAACATTTTGTATGACCTCGTATGCATGGTTTCTCCCTGCCATCTAATCATGTTCTGATATTTTGCTTGTCAGGACCTCTTACAACTTGGAAAGTTCGGCGACAACGGTCCGGACGGGGACGGCACTGTCTTCAATCTTGCGACGATGATTGCAATAAAGAAACAAAATATCGCGATGGATCAAGCAGCAAATCCAAAGGTTGGAGCTTCTTACCATTGCCGACAGCAATTGAACTGATTTGAGCCCAGTTTGAATTCGCAGCGAGGCGCATGAATGCTGCGTACGTCCAGGCTGCCTTCCTACTCAAGTTCGTCCCTTCCGCATTTGATCCCAGTCTGCGATTTAACTCTCCATTTATCAGTGTCTTTGCCAACGGTAGATACCATTCCTTAGATTCTGGAGCACCAGAATAACACTTTCTAGGCACCACCAAGCAGGCAACGCTACCAATCATCGGTTCATTCTTCCGGAATCAGACATTTCCGCAGAATTGGTTCCGTGCAGCGACTCAAGTGACCGGAACCATCAACGGAGCAACCATGAAACAGATACAGAACGCCATTCCCGTTGCCCCCGGAAGGAATGACGCGCAGGGAGTCTATGTTGCGGACCCGCTGCCGCCTGCGCCGTGGAACAGTAGTTTTGTGCGTCCATCTTTGAAATTTCGCCACATTGGATGCGACCTGAGAAATGCTTTTCTAGGCCTGTTTTGCGTACTACGACCAATCGGCGAACACCGCCGGCGTGCTTGTGAACACGACCGGTATATTCAAGCAGAATGTGGAAATGCTAACTGGAATCCAGTTCCAGGCTGCGTCCGCGAATCCGGGGTGTGACCAGCAGATACTTCCCTTTGGACCTGCGGGGGTATAAGTCGACTTGCTTTAGCTTCTGTTCCTCGATGCTTTAGCTTGATTTTATTATGCGCTTCCTTCGAGTTCGGGAAATTACACAAAAATAACTGACTCTGAAAGAACAGAGCGACGACTATGAAATTCTTCTAGCTGCGAAGTTTATATTGGCACGTTGTGCGCTTCATGAACGTTCGGAAAGTTCCGGCTGCCGGATCTGATAGATGGCCTATCATTCTTGCCACAAACCGTCATCTTTTCGTCTCTTTTGAAAGACTGCCCGCTCGTACAGTTGCGGACAATCAAACACAACAACCGTGATCCTGCTTATTTGAGTGAAATTTTGGCAAATCTGAGTTCAGAATCAGATTCGGAGGGATGAAATACCCCCAATACCAAATTTTCAGAATTTTCCCACGAGAAATAGGGGTCGGCGAAATTTTGGACAGGTTTGAACGAAATTGTGTGTACCTCTGGGGCTGTATGGGACAGGAACAAGATGAATTATACGCTATGTAGACATTCAAAAACATTGTTTACGCATCCCAGCTGCCTGCAAATCCTTCAATGTTGTTGCTGAAACCTGTCTGTGGGACTTCTGCCTTCGAACAACCCATGCTGTGAGTCTGCCAGTCAGGCCAATTCGGTACGTGCGTACTCATAAAACACCAAGAGTGTTGAGTAAAGTGTTGATTACCTTCTTGAAAGCTAGTCTTGGATGATTGCCGATAGCGATACTTGCACCAAAGTACTATGAAATAATTTTGCTATTTGATCTATAGAAAGAGTATGCTGAAATATTTTAGGTGTGATGCTTTCCACTTGTTGTATTTCAGCCCAGGTCCTTGCTGCACATCAAACACTCTTTTCTGAAGGAAGGGATAGAGAATCTCGCTTTGGTGGAAGTTCGGAGAGTTTAGAAGCTAACCGGGCCGTTCATCAGTGCCATCAAACCTCGAATTATGAGTGAACGGCTCCAGAAATTTTGTTCTTTTTTTGACTAAACGATAGCCCTCATCGAGAGCTTCAATTTCCGGGTACTCCGAGGCCGATTACATAAGATTTGAGGGGCGGCGAAATTTTAAGGGTGGTGGACACCATTATGTCATTTTTTTTCCCAACTTGGCCACATGGAAAACTCCTAATATATTCTGGAAGTCCTATTATCAACGAAAAAACAGGTTCTCACGAGCCGATCTCATGGCACAAAAAGTTGTCGTGTTTGATTGTCCGCAACTGTAGCTTCATAATATTTGTAGCGCGCTGTCGCGGAAAAGCCATAACTGGCTCAATTCATCATTTTCGTTGTACTATACTCGCCTTTGTGAGGTTTTCATTTGTGATCGCCGGTGAGTTGGAATTTGTTTTCACATGGAAGAGCGCTTAATTTCTTTGCATGTTCCTAGAAACACAACACCTACATCAGGAAAATGCAAAGTTGCCGGATAGCTCCACATAGTCCCACATAGTTGATATAGCGGCCATAGCAAAAGGCCCACTCTGAGAGAAAGGTGGGGGGTGGGTGTTGAAATTCATAGCCTGTCATAGCCCACCATAGCACAGGTATTGTCTATCATAGTGGCCATAACCATACCACTCATAGCAGCTCATAGTCATAGTTGATAGAATAATAGTATTAAAAAGATGGCACTGCACAATCTATTACTCAAACAACCTTTTAGTTCATTAGATTTCGGATTGACCTCATTTCTTATAACTGACCGTAGTGGATGTATTATTAGAGAGTTTGCGGTAGCCATCGGCAGCCACTGGGTGGCTTTTCCGGCATGCGGTGCCGGGTGGCTACGTGATTATGGTGGCTGTTGCAGTGGCTGCCGCATTTTTGTCGCAAGGCAGCCTAGCCACCATTTTCCGTCGTACTTCCATGCAGAAAGCCATTCTCGAGTCCAGAATCCAATTCACTACCTTTCTGAAGGTTATTTCTGAGGAATGGGATGAAACTATCAATAATTCCGGTGGGTGACCTGGTGGAAGCGTCAACCTAGACACTTTAGGTGACGCACATTAGAATAAAGCACGTTGGAACACATGTCGAATGCGTCATTGCAGGAGCCACAGTAATCACGTAGCCACCCGGCACCGCATGCCAGAAAAGCCACCCGGTGGCTGCCGGTGGCTACCGCAAACTCTCTATTGTATTGACCTGATTTGAGAAGAATGTATTGGAATGTGTTGTCTACAGGGTTCGAACGCGCGACCTTCTGGTTTTGGCAAAATATAAAGGTGATATAACAAGTAGACTAAAGAAGCTATATAAAAGGATGTTTCTGATCACTACATGAGGTAGGTGGAAGGGTCCAGCCATAATAAGCAACTCAAAAGACTTGTGTCTGAAAAAGTATTTTGCGTTTTGCGGGCTAACGAAGCTATGGATTGTAAAATTGCCTTAGACACTTCTTGTAGAGCTCAATGAGCTCTACAACTTTGGTGTGGTGTATATTTTTGGATAGATGTATAAGGTTTTTCAAAAAAGCAACATTTTACATAGATCTCCATAGTACGCAAGAATATGGATTGGTATTCATAGACAACGATAGTGGAGACCAAATTCTATAGACCATCATAGTTTGTCATAGTATGATATAGCGCCTTAAGTCACTCTCATAGCTCGTCATAGACTATCATAGCCCCACATAGCTGCCTATCTGTCTATGACGCAACTTTGCGTTTTCCTGATGTAGTGAGTTGGCTCAGGGTATTCAAGGGGTAACGAGCACTGGAGTCGAGCCGAAATTTTGGCTGCAAAGCGTCGTTCCTGTGAGATAGACCGTGCCGTGCATCTGCTGGATTCTACAACTGGCTAGTGCTGACTTGGTGCTGACATAAATTCGTTGGCAGCGCTGAACTACAAATTATGGAGGAAGAAAGCTATGTAGCATAGCCTTTTGAAAGAGACTCCACCGCTGCGGCTTGTTCAAACTCTTTTGTCCGTATATTCCGTTGTTTACACCTCCAGAATGGGGGCGTTGCAACAGATTCTCAGCCCAGCCCACGGATGAATCCCAATGAATCGAGAGCAGTGCTCCTGGAATCGAGAACTGTACTGATCGAGATAGAGCATATCGATAATATCCTCTCTACTGCTCTCGTTTTCGTGAAAGAGAATCTGGAACGAACTCGGGTTACGACACTGCACAGCGCTGGCTGTCCAGTTCTTGCCCCGCACCCCGCACCGGCACGCGGGCGTGTGGCCTATTGCACATGTAATGCCCGCAGGGGCGACGCGATGATGCCAAAGTAGGCGAACGGCAGTGAGCTGTGAAAGGCTATCGAGACCACCTAGATGCCAAGCCACGTACACTGAATTAAAAATAAAATAAAATCGGCGAGTCAAAATCAGGCGGGAAAAAATAACGGAGAACAAACCAAAAAATTACTATACCCCTCGACCTGTGGACAATGCACACGGCAAGGCCGATGAGTACGATGTATCCGTTGGGCCCCTAATTCGTGCAAGAGCCTACAGAACATAGAGCATCATCTTCGACAGATTCGTCACGATTAAGAGGAGACAAGTATACCTGGCGAAACGCTCTACGAGCTGTGGATCGCTGAGCTGTAGATCAAGTACTGGAGTTGCGCGGTGAATTCCTGCGGCCCGGATTGGTACCAGGAGTAGGAGGGCGCTTTTGGGAAAAACAATAACATTCGGAATTTGAGCGTCGTTGTCGGGAACTGGGATTTTCTTTCTTCTGAGAGGAAGGACAGCGCATGGGAGGTCACAGGTGCCAGGGGGCTGCCATGCAAAACAGCATACTCAGGCTGTGGGGCACCCGGCAGGCCACTACAGGAGTGAGCAAGGCTGTATTTACAGCAGTTCAAAAAAAGAGGATGCATCCAGTGCACGTCCTTCTCCCTCGAAGCAAAACTAACGAGAAGACGCCACTGATTGAGGTGATTGAACAGGCGCAGGAAGAAGATCGCTGTCAGAAAGCTCTGCATCCCAATACAGCCGCTGCAAGGCTGTCCGTCGACGCGCACGATCCGAAGCGATGGTAAAGACTCCGAGAGGGGAGTCGAGATCAGACTCGAGTCAACCCAATTTGCCAACAATTTATTGAAAATAAAAACTTGAGAAAAACCGTCCAAATTGAGAGCAGCTCCGAGTCCCACCTTGGTGGAATGGTGCGGCTCCTCGAGCCAAAGTTATTGCATAACAATGGGTAGGTCTTTTAGGATAGATTTTCCGGACGTGGTCCCCGTATCCACAACCTTGTCCTCATCGTTTCACTTCCTGTCCGATTGACCGGGTGGAGTTTCGCGGTCTCGCAACGAATGTGAAAATGCGCTTCAAGTTGACTATCTTCAGTTTACATAATCTCCGCAAGGCTCAAGCAACCCTAGGGAATTCATTTCTAACTTGCGTTCTTATTCCACGTCGATCTTAAAAACACTGATCAAACCTAAAATCACCCATCTCCCTTTCGTAACTGTACACTGTCATCCGGGTCAAATCAACTGAGCGTTGCGTACTAGAATATTCCAATCAATTGATCTCGCCGGGCTCCGGGGGACCCAAAGGCGAAGAGAGCGAGGACGAAGACTACTGATGCCAACAGAAGCCTTTGGCCAATCCCACGATAGAAGCAGCAAAATTTGGGCTGCAGGTCCGACGTGCTCCATTCCCCTACAGTCCAAGACCCCTAAATCGCTGTCCTCGCATCGCCCATCAGATTTACAAGGCTGTAGATATTTGATGGTCTTCTGCGTTCATCATTACCACATCCTTTAGTCTTGGCCTCCACATAGTTTTCCGTGAGAGGTATGCCTATTCTTTGGGCAGAAGCTATTCATCATACCGAAGATCGTTTCGTTCGCCATCTTTTAATCTATGATTGGCAGAGAGCTGTAAGACATTGAATTTGATCACCACACCTCGCAACCGTATTCCCAAAGCAGTTCCCTTGAACAGCACATACACCTTTTTTTTTTTTTTTTTCGACTGTCATCGCACATGCTTTTCCGAGTTTCTCTTTCTCTGGCGATACTTTTTGGATCTTTCCATGAATTCTCGGTCTCCGTACACCACGCGGAGCCTACTTCGATTAATCAGCGTTGCTGTGTTTGTTGGCGGGTATAGCTTCTGATCGCTGTCTCTTTGAACAAAGAGCTCCCTCCATTCTCCATTAATCCACAGCTCACTTGCAAACCAAATCCATTTTTACGTGCTGTAAACGCAGCCCTGCAGGGTCGAACTTGAACTCAAAATACTCTGATTCAGCGCGGCATCATCCATCCAATATCTAGAAGTTTCAACGCGGCTGGATTCCTTTACAGCTCTCTAATCCATGATAAGTTTGGGCGGAGATGAATCCCCTCCTTCTCTTCGTCTATTATCTCCCCACTCTCCAGGATCGAGATGGACACGCTGGCCTCCCACACTCCTGGCCCGGTTCAGACTCAGACGTCGCTCTCTGTCCAGGGGTGCGTTCATCAACAAGTCGAAGATCTTTGTCTTGACCTGGCGTATAGCGGTTCAAATTTCTTTCCTAATGCACATAGCTTCAACATCATGGGCGGGCATTTTTTCGCCGGAAATATCTACAACCACCTCACGCATACGGTAAAGATTGCGTATCTCCAATCATTCCGGTCTCATGTACGTGACAGCCAGAGCCAAGCCACACCAATGCACCTCGACCGGCGAACCTCCTGAATGAAACATTTTCAGAGAGCGAAATTTATTGCAAGCAGCTTCTGCGCAGGAAGCGTGGCTTTCCCCTGTATGTCCCAGGGCCTCAACAGAACTCTCCGCCACAGTACCGAGCCCACGGTATCGCAATCGGTGATGTTGGCCGGATTACACCCGAAGGGATATTCGATTTCTTCTTCAATATCTACCTCCCGGCAAACGATCCCATTAACAATAACCGTGTTCCAGACGATTTTGTCCCGTTAGGGCACTATGACTCGGGAGATGTGTTCGACCTCATTTATGACCCGGGGAATCACGTCTCGACGTCGTCCATTCAAAGGCTTGATCCCGAGTGAGCTCTTTGATTACCGACCAGACCTGTGCCTTACTCTTCTCCATCCAGCGAGTTTCCGGGAGGTGATTTCAGCTTCAGATGTCACGCTCCGCAAGGGGCCGTGTTGGCCCTCCCCCGTGGCGCACACTTGCAGAAGCTCGAAAACCTTGACGCTGTGCGAGAATACGCCGCTGCACATGCAGAGAGCTGGTATAAGTATATAAACGGGCCAAGGGGACGCAGGCTTACATATGGGTCACTGTACCTTGTCACTGGCTGTGAAAAGGCCCAGTCGTGGGGCATGGCCTCGTTTCACAGTATCGGCCATGAATTTCAGCTAGATTTTAAACCAACCCCAGGACCCCATTCTACTGGTCCATATAAATGGAGCGGCAACCCAGCCCAGAAGAAAAGGTTTGACCGCTCCCCAATAAACGGCGCTTCTAACCAGACCACGTTCATACATGGGCTATCTATTTCACTCGGGACGACGCTTCGGGCGAGGCTCTTCGGAACAGTTGAAATCCGTGAAATTGTGGAGTCTCAATTGGCAAGTGCAAGCCGCAATTCGGTATCGCCCACTCAAGAATCGTCATTTATTTCCCGGACTCTGGGCTTCTTTGGCGGCGGAGCAGCGACAGATGGGAAGCAATGTGCACGCCAAAATGGGAACATTGTTCTGTCGGATTCTTCTCCCATTTCCGAGGCATGATATTTTCAAACGATTCTTGACAATAGACTAATGTGACTTATAGATCTTCCATCCAGGGGAACTACTCAATACCTACATTCTTCAGAAGGTTTCTAAATTATTTAAACAGAAGACGCAGGTTATGTTCTGATAACAAATCATTCAGGCCCCGCATGCGACGGTTGTGATGTCCCATGACGATGATTGGTGCGATATACTCGGAGATGTGCGTTGGTTTTCTGTGGATCCTGCTTATATGTTAACTCTTACTCGTAGGATGACCCACGATCTCAAGTCCAGACTGTGGCAGAATTTCTGCAACGAATAGGTGACCAGAAAATAGTCACGCAGAAAGATGGTAAGCCTGCAAAACTATATCTTGGGAAGTTCCCGAATTAATGATCAGTGTCAGGCGCAATATTTCTCCAATCGACATCGGCGCTTCCACGGAATATACTGGAGAGTACTGTTCCCCAAGTCACCACGCTTTCCGGCAGTGGACAGGAACGGGATGCCATGCTTGAGGAGCTTTTTTGCCACGATTCCCTTGGGGTCATGGGGAACGATTTTGCGTCTCCCCCTCGAGCAGGCAGCACACAACAGATCGTCAAAGCCTGGTCAAGTCTGGTGTGTTATATTTTTGGGACGCGTCGTTTTCTTCTGTCTGGTCTTCTTTGAATATCCTTTTGTTCGCCATCGCGGCGAACAAAATTCTCGGTCTCCGACATCGCTGTGTTCAATCACCGCATTAATCAGTGGCGCCGACATTTCATAAATTAGCTGTGTATTCGAAGCAGAAGCGGCGTTATCATCCGGTTACTTCAACTGCTGCTGTGTCCACAGCTTTTCTTCCTTAGGAAACGAACAGCTCGGCCCTCGCCTCCCATCGCCTCCTCCATGGGGCCCAAAGCACGAGTGTAAATCCTCATTCTCTCATGCCGCCCTTGCTCCCTGAGCTTCTCCCGGCCTCGCTCTGGCGTTAGCGGTCTTCCATAGCAGCCGGTGTCCTAGGGCTGCAGGACATCCATCGTTTAGCCCACGACATCCCGCCATCCTCTCTGATGCGGTCTGCTCGCACCCTCTCTCTGCGGCGGAGGGGGGGGGAGGGGGAGGGGGCATGCACTTGGCTCGCAAAAAACGTACTGCGGGTTGAAGCACAACCGGTCGCGGTCGCGGTTGCGATGAGGCGAGGCGAAGCGAGGCTGAAATACTGCAGGAAGAATCGGAGCAAGACGCTTGGGACATGTCACGTACTTTCATCTCTTTCTACACATTATGTATGGACCCTGTCTTTGGGTATCGACTTGATATTATACACGCTTTGCACTCTCGCCGGAACTTTCGCCCACCGTTGTGACAGGTTGTAAATCATGACGATCTTCGTTCATCGCCGGTTTCAACAGTCTTTTATTCGGAGTAGAGCCTTTAGAGTCTGGGTACGGCAACGAGTTCATTCAGATAAATATAAACCGGTCGCTGAGAAGAGATGTGGGTGGATATCAGAATGAGTAGGTTTACCAGATCCCTTACTATTTCAAATTCAGCTGTTTTGCCGGGAGTAAGAGTAGCTGGTCAGGGAGAGCCAATTTTGGCTTTAAGAGGTTGGGAGGTGCTATACGGCTGCCAATGGCGTGGAAGCGGTCTTTTCGCAACATGCGAGGTGGGGTGTGAGCTGGGAGGGCATTTGCTAGGATGCTAGTGGCAACATGCGAGGTACGAGCATCTCGTCGTAGGATCTGTTGATGAGAAACGAGGTCGTAGTGGAGAAAAAAAGGGCAGTAGTAAGAACTTGACGTGAGCATGGCAAGCAAGGACAGTCTGAATGCCGCTCGATTTTGTGGCCAAGTAGAGGGAGATCGATTCCAACATCAGAGGCATTGTGATGTGGTGGCACGGAGAGCTCAAATGCAAGTGATTTTGAACGTACAAAGTTGGTGATCCCAGCTCAGGATTTGTTCATGATCGTTATCATGTAGGCGGTGAAGAAGCACGCGACTATGTGGTAGTCAAAATCCGGCTTCACACCTAAGAGAACTTTCTGAACTTCTGCACCCTTGTACCAGCTGGAAAAACAATCGGTTCATACCTCGATGACGCTTTCCAAGTTCTAAGGTTGATTGAGAATGTACTCAATGGATATTGTAGGACTGTTTGGAGACAAAGCAGCAGCGTACCAGACTTTCCCCGTAGCAAATAAAGGAGGATGACCGAGGGTCCGCATGTGGTCGTCCATCGCGTTATTCTCCAGCCACGGAAAGCAAATAAGTACGCTGTTGAGACCGATCTCCGCTCCGATCGTGTGAAACCAACCCACAGTTTCATACTTCACCAACCGGTCCACTTTTCGACGATTGGATAGAATTTTTGGGCGTAGTCCTCCGTGTAGAGACGGCATGGCACCCAGAAAATTCAGATCGTGAAAAAATCGGTCCCATCTTGCGCGCTAGGCGACGAAGAGTCGAATTTTGGCATGACATCTGTGGAGAAGGTGCATATGCCGTCCTGAAGGCCGAATTCTTTGGCTTGCTCGGATTGATCCTGAAATTTGGCGTCTCGCAAGACCTTATGAATCTCAGAAGTAATCAAAGTCAAAAATGTGCGGTCGTACCCCAGTAAATGCTCCGCGGTCTGGGTAAAGTGCATAAGTATATGACATGACTTCCTGGCTCTCAATCTGTACCGTGATCACCGCAGTAGACTCATATGGCGGGAACTTAATTTTTCTGATATGCTCGTCCAGGAGGGCGTTCTGATACATCTGTCGTCCAAGAGAGTCCGGAAGTAGATTAGAGGGGATGGATTTCAACAGGTTGGCCACTCACCATTTCCAATTTCAGGACATTCTCCTGGAATACCGGAAGTAGGAGTAAACGGTCAACGAGGGCTCCGAGTTTGGCATCAAATTCATTCTTAGGGAACTTGGGAGGCGCTGTATCGATTGCAACGGCGTGGAAGAGGTCCTTTTCGTATGGCGGCAGGTGAGATTGGGTGGGTAGGAAGCTTGAGTGGCTGAGACGGCGTTTGCTGCGACATTATGTATACCACGGAAGACAAGTGATCGGCATGAGGTCACATGGAACTTCTGAAGGAAGAAAGAACATCCCGGTACCCGAAGAACGTGGCCTTCTGCGTCACCCTCAAGACTGGTCAAGACTTGCGCCCCACTATCCGGAATGCATTCATTAACTACCTTGCCTTCTTGCGGGAAACTAAGCGTTGCGGCAGGAGATACTGGAGGAATTTGAAAAAGGCCATTCTCCGCAGAAAAGGCACCGTTCCGACACCGACTTGGCCCAGTAGATGTGAAGACAGGGTTCCCAATGCTGTGCAAATGGTTTGGTCTCAGTGTTTAGCTGTGGTCTGTCTCAAGCCACCATCGTGCCGCGGTCATTTTTCTTCAAATGACTTTCGTTTCGGACACATACAGTGTGGACGTGATTTCCGCAATGCGCGTAGGAATGCAGGGTCCGGCTCCCAGATATTATGCTCTGCATTCCGGTATTTACTATTCAATAATTTCGACCCTAAGACTACAGGCCGGCAGTGTCGCCCATCGTCGAACAGCGTTCGGCACATACAATTGGAGGCGCGGGACGTGCGGTTGCATGTATCATGATATGTATCTCATTTCCTGCCGACGTTCTGGGTTTCTGGGCTGTTCCAAATCACTACAGGTTCCCAATTTTCGACCAAGAACCTCGGAAGTTTTACTTCAAGGGTCTGCCTGCCAATCGGTGTCTCTGCACCATATAATCCGTCAGCTCTCACATGCTCGGGAGTCCAGTGAACCATCCAGAACCGGCTCTCAGCCCAATCTTCACAGCAAAAGATCGAAGAAAATGTTGCGGAGCTTAACCGGTTTTTCTTACGCTCTCTCTCAAATGGTCCTTCGAATTCTATGCCACCGCTGATTATCACCGCATCTCGGCGGGCCGCGCCCCGTTGACGACTAACAGGGGGTGCATCTATGCATAAGTGAGACGAGGCTGTGGTCTCTTCCCGCGTTCAATCGCCACCCAATCCCGTCGATCTCTTTGTTTCTGAGACCCATGCAGATATCAGGGTTCTTCTGTCTACTTTGAATCATTCACGTTGGAACTGGCTGCTGTGTTTTCGAAAGAAACCGTTGGCGTCTAACTCTACAGCTGTACGGCACACATCTATTAACTGCTGTACACACAGCATTCCACACCACGGCATAGTCCGTGCTGCTGCCGTTCTACTGCACCTACTGTTGAAATATTCCGGTCCCAGCGTCGAACTGGAAGGCAGACAGCCCAATTCAGATCTTTTCCTTTCTCCTTTGCGTCATTTACTCTCGCGGTAGCACCTGAGATACATGTTTCCTCGTGCGAAGTGCGGACACAGCCTTGAGAAGTTGCTCTATCTTTGGGAAATGGGCGCTTATGAGCTCTACAGCTTCTCGCCACGACTGATTCCCTTCTTTCTCTTTCACCATCTGCCTCCTTTCCGCTGTGAGCCATGGATTCGTCTGTGACGACGGGTCCAACCTCCAACGCTCCCCAGTTGAATCAAGCTCAGCTCACTCACTGGCACTCTGTCCAGAGGTACGTGCAGCGTTGGGATCTGTTTCATAATGCCACTGGCGTCCAAATCGCCGGAGAACAAGCTCTTACAGTTACTGGGGACGTGGACCACGACCACACGGATGTAGATAACGCCGATGCATTGTGCACCGGCCAGATGGGACGCACCAGCATCCCCAGCATCATGGACGATACTTTCTCAGAGAGCGAAATCTATTGCAACCAGCTATTGCGTTGGAACCGCGGCTTCCCATTGTATGTTCCCGGGCCTCAACAGCATCTTCCCGAAGAGTACCGAAGGAGCGGTGTCGGAATCGGTGATGTTGGCAGGATTACACCAGAAGGGATTTTTGATTTTTTCTTCAATATCTACCTCCCTGGAGACCATCCAATTCACAACAACAATGTTCCCGAGAATTTCGTTCCGTTACCGCACTATGCGTCGGGAGATGTGTTTGACGTGCAGTATGAGCCAGGGAATCATGTCTCGACTTCCTCCGTTCAAAGGTTGGATTCCAAGTAAGTTGTGCCATTATTGTTGTCCAGATGCGTGGCTTAATCGTGTTTTATATTCAGTGTGTGCCCGGGGGCGGATTTCGTCTTCAGGTGTTGTGCTCCACAAGGAGCTGTGTTGGCACTACCGCATGGTGCACACCTCAAGAAGCTGGAAAACCTAGACCCCATACGAGAATACGCTGCTGTGCATGCAGAGAGCTGGTACAAGTATATAAACGGGCCACGGGGACGTGGACTGGCAAATGGGTCACTGTACCTTGTCACTGGCTGTGAAAAGGCTCAGTCGTGGGGAATGGCATCGTTTCACAGCATCAACAATGCAGAACAATTCCAGCTGGTGTTTAAACCAACCACAAGGAGCGACTCTGTCCGTCAATACCGATGGAGGGGTAACCCGGCTGAGAAAAAAAGCTATGATCCAGCCCCAATGACTGGCTGCCCATTAAATCAGACCACATTCATACATGGTCTGTCTATTTCCCTTGGGACAACGATTTGGGGAAGGTTGTTTGGAACTGTTCAAATCCGTGGGATTGTGTCGCCACAATTGGGATGTATAGGCAATTCGATGCCACTCTCTCCAATATCATCAGTCTTCGCCCGGCTTCTCAGCCTCCTAGGTGGAGGAGAAAGCACCAGCAGGGAGAAATATCCGAAGGGAAATGGGCTTGTAATTTTGACGGATCTCGCTCCCATTTCCAAGGCATGATATCTTTCAACATCAGCTTGGATTGTGAGCTCATAGGGCGCGGATAGATCTTCCATCCAGGGGAACTTATCAACAACTACATTCTTCAGAAGGTTTCTATTTCATTTACATAAAATGCGCTATTGATCATCTGAAAACAATTCATTCAGGCACCGCAAGCAACAGTGGTAATGTCCCATGACGATAATTGGTGCCATATCCTTGCAGATGTGTGTTACTTCTCTCAGAGTCTGTTCAGTGCTTATATCTCTGAACCAGGTCAATCCTGGATTACAAATCCAGACTGTCTCTGAATTGCTGCATCAGATCAGCAGCCAGTATAAAATCACGGAGAAGGCTGGTGAGCCCACACAACTTTGTGATCATGCTATGAAATTAATTGCAATTTCAAGGGGCGACTTTTCTTCAGGAAATATCAGCACATGCAGGACCCAAACACAGGGGTAATGTTCAACCTCATATGAAGGCAGAGTACAGGGTGCTGAACTCAGAAATGATCGCTTTGGCCCTCCAAAAGAAGAAACAGCACTGCAACAACCACTTGCAGGATACTAAGTCATGTCCTAGGGAGTCTGTGGAGAGCTTTTCACTCACCTATAATGCTGCAGTCTTTAGCATTGAGCGTAGCATGATCATCAGGCAGTGGAATACAATGGATATCATCGAATTTCTACAAGAGGGACTCACTTTTTATATGAATTCTTTTCATAATTTAGGAAAGATGCTTGGAGCATCAACCAGGTGCCATGAGCATTGCGAGTCGGATACCATTCAACTTTCTGCAAAGCAACTTCATCCAAATTGTGGCATGTCTATCTGCATCCCAACAGTGATAGCCCAAGCAAGGTTTCAACAATGTGGGGAATTTCAAGACCCTGAGAAGGCTATCAACCTTCACAGGAAGGCAATTGCTGCAACCCATCTGAATCCTGACAACTGTTGTTGGTGTGAGGATTCAAAGGAGATCAACAAGGCCATTGGATTCTTCACAGAAATACTAGCCCTTTGTGTACCATACCATCAAGATCATGATCAATTTCTTGATCATCTGGCAACCACAGTCCAAACAATCTTTCAGCAGAAGGGGGTTTCAAAGGACCTCGACAAGACAATTGATGTTGACACCCTTAACAAATACATCCTTAGGAAGGAAGCTGCTCTTGGCCTAACTCTAGATGGGCACCGTGAGAAGCTAGTGAGAAGGCTGCACCAACTTGCTGTCTCTCTGCAGGCTCATTTTGAGGAGGTTGAGTTTGGTGACTTTCCTGAATGCATCTCAAAGTACAGATACACTGGTTACCTGATTACAGACAGTCATCCAGGGAGATGTGGCAGACTGGACAATCTTGTGGATTCACTGGACAACCTTAGCAAAAATGCAACAAATTGGTGCAACTATGCTGCTGCATACATAACCAAAGGTTCAGCCTATGTTTCCAATAGCCTGTATCCTGGGCTCTCAGAGCCTTATCATGTAGCCTGTCATCTATTTTGGAAGTTCAATCGTATTACTTTATATATGAGTGGGGTTCATTCACCGGTTTGGGATCCAACTGCAGTTCCATTCTTCTCTGGTCAATTGGATGAGAAGGCACTGGAATGGGTCAAACAGTGTTCCCCAATAATAATTCACACAAGTGGCAATGAGGGGTTTTCTTTAGAATCTGTTGGGCTGCAAGGGACCAGTATCCAAGGGATCAATTTAAGGCTACCAGATTGCAGATTCCCACACTTGATTGCAGGTTCTATTGTGCAGACACATGAGAATGCCCCCAATCAACATATTTGTCTGTGCAAGATCCAGCAGCTAGGAGGGTTGCGGTACTTCTTGTTGCCAAACACACATTCAGAGCTTCCATCAGTTGTGGAAGAGGGTCCTACCGGTCACAACTTATGCAGCATGCTGATGGTCTCAGACCACATGCATGTGTTGGCTTTTGAACTCTGTTCAAAGCATGCAAAGCCCCAGATAATGTCTCTGAAACATCAAGAAAGTTTGTGTAACAATAGCTTCCAATGTATTCTCTCTGGTTCTGGTGGGAAGAAATCGTTGCTTCACTGAATGCCACTTATTCACACCAAGTTTGATGCCAGTCACATATTGGGAACAATGGGGTCTGTTTCATTGCTTGCTGTATAGGGTTAGTAGTACTCTGCATCCTGAACAGTGTCTGTATATCGAGGCTGTTGCGAGTGTTTATAATGTGCTTGTATCAAATGTTTGCTGAAATCCAAGTATCTCTTTGTTTCTCTTTGAAACTCATAGGAAGTAAATGATTCTGAATCAATAAAACAGTGGGCAGGTAGGTGGTTGATATCAATTTGAACAAGAGCATGGTGGGTTGCAAAGACCATGGTTAAGGGATGATCCATCTGTGCTTGAATTGGTGCCATCCCCAAAGTTTAACATTGACATTCCCAAGACTTAGGAGCTGATCACCCAACAGCAGAGTTTGGAGGCTCCAGTGAGATACAGAAAGTCTTATAAAGAGAGAGAGAGAGAGTGATGACAAACACCGGTTTCCAGTAGACTTGTTACCAGTATGCCAACCAACAGCAATTCTTGGTGCAACTTTGCCATAGGTGTCAGGGGAACCCCCGTCCAACACCCTTCCGACCCCTCCAACCCCTCTGACCCTTCTGGTTGCCCTTCCGGGTACCGGTCTACCGGAAACCGACACGTGACCTGCCATCAAGGGGACCCCTGTGGCACGTTGCATGTGACTGAGCCCGGGACATCTGTCAATCACTCCGGTCACATGGTCCTAGTTAATAGCTTACTTATACTCATGACTGGTGTGGGAATCCTCAGAGTTTCTTCTCTTTGGATCCCCCATGCCAGTCCCTGAGTACCTCGGGCCTTTGTGGTTGCTCTTACAGCAGAAGAAACTCTCTAAGGGATTAACCGGTCAAGATTGCAGGCTTTGGTGTGAACAGCTTGGACTCCTCTGAAAGTGTCCCAGTCTCCCCTACCCTGAATCTTGCCCCTCCCCCTCCTTGCTTGTAGAGCCCTCCATGGACACCGCGAGTACTGCCGCTGCTGCTGTGCAAACAGCAGCCGAAGCCGTCTCCACCCGCATGGACAAGCTTCTGTGGAAGGGTTGGATGACCTGCTCATAGTTTTCCCCTATTTGCTATCTTTGTGCATGCTTTACGGTACGTCGGTGTCAGACCGATCATTTGTTTTGTACATACATATGGGAAAATATATCCTTCTTACACCCAAACCACCACCATCCCTGCGACCAGTGACCTGAGCATTCCACTGTGAGTGCATTGCCAGTGAACCCCAAACTCAACTTACCCGTACACTCCATATTCCGGATGACCAACCTGATTTTCTGTCTACAAGCAGAGCACTCGCTTCTTTGACACCCCATCTCCAGAATAGCTGCTGTTGAACCACCTCTACTCGCTGCCCTTTTAAATAGTTCCAAAATAGTGTTTACTTTAAGATTGTGCTACTTGTGCCTGTTTATCTGGTCCCATGGTGTTTCCTGACCCACTCTGACTCCTGCTGACCTTCCTAGTCCTTCCCATTGGTCCCTATACATCTGGTGTCAAAGCGATATCAAACTGTCAATAGCATCAAATACATTAAGAAGCCATAAACAGCACTGCAATTAATTTTGATGAGTAAAATAAAAGAAGTAAAGAATCTAGGGTAAGTCATTTAGAGTCAAGAAGAAGTTGAAGAAAACAAGAACAGGAGCTGAGAAGGAGTCAGAAAGACAAAGATTCTCAGTGACTTGGGTGAAACAAATAGCTCAATTAGGCCATGTAAAACAGTATAATTGAATATAAGGGCCTGCTTCAGCAATAAGAATATAATTCAACCCCATGCCAGAATCAACTTTTTTTCGGACAAGCCTTTCAGTTTAGCTTCACCGTGTGGATTGGACTTCAGTAAGCTGTAATCGCACCTTGGAAACACCACGAAGCCCACCATCTGCCTGCAAGAAGCCTATCAATAACATTTGGCTTACCTAAGACTGTTGGAGAAACAAGCCGACACATATGTCAATGTACAGGGCCACGCTGTGCACAGAGATGCACAGCCTGTTGAGCAGTTTCAGCTGGCCTTAAACTCTACTTCTTGGATACCATTATTCTTCAACATGTATTTGTATTTATTTATCGATGTGGAGGTGCAAAGGCGTTATTTGAAGAGGGAAGTGAGGTCGCTGGGCCGCTGCGGGAAGCAGGAGCTGCCGGGAAAGCACGGATGTGGGTGCAGAACCAAAAAGCATGCTGCGGGCGCGCGCAGGCAGCGACCGGCCCAGGAAATGGGGTTGAAGCACGGAGGTAATGCCTGAAAGGTTCGATAGGGTTTCTTAGCGATACCGGAAGCAGGAGCGTGGATGCAATCGGGACGAGCGCCAGGGGTCCAGATCGAGTTCCAGTGCGTGTAGGTGTATTGGAGCGACGAAAAAGACATTTACGGGGTGGGGTGCGGCTTCTACATCCGTAGTGGGGGTGCCAGAGGCCCCAGGCCAGCGGGAGGCCCAGGGCAAGGAGGTGGGGAAAGGCAGAGGGCTATTCTAACACGGCCAAACAACCGCATTCGCTCTGATAAGCCGAGGCTCATTGGGACAGAACGAGGCCACGCGAGGGGCTACAATGTTGAGAGGTATATGTTCTGGTCAATGCTGAACTACGCTGACTAAAATGAGCTCGGGGGATGGAAAGGTAAAAAAATACCTAAAAGCGCAATTCCCGCCCACTATCCGCGACCCGTGCGCGCCCTGCCGTCAAGATCTCGGCCCAACGCCGCCGTCTTGATCGAAAGCTCACGTGTCCCACGCTTACCGCAACTGGAAACGCCTCTAAGCCGATGCATCGCGAGATCTCTCATTAGAACCTCCGATCCATCGCATTTTCTTTCTCATTAGAACGATCCGATGTATCATTCTGGCAGCATGGGCTGTATGTGAGATATTGCCACATCTGACTATCATCTCACAGAGAGCACTTCCCACAGACTTCAACAGATCCCACAACTCACAACAGACTATGGAAATAGTTTGTTGAGCTCTACCTTTGGAAACCAGTTGGTGAGACTTTTCTATTCCAAAATGTGAACCACAAAGAACAACTTAGATAACATCATTTGAGTTTATAATCTTCTTGCTACTAAAAACTGTTGTAGCTGACAGCGATTCTGAGTCCTCATCAAGAATGTTGTGACAACATCAGTCCTCTTTTCTCTTCCTCTTGGTACAAGTTGAGCAAGAGCGCTTCCAAGTTAACTCAGGTACTGCTCTGGTTGTCAGATTGACTTCTGAGAGAATAGAAATTCAGGCCTTGATGGCACTGTCATAACACATATCCCAAAAGCCTATCTTGCTATGTGAGTTTGAATGATTCCGGTTTGAGGCTCACAGAAGGCTCTGTTCTCAGATGTGTGCTCCTAGAGTGGTGTATTCACAAAAAATACTTAATTAAACATGTAGGTATTTTCACAGCTTATTGATGTGTAAGACCTGTTGGAGCATAGGGATTCTCACAAGGATTCCAATACAACTAAAACAAGCTAAGGCTTTTTATATTGGAGCTGTGAAGCCATGAATCAATGTGAATAGCACTCTTGACTAAGGTCAGGTCTCATTCAAGACACCCAAAATAGAGAGCTTGCGCTGAGCCACCGGGAGCCACCCGGTGGCTCATCAGGCATGCGCTGCCCGGTGGCTCCACACCAATTTCCGCATCTGGTGGCTTTTCCGGTGGCTCAGCCATGACGTCAACACCCGCGTATTGAGCCCATTTTGGGTATATGGTTACCATTCGGGAGCGCAAACAAAGCTATTGCAGACCAAACATATATCTACTTAAATAAAATAACCTGTTCATAGTGAGAATAGGGAGATTTTGCAGCCACCAGGCAGCGCATGCCTGATGAGCCACCAGGTGGCTCCCGGTGGCTCAGCGCAAGCTCTCTAATATAGCATGTTTGCAGGCGCTCTGATCACCTTCTGGAACTAAAGCTCAATTGTGTTCTCTTGAGTTTTTTTTTTTCAAAAACACAAACAGACTCCAAGGTGCTGTCCCCTTGCAAAAATCCAGACCCATTGGACCTGATTTGAGCCCGGTAGGTGGAAATCTTGTCAGAGGAGCAGGACTTTGGGTGCATTCAAAAATAGGATATTATTACAAATCTAACTCTATCACCAATGGGTCTGGATTTTTGTGCATTCAAGAATAGAATACTATTACAAATCTAACTCTATCACCAATGGGAGCCGTGATCTTTGGAATAAATTCCAGGACACTGGTTCCACTGCAAACCGCCCACGCTCGGGATGCCCTAGCATCTTCTCCAAGCCAAAGAAAGAGCATATTGTGGCAATTGTTCACAATAACCGCCGAAAACCATTCACTGAGATTACAAACGAACTCACACCTGGACCAACCGTCAGCGAAGCAACCATCCGACACATCGCAGGGGAGGAGGACTACCACCACCGTGTTGCCAGGAGGATCCCCTACCTCTCAGACACCACCAAAGCAAAATTAAAGGCTTGGGCGAAGGACAGGAAGGCGATGAGCACAGCTGAATGGTCGGATGTGGGGTGGTCAGATGAGGCTTTCATCTGTCTTGATGACAAAAGAGGCCGAGTTTTCGTCAGCCGCAGGCCAGGCGAGGAGCTGCTGGAGGAGTGCTGTGTGGGCACTGTTTCACAGAACCCAATTCGCGTCATGGTGTGGGGGATCATCGCAAAAGGGGCAAAAAGGCCGCTTATTGTTCTCGAATATCCAGGAGGGAAGGGTGGGGGTATGAATTCAGAGAGATACATCAAACAGGTGCAAGTTTCAGCAGGACGGCGCACCAGGACACCGAGCCAAAGCCACACAGATGGCTCAAGGAACATTGTGTCCCCATTTTTCCCCACCCACCCTCTTCCCCGGATGTTTCGCCCATCGAACCTCTGTGGCAGGTTGTGAAGAATGGTATTGGTGCTTATAAACCGCGGCCGACCTCGTATGAAGCACTTTGTGAAGCCATTCATGGTGTTTGGGATCAAATCACGAACCAACAAATTGATCATTTTGTAGACTGGATACAGAAGATTGTCGATGTTCTCATTGATGCAGACGGCGGGCATACAGGCTATTGAACATTTAAATGTACTTAGTCTATTCAAATACTGCAAATGAAATTTTGACCTAGCTTAGCCGATTAGCGGTCACTTTTGTCAGTACCGAGTATACTGTTTTACATGGCCTAATTGAGCTATTTGTTTCACCCAAGTCACTGAGAATCTTTGTCTTTCTGACTCCTTCTCAGCTCCTGTTCTTGTTTTCTTCAACTTCTTCTTGACTCTAAATGACTTACCCTAGATTCTTTACTTCTTTTATTTTACTCATCAAAATTAATTGCAGTGCTGTTTATGGCTTCTTAATGTATTTGATGCTATTGACAGTTTGATATCGCTTTGACACCAGATGTATAGGGACCAATGGGAAGGACTAGGAAGGTCAGCAGGAGTCAGAGTGGGTCAGGAAACACCATGGGACCAGATAAACAGGCACAAGTAGCACAATCTTAAAGTAAACACTATTTTGGAACTATTTAAAAGGGCAGCGAGTAGAGGTGGTTCAACAGCAGCTATTCTGGAGATGGGGTGTCAAAGAAGCGAGTGCTCTGCTTGTAGACAGAAAATCAGGTTGGTCATCCGGAATATGGAGTGTACGGGTAAGTTGAGTTTGGGGTTCACTGGCAATGCACTCACAGTGGAATGCTCAGGTCACTGGTCGCAGGGATGGTGGTGGTTTGGGTGTAAGAAGGATATATTTTCCCATATGTATGTACAAAACAAATGATCGGTCTGACACCGACGTACCGTAAAGCATGCACAAAGATAGCAAATAGGGGAAAACTATGAGCAGGTCATCCAACCCTTCCACAGAAGCTTGTCCATGCGGGTGGAGACGGCTTCGGCTGCTGTTTGCACAGCAGCAGCGGCAGTACTCGCGGTGTCCATGGAGGGCTCTACAAGCAAGGAGGGGGAGGGGCAAGATTCAGGGTAGGGGAGACTGGGACACTTTCAGAGGAGTCCAAGCTGTTCACACCAAAGCCTGCAATCTTGACCGGTTAATCCCTTAGAGAGTTTCTTCTGCTGTAAGAGCAACCACAAAGGCCCGAGGTACTCAGGGACTGGCATGGGGGATCCAAAGAGAAGAAACTCTGAGGATTCCCACACCAGTCATGAGTATAAGTAAGCTATTAACTAGGACCATGTGACCGGAGTGATTGACAGATGTCCCGGGCTCAGTCACATGCAACGTGCCACAGGGGTCCCCTTGATGGCAGGTCACGTGTCGGTTTCCGGTAGACCGGTACCCGGAAGGGCAACCAGAAGGGTCAGAGGGGTTGGAGGGGTCGGAAGGGTGTTGGACGGGGGTTCCCCTGACACCTATGGCAAAGTTGCACCAAGAATTGCTGTTGGTTGGCATACTGGTAACAAGTCTACTGGAAACCGGTGTTTGTCATCACTCTCTCTCTCTCTTTATAAGACTTTCTGTATCTCACTGGAGCCTCCAAACTCTGCTGTTGGGTGATCAGCTCCTAAGTCTTGGGAATGTCAATGTTAAACTTTGGGGATGGCACCAATTCAAGCACAGATGGATCATCCCTTAACCATGGTCTTTGCAACCCACCATGCTCTTGTTCAAATTGATATCAACCACCTACCTGCCCACTGTTTTATTGATTCAGAATCATTTACTTCCTATGAGTTTCAAAGAGAAACAAAGAGATACTTGGATTTCAGCAAACATTTGATACAAGCACATTATAAACACTCGCAACAGCCTCGATATACAGACACTGTTCAGGATGCAGAGTACTACTAACCCTATACAGCAAGCAATGAAACAGACCCCATTGTTCCCAATATGTGACTGGCATCAAACTTGGTGTGAATAAGTGGCATTCAGTGAAGCAACGATTTCTTCCCACCAGAACCAGAGAGAATACATTGGAAGCTATTGTTACACAAACTTTCTTGATGTTTCAGAGACATTATCTGGGGCTTTGCATGCTTTGAACAGAGTTCAAAAGCCAACACATGCATGTGGTCTGAGACCATCAGCATGCTGCATAAGTTGTGACCGGTAGGACCCTCTTCCACAACTGATGGAAGCTCTGAATGTGTGTTTGGCAACAAGAAGTACCGCAACCCTCCTAGCTGCTGGATCTTGCACAGACAAATATGTTGATTGGGGGCATTCTCATGTGTCTGCACAATAGAACCTGCAATCAAGTGTGGGAATCTGCAATCTGGTAGCCTTAAATTGATCCCTTGGATACTGGTCCCTTGCAGCCCAACAGATTCTAAAGAAAACCCCTCATTGCCACTTGTGTGAATTATTATTGGGGAACACTGTTTGACCCATTCCAGTGCCTTCTCATCCAATTGACCAGAGAAGAATGGAACTGCAGTTGGATCCCAAACCGGTGAATGAACCCCACTCATATATAAAGTAATACGATTGAACTTCCAAAATAGATGACAGGCTACATGATAAGGCTCTGAGAGCCCAGGATACAGGCTATTGGAAACATAGGCTGAACCTTTGGTTATGTATGCAGCAGCATAGTTGCACCAATTTGTTGCATTTTTGCTAAGGTTGTCCAGTGAATCCACAAGATTGTCCAGTCTGCCACATCTCCCTGGATGACTGTCTGTAATCAGGTAACCAGTGTATCTGTACTTTGAGATGCATTCAGGAAAGTCACCAAACTCAACCTCCTCAAAATGAGCCTGCAGAGAGACAGCAAGTTGGTGCAGCCTTCTCACTAGCTTCTCACGGTGCCCATCTAGAGTTAGGCCAAGAGCAGCTTCCTTCCTAAGGATGTATTTGTTAAGGGTGTCAACATCAATTGTCTTGTCGAGGTCCTTTGAAACCCCCTTCTGCTGAAAGATTGTTTGGACTGTGGTTGCCAGATGATCAAGAAATTGATCATGATCTTGATGGTATGGTACACAAAGGGCTAGTATTTCTGTGAAGAATCCAATGGCCTTGTTGATCTCCTTTGAATCCTCACACCAACAACAGTTGTCAGGATTCAGATGGGTTGCAGCAATTGCCTTCCTGTGAAGGTTGATAGCCTTCTCAGGGTCTTGAAATTCCCCACATTGTTGAAACCTTGCTTGGGCTATCACTGTTGGGATGCAGATAGACATGCCACAATTTGGATGAAGTTGCTTTGCAGAAAGTTGAATGGTATCCGACTCGCAATGCTCATGGCACCTGGTTGATGCTCCAAGCATCTTTCCTAAATTATGAAAAGAATTCATATAAAAAGTGAGTCCCTCTTGTAGAAATTCGATGATATCCATTGTATTCCACTGCCTGATGATCATGCTACGCTCAATGCTAAAGACTGCAGCATTATAGGTGAGTGAAAAGCTCTCCACAGACTCCCTAGGACATGACTTAGTATCCTGCAAGTGGTTGTTGCAGTGCTGTTTCTTCTTTTGGAGGGCCAAAGCGATCATTTCTGAGTTCAGCACCCTGTACTCTGCCTTCATATGAGGTTGAACATTACCCCTGTGTTTGGGTCCTGCATGTGCTGATATTTCCTGAAGAAAAGTCGCCCCTTGAAATTGCAATTAATTTCATAGCATGATCACAAAGTTGTGTGGGCTCACCAGCCTTCTCCGTGATTTTATACTGGCTGCTGATCTGATGCAGCAATTCAGAGACAGTCTGGATTTGTAATCCAGGATTGACCTGGTTCAGAGATATAAGCACTGAACAGACTCTGAGAGAAGTAACACACATCTGCAAGGATATGGCACCAATTATCGTCATGGGACATTACCACTGTTGCTTGCGGTGCCTGAATGAATTGTTTTCAGATGATCAATAGCGCATTTTATGTAAATGAAATAGAAACCTTCTGAAGAATGTAGTTGTTGATAAGTTCCCCTGGATGGAAGATCTATCCGCGCCCTATGAGCTCACAATCCAAGCTGATGTTGAAAGATATCATGCCTTGGAAATGGGAGCGAGATCCGTCAAAATTACAAGCCCATTTCCCTTCGGATATTTCTCCCTGCTGGTGCTTTCTCCTCCACCTAGGAGGCTGAGAAGCCGGGCGAAGACTGATGATATTGGAGAGAGTGGCATCGAATTGCCTATACATCCCAATTGTGGCGACACAATCCCACGGATTTGAACAGTTCCAAACAACCTTCCCCAAATCGTTGTCCCAAGGGAAATAGACAGACCATGTATGAATGTGGTCTGATTTAATGGGCAGCCAGTCATTGGGGCTGGATCATAGCTTTTTTTCTCAGCCGGGTTACCCCTCCATCGGTATTGACGGACAGAGTCGCTCCTTGTGGTTGGTTTAAACACCAGCTGGAATTGTTCTGCATTGTTGATGCTGTGAAACGATGCCATTCCCCACGACTGAGCCTTTTCACAGCCAGTGACAAGGTACAGTGACCCATTTGCCAGTCCACGTCCCCGTGGCCCGTTTATATACTTGTACCAGCTCTCTGCATGCACAGCAGCGTATTCTCGTATGGGGTCTAGGTTTTCCAGCTTCTTGAGGTGTGCACCATGCGGTAGTGCCAACACAGCTCCTTGTGGAGCACAACACCTGAAGACGAAATCCGCCCCCGGGCACACACTGAATATAAAACACGATTAAGCCACGCATCTGGACAACAATAATGGCACAACTTACTTGGAATCCAACCTTTGAACGGAGGAAGTCGAGACATGATTCCCTGGCTCATACTGCACGTCAAACACATCTCCCGACGCATAGTGCGGTAACGGAACGAAATTCTCGGGAACATTGTTGTTGTGAATTGGATGGTCTCCAGGGAGGTAGATATTGAAGAAAAAATCAAAAATCCCTTCTGGTGTAATCCTGCCAACATCACCGATTCCGACACCGCTCCTTCGGTACTCTTCGGGAAGATGCTGTTGAGGCCCGGGAACATACAATGGGAAGCCGCGGTTCCAACGCAATAGCTGGTTGCAATAGATTTCGCTCTCTGAGAAAGTATCGTCCATGATGCTGGGGATGCTGGTGCGTCCCATCTGGCCGGTGCACAATGCATCGGCGTTATCTACATCCGTGTGGTCGTGGTCCACGTCCCCAGTAACTGTAAGAGCTTGTTCTCCGGCGATTTGGACGCCAGTGGCATTATGAAACAGATCCCAACGCTGCACGTACCTCTGGACAGAGTGCCAGTGAGTGAGCTGAGCTTGATTCAACTGGGGAGCGTTGGAGGTTGGACCCGTCGTCACAGACGAATCCATGGCTCACAGCGGAAAGGAGGCAGATGGTGAAAGAGAAAGAAGGGAATCAGTCGTGGCGAGAAGCTGTAGAGCTCATAAGCGCCCATTTCCCAAAGATAGAGCAACTTCTCAAGGCTGTGTCCGCACTTCGCACGAGGAAACATGTATCTCAGGTGCTACCGCGAGAGTAAATGACGCAAAGGAGAAAGGAAAAGATCTGAATTGGGCTGTCTGCCTTCCAGTTCGACGCTGGGACCGGAATATTTCAACAGTAGGTGCAGTAGAACGGCAGCAGCACGGACTATGCCGTGGTGTGGAATGCTGTGTGTACAGCAGTTAATAGATGTGTGCCGTACAGCTGTAGAGTTAGACGCCAACGGTTTCTTTCGAAAACACAGCAGCCAGTTCCAACGTGAATGATTCAAAGTAGACAGAAGAACCCTGATATCTGCATGGGTCTCAGAAACAAAGAGATCGACGGGATTGGGTGGCGATTGAACGCGGGAAGAGACCACAGCCTCGTCTCACTTATGCATAGATGCACCCCCTGTTAGTCGTCAACGGGGCGCGGCCCGCCGAGATGCGGTGATAATCAGCGGTGGCATAGAATTCGAAGGACCATTTGAGAGAGAGCGTAAGAAAAACCGGTTAAGCTCCGCAACATTTTCTTCGATCTTTTGCTGTGAAGATTGGGCTGAGAGCCGGTTCTGGATGGTTCACTGGACTCCCGAGCATGTGAGAGCTGACGGATTATATGGTGCAGAGACACCGATTGGCAGGCAGACCCTTGAAGTAAAACTTCCGAGGTTCTTGGTCGAAAATTGGGAACCTGTAGTGATTTGGAACAGCCCAGAAACCCAGAACGTCGGCAGGAAATGAGATACATATCATGATACATGCAACCGCACGTCCCGCGCCTCCAATTGTATGTGCCGAACGCTGTTCGACGATGGGCGACACTGCCGGCCTGTAGTCTTAGGGTCGAAATTATTGAATAGTAAATACCGGAATGCAGAGCATAATATCTGGGAGCCGGACCCTGCATTCCTACGCGCATTGCGGAAATCACGTCCACACTGTATGTGTCCGAAACGAAAGTCATTTGAAGAAAAATGACCGCGGCACGATGGTGGCTTGAGACAGACCACAGCTAAACACTGAGACCAAACCATTTGCACAGCATTGGGAACCCTGTCTTCACATCTACTGGGCCAAGTCGGTGTCGGAACGGTGCCTTTTCTGCGGAGAATGGCCTTTTTCAAATTCCTCCAGTATCTCCTGCCGCAACGCTTAGTTTCCCGCAAGAAGGCAAGGTAGTTAATGAATGCATTCCGGATAGTGGGGCGCAAGTCTTGACCAGTCTTGAGGGTGACGCAGAAGGCCACGTTCTTCGGGTACCGGGATGTTCTTTCTTCCTTCAGAAGTTCCATGTGACCTCATGCCGATCACTTGTCTTCCGTGGTATACATAATGTCGCAGCAAACGCCGTCTCAGCCACTCAAGCTTCCTACCCACCCAATCTCACCTGCCGCCATACGAAAAGGACCTCTTCCACGCCGTTGCAATCTATACAGCGCCTCCCAAGTTCCCTAAGAATGAATTTGATGCCAAACTCGGAGCCCTCGTTGACCGTTTACTCCTACTTCCGGTATTCCAGGAGAATGTCCTGAAATTGGAAATGGTGAGTGGCCAACCTGTTGAAATCCATCCCCTCTAATCTACTTCCGGACTCTCTTGGACGACAGATGTATCAGAACGCCCTCCTGGACGAGCATATCAGAAAAATTAAGTTCCCGCCATATGAGTCTACTGCGGTGATCACGGTACAGATTGAGAGCCAGGAAGTCATGTCATATACTTATGCACTTTACCCAGACCGCGGAGCATTTACTGGGGTACGACCGCACATTTTTGACTTTGATTACTTCTGAGATTCATAAGGTCTTGCGAGACGCCAAATTTCAGGATCAATCCGAGCAAGCCAAAGAATTCGGCCTTCAGGACGGCATATGCACCTTCTCCACAGATGTCATGCCAAAATTCGACTCTTCGTCGCCTAGCGCGCAAGATGGGACCGATTTTTTCACGATCTGAATTTTCTGGGTGCCATGCCGTCTCTACACGGAGGACTACGCCCAAAAATTCTATCCAATCGTCGAAAAGTGGACCGGTTGGTGAAGTATGAAACTGTGGGTTGGTTTCACACGATCGGAGCGGAGATCGGTCTCAACAGCGTACTTATTTGCTTTCCGTGGCTGGAGAATAACGCGATGGACGACCACATGCGGACCCTCGGTCATCCTCCTTTATTTGCTACGGGGAAAGTCTGGTACGCTGCTGCTTTGTCTCCAAACAATCCTACATTATCCATTGAGTACATTCTCAATCAACTTTAGAACTTGGAAAGCGTCATCGAGGTATGAACCGTCATCTCTCAGCTTTTTATCGGCCGAAACAAATTTTTCTAGCTGCCGCCGGATGCGCAATCTCGAAACGTTCTTTGAGGCACGAAGCAGAATTTCAACCAGAATGCAGACGCATGCCTCTTACACTGCGGACGTAGGAACGAAGATCAACAAGTCCTGAACTTTTGGCTCAAATGAATTGTCTGTTTGTTGTCCGTTCTCCATGCCAAGCAGTCTTGATTTTAATTTTGAATCGATTCATCGGCGCCAGGGTTACACGCGGGTCCACCTGTGGGTACCATTGACAGAAGGTCAACCCGGACCCGGACCCGCCAATGCCGTACCCGACTGACCTACGGGTCACCCGCGGGCGATTGATTTACCTGCGGTGCCTCGACAAAACCGCTGGTCCGCACCAAAACTTTACCCAAGCCAGACATACAAGGGGGAAATATGATCCGTCGAGGATCAGATCAACACTTCGTATGCGCGGCATGTGAAAGTCCAGCCTCCGTATGGCACGGCACCGTCTTTGGCCGCCCGCCGAAACGACTTCGGCCGAATTTCGGCCGAGGCCGCCGAGCACCCGCGGATTCACCTGTGCGGGTCCACGGTATTGCGGCGGGTTTGACAATCTCAACCCGGACCCGGACCCGGCAGACCCTCGGGTCCAAACCCGCGAATGGACCCGATACCCGTGTGGAACTCTATTCATCGCTTTTATTGGCACACTCGTGCGACTTTCAGAATGATCTTTCGTGACATCGTGACGGATCACTGTTAGGCTCTTGCCACGACTCACCCTTGACTTCACATTGGCTCAGAGATACTCCTTGGATTGTCCATCGTGACCATGTCTTCTTCGCCAACAGCCTTCCCCCCCGAGCTAGAACGCGAAATATTTGAAATATGCGCCGTCTGTCTGCCTGTATCCATCCCACAGCTCAATATGCTGGTCGCGCAGCGAGTCAAACAGTGGTGAATTCCGAGCCCACAGTCCGCCCAAAAATCGCTCAATGCAGAACAGGCTCGAACCCCTACTTTATCGGATCGTGGCTGTGGAACGCTACGTACCCATCCCGGAGTTTCCCAAATTCACTACGGATATTATGATTTCCGCCATCCGTACGAAGCCGCCTGAGTTCTTCCGCACTGCTGTGCGCCATCTGATGCTTTTTGTCGAAAAATCAGAAGACACGGAGACCATCTTGGCCGCGTGCACCGGGGTGGAGGATCTCGTACTTTCAACATTGGAAGAGGCATGGATTCCACTGATCGAGTGCCTGTCCCCGAAAGGCCTGTTCACCACCTGCAGCCTTCTCACGCTACCGCCAATCCATCATTTTCATTCGCGGCTGACACACCTCGAGATGCTGGATTTGCGGGAAGACGAAACCGAGGTCCTTGTGGCCCTTCCGCACCTCACACATCTGTCGTTCTTTCACTGCTGTTGGAGTTATGTCTTGCCCTGCGTGTACTGCTCCGCCGTAGCCGGCGCAGACTGACGGAAGAGCAACGCGAGCAAGCCGCGAGGGTTGCGCAAGACGTGCGGTTCGTGGCCGTGACGTACCAGCATTTCGTCCAGAACTGGTACATTGGGGCCCAGTACGGAACGGATCACTGGAGTCGAGCTGAAACTTTCATTGCACGCCGGCGAGCCGGGGAGATAGATCGTGCGTGTATACAATATACGTTGGATTTCACAAGTCACTGATGTGGATTCGCGGTAGCGCTACAATACGAAATTATCGAAGAAGAAATGGTACAAAACCTGTAGCGTTAGATCGTCTCCGCGATTCACTCTGCCTCAGTTATCTCCGCTCTCTTTACCTCTTCGACTTCGATTTCGTTGACTTCATCTGCGTGAAAAAAATGTGTTTGATCTGACCACTCGATGGTTTCTTTCTCCATTTCTACCTAGATTCGCTACGGAGATATCCTGTCTTTGATCAATCTCTTCACGCATTTCGGGAGTGACTCGTGTTATCCGACTCGTGGTTTACTGTTGAAGCGATCGAAAAGGATCGCCAGAAACACTGGTCAGGATTTGAGAGTTGCTTGATAGCCCAAATATTCTGAAAAACCAATGACAAACATCGGGAAATGCTTTCGTGGTGCCTTTTATTTTTCCTGGACCTTTGGTTGTATCTTGAAGGAGTGAACTCCTTGAACTACATTGAATAAATGGGGAAAAACGCTGTGACATCTTGTGACTACCATGGTTACCATCGTCACTGTCTTGAATTCTGTCACCATGGACACAGTTAGACCGACGCGTTTAACATCTCGCTTATACCGACGATGGGATTCAAGGCACAAGTAATAGCCTCATCATCGTGGGTCTGAGTGGCGTCTTCTTCTGCGGAAGGCAAACAAAGTCCCCACTACTGCTTCAGCCTCAGGTGCGCTGTTTTCTTGGAATAACGATCAACGTGTCTCTGCCTGTGCGTGGAGGATATCGCTTCACACAGTGTGTCAGGCCTCTGCGGCCAATGTATGACCTTGGTGGCCGGGCTATCTCCGCGCCGCCGTCCATGTTTACACTTCACGCATTCGGGGTCGAAGGACTTTTGCGCTGAGGAAGTTACCAGGGAAAGGGGGCTACACATCTCCCTTCCCCGGCACCGAGTCACCCTTGTGTCATTCAGCTATCGGAACGTCCCTTAGGTCTGCTTGATTCGTGCATACTGCAGTTCAGTTGAAGCCTAAAGAGCTTGGGAGATGGTTCATTGGATACCGCGGATAAATTAATACCGATTTCTGGGCAGTAAACTTGGCATCGCTTCCTATGTCCAGTTTCCAACGCGAAATTCTCTCTTACCTGCGGCTGCTTCTGGACTGATCGTCCACTCACAAGCTGATGGTGCCGCATTTTACGGTCCTCTCTCTCATGTCAGTGCGTTTTTTATCTCCGGTCCTCTGCTAGGACCGCATATATGCGTTGGGCCACGAATACTCCGAGCAACCCTCCTAATTTGTGTATCTCGAGCCGAATCATAGGCTAGGAAGCTTGCCAGCCAGCGCCACGGACTGGACTTTAATGGGGAAAGTCCACGAAGATGGTGCATAGTGAGATAAGATGGACGATGATCATCAGGTGTTCTCAACAGAACCAAGGTGGTTCTAGGCTCTTCTCAAGAAACCTTTGCTGACGCTGAAGCTTTTAGGTTGAATGTGCCTGGGCAATTTACCAGCTCCTCGAACAGACCCCATTACGATGATCGAAGTTGCATTAACATTGAACAGTGGTAACCTCAGTTCTCAGCAGGCGCGATCCTTTGTCTATCACTGCGCTGTCAAGAATCTCTCGAGATCATTGCTATGATATTTTAATCTACGCTACGGATGCACTAGAAGAAACCGTGGGAGGGTATCGTGGTAAGCATCTTTAATTTAGCACTCGATGGACCTCAAGCCTAGACCGTATCTTCACGCAATTTATGCGGCGTAGAAATACCCTCTGCCAATGCACTGGGCTTCTGCGCGCACTGCCCGCGTAGGCCTTCTTTTTATTTTATTTTCAAGCTACTTCGGGAGCCGAGCCTCGGCGATCAATCGATGATTGCCTTCCATACTTACCTTTCCTAGGCCCGCTAAGCGGCTTCGGAGCAGGTCAAGCTCGGATTACCTGCCCCTCGGCAGCACATCGTCTCCAGTCACTTGTCGTCCCAGTTGTCGACGACGATACCTCCCGCTCGATTCCCATTTGGACTCATATCGACGTCGTTACGCTGCAAATATATCTGTTCTGCGCGGCACTGATAGATTAAGGTGTGTCGACATATTCCTTAACCGGCGGCTTTAAAGCCGTCCCAGCGAGCTAAGTTAACCTTATTAGGATCGTACGAGCTCACTGGCAGCGTGTCCCAATCACCCCCTCACGTCTCTCATGTTCCAAGCCGCCCCAGCTTAAATGCTACTGTTGTGACAAGGGACTCGAGACAGTGATCCCGCCCAACACTCGACGTTCTGGGAGCCGATTTTGAACGAGCAGGCAGCCGTACGTCCACTGAAATGGCTGTGCGATCCGTACCGCGAAGTTGACTGACGTATCTCTATCACAGACGCTCGAAGGTGTGCGCGAGAACTTTGAATATCATCGACAGAGTTTCCTCGTCACGCTCCTTCTACGACAATATCCAGTGCCTCGCTTCTACCAATCTGGTCCTGAAGCACGTCCATGCCCTCGATGCCCGTAAGTTGGATGCAGAACCGACAAGAAATTGTCTGATAGAGGGTGCCCGGTACAGATTCCTACGGTCCTGTCCAATGAATCCTCATCCTTGTCCGCCCATCAGACGACGATGGTCGCCGCCACGACAGGCGGTGCAATCGTCCTGGTGTTCATCGTATTCGCCATCATATTCCTCCACATGCGCCGCCGACAGCATAGGCGCGAGATGACGGACACACTAGCAAGGGAAGAGCGAAAGAGGAAAGGCGCGGGCGGAGTGGGCATGCTTGACGGGGAAGGTTTCTACGACTCTGTGCGTGGGTGGCACCCGCCACAGATCGGATACGACGGCTCGCAGACGGGACTCCGCCTGAATCTCGCATCCACTGCTGAGCGCCGGACGCAGGAGTTTTCCGAGCGTCCGCCTCTCCCACGCTACAGCGCGCAGCCGCCCTTCCTCTTCCCGTCGCGCGCGTCTGACTCTGGATCAGCATTCCGCGAGGAGGTGTGGCCTCCACCACGGCAGGAGAGCGTCTTCGTCGACCCGCTGCTACACGCGCCAGCAGACGACCTCACCCGTATTGTCACAGACATAATGGGCCAGCCAAACACCCCGACGCGTTCCACTGCGACGTCCATGCCCACTTCCACGTCTACCTCCGCGACAGCATCCTCCTCTGCGTCGCTAGCAGCCGCCCCGCGCTCGCGCCGCAACTCATGCTCCACGATCTACGCGCGGACGACGCTCCGCTCCTTCGAATCCACGCCGACTCTCCCGCTCTCGTCCCTCTCAGCCGAGACGCGCGGCACGGACTCAGATGACGACCCCCCATGGCCACCCACCCCGGGGCTTCTTCCCGACAGCGCGCCGCCTGTCTCGTACTGGCAGCGCCCTGGCGCGGCCAAGAGCCCGCAGCGCGATACACCCCAGCTGCGCCCCTCGACGGGCGACGGCTCTCCACGTGTCAAGAACTGGCTTGAACGTACACCCAGGCGGCTGGAGCTGTCCACTGGCCATACGCGCCGAGCCGCATCCGTCGGACATTAGTTTTTCCTTTCGATGAGACTCGGAAAAGCGAAGCGATATTTCGCATATTTACTGTACAACTAATCCGTACTGGGAAAATGTAATTGCAAAACTGCAGATGTAGTTCTAACGTTCGTTGAGAATCAAAGCTAATTTTATACTCGAATCTTCGGGCTGGAGATAGGTATTTCCTCGCACTTAGTCGCGGCGTTCGGTCTACCAGTATGATAAAATAAACTTCAGAACTTTCTGGTGAATGCCGAATCGTGCCGCAATTAGCGGACTAATGTTGCCGCGACTTCCGACTTGGGAAGACTCGAAGTTGAGTCAGTAGCCGCCTTGAGTCGAGTCGAGTCGAGTCGCCGCTGCGACTCGGGTTGACTTCCAAGTCAATTCTTCAAGTCGACTTGAAACCCCAAATTCCACAAAGGTGTGCTGGGTAGTTTGCACCACGAACAGAATTTCTTGAATTTTGTTTTTTTGATGGACAAGATCGAGCTCGTGACATCAATGTCACGTTTCCGTGAGTCCGTCGCAAAACCCGCCAAAAACGAAGCCAGAATCGCAAATAGCTTGCTTTCTAAAATATGGTCTTGAGGGGAGAATCGATTCATCGCAACTCTTCCGAATCCAAATGAATATCGGACATTGGGGTATTGAACGGTCACGTGATGCGATGGCGCAACGCGTGCGCGTTCCTCTGGTGACACAACAAAGACAGAGCTTCCCGCAAAAACGTGGAAGGTCTCGGGCAGTAGCGACAAGTGATAGGTAGTGACTCCAATTAGAGTCGTAGGATGACTCACACTAAGTCACACTCTAAGTATGATCTCAGCACCTGGAGCATACAGACCGCCTCTAAGAGCTTGAAATGCTGCGACTCTTATACCCGATATAGATTAATTATGTCGCGACCGTGACTGCAATTTTCTGAACGGTGTCATCCGAGAGCTTGACATCGCTCGTTGAGATCGGAGGGAAAACAGGGCGACAAAGACAGCTTCGAGAGTTTTCCTCCACATTGCGACCAGAATTGACTCAAAACGCCGAAGGTTTGGCGTAGCGGCGGTAAGTGACAGGGAGAGACTCCAACTCCGAGTCGAGTCATAGGATGGCTCACACTGGGTCATACTTTACTATCTCAGTTAATCAGTACCCAGCCAGAGCTTGAAATACTGCGAATCTTATAACCCGGTGTGGATTGATTGTTGCGTGGCGGCGATTTTCGAATGGCGCCAATCCGAGAGCTGAGATAATTAATTTGACGAAACTATGGTACAAACAATGTACTTGATGAGGCCGACTATGAGTCCGTTATTCAAAACGAGAGTCAGAGAACAGTCATGTAATTCTGGCATCTCTGGCGAAGCCTTGCCCAGCGTCCACCATTCCAGTCTCTGATGCGCGCCCAGCCATCCTGAGGCGCCATTTGCTCAATCCACAGCAGCACCGAACAGAGTGCAAAGTCTGCGTAGGAAATGTGATGGCCTTGCGTCACGATTCCATCCCCATCACCGACATTTTTGTCTAGGATGACTGAAAGGAAGTCGAACTGCTCCTTCACCAGTTGCCATGCATGTTCACGCTGGGGACCTGGTGGAAGCGCATGAGAAGCCGTGGAGATTGGGATTCGTGAGTGGGATGCGCCGTGAAAATGTGTCTGAGTGCTCTCGGGCAATCGATCGTAGCTAATTGGTACCATGATGGGAAGCAAGGGCTTCGCAAGTACCTCCTGAATATAATGCACGAAGAGGGTCTGTAACGCCCGAGAGCCCTCGGGAAATATTGGGCGCGCTGGGTAGCTGGCCTCGAGGTACTCTGCAATGCTATTGGCGTTCGAGAGTATATGAGGTGTTTGCTGATTTCTTGTGGGGTCGATGATGACTGGGAGGGTGTAGACGGGGCGCCCATCTGCCCTCCGGGAACTTGGAGGCGCGCCGATGGAACGTAATGTCGTCTCTACGTCGGGAAATTCCACCCATACGGTCCGATAGGGAAGACGCTTGTAATTCAGGATGAATCTGAAATATTAAACAAGGCATACTCCGATGAGGCGAGGACACACCTAATGCGCCAGATATTTGGTACCCAGGTCTGAGATCGTGTCCCCGGAGAATCGTAGAGAGTGATGAAAGGGGGAGTAGCACGAGAAGAATTGTATCGCGACATGGGAGAAGGAACAATGAGAAATCGAAATGGAAGGCAAGAGCTGAATATCACAAGGCAAGAACCAGATATCTTATATATGAAGAACTATCCGTTCTACTTCTGAATTCGCGCCTTGCTTGAGGAGCACAAATGCGGTCCCGTTGAGCGCTACTTGCACACTCTTACCCGCAAACCAAATAGAATGGAGCGCCGACGGTGCACCGGTGAACTGAGACCTAAGGGCTCTCACCAACCGGTTAGACAAAGGGGCAAGAACTTACAATTCAAACTACTGTGAAGTTCTCAACAGCAAAGAAATTCAACCCTTTTGGATACAAACGGGGTTTGGAACAATATGGAGAGGCTTCAGATACGGACGAATGCCAGTTCCGAATCGGAACCGCAGCTGGCATATTGATATCCAACATTCTTGGGCGGCGTCATGTCGGTTCCGTTGTCGCACAGCCGCCTCTGTATGTGGGAAATATATCGAGGGATAAATTCCTCTGGTACTGCACTGACGTCGCCGCAGCATGAGCTGTAAGCACATTAAGAAGTAAATCTGCTAGCCCAACTTGGAGAATGACTCGTCTTGACACACAACCACGTCCACCTTTTGTAAGCGGAACAGGTAACACGGGGATGACGGAGCGCCGAAATGGTAATTGTTCCTTGCAGTGCGCCAACAGTGCATTGAGTATTCCTATGCAAATCAATAGCAAACCTCTTTTGAAGCTCCGAATTTCGGTAAATTTGCGGAAAGTTCGAAGGTAAAAAAATAATTCAATAACTTACACCGAGGATCTGGGTTCAGGGTGAGGTAAAACGCACAGGGATTATATCGGTTGACTACTGCTGCAACATACCATACCGGAGATCGACGTGGATGGAGACCTAGCTGAACGATGCTCTTCTTCCTAACGAACTGGAACATACGGCTGTTCGCCGTGACGGGCACTGCCGTCGTTTCTACGGGAGTACAACGGGCAAACCCCTCCCCCCTCCCTCCCGTCGCAGAGGCCGAAAAGTTCTCTACGGAACGGGACGGACGGCGGTTACGGTCAACGAGACGGTGTCAGTGCATTCTCACAGAATTAGTCTCGTGTTTTTAGCGGAAAATATCGAAGACCTCCTCCTATTTATCTGAGCTGAGTACCCGCGGCCGGCCACCTTAGCATGTATGACCTCGAACCTGCTCTTGGAGGCCGCCAGATATGGGTGTATGGGCTCTGAACCAAGGAAATACATCCTACGAGTGAGCCCAAATATTTCTCGTAGATTTACATAGCCATTCCACGGCTCGCCGAAATTTCTTTTCGGCCGTATCCCAAAGGGGCAAAAAACGGGGTAGTCGGCCACCCGGCTATTTCATTCGTTCCCTTCACACCCCAGTGCAGTTCAAATGATTCAATGGATACAAATACACGATTGTATACACTCAGACGGTACATCTGAGGTATATGCGGACCATAATAATTTCCCTTTCAAGCTGAATAGAATGGGTGAGAGCGTGGTGCGGACTGAATGGCTTGCCCTGCCCAGCACAGAATGTATTGAGAACCCAAAAAAAGAGATAAAATGCTCTATAGGATACATTAACACAAACACATTACCAAAGTACGTCTCCCCTATACCCCATAACCCCTCCACGAAAATCCATCTTTACATGTGAATGGAATTCCATGTGAATGGAATTCCATGGTTTGGGGTAGTGGCCGGCCGTGAACGGGAAGTCGGACATTTAAAAACAAAATAAATGTGTAATGATGCTGAGTTGGATGTTACGAATACACAGACCGATTCCCAAGTCCGTCGCAAAGACGGGTTAATCGCTAGAGAGGTGGCTGAATCGGGCCACTTGGGATCAAGCCGAGATGTTCTTGACGGATTCACGAGGTGAGGGAGAGTTTTATTTAGTATTTTATGCCTCGACTCATCCCCTCGAATGAAGGGATGAAAACGAGCCCCAAAACCTGTGAACCAGTGAAGAATTGGTGGAGAAAAGAGCAAAAGACGAGCGCGAGGGCTGTTCGAAGATAAGAAATGATGTTTACACACCAGAATCTTCAAGTTGATGAAAAACCTCCCACAGTTTTTGATCGCCGCATCACTTCGCCTCCCATTTTGACATACAGCGTCCATGAAGGTCAGGCTTCATCCCACAGGGGGCCAATCCCAGGTTTTAACATCACAACGCCTTCTATTATGCAAGTGGCCGGGTACCTGGTGTGGCCGGAAAGGCGGTCGCGGATAATATTGGTAGAAGATCTTACCAATAAGTTCAAGATTTGTAGTCGAGTTGTGCTCAAATCCAAGATGGAAGTCATTAGCGAGCGTCACTACAATTTTAATGGAGTGCGAGGACCGTATTTCATTTCACTGAAGTGTTTACTTTGTCGGGGAAAGACCCAGACCGCTTCTGTACGGCAAAATTGGAACAGAGAAATTACGAAAAAAAACCCCAGTCCATTACATAATCTCCTTTAAAAGGTCAAAATTCCATAGTGAGCATGAAGACTACTACGAATATCTGTGCAAGGCCTATTTAAGGCAATTAGGAGAACTACATTCAAACATAAAAATCGTCCAATCTGCGGAAATTAGATGGTTACTGTCGACAAACCAGTCGCCCGTTGACGGTCGTCACTGAACTCAGTCCCGTCGCCATCGCGTCGAAAATTTTCTAGACCCTTCGACCCCTGAACGGAACGGGTCAGCTACCCGTCGGACGGCGCCCGTAGAACCGGCGCGACGGGCACTGGCTTGCTTGCAGAGATAATCCGGAGTCCGGAACCCGCAGGCCTGGCGTTCATTCATGCTTTAGCGGGGAAAATGCTTTCCGCCACAAGGCAGTACATTCGGCACGCATTGGCGGCATCAAGTGGAGCGCCAGAGTTAGTAACTCAATTCTTCGGTCACGATTATCTGGCTGAGGTTAATTATAATACCTGAACACTGCAAACTGGGAAATCCATTGCCGTTGGCGAAATCGTCGGATAGACCAGATAGTCATCCAGAATGCAATTGGGAACGATACTCGAGCGCATACAAAGCGAGCCGCTCAATTGTGATTCAATCCACCAAAAATTGGTCTCGCGGCGGCGAAAGATCTAGAGGCCAAGTCCGAGTTTTCAGTTGGTTTTTAGTGACCAGTATAGGTAGTGGCGGAGCTCGCGATTGTGCGATTGCAAGAAAGAAAATCGTTCGATAAAGAGACGAAAGCCTTATAAGTTAGATAGAAGAGAAGAGAACTTGCATCGGAGTTTCGGTGCAAGGCGAATCAGCCTTACTCGGCGACGTTCTTCTTGCGCTGCATTATTATTGTTTTCTTATTTATTTTTATCTCCTCGAATCAGTCTTAGCTTCCCAATGGCGTCGCTTGACTGTAGACTCACATGGAACAATGCATGCTTTTCCTGGTTTCGATAAAGAGCGGCAATTGACGTAAAGTGGACATCTTCTCTTGTTCTTGAGGATATAGGAAACGCGACACTACGACACATATGTCAAAAGCGAGAATATCCGACACATTCCGCGAGATCCGACACACTTCCAGGTTTTTTCTCAAAATCCAGCACATTCCAACCCTTGTTCAAAGAAAACGACACACATCAGAAAGCCCGGTACATTCTTCTCGTGTGAACTCGCTAGCGCTTTCGTGACACTGTGACAATCTGGCTTTACTTTCAACCACTACTATTGACCGATATGGCGCGTTCACTGCAGGCCCTGTACGCTCTGAATGAGCATTGGAGGGGACTCCGGGGGAGATAGAGGATTGGGGAAAAATTCCTGGTGAGTTTCTACACTCTGGTTCGGTTCTTCTCTATTGTCTACCTTGATTACCACCGGAGATTCGGCGAACCGGCAGCGCGTTCAACAAGCCGCCGTCAGGGCGCCGTTTCCGTCCCCACAGGCTCCGCACAATTTCTCGCATCGCATACTACGCCACGGCCGGCCCTGGGTGGGCTGTAGGGAGACGGGCGCGGGCCCCGAATTTGAGGTGTGTTTAAGTAGCAAAAGTGTTGGGATAGCAAACCGAGGACCCCGACCCCAACTCAATTGTCGCGTGAGCGCGACTCAACTTTACTCATTGGTGCGCTGCACCAGTCACTTATTTATATTGTATTTGTATCGTTTCTGTTTACCATACTCATATATATTTACTTGTAGGAACTCATATGGACTCTTGTTTTTATCGTGTTTACTTGTCCCCATTTAGTTACTTAACTGTTTCGTTTGTATTTAAACTCATAGTCTACGCTGTATTTACTCAGTTCTTTGCTGTGAACAATCCCTCTCTCAGTCTTACTTCAATAAAAAGTATACTGTGAAAATCATTATAGTTCTTGCAATGAGTCGATTTTTGGAGCACATCTCCAGTGGACTGCAACGAATAACTTACAAGTGTGGACGCAGGCACTGCCGCAAAGCGAAAATATGAATGAATTGTAAGTACATTTCGAACACTAGTAATAGATTGCCAACCGCGTTGGAAAATGGCGTGGAGAAATCTTTGATCTCAAATCTGGGGAATTGTGTCGGAATTGTCATGTGTGCCGAGTTTTCTGACGAGTGTCGGGTATTATGGACATTGACAGATGTGTCGTAGTGTCGCGTTTGAGGGAGCCTCCTTGTTCTTCTCGGGCGGGTGTTATATGGGTGAGCAATGGCTGGGCCAAGCCAAGCTCTGTTCCTGGTCGAGGGCCGCTATGTCGCTCTCCATCATATCTACTTTTACTTGCCTCTCTGCAATTGCTAGCGTCTTAGCGAAGCAGTCGGTTGTCTTTCGTGACCTTACCTGCAAATTCAGCCTTGCTGCCTGGAACGTCCGTCACAATGAAAATTCTACAGGAGTGCCGCTGGTTCCGAAAGAATACGGTGACCATACCTTCCATATCTCCTTCCCACCCAAGACCTACAGACTTCAGGCTTGAACGACGGGGCAAGCTATGAAGTCACATCGGTGAGTCCTGCTTATCGTGCCCCAACTCAGTTATCGAACGATTTATTCAGACGTATGCTTCTTACCCGTACGACATTAAGCCTACGATGGCGCTGGTCAACGGCTTGCTCCGCGCCTATCGAGCTTCCGGTGCCTGGACCGCCAACGCTACCGCCGTCACGAGCGGTGGCGTGCTTTCGTGGTACACGAGCGAGCTCTTCGACCACGACGTCGCACGCATTTACACCGCCATTCAGCATCACGGGACGAGTGGACTGCACGCCCATGCCGCATATGGTTTCGACGACCTATGGTCCCTGTGCCTGTTTGACGGGACGCTAGCGTAGACGAGCGTGATTTCTAATGTCTCAGCGGACATGGACATGGACAAGGCTGGTAGCCTTCAACCCCCACAAATGCCGGAAAGTCAGAATCCATCTCGTACCGGCTGAAAATAGTAAGTCGTACTTCAGATCAAGAGACGGGATCAATTATTCGCCAGACTGTTGAAGGGCCCAAAACGTTCATTGAAATCGTTCAAATGCATATGGTTTAATTACAAGACCCATTTCCGCTTTGTAGAAGTCTCTGGATCCGAATCTATTTTGACTCTCGTTTTTACCCGAGCGTATATTGCAGAGCTGGAGTAAGAGCAGAAGCTGAGTTACAAAAGAAGTTTTGGAGGGTGTTCTCACCATCGATTTCCCCAGATCTTCGCTTAGCAATGAAATCTTCAGCTCGCGACCAATAATCGATCCCTGTATGTGCCCCCGTTGTCCAGTCTTTAGACTCGGACCGGCAACCCATCGCCACAAATCGCGGATCCTTGGCTAGTTCAAGTTCGTCTGGGTTCCGCTTCATAACGGCAAGGCGCCGCAGCGCTGGCTCTAGCACCACTAGGACGAGCAATGATTTGCAACCTCGAAGCAGTAGGAGACAGATTTCAACGAAGGCTTCGTCCCAGAAGGAGAGGTGGGTGAGATGTGGGATAAGACGGAGCTCTGTCGGCATTTTCTCGGTTATGGAATTACGCAGTGTGCTGTCGAACACTGAGAGGTGTGTTATTTTCGAAAACAGTCGGTGGCTGCAGTCTATCCGCCGCTGCGGACCAAAGAGATTGCTGATGTTGCAGTACAGGTGTGTTAACGGTAAATTCTCGATTACCGAAAATAGCTGCCCGTCCCCGACCACGATGTCATGAATCCAGAGATTTTCGATTGAACGGCAAGCCGAGAGCATAACGCCTGCATCTTCAACAGATATATCCCAAAGAAGTAGATGGCGGACGAGATGTCCCGGGAACTGCATTGATTTGTGAATCCGATCGCTAGGGAAGGTAGGGTGGCCGAAATCGAGACGCTGCAGCTCATCACGATGCAAGCAGATGGCAATGGTGCGGTACAGCAGCGGCTCTAGCCTGAGCATGAGCATGATTTTCAATAAAAAAGGGAAAAAATCGAGCGTAGGATTTGACTAACCACACTTTAACACGCTGTGCTACTCGCATGAATCTCGCGATTGACAGCGGACGAGCTTGGGCGGCGATTTCAAATATCGCTCGCTCCAGCTCAGTGGGAAGGTCCGGATGGAACTTGGGTTCAGCCATTTGGCAGTTATGCGTCGAAAAAAAGCGGGTAGCTGTGGGTTGTGGAGGAAGATGGAAGCTGCGCCTGAGCGTCAATCAATTGATTCATGGGACAACAAGCCCAAATTGGAAGCACAGCTTTCGGTGAGATATGGGCGCCCACATGCACCCTTAGTTACTCTAAGTATGCCATAAAATCAACCGCGCTTTCTGCAAGGACCTCCGCAAAGGGAAAGCCCGTTGGAACAGAATTATACCTGCATAAAGATTCTGAAATGTCATGGAATCGCCGACGACACAAACTTTGATTAAAATTCAAGTGGGTCTTCGCGTATTTCGGCAGACAGCTTTCACTGCGATACAAGTCACCGAGAGACCACCAGAAAGGGAAAGAGAATATGATTTCAAGCAGGCTTGCGGTCGATTCAACACTAGGCCCGAGCGCCGAGTCGCACTCGCCGTTTCGATCAACGAGCTTTCAGAGGATGATGGTTAGTAACTTGAATCCAGGTCGACCGATTGCTATCTTGGGAACAGCCGACTTGGTTCCTGAACGAGCGAGCGCTCTGCGAATATTTCTCGTTAATTCCCAATCTGGTAAACTTATTGAGATAACGCACACCATCGGGCCACGCCCCTGTTAAAACGTCCGTCCGATGGTATCCGGCCGTCGCAGAAGTCCTGGTGAATTAAATTGCGGGGCCGACGAGACAGTATTGGCTTCTCCCGCGAGGATTTTGGTGGGAAATACAAGCCAACCTTGAATTCGTTAAGAAGATAACGAGGGATCGTGTCATGAGATCGCTGGGGTGGACTGGCGAAACGAGGGAGATGAATCTACTTTATTACATCACCATCGTGTGTTGATCATTCGCAGGCTAGGATCGTCGACCGAGTCCGAGGTCTGAAGACCGATTTGTCGGGAGCGTACACCGCGTGAGCAAGAGCAGACCAGAGCCATGTTCAAAGTCCTACGGAGTACTTACGTCGGGATCGGGCCATCGAAAGTTTGGAATGACCATCGAGCGCGATTCTTGCAGCATCAGATCGTGGAGGTGAGTCCACTCTCCAGCGATGTGTTCCACAAGCTACATATGGAACTGGAGCTGAGATCGATAAAAGATGAATCAGGTAAACCTGGACCTGAACCACAGAAGTCGGACATGCGCTTGTGTCGTGCTTTTCCCGGGACGAGTGCCGGAGAAGCAAGGAAATTATCTTGCGTGGATGAAGACTCACAGGAGCGAGAAAAAATATGGAACGATTCTAGTTTGTCTGGGTCGAAGGTTCCAGTCTAAGACGAGACAAGATATGCGAGGGCAGTACAGCTCATTTAGTGGATTTTTATCGAAGACATTTAGATTCCGAGATCTGTGGAGCATCCAATGAGAGTTTAAGCAAGGATAAGCTCTGGTGGCGAAAGGAAAGGAGTTCTCCTTGATCCGTCCCGCCAAACTATCCGCAAATTGGCGTAGACGTAGAAGTTACGAGAGGAGGACGAAGGCAATCGGCAAAGTACTATCCGAGTTATCTCGCTTTCAAGATGTCCGGGCAAAGAAGGTATAAAGCTGCGAGTTAACCCATCACAGCGCCTCCCGAGTATTGTCGTCTGCGTAAAGACGGAATCTTTAGTCAGCGGGTGCTGGACTATGTACAAGTACGGGCATGTATCAGAATCAGTCGGAGTCGGCAGCGCCAGTACTAGTGTCAGTATACCGCGCTTGCGAGCGACTTAGGAGTGTTCTTTAGATCCTGAAGCGCGCGAGACTAGTTGACACTGTGTAAAGTAAAGTCACTCCATAGTATAAGTGACTAGTCACTGATGGCGAGATTTCGGCACTCCTGAGCAGGTCGTCCATTGGTAGTGCTTTTCCAGTCACTCCAATGGAGGTTCGGCTGGGAACTCCTGGAGAAACCACTTCATATCAGTGCTCCTCTACCAAACGGATGCTCGCGTCCCCAAACTGGCCTCTAATTAGGTCTCGGCCTTCCCCGCCATCATTCTTGGGCCTTGGCACGGATCCATCGGCCGATGTGGCTATCTAGTCCGCAATCAATCTCTTTTGTTTCTCGCCCTCAACGTTGCAACCACGGCGCCTGCTTCTCTGCCCTACGCCCGCCTACGCCGCTCTTTTTACTATCGTCTGCATTATCTGGGTGTCCACGACTATCTCCAAGGCTGATGAGGCCCTTCCTGCCTCTCTTGCGTTCGACGTCATCCCACAACCCTTTCTCGCTGGGTCTTTATGGTCTATAACATGGCCCCTCTATTAAAAAATGTCACTATACACTGGTCTTGTCCTCATCTCTACTCCCTAGGTTGGTAGCCTATCTCTCAAGCCGCACATAAAATATTACCGCGCCATTCCGTGGATATATATTATGCGCGGCTAAAGTCTTGCTACTCAACCGGGACTCGTCTTCGGCGCTGGAATCCTCGGGCAACGCTTTGTCAGCTCGCGAATCTTTGGGGCAGACTGAATCATGTGATCGACATTCTTCTTCCCTATGACTTCGTCGCGCAAGAATAAGAGCAAGCGCAAACGGTGTCACTGTTCGAGCAGCTGTGGTAAGCTTCTCGCTCCACGTACCAGACGCGATACTATTACCAATACCGAGAAGATCGCTTGTGTGCATGTCCCTTGGTCGTGCACGGACTCCTTCACACTGTCCCCAACATACGTTCTTGTGGTCCATCGTGGACAACATGGACTTTTTACATGGAGCGTTACTGCGGCTTTCTCAAGACACGCTTACGTTCTAGAAAATTTCCATGGGCAAATCTCAGCAACACCGTCTTGAGCTATGCTTATCTGGAACAGCTTGGCGTACGTTACGACCTATCAGATGAGTTAGCAATTTTCGGACGCCGTAAAACTGGCCCATCCCAATCTGAAAAAACTTTTGATCACTGTGAGCGGATTGACCTCTAGTTTTGGCCGCCAATTCACCGTGGTTTGGATCCACTTGCAGCTCTTCGTACGCCACGCCTCAAAAAAAATATTCCCGATGTTGAGATGCGGAAGAAAGTTGCGGGATATTTTTCATCCGCACTCAGCGTACAGCCCAAGAAGATTCAGCCCCATCTGCCCGAGATTATGCCAAGTTGGGGAAAAGTTCGGATCGTGGACGGTGACTCTATAACAACAGCATCGGCGGCCAAAAAGGCAGAATTGGAACGGGATTCATCTTATGTGCGGGTGAGTAAATGTCGATAATTAATTGAATGACTCTGATTCAAGTACAGTATGAGCTACAAGTGAAAGACGTAGATCAACCAGACCCTAACCAAACACGCCGGATAACCCAAGTCTTTTATGGCAGGCTCGAGCGGATTCTTGTCTGCCAGCTTCCGAAAGGCCGAGTATGGGGTGCTTTTTCGGGCCAATGCCGACTGCTTGCTGTCCTCACACCATGTTCAACATTGGGCCAGGACGCAACCAAAGGGATTGTTTCGTATAACCGAACAACTGCAACATTTGTCACTGATATCCAGACAGTCAGCGCCGTCGTTGGTCGCATCAAAAGTCGCGGGAAGTGGACAATAGTTGACAGAACGGGCGGCTTAATCAAGCCAGAGTTTGTTCCCTCAGTAGACGATGTAGAACAGGAAAATGTAGATGATTGAAAAATTTCTGAAGCCGATATCACTTGTTGAGATAACAATCGCTGTGCAGCTACTTGCGAATTATTTTATAAAAGCAGCAGTAAGGTCAGAGCTCTCAGAATTGGTATCAACAGTAGAAACAGAACCTTCTATAACTACCCCAACTTTTCCTGGCATTCTAACTGGAACCCCCCATCCGGGACGAAAATCAGAAGCAGAATATAACAACTTTCAGCTATGCACATCAATAATCGGGTTATGAGGTCGCATTTTCAAAGGTAAGCTTGGCCTGATTTTTTTTTTTTCATGGACAGACATTGAAAGAGTATGGATAAATTATATAAAAGGCTTCTGTATTGTTAGTGTGCCACAACAGCGGCCAGACAGCGCAAGATAAGTAAAAACACACAGGTGATGTCAAATCTCATGGTAAAGAAGAGATTGAAAATTACCATTCTATCAGAATAATAGGTCAAGAGCAGATTGAGCCTCAATCAGCAATACAAGAATCGAGGCAACATACCAGAATAAATGGGAGAGTCGCGATCACATGAGCGCGTCAGTCACGTCACGTCACGTCACCTCTCTTCCGCTTTCATTCATGCCGCCTCATTGCAAACCCACGCTAGAAGAGCAACTTGCTGAGGCTCAAGCTGCGCTCAAAGCCGCTAATAAAGAGAAGGCTAAATTGGGTATGTAGACCATTCTTAGGCTGCTAAAACTGCACTGACATGCCGAATTCTTTCTGCAGCGGCTGCTCTTGCCAAGGAAACCACTGCCAAGCGGAAGCTCATTCCACGTCCGAAGGGCCAAGCCGGAAAGGGCAGCGGATATAACCTGTTGGAGAAAATGAGACTGGCACAAAACAAGACACGTTATAATCGATTAATGGTGCGTCATTGTGAGGCTCTCATTCGTTACCAGAGGCTAATCATCGTTGCTTCCAGAATATTGTTCGCCACTATGCTAATCGTTTTCTCAACACCGCAAAAACTTTGAGTGGTCAAGATAAAACTCGATTAGAAAAAGTAATCTAAACAGTGCGCATCCCAAGTATCCGCTCTCAGGCTGTCGCGGGCTAACAAATTGCCAACAGATTCAGCATGAATTCAAATACTTCCAGCGCTTTGAAGGCGCTTAGCCCATCCGCGCTTTTCTCAAGCAATATCTCGCGAATAATCACGACAAGCATAAGCGGGCCGTCCGGCAAGAGCGAGCAGCTGAGGAGCAAGACACTGATGATTGGAGTGCTGCGGCACAGGATGGGGAAAATGGGGAGGACGTCGACGATGCGAACTCGGACCCAGAAAACGACGACATCGAACTGGACACCAAAGACGAGGATGACGGTGATGTAGAGGATGGTGATGCAGACGATGATCTTGACGCTATTTTGGAGGACAAAGGTAATCTTGTTTGTATTTTCGGGGAATACGCTGACAACAGCCAAGATATGAACTTTGACCCTTTGGATCTCGATGACCTTTCGATTGGGGACGACAGCTCGCCTAAAAAGAGCCGGAAAAGTGTCAAGGTCAGTTTCATTTTGTTTACAGGATAAGGAGATTGACATATATCCAGGAAAATGTGGCTCCGAATCTAAAAGGAGACTCAGGAGATGTCAAGGTTTCTTTCTCTCATTTTGTTCTTGATGTATGCGCTAATTCTATTGTCTGAAGGGAAAAACAAAGCTGAAATCAACGTCCGTAAGCCCGGTGAGCATCAAAACATATGATTTGATGTGTATTAATGTCTCTGGTCCACAAGGTAAAGAGAAAGAGTACGGAGTCACCGACGGACACAGCCATGCCTGCCAAAAAGAAGGTGCACATGTGAATGTTCGGGTTCGTGGTCTTGGCTGATACCGGTGTAGGCCAAGACCAGTGACGCGAGGTCTCTGAAACCATTCACCGACGCAGACATTCCCCAAGAATGTCCAGACACCCATTGTAGTGACAGCGTTCCTCGCCCATTACCACCGGCCCTATTCTCCCTTTTCGCGCAGAAACATGCACTGGTTCAAAAGGAGGGAGCAAGGGCCCCGGGCTGCCGTCAGCTAACTCGAGAAATCTGCTTAGCCATTGAGAAGGAACTGGAGCCTGAACATTACCGAACGAAAGCCCGAGAACAAGGGTGGCCGATACAGCTATGGCCCCATGGGGCAATCAGTGATACTCAATGCATTAGAACACTCATTTGGCGCAGACGACAACTTTCCCCTTGAACCTGATCTTTACGCTACTATATCTCCTCTCATCGATAAATCTCAAAACTGGGACGAGTTTGACGATGCCTCAAATCTTATTTCTTTCAAGAAGTTTACAAAATTCATCCTAATTCCTGCCGTAGCAACAAACCTCATTGCTGAGGATCTGGAGTGTGATCTGAAGGATGCACTTGACATTCTAGAGGACAGCCGTCGTTGTGGAGAGGTATTACATGCTGATCAGCCCCGGGAGAATATCGATGTATACGCAACACCCCAGACTGATGAAGCCTCTGCTCCTCCTCGTCTCCGTAAAAAAGTCTCCCTTATAGTGTGTTCATGTCACAAAACCATCCCTTACACCGTTTCTGACCTGATTTAATAGTTGCCTGCGCAGAAAAAAATTACTTTAGACGATTTCCCGCCGCCTGTATCTTCCTGCATTTTTTTTCTGACACGAATACTAATCACAGTTACAGCCCGAGGTCAAAACTAAACCGAAAAAGGTAGTTCGCCTTTGGCTAGCTCATATACGCACCTCATTTTCTTTTTTAAGGATACGCCCATGCTACAAAAGGATACGCCCGTGCCTGCAAAGCTGAAGCCGCTCAAGGGAAAACCTACCAAGTCCGCAAACAAAAAAAACGTCCAAGATAGAACCTGAACCTTCTCGTAAATCCAGCAGACATTCCAAAGCTTAAGGTATGTTGGAGCCTTTATTCATTCGTTGCGCAGACACCCTTGCTGATTTTTTGCCGCCAAGCCTCAACTCGTGTTTTATTACTAGCACTTCTTCATTCATGGATCTCCCTCTCGTCTGTAGCCCGTAAAAATGTATTTTTTGGCCAAACAACTGTATTCTTGTCTCAAATTCATATTTGTGCTGCTGTCGTGTAAAAAAAAAAAAAAGATCCACAGAACGTGGGGGCTCCCATAGAAAATTCTGAAAATACTTCTATGTCATATTTCCCCGCTTGAAACTGTTTTAGATGTACTTAGATGACAATGTATGTGGTGTGCAAGGCAAAATGAAGAATCGGCGCGTCAAGCGATAGTCACGTGTCTTTTGTTTGTTGATATCTACAATGGGCGCCTGTTTTCATCTCCCACCACAATCTCGCCGTCTTCAGCCATCCTCCCACTTTGCGCGTCCATCTACGCGCCAAGACAGTATGTCCTCATAAACCCACACCTTGCCGTCGATTTGAGACTCATTTGAGGTGTATTCGTCGCTTTGCCGTCGCTTTCAGGTCTCCACCATATTCAACGCGTACACGATGTATATCGCGTCCCAGTTGGGTATCGGTCCTTCTCCGCGTCTCTTGTGTGGTCTAATTGACGATTTCTGAACTTCAGAGGGTGCCCAGAAAGCACACTGTACGCATGGCTCCACACTCGAGCGTTTCATTTCTATTCGATGCAACATTCGACCATTTCTAGTGCGTGCTGTTTGATGGTTTAGTGGTTTGAGCCGATACTAGCAACGACAGGATGCTCGCGCAGGAGACCCATCGCCAACACGCAGCTTCCTACCCCGCGCCGCCTCCGCCGGCTCCCCGATACACGAGTGCAGCCCCACCGCTGCTCTTCGTGGGACCCGCCTGCACACAAGGGTCCTTGCTCCGCACTCGCCCCTCAATCCTCCTTCCTTTTTTGTTCTTTTTTGACACTTCCATAAGGTCCTCTGAGTCGCCGGTCGTTCTCGAGCATAGTTTTGGGAGGTGAATTCAAGGTGTTTCTTCGTTTGAACTTGGACCGCTCACCTATCCCCAGGAACGGCAACGCAAATTCAAAGCGCAATGGTGAGTCATCTGTTCTCCATGCTCCCATCCCCACCTCTGCTTCAATCTCAATGACCAAGACCCACGTCCTCCAGCCCACCACCACTACAATGAAGAAGACCCCAACGCCAGGGCCTCCGAATGCACCATGGACCGCTCACTCGACCGCCGCGCGGCGCCCGATGGCAAGCAAATGGGTTATTCGATGCTGGTGCGCTTGTATCTATTCTTTCTTTTCGGCGCTCGCACAGGGAGAATCGTGCGCACAAGTCCTTTCTGGCTCTGTCGTTTCCGCCGTACATTGCAGGTCTGCGCCCGGACCATCGATGCACTCGATTTGAGTGCAGACGAACCGTGTACTGCGGCTGCAGGTGATGCTCGCACGTCATGCGCATCGCGCAAGTCAGCGCCCAGGCCACTGCGGCTATAGTCCGGCGCTCGCATCGTCTAGATGAGTCTCGCCGCGGCGATGATAAAAGTGTAGCAGCTGCAGGCCGTGGTGCATTGCCTTTCCTTCTCCCACTCTCGCTCACGTTCCAGTCGCTGGAGTGCGCCTGCACGAGTGTTTATTCGTGTATTCACACCTCTCTATCTGTCTAATTGTTTCCCCACTGACTTACCGGGCTCACATCTTGTTTGCAGGATTTTGAGGATAACGACGGTCAGCGCCAAAAGGTATGGCACCTCGTTTTTCTACCGCTGTTCACTGCTCATTTCCACCACAACCCATTTGTTGATACAGAAAGAGCCCACATGGTATCGGCAGGTTCGGTATCTACGTTTTCGACCTCGACAACCAGGCCCGAAATCACCAGATCACCAAAACTGCAAGTCGGTATGTCCGCATGTCCCTTTTGAGTGGTTGATCTCGCGCTGACGTCGAATGTGTTGTGGCATGTCGAAACCGGGTTTGTTATTTGCACCATCTGGAACGGCAGGTATCGTCTCTTCCTTGAAACGTAATTTTCCAATCTAATTATGTATTCAGGCGTCCTTTCGATTTGAGTTTGATTGTTTTTATGTGAAGTCTCGTTCTCGCGTTATCGTTTAGCACTGCTGACTTGTTCCTACAGCTTTTAGTCTTTTCGAGTCGCTTCAAGTACGAGCGGCCGGTAGGGGTTAATGTAGACAAGCTAGAGTGTAGTGCGATGTTTTACTACTTGCTAATATAATTTAATCTATCATTTTTATTGAATGAACCGCGAGGAAACGAGGAGCAGTCGACCATGAGTAGTAGTGCCTCAATCACTGCTGAGCAGTGCTCAAGAACCTCCTTGGGAGTGCCCGAAATCACTCCTGAGGAGTGCCTTGAGCATCCCCGGGGCGACGATTTTCTGCCAAAAAGACCTCCTAAGGAGGTGGTTTGTTCACTGCTCTGCAGGTGGTGACGACCTCCTTGGGAGGTGTTTTAGGGCACTCCTGAGGAGTTCCTCCGCTTTACTCAGTGTTGAGGAAGAACGAGGATTTACACGCGCGGCTATCCCCGCCATCACTTTCTTAACGTAACAATTACTTACCCTCTCCCGAACATCGACCTATACACCCGACCGCGACGCATAGCAAGAATTTGAAGTCGACGTGGAACCCGGAGTTCAAGAAAAAATCAAAAGAAAAGAGAGTGAATCGAGTTCGCCTTCAACCAGAGGCTGCAATCTGCCATCGTTTCGATTTCAAGATGTTACGACGACCACAAAGTCGATAGAGGGACCATTGGAGACAATTAGAGATTCCTGGATGGATGGATGGGCCACTTGAACCGAGGTACGTTGTTGTTGTCCATCTCATCACTCATGTCAGCTACACAGGATTTTTTGGCTGCAAGTCGATGAGATTCCGGCGTGTACACGCCATGACGGTATCGCTTCACCTCTCAACGTCCGAACGAGACTACGTTCTCGAGTTTCTGTGGCAAGAAACGAGTCTGGAACGGCGCAGATTGCGCCCATTCTGCTTGCGTGGCGGACTCTTGGGCCACAGCAACGCAAGGAGACATGGGGGCAATCACTCCTCGTTGAGGGCTTCGCACCGCGCTTTACGACAACTCGAAGTCTCGCAATACGGGCGACTTTCGGTCTCTCTGCCAGCGTGTATCGGGTGGCATCGCGGCCTCCACTTGCAGTCGGACCGGTATGGTGCTGATGCGCTCTCGAGGCGCGGCGTACATCGGGGTATACCGGACGAGTGGCTGCACCTAGCAACCGCGCATCGCAGGCCCAGTATGTCCGGGTACCTCCCATCGCATGCGCGCGCCGTCTAGCCATCTCGAGCGGTACATCAAGCTCCTCAACGCGGTGCTCCTCCCCCCGCGCTTAGGTGAGCGCGGCCTTGGGCTCAGGAGGGCGGGCAGATGGGCGACTCCCTTCGCACGAGGACACGGACAAGACGCTGGCGTGTAGGCGCAGCTCGATCGTACTCCCGTTGGGTATCGCGACGCTTCTTCTCATTCCCTGGTACTGCAACGTTCTGAGATAAATCTTTATCAGCTTGGCGCCTATCTGAGCAAAACATGGACGTACCTATCATTCGCGGCGGGCGCGTACAGGAGTCTGGACGACGTTCTCGTTGGATATAGCGAGCTCTTCGGCATAAACTCGTGCACGATGCTGACCCTCTCCTCAGATCCCAGATCGCGCACCATCGGTGGGGAGGGGAAGGTAGGCGACGGTCTGGAGGGAGAGGTGTGCCATGGCGCGCGGTCCGTGCAGTTGCTCGTGATCACATCGTCCACGGGGCGGTGCATGGATTGCATCGGCGAGGATGGGAGCGGTGCCTACGGTGGAGAGGGTGGGGTGCGACGTACCGCGCAGCGTCGCCGCGTCGTCTACGGCGCGGGGCGCGCATGGCTTTGGCGGGGGCGGGAGGTGGTGCCTGACACACGGGGAGATGTGGCCCGGTCCCTGCGGCGTCGAACGAAAGGGATCCGTCTGGTTCGTACCGTGTCGTCGGGGCGGGAGGTGGTGCCCGACACAGAGCATTCTGAGCGGGGATGCAGGGCACGGCGAACGGAGGGGATGGTAGACGACTGAACGGGGGTCGAGCGGGGTGACACACGGGGCGAGTCGTATCTGATGCGCTCTGGGCTGACTCATAACACTAATCTCACGGCGACGGTCGGGGCAAGATAAAGAGGAAGCCTATTGGAGATCCACGGAGACATGGCCGGGCCTCCTTGGTAAAGGTTGATTGATGTGAAATCACCGTCAGTGGCCGAATGATGGTTAGCTAGCTAGGCTACGACATGCCCCTGCCGGCGTGCACGTCATTTCTTATCCCCGACCGGCCGCCATGCTCGTTTCTTCCTTGTTTCTCTACCAATTCCTGGCCGATTTTCAAGGTTCCGGCCTGGTTCTGATCCCCTAATTCGCAGAAACAACACTACTCCATGTAATCTACAATATTGGTTCTCTCTTGCTCCATGACCGCTCCTGAATATTCAAGACCTCCAGCTGATTCTGAGCGTCAGTGAGCGTCACAGTCCGGCCACCTCTATAGTGAAGCTGTCCTGTTTTCTCTGGACCTGGATTTATGTACATGACTTTGAGACATCTCCTTTTATGCTGTACCAAGTTTATGGGACCTTTGCTGCACAGGTTTCCAGTAGCAGTGAACCGCCACCCAAATCATCGGATTTCAGTTGCACATTAAAATGAACTTTTTGGGAGGGATTACGGTAATGTGGGGGACATGGCATGCATTTTGGTATGTTTGAATACTTCTTATAAAGTCACCTAAACTTCAATCCAAGGCGAAAATACGCTCTGTATGCTACAACGGCTGCCACTTGGTTCACAAAGCACATTCGGCCATGTTGCCCGGGTTGCAATGGACCTAGTACCAGTAGCCATATGCCCCAGATGTACTGTCTGAGTGCATGGAGTCATATATTTTTATCCCCTAAACTGTTATAGATGCACTGGGGTGAATAGTACGAGCACGAACTCACCATTTAGCCAGGTGGCCAACTAGCTCGTTTATTGCCATTTTGAGGCACCGCCGAAAATAAATTCAACGAGCGATGAAATCGCCATGTAAATTCAGAAAAAATATGTCAGCTCATTTCCAGCCAGGATGTATATCTTCATCTAAGGGCCCAATTGTTCGTCTCCACCTGACTATCTCCCTTGCCCTGGGGCCAAAAATGCTAAGGTGTAGCCAGTCTTTGATAATACCTTCCTGGAATTGTTCCGTGCTGTTCTGCGCCTGGATTCTCGGTGCAGGGCCGCTGGAGACAATTGTTCTGAGGCCTCTCCGGATCCAGGAGAAGATCATGTCGAAATTAAAACGTTCTCACGTGCCCCGAACTCGCCGCTTTTGTCTCAGGCTGGACCACTAAGACATATGTAGCTTCGATGGTCTTACACCGTGTGTACTCAAACGAAGCGTGCGCCCATATAAGATGACTGTGGATTCTGCTTGGACGATCAAAATATTTCGAACGACTCATGGCTCCGATAACGAATGCCCGGGTCCTGTTTGGTGCAATTCCCAAAGGTGCGCGCCGTCCGTTTGGCATTTCTATCATTCGTGGCCAGGTTGACCCGGCATTCAGATTTTCCCATCCCCGGAGAGACCACCGTGTATGATACGTCCCAGAAAATCGACCTCGAGACTGTGCCGCTCAGTGGAGGCTTCCTGGTCAAGACCCTCGTCCTCTCGATCGATCCGTACATGCGCGGAAGGATGCGTGCCGCCGAAGTAAAGTCATATGCTGTAAGTGTCAGTCATTTCGCACGGGTGCCGCTCACCTGTTGCGTTTTTCCCCAGGACGCGTTCATACTGGGTGCACCGTGCGTTGGGTCATTGTGGCATCCTCTGGATTCACGCTGATACAGCCGTTCCCAGGATTGACGGTTATGGCGTGTGCGTCGTCTTGCGCTCAGATAACCCTGAGGTTGCGGCGGGGAAACATGTTTACGGAATCATGCGTCAGTTCTTCCCCGGACCTGTATGAAAGATTGTTGGACTGATTTCTTCACTAGCTCACCAGCAATACACCATCCTACCGAGTATGGAGGGGCTTATCTTCCTCGAAAAAAATCCCAAGCTACCGTGGACAGTGTTTGTCGGCGCAGCCGGGATGCCCGGTAAGAGAAGGACTCTGGCAGTAGCGCTGATATTCACGAATGGATACTTAGGCAAGACAGCGTTCATGGGCTGGACAGAGTTCTCCCACGCTAAGAAGGTCAGAGATTTTCTACTATCCAATTTATCCAGCTAAATATGTAATTTAGGGTGAAACGGCCTTCATATCAACGGGGGCAGGTGTGTGGTTTTCTTTTGGTCCTTCAGATCCACGAGGATTGATGTCTACCTTTCCAGGTCCGGTTGGCTCGTATGTGTCCCATTTATGTTCAGGAATCCATAGAACTGAGGGACGTTTGGCCGACAGCATGGTAATCCAGTTGGCGAAACGCGATGGCCTCAAAGTCATCGCCTCCGCCGGCTCGGACGAGAAGGTTAAGTTTATGCGAGAGATCGGCGCCGATGTCGCCTTCAACTACAAGACGACGGATACGCGAGAGGTGCTGGCTCGTGAGGGGCCCATTGATGTGTATGTACCTCCGTCGGTGCTTTTCTCTGGTCAACTTACCCTTGTGGGGGTCGGGAAGGTACTGGGACAATGTGGGCGGAAAGATGCTCGATGCTGCTTTGGAGCATGCGGCGATCAAGGGGCGCATCTTAGTGCGTTCCAATGCCTTAAACACTGAATTCCGAATTGTATTCTGATGACCCCGTGCAGGAATGTGGGACGATCTCAGGTACGTATACGCGCCCTTGGAAGTAAGCATTTCACTCCGACCCTCACAGGTTACAACACCGGTTATGAGGCTGTCATGGTATGTTACCCCCTCCAGGATCTCTGCCAATTATGTTTATGATTCATTGCTCCCAGAATATACACCACACATGGGGCAAATCACTCACCATCAGCGGCATCCTCGTCATCCACCTGCAGGACAAGTACGACACGAAGTTTTACGCCACAATTCCCCAAGCGATCGCCGCCGGCGAGATCAAGTACACGGAGGAAGTCAGCCAGGGTCTCGAGTCTGTTGGAGACGCGATTCTGCGGGTGCAGCAGGGAAGGAATACAGCGAAGGCGGTGGTCGTGGTTTCGGAGGAGTGAGTTCTTCCGGCGTTGCTAAAGGAAGGGAATTGGAGGATTTAACGCGGGAAATGAACGCCGACCACTGTTCGTGATAGGTGCCATCTGTATTGATGTTCAAAAGCGGCACGAAAGGATGCAAGGAACGTATTTGAGAGACCTTGAGCGCGCCTGAGTCGCACGTGCCGGTGGAAATACCATGCAACACCCGTGTGCGATACAGGTGTTCATTCAGCGATCTCGCCCTCACTCTTCTCCTACTACGCGAGACTTGTACGGCGATCTAAGCGCATAACGGCAAGAGATGAAGAAGGAAACTAAGAAGAAGAACGCGCAGGAAGGAAGTGAAGCGCGAAACACCAGCGCACCTCGAGCTAACGATCGTGGCTTTGCTTGGCCGGCGCAGCGCTGTGAGGGTCTGTGCAAGAGTGTATAGTATCAGTAGATGCAGAACTAGGAAGCAAAAGGAAAAGACGCGAAGAGCAAGGGGCGAGCGAGGGAGAATAAGAGGAAGAAGAGACATGGCAAACACACCAAAAACTTCCATTCAGCGTCTCCCTGCGCATCCTCTCTAAGGCGTTGTGCGTCGCGCGACGCTCGGCGATGTTGGAGTCGGTCTTCGCATTCGCGGCATTGGCGGTCGAGGAAGTAGTGGAAGCAGGAAAGGCAAGCTGGGCCTTGATAGGGCTCGAGGGCGCCGGAGCGGCAGTACCGGTGGTGGTGGAGGTCATAATGATAGCCATTGGGGTGCCGTCAAAAAAGCAAAGAAAAACAGATGGCGGATTCGTGTGCGGTTGGTGTGAGGAAGGACCGACGAATCCAAAGAATGAAGCTCAAGTGTCGCCTGTTGGGATGATCGGAACACTTCAAATTCGTGCCCTCACGCCCGGGTACTTCGTCACTTCGTCGAATGTGGATGTCCGTCAGATGGTGTACAAGTTCGTCGGCTTGGGTCAAAGAGTAACTTCGTCGGATGGTCGTACAAGAGGTCGGCAGACGGTGGGTCGATTCCGGTCGAACCGTTGATGCCATGTGCCTCAACCACCATCACGGGCAGGATTCCCCAGACGCGGCAAACACAGCATACCCAGATGCGGCACACTACGTTCAGATGCGGCAGATTACATTAACCTTCGGCACACCGTCGCCAGATGCGGCACGCCCTGTGCGGCGCTGCCGTTCATCATCGGTATTGTCACATGGTTCGGCATCCGCCGTACACGACCTCTTCAAGGATAGTTTCCGCGATTTATAAGCAATTTGGAGGGTCTTCAAAGTCCTTTGCATGAGATGGATTTCTTTAACTGGGTGATCCCATTCAGAAAATAAAGACAGCTTCTCGGTAATAAAGAAGGTACAGGATCACACCAGAAAAAAATCTACTGGCTATACATCAAACGTCAAACCGTGTTCCTTCAATCATATCCA